>OU911058.1:14863725-16211337 GCA_918358695.1 Melinaea menophilus ssp. n. AW-2005 | reverse complement strand
CAGGCGGGAGTTTGCAGCCCTCAACTGGCGAGTCTCGTCAGCCTCAGTACGGCTGACGAGCGTCTCGACGACCTCTAGGAGGTCCCGCGAGGCTACCTTAAGGGCCTTAACCATGGTGCCCTTAAGGTTACCGGACTTGCGGCTGACTTCCAGGATGGAAGCCGCGCTTTTACCCGCCAGTGCTCTTAATTCCTCGGCCCCGAGGGAGTCAGGGTCAGGCCTACGAGAACCTCCCTGCAGAGCCTCCTCCTCGGAGCAGGTCGCATTGCCTGAAGAAGGCGCCTGCTTACGGTATGCCCGTGCTGCCAGCGCCTTCTCCATCTCCGCATCCTCGGCTTCGAGGGCAAGGGCTCGTAGATCGGCCTTCGCCCGAGAGAGGCCAGTCCCCCGAATGCTCGCAGTGACGCGTCCACGACGAGCAGTGTTGCATTTTCCAAATGCAACACTGAGCTCGGAGTCGCTATCCGACGCGCCACTGGTCACCTCGACAACCCCGCTAAGGGGTCGCTTCCGCGAGCCTTCGACCTCGTGGTCGGACATGATGTCCGAACCACAGAGGTCTCAACACACAAATACACAAAAGCCTTAAAAAAAAAGGCAACAAACACACAGAAAAAGAGAGAACTCACACGAAGAAAGGAAAACCACGAAAAGAAAAACAAAAACAAAAACAAAAACACCGAAAAACGTAAAAACGACACAACCATCGGGGCCCTGAAAAGGGCCTTTTGAAATACCGACGTAAACAACAGAAAGAAACACCAAAACAAAACTCAACCTAACCTAACCTAACCTAACCTAACCTTTTTTTTTTTTTTTTTTTTTTTTTTTTTTTTTTTTTTTTTTTTTTTAACGTCTGGAACCCATCATGGGTCCCACCGCATTCCAGGGGAGGAAGGCGTTGGGTATGTGAGACTCCTACTCACTAAACCAGACGGTTGCCGTCGCCGTCATGATGGGACACCGCGGGAACGCTTGCGCATACAACCGCGGCGCCCCGACGGACACCACGTAGAGGGCACCCCGCAACGAGAGGCCCCCTCCATAGTCGGCAGGCTTGATAGATCGCGGGGGGGTCCCCTCCCCCCCACCCAAGCCCACCTTAAGAAGAAGGCCGAAGCCCTCTTCTAGCCAGGCCCGGTCCGGAACCCAAACGCCCGGGGGAGTCTATGCTCAACCCCAAGACGCCTGGGGACCTCGTCCAGGCCCAGCTCCCTCGGCGGTGATCTCCCCGAAGGAAGACCACCGTTCGGACTCCACATGAGCGGAGAGTCAAGCACGACCCGGCTGGCTGACAGGGCCGAAACTGCCAACGGACCGCCGCCGCGCAAGACCACCACTCAAAAAGGGAGCCCGACCTCGAACCCGACAGGCCTCTACCGCCGAACACGGTGGTCAACCGAGTCCAGCAAGAAAGAGGCATAAGTCGGGGACCCACCAAGCCGGGACTAACGATCGCCGAGCAAGACCGTGGTGTCACGCTCCACGAAGGTTAATCCGGGCACCATCTTTTGCAAGGGGAAACAACCGTCCGAACCGCTCCTTAGAGAGCGACTCGAAAGGAAGAACCCCAAGCCCTAAACACCCCTAAAACCCCGCAACCACGAGGCCACCCCAAGGTCAACTCTGCAAACAGAGAAGTACCCGGAATGACCCCGCAGCTGTCCCCCGGAAAAGAGGGCCTGTGCCCTCCCACCGAAACGCCCAGACCCACTTTCCAACGGCTGAGGCCAAAGGAAAGGGGCCCGAGCACGCCGCCGCAGACGGACCACCCCTAAGGGCAGACCGCCACGTGAACCCCCCTTGTCAACCATGAGCCAGACTCGGGCACCTCATGGCTGACAACCCCGCGCTGGACATTAGCAGACGGCTAACGCGATCCCGAGAGATCGCATTAACCGTCCCCCAGGGAGCACCGGCCCGTACCGCTTCCAATCCCGCCGGACGAATCCGGACAACATTGGTAGCGGACGGGCACACGAGGAGGTTTCCAGCATGGCCCCCCAACCTAACCTAACCTAACCTAACCTAACCTAACCTAACCTAACCTAACCTAACCTAACCTAACCTAACCTAACCTAACCTAACCTAACCTAACCTAACCTAACCTAACCTAACCTAACCTAACCTAACCTAACCTAACCTAACCTAACCTAACCTAACCTAACCTAACCTAACCTAACCTAACCTTTTTTTTTTTTTTTTTTTTTTTTTTTTTTTTTTTTTTTTTTTTACTTGGGGAAATCCAGTACGGATACCCTGCCGCCTCGGGGGAGACGACCTGGTTATGCCGGACTCTAACCGGCTAAAACCCCACGGTGTCCTTCTTGTCGCCATATGCCGGGGTCACGGGAACATCCAGCTGGCAATCGTCCGCGACCCGGCGACGAGGCGGTCTCAGCAGACCCCTGCTCAGTTGGAGTGGAGGACAGATGGTCGTCCATCCACTACGCAACAACAACAACTGGTCAGAGTGGCGTGAAAGAACACGCCCACGCCTACTCGGGCTAGATTAATTGAGTGAAGGACTCCCCCGAGTCCACCACCCTCTAGCTACTGTTAGGGCGGAAGATGGCGAATGTGTGCCTCTCTTCGACGACCCATTCTTCGGCGACGGATAGCCAAAGAAGTTGTTTCCTCCCTTTCCCGCTCCGCACATTCCTTCTGGAGCATTACTTGCTCACAGAAAGCTTGTACTGCGTTCCACGACCCCCTGCTCTCGGTCATCTTTAAAACCACAGTGGATAGTGAAAGGTCTTGCCCTATAGCTGTTCTGAGGGCCTCTCTCTCCCGTCCCCAGGCTGAACATTCCTCCAGAGCATGCTGAGCCGTCTCGATGGGACAGTCGTTGCAGTGGTGACAGACTGCATTTGGTTCCCTTCCGGCAACCCGACACAAGTACTCGCCGAAACAACCATGTCCCGTGAGTACCTGCGTCAGCCGGAAGCTAAGGGAACCAAAGCGTCTGTTCAACCACTGTTTTAGGACGGGAGCAACTGCGTTAATAGCACTGGCACCTGCACGAGGCTCCGTCAGCCTTTCCGCCCATACGGCATTAGCGTGACCCACTATTGCTCGACGCATCCTTTCCGTTACTCCCGTTCTGAGGCCCGGGACAACCGCCTCCCCACGAAGATTGTACATCGTCGTGAGGGCAACCGCGTATAGGTCCCAGGGCAACGATCCTGCCAGGACGCAGGCGGCATCATATGAGACGGTGCGGTAACCGCGAATCAACCTGATCGCCATCGCTCTCTGCGGTTTACGCAGGAGAGCGATATTCCGGCTATTCAGGGACTCGGACCACACCGGAGCTCCATACAAGGCCATTGACCTTACGACCCCGACATAAAGTCGTCTGGTCAATGTATTTGGCCCACCCAAATTCGGCAATAACCACCCGAAAGCCGCTGTTGCTTTGAGCAATTTCGGCGTTAGTCGCTCGAAGTGGGCGGTAAACTTCCATCTGCTATCGAGGACGAGACCGAGATATCTCATCGTCGACCCGATGCAGATGCGAGTACCGTCCACTGTGATGCCGAGTTGCGAAGATGGCGTGTTCCGAGGCCCATGGAAGCACAGCGCCTCGGATTTGTTAAGGGCCACCTCGAGCCCAAGACGACGAATTCGCCCCACAACATGTTCCACTCCAACCGTGGCAAGCATTGCCGCCTGTCTCGGGGTTTTTGCCCGAGCTGTGACCAGAGTGTCATCGGCGTAACAGGTAACATCGATACCTGAGATGTTACCTCCTCGCAGGACCCAATCATATCCGATGTTCCACAGGAGCGGCCCGAGGACTGACCCCTGTGGAACACCACACGTCATGTCTCTCTTCTGCAAACCCCTTTTGACCGGGTACACAACATGACGATCGGAGAGGTATGCACCGATAATGCGACGAAGGTAAGGAGGCACCCGATGGTACCTTAGCGCCTCTCTGATACAGCTCCAAGGCAGAGTGTTAAACGCATTGGCGATGTCGAGGGACACCGCCAAGACGACTTCGCCTCTTTTCACCGCCTCCTGAGCAATGGTTTTTATTCGCAGGACAGCATCAACCGTCGACTTGCCAGGTCGGTAACCGAACTGGTTTTCTGAGAGGTCAGGACCGGTAGCTCGAAGGTGGGTCACTATTCTAGCAGCTAATAGTCGCTCAAACAGTTTTCCCACTTCGTCCAGCAAGACAATCGGACGGTATGACGAGGCACACTCCGGCGAACGTCCCTCCTTACTGAGGAGCACTAGACGGCCCGTCTTCCACTGCTGTGGAAATTGCGACTGCAACAGGCACATGTCCAAAAGACTCCTCAGTCTTTGCTCGAGTTCCTCTAGAGCAAGCCCTAATACCCGACCGGGTATTCCGTCTGGACCGGGAGCAGTGTTCTTGGCCTTAAGCCTCTCCACCACTACACCGAATTCCATATCGGTCACCCCTTGTATATCGGACTCCTCCTCCGTTCTTGTAGAACCCGCCATCGGCGGCGGCATGTACTCTTCCCTTCGAGGAAATAATGCAGCCACAACGCGGTCTATTAAGTCGGGTTGGAGAGTCTGCGTCAGTGGGAGGGTCCAGGGTCGAAGTTTCCCTCTCACCATCATGTATGGCCGCCCCCATGGGTCTCTGTTAACAGACTCTAACAATTTACTTCTGGCTTCATCTTTTGCTCTCAAGATGCAGATCTTTAACGCATCTTTGGCAGAAACGTAAATGGAATAGAAGTCTGCCTCAAGTTGAAGGTTCCGTCGTCTTCTTCTCCGACTGCGGGTGTATTGACGTCTAGCCAGCACACAGGCTTCGCGTAGCTGCGATATTTCCGATGACCACCAGTACACCTGTTTTAAGGGAGGATTCAGCCTGGCCCGAGGCATCGAGGCATCGCATATATGCGTCATCGCACCACGGAACCAGTTCGCTTCTTCCTCGACCTCAATTGGTCCTTCGGGCATGGGCACCCAGGATTGGACGATCGCTGCCTCCATCAGCATGTCTTTATCTAGCCGCTTTAATTGCCACCTAGGCCCTAACTCGTGGGAAGACCGCATTGGAACATGTTGTCTATTGGAGGGGGAGAGAACCTCGAACCGGATGTATCGGTGGTCCGACAAGGTTTCCACATCCTCGAGGACTCTCCACCGTACCACACGGCGTAACCTAACCTAACCTAACCTAACCTAACCTAACCTAACCTTTTTTTTTTTTTTTTTTTTTTTTTTTTTTTTACTTGGGGAAATCCAGTACGGATACCCTGCCGCCTCGGGGGAGACGACCTGGTTATGCCGGACTCTAACCGGCTAAAACCCCACGGTGTCCTTCTTGTCGCCATATGCCGGGGTCACGGGAACATCCAGCTGGCAATCGTCCGCGACCCGGCGACGAGGCGGTCTCAGCAGACCCCTGCTCAGTTGGAGTGGAGGACAGATGGTCGTCCATCCACTACGCAACAACAACAACTGGTCAGAGTGGCGTGAAAGAACACGCCCACGCCTACTCGGGCTAGATTAATTGAGTGAAGGACTCCCCCGAGTCCACCACCCTCTAGCTACTGTTAGGGCGGAAGATGGCGAATGTGTGCCTCTCTTCGACGACCCATTCTTCGGCGACGGATAGCCAAAGAAGTTGTTTCCTCCCTTTCCCGCTCCGCACATTCCTTCTGGAGCATTACTTGCTCACAGAAAGCTTGTACTGCGTTCCACGACCCCCTGCTCTCGGTCATCTTTAAAACCACAGTGGATAGTGAAAGGTCTTGCCCTATAGCTGTTCTGAGGGCCTCTCTCTCCCGTCCCCAGGCTGAACATTCCTCCAGAGCATGCTGAGCCGTCTCGATGGGACAGTCGTTGCAGTGGTGACAGACTGCATTTGGTTCCCTTCCGGCAACCCGACACAAGTACTCGCCGAAACAACCATGTCCCGTGAGTACCTGCGTCAGCCGGAAGCTAAGGGAACCAAAGCGTCTGTTCAACCACTGTTTTAGGACGGGAGCAACTGCGTTAATAGCCCTGGCACCTGCACGAGGCTCCGTCAGCCTTTCCGCCCATACGGCATTAGCGTGACCCACTATTGCTCGACGCATCCTTTCCGTTACTCCCGTTCTGAGGCCCGGGACAACCGCCTCCCCACGAAGATTGTACATCGTCGTGAGGGCAACCGCGTATAGGTCCCAGGGCAACGATCCTGCCAGGACGCAGGCGGCATCATATGAGACGGTGCGGTAACCGCGAATCAACCTGATCGCCATCGCTCTCTGCGGTTTACGCAGGAGAGCGATATTCCGGCTATTCAGGGACTCGGACCACACCGGAGCTCCATACAAGGCCATTGACCTTACGACCCCGACATAAAGTCGTCTGGTCAATGTATTTGGCCCACCCAAATTCGGCAATAACCACCCGAAAGCCGCTGTTGCTTTGAGCAATTTCGGCGTTAGTCGCTCGAAGTGGGCGGTAAACTTCCATCTGCTATCGAGGACGAGACCGAGATATCTCATCGTCGACCCGATGCAGATGCGAGTACCGTCCACTGTGATGCCGAGTTGCGAAGATGGCGTGTTCCGAGGCCCATGGAAGCACAGCGCCTCGGATTTGTTAAGGGCCACCTCGAGCCCAAGACGACGAATTCGCCCCACAACATGTTCCACTCCAACCGTGGCAAGCATTGCCGCCTGTCTCGGGGTTTTTGCCCGAGCTGTGACCAGAGTGTCATCGGCGTAACAGGTAACATCGATACCTGAGATGTTACCTCCTCGCAGGACCCAATCATATCCGATGTTCCACAGGAGCGGCCCGAGGACTGACCCCTGTGGAACACCACACGTCATGTCTCTCTTCTGCAAACCCCTTTTGACCGGGTACACAACATGACGATCGGAGAGGTATGCACCGATAATGCGACGAAGGTAAGGAGGCACCCGATGGTACCTTAGCGCCTCTCTGATACAGCTCCAAGGCAGAGTGTTAAACGCATTGGCGATGTCGAGGGACACCGCCAAGACGACTTCGCCTCTTTTCACCGCCTCCTGAGCAATGGTTTTTATTCGCAGGACAGCATCAACCGTCGACTTGCCAGGTCGGTAACCGAACTGGTTTTCTGAGAGGTCAGGACCGGTAGCTCGAAGGTGGGTCACTATTCTAGCAGCTAATAGTCGCTCAAACAGTTTTCCCACTTCGTCCAGCAAGACAATCGGACGGTATGACGAGGCACACTCCGGCGAACGTCCCTCCTTACTGAGGAGCACTAGACGGCCCGTCTTCCACTGCTGTGGAAATTGCGACTGCAACAGGCACATGTCCAAAAGACTCCTCAGTCTTTGCTCGAGTTCCTCTAGAGCAAGCCCTAATACCCGACCGGGTATTCCGTCTGGACCGGGAGCAGTGTTCTTGGCCTTAAGCCTCTCCACCACTACACCGAATTCCATATCGGTCACCCCTTGTATATCGGACTCCTCCTCCGTTCTTGTAGAACCCGCCATCGGCGGCGGCATGTACTCTTCCCTTCGAGGAAATAATGCAGCCACAACGCGGTCTATTAAGTCGGGTTGGAGAGTCTGCGTCAGTGGGAGGGTCCAGGGTCGAAGTTTCCCTCTCACCATCATGTATGGCCGCCCCCATGGGTCTCTGTTAACAGACTCTAACAATTTACTTCTGGCTTCATCTTTTGCTCTCAAGATGCAGATCTTTAACGCATCTTTGGCAGAAACGTAAATGGAATAGAAGTCTGCCTCAAGTTGAAGGTTCCGTCGTCTTCTTCTCCGACTGCGGGTGTATTGACGTCTAGCCAGCACACAGGCTTCGCGTAGCTGCGATATTTCCGATGACCACCAGTACACCTGTTTTAAGGGAGGATTCAGCCTGGCCCGAGGCATCGAGGCATCGCATATATGCGTCATCGCACCACGGAACCAGTTCGCTTCTTCCTCGACCTCAATTGGTCCTTCGGGCATGGGCACCCAGGATTGGACGATCGCTGCCTCCATCAGCATGTCTTTATCTAGCCGCTTTAATTGCCACCTAGGCCCTAACTCGTGGGAAGACCGCATTGGAACATGTTGTCTATTGGAGGGGGAGAGAACCTCGAACCGGATGTATCGGTGGTCCGACAAGGTTTCCACATCCTCGAGGACTCTCCACCGTACCACACGGCGCGCCAACGCAGGGCTCGCGAAAGAAACATCGACGATAGATCCGCCCTGCGACCGCACGCATGTATGTACAGACCCTCTGTTCAGCACAACTAGACCAGCACTCGACAACCACTCTTCCATTACTTCGCCGCGGGCATCGGTAGCGGGGCATCCCCAAGTTGTCGATTTGGCGTTGAAGTCTCCAACCACCAATATAGGGCACGGAAGAAACTGCCCTATAGTGGCCAGAATTTCGGTCATGAAGACTTCAAATTCGGCTAGACTTCTGTTGGGTGAAAAGTAGGCGCCAATAATTGCCATCTCATCCACTAAAGCTGCGACATATCCCCTTCCTCGAAAGATCTTTCCATTGGATAGTGACCCATTTCTACCAAGGCTGACAATAGCGACTAGGGCATCTCTATCACCAACCCAGTTCGGTCTGGAAGGGATGACGTATGGTTCACATAATACCGCTACTGGAATCATCCACTGTGCCAGGCTCTGGAGAAGCAAGTCCTGGGCTCTGGCGCAATGGTTGAGGTTACTTTGGAGAACACCAAACTTAGCCATTATTGGGTATTCTCTAGTACCACCGTTTCCCGTGACCTTACATTAGGCGATTGGGGCCTCCGTTGTAGCTGCACTTGACTGTCGTTTTGTGCTGTTGCTCTCCCTTTTCTGGGAGCGTTAACAAGGCATGCTCTGCTGCCCACGATATGATTCGCTGGCTTTTTGCGGTCGTGACAAAGTATGCAGTGCGGTGCTGCTGAGCAAGTGTTTGACTTGTGGCCGGGCATGGAGCAACGAAAACATAGACCACCTCGATCTATCCCTGAAGTGCAGCTTTCCCTCACGTGTCCTTCCTCCAGACAACGCCAGCAACGTCGTGTTCGTCCCGCTAATAATTTCGCCCTAGCCGAAACCCAACCGATCATAATTCTCCCGCTTTCAGCAATTGTTTTGGCTGCTAGCACTGGACACCTCACCCAGATTGTGAATAGACCTCTGAAATCTTTCCGCACCTCTCCCGTAATAACTTGGCTGACAGAGCAGCCGCCCGAACGGGAAATGGCCAAAACCACTTCCTCTTTGGTGATGGAGTCGTCCAGCTCCGAAATGCGCATTTCAGCACATTTCGTTACCCTGGACACTCGAACATCAGCCTTGTCAAGGGTGTTGCCCAGCCGCTTTGCCATTTCGTCCGCTTTTTCGCCATTTGATTCACCGGATATTTCCAGGATTCTTGCTCCTGTGGCGGCCTTTTTGATTCTAATTGCGGTGAGTCCACATCCAGAAAGGTCCGCTGATTTGGCCTGTCGTAGAATGCTGGCGTAGGACACTCCTCTCTCCGCAGCTCCCGGCTGCAAAGTTAGGACTATCGCAGCTGTTCGGGGTGGCCGTCCAATCGTTGGCTTTTTCTTTTTAACCACATTCTTTCTCCTGTCTCGTTGGTTTTTTTGTAGGCCTCAAAAAGGCCAAGGAGGACTATCTCAGACTCCAAAGGAGAGAAATGGAGATCGAAGCAGAAAGGGAGCTACAAGAGCGTATAAGAGAGCGTCACCAGACGAATTGTACCCGGAGGATTTCACCTGAGGTGGAAGCCATTATCGATCTTAAGAAACGAGCGGAGGAGCAGTTAGATCTCGTTTGCAGTATAGCAACGAGGTCTAAAAATCTAAAGGGCACATTCCAAAAAGCTCTTAAAGATGCTGCTTCTTCTATAAGAGCTTGTGTCGAAATTCTGGCCGAGAAAAATACTACGGAGGAGATGCGAGAGTTGCAAGAGGCGAATGCACGACTAAAGTCCGAGTTGTTGGGACTTAAGCAAGAAGTGGCCCAGCTGCGGATTGACAGTGAGACGAATGCCAAGGGGAACTTAAACAATCGCAACTCTGAAAATCAGAGCATTGACGTAGAGCAGCTATCTCACTCCATAATGGTGCAGGTTGGAACCATAATGAACTCTAGGTTTGAAGCGCTGGAGGAAAGGCTACTAGCAGAAAAGCGTATCGGTCCGCCTTTAAATTCTGACGATGCAATTATGGAACCAGCAGTCCTACCCGTTTCGGAACAATTGATTGTGCCCACAACGTCTGGAGATCACAATCGAGAACCTGAAAACGTCCAGCAAATACCTAAAAGAAAGGTTAAAAAGAAGACGAATGTCTTACCAAAGGCAGCAAACTCCAATGTATTGCCGACAAAGCCAAGCCAACTTCCAACGGTCTTCCCGGCTGAGGATGAAGGTTGGGTGAAGGTGACGAGACGCAAGGGTAAGCCTCAAAAAAACCTTTTTTTTTTTTTTTTTTTTTTTTTTTTTTTTTTTTTTTTTTTTTTTTTCGTCTGGAACTCTCATGAGTTCCACCGCATTCCAGGGGAGCGGAAGGCGGTGGGTATGTGAGACTCCTACTCACTAAACCAGACGGTCAACACATCGCCGTATGGAGGAGCGCCACGGGAACGCCGAAGCATACATCCGCGTTGCTCCAACGGCAGGCAACGCCAAGTAGGCGGCCACCACCCCCCCAACTGGAGCGGCGCAAACTGTTGACCGGGATGCGCCCCACTCCGATGGCCGGCTTGTTTTCTGGCGAGGAGCTCCCCTGCTCCCCGCCCAAGCCGACCGAGCCAGATCGTTCTGGACGACCTTTATCTCCGAGCCGACGGCAATCCGCCGAGCTCAGAATCAAGGAAGTCCGATCCGACTCATACCCACTAGAGCCCCGGCCCCGAGATGGGACCGTGGCGAGTGGCGGACTTCGCGGTCCACCACCCGTACCGGGGGCTAGGGCGGCAGACGGCGCTCGTGAGCGACACGCCTGCGCCCCACCCTCCTCCGGCGCATCGGTAGAGCGGCTCCGTCCTCCTCCCTGAGCCTCTCCGCCGCCTCCTTCTGCGACATCACGACCTCGCAGAAGGAACGCACCGCACCCCACGCCTCTTCGCTCGAGACCATGGCCTTGACCACGGCCGGGAGTGAGAGGTCCGACCCGATGGAAGCCACGAGTGTAGCACGCGGCTCCGCCCAATGCGGGCACGAAGCCAGCGTGTGCTGAGCCGTATCCTCGGCGCAGCCGCACTCGTGGCACATCATCGTGGGCTCACGACCCGCCACCCTAAACAGATACCTCCCGAAGCATCCGTGCCCCGAAAGGATCTGCGTCAGGTGGAAGGTCATCACCCCGTGCCTACGACCGACCCAGTCCGAAAGAATGGGACCGATCGCCAGGGCAGTCGATTTACCAGCGCCGGGCACTCTGAGCCTCTCTCGCCATGTGACGAGCAGCTCCTCCTGTGCCCTGCGCCTCCAATCAGACTCCCCACCCTCCCCCCGAAGACGGGCGTGCCTCCTCCGTCGATACGCCTCCGCCAGCGTCAACGCGTCCAGGTCCCACGGTGGAGTCCCGGCCAAAGCGCAGGCCGCCTCGCACGAGATGGTGCGATACCCTCGGATCACCCTGACAGCCATGACCCTCTGCGCTCTGCACAAGAGGGCCCGGTTGCGGGAGTCGAGGCTATCGGCCCATATTGGTGCCCCGTAGAGCGCCATGGACTTTACCACCCCGGTGTACAGACGCCGGCAGCTCAGGCTCGGTCCCCCGACATTTGGGAGGACGCGACACAGCGCTCCGGCTGCCCTAACTAGCTTCGGCGCTAGGCGCCGAAAGTGCTCGTCGAAGCTCCATCGACTGTCGAGGACGAGTCCAAGGTACTCCAAGGAACGCCCGACGGCGATGGAAACTCCTCCGACCACCACACTCGACCCGGCAGGAGGTGCGTTCCGCGGCCCGTGAAAACACACAGCGACGGATTTGTGCAATGCAACCTCCAGCCCCAACCTTCTAATGCGCGCCACTACCTGCGCGACCCCAGCCGTTGCCAGAACACTGGCTTCCCGGTAGCTGTCGCCGCGTGCCGTTACGAGAGTGTCGTCGGCGTAACAGGTTACTTCGACACCCCGCAAGTTGGCACCGCGCAGCACCCAGTCGTAGCCGATGTTCCACAGGAGAGGTCCGAGAACCGACCCCTGAGGAACACCGCACGACACCTCCCTACGAATCCAGCCGTCGCCAGACGGGTAGCAGACGGCGCGGTCGCAGAGGTAGTCCGCTACGACGCGACGCAAGTACCCGGGCACGGCGTGGAACCTCAGCGCCTCCAAAATGGTCGCCCAGGGAAGGGTGTTGAACGCGTTGGCGATATCGAGAGACACCGCCAACACCACCCCGCCCCGAGACACCGAGGCCTCCGCCAGGGCCCTCACCCGACCGACAGCGTCGAGGGTGGACCTGCCCTTGCGGAAGCCAAATTGATGGTCGCTGAGATCCCGACCGGACTCCCCCAAGTGCTTGACGAGGCGAGCGGATAAAACCCGCTCAAAGAGCTTACCCGCCTCGTCGAGAAGCACTATCGGCCGATATGCCGATGGCTCGGCAACCGGCCGCCCCTCCTTGCGCAACAGCACCAGTTTCCCACCCTTCCACGTCCGCGGGAACCGGCCCTGCCGCAAACAAGCGTTGAAGAGGCGCAGCACTAGAGGCTCTAAATCCCCTAGGGCCAAGGCCCAGGCGCGCCCGGGGATGCCGTCGGGTCCCGGCGCAGTGTTCTTCGACCGAAGCCGAAGCACTGCAGCCCCCAACTCACCCCCGGTGACATCCCGTGCTGCGTCCCAACGCTCCTCCTCCACCTCCTCAGTCGCCGGCGCCATACGAGGTACCCGATGGTCGGTACCTCGAGGGAACAATGCCGTGACTACGGACTCCAGCAACGCCGGCTGGAGAGTCTTGGTCAGCGGAGGGGCCCACGGTCGAAGCTTTCGCCTCACCATCTTGTACGGCCTCCCCCACGGGTCCCTGTCCAGGGACTCCACCATCTCCGCTTCGGCCAGGTCAGCCTCAAAAAAAAAAAAAAAAAAAAAAAAAAAAAAAAAAAAAAAAAAACCTAACCTAACCTAACCTTTTTTTTTTTTTTTTTTTTTTTTTTTTTTTTTTTTTTTTTTTTTTTTTTTTACGTGGGGAAATCCAGGACGGATACCCTGCCGCCTCGGGGGAGGCGACCTGGTTATGCCGGGCTCTAACCGGCTAAAACCCCACGGTGTCCTTCTCGTCGTCATATGCCGGGGTCACGGGAACATCCAACTGGCAATCGTCCGCGACCCGGCGACGAGGCGGTCTCACCAGACCCCTGCTCGGTTGGAGTGGAGGACAGATGGTGGTCCTTCCACTACGCAACATTTGTTCAGAGTGGCGTGCAAGAACACGCCCACGCCTACTCGGGCTAGTTTTGGTAGACTGGTGGACCCCCCCGAGTCCAGCAGCCTCTAGCCAGTGTTAAGGAGGTAGATGACGTATAAACGCCTCCCTTCTACGACCCATTTTGCGACGGCGGATAGCGAGCGAGCTAGTCGCCTCTCTCGCTCTTTCTGCGTCTTCCTTTTTTAGCAAAATTTGCTCACAAAAATGTCTAACGGCTTCCCACGAATCCTTACTCTCTACCATTTTCTTTACCAGCATTGGCAAGGAAAGGTCCATACCTATGACGTCGGTTAACGCCACTCTCTCAGCGTCCCAAGCTGAGCAGATCTCCAGCGTGTGCTGAGACGTGTCAACTGGGCAACCGTCGCAGTGATGACATGTAGCGGTCGGCTCTCTACCTGCCACCCTGTGCAGGTACTCACCGAAACAACCATGTCCGGTGAGGACCTGCGTGATTCGGTACGACAAGGAACCGTGGTGTCTTGTCAACCACTGATTGAAGACTGGAGTAATTGCCTCAATCGTTACAATCCCAGCACAGGGTTCCGTCAGCCTTTCTCTCCATGCTATGTTAGCTTGTCGTGTAATTTCCCGTCGCATTCTATTCCGCTGGGCTGGCGCCTCCCCACGTCGAAGGAACATCGTCGTGAGGGCTCTCGCTTCTAAATCCCAGGGTAAAGAACCGGCGAGGAGAGTAGCGGCCTCATATGAAACCGTGCGGTAGCCACGAATCAACCTGATCGCCATCGCTCTCTGCGGTTTGCGCAAGAGAGCGATATTCCGGCTATTCAGGGACTCGGACCACACTGGCGCTCCATACAAGGCCATGGACTTCACGACCCCAACGTACAACCGTCTGCTGAGTGCATTAGGTCCTCTCAAATTCGGTAGGAGTCTGCCTAAAGCCGCCGATGCAACAAGCAGCTTAGGTGTAAGTCTTTCAAAGTGGGCGGTGAACTTCCACCTGCTATCGAGGACGAGACCGAGATAACTCATCGTCGACCCAATGCAGATGCGAGTACCGCCCACTATGATGCTAGCGTCCGATGATGGGGAGTTTCGAGGCCCATGAAAACAGACAGCTTCCGATTTGCTTAAGGCAACCTCGAGCCCTAAACGTCGAATGCGCCCCACAACATGCTGAACCCCGACTGTGGCAAGAACGGAAGCCTGCCTGGGAGTTACGGCTCGCGCTGTGACCAGGGTATCGTCTGCGTAACATATGACATCTACTCCCCTAATGTTGCCACCCCGCAGGACCCAGTCGTAACCAATATTCCACAGGAGTGGTCCGAGAACCGACCCCTGTGGAACACCGCAAGACATCTGGCGTCTTCCCGTGCCCTCTTTCGTCGGGTAGTATACGCAACGGTCGGACAGATAGGCGCCGACAATGCGTCTCAAGTACCGAGGCACACGATGGTATTGGAGAGCTTTCGTGATACAGCTCCAAGGCAGGCTGTTAAAGGCGTTGGCTATATCCAGGGACACCGCTAAGACAACTTCTCCACATCTCACCGCTTCCTCTGCTGCTGTTTTCACCCGTAGGATAGCATCCACCGTCGATCTACCACGGCGGAAGCCAAATTGGTTTGGAGCCAGATTCGGACCAGTATTTTGGAGGTGAATTACTATCCTTTCCGCGATGATACGCTCGAAAAGTTTTGCAAGTTCGTCGAGCAACACAATAGGGCGATACGCTGAAGAGGATTCAGCCGGTCGTCCTTCCTTATGGAGGAGCACTACTCGTCCTGTCTTCCACTGACGTGGAAACTGCGATTGGAGGAGACATGCGTCCAAAAGACTTCTCCATCTTTCGCCAAGCTCTGCTAGAGCAAGTCCTAATATCCGTCCAGGGATGCCATCAGGGCCAGGAGCAGTGTTTTTGGCCTTGAGCCTGTCCAACGCTGCACCGATCTCCCTCTCGGTCACCCTGGGTATTTCGGACTCCTCAGACAGATCCGTGGAAGAAAACATTGAAGGTGGCGGAAAATTTTCTTCCCTCTGCGGAAACAGGTCAGAGATTATTCGACTGATAATCTCGGGGCAAAGAGTCTGGGTTAGCGGAGGAGCCCGGGGTCTTAACTTTCCTCGTACCATTCTGTACGGTCGGCCCCACGGGTCTCTATCCACAGACTCCAGAAGTTCTGTTCTAGCAGCATCCTTTGCACGAGCTATGCAGTCTTTGAGCGCATCTTTAGCAGAGACATATGCCGAGTGCAACTGCGCCTCTAGAACCAAATCCCTGCGCTTACGCCTACGACTACGGGTATACTGGCGTCTCGCTGACACGCAAGCTACACGTAGCTGCGCGATTTCCACGGACCACCAGTATACCTGTTTAAGGGGAGGATTGAGCCTGGCTCGGGGCATGGATGCATCGCAAACATGCGTCAATGCACCGCGAAACCAATCCGCTTCTTCCTCGACCACTATCGGTTCGTCAGGAGTGGGCAGCCAGGAGTGGATGATTGCAGCCTCGGTAACCATTGTTTTGTCGAGATGCTTCATTTGCCACCTCGGGCCTTCGTCAGTGTTAGTCTCTACGATGTTGCTCATAGGGACGGACTGAGAGAGTACCTCGAATCGGATATATCGGTGGTCCGAAAGAGTCTCGACATCCTCGAGTACTCTCCAGTCTCGAACACGACTTGCCAATGCAGGGCTTGCGAATGAGAGGTCCACAATAGATCCTCCCTGCGACCGCACACACGTGTTCACCGTCCCTCTATTCAACACGACCAGCCCTACAGACGGTAGCCACTCTTCCAACAACTGGCCTCGGGTATCTGTATTGGGCGAACCCCAAACCGTTGATTTCGCATTGAAGTCCCCCGCTACTATAATAGGACAAGGATAGAATTGTCCTATAATAGCTCCAATGTTGGTGACGAACAGTTCAAATTCTGAAAGAGGTCGGTTAGGGGAGAAATATGCACCAACAATTACGATGTTGCCTATAAGACCCGCAACATAACCGTGTCCTCTGACAACTCTAGCAAAAGAGAGTGAAGCAGTGTTGTTAGGAGATACAATTGCAACTAGTCCATCCCGGTCACCGACCCAGTTGGACCTAGACGGGATGAAGTAGGGTTCTGCTATCACCGCAATCTGTATTGAGCACTCTGCCAGGGTCTGGAGTAGAAGATCCTGAGCCCGAGCACAGTGGTTTATGTTACCCTGAAGGATCGAAATGGTAGCCATTAGTCGGCATGTATCGACGTCACCTCTTGGCCTGACGGGCGTTCCACCTGAGCGTTACTCTCTCGGGCATTTCTTCTTGACCTTTTCTCTGACGGAAGAGTGGTTGGGCAAGATTTGCTGCCAATTTTGTGATCCGCAGGTAACTCGGCATCAGCACAGAGTACACAGTGGGGAGTGGCTGTGCAAGAACTCGACTTATGACCTGGAAGGCCACATCGGAAGCAGAATCCGCTACGATCAATTAGAGAGGGACAAGCATCCCTCAGATGCCCTACTTCTAGACAACGGTAACACCGTCTCGGCCTGGTCGCCAACAACGTTACCCGCGCAGAGACCCACCCGATCAATAATCGGCCGCTATCCGCTACTTTCTTTGCTGCAGCGACTGGGCAACGTACCCAAACCGTAAGCAATCCACTTTTGTCCCTACGCATATTACCGGCCCTGACTTGGCTTACTGGGCATCCCCCTCGGCTAGATAAAGCCATGACTACTTCCTCACTTGTAACGGAGTCGTCCAGATCCGAAATGCGTAGCTCTACGCATTTCGTTACCCTGGACACTCGAACGTCTTCCGTGTTGAGGGCAATTTGCAAGCGTTTAGCCATTTCGTCGGCTTTATCTCCACTACCTGTTCCGGGAATCTCCAAGATCCTGGCTCCCGTGGCAGTCTTCCGAACTCGGAAGGAGGTGAGACCCACTCCAGAGAAATCGGTATTTTTGGCCTGTCGGAGAACAGAAGCGTACGATACTCCTCTTTCTTCGGCTCCGGGCTGCAAGGAAAGTATAATTGCAGCCGAGCGAGGAGGTCGTAGTTTATGTGGCCTCTCCACTGTCGTCGTCTGTTTTCCTTTGCCTTTCGGGACACTCGATTTCTGTTGCTTGGTATTCCTTCTCGTTACTTCCACCCACCCATCTTTTATGGGATTCGGTGTAGGCACTCCTTCCGCTGCTTTTACTGATCCAGTTTGCGCAGTACCATTCTTCTTCTTTTTTCTAGTTTTGCCTTTGCCCTTGTTTGTTTGAGTCTCTGTTAGGTCGCATGTTACGGTAACAGGTGGCAAATCAAGAGTCTTGTCCTGGATCTCAGCAGGTGATGAGTATTTCTGCTGTCGTTTAGAAATCTCTGGCAGCAATTTATTTATGAAAGACTCAAACTGAGCGTTTACCATCGTCTCCACCTGGGTCATAATGGAGTTGGTCAGTTTTTCCACGTCAAAGCTGGTTAGCTGGCTGCTAACCTAACCTAACCTAACCTAACCTTTTTTTTTTTTTTTTTTTTTTTCTCGTCTGGAACCCTCATGGGTTCCACCGCATTCCAGGGGAGCGGAAGGCGGTGGGTATGTGAGACTCCTACTCACTAAACCAGACGGTCAACACATCGCCGTATGGAGGAGCGCCACGGGAACGCCGAAGCATACATCCGCGTTGCTCCAACGGCAGGCAACGCCAAGTAGGTGGCCACCACCCCCCCAAATGGAGCGGCGCAAACTGTTGACCGGGATGCGCCCCACTCCGATGGTCGGCTTGTTTTCTGGCGAGGAGCTCCCCTGCTCCCCGCCCAAGCCGACCGAGCCAGATCGTTTTGGACGACCTTTATCTCCGAGCTGACGGCAAGCCGCCGAGCTCAGAATCAAGGAAGTCCGATCCGACTCATACCCACTAGAGCCCCGGCCCCGAGATGGGACCGTGGCGAGTGGCGGACTTCGCAGCCCACCACCCGTACCGGGGGCTACGGCGGCAGACGGCGCTCGTGAGCGACACGCCTGCGCCCCACCCTCCTCCGGCGCATCGGTAGAGCGGCTCCGTCCTCCTCCCTGAGCCTCTCCGCCGCCTCCTTCTGCGACATCACGACCTCGCAGTAGGAACGCACCGCACCCCACGCCTCTTCGCTCGAGACCATGGCCTTGACCACGGCCGGGAGCGAGAGGTTCGACCCGATGGAAGCCACGAGTGTAGCACGCGGCTCCGCCCAATGCGGGCACGAAGCCAGCGTGTGCTGCGCCGTATCCTCGGCGCAGCCGCACTCGTGGCACATCATCGTGGGCTCACGACCCGCCACCCTAAACAGATACCTCCCGAAGCATCCGTGCCCCGAAAGGATCTGCGTCAGGTGGAAGGTCATCACCCCGTGCCTACGACCGACCCAATCCGAAAGGATGGGACCGATCGCCAGGGCAGTCGATTTACCAGCGTTGGGCACTCTGAGCCTCTCGCGCCATGTGACGAGCAGCTCCTCATGCGCCCTGCGCCTCCAATCCGACTCCCCACCCTCCCCCCGAAGACGGGCATCCCTCCTCCGTCGATACGCCTCCGCCAGCGTCATAGCATCCAGGTCCCACGGTGGGGTCCCGGCTAGAGCGCAGGCCGCCTCGCACGAGATGGTGCGATACCCTCGGATCACCCTGACAGCCATGACCCTCTGCGCTCTGCACAAGAGGGCCCGATTGCGGGAGTTGAGTCTATCGGCCCATATTGGTGCCCCGTAGAGCGCTATGGACCTTACCACCCCGGTGTACAGACGTCGGCAGCTCATGCTCGGTCCCCCGACATTCGGGAGGACGCGACACATCGCTCCGGCTGCCCTAACAAGCTTCGGCGCTAGGCGCCGAAAGTGCTCGTCGAAGCTCCATCGACTGTCGAGGACGAGTCCAAGGTACTCCAAGGAACGCCCGACAGCGATGGAAACTCCGCCGACGACCACTCTCGACCCGGCCGGAGGTCCGTTCCGCGGCCCGTGAAAACACACAGCCACGGATTTGTGCAATGCAACCTCCAGCCCCAGCCTTCTAATGCGCGCCACTACCTGCGCGACCCCAGCTGTTGCCAGAACACTGGCCTCCCGGTAGCTGTCGCCGCGTGCCGTTACGAGAGTGTCGTCGGCGTAACAAGTTACTTCGATACCCCGTAAGTTGGCACCGCGCAGCACCCAGTCGTAGCCGATGTTCCACAGGAGAGGTCCGAGAACCGACCCCTGCGGAACACCGCACGACACCTCCCTACGAATCCAGCCGTCACCAGCCGGGTAGCAGACGGCGCGGTCGCAGAGGTAATCCGCTACGACGCGACGCAAGTACCCGGGCACGGCGTGGAACCTCAGCGCCTCCAAAATGGTCGCCCAGGGAAGGGTGTTGAACGCGTTGGCGATATCGAGAGACACCGCCAACACCACCCCGCCCCGAGACACCGAGGCCTCCGCCAGGGCCCTCACCCGACTGACAGCGTCGAGGGTGGACCTGCCCTTGCGGAAGCCAAATTGATGGTCGCTGAGATCCCGACCGGACTCCCCCAAGTGCTTGACGAGGCGAGCGGATAAAACCCGCTCAAAGAGCTTACCCGCCTCGTCGAGAAGCACTATCGGCCGATATGCCGATGGCTCGGCAACCGGCCGCCCCTCCTTGCGCAACAGCACCAGTTTCCCACCCTTCCACGTCCGCGGGAACCGGCCCTGCTGCAAACATGCGTTAAAGAGGCGTAGCACTAGTGGCTCTAAATCCCCTAGGGCCAAGGCCCAGGCGCGCCCGGGGATGCCGTCGGGTCCCGGCGCAGTGTTCTTCGACCGAAGCCGAAGCACTGCAGCCCCCAACTCATCCCCGGACACATCCCGTGCTGCGTCCCAACGCTCATCCTCTACCGCCTCAGTCGCCGGCGCCATACGAGGTACTCGATAGTCGGTACCTCGGGGGAACAATGCCGTGACTACGGACTCCAGCAACTCCGGCTGGAGAGTCTTGGTCAGCGGGGGGGCCCACGGTCGAAGCTTTCGCCTCACCATCTTGTACGGCCTCCCCCACGGGTCCCTGTCCAGGGACTCCACCATCTCTGCTTCGGCCAGGTCTTTGGCTTTGGCGATGGCCGCTACGAAAGTCATCACTGCCTCACGATATCGAGTATAGTGCTGACTCTCAAGCTCTTGGTCCCGTCGCCGCCGCCTCCGACATCTGGTGTACTGGCGCCTGAGAGCCACGCAGGTCTCTCGGAGCCGCGATAGCTCCTCAGACCACCAGTAAACGCCGCGCCTCGGAGTCGCGGAACGTACGCGGGGCATCGCCGCATCGCAGATGTGCGTCATGGTCTGGCCCAGACGCACAGCTTCTGCCTCTACATTCACAGCACCTTCCGGCGCTCCTACCCAGGCCTGGACCAGAGCAGCCTCCACCAGCGTCTCCCTGTCCAGACGCTTCAGGGCCCATCGCGGGCCCTCCTCGCGCGAGGGTCGACTCGGGGCATTCGGCGGGGCGGGGAGTGCGGAGACGTCGAACCTCACGTAGCGGTGGTCCGACAACGTCTCCACATCCTCCATCACCCGCCAGCCTCGGATACGGCGCGCCAGGGTGGGATCGGAGAACGTGATGTCGACGATCGAACCGCCCTGTTGCCGCACGCACGTATGTACCGACCCGTGGTTCAGGACGACAAGACCGGATGCGACTACTCAGTCTTCGAGGACCTCTCCACGTGCGTCCGTGGCCGGGCAACCCCAAGCCATGGATTTGGCATTGAGGTCCCCGACCACGAGGACCCGACCGGGGCCACTCCTCCCGACGAGGGCGCCGACTTCGACCAGAAACTGTTCGAAGTCGGCGACACTGCGATTCGGAGAGAAGTAGACCCCGATCAGTGTCACGTTTCCGACGAGAGCCGAGACGTAGCCTCGACCCTTCGTCACTCCTCCGAAGACCGGGGATCCGGCCGCTGTCCGGGTCCCGATCGCCACCACACCGTCCCTGTCGCCGGCCCAGTCGTCCCCCGAAGGGACGTAGTAGGGCTCGGCGATCACGACGACGTTTACCAACCACTCCGCCATGCTTTGGAACAAGAGGTCCTGAGCCCTGGCGCAGTGGTTGATATTCGCCTGTAGAATCCGCATGGCCATCTTATTCGATGACCATGGGATCCTCTACGGGCCTGGAAGGCTGCTTTGAGGCCCTAGGACCTCTGCCAGTCTGGCCCGGCTTCCTTCCCTTCGGGGCGGGAACGCACTCCTTGGTCCCCACCCGATGCTTGGCCGGTCTGCCGGCCGCTGCGCACGTGACGCAGTGCGGCTCGGCAGAGCACTCCTGGGCCTTGTGCCCGGGCTTTCCGCACCGATAGCAGAGGTCGCTCCTGTCGACCTCCGCAGTGCACTTGGCCCTGACGTGCCCCATCTCCAGGCACCGGAAGCACCGGAGGGGCCGATCGTCCAAGACGCGGACCTGCGCCGACACCCATCCGACGAGGAGCCTGCCACCACCGGACACCTTCTTGGCCGCTGCGACCGGGCAACGAACCCACGCAGCACCGAGGCCACCGGCGCCGACGGTGACAGCCCCGCAACGGACTTCGTCGACGTCGCACCCACCAACCCTAGCGACGGCCGTAGCCACGTCGACGCTGGACACGGAGTCGTCCAGTCCCGAAATGCGCATTTCTGCGCACTTCGTGGGTCTAGAGACCCTGACGTGCCCTTCGGGCAGTGACTCTCTCAGCTTCTTAGCGAGAGAGTCCGCCATAACCTAACCTTTTTTTTTTTTTTTTTTTTTTTTTTTTTTTTTTTTTTTTTTTCGTCTGGAACTCTCATGAGTTCCACCGCATTCCAGGGGAGCGGAAGGCGGTGGGTATGTGGGACTCCTACCCACTAAACCAGACGGTCAACACATCGCCGTATAGAGAGGAGCGCCACGGGAACGCCGAAGCATACATCCGCGTTGCTCCAACGGCAGGCAGCGCCAAGTAGGCGGCCACCACCCCCCCTATGGAGCGGCGCAAACTGTTGACCGGGATGCGCCCCACTCCGATGGTCGGCTTGTTTTCTGGCGAGGAGCTCCCCTGCTCCCCACCCAAGCCGACCGAGCCAGATCGTTTTGGACGACCTTTATCTCCGAGCCGACGGCAAGCCGCCGAGCTCGGAATCAAGGAAGTCCGATCCGACTCATACCCCACTAGAGCCCCGGCCCCGAGATGGGACCGTGGCCAGTGGCGGACTTCGCAGTCCACCACCCGTACCGGGGGCTACGGCGGCAGACGCCGCTCGTGAGCGACACGCCTGCGCCCCACCCTCCTCCGGCGCATCGGTAGAGCGGCTCCGTCCTCCTCCCTGAGCCTCTCCGCCGCCTCCTTCTGCGACATCACGACCTCGCAGAAGGAACGCACCGCACCCCACGCCTCTTCGCTCGAGACCATGGCCTTCACCACGGCCGGGAGCGAGAGGTCCGACCCGATGGAAGCCACGAGTGTAGCACGTGGCTCCGCCCAGTGCGGGCACGAAGCCAGCGTGTGCTGCGCCGTATCCTCGGCGCAGCCGCACTCGTGGCACATCATCGTGGGCTCACGACCCGCCACCCTAAACAGATACCTCCCGAAGCATCCGTGCCCCGAAAGGATCTGCGTCAGGTGGAAGGTCATCACCCCGTGCCTTCGACCGACCCAGTCCGAAAGAATGGGACCGATCGCCAGGGCAGTCGATTTACCAGCGCCGGGTTTTCTGAGCCTCTCTCGCCATGTGACGAGCAGCTCCTCCTGTGCCCTGCGCCTCCAATCAGACTCCCCACCCTCCCCCCGAAGACGGGCGTGCCTCCTCCGTCGATACGCCTCCGCCAGCGTCAACGCGTCCAGGTCCCACGGTGGAGTCCCGGCCAAAGCGCAGGCCG
The DNA here is from genome assembly GCA_918358695.1 of Melinaea menophilus ssp. n. AW-2005. NCBI lineage: Eukaryota > Metazoa > Arthropoda > Insecta > Lepidoptera > Nymphalidae > Melinaea > Melinaea menophilus. The sequence goes on along the minus strand of OU911058.1, from coordinate 16,188,126 downwards.
CCTCGCACGAGATGGTGCGATACCCTCGGATCACCCTGACAGCCATGACCCTCTGCGCTCTGCACAAGAGGGCCCGGTTGCGGGAGTCGAGGCTATCGGCCCATATTGGTGCCCCGTAGAGCGCCATGGACTTTACCACCCCGGTGTACAGACGCCGGCAGCTCAGGCTCGGTCCCCCGACATTTGGGAGGACGCGACACAGCGCTCCGGCTGCCCTAACTAGCTTCGGCGCTAGGCGCCGAAAGTGCTCGTCGAAGCTCCATCGACTGTCGAGGACGAGTCCAAGGTACTCCAAGGAACGCCCGACGGCGATGGAAACTCCTCCGACCACCACACTCGACCCGGCAGGAGGTGCGTTCCGCGGCCCGTGAAAACACACGGCGACGGATTTGTGCAATGCAACCTCCAGCCCCAACCTTCTAATGCGCGCCACTACCTGCGCGACCCCAGCCGTCGCCAGAACACTGGCCTCCCGGTAGCTGACGCCGCGTGCCGTTACGAGAGTGTCGTCGGCGTAACAAGTTACTTCGACACCCCGTAAGTTGGCACCGCGCAGCACCCAGTCGTAGCCGATGTTCCACAGGAGAGGTCCGAGAACCGACCCCTGGGGAACACCGCACGATACCTCCCTACGAATCCAGCCGTCGCCAGACGGGTAGCAGACGGCGCGATCGCAGAGGTAATCCGCTACGACGCGACGCAAGTACCCGGGCACGGCGTGGAACCTCAGCGCCTCCAAAATGGTCGCCCAGGGAAGGGTGTTGAACGCGTTGGCGATATCGAGAGACACCGCCAACACCACCCCGCCCCGAGACACCGAGGCCTCCGCCAGGGCCCTCACCCGACCGACAGCGTCGAGGGTGGACCTGCCCTTGCGGAAGCCAAATTGATGGTCGCTGAGATCCCGACCGGACTCCCCCAAGTGCTTGACGAGGCGAGCGGATAAAACCCGCTCAAAGAGCTTACCCGCCTCGTCTAGAAGCACTATCGGCCGGTATGCCGATGGCTCGGCAACCGACCGCCCCTCCTTGCGCAACAGCACCAGTTTCCCACCCTTCCACGTCCGCGGGAACCGGCCCTGCCGCAAACAAGCGTTGAAGAGGCGCAGCACTAGAGGCTCTAAATCCCCTAGGGCCAAGGCCCAGGCGCGCCCGGGGATGCCGTCGGGTCCCGGCGCAGTGTTCTTCGACCGAAGCCGAAGCACTGCAGCCCCCAACTCACCCCCGGAGACATCCCGTGCTGCGTCCCAACGCTCCTCCTCCACCTCCTCAGTCGCCGGCGCCATACGAGGTACCCGATGATCAGTACCTCGAGGGAACAATGCCGTGACTACGGACTCCAGCAACGCCGGCTGGAGAGTCTTGGTCAGCGGAGGGGCCCACGGTCGAAGCTTTCGCCTCACCATCTTGTACGGCCTCCCCCACGGGTCCCTGTCCAGGGACTCCACCATCTCCGCTTCGGCCAGGTCTTTGGCTTTGGCGATGGCCGCTACGAAAGCCAGCACTGCCTCCCGATATCGAGTATAGTGCTGACTCTCAAGCTCTTGGTCTCGTCGCCGCCGCCTCCGACATCTGGTGTACTGGCGTCTGAGAGCCACGCAGGTCTCTCGGAGACGCGATAGCTCCTCAGACCACCAGTACACGCCGCGCCTCGGAGTCGCGGAGCGTACGCGGGGCATCGCCGCATCGCAGATGTGCGACATGGTCTGGCCCAGACGCGCAGCTTCCGCCTCTACATTCACTGCGCCTTCCGGCGCTCCTACCCAGGCCTGGACCAGGGCAGCCTCCGCCAGCACCTCCCTGTCCAGACGCTTCAGGGCCCATCGCGGGCCCTCTTCGCGCGAGGGTCGACTCGGGGCGTTCGGCGGGGCGGGAAGTGCGGAGACGTCGAACCTCACGTAGCGGTGGTCCGACAACGTCTCCACATCCTCCATCACCCGCCAGCCTCGGATACGGCGCGCCAGGGCGGGATCGGCGAACGTGATGTCGACGATCGAACCACCCTGTTGCCGCACGCACGTATGTACCGACCCGCGGTTCAGGACGACAAGACCGGACGCGACTACCCAGTCTTCGAGGACCTCTCCACGTGCGTCCGTGGCCGGGCAACCCCAAGCCATGGATTTGGCATTGAGGTCCCCGACCACGAGGACCCGACCGGGGCAACTCCTCCCGACGAGGGCGCCGACTTCGACCAGAAACTGTTCGAAGTCGGCGACACTGCGATTCGGAGAGAAGTAGACCCCGATCAGTGTAACGTTTCCGACGAGAGCCGAGACGTAGCCTCGACCCTTCGTCACTCCTCCGAAGACCGGGGATCCGGCCGCTGTCCGGGTCCCGATCGCCACCACACCGTCCCTGTCGCCGGCCCAGTCGTCCCCCGAAGGGACGTAGTAGGGCTCGGCGACCACGACGAGGTTTACCAACCACTCCGCCATGCTTTGGAACAATAGGTCCTGAGCCCTGGCGCAGTGGTTGATATTCGCCTGTAGAATCCGCATGGCCATCTTATTCGATGACCATGGGATCCTCTACGGGCCTGGAAGGCAGCTTTGAGGCCCTAGGACCCCTGCCAGCCTTGCCCGGCTTCCTTCCCTTCGGGGCGGGGACACACTCCTTGGTCCCCACCCGATGCTTGGCCGGTCTGCCGGCCGCTGCGCACGTGACGCAGTGCGGCTCGGCAGAGCACTCCTGGGCCTTGTGTCCGGGCTTTCCGCACCGATAGCAGAGGTCGCTCCTGTCGACCTCCGCAGTGCACTTGGCCCTGACGTGCCCCATCTCCAGGCACCGGAAGCACCTGAGGGGCCGATCGTCCAAGACGCGGACCTGTGCCGACACCCATCCGACGAGGAGCCTTCCGCCGCCGGACACCTTCTTGGCCGCTGCGACCGGGCAACGAACCCACGCAGCACCGAGGCCACCGGCGCCGACAGTGACAGCCCCACACCGGACTTCGTCGACGTCGCACCCACCTACCCTTGCGACGGCCGTAGCCACGTCGACACTGGACACGGAGTCGTCCAGTCCCGAAATGCGCATTTCTGCGCACTTCGTGGGTCTAGAGACCCTGACCTGCCCTGCGGGCAGTGACTCTCTCAGCTTGTTAGCGAGAGAGTCCGCCATACCCCCGGTATTCGCTCCGGGCAGTTCCAGGATGCGGCCACCAGTGACCGCCTTCCTAAACCTTAGGTCCTTAATACCCAGGTCGGCCAGGTTGACTTTCTGCTTCGCCTCCGCCAAGACCTGGGCGTAAGTCACGCCATTGGCCTCGGCTTCGGGATGCAGAGTCAATACCACAGCCGTGGATCGTTCTGCCCGGAGCTTTCTTTTGGGAGGGGTCCCTGGCTTCTGCGACTGCGGTTTAGACCGCGATGCAGAAGGTCCAGCAGGGCCCTTTCCCTGTCCCTTCTTTGGCGGCTTTGCCGCTTTCGCCTGAGGCTCGGTAGCCTTCGGCTTTGCCTGCGGCTGAGCCGCTTTTGGCTTCGCCTGAGGCTTGGTAGCCTGTGGCTTTGCCTGCGACTCAGCCGCTTTTGGCTTCGCCGTCGCTCCCGTAGACTTCTTCTGCGCCGACCCGCTGGGGCCCGCAGAGGGTGGGGCGGTGGTCTTAACAGACTCTGTGGTCTGCACCGCCTCCCGCCTCTTGTCGGCCGCCAGCGGAGGCCGAAGCCTCGTCTCCGGGAGGAGCCGGTCCTCTATGGAGGCCAGTCGGGCGTTCACCATGGTCCCCACCTGGGCCATGACCGCCCGACAGATCTCCTCCAGCGAGGTTGTCTGAGGCTGCGTTGCAGGGGACGCAGCCTCCGTCAATCCGGTGGGAGTGGGCGCCGGACAACCCTGCTTCCGTGCCCTCTCCATGTCCTCACGCAACGTGGACATCTCCTTGCGGAGAGTGTCCATCTCGGCCTGCAGGCGAGCATTGTCCGCCTGCAGCCGTCGTGTCTCTTCCGTGAGAGTCCGCGACCCCAGGACTTCCACGGCCTCGGCTATTGAAGCCACCGCGTCCTTAAGCTCGCGGACTATGGTCCCCTTCAGGTTTTTGGACTTTGTGGCTATTTTCGCAATAATAGCCAAGTCCTCTACGACCTGCTGCTTGCTCAGGGCCGTGGACCTATTGCTGGGTCCGACGCCCGACTCCGATACCTGCCCCGAGGTCGACGCTAGTTCAGCGGCTCGCTGTTCCCGCCTCTTGCGAGTGACGGCGACGCTCTTCTCTAGGTCTTCCTCTACCAACGCCTTGAACTCTTCCCGCTTTGCAGCGAGAAGCGCTCTTTTGGCATCGGCCAAACCTACGTACTCCCCCGTCGTCGGGGGCCGCCCTCGGCCTCTTGTCGCAGACGCAGACCGCTCCGAATCCTCGTCGTCGGACAGCTCCAACTCGGGGTTCGGGCGTCGCCTCTTGCGCCAAAGTTTCCCGCCCGTAGCTGGGCTTTGGGACCGTCCAGTTGCGAAGCTGCAGTCGGAGTCCATGTCCTCGTCCTGCCGCCCCGCACTAGACTCCCTACTCGTGACGCTCCTCGTCATCCGCCTCTCCTTACTCTCTCCCCTCCTCGTCCTCCTCTCCTCTCCCTCAACGTCGTTTTTGTTTGTAAGACTTTCCATAGCAAATCCCACGAGTAGTGAGGAACTAAAATGTCAGCCCCGGCAGAGCCTCTTGCCCGGGTAACCCTAATACACCTGGAAGGTCGGGTGGTATTCCAGGGTTGTGCGCTAGCGACTGATGAACTCCCCAGCCTCTCTTTCGAGCACCCCGACGTCACGCAACGAAACGCCGAGAATTGAGGATTTTTTATAGAGGTTTACTCCTCCCGGTCCGGCCAATTAAGGCAAGACCCTCGCTCCCCTGCAGGCTGCTTCACATGACAGCCACACCTGCAGAAGTTTACGACTCGACGGTGGCAAAAATGCCTGTCCAGCTGCACAGTGAAGTACCCACCGGACTCGTCGACCGACCGGCAACAGGGCCACCGTTAACGGCGGCCACTGATCCGGACATGCCCTCGACCATTCGCCACTGGCATCGGGTCCGGGCCAAAACGTCCCTATAACTTAAACTAGCTACGGTACTACAACTACTACTAGCTACCGCTAACTACTTCTAGCTAACTATCTACTTCTAGCTAACTACTTCTAGCTACCTAACTACTAAAGCCACAAACTAGACTACCTATGGCCTCCGCATTCGAGCAGGTTGGATAATCCAAACAGGGCTCACTGCGGGTCAGCCGGGCCAACACTAGAAGCAAGCTTAAGCACCACTACGAACTAGTACTACTACTATGCCAAGCCTCTAACTAGACTACCTATGGCCGCTCGCCCGGAAGCGAACGACCGGGCCTAAAACTAGTGAAGCATGGGCAGCAGCACTACGCCCCAAACCTACAACCCTCGAGAGCAGCGCAATCACCACCCTCAAGAGACCGACCGTGAGGTCCGACCCACCTCTGCGTAGATCTGAACTCCGTCCACAGCGGGCCCGCGAACGAGCCCGCTGCAGGGAGAGACGGGACCCCGCATCCCAATACCCCGAGACCGAGCGCTGAAACACTCACTAAGGGGTACCGGGCCCCCCCGACCAGCCAGGAGCAATCACTCAAGGTCAGGCCTCCCATCGACTGCCCCAGAAGGAGGCAGCCGAAAACACCTCCCCACGCTAGCCAAGAACCTCCGTTCTGATCGCCACGGACACGAAGACCATGAAAACCAGACCAAGGTACCTTGGTAGCGTTTCGTCGGCTATGTTCCTCGTAGCCGAACCCCGCGCTGGACATTAGCAGACGGCTAACGCGATCCCGAAAGACCGCATTAACCGTCCCCCAGGGAGCACCGGCCCGTATCGCTTCCAATCCCGCCGGACGAATCCGGACAACACTGGTAGCGGACGGGCACACGAGGAGGTTTCCAGCATGGCTCCCCGCCATAACCTAACCTTTTTTTTTTTTTTTTTTTTTTTTTTTTTTTTTTTTTTTTTTTTTTTTTTTTTTTTTTTTTTTCGTCTGGAACTCTCATGAGTTCCACCGCATTCCAGGGGAGCGGAAGGCGGTGGGTATGTGAGACTCCTACTCACTAAACCAGACGGTCAACACATCGCCGTATGGAGGAGCGCCACGGGAACGCCGAAGCATACATCCGCGTTGCTCCAACGGCAGGCAGCGCCAAGTAGGCGGCCACCACCCCCCCAAATGGAGCGGCGCAAACTGTTGACCGGGATGCGCCCCACTCCGATGGTCGGCTTGTTTTCTGGCGAGGAGCTCCCCTGCTCCCCGCCCAAGCCGACCGAGCCAGATCGTTTTGGACGACCTTTATCTCCGAGCCGACGGCAAGCCACCGAGCTCAGAATCAAGGAAGTCCGATCCGTCTCATACCCACTAGAGCCCCGGCCCCGAGATGGGACCGTGGCGAGTGGCGGACTTCGCAGTCCACCACCCGTACCGGGGGCTACGGCGGCAGACGGCGCTAGTGAGCGACACGCCTGCGCCCCACCCTCCTCCGGCGCATCGGTAGAGTGGCTCCGTCCTCCTCCCTGAGCCTCTCCGCCGCCTCCTTCTGCGACATCACGACCTCGCAGAAGGAACGCACCGCACCCCACGCCTCTTCGCTCGAGACCATGGCCTTGACCACGGCCGGGAGCGAGAGGTTCGACCCGATGGAAGCCACGAGTGTAGCACGCGGCTCCGCCCAGTGCGGGCACGAAGCCAGCGTGTGCTGCGCCGTGTCCTCGGCGCAGCCGCACTCGTGGCACATCATCGTGGGCTCACGACCCGCCACCCTAAACAGATACCTCCCGAAGCATCCGTGCCCCGAAAGGATCTGCGTCAGGTGGAAGGTCATCACCCCGTGCCTACGACCGACCCAGTCCGAAAGGATGGGACCGATCGCCAGGGCAGTCGATTTACCAGCGCCGGGCACTCTGAGCCTCTCTCGCCATGTGACGAGTAGCTGCTCCTGCGCCCTGCGCCTCCAATCAGACTCCCCACCCTCCCCCCGAAGACGGGCGTGCCTCCTCCGTCGATACGCCTCCGCCAGCGTCAAAGCGTCCAGGTCCCACGGTGGGGTCCCGGCCAGAGCGCAGGCCGCCTCGCACGAGATGGTGCGATACCCACGGATCACCCTGACAGCCATGACCCTCTGCGCTCTGCACAAGAGGGCCCGGTTGCGGGAGTCGAGGCTATCGGCCCATATTGGTGCCCCGTAGAGCGCCATGGACTTTACCACCCCGGTGTACAGACGCCGGCAGCTCAGGCTCGGTCCCCCGACATTTGGGAGGACGCGGCACATCGCTCCGGCTGCCCTAACTAGCTTCGGCGCTAGGCGCCGAAAGTGCTCGTCGAAGGTCCATCGACTGTCGAGGACGAGTCCAAGGTACTCCAAGGAACGCCCGACGGCGATGGAAACTCCTCCGACCACCACACTCGACCCGGCAGGAGGTGCGTTCCGCGGCCCGTGAAAACACACGGCGACGGATTTGTGCAATGCAACCTCCAGCCCCAACCTTCTAATGCGCGCCACTACCTGCGCGACCCCGGCCGTTGCCAGAACACTGGCCTCCCGGTAACTGTCGCCGCGTGCCGTTACGAGAGTGTCGTCGGCGTAACAGGTTACTTCGACACCCCGTAAGTTGGCACCGCGCAGCACCCAGTCGTAGCCGATGTTCCACAGGAGAGGTCCGAGAACCGACCCCTGAGGAACACCGCACGACACCTCCCTACGAATCCAGCCGTCGCCAGACGGGTAGCAGACGGCGCGGTCGCAGAGGTAATCCGCTACGACGCGCCGCAAGTACCCGGGCACGGCGTGGAACCTCAGCGCCTCCAAAATGGTCGCCCAGGGAAGGGTGTTGAACGCGTTGGCGATGTCGAGAGACACCGCCAACACCACTCCGCCCCGAGAAACCGAGGCCTCCGCCAGGGCCCTCACCCGACCGACAGCGTCGAGGGTGGACCTGCCCTTGCGGAAGCCAAATTGATGGTCGCTGAGATCCCGACCGGACTCCCCCAAGTGCTTGACGAGGCGAGCGGATAAAACCCGCTCAAAGAGCTTACCCGCCTCGTCGAGAAGCACTATCGGCCGATATGCCGATGGCTCGGCAACCGGCCGCCCCTCCTTGCGCAACAGCACCAGTTTCCCACCCTTCCACGTCCGCGGGAACCGGCCCTGCCGCAAACATGCGTTGAAGAGGCGCAGCACTAGAGGCTCTAAATCCCCTAGGGCCAAGGCCCAGGCGCGACCGGGGATGCCGTCGGGTCCCGGCGCAGTGTTCTTCGACCGAAGCCGAAGCACTGCAGCCCCCAACTCACCCCCGGAGACATCCCGTGCGGCGTCCCAACGCTCGTCCTCTACCGCCTCAGTCGCCGGCGCCATACGAGGTACCCGATGGTCGGTACCTCGAGGGAACAATGCCGTGACTACGGACTCCAGCAACGCCGGCTGGAGAGTCTTGGTCAGCGGGGGGGCCCACGGTCGAAGCTTTCGCCTCACCATCTTGTACGGCCTCCCCCACGGGTCCCTGTCCAGGGACTCCACCATCTCTGCTTCGGCCAGGTCTTTGGCTTTGGCGATGGCCGCTACGAAAGTCATCACTGCCTCACGATATCGAGTATAGTGCTGACTCTCAAGCTCTTGGTCTCGTCGCCGCCGCCTCCGACATCTGGTGTACTGGCGCCTGAGAGCCACGCAGGTCTCTCGGAGCCGCGATAGCTCCTCAGACCACCAGTAAACGCCGCGCCTCGGAGTCGCGGAACGTACGCGGGGCATCGCCGCATCGCAGATGTGCGTCATGGTCTGGCCCAGACGCACAGCTTCTGCCTCTACATTCACAGCACCTTCCGGCGCTCCTACCCAGGCCTGGACCAGAGCAGCCTCCACCAGCGCCTCCCTGTCCAGACGCTTCAGGGCCCATCGCGGGCCCTCCTCGCGCGAGGGTCGACTCGGGGCATTCGGCGGGGCGGGGAGTGCGGAGACGTCGAACCTCACGTAGCGGTGGTCCGACAACGTCTCCACATCCTCCATCACCCGCCAGCCTCGGATACGGCGCGCCAGGGTGGGATCGGCGAATGTGATGTCGACGATCGAACCGCCCTGTTGCCGCACGCACGTATGTACCGACCCGTGGTTCAGGACGACAAGACCGGACGCGACTACCCAGTCTTCGAGGACCTCTCCACGTGCGTCCGTGGCCGGGCAACCCCAAGCCATGGATTTGGCATTGAGGTCCCCGACCACGAGGACCCGACCGGGGCCACTCCTCCCGACGAGGGCGCCGACTTCGACCAGAAACTGTTCGAAGTCGGCGACACTGCGATTCGGAGAGAAGTAGACCCCGATCAGTGTCACGTTTCCGACGAGAGCCGAGACGTAGCCTCGACCCTTCGTCACTCCTCCGAAGACCGGGGATCCGGCCGCTGTCCGGGTCCCGATCGCCACCACACCGTCCCTGTCGCCGGCCCAGTCGTCCCCCGAAGGGACGTAGTAGGGCTCGGCGATCACGACGACGTTTACCAACCACTCCGCCATGCTTTGGAACAAGAGGTCCTGAGCCCTGGCGCAGTGGTTGATATTCGCCTGTAGAATCCGCATGGCCATCTTATTCGATGACCATGGGATCCTCTACGGGCCTGGAAGGCTGCTTTGAGGCCCTAGGACCTCTGCCAGCCTGGCCCGGCTTCCTTCCCTTCGGGGCGGGAACGCACTCCTTGGTCCCCACCCGAAACCTAACCTTTTTTTTTTTTTTTTTTTCGTCTGGAACTCTCATGAGTTCCACCGCATTCCAGGGGAGCGGAAGGCGGTGGGTATGTGAGACTCCTACTCACTAAACCAGACGGTCAACACATCGCCGTATGGAGGAGCGCCACGGGAACGCCGAAGCATACATCCGCGTTGCTCCAACGGCAGGCAGCGCCAAGTAGGCGGCCACCACCCCCCCAAATGGAGCGGCGCAAACTGTTGACCGGGATGCGCCCCACTCCGATGGTCGGCTTGTTTTCTGGCGAGGAGCTCCCCTGCTCCCCGCCCAAGCCGACCGAGCCAGATCGTTTTGGACCACCTTTATCTCCGAGCCAACGGCAAGCCGCCGAGCTCAGAATCAGGAAGTCCGATCCGACCCATACCCACTAGAGCCCCGGCCCCGAGATGGGACCGTGGCGAGTGGCGGACTTCGCAGCCCACCACCCGTAGCGGGGGCTACGGCGGCAGACGGCGCTCGTGAGCGACACGCCTGCGCCCCACCCTCCTCCGGCGCATCGGTAGAGCGGCTCCGTCCTCCTCCCTGAGCCTCTCCGCCACCTCCTTCTGCGACATCACGACCTCGCAGAAGGAACGCACCGCACCCCACGCCTCTTCGCTCGAGACCATGGCCTTGACCACGGCCGGGAGCGAGAGGTCCGACCCGATGGAAGCCACGAGTGTAGCACGCGGCTCCGCCCAGTGCGGGCACGAAGCCAGCGTGTGCTGCGCCGTATCCTCGGCGCAGCCGCACTCGTGGCACATCATCGTGGGCTCACGACCCGCCACCCTAAACAGATACCTCCCGAAGCATCCGTGCCCCGAAAGGATCTGCGTCAGGTGGAAGGTCATCACCCCGTGGCTTCGACCGACCCAATCCGAAAGGATGGGACCGATCGCCAGGGCAGTCGATTTACCAGCGTTGGGCACTCTGAGCCTCTCGCGCCATGTGACGAGCAGCTCCTCATGCGCCCTGCGCCTCCACTCCGACTCCCCACCCTCCCCCCGAAGACGGGCATCCCTCCTCCGTCGATACGCCTCCGCCAGCGTCATAGCGTCCAGGTCCCACGGTGGGGTCCCGGCTAGAGCGCAGGCCGCCTCGCACGAGATGGTGCGATACCCTCGGATCACCCTGACAGCCATGACCCTCTGCGCTCTGCACAAGAGGGCCCGATTGCGGGAGTTGAGTCTATCGGCCCATATTGGTGCCCCGTAGAGCGCTATGGACCTTACCACCCCGGTGTACAGACGTCGGCAGCTCATGCTCGGTCCCCCGACATTTGGGAGGACGCGACACATCGCTCCGGCTGCCCTAACAAGCTTCGGCGCTAGGCGCCGAAAGTGCTCGTCGAAGCTCCATCGACTGTCGAGGACGAGTCCAAGGTACTCCAAGGAACGCCCGACAGCGATGGAAACTCCGCCGACCACCACTCTCGACCCGGCCGGAGGTCCGTTCCGCGGCCCGTGAAAACACACGGCGACGGATTTGTGCAATGCAACCTCCAGCCCCAACCTTCTAATGCGCGCCACTACCTGCGCCACCCCAGCCGTCGCCAGAACACTGGCCTCCCGGTAGCTGACGCCGCGTGCCGTTACGAGAGTGTCGTCGGCGTAACAAGTTACTTCGACACCCCGTAAGTTGGCACCGCGCAGCACCCAGTCGTAGCCGATGTTCCACAGGAGAGGTCCGAGAACCGACCCCTGAGGAACACCGCACGACACCTCCCTACGAATCCAGCCGTCGCCAGACGGGTAGCAGACGGCGCGGTCGCAGAGGTAATCCGCTACGACGCGACGCAAGTACCCGGGCACGGCGTGGAACCTCAACGCCTTCAAAATGGTCGCCCAGGGAAGGGTGTTGAACGCGTTGGCGATATCGAGAGACACCGCCAACACCACCCCGCCCCGAGACACCGAGGCCTCCGCCAGGGCCCTCACCCGACCGACAGCGTCGAGGGTGGACCTGCCCTTGCGGAAGCCAAATTGATGGTCGCTGAGATCCCGACCGGACTCCCCCAAGTGCTTGACGAGGCGAGCGGATAAAACCCGCTCAAAGAGCTTACCCGCCTCGTCGAGAAGCACTATCGGTCGATATGCCGATGGCTCGGCAACCGGCCGCCCCTCCTTGCGCAACAGCACCAGTTTCCCACCCTTCCACGTCCGCGGGAACCGGCCCTGCCGCAAACAGGCGTTGAAGAGGCGCAGCACTAGAGGCTCCAAATCCCCTAGGGCCAAGGCCCAGGCGCGCCCGGGGATGCCGTCGGGTCCCGGCGCAGTGTTCTTCGACCGAAGCCGAAGCACTGCAGCCCCCAACTCACCCCCGGAGACATCCCGTGCTGCGTCCCAACGCTCCTCCTCTACCTCCTCAGTCGCCGGCGCCATACGAGGTACCCGATGGTCGGTACCTCGAGGGAACAATGCCGTGACTACGGACTCCAGCAACGCCGGCTGGAGAGTCTTGGTCAGCGGAGGGGCCCACGGTCGAAGCTTTCGCCTCACCATCTTGTAAGGCCTCCCCCACGGGTCCCTGTCCAGGGACTCCACCATCTCCGCTTCGGCCAAGTCTTTGGCTTTGGCGATGGCCGCTACGAAAGCCAGCACTGCCTCCCGATATCGAGTATAGTGCTGACTCTCAAGCTCTTGGTCTCGTCGCCGCCGCCTCCGACATCTGGTGTACTGGCGTCTGAGAGCCACGCAGGTCTCTCGGAGACGCGATAGCTCCTCAGACCACCAGTACACGCCGCGCCTCGGAGTCGCGGAGCGTACGCGGGGCATCGCCGCATCGCAGATGTGCGACATGGTCTGGCCCAGACGCGCAGCTTCCGCCTCTACATTCACTGCGCCTTCCGGCGCTCCTACCCAGGCCTGGACCAGGGCAGCCTCCACCAGCACCTCCCTGTCCAGACGCTTCAGGGCCCATCGCGGGCCCTCTTCGCGCGAGGGTCGACTCGGGGCGTTCGGCGGGGCGGGAAGTGCGGAGACGTCGAACCTCACGTAGCGGTGGTCCGACAACGTCTCCACATCCTCCATCACCCGCCAGCCTCGGATACGGCGCGCCAGGGCGGGATCGGCGAACGTGATGTCGACGATCGAACCACCCTGTTGCCGCACGCACGTATGTACCGACCCGCGGTTCAGGACGACAAGACCGGACGCGACTACCCAGTCTTCGAGGACCTCTCCACGTGCGTCCGTGGCCGGGCAACCCCAAGCCATGGATTTGGCATTGAGATCCCCGACCACGAGGACCCGACCGGGGCCACTCCTCCCGACGAGGGCGCCGACTTCGACCAGAAACTGTTCGAAGTCGGCGACACTGCGATTCGGAGAGAAGTAGACCCCGATCAGTGTCACGTTTCCGACGAGAGCCGAGACGTAGCCTCGACCCTTCGTCACTCCTCCGAAGACCGGGGATCCGGCCGCTGTCCGGGTCCCGATCGCCACCACACCGTCCCTGTCGCCAGCCCAGTCGTCCCCCGAAGGGACGTAGTAGGGCTCGGCGACCACGACGAGGTTTACCAACCACTCCGCCATGCTTTGGAACAATAGGTCCTGAGCCCTGGCGCAGTGGTTGATATTCGCCTGTAGAATCCGCATGGCCATCTTATTCAATGACCATGGGATCCTCTACGGGCCTGGAAGGCTGCTTTGAGGCCCTAGGACCCCTGCCAGCCTTGCCCGGCTTCCTTCCCTTCGAGGCGGGGACACACTCCTTGGTCCCCACCCGATGCTTGGCCGGTCTGCCGGCCGCTGCGCACGTGACGCAGTGCGGCTCGGCAGAGCACTCCTGGGCCTTATGCCCGGGCTTTCCGCACCGATAGCAGAGGTCGCTCCTGTCGACCTCCGCAGTGCACTTGGCCCTGACGTGCCCCATCTCCAGGCACCGGAAGCACCTGAGGGGCCGATCGTCCAAGACGCGGACCTGTGCCGACACCCATCCGACGAGGAGCCTTCCGTCGCCGGACACCTTCTTGGCCGCTGCTACCGGGCAACGAACCCACGCAGCACCGAGGCCACCGGCGCCGACAGTGACAGCCCCACACCGGACTTCGTCGACGTCGCACCCACCTACCCTTGCGACGGCCGTAGCCACGTCGACGCTGGACACGGAGTCGTCCAGTCCCGAAATGCGCATTTCTGCGCACTTCCTGGGTCTAGACACCCTGACTTGCCCTGCGGGCAGTGACTCTCTCAGCTTGTTAGCGAGAGAGTCCGCCTTACCCCCGGTATTCGCTCCGGGCAGTTCCAGGATGCGGCCACCAGTGACCGCCTTCCTAAACCTTAGGTCCTTAATACCCAGGTCGGCCAGGTTGACTTTCTGCTTCGCCTCCGCCAAGACCTGGGCGTAAGTCACGCCATTGGCCTCGGCTTCGGGATGCAGAGTCAATACCACAGCCGTGGATCGTTCTGCCCGGAGCTTTCTTTTGGGAGCAGTCCCTGACTTCTGCGACTGCGGTTTAGACCGCGATGCAGAAGGTCCAGCAGGGCCCTTTCCCTGTCCCTTCTTGGGTGGCTTTGCCGCTTTTGGCTTCGCCTGAGGCTCGGTAGCCTTCGGCTTTGCCTGCGGCTGAGCCGCTTTCGGCTTCGCCTGCGGCTGAGCCGCTTTTGGCTTCGCCTTCGCTCCCTTAGACTTCTTCTGCGCCGATCCGCTGGGGCCCGCAGAGGGTGGGGCGGCGGTCTTAACAGACTCTGTGGTCTGCACCGCCTCCCGCCTCTTGTCGGCCGCAAGCGGAGGCCGAAGCCTCAACTCCGGGAGGAGCCGGTCCTCTATGGAGGCCAGTCGGGCGTTCACCATGGTCCCCACCTGGGACATGACCGCCCGACAGATCTCCTCCAGCGAGGTTGTCTGAGGCTGCGTTACAGGGGACGCAGCCTCCGTCAATCCGGTGGGAGTGGGCGCCGGACAACCCTGCTTCCGTGCCCTCTCCATGTCCTCACGCAACGTGGACATCTCCTTGCGGAGAGTGTCCATCTCGGCCTGCAGGCGAGCATTGTCCGCCTGCAGCCGCCGCGTCTCTTCCGTGAGGGTCCGCGATCCCAGGACTTCCACGGCCACGGCTATTGAAGCCACCGCGTCTTTGAGTTCCCGGACTATAGTCCCCTTCAGGTTCTTGGACTTCGTGGCGATTTTCGCAATAATCGCCAAGTCCTCCACAACCTGTTGCTTCGTCAGGGCCGTGGACCTATTACTGGGTCCGACGCCCGACTCAGCTACCTCCCCCGAGGTCGACGCTAGTTGAGCGGCTCGCTGTTCCCGCCTCTTGCGAGTGACCGCGACGCTCTTCTCTAGGTCTTCCTCTACCAACGCCTTGAACTCTTCCCGCTTTGCAGCGAGAAGCGCTCTTTTGGCATCGGCCAAACCTACGTACTCCCCCGTCGTCGGGGGCCTCCCTCGGCCTCTTGTCGCAGACGCAGACCGCTCCGAATCCTCGTCGTCGGACAGCTCCAACTCGGGGTTCGGGCGTCGCCTCTTGCGCCAAAGTTTCCCGCCCGTAGCGGGGCTTTGGGACCGTCCAGTGGCGAAACTGCAGTCGGAGTCCATGTCCTCGTCCTGCCGCCCCGTACTGGACTCCCTACTAATGACGCTCCTCGTCATCCGCCTCTCCTTAATCTCTCCCCTCCTCGTCCTCCTCTCCTCTCCCTCAACGTCGTTTGTGTGTTTAAGATTTTCCATAACAAATCCCACGAGTAGTGAGGAACTAAAATGTCAGCCCCGGCAGAGCCTCTTGCCCGGGTAACCCTAATACACCTGGAAGGTCGGGTGGTATTCCAGGGTTGTGCGCTAGCGGCTGATGAACTCCCCAGCCTCTCTTTCGAGCACCCCGACGTCACGCAACGAAACGCCGAGAATTGAGGATTTTTTTTATAGAGGTTTACTCCTCCCGGTCCGGCCAATTAAGGCAAGACCCTCGCTCCCCTGCAGGCTGCTTCACATGACAGCCACACCTACAGAAGTTTACGACTCGACGGTGGCAAAAATGCCTGTCCGGCTGCACAGTGAAGTACCCACCGGACTCGTCGACCGACCGGCAACAGGGCCACCGCTAACGGCGGCCACTGATCCGGACATGCCCTCGACCATTCGCCACTGGCATCGGGTCCGGGCCAAAACGTCCCTATAACTAAAACTAGCTACGGTACTACAACTACTACTAGCTACCGCTAACTACTTCTAGCTAACTATCTACTTCTAGCTAACTACTTCTAGCTACCTAACTGCTAAAGCCACAAACTAGACTACCTATGGCCTCCGCATTCGAGCAGGTTGGATAATCCAAACAGGGCTCACTGCGGGTCAGCCGGGCCAACACTAGAAGCAAGCTTAAGCACCACTACGAACTAGTACTACTATGCCAAGCCTCAAACTAGACTACCTATGGCCGCTCGCCCGGAGGCGAACGACCGGGCCTAAAACTAGTGAAGCATGGGCAGCAGCACTACGCCCCAAACCTACAACCCTCGAGAGCAGCGCAAGCACCTCCCTCAAGAGACCGGCCGTAAGGGCCGACCCACCTCTGCGAAGTTCTGAACTCCTTCCACAGCGGACCCGCGAACGAGCCCGATGCAGGGAGAGACGGGACCCCGCATCCCAATACCCCGAGACCGAGCGCCGAAACACTCACTAAGGGGTACCGGGCCTCCCCGACCAGCCAGGAGCAATCACTCAAGGTCTGGCCTCCCATCGACTGCCCCAGAAGGAGGCAGCCGAAAACACCTCCCCATGCTACCCAAGAACCTCCGTTCTGATCGCCACGGACACGAAGACCATGAAAACCAGACCAAGGCACCTTGGTAGCGTTTCGTCGGCTATGTTCCTCATAGCCGACCCCCGCGCTGGACATTAGCAGACGGCTAACGCGATCCCGAAAGACCGCATTAACCATCCCCCAGGGAGCACCGGCCCGTACCGCTTCCAATCCCGCCGGACGAATCCGGACAACACTGGTAGCGGACGGGCACACGAGGAGGTTTCCAGCATGGCTCCCCAAACCTAACCTAACCTAACCTAACCTAACCTAACCTAACCTAACCTAACCTAACCTAACCTAACCTAACCTAACCTAACCTAACCTAACCTTTTTTTTTTTTTTTTTTTTTTTTTTTTTCGTCTGGAACCCTCATGGGTTCCACCGCATTCCAGGGGAGCGGAAGGCGGTGGGTATGTGAGACTCCTACTCACTAAACCAGACGGTCAACACATCGCCGTATGGAGGAGCGCCACGGGAACGCCGAAGCATACAACCGCGTTGCTCCAACGGCAGGCAACGCCAAGTAGGCGGCCACCACCCCCCCAAATGGAGCGGCGCAAACTGGTGACCGGGATGCGCCCCACTCCGATGGTCGGCTTGTTTTCTGGCGAGGAGCTCCCCTGCTCCCCGCCCAAGCCGACCGAGCCAGATCGTTTTGGACGACCTTTATCTCCGAGCCGACGGCAAGCCGCCGAGCTCAGAATCAAGGAAGTCCGATCCGACTCATACCCACTAGAGCCCCGGCCCCGAGATGGGACCGTGGCGAGTGGCGGACTTCGCAGTCCACCACCCGTACCGGGGGCTACGGCGGCAGACGGCGCTCGTGAGCGACACGCCTGCGCCCCACCCTCCTCCGGCGCATCGGTAGAGCGGCTCCGTCCTCCTCCCTGAGCCTCTCCGCCGCCTCCTTCTGCGACATCACGACCTCGCAGAAGGAACGCACCGCACCCCACGCCTCTTCGCTCGAGACCATGGCCTTCACCACGGCCGGGAGCGAGAGGTCCGACCCGATGGAAGCCACGAGTGTAGCACGTGGCTCCGCCCAGTGCGGGCACGAAGCCAGCGTGTGCTGCGCCGTATCCTCGGCGCAGCCGCACTCGTGGCACATCATCGTGGGCTCACGACCCGCCACCCTAAACAGATACCTCCCGAAGCATCCGTGCCCCGAAAGGATCTGCGTCAGGTGGAAGGTCATCACCCCGTGCCTTCGACCGACCCAGTCCGAAAGAATGGGACCGATCGCCAGGGCAGTCGATTTACCAGCGCCGGGCTTTCTGAGCCTCTCTCGCCATGTGACGAGCAGCTCCTCCTGTGCCCTGCGCCTCCAATCAGACTCCCCACCCTCCCCCCGAAGACGGGCGTGCCTCCTCCGTCGATACGCCTCCGCCAGCGTCAACGCGTCCAGGTCCCACGGTGGAGTCCCGGCCAAAGCGCAGGCCGCCTCGCACGAGATGGTGCGATACCCTCGGATCACCCTGACAGCCATGACCCTCTGCGCTCTGCACAAGAGGGCCCGGTTGCGGGAGTCGAGGCTATCGGCCCATATTGGTGCCCCGTAGAGCGCCATGGACTTTACCACCCCGGTGTACAGACGCCGGCAGCTCAGGCTCGGTCCCCCGACATTTGGGAGGACGCGACACAGCGCTCCGGCTGCCCTAACTAGCTTCGGCGCTAGGCGCCGAAAGTGCTCGTCGAAGCTCCATCGACTGTCGAGGACGAGTCCAAGGTACTCCAAGGAACGCCCGACGGCGATGGAAACTCCTCCGACCACCACACTCGACCCGGCAGGAGGTGCGTTCCGCGGCCCGTGAAAACACACGGCGACGGATTTGTGCAATGCAACCTCCAGCCCCAACCTTCTAATGCGCGCCACTACCTGCGCCACCCCAGCCGTCGCCAGAACACTGGCCTCCCGGTAGCTGACGCCGCGTGCCGTTACGAGAGTGTCGTCGGCGTAACAAGTTACTTCGACACCCCGTAAGTTGGCACCGCGCAGCACCCAGTCGTAGCCGATGTTCCACAGGAGAGGTCCGAGAACCGACCCCTGAGGAACACCGCACGACACCTCCCTACGAATCCAGCCGTCGCCAGACGGGTAGCAGACGGCGCGGTCGCAGAGGTAATCCGCTACGACGCGACGCAAGTACCCGGGCACGGCGTGGAACCTCAACGCCTTCAAAATGGTCGCCCAGGGAAGGGTGTTGAACGCGTTGGCGATATCGAGAGACACCGCCAACACCACCCCGCCCCGAGACACCGAGGCCTCCGCCAGGGCCCTCACCCGACCGACAGCGTCGAGGGTGGACCTGCCCTTGCGGAAGCCAAATTGATGGTCGCTGAGATCCCGACCGGACTCCCCCAAGTGCTTGACGAGGCGAGCGGATAAAACCCGCTCAAAGAGCTTACCCGCCTCGTCGAGAAGCACTATCGGTCGATATGCCGATGGCTCGGCAACCGGCCGCCCCTCCTTGCGCAACAGCACCAGTTTCCCACCCTTCCACGTCCGCGGGAACCGGCCCTGCCGCAAACAGGCGTTGAAGAGGCGCAGCACTAGAGGCTCCAAATCCCCTAGGGCCAAGGCCCAGGCGCGCCCGGGGATGCCGTCGGGTCCCGGCGCAGTGTTCTTCGACCGAAGCCGAAGCACTGCAGCCCCCAACTCACCCCCGGAGACATCCCGTGCTGCGTCCCAACGCTCCTCCTCTACCTCCTCAGTCGCCGGCGCCATACGAGGTACCCGATGGTCGGTACCTCGAGGGAACAATGCCGTGACTACGGACTCCAGCAACGCCGGCTGGAGAGTCTTGGTCAGCGGAGGGGCCCACGGTCGAAGCTTTCGCCTCACCATCTTGTAAGGCCTCCCCCACGGGTCCCTGTCCAGGGACTCCACCATCTCCGCTTCGGCCAAGTCTTTGGCTTTGGCGATGGCCGCTACGAAAGCCAGCACTGCCTCCCGATATCGAGTATAGTGCTGACTCTCAAGCTCTTGGTCTCGTCGCCGCCGCCTCCGACATCTGGTGTACTGGCGTCTGAGAGCCACGCAGGTCTCTCGGAGACGCGATAGCTCCTCAGACCACCAGTACACGCCGCGCCTCGGAGTCGCGGAGCGTACGCGGGGCATCGCCGCATCGCAGATGTGCGACATGGTCTGGCCCAGACGCGCAGCTTCCGCCTCTACATTCACTGCGCCTTCCGGCGCTCCTACCCAGGCCTGGACCAGGGCAGCCTCCACCAGCACCTCCCTGTCCAGACGCTTCAGGGCCCATCGCGGGCCCTCTTCGCGCGAGGGTCGACTCGGGGCGTTCGGCGGGGCGGGAAGTGCGGAGACGTCGAACCTCACGTAGCGGTGGTCCGACAACGTCTCCACATCCTCCATCACCCGCCAGCCTCGGATACGGCGCGCCAGGGCGGGATCGGCGAACGTGATGTCGACGATCGAACCACCCTGTTGCCGCACGCACGTATGTACCGACCCGCGGTTCAGGACGACAAGACCGGACGCGACTACCCAGTCTTCGAGGACCTCTCCACGTGCGTCCGTGGCCGGGCAACCCCAAGCCATGGATTTGGCATTGAGATCCCCGACCACGAGGACCCGACCGGGGCCACTCCTCCCGACGAGGGCGCCGACTTCGACCAGAAACTGTTCGAAGTCGGCGACACTGCGATTCGGAGAGAAGTAGACCCCGATCAGTGTCACGTTTCCGACGAGAGCCGAGACGTAGCCTCGACCCTTCGTCACTCCTCCGAAGACCGGGGATCCGGCCGCTGTCCGGGTCCCGATCGCCACCACACCGTCCCTGTCGCCAGCCCAGTCGTCCCCCGAAGGGACGTAGTAGGGCTCGGCGACCACGACGAGGTTTACCAACCACTCCGCCATGCTTTGGAACAATAGGTCCTGAGCCCTGGCGCAGTGGTTGATATTCGCCTGTAGAATCCGCATGGCCATCTTATTCAATGACCATGGGATCCTCTACGGGCCTGGAAGGCTGCTTTGAGGCCCTAGGACCCCTGCCAGCCTTGCCCGGCTTCCTTCCCTTCGAGGCGGGGACACACTCCTTGGTCCCCACCCGATGCTTGGCCGGTCTGCCGGCCGCTGCGCACGTGACGCAGTGCGGCTCGGCAGAGCACTCCTGGGCCTTATGCCCGGGCTTTCCGCACCGATAGCAGAGGTCGCTCCTGTCGACCTCCGCAGTGCACTTGGCCCTGACGTGCCCCATCTCCAGGCACCGGAAGCACCTGAGGGGCCGATCGTCCAAGACGCGGACCTGTGCCGACACCCATCCGACGAGGAGCCTTCCGTCGCCGGACACCTTCTTGGCCGCTGCTACCGGGCAACGAACCCACGCAGCACCGAGGCCACCGGCGCCGACAGTGACAGCCCCACACCGGACTTCGTCGACGTCGCACCCACCTACCCTTGCGACGGCCGTAGCCACGTCGACGCTGGACACGGAGTCGTCCAGTCCCGAAATGCGCATTTCTGCGCACTTCCTGGGTCTAGACACCCTGACTTGCCCTGCGGGCAGTGACTCTCTCAGCTTGTTAGCGAGAGAGTCCGCCTTACCCCCGGTATTCGCTCCGGGCAGTTCCAGGATGCGGCCACCAGTGACCGCCTTCCTAAACCTTAGGTCCTTAATACCCAGGTCGGCCAGGTTGACTTTCTGCTTCGCCTCCGCCAAGACCTGGGCGTAAGTCACGCCATTGGCCTCGGCTTCGGGATGCAGAGTCAATACCACAGCCGTGGATCGTTCTGCCCGGAGCTTTCTTTTGGGAGCAGTCCCTGACTTCTGCGACTGCGGTTTAGACCGCGATGCAGAAGGTCCAGCAGGGCCCTTTCCCTGTCCCTTCTTGGGTGGCTTTGCCGCTTTTGGCTTCGCCTGAGGCTCGGTAGCCTTCGGCTTTGCCTGCGGCTGAGCCGCTTTCGGCTTCGCCTGCGGCTGAGCCGCTTTTGGCTTCGCCTTCGCTCCCTTAGACTTCTTCTGCGCCGATCCGCTGGGGCCCGCAGAGGGTGGGGCGGCGGTCTTAACAGACTCTGTGGTCTGCACCGCCTCCCGCCT
This sequence comes from Melinaea menophilus ssp. n. AW-2005, assembly GCA_918358695.1. Taxonomy (NCBI): domain Eukaryota; kingdom Metazoa; phylum Arthropoda; class Insecta; order Lepidoptera; family Nymphalidae; genus Melinaea; species Melinaea menophilus. The sequence goes on along the minus strand of OU911058.1, from coordinate 16,166,604 downwards.
CTTGTCGGCCGCAAGCGGAGGCCGAAGCCTCAACTCCGGGAGGAGCCGGTCCTCTATGGAGGCCAGTCGGGCGTTCACCATGGTCCCCACCTGGGACATGACCGCCCGACAGATCTCCTCCAGCGAGGTTGTCTGAGGCTGCGTTACAGGGGACGCAGCCTCCGTCAATCCGGTGGGAGTGGGCGCCGGACAACCCTGCTTCCGTGCCCTCTCCATGTCCTCACGCAACGTGGACATCTCCTTGCGGAGAGTGTCCATCTCGGCCTGCAGGCGAGCATTGTCCGCCTGCAGCCGCCGCGTCTCTTCCGTGAGGGTCCGCGATCCCAGGACTTCCACGGCCACGGCTATTGAAGCCACCGCGTCTTTGAGTTCCCGGACTATAGTCCCCTTCAGGTTCTTGGACTTCGTGGCGATTTTCGCAATAATCGCCAAGTCCTCCACAACCTGTTGCTTCGTCAGGGCCGTGGACCTATTACTGGGTCCGACGCCCGACTCAGCTACCTCCCCCGAGGTCGACGCTAGTTGAGCGGCTCGCTGTTCCCGCCTCTTGCGAGTGACCGCGACGCTCTTCTCTAGGTCTTCCTCTACCAACGCCTTGAACTCTTCCCGCTTTGCAGCGAGAAGCGCTCTTTTGGCATCGGCCAAACCTACGTACTCCCCCGTCGTCGGGGGCCTCCCTCGGCCTCTTGTCGCAGACGCAGACCGCTCCGAATCCTCGTCGTCGGACAGCTCCAACTCGGGGTTCGGGCGTCGCCTCTTGCGCCAAAGTTTCCCGCCCGTAGCGGGGCTTTGGGACCGTCCAGTGGCGAAACTGCAGTCGGAGTCCATGTCCTCGTCCTGCCGCCCCGTACTGGACTCCCTACTAATGACGCTCCTCGTCATCCGCCTCTCCTTAATCTCTCCCCTCCTCGTCCTCCTCTCCTCTCCCTCAACGTCGTTTGTGTGTTTAAGATTTTCCATAACAAATCCCACGAGTAGTGAGGAACTAAAATGTCAGCCCCGGCAGAGCCTCTTGCCCGGGTAACCCTAATACACCTGGAAGGTCGGGTGGTATTCCAGGGTTGTGCGCTAGCGGCTGATGAACTCCCCAGCCTCTCTTTCGAGCACCCCGACGTCACGCAACGAAACGCCGAGAATTGAGGATTTTTTTTATAGAGGTTTACTCCTCCCGGTCCGGCCAATTAAGGCAAGACCCTCGCTCCCCTGCAGGCTGCTTCACATGACAGCCACACCTACAGAAGTTTACGACTCGACGGTGGCAAAAATGCCTGTCCGGCTGCACAGTGAAGTACCCACCGGACTCGTCGACCGACCGGCAACAGGGCCACCGCTAACGGCGGCCACTGATCCGGACATGCCCTCGACCATTCGCCACTGGCATCGGGTCCGGGCCAAAACGTCCCTATAACTAAAACTAGCTACGGTACTACAACTACTACTAGCTACCGCTAACTACTTCTAGCTAACTATCTACTTCTAGCTAACTACTTCTAGCTACCTAACTGCTAAAGCCACAAACTAGACTACCTATGGCCTCCGCATTCGAGCAGGTTGGATAATCCAAACAGGGCTCACTGCGGGTCAGCCGGGCCAACACTAGAAGCAAGCTTAAGCACCACTACGAACTAGTACTACTATGCCAAGCCTCAAACTAGACTACCTATGGCCGCTCGCCCGGAGGCGAACGACCGGGCCTAAAACTAGTGAAGCATGGGCAGCAGCACTACGCCCCAAACCTACAACCCTCGAGAGCAGCGCAAGCACCTCCCTCAAGAGACCGGCCGTAAGGGCCGACCCACCTCTGCGAAGTTCTGAACTCCTTCCACAGCGGACCCGCGAACGAGCCCGATGCAGGGAGAGACGGGACCCCGCATCCCAATACCCCGAGACCGAGCGCCGAAACACTCACTAAGGGGTACCGGGCCTCCCCGACCAGCCAGGAGCAATCACTCAAGGTCTGGCCTCCCATCGACTGCCCCAGAAGGAGGCAGCCGAAAACACCTCCCCATGCTACCCAAGAACCTCCGTTCTGATCGCCACGGACACGAAGACCATGAAAACCAGACCAAGGCACCTTGGTAGCGTTTCGTCGGCTATGTTCCTCATAGCCGACCCCCGCGCTGGACATTAGCAGACGGCTAACGCGATCCCGAAAGACCGCATTAAGCGGTACGGGCCGGTGCTCCCTGGGGGATCCCAGGGAGCACCGGCCCGTACCGCTTCCAATCCCGCCGGACGAATCCGGACAACACTGGTAGCGGACGGGCACACGAGGAGGTTTCCAGCATGGCTCCCCAAACCTAACCTTTTTTTTTTTTTTTTTTTTTTTTTTTTTTTTTTTTTTTTTTTTTTTTTTTTTTTTTTTTTAAATCCACCGCATTCCAGGGGAGCGGAAGGCGGTGGGTATGTGGGACTCCTACCCACTAAACCAGACGGTCAACACATCGCCGTATAGAGAGGAGCGCCACGGGAACGCCGAAGCATACATCCGCGTTGCTCCAACGGCAGGCAGCGCCAAGTAGGCGGCCACCACCCCCCCTATGGAGCGGCGCAAACTGTTGACCGGGATGCGCCCCACTCCGATGGTCGGCTTGTTTTCTGGCGAGGAGCTCCCCTGCTCCCCACCCAAGCCGACCGAGCCAGATCGTTTTGGACGACCTTTATCTCCGAGCCGACGGCAAGCCGCCGAGCTCGGAATCAAGGAAGTCCGATCCGACTCATACCCCACTAGAGCCCCGGCCCCGAGATGGGACCGTGGCGAGTGGCGGACTTCGCAGTCCACCACCCGTACCGGGGGCTACGGCGGCAGACGGCGCTCGTGAGCGACACGCCTGCGCCCCACCCTCCTCCGGCGCATCGGTAGAGCGGCTCCGTCCTCCTCCCTGAGCCTCTCCGCCGCCTCCTTCTGCGACATCACGACCTCGCAGAAGGAACGCACCGCACCCCACGCCTCTTCGCTCGAGACCATGGCCTTCACCACGGCCGGGAGCGAGAGGTCCGACCCGATGGAAGCCACGAGTGTAGCACGTGGCTCCGCCCAGTGCGGGCACGAAGCCAGCGTGTGCTGCGCCGTATCCTCGGCGCAGCCGCACTCGTGGCACATCATCGTGGGCTCACGACCCGCCACCCTAAACAGATACCTCCCGAAGCATCCGTGCCCCGAAAGGATCTGCGTCAGGTGGAAGGTCATCACCCCGTGCCTTCGACCGACCCAGTCCGAAAGAATGGGACCGATCGCCAGGGCAGTCGATTTACCAGCGCCGGGCTTTCTGAGCCTCTCTCGCCATGTGACGAGCAGCTCCTCCTGTGCCCTGCGCCTCCAATCAGACTCCCCACCCTCCCCCCGAAGACGGGCGTGCCTCCTCCGTCGATACGCCTCCGCCAGCGTCAACGCGTCCAGGTCCCACGGTGGAGTCCCGGCCAAAGCGCAGGCCGCCTCGCACGAGATGGTGCGATACCCTCGGATCACCCTGACAGCCATGACCCTCTGCGCTCTGCACAAGAGGGCCCGGTTGCGGGAGTCGAGGCTATCGGCCCATATTGGTGCCCCGTAGAGCGCCATGGACTTTACCACCCCGGTGTACAGACGCCGGCAGCTCAGGCTCGGTCCCCCGACATTTGGGAGGACGCGACACAGCGCTCCGGCTGCCCTAACTAGCTTCGGCGCTAGGCGCCGAAAGTGCTCGTCGAAGCTCCATCGACTGTCGAGGACGAGTCCAAGGTACTCCAAGGAACGCCCGACGGCGATGGAAACTCCTCCGACCACCACACTCGACCCGGCAGGAGGTGCGTTCCGCGGCCCGTGAAAACACACGGCGACGGATTTGTGCAATGCAACCTCCAGCCCCAACCTTCTAATGCGCGCCACTACCTGCGCCACCCCAGCCGTCGCCAGAACACTGGCCTCCCGGTAGCTGACGCCGCGTGCCGTTACGAGAGTGTCGTCGGCGTAACAAGTTACTTCGACACCCCGTAAGTTGGCACCGCGCAGCACCCAGTCGTAGCCGATGTTCCACAGGAGAGGTCCGAGAACCGACCCCTGAGGAACACCGCACGACACCTCCCTACGAATCCAGCCGTCGCCAGACGGGTAGCAGACGGCGCGGTCGCAGAGGTAATCCGCTACGACGCGACGCAAGTACCCGGGCACGGCGTGGAACCTCAACGCCTCCAAAATGGTCGCCCAGGGAAGGGTGTTGAACGCGTTGGCGATATCGAGAGACACCGCCAACACCACCCCGCCCCGAGACACCGAGGCCTCCGCCAGGGCCCTCACCCGACCGACAGCGTCGAGGGTGGACCTGCCCTTGCGGAAGCCAAATTGATGGTCGCTGAGATCCCGACCGGACTCCCCCAAGTGCTTGACGAGGCGAGCGGATAAAACCCGCTCAAAGAGCTTACCCGCCTCGTCGAGAAGCACTATCGGTCGATATGCCGATGGCTCGGCAACCGGCCGCCCCTCCTTGCGCAACAGCACCAGTTTCCCACCCTTCCACGTCCGCGGGAACCGGCCCTGCCGCAAACAGGCGTTGAAGAGGCGCAGCACTAGAGGCTCCAAATCCCCTAGGGCCAAGGCCCAGGCGCGCCCGGGGATGCCGTCGGGTCCCGGCGCAGTGTTCTTCGACCGAAGCCGAAGCACTGCAGCCCCCAACTCACCCCCGGAGACATCCCGTGCTGCGTCCCAACGCTCCTCCTCTACCTCCTCAGTCGCCGGCGCCATACGAGGTACCCGATGGTCGGTACCTCGAGGGAACAATGCCGTGACTACGGACTCCAGCAACGCCGGCTGGAGAGTCTTGGTCAGCGGAGGGGCCCACGGTCGAAGCTTTCGCCTCACCATCTTGTAAGGCCTCCCCCACGGGTCCCTGTCCAGGGACTCCACCATCTCCGCTTCGGCCAAGTCTTTGGCTTTGGCGATGGCCGCTACGAAAGCCAGCACTGCCTCCCGATATCGAGTATAGTGCTGACTCTCAAGCTCTTGGTCTCGTCGCCGCCGCCTCCGACATCTGGTGTACTGGCGTCTGAGAGCCACGCAGGTCTCTCGGAGACGCGATAGCTCCTCAGACCACCAGTACACGCCGCGCCTCGGAGTCGCGGAGCGTACGCGGGGCATCGCCGCATCGCAGATGTGCGACATGGTCTGGCCCAGACGCGCAGCTTCCGCCTCTACATTCACTGCGCCTTCCGGCGCTCCTACCCAGGCCTGGACCAGGGCAGCCTCCACCAGCACCTCCCTGTCCAGACGCTTCAGGGCCCATCGCGGGCCCTCTTCGCGCGAGGGTCGACTCGGGGCGTTCGGCGGGGCGGGAAGTGCGGAGACGTCGAACCTCACGTAGCGGTGGTCCGACAACGTCTCCACATCCTCCATCACCCGCCAGCCTCGGATACGGCGCGCCAGGGCGGGATCGGCGAACGTGATGTCGACGATCGAACCACCCTGTTGCCGCACGCACGTATGTACCGACCCGCGGTTCAGGACGACAAGACCGGACGCGACTACCCAGTCTTCGAGGACCTCTCCACGTGCGTCCGTGGCCGGGCAACCCCAAGCCATGGATTTGGCATTGAGATCCCCGACCACGAGGACCCGACCGGGGCCACTCCTCCCGACGAGGGCGCCGACTTCGACCAGAAACTGTTCGAAGTCGGCGACACTGCGATTCGGAGAGAAGTAGACCCCGATCAGTGTCACGTTTCCGACGAGAGCCGAGACGTAGCCTCGACCCTTCGTCACTCCTCCGAAGACCGGGGATCCGGCCGCTGTCCGGGTCCCGATCGCCACCACACCGTCCCTGTCGCCAGCCCAGTCGTCCCCCGAAGGGACGTAGTAGGGCTCGGCGACCACGACGAGGTTTACCAACCACTCCGCCATGCTTTGGAACAATAGGTCCTGAGCCCTGGCGCAGTGGTTGATATTCGCCTGTAGAATCCGCATGGCCATCTTATTCAATGACCATGGGATCCTCTACGGGCCTGGAAGGCTGCTTTGAGGCCCTAGGACCCCTGCCAGCCTTGCCCGGCTTCCTTCCCTTCGAGGCGGGGACACACTCCTTGGTCCCCACCCGATGCTTGGCCGGTCTGCCGGCCGCTGCGCACGTGACGCAGTGCGGCTCGGCAGAGCACTCCTGGGCCTTATGCCCGGGCTTTCCGCACCGATAGCAGAGGTCGCTCCTGTCGACCTCCGCAGTGCACTTGGCCCTGACGTGCCCCATCTCCAGGCACCGGAAGCACCTGAGGGGCCGATCGTCCAAGACGCGGACCTGTGCCGACACCCATCCGACGAGGAGCCTTCCGTCGCCGGACACCTTCTTGGCCGCTGCTACCGGGCAACGAACCCACGCAGCACCGAGGCCACCGGCGCCGACAGTGACAGCCCCACACCGGACTTCGTCGACGTCGCACCCACCTACCCTTGCGACGGCCGTAGCCACGTCGACGCTGGACACGGAGTCGTCCAGTCCCGAAATGCGCATTTCTGCGCACTTCCTGGGTCTAGACACCCTGACTTGCCCTGCGGGCAGTGACTCTCTCAGCTTGTTAGCGAGAGAGTCCGCCTTACCCCCGGTATTCGCTCCGGGCAGTTCCAGGATGCGGCCACCAGTGACCGCCTTCCTAAACCTTAGGTCCTTAATACCCAGGTCGGCCAGGTTGACTTTCTGCTTCGCCTCCGCCAAGACCTGGGCGTAAGTCACGCCATTGGCCTCGGCTTCGGGATGCAGAGTCAATACCACAGCCGTGGATCGTTCTGCCCGGAGCTTTCTTTTGGGAGCAGTCCCTGACTTCTGCGACTGCGGTTTAGACCGCGATGCAGAAGGTCCAGCAGGGCCCTTTCCCTGTCCCTTCTTGGGTGGCTTTGCCGCTTTTGGCTTCGCCTGAGGCTCGGTAGCCTTCGGCTTTGCCTGCGGCTGAGCCGCTTTCGGCTTCGCCTGCGGCTGAGCCGCTTTTGGCTTCGCCTTCGCTCCCTTAGACTTCTTCTGCGCCGATCCGCTGGGGCCCGCAGAGGGTGGGGCGGCGGTCTTAACAGACTCTGTGGTCTGCACCGCCTCCCGCCTCTTGTCGGCCGCAAGCGGAGGCCGAAGCCTCAACTCCGGGAGGAGCCGGTCCTCTATGGAGGCCAGTCGGGCGTTCACCATGGTCCCCACCTGGGACATGACCGCCCGACAGATCTCCTCCAGCGAGGTTGTCTGAGGCTGCGTTACAGGGGACGCAGCCTCCGTCAATCCGGTGGGAGTGGGCGCCGGACAACCCTGCTTCCGTGCCCTCTCCATGTCCTCTCGCAACGTGGACATCTCCTTGCGGAGAGTGTCCATCTCGGCCTGCAGGCGAGCATTGTCCGCCTGCAGCCGCCGCGTCTCTTCCGTGAGGGTCCGCGATCCCAGGACTTCCACGGCCACGGCTATTGAAGCCACCGCGTCTTTGAGTTCCCGGACTATAGTCCCCTTCAGGTTCTTGGACTTCGTGGCGATTTTCGCAATAATCGCCAAGTCCTCCACAACCTGTTGCTTCGTCAGGGCCGTGGACCTATTACTGGGTCCGACGCCCGACTCAGCTACCTCCCCCGAGGTCGACGCTAGTTGAGCGGCTCGCTGTTCCCGCCTCTTGCGAGTGACCGCGACGCTCTTCTCTAGGTCTTCCTCTACCAACGCCTTGAACTCTTCCCGCTTTGCAGCGAGAAGCGCTCTTTTGGCATCGGCCAAACCTACGTACTCCCCCGTCGTCGGGGGCCTCCCTCGGCCTCTTGTCGCAGACGCAGACCGCTCCGAATCCTCGTCGTCGGACAGCTCCAACTCGGGGTTCGGGCGTCGCCTCTTGCGCCAAAGTTTCCCGCCCGTAGCGGGGCTTTGGGACCGTCCAGTGGCGAAACTGCAGTCGGAGTCCATGTCCTCGTCCTGCCGCCCCGTACTGGACTCCCTACTAATGACGCTCCTCGTCATCCGCCTCTCCTTAATCTCTCCCCTCCTCGTCCTCCTCTCCTCTCCCTCAACGTCGTTTGTGTGTTTAAGATTTTCCATAACAAATCCCACGAGTAGTGAGGAACTAAAATGTCAGCCCCGGCAGAGCCTCTTGCCCGGGTAACCCTAATACACCTGGAAGGTCGGGTGGTATTCCAGGGTTGTGCGCTAGCGGCTGATGAACTCCCCAGCCTCTCTTTCGAGCACCCCGACGTCACGCAACGAAACGCCGAGAATTGAGGATTTTTTTATAGAGGTTTACTCCTCCCGGTCCGGCCAATTAAGGCAAGACCCTCGCTCCCCTGCAGGCTGCTTCACATGACAGCCACACCTACAGAAGTTTACGACTCGACGGTGGCAAAAATGCCTGTCCGGCTGCACAGTGAAGTACCCACCGGACTCGTCGACCGACCGGCAACAGGGCCACCGCTAACGGCGGCCACTGATCCGGACATGCCCTCGACCATTCGCCACTGGCATCGGGTCCGGGCCAAAACGTCCCTATAACTAAAACTAGCTACGGTACTACAACTACTACTAGCTACCGCTAACTACTTCTAGCTATCTATCTACTTCTAGCTAACTACTTCTAGCTACCTAACTGCTAAAGCCACAAACTAGACTACCTATGGCCTCCGCATTCGAGCAGGTTGGATAATCCAAACAGGGCTCACTGCGGGTCAGCCGGGCCAACACTAGAAGCAAGCTTAAGCACCACTACGAACTAGTACTACTATGCCAAGCCTCAAACTAGACTACCTATGGCCGCTCGCCCGGAGGCGAACGACCGGGCCTAAAACTAGTGAAGCATGGGCAGCAGCACTACGCCCCAAACCTACAACCCTCGAGAGCAGCGCAAGCACCTCCCTCAAGAGACCGGCCGTAAGGGCCGACCCACCTCTGCGAAGTTCTGAACTCCTTCCACAGCGGACCCGCGAACGAGCCCGATGCAGGGAGAGACGGGACCCCGCATCCCAATACCCCGAGACCGAGCGCCGAAACACTCACTAAGGGGTACCGGGCCTCCCCGACCAGCCAGGAGCAATCACTCAAGGTCTGGCCTCCCATCGACTGCCCCAGAAGGAGACAGCCGAAAACACCTCCCCATGCTACCCAAGAACCTCCGTTCTGATCGCCACGGACACGAAGACCATGAAAACCAGACCAAGGCACCTTGGTAGCGTTTCGTCGGCTATGTTCCTCATAGCCGACCCCCGCGCTGGACATTAGCAGACGGCTAACGCGATCCCGAAAGACCGCATTAACCATCCCCCAGGGAGCACCGGCCCGTACCGCTTCCAATCCCGCCGGACGAATCCGGACAACACTGGTAGCGGACGGGCACACGAGGAGGTTTCCAGCATGGCTCCCCTCCCCAAACCTAACCTAACCTAACCTAACCTAACCTAACCTAACCTAACCTAACCTAACCTAACCTAACCTAACCTAACCTAACCTAACCTAACCTAACCTATTTTTTTTTTTTTTTTTTTTTTTTTTTCGTCTGGAACCCTCATGGGTTCCACCGCATTCCAGGGGAGCGGAAGGCGGTGGGTATGTGAGACTCCTACTCACTAAACCAGACGGTCAACACATCGCCGTATGGAGGAGCGCCACGGGAACGCCGAAGCATACAACCGCGTTGCTCCAACGGCAGGCAACGCCAAGTAGGCGGCCACCACCCCCCCAAATGGAGCGGCGCAAACTGGTGACCGGGATGCGCCCCACTCCGATGGTCGGCTTGTTTTCTGGCGAGGAGCTCCCCTGCTCCCCGCCCAAGCCGACCGAGCCAGATCGTTTTGGACGACCTTTATCTCCGAGCCGACGGCAAGCCGCCGAGCTCAGAATCAAGGAAGTCCGATCCGACTCATACCCACTAGAGCCCCGGCCCCGAGATGGGACCGTGGCGAGTGGCGGACTTCGCAGTCCACCACCCGTACCGGGGGCTACGGCGGCAGACGGCGCTCGTGAGCGACACGCCTGCGCCCCACCCTCCTCCGGCGCATCGGTAGAGCGGCTCCGTCCTCCTCCCTGAGCCTCTCCGCCGCCTCCTTCTGCGACATCACGACCTCGCAGAAGGAACGCACCGCACCCCACGCCTCTTCGCTCGAGACCATGGCCTTCACCACGGCCGGGAGCGAGAGGTCCGACCCGATGGAAGCCACGAGTGTAGCACGTGGCTCCGCCCAGTGCGGGCACGAAGCCAGCGTGTGCTGCGCCGTATCCTCGGCGCAGCCGCACTCGTGGCACATCATCGTGGGCTCACGACCCGCCACCCTAAACAGATACCTCCCGAAGCATCCGTGCCCCGAAAGGATCTGCGTCAGGTGGAAGGTCATCACCCCGTGCCTTCGACCGACCCAGTCCGAAAGAATGGGACCGATCGCCAGGGCAGTCGATTTACCAGCGCCGGGCTTTCTGAGCCTCTCTCGCCATGTGACGAGCAGCTCCTCCTGTGCCCTGCGCCTCCAATCAGACTCCCCACCCTCCCCCCGAAGACGGGCGTGCCTCCTCCGTCGATACGCCTCCGCCAGCGTCAACGCGTCCAGGTCCCACGGTGGAGTCCCGGCCAAAGCGCAGGCCGCCTCGCACGAGATGGTGCGATACCCTCGGATCACCCTGACAGCCATGACCCTCTGCGCTCTGCACAAGAGGGCCCGGTTGCGGGAGTCGAGGCTATCGGCCCATATTGGTGCCCCGTAGAGCGCCATGGACTTTACCACCCCGGTGTACAGACGCCGGCAGCTCAGGCTCGGTCCCCCGACATTTGGGAGGACGCGACACAGCGCTCCGGCTGCCCTAACTAGCTTCGGCGCTAGGCGCCGAAAGTGCTCGTCGAAGCTCCATCGACTGTCGAGGACGAGTCCAAGGTACTCCAAGGAACGCCCGACGGCGATGGAAACTCCTCCAACCACCACACTCGACCCGGCAGGAGGTGCGTTCCGCGAACCTAACCTTTTTTTTTTTTTTTTTTTTTTTTTTTTTTCGTCTGGAACCCTCATGGGTTCCACCGCATTCCAGGGGAGCGGAAGGCGGTGGGTATGTGAGACTCCTACTCACTAAACCAGACGGTCAACACATCGCCGTATGGAGGAGCGCCACGGGAACGCCGAAGCATACATCCGCGTTGCTCCAACGGCAGGCAACGCCAAGTAGGCGGCCACCACCCCCCCAAATGGAGCGGCGCAAACTGTTGACCGGGATGCGCCCCACTCCGATGGTCGGCTTGTTTTCTGGCGAGGAGCTCCCCTGCTCCCCGCCCAAGCCGACCGAGCCAGATCGTTTTGGACGACCTTTATCTTCGAGCCGACGGCAAGCCGCCGAGCTCAGAATCAAGGAAGTCCGATCCGCCTCATACCCACTAGAGCCCCGGCCCCGAGATGGGACCGTGGCGAGTGGCGGACTTCGCAGTCCACCACCCGTACCGGGGGCTACGGCGGCAGACGGCGCTCGTGAGCGACACGCCTGCGCCCCACCCTCCTCCGGCGCATCGGTAGAGCGGCTCCGTCCTCCTCCCTGAGCCTCTCCGCCGCCTCCTTCTGCGACATCACGACCTCGCAGAAGGAACGCACCGCACCCCACGCCTCTTCGCTCGAGACCATGGCCTTGACCACGGCCGAGAGCGAGAGGTCCGACCCGATGGAAGCCACGAGTGTAGCACGCGGCTCCGCCCAATGCGGGCACGAAGCCAGCGTGTGCTGAGCCGTATCCTCGGCGCAGCCGCACTCGTGGCACATCATCGTGGGCTCACGACCAGCCACCCTAAACAGATACCTCCCGAAGCATCCGTGCCCCGAAAGGATCTGCGTCAGGTGGAAGGTCATCACCCCGTGCCTGCGACCGACCCAGTCCGAAAGGATGGGACCGATCGCTAGGGCAGTCGATTTACCAGCGCCGGGCACTCTGAGCCTCTCTCGCCATGTGACGAGCAGCTCCTCCTGCACCCTGCGCCTCCAATCCGACTCCCTACCCTCCCCCCGAAGATGGGCATCCCTCCTCCGACGATACGCCTCCGCCAGCGTCAAAGCGTCCAGGTCCCACGGTGGGGTCCCGGCCAGAGCGCAGGCCGCCTCGCACGAGATGGTGCGATACCCTCGGATCACCCTGACAGCCATGACCCTCTGCGCTCTGCACAAGAGGGCCCGGTTGCGAGAGTCGAGGCTATCGGCCCATATTGGTGCCCCGTAGAGCGCCATGGACTTTACCACCCCGGTGTACAGACGCCGGCAGCTCAGGCTCGGTCCCCCGACATTTGGGAGGACGCGACACAGCGCTCCGGCTGCCCTAACTAGCTTCGGCGCTAGGCGCCGAAAGTGCTCGTCGAAGCTCCATCGACTGTCGAGGACGAGTCCAAGGTACTCCAAGGAACGCCCGACGGCGATGGAAACTCCTCCGACCACCACACTCGAACCGGCAGGAGGTGCGTTCCGCGGCCCGTGAAAACACACGGCGACGGATTTGTGCAATGCAACCTCCAGCCCCAACCTTCTAATGCGCGCCACTACCTGCGCGACCCCAGCAGTTGCCAGAACACTGGCCTCCCGGTAGCTGTCGCCGCGTGCCGTTACGAGAGTGTCGTCGGCGTAACAGGTTACTTCGACACCCCGTAAGTTGGCACCGCGCAGCACCCAGTCGTAGCCGATGTTCCATAGGAGAGGTCCGAGAACCGACCCCTGAGGAACACCGCACGACACCTCCCTACGAATCCAGCCGTCGCCTGACGGGTAGCAGACGGCGCGGTCGCAGAGGTAATCCGCTACGACGCGACGCAAGTACCCGGGCACGGCGTGGAACCTCAGCGCCTCCAAAATGGTCGCCCAGGGAAGGGTGTTGAACGCGTTGGCGATATCGAGAGACACCGCCAACACCACCCCGCCCCGAGACACCGAGGCCTCCGCCAGGGCCCTCACCCGACCGACAGCGTCGAGGGTGGACCTGCCCTTGCGGAAGCCAAATTGATGGTCGCTGAGATCCCGACCGGACTCCAACCCCAAGTGCTTGATGAGGCGAGCGGATAAAACCCGCTCAAAGAGCTTACCCGCCTCGTCGAGAAGCACTATCGGCCGATATGCCGATGGCTCGGCAACCGGCCGCCCCTCCTTGCGCAACAGCACCAGTTTCCCACCCTTCCACGTCCGCGGGAACCGGCCCTGCCGCAAACAAGCGTTGAAGAGGCGCAGCACTAGAGGCTCTAAATCCCCTAGGGCCAAGGCCCAGGCGCGCCCTGGGATGCCGTCGGGTCCCGGCGCAGTGTTCTTCGACCGAAGCCGAAGCACTGCAGCCCCCAACTCACCCCCGGAGACATCCCGTGCTGCGTCCCAACGCTCCTCCTCCACCTCCTCAGTCGCCGGCGCCATACGAGGTACCCGATGGTCGGTACCTCGAGGGAACAATGCCGTGACTACGGACTCCAGCAACGCCGGCTGGAGAGTCTTGGTCAGCGGAGGGGCCCACGGTCGAAGCTTTCGCCTCACCATCTTGTACGGCCTCCCCCACGGGTCCCTGTCCAGGGACTCCACCATCTCCGCTTCGGCCAGGTCTTTGGCTTTGGCGATGGCCGCTACGAAAGCCAGCACTGCCTCCCGATATCGAGTATAGTGCTGACTCTCAAGCTCTTGGTCTCGTCGCCGCCGCCTCCGACATCTGGTGTACTGGCGTCTGAGAGCCACGCAGGTCTCTCGGAGACGCGATAACTCCTCAGACCACCAGTACACGCCGCGCCTCGGAGTCGCGGAGCGTACGCGGGGCATCGCCGCATCGCAGATGTGCGACATGGTCTGGCCCAGACGCGCAGCTTCCGCCTCTACATTCACTGCGCCTTCCGGCGCTCCTACCCAGGCCTGGACCAGGGCAGCCTCCACCAGCACCTCCCTGTCCAGACGCTTCAGGGCCCATCGCGGGCCCTCTTCGCGCGAGGGTCGACTCGGGGCGTTCGGCGGGGCGGGGAGTGCGGAGACGTCGAACCTCACGTAGCGGTGGTCCGACAACGTCTCCACATCCTCCATCACCCGCCAGCCTCGGATACGGCGCGCCAGGGCGGGATCGGCGAACGTGATGTCGACGATCGAACCACCCTGTTGCCGCACGCACGTATGTACCGACCCGCGGTTCAGGACGACAAGACCGGACGCGACTACCCAGTCTTCGAGGAGCTCTCCACGTTCGTCCGTGGCCGGGCAACCCCAAGCCATGGATTTGGCATTCAGGTCGCCGACCACGAGGACCCGACCGGGGCCACTCCTCCCGACGAGGGCGCCGACTTCGACCAGAAACTGTTCGAAGTCGGCGACACTGCGATTCGGAGAGAAGTAGACCCCGATCAGTGTCACGTTTCCGACGAGAGCCGAGACGTAGCCTCGACCCTTCGTCACTCCTCCGAAGACCGGGGATCCGGCCGCTGTCCGGGTCCCGATCGCCACCACACCGTCCCTGTCGCCGGCCCAGTCGTCCCCCGAAGGGACGTAGTAGGGCTCGGCGATCACGACGACGTTCACCAACCACTCCGCCATGCTTTGGAACAATAGGTCCTGAGCCCTGGCGCAGTGGTTGATATTCGCCTGTAGAATCCGCATGGCCATCTTATTCGATGACCATGGGATCCTCTACGGGCCTGGAAGGCTGCTTTGAGGCCCTAAGACCTCTGCCAGCCTTGCCCGGCTTCCTTCCCTTCGGGGCGGGGACGCACTCCTTGGTCCCCACCCGATGCTTGGCCGGTCTGCCGGCCGCTGCGCATGTGACGCAGTGCGGCTCGGCAGAGCACTCCTGGGCCTTGTGCCCGGGCCTTCCGCACCGATAGCAGAGGTCGCTCCTGTCGACCTCCGCAGTGCACTTGGTCCTGACGTGCCCCATCTCCAGGCACCGGAAGCACCTGAGGGGCCGATCGTCCAAGACGCGGACCTGCGCCGACACCCAACCGACGAGGAGCCTGCCGCCGCCGGACACCTTCTTGGCCGCTGCGACCGGGCAACGAACCCACGCAGCACCGAGGCCACCGGCGCCGACGGTGACAGCCCCACACCGGACTTCGTCGACGTTGCACCCACCAACCCGTGCGACGGCCGTAGCCACGTCAACGCTGGACACGGAGTCGTCCAGTCCCGAAATGCGCATTTCTGCGCACCTCGTGGGTCTAGAGACCCTGACCTGCCCTTCGGGCAGTGACTCTCTCAGCTTTTTAGCGAGAGAGTCCGCCATACCCCCGGTATTCGCTCCGGGCAGTTCCAGGATGCGGCCACCAGTGACCGCCTTCCTGAACCTTAGGTCCTTAATACCAAGGTCGGCCAGGTTGACCTTCTGCTTCGCCTCCGCCAAGACCTGGGCGTAAGTGACGCCAGTGGCCTCGGCTTCGGGATGCAGAGTCAATACCACAGCCGTGGATCGTTCTGCCCGGAGCTTTCTTTTGGGAGCGGTCCCTGACTTCTGCGACTGCGGTTTCGACCGCGATGCAGAAGGTCCAGCAGGGCCCTTTCCCTGTCCCTTCTTGGGCGGCTTTGCCGCTTTTGGCTTCGCCTGAGGCTTGGTAGCCTTCGGCTTTGCCTGCGGCTGAGCCGCTTTTGGCTTCGCCTTCGCTCCCTTAGGCTTCTTCTGCGCCGACCCGCTGGGGCCCGCAGAGGGTGGGGCGGCGGTCTTAGCTGACTCAGTGGTCTGCACCGCCTCCCGCCTCTTGTCGGCCGCCAGCGGAGGCCGAAGCCTCGTCTCCGGGAGGAGCCGGTCCTCTATGGAGGCCAGTCGGGCGTTCACCATGGTCCCCACCTGGGACATGACCGCCCGACAGATCTCTTCCAGCGAGGCTGTCTGAGGCTGCGTTGCAGGGGTCGCAGCCTCCGTCAATTCGGTGGCAGAGGGCGCCGGACAACCCTGCTTCCGTGCCTTCTCCATGTCTCCTCTTAATGTTGACATCTCCTTGCGGAGAGTGTCCATCTCGGCTTGCAGGCGAGCATTGTCCGCCTGCAGCCGCCGCGTCTCTTCGGTGAGAGTCCGCGATCCCAGGACTTCCACGGCCTCGGCTATTGAAGCCACCGCTTCCCCCTCTCACCAAGGCCTACGGCTGGGTGAGGAAGCGGCGGGCGTACTCCCGCCTCCTTCTTCCCAGCCTCCCCCGGCGGAGCGGGTCAGAGGGAGAGGCTTGCTCCCTGACCCGCTCCGCGGCCTCCTTCGCGGCGATGACTTGCTCGCAGAAGGAGGCCATAGCGGCCCAACACCTCTCGCTGCCGACCATCGCGCCAACAAGGCGCGGCAACGAGAGGTCCCCGCCAACCACGGCCACCAGCTCAGCGCGCTGATGACCCCAGGCTGCGCACTCCGCCACGGTGTGACGAGCCGTGTCGACGGACTCGTCACAGTGGTGGCAGGACGGGGCCGCCTCCCTTCTTGCAATCTTGTGCAGGTACTCACCGAAGCACCCGTGCCCCGTGAGCACCTGCACAAGACGGAACGTCAGAGTCCCGTGTCGCCGGTTGATCCAACGATCCAAGTGGGGGCGAACTGCCCCCACTGTCGTCAGACCGGCGGCAGGGGACTCCAAGTCCCTCGTCCACCGTCGAATCAGGGCTCGGTGAGCTGAAGCCCTGATTCGAGCTGCCTCGGACCTAACCCCCGTGGTCCTGGCTTCCGCCCGGTGCCAATACACCCCGGCGAGCACCTCCGCCTGCAGCTCCCAAGGCGGATCGCTCGCCAGGAGTGTGGCCGCAGTGTACGACACTGTACGGTACCCCCTGATCATCCTCACCGCTAAGACCCTCTGCGTCCTTCGCAGGAGGGTCCTGGAATCGGCGGTGAGGGACCCCGACCATATGGGGGCACCGTACAGCGCCATGCTCCTCACGATGCCGGCATAGAGTCGCCGGCACGGAGCCTGCGGCCCACCGACGTTGGGCAGAAGCCTTCCCAAGGCAGCCGCGGTGGACAGTAACTTCGGGGCCAGAAGGGAGAAATGAGCCCCGAAGTTCCATCTTCCGTCCAGGGTGAGACCCAGATATTTTAACTGGGCCTTCACCACCACCTCCTGACCCTGGACGGAGATGGACGCCCGGCGAGGGGGACCCCGGCGAGGGCCGTGGAAGAGGATGGCCTCCGTTTTGGATACGGAGACCTCCAATCCCAACAGCCCTATGCGGTCCGCAACCAGCGTAGCGCCGACTGTTGCCAGACGGGCCGCCTCCGCATACGTTCCTCCCCTGCATGTGACGAGGGTGTCATCCGCGTAACACAACACCCTCATCCGCGGCAGGAGAGGACAGCGGAGCAGCCAGTCGTACCCGAGGTTCCACAAGACGGGGCCCAAGACGGACCCCTGTGGAACCCCGCGGCATACGCTACGCCGGTATATCCGCTGGTCGCCGCCAACCCACAGGACCTCCCTGTCCTGCAGGTAATCCCCCAACAGTCTCCGAAGATAGGGAGGCACTCCATGGAACCGGAGTGCCTCAACCAATGTCTCAAACGGAAGACTGTTGAAGGCATTGGCGACGTCCAGCGACACCGCCAGGACCACGTCCCCCTCGCGAGTTGCCTCTTGGGTCAGGTCTCTCAGAGCCCTCAGGGCGTCGATCGTCGATCGACCCGCCCTGAAGCCGAACTGGGCATCTGAGAGACCCGGCCCCACCTCCTCGAGGTGTTGGACGAGACGGGCAGAGAGAATTCTCTCGAAGAGTTTGCCCGTCTCGTCCAGCAGCACGATTGGCCTGTATGCGGAAGGGGAGTCGGCAGAACGACCGTCCTTCCGCAACAGGCACAACCTGCCCTCCTTCCAGGCCTTCGGGAACTGTCCAGTGCGCAAACAAAGGTTGAACAGTTCCCGAAGCCTGCCCCCCAGGTTTTCCAGGGCGAGGAATAGAACTCGCCCCGGAATACCGTCAACCTAACCTAACCTTTTTTTTTTTTTTTTTTTTAACGTCTGGAACCCATCATGGGTCCCACCGCATTCCAGGGGAGGAAGGCGTTGGGTATGTGAGACTCCTACTCACTAAACCAGACGGTTGCCGTCGCCGTCATGATGGGACACCGCGGGAACGCTTGCGCATACAACCGCGGCGCCCCGACGGACACCACGTAGAGGGCACCCCGCAACGAGAGGCCCCCTCCATAGTCGGCAGGCTTGATAGATCGCGGGGGGGTCCCCTCCCCCCCACCCAAGCCCACCTTAAGAAGAAGGCCGAAGCCCTCTTCTAGCCAGGCCCGGTCCGGAACCCAAACGCCCGGGGGAGTCTATGCTCAACCCCAAGACGCCTGGGGACCTCGTCCAGGCCCAGCTCCCTCGGCGGTGATCTCCCCGAAGGAAGACCACCGTTCGGACTCCACATGAGCGGAGAGTCAAGCACGACCCGGCTGGCTGACAGGGCCGAAACTGCCAACGGACCGCCGCCGCGCAAGACCACCACTCAAAAAGGGAGCCCGACCTCGAACCCGACAGGCCTCTACCGCCGGACACGGTGGTCAACCGAGTCCAGCAAGAAAGAGGCATAAGTCGGGGACCCACCAAGCCGGGACTAACGATCGCCGAGCAAGACCGTGGTGTCTCGCTCCACGAAGGTTAATCCGGGCACCATCTTTTGCAAGGGGAAACAACCGTCCGAACCGCTCCTTAGAGAGCGATTCGAAAGGAAGAACCCCAAGCCCTAACCGCCCCTAAAACCCCGCAACCACGAGGCCACCCCAAGGTCAACTCTGCAAACAGAGAAGTACCCGGAATGACCCCGCGGCTGTGCCCCGGAAAAGAGGGCCTGTGCCCTCCCACCGAAACGCCCAGGCCCACTTTCCAACGGCTGAGGCCGAAGGAAAGGGACCTGAGCCCGCCGCCGCAGACGGACCACCCCTAAGGGCAGACCGCCGCGTGAACCCCCCCTTGTCAACCATGAGCCAGACTCGGGCACCTCATGGCTGACAACCCCGCGCTGGACATTAGCAGACGGCTAACGCGATCCCGAAAGACCGAGTTAACCGTCCCCCAGGGAGCACCGGCCCGTACCGCTTCCAATCCCGCCGGACGAATCCGGACAACATTGGTAGCGGACGGGCACACGAGGAGGTTTCCAGCATGGCCCCCCAACCTAACCTAACCTAACCTAACCTAACCTAACCTAACCTAACCTAACCTAACCTAACCTAACCTAACCCTGCACCGCTGTGGTGATCCTAAGGAAGCCAGGCAAAAGCGACTACAGTCAGCCAAAGTCCTACCGTCCCATAGGCCTTCTGTCGATGCTAGGGAAGGTACTTGAAAAAATAATGGTATCGAGGATACGATGGTATCTTCTCCCTAAATTAAGCGCGCGACAATACGGCTTCACTCCACAACATAGCACAGAAGACGCTCTCTGCGATTTCATGGCGCATTTAAGGCAGATTCTTCAAAAAAAGAAAACCGCTCTAGTAGTCTCGTTAGATATTGAGGGAGCATTTGATAATGCTTGGTGGCCCGCCATCCAGACACAGCTACTCAATTTAAGATGCCCGTTAAACCTGAGGAGGCTGATAAACTATTACTTCAAAGATAGGCGGGTCACCGTCCATTATGGCGGCAAAAGACACCAACGTAACACCCAGAAAGGATGTGTACAAGGATCCATCGCTGGACCCACGTTCTGGAACATCCTACTCGATCCCCTACTACAGGACGTGGGAAGAACGAAGGCATATATCCAGGCCTTTGCCGACGATATAGTACTAGTCTTTTCCGGCGACTCGGCCCTAGAGATAGAGACCCAGTGCAACAAGATCCTATACCGGGTGCACAAGTGGGGAGTAGATAATAAATTACATTTCGCAGCCAGCAAAACCAACGCCATGATCATAACCCGGAAACTGAAGTATGACATTCCCAGAATTCACATGAACCACACCCCAATTAATATGGTGTCACAAATCAAACTATTAGGTCTTACGATAGATGACAAGATCACATTTAATAGCCATATCACAAACGTCTGCCAAAAGGCAACAGATATCTACAAGATAATTGCTAGAATGGCTAAAGTAGAGTGGGGTCTCAATCCCAAGATAATTCAAACAATATATGTGTCGGTCATTGAACCCATAATTATGTATGCCGCTAGTGCTTGGGCCTCAGCCGCCAACAAAAAGATGGTCCAAAAGAAGTTGGCAACAGTGCAGAGAAGCATCGCCCTTAAGATAAGTAAAGCCCATAGAACGGTCTCCCTTAACGCCTCGCTCGCACTCGCCGGACTGATACCCCTGGATCTAAGAATCCTCGAGGCTGCTCTTTTATATCAAGCGAAGAAGGGAAATCTGAAGGCGGAGTGGATTAAGGACCTAGAGGTGGAGAACAGAGTAAGCTATAAGCTCAAACCCCACCCAGCAAGGGAAATAGAGTTAGCTTATACAGAACTGCCAAACTTGGATGCAATTCGGGAACAGAGCTTGCCGGAACACCAAATATATACGGACGGCAGCAAATTCGAAGGAAAGGTCGGCGCCTCTTTCACATATTGGATACAAGACAGTGAACGCAGGAACCGGAAGATGAAGCTGGAATCCTTCTGTTCCGTATTCCAAGCGGAATTATTTGCAATTCTGCAAGCAGTGGAATTCGGAGCAAAGGAGGGGCTAACAAACTTTGCCATTCTGAGCGATTCACGATCCGCCTTAGACCTCGTCCAGAACACATCGACTTACAACCCGCTCGCTAACGCTATTCGTGAGAGAATAACGACGATGAAGGGGTCAGGACGTACTGTCAGGCTGTTCTGGATAAAGGCGCACGTCGGTATCCCCGGCAATGAAAGGGCCGATGAACTGGCCAAAGCGGCCGTGAATATGAAAATAGCACCACACTATAGGAAGTGCCCGATTTCTCATGTTAGAGCATGTATTAGAAGGAACACGGTAGATGAATGGGAAAGTAGATATCAAGCTAATGAAAAGGGGGAAGTGACGAAGGTTTTCTTACCTGACATTTATACAGCTTTTAAATTTACTAAAGCCACAACGATGGATTCTACGATGACGCAGGTGATGACGGGTCACGGAGGCTTCTCGGCATATCTGCACAGGTTTGGGCTGAAAGAGAGCCCCACCTGTGCGTGTGATGGGGAATCCGCGGAGACCATTCTTCACATTATCCTGGACTGCCCGATCTTCGGGGCTTCGAGATGCGATCTGGAACACAAAACCAACATGAAGTTGACCCGCCAGAGTTTATGTAAAATGCTGGCCGATAAGTGCACCAGGTCGCACCTGGTAGATTACTGCAGGATGGTGGCATCCAGGACCATAAATAAAAACAAAACAAGATAATCATGCACGATTATCCGTCTGTTTTCAGCACTCAATCCTAGCAGCATCGCATGCGTCACCGTAGAATCTGAAACCAACATCTTATACACACAATATTACAACTTACCTATTTATTTTGAAGGTAATTATTAAAAATATTTTTAAAAAAGTAGACATATATTTTAGAATAATTAATTAAAATATATCAATGTAATACAATACGCATGGATTAATTAATGTAAAATTTAATAGCACAAATGTTAAAATATTTAATATATTATATATGAAGCTTTTAAATAATGGGAATAATAAAATTCAATGTAATAATATAATTGCAAAAGTACAAACAAAATGTATTAAAATTTTTAATATAAAATAAATAAAGACTGGTTAGAATAGAAATATAAACTTAATAATATTAACTGTAAAGTACAAATGTCAAAAAATGAAATGTAAAGTAAATCTAAGTATTAAATGTAAAAAAGCACTGTTATAAAATAAAGAAACCAAATAATGACTCTGGACATATTCCAGAGGAGGTATGCAACACCCTGTGATGACGGGTGCCATTTTAAAAAAAAAAACCTAACCTAACCTTTTTTTTTTTTTTTTTTTAACGTCTGGAACCCATCATGGGTCCCACCGCATTCCAGGGGAGGAAGGCGTTGGGTATGTGAGACTCCTACTCACTAAACCAGACGGTTGCCGTCGCCGTCATGATGGGACACCGCGGGAACGCTTGCGCATACAACCGCGGCGCCCCGACGGACACCACGTAGAGGGCACCCCGCAACGAGAGGCCCCCTCCATAGTCGGCAGGCTTGATAGATCGCGGGGGGGTCCCCTCCCCCCCACCCAAGCCCACCTTAAGAAGAAGGCCGAAGCCCTCTTCTAGCCAGGCCCGGTCCGGAACCCAAACGCCCGGGGAAGTCTATTCTCAACCCCAAGACGCCTGAGGACCTCGTCCAGGCCCAGCACCCTCGCCGGTGATCTCCCCGAAGAAAGACCACCGTTCGGACCCCACATGAGCGGATAGCCAAGCACGACCCGGCTGGCTGACAGGGCCGAAACTGCCAACGGACCGCCGCCGCGCAAGACCACCACTCAAAAAGGGAGCCCGACCTCGAACCCGACAGGCCTCTACCGCCGAACACGGTGGTCAACCGAGTCCAGCAAGAAAGAGGCATAAGTCGGGAACCCACCAAGCCGGGACTAACGATCGCCGAGCAAGACCGTGGTGTCACGCTCCACGAAGGTTAATCCGGGCACCATCTTTTGCAAGGGGAAACAACCGTCCGAACCGCTCCTTAGAGAGCGACTCGAAAGGAAGAACCCCAAGCCCTAAACGCCCCTAAAACCCCCGCAACCACGAGGCCACCCCAAAGTCAACTCTGCAAACAGAGAAGTACCCGGAATGACCCCGCGGCTGTCCCCCGGAAAAGAGGGCCTGTGCCCTCCCACCGAAATGCCCAGACCCACTTTCCAACGGCTGAGGCCGAAGGAAAGGGGCCCGAGCCCGCCGCCGCAGACGGGCCACCCCTAAGGGCAGACCGCCGCGTGAACCCCCCTTGTCAACCATGAGCCAGACCCGGGCACCTCATGGCTGACAACCCCGCGCTGGACATTAGCAGACGGCTAACGCGATCCCGAAAGACCGCATTAACCGTCCCCCAGGGAGCACCGGCCCGTACCGCTTCCAATCCCGCCGGACGAATCCGGACAACATTGGTAGCGGACGAGCACACGAGGAGGTTTCCAGCATGGCCCCCCAACCTAACCTAACCTTTTTTTTTTTTTTTTTTTTTTTTTTTTTTTTTTTGCGTTGGAAAAATCCGTTACGGATACCCGCCGACCAGGAAGGTGATGGCCGGAGGGTTATGTGGGACTACCCGGCGGCATAGAGGACGCCGCCATTTTTAAGGCTACCCACTAAAAAACCAACGGTTGCCCTCAACGCCTTAATGGGACGACACGGGATCGCGTTAGCACTCACCGTGCCGCCCCGGCGGTTACCCCCCGTGCGAGGGTGCCCCGAGCAACTTAAGACACCCTCACGGCGTAGGCCTATGGTAGGTGAGAGGGGTCACCCCCCCCCTCTCACCAAGGCCTACTGCTGGGAGAGGAAGCGGCGGGCGTACTCCCGCCTCCTTCTTCCCAGCCTCCCCCGGCGGAGCGGGTCAGAGGGAGAGGCTTGCTCCCTGACCCGCTCCGCGGCCTCCTTCGCGGCGATGACTTGCTCGCAGAAGGAGGCCATAGCGGCCCAACACCTCTCGCTGCCGACCATCGCGCCAACAAGGCGCGGCAACGAGAGGTCCCCGCCAACCACGGCCACCAGCTCAGCGCGCTGATGACCCCAGGCTGCGCACTCCGCCACGGTGTGACGAGCCGTGTCGACGGACTCGTCACAGTGGTGGCAGGACGGGGCCGCCTCCCTTCTTGCAATCTTGTGCAGGTACTTTCCGAAGCATCCGTGCCCCGTGAGCACCTGCACAAGACGGAACGTCAGAGTCCCGTGTCGCCGGTTGATCCAACGATCCAAGTGGGGGCGAACTGCCCCCACTGTCGTCAGACCGGCGGCAGGGGACTCTAAGTCCCTCGTCCACCGTCGAATCAGGGCTCGGTGAGCTGAAGCCCTGATTCGAGCTGCCTCGGACCTTACTCCTCTGGTCCTGGCTTCCGCCCGGTGCCAATACACCCCGGCGAGCACCTCCGCCTGCAGCTCCCAAGGCGGATCGCTCGCCAGGAGTGTGGCCGCAGTGTACGACACTGTACGGTACCCCCTGATCATCCTCACCGCTAAGACCCTCTGCGTCCTTCGCAAGAGGGTCTTGGAATCGGCGGTGAGGGACCCCGACCATATGGGGGCACCGTACAGCGCCATACTCCTCACGATGCCGGCATAGAGTCGCCGGCACGGAGCCTGCGGCCCACCGACGTTGGGCAGAAGCCTTCCCAAGGCAGCCGCGGTGGACAGTAACTTCGGGGCCAGAAGGGAGAAATGAGCCCCGAAGTTCCATCTTCCGTCCAGGGTGAGACCCAGATATTTTAACTGGGCCTTCACCACCACCTCCTGACCCTGGACGGAGATGGACGCCCGGCGAGGGGGACCCCGGCGAGGGCCGTGGAAGAGGATGGCCTCCGTTTTGGATACGGAGACCTCCAATCCCAACAGCCCTATGCGGTCCGCAACCAGCGTAGCACCGACTGTTGCCAGACGGGCCGCCTCCGCATACGTTCCTCCCCTGCATGTGACGAGGGTGTCATCTGCGTAACACAACACCCTCATCCGCGGCAGGAGAGGACAGCGGAGCAGCCAGTCGTACCCGAGGTTCCACAAGACGGGGCCCAAGACGGACCCCTGTGGAACCCCGCGGCATACGCTACGCCGGTATATCCGCTGGTCGCCGCCAACCCACAGGACCTCTCTGTCCTGCAGGTAGGCCCCCAGCAGTCTCCGAAGATAGGGAGGCACTCCATGGAACCGGAGTGCCTCAACCAATGTCTCAAACGGAAGACTGTTGAAGGCATTGGCGACGTCCAGCGACACCGCCAGGACCACGTCCCCCTCGCGAGTTGCCTCTTGGGTCAGGTCTCTCAGAGCCTTCAGGGCGTCGATCGTCGATCGACCCGCCCTGAAGCCGAACTGGGCATCCGAGAGACCCGGCCCCACCTCCTCGAGGTGTTGGACGAGACGGGCAGAGAGAACTCTCTCGAAGAGTTTGCCCGTCTCGTCCAGCAGCACGATTGGCCTGTATGCGGAAGGGGAGTCGGCAGAACGACCCTCCTTCCGCAACAGGCACAATCTGCCCTCTTTCCAGGCCTTCGGGAACTGTCCAGTGCGCAAACAAAGGTTGAACAGTTCCCGAAGCCTGCCCCCCAGGTATTCCAGGGCGAGGGATAGAACTCGCCCCGGAATACCGTCCGGCCCCGGCGCAGTACTGCGGGCTCGGAGACGACTCAAGGCGACCTCCAGCTCGGCCTCCGTGATGTCCGGGACAGAACCCACCCCCCCATTAGAAGAAGGGGGGGCCATCACGGGAGGCGAGTGGCCGGTGGATTCCGGGAATAGGTCCCCCACCAGCCGCTCGAGGAAATCCGGCTGAAGGGACTCCATGACCGGGGCGCAAGCGGCGCGGAGTTTGTTCCGCGCCACCCGATACGGGCGCCCCCATGGGTCCCTATCGAGACCTGCCAGGATCTCCTCCCGAGCCAGGTCCTTCGCCTTCCGAATCGCCAGCCGCAGAGTCGACTTCGCTTCGCGATAACGACTCCGCAGCTGGGCCTCCACGTCCGGGTCGAAGCCGTGACGACGGCGACACCGGACGAAGGCCCTCCGAGCCCTGCAACAGGCCGTCCGAAGTTCGGCTATTTCGGACGACCACCAGTACACTGCTCTGCGCCGGGGCCTAGACCCCACCCTCGGCATGGCCGCATCGCAGACCCGTGATAGGGCCTCGCGCATGCGGCCAGCCGACACCTCCACGTCGGTTTCCTCGTTGGGCGGATCGGGAAAGGCCCAGCTCTGAACGATGGCTGCCTCCCTGGCCATTTCCCGATCCAGACGCTTTATTGCCCAACGAGGAAAGCGACTCCCCCCCCGCGGTGGCCCGGCCTGGTCCGGCCGGGAGGTGGAGATCTCAAATCGGACGTAGAGATGGTCCGATAGAGTCTCCACCTCCGTCTCGACTCTCCAGTCGACGACCGTGCGTGCGACAGCTGGGGTGGCGAACGAAACGTCCACCACGGAACTCCCTTGCTGTCGCACGCAGGTCGCATCGGTCCCTCTATTGAGGAGGGACAGACCGGAGAGGAGCGACCAGGCCTGGACGGCCCTACCCCTAGCGTCCGTGGCGTGGTTCCCCCAGGCCGCGGATTTGGCGTTCAGGTCGCCGAGAAAGATGAGCTTCCCCGACGCCTGTCTGCCAATCGCCGCACTGACGGAGTCGAGGAAAGTCTCGAACTCCGCCAGTCGACGATTGGGGGAGAAGTACGCGCCGATGACGACGTACTCCCCCCACCGCGCCACGACCAAACCCGGGCCAGTCTCCAAGGTGGAGAAAGGGGGACCGGGACCAGAACCCGCAACCACAGCCACGGAACCGCTAGTGTCCCCCGCCCAGTTGGAATTAGGGGGGACATAGTAGGGCTCACAGGCCACCGCTATACTGATATCCCACTCCGCCATGGCCTGGATGAACAAATCCTGGGCCCTGGCGGAGTGGTTCAGGTTCGCCTGTAGGAAGCCATGTCGTCGTCTATTCATGACGACATGGCTTCAACTGGCGCCTGTGGGCGCCCTCTGCTTGGGGCAGCTGGGGAGGGACCTGCTGCCTTGCCTCTCTTCCGGGGAGCCTTGCATGCCCGGCTCCCCAGTTCGTGTGCCGCCTGGAGACCGAGGTCTGCGCAGACGGCACACCGAAGGACTCCGGTGCAGCTGTCGCGATTATGGCCCGACAGACCGCACCGGAAACAAACGTCGCTCCTATCGACCCCTGATGGGCAGAGCGCCCGAGTGTGCCCCGGTTCTTGGCACCGGAAGCACCTCATCGGACGCTCTTCTAGGAGCTCGACCCTGGCCGAGCTCCAGCCCACCAGGAGTCTCCCCGCGTCGAGGAGCGACTTAGCCGCGTCAACGGGGCAACGGGCGAAAGCAACGCCCATAGCCCCGTTGCCCCAGCGAATCTCTCCAACTTGGAGGGACTCGCTAGGGCACTTGGTGACGCGGCAAATCGCGGCCGCCACTTTTTCTTTTGTGGCAGAGTCGTCCAGTCCCCTCACCTTGACCATTACCCTCTTCACAGGTCGGACGACGTCTGCCACTCCGTCTAAAACAGTCCGGAGGTTGGCCGCCAATTTTTCGGCTTTTTCTGGAGCCGCCTTAGGCAGCTCCAGAAGCCTGGCCCCGGTGGCCGACCTCCGGATCTTTAGCCCCTGCTCGAGCCCCAGCTCCCCGAGATCTACCTTCTCGGAGGCACGCTCGAGGAGCTGGGCATAAGTTACCCCCTTTGCCGCCGCCTCGGGCTGCAGTGTGATGACCACTGCAGGTGACCGAGGGGACGGCAGCTTGGGGAGGGACCCTTGGGCCGGTCCGGATTGACCGGCCTTTTTTCCCTGCTTCTTACCCCCCTTATTAATTCCCTGCTTCGGTGGTCCAGCGGTTACGACTCGCTGAGCCACCGAAGCTTGGACGACAAGAGCAGGGCCAACTGATTGGTTGGCCCTTTTCTGTCCCCGCTTTACCACCGAGGACCAGGTCTCGGTGGTGGCGGCGGACGGAGGGGTTGTCGGCGCTCTGGCCGACGCAGGTCGTGCCGTCGCGGCTACAGACCTCGGCTGCCGCGACTCAGCAACCGCTGCCGCACAAGCCCTGCGGTCCGCTGCCAAGGGCGGACGCATGACCCTCTCAGGGAGGAGGCGCTCCTCAATGTTGGCGAATCGGGCGTTCACCATCACCCCCACCGAGGACACAATGGAGCGCCTCAACTCCTCCATACAGTCCGCGTCCAGAGAGGGCGCGGATACGGCAGCGGAAGCGGCAGCGGGAACGGCAGCGGCCGAGGATTTCGCTGCCGCCGTTTTCATCTCCACAAACTCCCGCCTGTGAGCTTTGATTTCGGCCTTAAGGGCCTCGACCTCTCTGATCAGGCGGGAGTTTGCAGCCCTCAACTGGCGGGTCTCGTCAGCCTCAGTACGGCTGACGAGCGTTTCCACAACCTCTAGCAAGTCCCGCGAGGCTACCTTAAGGGCCTTAACCATGGTGCCCTTAAGGTTACCGGACTTGCGGCTGACTTCCAGAATGGAAGCCGCGCTTTTACCCGCCAGTGCTCTTAGTTCCTCAGCCCCGAGGGAGTCAGGGTCAGGCCTACGCGAACCTCCCTGCAGAGCCTCCTCCTCGGAACACGTCGCATTGCCTGAAGAAGGCGCCTGTTTACGGTATGCCCGTGCTGCCAGCGCCTTCTCCATCTCCGCATCCTCGGCTTCGAGGGCAAGGGCTCGTAAATCGGCCTTTGCCCGAGAGAGGCCAGTCCCGCGAATGCTCGCAGTGACGCGTCCACGACGAGCAGTGTTGCATTTTCCAAATGCAACACTGAGCTCGGAGTCGCTATCCGACGCGCCACTGGTCACCTCGACAACCCCGCTTAGGGGTCGCTTACGCGAGCCTTCGACCTCGTGGTCGGACATGATGTCCGAACCACAGAGGTCTCAACGCAAACACAAAAGCCTTAAAAAAGGCAACAAACACACAGAAAAAGAAAGAACTCACACGAAGAAAGAAAAACCACGAAAAGAAAAAACAAAAACACCGAAAAACGTAAAAACGACACAACCATCGGGGCCCTGAAAAGGGCCTTTTGAAATACCGACGTAAACAACAGAAAGAAACACCAAAACAAAACCACTGATCATCAAAAACAACAAAACGCGAACCTAACCTCAAGTCCAAACCTCTAACCTCAACCTTTTTTTTTTTTTTTTTTTAACGTCTGGAACCCATCATGGGTCCCACCGCATTCCAGGGGAGGAAGGCGTTGGGTATGTGAGACTCCTACTCACTAAACCAGACGGTTGCCGTCGCCGTCATGATGGGACACCGCGGGAACGCTTGCGCATACAACCGCGGCGCCCCGACGGACACCACGTAGAGGGCACCCCGCAACGAGAGGCCCCCTCCATAGTCGGCAGGCTTGATAGATCGCGGGGGGGTCCCCTCCCCCCCACCCAAGCCCACCTTAAGAAGAAGGCCGAAGCCCTCTTCTAGCCAGGCCCGGTCCGGAACCCAAACGCCCGGGGGAGTCTATGCTCAACCCCAAGACGCCTGGGGACCTCGTCCAGGCCCAGCTCCCTCGGCGGTGATCTCCCCGAAGGAAGACCACCGTTCGGACCCCACATGAGCGGATAGCCAAGCACGACCCGGCTGGCTGACAGGGAGGACTGCCAACGGACCGCCGCCGCGCAAGACCACCACTCAAAAGGGAGCCCGACCTCGAACCCGACAGGCCTCTACCGCCGAACACGGTGGTCAACCGAGTCCAGCAAGAAAGAGGCATAAGTCGGGGACCTACCAAGCCGGGACTAACGATCGCCGAGCAAGACCGTGGTGTCTCGCTCCACGAAGGTTAATCCGGGCACCATCTTTTGCAAGGGGAAACAACCGTCCGAACCGCTCCTTAGAGAGCGACTCGAAAGGAAGAACCCCAAGCCCTAAACACCCCTAAAACCCCGCAACCACGAGGCCACCCCAAGGTCAACTCTGCAAACAGAGAAGTACCCGGAATGACCCCGCGGCTGTCCCCCGGAAAAGAGGGCCTGTGCCCTCCCACCGAATTGCCCAGGCCCACTTTCCAACGGCTGAGGCCGAAGGAAAGGGACCCGAGCCCGCCGCCGCAGACGGACCACCCCTAAGGGCAGACCGCCGCGTGAACCCCCCTTGCCAACCATGAGCCAGACTCGGGCACCTCATGGCTGACAACCCCGCGCTGGACATTAGCAGACGGCTAACGCGATCCCGAAAGACCGCATTAACCGTCCCCCAGGGAGCACCGGCCCATACCGCTTCCAATACCGCCGGACGAATCCGGACAACATTGGTAGCGGACGGGCACACGAGGAGGTTTCCAGCATGGCTCCCCAACCTAACCTAACCTAACCTAACCTAACCTAACCTAACCTAACCTAACCTAACCTAACCTAACCTAACCTAACCTAACCAGAGTTCCGCTCACCCCTCTGAAGTGAGAACACGCATACGCAAGGCGATCCGTAACAGCTCCTGCAAAGTAAACATTTTAAAAATTAGTGTCAGTGGTTTTTTCGTATCGTACAGTTAAGTGAGATACACCAAAAGACGCGAAATTGGACGCTCTATCTAGTGGTGCTATTTTTGTGAAAATCGGACATTGTTTAGTGCCTAAAATCTGTGAAAAACTGTGAAAAGTAAAATTTTATAAACTTTAAAAATTAACGCTGCGCAAACGCGATCGGTGACATATATGGTTTTTAGTGCCTTCGGAAGCGTATTTATAAGGTCTATCTTCGAGACAAAAAATTGGATTTTTTCCGCCCAAAACGGCGGAATTAAAGCCAAAAAAAATAAGTACCACGTGGCCACGTGGTACCCCTTCTGAGGCCGTGCCACTACTTTTGACAACAGGGATCGCCGCAGAATAAGGAGACAGGATTATTGGCGTTTGCAGACTGAAAAAATCTTTAATAGTTTTTAAGTTATTCGAGTTTCAATTTTTTCCAAATTTTCAAAAATTTATATTTAATTATATAGATCGATGACCCACCATTTTTATTATTGCTTTTTATAGTGCCTTATTAGCTCTACACATAACCTTATTTTCAAATTTTTTTCGTAAGGGGTTTGCAAATTATGAATTTTTGAAAATTCGGGGCTGACACGTGGTGCCAGTTCCTCCTATCCTAGATTTTTTATTTTTGTATACAAAAATAAGATGTAATTTTAATTGTATGCTCAAATTTTTTCGAAATTTTTCCGTCACTTTTTATATTTTTAACCTAAATTTTCAATTAAAATATTTAATTTTTCAATAAATCAAATCGGGGGGTGAAGATAAAAATAAAACAGTACCTTAGTAAGATTACTCGTAAAAAGATCTATAAAACGAGCCCAAACACGGGTATATTCAGACAATTTTTACGGAAGTAATCTACTTTTTGTGTATAGTGTTATAGTGGGTCCGCCATTTTGAAAAGTTTAAAAGTCCTATAACTCCGCCAATTATTAAGCTACAGAGTTGGGGTTTTCACCTTCTCCTTTTGCCACGTCCCACCTGTCATATTATTTACAATTTAGAAATACATTTTTTGTCAACTCTACATGTAGAGAAAGCACGTTGACGTTGTAGATCTGATCGGGGCAAGACAGGGGAGCCCTCGCACGTCTTGGTCGGCCATCTGGAACCGGAGATATTATTATTTTCAGAATTATCCGCCATACTGGCCGCCATATTGAAAAATTTAAAACCTTAATAACTCCGGAACCAGAAGTCGTAGGAGGACGGGGTTTTCTACTATTGTAAGAGGACAAGAAAGGCTACAAGTTTTGGTCGGCCATTTTAGCCGCCATCTTGGAAAATTTCGAACCCTGATATCTTCCTCGGGTTTTTACCGATTTAGACGATCTTGGTGTCGGGTGAAAGGGCTCGCAGAGTACTTTTGGACCAATAATTAACAGACGCTCTACATAGAAACTACTCTGTAGTTATAGAGCAAATAGAAAAATAGACATTAAGTTACTTTAATTTGTAAAAGAGGCATATAAGTGAATAGTTTAGTGTGTAAGACTTTGACCGTGTTGATAACTACCTTGTAGAGCAAGGTAGAGACAAAAATTTTCCCAGAAACCGGGAAGAACTGTTATTATCTTTCTAAGGACGGGGCAGTTCAACACCACCAGGACAACTCTATAATAGAGTCATACATATATATGTATGGTAATCGTATAGGACAGGTACTTACCTTATAGCTGGAGGCACAGGTACTAGTGGACTGTAGCTGGACGACCGTTGACCGGGACCGCAACCGCACCTGAAAGGAAAAGAGAGAAAGTATATTAACACACATACCAATACACACATAAATTAAATAAAATATATAACTTATACAAACCTTTATTACCCCTATTTCCTTACTGTATATATTCTTAATTTTTCTTTTTCTTACCTTAATCTTTTTCTGCATCATTGTATCTAAATTACATATATATTTAAATTGACATAATTTATTCAAATTATACAAATTGATAAGGGTTTATTGACCCTAATACATTAGTTGACGCTTCTATAATGCCTATCAACAGGACCCCCGCGAGACAGCAAAACTTCAGGGACAAGGCCAGCCCTCCATTGGGTAGGACGATCACAAAGAACCCGAAGACAGACAGGAAAACTGACGTAGACCAAAAGTCAGTAAGAAGGCTTACAGGGGAGTTTGAACAGAGGGCAGAAGCGACCACCTCCACTCTTAAGCAACCGAGCCCGGAGAAAAGCCCCACAAAAGAGGAAGAGACACCATCCACCGATTCTCCAAGCCCCTGCGCGCTGCTACCACTGGTGCCGTCAAAGACCAACAAGACCTATAAGAACAGGATTACGGAGGCCAGTGCAAGATGGCAATCTATCCTAAAACAACTGGATAAGTCAAAGTCGACATCGAAATTAGTGAAAACTGAAGTGATGTCGGCCGCAAGTAGGTTGTTGGAGATAGTTAAGGAGCAGGAGAAGGAAATAAAGAAACTCCAAGAGAAAGGTCAAAAGGAGGAAGAAGGGGAAAAGAACACCCAAGTGGGGGAAGCAGGGAAGACCGAAAATATAGACGAAAGTGTCAAAACAAGAGTGGAAGAAAACACTAAAATGCTGAGAGAGAATGAAAGGAGACTGGAAGAAATTAAATTGATGCTAGAAAGACAGAAAGAGGAAAACCTGGAAAGGACGACCTACGCGAGAGTGACAGCAACCAGACCAAACCCTGGAACGGGGGTAGAAAGGACAGCGTTACACTCGGTGGTCGTCACTTCGAGAGACGAACAAGAAACGGGAGAGGAGGTACTAGAGAAGGTAAGGAAGGCAATGGATGCAAAGGAAGGATGGATTACAGTGGAGAAAGTTAGAAAAGCTAAGGATCGAAAAGTAGTGATGGGTTGCAAAACTAAGGAAGATAGAGAAAGAATAAAAGAGAGACTGGAGAATGCCGGAAATCACCTTATCGTGGAGGAAGTGAAAAATAAGGACCCGCTTCTGGTTCTTAAGAGCGTACTATCGGTGCATACAAATGACGATGTACTGAAGGCTCTTA
Source organism: Melinaea menophilus ssp. n. AW-2005 (assembly GCA_918358695.1). NCBI lineage: Eukaryota > Metazoa > Arthropoda > Insecta > Lepidoptera > Nymphalidae > Melinaea > Melinaea menophilus. Next base: position 16,133,599 of record OU911058.1, on the reverse strand, counting down.
GGAACCAGAACCGGGGGGTTTTTCACGGCCTCGACAATAAGGACGACCGTGTAGAGGTCAAATATATAAAAAGAGCACGTAACCCACACACAAAGCATATCGTACTGTCGGTCTCTCCAGCAGTATGGAAGAGAGCAACACAGGCTGGGAGGTTAAAAATAGACCTCCAAAACATCACAGTGGAGGACCAGTCACCCTTGGTACAGTGCTCCAGATGCCTCGGATACGGCCACGGCCGCAGATTCTGCAAAGATACAACAGATGTCTGCAGTCACTGCGGTGGCCATCATCTCAACGCGGACTGTCCCGAGAGGCTGTCCGGAGCACCACCGGAGTGCAGAAACTGCAGAAAGGCTCAAGCAGCGAACTGCGCGCACAACGCTTTCAGCCAAGACTGCCCGGTGAGGAAAAGATGGGACAGCATAGCGAGAGCATCAGTCTCCTATTGCTGAGGTGGTCCCACCGGGCAACAAACGCTACAAAATTCTACAGGTGAAACCACAGGACGCAAAAGGTATAAACATGGAGAGAACAATAAGACCTTACAACACTAAGAATGCAAACTCGGAGCAGTTTCATGAGAAACTGCCCCAGTTTAAAGCAGAGAGGCACATTACAATAGAAACAATAAAACACATAAACAACACACCACAGTTAGAAGAAGCAATAGTAAAATATACAGACGCCAAATTATTTTTCCTTGACGCAATCACAGCACACAAAATATTAAAAAATGTAGAAACAACATGCACACACACACAGTTGTTCACAGGGCGCGGGGGATTCTCCTCAGACCTAAACTGGTTTGGGTGTAAGGAGAGTCCGTCCTGCGTTTGCGACCCCGGGGTAGAAGAAAGCGTCCCCCACATCATCCTTGACTGCCCCGTTTTTGGAAAAGACACACGTGGTCTAGAACAAAACATAGATATAAAATTAAGTCTGGGCAGTATTGTAGAAATGGTAAAAGGACAGGATAAAGAAAAGTTCCTAAAATATTCTAGCGAAATAATACTAAAAGTTAACAAGAGAAATAAAATAGAATAAGTAAGGTATATTAAAACATATAATGATTATATGTACATGTAATATATAAAGTGAAATGTATAAGTAAATATAAGGACTAAAAGTAAGAATTATAATATAACAAGTAAATAGAGCATAAGACTAAAATATAGAAACATATAGAACTGTTAAGAAAAATTTGAATAAGATAGGAAACATAAGGTATGCAATTAGACATAGAAATAAGTAAATATTAAAAAGTGTGTACCCCCCCTTTATTTACCCAATCAGAAGTAGATCCCAAAAAGTAATAAAATGTAAACAGTAAAATAAAGAAATAAATAGATATTCGAACAGAAAAGAATTAGATAGTGGGCAAATCCCAGCCCAATAGTATAAAAGGTGATGAATGGAAGGTTAGTATGCGGCATGGAAGTATGAGAGGAATAAATGCGAGAACTGGTATGAATGTGGAAATCTCTCACTATTGTTGTAGAAAGGCTCTGACTACGTTAGAGGAACTAGATAAAAAAAAAAAAAAAAAAAAAAAAAAAAAAAAAAAAAAAAAAAAAAAAAAAAAAAAAAAAACCTAACCTAACCTAACCTCACCTAACCTTTTTTTTTTTTTTTTTTTTTTTTTTTTTTTTTTTTCGTGGGGAAATCCAGTACGGATACCCTGCCGTCTCGGGGGAGACGACCTGGTTATGCCGGGCTCTAACCGGCTAAAACCCCACGGTGTCCTTCTCGTCGCCATATGCCGGGGTCACGGGAACATCCAACTGGCAATCGTCCGCGACCCGGCGACGAGGCGGTCTCACCAGACCCCTGCTCGGTTGGAGTGGAGGACAGATGGTCGTCCATCCACTGCGCAACATCAACAACAACTGGTCAGAGTGGCGTGAAAGAACACGCCCACGCCTACTCGGGCTAGATTAATTGAGTGAAGGACTCCCCCGAGTCCACCACCCACTAGCTACTGTTAGGGCGGAAGATGGCGAATGTGTGCCTCTCTTCGACGACCCATTCTTCTGCGGCGGATAGCTAAAGAGGAAGTTTCCTCCCTAACTCGCTCCTCATCTTCCTTCTGGAGCATTACTTGCTCACAGAACAGTTTAACTACGTCCCACGACCCCCTGCTCTCGGTCATTTTTTGGACCACAGTTGGTAGTGAGAGTTCTTGCCCTATAGCTGTTCTGAGGGCCGCTCTCTCTTGTTCCCAAGCTGGGCACTCCTCCAGCGTGTGTTGAGCAGTCTCGACGAGACAGTCAGAGAGATCGTCACAGTGGTGACAGACTGCATTTGGTTCTCTGCCGGCAACCCGACACAAGTACTCGCCGAAACAACCATGTCCCGTGAGTACCTGCGTCAGCCGGAAGCTAAGGACACCAAAGCGTCTGTTCAACCACTGTTTTAGGACGGGAGCAACTGCGTTAATAGCCCTGGCACCTGCACTAGGCTCTGTCAGCCTTTCAGCCCATACGGCATTGGCGTGACCCACTATTGCTTGCCGCATCCTTTCGGGTATTCCTGGTCGGGAGCCCGAGACAACCGCCTCCCCACGAAGGTTGTACATCGTCGTGAGGGCAACCGCGTATAGATCCCAGGGCAACGATCCTGCCAGGACGCAGGCGGCCTCATATGAGACGGTGCGGTAACCGCGAATCAACCTGATCGCCATGGCTCTCTGCGGTTTACGCAGGAGAGCGATATTCCGGCTATTCAGGGACTCGGACCACACCGGAGCTCCATACAAGGCCATTGACCTTACGACCCCGACATAAAGTCGTCTGGTCAATGTATTTGGCCCACCCAGATTCGGCAATAACCATCCGAAAGCCGTTGTTGCTTTGAGCAATTTCGGCGTTAGTCGCTCAAAGTGGGCGGTAAACTTCCATCTGCTATCGAGGACGAGACCGAGATATCTCATCGTCGACCCGATGCAGATGCGAGTACCGTCCACTGTGATGCCGAGTTGCGAAGATGGCGTGTTCCGAGGCCCATGGAAGCACAGCGCCTCGGATTTGTTAAGGGCCACCTCGAGCCCAAGACGACGTATTCGCCCCACAACCTAACCTAACCTAACCTTTTTTTTTTTTTTTTTTTTTTTTTTTTTTTTTTTTTTTTTTTTTTTTTTTTTTTACGTGGGGAAATCCAGAACGGATACCCTGCCGCCTCGGGGGAGACGACCTGGTTATGCCGGGCTCTAACCGGCTAAAACCCCACGGTGTCCCTCTCGTCGCCATATGCCGGGAACATCCAACTGGCAATCTTCCGCGACCCCGCGACGATGCGGTCTCGTCAGACCCCGTCTCGATGTATGTGTGGAGGACTAGTGGACATCCTTCCACGGTGCCTTTCTTTGAGTGGCGCGCAAGGACACGCCCGCGCCTACCCGGGCTAGTTTGGTGGATGAGAGATTCCCCCGAATCCATCACCCCCTAGCCAGTGTCAAGGAGGAAGGTGGCGATTGTGAGCCTCCCTTCGACGACCTTGTCTTCGGCATCGTATGGCTAATGAGCTGTTAGCTTCCCTGACTCTCTCGGCATCTTCCTTTTGGAGCATGACTTGCTCACAGAAATAAAGCACTGCATCCCATGACCTTCTGCTTTCGGTCATTCTGCAAACCACAGTTGGTAAAGAGAGATCCAGTCCTATCACTGCGCTCAGATGTGCTCTCTGTTCGTGCCAGGCCGGGCATTCCTCGAGCGTGTGCTGGGCAGTGTCAACGAGACAATCGTTGCAATGGTGACAGATCGCAGTTGGCTCTCTCCCCGCGACCCGACACAGATAACTCCCGAAACAACCATGTCCGGTAAGTATCTGCGTCGACCGGTAACTTAGGGCACCAAAGTGTCTATTCAACCACTTTGGGAAGACGGGAGCAACTGCTTCTATTGTCCTGGTCCCCGCTGTAGGTTCCGCAAGTCTTGCTTCCCATGCTGCGTTAGCGTGATTCAATATTGTACGCCGCATATTCTTCGTGACTCCTGGACCGAGGCCCGATACCAACGCCTCCCCACGAAGATTGTAAATCGTAGTGAGGGCCACCGCGCAAAGGTCCCAGGGCAACGATCCGGCCAGGACACAGGCCGCCTCAAAGGAGACGGTGCGGTAACCACGAATCAACCTGATCGCCATCGCTCTCTGCGGTTTGCGCAAGAGAGCGATATTCCGGCTATTCAGGGACTCGGACCACACCGGAGCTCCATATAAGGCCATGGACATCACGACAGAGGTGTACAAGCGCCTACTCAAAAGGTTGGGCCCACCCAAGTTCGGCAACAGTTTCCCTAGAGCTGCCGTAGCCGTAAGCAGCCTAGGCGCTAGTCGTTCAAAGTGAGCGGTAAAACTCCACCTACTATCGAGGACGAGACCGAGGTATCTCATCGTCGACCCGATGTAGATGCGGTTACCGCCCACATTGATATAGGCATCAGAAGATGGCGCGTTCCGAGGTCCATAGAAACATAGAGCCTCGGACTTGTTGAGAGCCACCTCGAGGCCCAAGCGACGGATGCGCTCTACTACATGCGCTACACCCGCCTCTGCAAGTATTATTGCCTGCCGAGTGGTTTTGGCGCGAGAAGTGACCAATGTGTCGTCAGCGTAGCAGAGTACCTTGATCCCTCTGATGTTGCTGCTCCTTAAAACCCAGTCGTAACTGAGGTTCCATAGCAGCGGTCCGAGAACCGAACCCTGTGGAACCCCGCAGGACATTCTTCTGGTTTGCTGCCCCTCGCTTGTAGGGTATGTAATTGAACGGTCAAAGAGATAGTTCCCGACAATGCGACGCAGGTAACGAGGGACCCTGTGGTATGAGAGTGCCATACGTATGCAACTCCAGGGCATGCTGTTAAATGCATTGGCGATGTCTAAAGACACCGCCAACACTACCTCCCCTCTGGCGACTGCCTCCTGTGTTTCGGTTTTAACCCGCAGGATGGCATCTACGGTCGATTTGCCTCTTCGAAATCCGTATTGGTTCTCCGCTATGTTGGGTCCGGTACTTTCGAGGTGATTCACTATTCGCGTGGCAATGATCCGCTCGAATAGCTTACCTACCTCATCAAGTAATACGATACGGCGGTAGGACGAGGGGGATTGCGGAGGACGTCCGTCTTTCTGGAGCAGCACTAGGCGACCTGTCTTCCATTTTTGTGGAAATCGCGACTGCGTCAGGCACGCTTCTAGTAGCCTCCTAAATCTGGATTCTAACTCAGGCAGAGCCAAACCTAAAACCCGACCGGGTATGCCGTCGGGACCGGGAGCAGTATTTTTGGCCTTCAGCCTCGACACCGCTAACCCGATTTCCGAGTCAGTTATCCCAGGAATGTCACTGGTCTCGATGCCATTTGTTGGAGGAGCCATCGACGGTGGCGAAAACTCGACCGTATTCGGGAAAAGTTTTGCCACTATACTATTTGTCAAATCGGATTGAAGAGTGTGAGTTAACGGAGGGGCCCAAGGTCGGAGCTTTCCTCGCACCATCCTATACGGCCGCCCCCATGGGTCTCTGTCGACCGATGCTATAAGTTCTGCCCTCGCAGCATCTTTCGAGCGCGTTATGCAGTCCTTGAGCTTTTGTTTTGCGGCGACGTAGAGAGAATGAAGCTCTGCTTCATGATCCGGGTTCCTGCGCCTTCTTCTGCGACTACGAGTATACTGGCGTCTCGCTGACACGCAGTCCCTACGGAGCTGCGCGATTTCCACGGACCACCAGTATACTTGTTGAAGAGGAGGATTGAGCCTTGTCCGTGGCATTGACGCATCACAGATCTGCGTCATTATTCCACAGAACCGATCCGCTTCCACCTCAACCTCAACAGGTTCTTCATCAGGGGACATCCAGGTTTGGACGATTGCTGCCTCCTCAGCCATACTCACGTCTAGGAGTTTAAGTTGCCACCTCGGGCCTTCTGCAGTGGTGTTATGAGACTGGAAGCGTTGAGGGACGGTCTGGGAGAGTACCTCGAACCGGATGTATCGGTGATCCGACAAGGTTTCGACATCCTCGAGGACTCTCCAACCTTGCACACGGTTAGCCAAGGCAGGGTTTGCGAACGAAATGTCCACGATGGATCCGCCCTGCAACCGCACGCACGTATGCACATTCCTCCTATTAAGGACGACCATACCGGCGGATGGCAACCATTCCTCCATCAAGTCGCCGCGGGCATCTGTAGCTGGGCAACCCCATGCCTGAGATTTGGCATTGAAGTCTCCCGCTACGATCACGGGATAGGGACGCAACTGTGCTACAACCGTTCCGAGATCCGTAACGAAAGCCTCAAATTCCGCTAGAGGTTTGTTGGGAGAGAAATAAACCCCAACAAGAGCGATGTCACCTATCAACGCCCCGACACATCCCCGTCTCTTGATGATCTTCATGAAGGAGTGCTGAAGAGCCCTATTGGATTTTACGATGGCAACTTGATCTTCCTGGTCGCTGATCCAATTGGCTGTTGGGGAAACGAAGTAAGGTTCGGCTACCACTGCGATGTCTATCGACCACTCCGCTAGGCTTTGGGTCAGTAAGTCCTGGGCTCTAGCGCAATGGTTGATGTTGCTCTGTAGAAAGTGCCACTGAGCCATCAGTGGGGGTCTATTTGCACCTCTACCCTAGACCTAGCACTAAGAGCTGAGAGGTCTACTCTACTTCGTTGGGACTTTGCAACGGTTGCAGTCTGCTGCCTCTGAATTCTCCTCGTATGGTGAGAGGAGCAGTATTTGCTGCCGACTGTATGAGTTGCTGGTCTATTGTCATCGGCACATAACATACAGTGTGGAGCTGCCGAGCAGGTATTTGACTTGTGGCCAGGCGACCCGCAACGGAAACAGTTGTTGCTGCGGTCGATCTCAGACGTGCAACCGTCTCTTACGTGTCCTGCTTTAAGGCACCGCCAACAAAATCTGGTTTTCGGCGCCAACACTTTTGCTCGAGCAGAAACCCAACCAACTAGGATTCGCCCACTCTCCAGGATCTTTTTGGCTGCAGCAACTGGACAACGTATCCATGCCGTAAACATGCCGCTCCTGTCCTCCCGTAAGTCTCCGCACTTAACGTGGCTTTCAGGACAACCACCTATGCGGGAAATTGCGGCGGCCACTTCCTCCTTTGTGATGGAGTCATCTAAGTCTGAAATACGCATTTCTGGGCACTTCATGACCCTAGATACTCGTACATCACTACTGTTAAGAGTAGTCTCGAGCCGCTTCGCCATTTCATCCGCTTTCTCGCCACTGGTAGTACCTGGTATCTCGATTATTCTAGCACCGGTAGCGGTTTTCCTCACTCGAATAGAGGTGAGACCTATTCCTGAAAGGTCAGCGCTCTTTGCATTTCGGAGTATGGTGGCATATGAAACTCCTCTTTCCTCAGCTCCGGGCTTCAGTGTCAGCACTATTGCCGCTGAACGAGGAGGTCGTAGTGTAGGTTTTGTCCACCGCCAACAAAATCTGGTTTTCGGCGCCAACACTTTTGCTCGAGCAGAAACCCAACCAACTAGGATTCGCCCACTCTCCAGGATCTTTTTGGCTGCAGCAACTGGACAACGTATCCATGCCGTAAACATGCCGCTCCTGTCCTCCCGTAAGTCTCCGCACTTAACGTGGCTTTCAGGACAACCACCTATGCGGGAAATTGCGGCGGCCACTTCCTCCTTTGTGATGGAGTCATCTAAGTCTGAAATACGCATTTCTGGGCACTTCATGACCCTAGATACTCGTACATCACTACTGTTAAGAGTAGTCTCGAGCCGCTTCGCCATTTCATCCGCTTTCTCGCCACTGGTAGTACCTGGTATCTCGATTATTCTAGCACCGGTAGCGGTTTTCCTCACTCGAATAGAGGTGAGACCTATTCCTGAAAGGTCAGCGCTCTTTGCATTTCGGAGTATGGTGGCATATGAAACTCCTCTTTCCTCAGCTCCGGGCTTCAGTGTCAGCACTATTGCCGCTGAACGAGGAGGTCGTAGTGTAGGTTTTGTCCCTACCTTTTTCTGTTTGCCTTGTGTGGCTTCAGACTTTTGACGATTAGGGCGTCGTTTGGTTACCTTTATCCAACCATCCTCGGTAGTGACGGGGACGGTGGTAAGAGGGTGAGGTTTTGTAACAGCCTGGATCTGTCTATCTTTAGCGGAACTACTATTCTTATTTTTCTTTTTCTTTTTGGATTTCTTTTTCACTCGTTTCTGGGCAAAGGTTCCGAAACTTCTGGACCTATGACCTCTTGTTGAGACACCGGTATTACAGTATCAGCTGGTCTTGGGATAGATTCCGGAACAGAGCCCTCCCTGGCCCTGTCATTGGGTGCAGGTGTACCAAAACTCTTTTCTGGAAATAGTTTTTCTTCAAGAGCTTTGAATTTGGAATCTATAATGTTTCCAAGGTCAGCCATGACAGAGTGGGAGAGCTGTTGTATAATAACGTCGTGACTTTTAACTACGATACCGTGATCATTGGTTTGACCTCCACGAGCTTGCTCACTAGCTGAACGAAGCTGCGCCACCTCTTTTCTTAATTCGGCCAGCTCCGATTGCAAGCGGGCGTTCATTTCTTGCAAGTGTCGCGTCTCCTCTGTCGCGTTTCTTTCGGCTATGCTCTCCACGCAAGTTCTAATGGAGGAAGCCGCGTCTTTCAGGGCACGTTGGAAAGTGCCCTTTAGGTTTTTAGATTTCGTCGCGACATTGCAGACGACCTCTAGATCCTTCTCTACCTGTTTATGGAGATCTGTAACTGACCCATTTCGAGGCGACGGTGGTGGGCCACGTACGCTTCTGTACTGTTGGCGTACTCGTATCTGTTCCTGCAGATCTCTCTCGGCCTCTAATTCTAACTCCCTCCGTTGGAGTCTGAGGTAATCCTCCTTGGCCTTCTTCAGGCCCACATAATGGCCTGTGGTAGGAGGACGACCTCGCCCTCTCTTAGGTGTAACTGCTTTCGTAGCAATGACAGTTTCCACCTCCTCTTCGCTCGAACTTTCGTCTGAGCCCGAACGGCACCTCTCTTTGAGACTGGTCCGTTTTTTAGAGCACGATAACGGTGGCGGGGACTCCCTTGATCCAGCCGTTATCATGCTCGAGTCTGATTGATCAGAAGTATTTGAATGGCGGTCTTTTCCCCCCCCAGAATACGAGGGGAAGACGGAGGCCGTAGCGTCCGTGAGGGATTCTCCAGCTGCGGAGCAGCTAGTACCCTCCTGGGGTAGTTTTCTCTTTAGAGTCGCCTTCATTTATATTTCCTTTATGGGGTGAGGTCCCCGGAGGACGCCCTAGCCATTACGCAACCCCTCGGCAGGCGCCAGACCTCGGGGTTGACACGAAACACTAACACCCACAACTCTTAAAACAGAACAAAACACTCTCGATACATAGACAAAAGAGACAAGGACTGAACAAATCGATGACGACACAAACGCTTACCCCCCATTGTCAGCTATGTACCGGGCACGAACCCCATAGCTGACCCCCGCGCTGGACATTAGCAGACGGCTAACGCGATCCCGAAAGACCGAGTTAACCGTCTCCCAGGGAGCACCGGCCCGTACCGCTTCCAATCCCACCGGACAAGTCCGAGTGACATTGATAACGGACGGGCACTCGAGGAGGTTTCCAGCATGGCTCCCCAACCTAACCTAACCTAACCTTTTTTTTTTTTTTTTTATCGTCTGGAACCCATCATGGGTCCCAACGCATTCCAGGGGAGGAAGGCGTTGGGTATGTGAGACTCCTACTCACTAAACCAGACGGTTGCCGTCGCCGTCATGATGGGACACCGCGGGAACGCTTGCGCATACAACCGCGGCGCCCCGACGGACACCACGTAGAGGGCACCCCGCAACGAGAGGCCCCCTCCATAGTCGGCAGGCTTGATAGATCGCGGGGGGGTCCCCTCCCCCCCACCCAAGCCCACCTTAAGAAGAAGGCCGAAGCCCTCTTCTAGCCAGGCCCGGTCCGGAACCCAAACGCCCGGGGGAGTCTATGCTCAACCCCAAGACGCCCGGGGACCTCGTCCAGGCCCAGCTCCCTCGGCGGTGATCTCCCCGAAGGAAGACCACCGTTCGGACCCCACATGAGCGGATAGCCAAGCACGACCCGGCTGGCTGGCAGGGGGTGACTACCAACGGACCGCCGCCGCGCAAGACCACCACTCAAATAGGGAGCCCGACCTCGAACCCGACAGGCCTCTACCGCCGAACACGGTGGTCAACCGAGTCCAGCAAGAAAGAGGCATAAGTCGGGGACCCACCAAGCCGGGACTAACGATCGCCGAGCAAGACCGTGGTGTCTCGCTCCACGAAGGTTAATCCGGGCACCATCTTTTGCAAGGGGAAACAACCGTCCGAACCGCTCCTTAGAGAGCGACTCGAAAGGAAGAACCCCAAGCCCTAAACACCCCTAAAACCCCGCAACCACGAGGCCACCCCAAGGTCAACTCTGCAAACAGAGAAGTACCCGGAATGACCCCGCGGCTGTCCCCCGGAAAAGAGGGCCTGTGCCCTCCCACCGAATTGCCCAGGCCCACTTTCCAACGGCTGAGGCCGAAGGAAAGGGACCCGAGCCCGCCGCCGCAGACGGACCACCCCTAAGGGCAGACCGCCGCGTGAACCCCCCTTGCCAACCATGAGCCAGACTCGGGCACCTCATGGCTGACAACCCCGCGCTGGACATTAGCAGACGGCTAACGCGATCCCGAAAGACCGCATTAACCGTCCCCCAGGGAGCACCGGCCCATACCGCTTCCAATACCGCCGGACGAATCCGGACAACATTGGTAGCGGACGGGCACACGAGGAGGTTTCCAGCATGGCTCCCCAACCTAACCTAACCTAAGCTTTTTTTTTTTTTTTTTTTTTTTTTTTTTTTTTTTGCGTTGGAAAAATCCGTTACGGATACCCGCCGACCAGGAAGGTGATGGCCGGAGGGTTATGTGGGACTACCCGGCGGCATAGAGGACGCCGCCATTTTTAAGGCTACCCACTAAAAAACCAACGGTTGCCCTCAACGCCTTAATGGGACGACACGGGATCGCGTTAGCACTCACCGTGCCGCCCCGGCGGTTACCCCCCGTGCGAGGGTGCCCCGAGCAACTTAGGACACCCCCACGGCGTAGGCCTATGGCAGGTGAGAGGGGTCACCCCCCCCTCTCACCAAGGCCTACTGCTGGGAGAGGAAGCGGCGGGCGTACTCCCGCCTCCTTCTTCCCAGCCTCCCCCGGCGGAGCGGGTCAGAGGGAGAGGCTTGCTCCCTGACCCGCTCCGCGGCCTCCTTCGCGGCGATGACTTGCTCGCAGAAGGAGGCCATAGCGGCCCAACACCTCTCACTGCCGATCATCGCGCCAACAAGGCGCGGCAGCGAGAGGTCCCCGCCAACCACGGCCACCAGCTCAGCGCGCTGATGACCCCAGGCTGCGCACTCCGCCACGGTGTGACGAGCCGTGTCGAGGGACTCGTCACAGTGGTGGCAGGACGGGGCCGCCTCCCTTCTTGCAATCTTGTGCAGGTACGCACCGAAGCACCCGTGCCCCGTGAGCACCTGCACAAGACGGAACGTCAGAGTCCCGTGTCGCCGGTTGATCCAACGATCCAAGTGGGGGCGGACTGCCCCCACTGTCGTCAGACCGGCGGCAGGGGACTCCAAGTCCCTCGTCCACCGTCGAATCAGGGCTCGGTGAGCTGAAGCCCTGATTCGAGCTACCTCGGGCCTAACCCCCGTGGTCCTGGCTTCCGCCCGGTGCCAATACACCCCGGCGAGCACCTCCGCCTGCAGCTCCCAAGGCGGATCGCTCGCCAGGAGTGTGGCCGCAGTGTACGACACTGTACGGTACCCCCTGATCATCCTCACCGCTAAGACCCTCTGCGTCCTTCGCAGGAGGGTCTTGGAATCGGCGGTGAGGGACCCCGACCATATGGGGGCACCGTACAGCGCCATGCTCCTCACTATGCCGGCATAGAGTCGCCGGCACGGAGCCTGCGGCCCACCGACGTTGGGCAGAAGCCTTCCCAAGGCAGCCGCGGTGGACAGTAACTTCGGGGCCAGAAGGGAGAAATGAGCCCCGAAGTTCCATCTTCCGTCCAGGGTGAGGCCCAGATATTTTAGCTGGGCCTTCACCACCACCTCCTCACCCTGGACGGAGATGGACGCCCGGCGAGGGGGACCCCGGCGAGGGCCGTGGAAGAGGATGGCCTCCGTTTTGGATACGGAGACCTCCAATCCCAACAGCCCTATGCGGTCCGCAACCAGCGTAGCGCCGACTGTTGCCAGACGGGCCGCCTCCGCATACGTCCCTCCCCTGCATGTGACGAGGGTGTCGTCTGCGTAACACAACACCCTCATCCGCGGCAGGAGAGGACAGCGGAGCAGCCAGTCGTACCCGAGGTTCCACAAGACGGGGCCCAAGACGGACCCCTGTGGAACCCCGCGGCATACGCTACGCCGGTATATCCGCTGGTCGCCGCCAACCCACAGGACCTCCCTGTCCTGCAGGTAATCCCCCAACAGTCTCCGAAGATAGGGAGGCACTCCATGGAACCGGAGTGCCTCAACCAATGTCTCAAACGGAAGACTGTTGAAGGCATTGGCGACGTCCAGCGACACCGCCAGGACCACGTCCCCCTCGCGAGTTGCCTCTTGGGTCAGGTCTCTCAGAGCCTTCAGGGCGTCGATCGTCGATCGACCCGCCCTGAAGCCGAACTGGGCATCTGAGAGACCCGGCCCCACCTCCTCGAGGTGTTGGACGAGACGGGCAGAGAGAATTCTCTCGAAGAGTTTGCCCGTCTCGTCCAGCAGCACGATTGGCCTGTATGCGGAAGGGGAGTCGGCAGAACGACCGTCCTTCCGCAACAGGCACAATCTGCCCTCTTTCCAGGCCTTCGGGAACTGTCCAGTGCGCAAACAAAGGTTGAACAGTTCCCGAAGCCTGCCTCCCAGGTATTCCAGGGCGAGGAATAGAACTCGCCCTGGAATACCGTCCGGCCCCGGCGCAGTACTGCGGGCTCGGAGACGACTCAAGGCGACCTCCAGCTCGGCCTCCGTGATGTCCGGGACAGAACCCACCCCCCCATTAGGAGAAGGGGGGGCCATCACGGGAGGCGAGTGGCCGGTGGATTCCGGGAATAGGTCCCCCACCAGCCGCTCGAGGAAATCCGGCTGAAGGGACTCCATGACCGGGGCGCAAGCGGCGCGGAGTTTGTTCCGCGCCACCCGATACGGGCGCCCCCATGGGTCCCTATCGAGACCTGCCAGGATCTCCTCCCGAGCCAGGTCCTTCGCCTTCCGAATCGCCAGCCGCAGAGTCGACTTCGCTTCGCGATAACGACTCCGCAGCTGGAACCTAACCTAAGCTAACCTAACCTAACCTAACCTAACCTAACCTAACCTAACCTTTTTTTTTTTTTTTTTTTTTTTTTTTTAACGTCTGGAACCCATCATGGGTCCCACCGCATTCCAGGGGAGGAAGGCGTTGGGTATGTGAGACTCCTACTCACTAAACCAGACGGTTGCCGTCGCCGTCATGATGGGACACCGCGGGAACGCTTGCGCATACAACCGCGGCGCCCCGACGGACACCACGTAGAGGGCACCCCGCAACGAGAGGCCCCCTCCATAGTCGGCAGGCTTGATAGATCGCGGGGGGGTCCCCTCCCCCCCACCCAAGCCCACCTTAAGAAGAAGGCCGAAGCCCTCTTCTAGCCAGGCCCGGTCCGGAACCCAAACGCCCGGGGGAGTCTATGCTCAACCCCAAGACGCCTGGGGACCTCGTCCAGGCCCAGCTCCCTCGGCGGTGATCTACCCGAAGGAAGACCACCGTTCGGACTCCACATGAGCGGAGAGTCAAGCACGACCCGGCTGGCTGACAGGGCCGAAACTGCCAACGGACCGCCGCCGCGCAAGACCACCACTCAAAAAGGGAGCCCGACCTCGAACCCGACAGGCCTCTACCGCCGAACACGGTGGTCAACCGAGTCCAGCAAGAAAGAGGCATAAGTCGGGGACCCACCAAGCCGGGACTAACGATCGCCGAGCAAGACCGTGGTGTCTCGCTCCACGAAGGTTAATCCGGGCACCATCTTTTGCAAGGGGAAACAACCGTCCGAACCGCTCCTTAGAGAGCGACTCGAAAGGAAGAACCCCAAGCCCTAAACACCCCTGAAACCCCGCAGCCACGAGGCCACCCCAAGGTCAACTCTGCAAACAGAGAAGTACCCGGAATGACCCCGCGGCTGTCCCCCGGAAAAGAGGGCCTGTGCCCTCCCACCGAATTGCCCAGGCCCACTTTCCAACGGCTGAGGCCGAAGGAAAGGGACCCGAGCCCGCCGCCGCAGACGGACCACCCCTAAGGGCAGACCGCCGCGTGAACCCTCCCTTGTCAACCATGAGCCAGACTCGGGCACCTCATGGCTGACAACCCCGCGCTGGACATTAGCAGACGGCTAACGCGATCCCGAAAGACCGCATTAACCGTCCCCCAGGGAGCACCGGCCCGTACCGCTTCCAATCCCGCCGGACGAATCCGGACAACATTGGTAGCGGACGGGCACACGAGGAGGTTTCCAGCATGGCCCCCCCAACCTAACCTAACCTAACCTTTTTTTTTTTTTTTTTTTTTGCGTTGGAAAAATCCGTTACGGATACCCGCCGGCCAGGAAGGTGATGGCCGGAGGGTTATGTGGGACTACCCGGCGGCATAGAGGACGCCGCCATTTTTAAGGCTACCCACTAAAAAACCAACGGTTGCCCTCAACGCCTTAATGGGACGACACGGGATCGCGTTAGCACTCACCGTGCCGCCCCGGCGGTTACCCCCCGAGCGAGGGTGCCCCGAGCAACTTAGGACACCCCCACGGCGTAGGCCTATGGCTGGTGAGAGGGGTCACCCCCCCCTCTCACCAAGGCCTACTGCTGGGAGAGGAAGCGGCGGGCGTACTCCCGCCTCCTTCTTCCCAGCCTCCCCCGGCGGAGCGGATCAGAGGGAGAGGCTTGCTCCCTGACCCGCTCCGCGGCCTCCTTCGCGGCGATGACTTGCTCGCAGAAGGAGGCCATAGCGGCCCAACACCTCTCGCTGCCGACCATCGCGCCAACAAGGCGCGGCAGCGAGAGGTTCCCGCCAACCAGGGCCACCAGCTCAGCGCGCTGATGACCCCAGGCTGCGCACTCCGCCACGGTGTGACGAGCCGTGTCGACGGACTCGTCACAGTGGTGGCAGGACGGGGCCGCCTCCCTTCTTGCAATCTTGTGCAGGTACGCACCGAAGCACCCGTGCCCCGTGAGCACCTGCACAAGACGGAACGTCAGAGTCCCGTGTCGCCGGTTGATCCAACGATCCAAGTGGGGGCGGACTGCCCCCACTGTCGTCAGACCGGCGGCAGGGGACTCCAAGTCCCTCGTCCACCGTCGAATCAGGGCTCGGTGAGCTGAAGCCCTGATTCGAGCTGCCTCGGGCCTTACCCCCCTGGTCCTGGCTTCCGCCCGGTGCCAATACACCCCGGCGAGCACCTCCGCCTGCAGCTCCCAAGGCGGATCGCTCGCCAGTAGTGTGGCCGCAGTGTACGACACTGTACGGTACCCCCTGATTATCCTCACCGCTAAGACCCTCTGCGTCCTTCGCAGGAGGGTCTTGGAATCGGCGGTGAGGGACCCCGACCATATGGGGGCACCGTACAGCGCCATGCTCCTCACGATGCCGGCATAGAGTCGCCGGCACGGAGCCTGCGGCCCACCGACGTTGGGCAGAAGCCTTCCCAAGGCAGCCGCGGTGGACAGTAACTTCGGGGCCAGAAGGGAGAAGTGAGCCCCGAAGTTCCATCTTCCGTCCAGGGTGAGACCCAGATATTTTAACTGGGCCTTCACCACCACCTCCTGACCCTGGACGGAGATGGACGCCCGGCGAGGGGGACCCCGGCGAGGGCCGTGGAAGAGGATGGCCTCCGTTTTGGATACGGAGACCTCCAATCCCAACAGCCCTATGCGGTCCGCAACCAGCGTAGCGCCGACTGTTGCCAGACGGGCCGCCTCCGCATACGTCCCTCCCCTGCATGTGACGAGGGTGTCGTCTGCGTAGCACAACACCCTCATCCGCGGCAGGAGAGGACAGCGGAGCAGCCAGTCGTACCCGAGGTTCCACAAGACCGGTCCCAAGACGGACCCCTGTGGAACCCCGCGGCATACGCTACGCCGGTGTATACGCTGGTCGCCGCCAACCCACAGGACCTCTCTGTCCTGCAGGTAGGCCCCCAACAGTCTCCGAAGATAGGGAGGCACTCCATGGAACCGGAGTGCCTCAACCAATGTCTCAAACGGAAGACTGTTGAAGGCATTGGCGACGTCCAGCGACACCGCCAGGACCACGTCCCCCTCGCGAGTTGCCTCTTGGGTCAGGTCTCTCAGAGCCTTCAGGGCGTCGATCGTCGATCGACCCGCCCTGAAGCCGAACTGGGCATCCGAGAGACCCGGCCCCACCTCCTCGAGGTGTTGGACGAGACGGGCAGAGAGAATTCTCTCGAAGAGTTTGCCCGTCTCGTCCAGCAGCACGATTGGCCTGTATGCGGAAGGGGAGTCGGCAGAACGACCCTCCTTCCGCAACAGGCACAATCTGCCCTCTTTCCAGGCCTTCGGGAACTGTCCAGTGCGCAAACAAAGGTTGAACAGTTCCCGAAGCCTGCCCCCCAGGTATTCCAGGGCGAGGAATAGAACTCGCCCCGGAATACCGTCCGGCCCCGGCGCAATACTGCGGGCTCGGAGACGATTCAAGGCGACCTCCAGCTCGGCCTCCGTGATGTCCGGGACAGAACCCACCCCCCTATTAGAAGAAGGGGGGGCCATCACAGGAGGCGAGTGGCCGGTGGATTCCGGGAATAGGTCCCCCACCAGCCGCTCGAGGAAATCCGGCTGAAGGGACTCCATGACCGGGGCGCAAGCGGCGCGGAGTTTGTTCCGCGCCACCCGATACGGGCGCCCCCATGGGTCCCTATCGAGACCTGCCAGGATCTCCTCCCGAGCCAGGTCCTTCGCCTTCCGACCCTAACCTTTTTTTTTTTTTTTTTTTTGCGTTGGAAAAATCCGTTACGGATACCCGCCGGCCAGGAAGGTGATGGCCGGAGGGTTATGTGGGACTACCCGGCGGCATAGAGGACGCCGCCATTTTTAAGGCTACCCACTAAAAAACCAACGGTTGCCCTCAACGCCTTAATGGGACGACACGGGATCGCGTTAGCACTCACCGTGCCGCCCCGGCGGTTACCCCCCGAGCGAGGGTGCCCCGAGCATTCCGAACCTAACCTAACCTAACCTAAGCTAACCTAACCTAACCTAACCTAACCTAACCTAACCTTTTTTTTTTTTTTTTTTTTTTAACGTCTGGAACCCATCATGGGTCCCACCGCATTCCAGGGGAGGAAGGCGCTAGGTATGTGAGACTCCTACTCACTAAACCAGACGGTTGCCGTCGCCGTCATGATGGGACACCGCGGGAACGCTTGCGCATACAACCGCGGCGCCCCGACGGACACCACGTAGAGGGCACCCCGCAACGAGAGGCCCCCTCCATAGTCGGCAGGCTTGATAGATCGCGGGGGGGTCCCCTCCCCCCCACCCAAGCCCACCTTAAGAAGAAGGCCGAAGCCCTCTTCTAGCCAGGCCCGGTCCGGAACCCAAACGCCCGGGGGAGTCTATGCTCAACCCCAAGACGCCTGGGGACCTCGTCCAGGCCCAGCTCCCTCGGCGGTGATCTCCCCGAAGGAAGACCACCGTTCGGACTCCACATGAGCGGAGAGTCAAGCACGACCCGGCTGGCTGACAGGGCCGAAACTGCCAACGGACCGCCGCCGCGCAAGACCACCACTCAAAAAGGGAGCCCGACCTCGAACCCGACAGGCCTCTACCGCCGAACACGGTGGTCAACCGAGTCCAGCAAGAAAGAGGCATAAGTCGGGGACCCACCAAGCCGGGACTAACGATCGCCGAGCAAGACCGTGGTGTCTCGCTCCACGAAGGTTAATCCGGGCACCATCTTTTGCAAGGGGAAACAACCGTCCGAACCGCTCCTTAGAGAGCGACTCGAAAGGAAGAACCCCAAGCCCTAAACACCCCTAAAACCCCGCAACCACGAGGCCACCCCAAGGTCAACTCTGCAAACAGAGAAGTACCCGGAATGACCCCGCGGCTGTCCCCCGGAAAAGAGGGCCTGTGCCCTCCCACCGAATTGCCCAGGCCCACTTTCCAACGGCTGAGGCCGAAGGAAAGGGACCCGAGCCCGCCGCCGCAGACGGACCACCCCTAAGGGCAGACCGCCGCGTGAACCCCCCTTGCCAACCATGAGCCAGACTCGGGCACCTCATGGCTGACAACCCCGCGCTGGACATTAGCAGACGGCTAACGCGATCCCGAGAGACCGCATTAACCGTCCCCCAGGAGCACCGGCCCGTACCACTTCCAATCCCGCCGGACGAATCCGGACAACATTGGTAGCGGACGGGCACACGAGGAGGTTTCCAGCATGGCCCCCAGCATGGCCCTCCAACCTAACCTAACCTAACCTAACCTAACCTAACCTAACCTAACCCAGTTCCGCACTCCCCGCAGTCGCGTCAACACATTTCCATAAACGCTCCGTGTTCTAAGTCCTCAGAAATAAACTTTGAAAAATCTAAAAAGTGGTTAAAAGTGACAGTGCATATACGTTCTATATATCGATAGACGCGTAAAAATGCGATCTACAATTTAGTGTTAAGTGCAAGAAAATTGGACAACTTTTTGAACCAAAAACCACCAAAAAAAAAAAAAAAACTGTGAAAAGTGCAAATTTTTAAACTTTAAAAAATAACGCTGCGAAAACGAAAGCGGTGACGTATGTTTTTTATTGTGTCCCCGGATAGCCTGCAAGAAGCTCCATCTTTTGAGCATCAGTTCAGATTTTTCCCGCTTACGAGGGCGGAAAAATCGTGAAAAAAAAAAAAAAAAACAAGTACCACGTGGCCACGAGGTCAGTCTTCTGGCTGCGTGCGACTACTTTTGACGAAGGATCCAGGTGCACCCCTCAAGGACGAAAAGACCGGCGTTTAGAATTTAAGAAAATATTAAGTAATTTTTAAGTTATAGTGTTTTGAAATTTCACCACTTTTTCAAAAAATCATAACTCAAAAAGTAAAGCGACGACCCCCCTTTTTTATTTCGTATTTCGGTAGAGCTCCTTAAGTTCTATAAATAAGGAAATTTTCAAATTTTTATTATCAGGGGTTCCTGAGTTACGATTTTTTGAATATTAGGGGTTGACACGTGGTGCCCTAAACCCCGTATATAGAATTTTTATTTTGATGTGGAAAATTAGCGCGTATTTTATATAGCTTGTGTAAATTTTTTCGGATTTTTTTTAAAATTTTTTTCATATTTTTAATTGTAATTTTTAGTTTAAATTTTGTGTTTTTCCAATATATTAAATCGGGGGGCGGAACTAGCTTTAAGTTAACAACGTAGTGTGTCTGGTCTTGAAAAGACCTTTAAATAGAGCCCAAACTCGGGTATTTTAGGACGAAGGAGACGAAGTTAGTAAATTGTATAAACATTTCGGCCGCCATCTTGAAAAATTTTAAAACTGTGTAACTTCGTAACCAAGACAGCTAGGACTCCGGGGTTTTCTTCCCTGCGTGTCTCCTCGTACAGTCCACAAGACCTGTATCTTTTCGGATACAAATTTTTTCTGAACTCTACTTGTAGAGTAAACCCTACATTAGGGTAGAACAGAACGGGGCAAGCTTGGCGAGCCCACGCACGCCTTTGTCGGCCGCTTGCGACCGGAGATATCGTCAATTACAACTTTTTCCGCCATATTGGCCGCCATATTGGGAATTTTAAAAAGCGATTATCTCCGGAACCAAGGGTCGTACAGGGACGCGGTTTTCGCTGCTAGTTTAAGCACAGCGAAACCTATAGATTAGCACCATTTTGACTGCTCTACATAGAGTCAACAAAATTTTTATTTTTAGACTCTACAAAATTTTTTGTTTTGTTGCTTTTTTGGACTGTACTGACTAGCCTTTGGGTGACTCAAACCTGACAGTCAACGGGTACCTCTACATACCCAAATATTGTAATTGACATTGGCTGCGCCAATTATTAACAAGCTTTATTGAGCATTCTAGTTTATTTTATTTTATTTTATTTTTGTTTTAACACAAACCTTGACCCACACCTCCGGAATGTTCGGAGTGGCGAGAACCCCGACTAAGTCCGCAGACAAGACCAGGTCTCCGCAGAAGCCGGCCGCATCCAACGTTAGGCGAAGCATTGGAGAGTGGGAGTCGGCCAGCACGACCCCAGCCGCCTCTCCAATAGCTAGGATGCATCGGGCAAACTCCGCGAATCCCCCAATTGATGCAACTCATCTGCCAAAAGCGAAGGCTACTGCAGTACGCAAACCTTTGACAGAGACACGCACTCAGATGGAGTCGCAGAATTTGAGACGGGTGGCTGAAGCAAAAGCCCTCCTATTAAAAGGAAAACTAAATTTGAACAACTCGGGCAACATAAAAAGGGAGATAAAAACTGCGGTCATAGAGATTTTGGACCGTCTATACCAGCTAGTGAAGGAGGCAGACAGAGATACCGGACTTCAAACAAAGACGGGGATAAGTAAAGTTGGGACTTCGGATGGAGAAGCTCTGCCGAAACATACAGACTCTACCTTTTTGGTAGAAACAAACAAGAACGTAGAACTTAGGGACCTTAAGAAGCAAATAGAGGAACATACGATGTTGCTCAAAGAAAATGGCGAAAAGATGGCAGAGCTAAAGGCACAGATGGAGAGCCAGAAGGAGGTTTTAACCCAAGCACGGACGTATGCCAACGTAACGGCAAACTGTGTCAGCGCCCCGACGCCAAAGCGAAATGCGCTACACTCAGTGGTAGTCACGTCCCAGGAAGAGACCGAGTCAGGAGAAGAAGTCTTAGAAAGGGTCAGAAAAGCGGTTAATGCAAAAGAAGGATGGGTGAGAGTGGAAACAGTAAGAAAGGCAAGAGACAGGAAAATTATAATGGGATTCGAAAGTAAAGAAGAAAGGGATAAAGTTAAAGCACGCCTAGAAGAAAAAGCGACAGGCCTCCTTGTCGAGGAAGCAAGAAATAAAAACCCGCTCCTAATCCTCAGAAGCGTACTGTCCACCAACTCGGATGAGGACATCAAAAAAGCTTTCGGGAATCAGAACCGGGGTATTCTGAGCGGCCTGGACGAAGAGGAAAGCCGCTTAGAAATAAAATACCGAAAGAAAGCAAGGAACCCCCATACCTGCCACGTGGTGGTAGCAGTCGCACCACCATTATGGCAGAGAGTCGTGACCGCGGGCTATGTGCATGTAGACTTGCAAAGAATACGAGCGGAAGACCAGTCGCCGTTAGTGCAGTGCACACGATGTCTCGGGTACGGGCACGGCAGGAAGTACTGCAAAGAACCCTCCGACCTGTGTAGCCACTGCAGCGGGCCCCACATGCGATCCGAATGTCCAGACTGGGCAGCAGGACTGGAACCGTCATGCAGAAACTGTAAGGTCGCCAAACATGACCAGACGACACACAACGCGTTCAGCGAATCCTGCCCAGTAAGAAGGAAATGGGATGCCATAGCGAGGTCTTCAGTAGCGTATTCATAAGAGCGATACAAAACAGCTTGAACTACGAATTACCCGCAACGCAATTTGGACCGAGTTTAATGTAAAGTCAGCCAAATTGATAAGGGACTTTAGACTTACTCCTGGATAGCAAAGTTATAGATAATAGAATTATGTAATATTATAGTAATAAGATAGATATAAGTGAATAATAAAATAAATAGCAAAAGAAAATATGTCTACTAAATATTGTGTATATTTAAGTAGAGTATATATAAATAAGTAAAATGTAATGTAATGTAGAACCATATAAACCAGATGTTAGTCACAGAAACTGTCAAGTAGAGTAAGATTAGGTAGTTAAGTAGATATTAAGTTTAAGTGTTAGAAATAAAAGTATAGAATATAAATGAAATATAGACATAACTAAGAACTTTTTGCCTAGTTTAGAGAAAACTTTCTGTAAAATTAGTAGTAAAATCGGAAAATTAAGTTAGCTGAAACTGTATTAAATCCAACAGAGAAGTCCATTTATTTACCCTTAAACTAGAAATAAGAAATAAAGAAAACAATGTAGAGATAGTCAGCAATCCCAGCTGTTAAAAGTGAGAATGAGTGATGAAAGCTAGAAAGATACAGTATGAGGAATGAAAGTGCGAGAGGAATGCTTGCGAGAACTGGAATGGAAGAGTAATAACAAAGTCTGCGGCACTAATCGCCGGAGGTAGTAGAAAAATAAAAAAAAAAAAAAAAAAAACCTAACCTAACCTTTGATGGCCGGAGGATTATGTGGGACTACCCGGCGGCATAGAGGACGCCGCCATTTTTAAGGCTACCCACTAAAAAACCAACGGTTGCCCTCAACGCCTTAATGGGACGACACGGGATCGCGTTAGCACTCACCGTGCCGCCCCGGCGGTTACCCCCCGAGCGAGGGTGTCCCGAGCAAACCTAACCTAACCTAACCTAACCTAACCTAACCTAACCTAACCTAACCTAACTGGCCTCCACATGAGCGCTGAGTGCGAGGACAGACTGTCCGGGACAGCACCAAGTTGTCGTAACTGCCAAAAGGCAAACATCAGGAAATCTGAACACAACGCGTTCAGTCTGGACTGTCCCGTGATGCAGAAATGGGACAAAATAGCAAGGCAGGCGGTTCAGTACGATTGCTAAAGTTCCCATTACCGAAGAAACGTGCCCCCACCAGTACAAGATCATACAGGCGAACCTCCAAAGACGCAAGTTGGCCACAGATGAACTTTTTATTGAAGCCTCAAAAAGTAAAGCAGCAGTCGCGCTCATCCAAGAGCCTTACGTCGGCGGAGTAAAGCGCTTGCGTAGCTATAACGGAGCCAGAGTATACCAGAACAACAACCAGAATGACGGTACAATTAAAGCCGCCATTGCCGTTCTGAATAAAGACCTGGACGTCATTCAACACCCAGAACTTACCACCAACAATATCGTCGTGGTGACGATCCGTACCCGTGCCTGGGAAGCTACCATGGTATCCTTTTATTTTGAACCGGATCAACACATAGATAACCACTTGCAACGAATAAAGGGAATACATAATAAGCTGGGACCTGGAAAACTAGTGTTGGGTGGCGATGCGAACGCTAAAAGTACTTGGTGGGGCAGTCTGATCGAAGATAACAGAGGTGATCTAATAATCGGTATGGCGAATCAACTAGGCCTGAACATTTTGAACGTCGGGGATACCCCAACGTTCGACACTATAAGAGGAGGCATAAGGTACTGCAGTCATATCGACATCACGATGTGTTCCGATGATATGCTGCGACTAGTCGACGATTGGAGAGTTAATGAAGATCTCGTAAGCTCCGACCACAATGGCATAACATTCAATATTAATCTTAGAAAATCTAAAGGCATACAAATAGAAAGAACTACCAGGAAATATAATACAAAAAAGGCAAATTGGACCCAGTTTCATGAGAAACTGGGACAATTACTTTCGGAAAATAACATCACAATTAATACGGTGGAACGTTTAGTGAATACCCAAGATTTAGAGAACATAGTCAGAATATACACTAATATAATAGAAGAAACATGTAAAGTTACACTAAAATTAAAGAAAAACACTAATACAATTACTATGCCATGGTGGTCGGAGTCGCTCGCAAAATTGAAGAGGGAGGTCAACACGAAGAGACGTCGCATCAGGAACGCGGCGCCGGCACGAAGACAGTGGGTCGTACAACAGTATCTGAAACAAAAAGAAAAATATGAATTAGAAACACACAAGGCACAAACTATCAGTTGGCAGGATTTTTGCAAAAAACAAGACAAGGAAACAGTGTGGGACGGTATTTACAGGGTCCTAGGGAAAGCTATAAAGAGGGAAGAGGACCTGCCGCTTGAAAACAAAAATGGAATCCCACTCGATTCCCAAGAATCTGCCCAATTACTCGCCACAACCTTCTACCCTGTGGATGCTCCCGACGACGATAACGCGGACCATCGACAAGTCCGGGCAAAAGCCGAAATTATAAACGTGGACGCTCATGATTTCGATGAAGTCCAGTTTACGGAGACTGAGCTTATTAGAGCCGTAAAATCCTTCAACCCTAAAAAGGCCCCTGGAGCTGACGGTTTTACTGCAGATATTTGCGAAGCAGCGATAGGCACAGACCCTAAACTTTTCCTGGCCATAATTAATCAGTGTCTGAAACTACGAATCTTTCCGACTATCTGGAAAGAGGCGACGGTGGTAGTTTTAAGAAAGCCAGGGAAGCCCTCCTACACTACCCCCAAATCATATAGGCCCATCGGCCTACTTCCGGTTCTTGGGAAGATATACGAGAAGATGTTTGTCGCCCGACTCAAGTATTACATTTTACCATCGATTAGCAGAAATCAGTACGGCTTTATGCCACAGAGATGCACTGAAGACTCCCTCTATACCTTAATGCATCATATATATAGCAAACTGGCTGAAAAGCGGATTATCACTGTTGTGTCGTTGGATATAGAGGGAGCCTTTGATAGCGCTTGGTGGCCGGCAATCCGCGTCCGCCTGAAAGATGTTAACTGCCCGGTATACTTGAGACGGGTGATAGACAGCTATCTCAGCGATAGGAGCGTCAGGGTTCGCTACGCGGGAACCGAATGTTTTAGGGCTACGAATAAGGGATGCGTCCAAGGTTCAATAGCTGGGCCAATATTATGGAATCTGCTATTGGACCCCCTGTTGCACAGCCTGGAAGCCAGGAGGATACACGCTCAAGCCTATGCAGACGATGTCGTCCTTGTCTTCGATGGCAACACAGCAAATGAGATTGAGGGACAGGCTAACGCCACCCTCGAGTATGTTCGGGCGTGGGGTGTCCGAAATAAGCTCAAATTCGCGCCACATAAAACATGCGCCATGACCATCACGCGAAGGCTTAAGTACGACACTCCACGTCTAAGCATGGGGGGAGTGGATATAGCCATGTCCGATGACATGAAACTTTTGGGACTAACTATTGATCGCCAATTAACATTTAATGCTCACGTATCCAACACATGCAAGAAGGCGATCAATAGATACAAAATTTTATTACGCACGGCGAGGGTGAGCTGGGGCCTCAATCCGGATGTGATAAGAATTATATATACAGCAGTGGTCGAGCCAACGGTACTATACGCGGCCAGTGCATGGCATCGGGCTGCGGATAAGCTGGGCGTGCAGAAACGACTCAATGCAATACAAAGACCCTTTGCACAAAAACTCTGTAAAGCTTACCGCACGGTCTCTCTGAACTCTGCATTGGTCCTGGCCGGAATACTTCCCTTGGACTTGAGGATACGCGAGGCGGCGTCACTCTACGAAATAAGGAAGGGTGTCCCCCAGGAGCTGATGGGAGACAGAGATATCGAGCGAATGGCTCTTGCGTCTGCTTTTCCTCACCCAGCAAGGAACATAAACCTGCACTTCAGCAGCCTGGAAGACGAGGAACAGTACTCAAACTGCGGCACGTTTCACGTCCGCATATTCACAGACGGGAGTAAGATTGCAGGCAAGGTCGGGGCCGCTCTATCTATATGGAAGGGAAACACCGAGACCAAAGCGATCAAGCTTGCTCTCTCGTCGCATTGCACCGTCTACCAGGCCGAGCTGTTGGCTCTCGCTAGAGCTACTAAAGAAGCACATAAATGTACAGAAAACGCAATAGGCATCTTCAGCGACAGCATGGCGGCCCTTCAATCAGTCGCGTGCGGCGACTCTCGTCATCCACTAGCAATAGAAGCACGGGAGATTATACGCGGCTGCCTGAACCAAAACAAAAACCTCTCCCTATTCTGGGTAAAGGCCCATATTGGAATTATCGGCAACGAGAGGGCAGACCAACTTGCCAAGGACGCCGCCCTGCTGTCGAAGAAGAGACCGGACTATGAGATGTGCCCACTATCCTTTGTGAAGCGCACGATCCGCCAGGACACTATACAGAAATGGAACAAAAGATACCTGGACAGCTCCACAGCAAAAACAACAAAGATGTTCCTGCCATGCGCCGTAACCGCCTATGGCCTAGTCAAAAAATTAGAACTCACCAGCATTAACACTCAGTTGATGACGGGACACGGTGGGTTCTCCGCGTATTTAAATAAGTTCAAATGTAAGGGAGACCCGTCGTGTTTCTGCGGAACTGGAGCACATGAAACAATAATACATCTTTTAACTGAATGTCCGGCGCATATGACTGATCGATATGAATGTGAAAATAAAATAGAACTTACCATTAAAAACGAAAATTTGGCAACTATAATTACAAACAAGAAAACCAGAGATGTATTCCTGAAATACGCACATAAAATAATAAAATTAGCAAATAACAGAAACTCAGACAAAAATATATGCTAACACGATATATTGAGTATATTTGTGATATAGCATAAGCAATACGCAGCGCTATATAAAATAAGGATGAAAACGACATTATTTAATATTTATAATTAGCCTAAGTAATATAATTGTAGTAAAAATAACCTAAATAAGAATTATTATGTAATGTGTATGTATTAAAGTAAGTAGTATTTATGTATTCGCATTAGTAGTTGACTATGAAATGAAAAAACTCGTACAAATGCTGCAAAAAAAAAAAAAAAAAAAAAAAAAAAAAAAAGAGAGAGAGAAAGCAAAATAACAAAAGAGAGTAAGAGACAGAGAGAAAAAAAAAAAAAAAAAAAAAAAAAAAACAAAAAAAAAAAAAATGCAGCATTACAACTAATATAACAAATTCTATAAAACCATTAATTTATTGTTGTATAAACCACGAAAATGTAAATAAGATTAAGTTAAACTGATGTATTATTCAGAATATATTAAAAATTAAGACAACAAAGTAAAATGAAAAAACAAAATTTTACAACGCCCAAAAGAGGCAACGACTTCAATTTATTTATCCTTGTAACGTAAAATCATATCTCAGGAGAACGCAAAACTTTGCATCTTGCAGAGTAAAGGTGCATAAAAAAAAAAAAAAAAAAAAAAAAAAAAAAAAAAAAAAAAAAAAAAAAAAAAAAAAAAACCTAACCTAACTTAACCTAACATAATGATATAAAAAAGTTTGTTTTTATTTCACATTTTATTTACATTTCTCAATTTGGGTATACAAGTTTAATGTCTTTAAGTATCTGTTCGAATGGATCCAAGCCTTTCAATCGACATTCTCTTTTCCAGAGGAACTCACACATACTATCGGCAATGTCTTCACGTTTGAGTCCAGTTCTGGTCAGGAAGTGCTTGAGGTGTTTCCAACTGCCCTCGATTGTATTCGTATGAGCACCTGTGACCGGATCTTTGTAGTGTTCAGAATGGTTCACTGTCTCGTGCTCATAGCCTTCGTCTTTCAAGCTGTTGTACCCCTTGTGACAGTCTGTTATGATCTTAGTGCCGGGCTCAACGTGTTTCTTTATCAAGGGGATCAGTGATTCGGCGTCTCGCTTATTATCTGGGCACACTTCCAATCGATAGTCACCATTGTCTCGGTCAATCATGCCAAGGACCCAAACCCCCTCTCGCATCCTACCGCGATTGTATTTGCGCTTTCCGACTTTTGCCTCGTCAATCTCAAACACATGTCCTTGGCCTCCGATCTTACCCTCCTCTTCATAGCGACTATCGAGGGAACACAGACACACTTCACGGCAGTAACTGTACCAGTCACACACTGTTTCACTAGAGGTCACGTCGTCTATTGAGGTCTCACGAATTGCCTGCTCACTGCGAAGGCATATGTCAGAAGCACAGCTTTTTCAGGTGAGATCTTCGCGTTCTCAAACCAGGTCCCCTTCGCCGCACTGATTTCGATCGCACCTTTCTTACTGTGCTTAGCTTGGCAACGGAACTGACCGAATGGGCCGTGCCCTTCACGGAACTTCATAGGCTTATCGCACTTATGACACTTTTTCGTTCGTGGTATCAGTTCAAGACCTCTCAGCCATTCCAGGCAACTATCCCGGTCTTTCAAATGCGTTCTCGTCAAATTCGTTATGTTATTCATCATCTGCAAGATACAGTTACGTTAGTATCTCAGTCAAGTCAGTTCATGTCAACACTCGGAGCCGATTTGGTGTAAACTCAGAGTGCCATCGGGATTCGAACCCAGAACCTCTCATCAATGAGGCTTGCACTCTAACCATTACACCACCCCGGCTCGGGTGAGAGATCCTCGTTAAAACATATATTTTTTTTTTTTTTTTTTTTTAGGATTCGTTCGCCAAAAATGCTATGGATCAACTCCTCAGATCATGAGGAGTCCAGATATGGTCGCCATTCTGTTCTAGCTTGCAGGTCACATACGGAAGTGGTGCCCAAATTTATGCAAATTGTAACCGCTGCGCTTTAAGCCGAGGTGTTAATACAGGCTTTTTAGCAGGAATACGATCGCGTAACCCGTAGGCGTTAGGCGTAGGCGTCATCTTATTGTGCTCTGTGATGTGCCCAACTCCACAGACATGCTCATGGAGCTTATAAAACGATTGCTAATAGCACGCTGCACTATATTTCTGTCTTGATTTGCACTTCTTTGACTTGTACAACCTGACCGACCGAATGAAACATGGTTTTGCAATGAACCATCACTTTGCCATCTCAACAATATACGGTGTTTCTCTAAATAAAAGAAAGAAGAAGAATCTAAAGAGATAGTAACTCGATAGGTAACTCATAATGCGATACTTATGGATATTCCCAGTTCATTTGAAATATCTGTTACGGAGACACATTCTTTCTTTAAATACATAATACGATGTCTCGTGGTGTCACTAATGCGATATGTAGGCATATTTAAGCATGAAACGCTATTATTGTTTCAATAGATGTTATTTCTAACTTGATTAATTATTGCACTTGACATTGATATAACTGATGGATAATTGACATGCAATGATATATAATAAAATGACATAAACAACACCTAAATTTTTAATTGCCTAAAGAGGTTTTCATCTTTTTATTTTCCTAGTGTGTTCCATATTTTTGAACACTTAGAATGCTTTGATACCATTGGCGGGGTGACTGTAACCATATTTATGGCGCTTTGACTGAAACGATCTATATGACATTTTAAACGTCTCGACCTTTTGAGCGACTATGTTGTTGACAACAATAAGGAAACTTTGTTTGTACCGATATTATTGACTTTTTGGTTGCGTATATTTATTTGAATGCCCTGAGCGTCTCTAATTATTTGACGCTGACTGTATATGGCCTAATAGAAGAAAAAAATCTTTATTTAGATACCTTAAATTTATTTGACAATTGACATTTAGACTGACGTCCAAAAATAAGTGTTACTGAGATTCAAAATTAAATAATGTCATTTTGAGGACAAGCATATGCTCTAATAAAATATCAATTTTTAGCTTTGTTTTTTAAATAGAAATTTTTATTGAGCATATTTACATTATAGGTGGCTGCGAGCAAGGTCTTGGTATTTATTTTATTAAGTCTAAGTCTAAAAAAGTAATAACATAGTACAATAGCAAAACGAGTTGTTCGGTCCGAAGGTATTTATTCAACTGATTCGAAAGTCGATGTCTATTAAGGATTAAGGTTATATAACTGTCTTAGTAACAACTATAACAAGTTACGCTTACGTATTTAAAATGCTTAAAGTTAAAATCTTATATGCCCTTATTGCTTTAAATCTTACAGTAGAAGATAAAAGATTATTTTTTTAGCTATTTTTTATATATATATTTAAAGTATTTATTATAAATAACGTGACAAAATCTGCTAAAAAAAAATAGACCAACAATAAGTACACCCCGTGTTTGTCATGCTCTCTCGAATTAATATTTAGAGTTAATGACCCCCTATCAATTATTCATGGTTAAATGTCTAAGCACATAAAAATATTATTCTAAATTATGTAGAAAGTAACGAAATCAACTAGCCAAGACTAGGCTGTAAAAAAAAGATTTTCTGTATAGCATGACAAAATCAATTTTATTTAAATTTGGTATTTTTAATGAAAAAATTATTAGACTGGGTGCATTTACCTGTATCATACAATAATCATTGTTAAGATTAACAAGTATGTGTTTATGGTTTTTAACAAATAAAAAAACATATCTCTGTTTCCGAACATGTCTAGTAAAGTTTTTTAAAATATTATAGTAATATTGTGAGTGTTTGTGATGGATATTAATACTGAGGGTAAGTCCTATTTTTTAATAAGTATTTATTTAAAACAAAATCTATTGAAATGTATTTTTAGTGTAATTTTAACATACATTACAATACAAAAAAATATTGACAGAGCTAAATTTACAGACATTCACCTCTATTCGGGCTAATTCTTAGATATATCATAGGAATAACTTTATTCTATATAAAAATACACATATTATTTAGCACACTTGAGTACAACATGTTTTTTTCTTTTTTTTTCAGAACACGTTTACTCCATTTCAAGGATAGACTTTTTCGAAGAATGGTTGAAACACACGAAGAATGAAAAAAATTCGCGTGTATATGTCTACCTTTCTTCAAAATTTCACTTTGGTGACATTACTGAAAGTAGCCGAAAAGAAATAAATTTGAAAATATCCAACTTTTCAAATAAGATTGGTACCAAATGGTTGGCTTCAGGAAAGTCGAAGGAGCGTTTTTTAATTAAAAACAAGACGTGGCTGGATGAAGCAGACATACAGTTCACCGCGAGTTCTTCTGCGTCACAACCTTCGACATCGAGTGGGGCTGTGACTCCTGCAGGAAGACCTCGCAAAGATTTCGAAGAATCATCGTTTAAGACGAAGAAACGTCGCGTTGTGGATCTCGTAGAATCGCGAAGTGTCAGTGAATTAGTGACTGCTGCCGAAATTGCTGTGCGTTCAACAGGCCAAAGAAAAATTGCCAACGTGATTAGAGACATTAGTGAGAACCCAGATAATATTAAGAAGTCTAAAAATACCAGTTCTGTTATTCCTAGGCAGTTAAGTAGTGACGAAGCCTTAGCTTACTATATAGATTCTAAATCAACAACGCATGCATACAAACAAACAAGAAAGTGGTCCATGAAGGCAGGACATAATGTATTTCCGTCATATTTTAGTTTAAGAAAGTCCAAACAGGCCTGTCACCCTGCAGAGGAGCACATTGCTATAACAGAAACTCGTGCTGAAATAAATTTGCAAGCCTTATTAAATAAAACAGTGGAACGTCTAATATTAGCACAGAATGAAGTTATCAGCAGTGTGCTCCCAACAAGTTCATCGTTTACACTTGTTAGTAAATGGGGATGTGATGGAAGTTCTGGGCACAGCACATACAAACAGAGATTTGAAAACACTGAAGATACGGACGAGTTTCTTTTTGTATTTTCTTTGGTTCCCCTTAAATTATATGATGGGTCCAAAATTATTTGGCAAAATCCTCGGCCTTCATCAACAATGTATTGTCGCCCAATAAAATTTATATTTGCTAAAGAAACGAACGACTTCACGTTAGCGGAGACAAACAGATTGTTGGAAGAAGTTGACGATCTTCTTCCAACACTTATCAAATTTGATGATTCTCAAATCTCTGTGAAACACGAACTTTTACTGACAATGACAGACGGAAAAGTATGCAACGCATTAACAGAAACTCGTTCATCTCAAAAGTGTTTCATCTGTGGCGCCACCCCCAAAACAATGAACGATGATCCCGCGAAGTTCAACAGCAATCAAGAACATTTTGGCTTTAGTTTATCTACACTTCATGCTTGGATTCGTTGCTTTGAATGCCTTTTACATATCAGCTACAAGTTGAATATAAAGAAATGGCAGGCTAGAAGCGACGAAGACAAAGCAGATATCAAAGTTCGTTCCGAAGAAATCAAGTTGAAATTTAAGAACGAGATGGGGTTTATTGTTGATAAACCAAAGCCAGGATTTGGTTCTTCAAATGATGGAAACACAGCCCGTCGCTTTTTTAAGAATGCTGAGATGAGTGCTCACATCACAGGGTTAGATGTTACAATTATCAAACAATTTGATGTTATTTTGAGGACATTGTCTTCTGGATTCGAAATAAACTTAGCGGAATTCAATAAATTTTGTCTTGAAACCAGAAGACATTATCTTAGTCTCTATTCGTGGTACCGTATGCCTGCTACTGTACATAAAATATTAATTCACAGTACAGAAGTCATCAAAGCAGCATTGCTTCCGATTGGGCAGCTTTCCGAAGAGGCTCAGGAAGCACGTAACAAAGATTGCCGCAGATTTAGGGAGTACAACACCCGCAAGTGCTCGCGTGTTGCCACGAATAGAGACTTACTGTCTATGTTAGTTATAACATCTGATCCTTTGATCAATAGCCTTCGAGAGATTCCCCGAAAAAAACCGGAAAAAATATGTACAGAAGTTTTAAAGTTAATTGTAAGCCCTAGCATAGTAGAATCAAGGCCGGAATCGTCATCATATTGTCGCACAATGCCACAAAATGATGAAGATTACACTATAAAAGATTCATCAGAAGACTCTGATGATGATTATTAGGTTAATTTAGTATTTTTAATTTTATTTTTGTTGTTTGTATAATATTTTTGAATATATTTTCTGTTTTTATACCAATTTTTCGTTTTTTATTACAAAAACATGACTACCTATATGTAAAATAGTAAAAGCCTTGTTATATAACATAAAATAATTTTGTCCACCTAGCATGTTCTACACGAAACACTGTGAGCTGGTATAAAGTTAATCGCTGTTCTGAAAAGGTAATGACTGCCTAGGAAATATGTAATATAAATAATAATGAATCAGTAGAAACGGTCCTCAAGTTATTTTGGTTATAATTATTTTTAAATAGTTTAAAAATTGCAATTTACCATCCGCCCGAATTACCTAATGCCTGTAGATTTAGAAATAAATCTATAAAATTAATACTTCGATGAAGAAGTAATTTATATAGAATCTAGCTTTGTAATGCATAAATATAACAATAGACCAATGGAAGCTAAAATGAACGATTTAATACAGTGAATTTGCCAATTGAGTTGAATATTAAATTGAAATTAATTATTTACAGAAAATAATAGAAATTAATTTGTAATAAAAAAAACAAAATTTTATAATTACAAATAGTTCTTGATATGCAATAGTCATAAGATATTATCTTATTGAGGACTTTTGAATGTACACAAGTAATCACTTCAACGATTCAAAGTGGAAAATAAATAAATAAACATACGAGTATTAATAGGCAGCAACACACTACGTGTTCCACCAGCCGTAAGCTGTTTCTAAATCATCTAATCTTAATTCACCTTTTCTGCTTTAATTGTCCATGGATATTATGGAAAATAATAATGTAGGTACTTTATTATTTAATATACTTGGTTTTTGCCTAACTCCTTTTTGGTTATATCTTACTTTCCATATATTTCTCTGCGTGAGTGTAATTCTAGTAACTCAACTGTTCTACTGCGTTTCATATTTATCTAGCGGGGGCAATAGAAGTAAATAAACTTTGAGGCACTTGTCTCTAAATTCAGAAGGATTGACATTCAACTGTCAGGTTTGGCGAGAAGCCTGACTTATTAGTGCTCTAGTCTGAAACATCTCGAGCACTGTGCAGTTCAAATAAATGACAAAAACCTTGCCTTGATGCCTTATACATATAGCTTTATATATATGTTTTATTGTGTTCGTACGTACATGATTGTTTGTTCTGGGTTCAAGCTGGTGTTGTTTAATAAAACAAAAATAAATTGTATCAGTTTAATTCATACACTACATATCTATTGTTTGTAACTGGAAGTCGATGTGAATGCTAACTATAATGTTGCTGCCTCTTGTTATATTTACAAAAAGACGTCCATCTCCAAAAGGGAACCCGGCTGGTATGTTCTTTATAGGTATTAACATATTTGTAAAAGAGTAATTGCCCTGAAAAAGGAAAAATCAGCCGTATTTATACATTTAATATAATTCTGATAATATTCCACAATATTGCCGAATTATGCGTATTCAAAAAGAAAATATGTTCATACATTTAGAATCCGCGTTCAGACCTAAATTAATGATTTTATTAATCTAATGGCTTAAAAGTTATTAAACCTTATTTACTCTCAGTAAGTAAGCTGATGAATAACCTTTCCATAAGTGTGAGAATAACATAGAAGTAAAAATTAACTAGGAGCGCCAACAGAACCTCAATTTCGACACGCTGCGCTCTCGAAATCTCAGGTGCCGTTTGCATATTAGCGAGCCTTGTGGACTCCTCCTCGAATGACTCCTCGTTGTGGACAATGTCATTGTAAAGCAAATTTTTCACGCGATTTTTTTTTCTCATCGACTTCAGAGGGATGTCAGTATTTTGACGATTATTCCTTAATGACGTGACATTTTTCAATTTTTTTTGTTTTAATCCCATAACCTAATTTCCGTCAAGTAGTTTTCGAGTCTATTCGTGACAAAGAATGTGAAAAAGTCTCCAGTAGAACGCTCCGCACGCTGCGCTCGCTTCGCTCAATCAACACGGTCAGGACTCGAACTTGCGACTTCTAAGATACCATTCTTGTCGCTCTACGAGCGGAGCAACTGTGTCGTTGATGCATTTAGCATCTTTAATCGATAGTCGATAAAGCGACATCTATTATTATCTACTGAAAGTATTATGCTCCTTCTAGTCCATATTTCCTAACGGCCAAAACATGCTTATTTCCACTGTGTCAAAATACATCTTTGTCCTGTCAAAAGACAAAAGTCATTTGAAGCAACATCACATTAAAACTACTAAACCGATTGGATGAAAATTGGCAGAGTTGTAGAGCTTGAGCCATTCTCAAGCATGTTTTAAAAACACTAGAATGAAAATATCTCATTCCGTTCAGAAATGATGGTCAAAAAACTGTTTCATTCATGGTGTCAATTCTTTTCAATTAATTTAGATTTTATTCCCTATTATACTCCCGCAGCGCACGGCGTCGGATTGTAGTTTAAATGACTTACTGGTATAACTGGACATTTGAACTCTGGCATGGGGCGTTCTTCTGGAGGCAGTCTATTGTAAGATTCTATAAATGCAGCAGCAATTAAAACATCGTTCTTCAAAAGTTCACAGAATCGCATGTTGTATTCGACGAAGCTTGGTTTATACACGTTGGATAAAAGTTGATAAAATGATATATACACCTGAAAGTAAAATTGATAATACCTTTATTTATTGTTGATAGATTTATTTATTTATTTATTTATTTTGTATTTATGTCTATTAATTAAGCACGTAAAACCTCATTGGAAAGTATTTGAATAAAAAAAAATGGCAAACAAAAAAATATTCATGTCATATTTTTGAATCGTCCTTGATATGCAAAAAGTATTAATTAATTAATTCGTCATTTTGAACGTTAAAATCGTGTTTAAAGTTTTGTTACATACAAACATGCAAACGGAATCGATAAAAGCGTTAAAAAGGAGATTACAATACCTTATTATTATTATTTAATTTTTTAACAATAGTAACGTTTACATCAACGTAATGTATCGGATTTACTCTCGATTTTTGTCTTGATTTGAGTACAAAGTTACGAAAATATTCAGGATCCACACTCGTGATCTTCGGACGCTCCAAACTGAAATATTTTTTCTGAAATAATATATATTGTTAATATCAACCAACATTTGTAAATCCTGTATGCTAGTACCTTTGTGCAGGAGCAGTTTGGTATGACACACAAACAGACAACAAAACATATTTGGAATAAAAGCGTCCTAACGTCTTTAGGATTTTTGTAGACCATAATGTCCAATGTTAATAACTTTATAGATTGTGACACTTTGACGAACTGTCAAAATTATACGCAGTTTTTGCTTTAAATCGTACAGTAATTACTTGTAATATAGTAATTGTAACCGAACATAATAGTGTAATTATTGTATTACAAAAGGTATATAGAAAGTTAATTGATGATTGTTGATTGGTTGTTGATTGATAATGAATAATAATAACATACCTCACAGTAGTAACGGGACCACATTTTTTATATTAAATGTAAAAAATATTATATTTTTATGGTACTGATACATTGCAGGATTTATATTATATTATATTATATTATAATATACATCACCTATTGTTATATTTCTTTTGAAAAGAGCAACTGTTGAGTTTCTGGCCGGCTCTTCTCAACAGAGCAGCATTCCGAGCCGGTGGTAGCTTGTTTACGGACGGACTACACTGACCTTTTTTTGTATTGTAATAATTGACGATTCAAAAGTGCGTGTAAATGCCTACTTGAATAAAGATATTTTGAATTGAATTTGAATTTGAATTGAATTGAATTGCATAATGTACAGTTTAACCAAATGATATATAAGGCATTTATTCTACACTCGTTTAACATCACTAAGGCCTAAAAATGTAAACCAAACCAAAGACTACTGCTGTAAGTGCAGGTCGAGACGCACACGGAGTCCTGCTTCTACCATTAAAAAGTGCAATAACGTGCTGCATCACTGCTTGGGATGTGCTCTGTGAAAAATTTTATTCTTAGCCGTTGATTATCGCAAAATTCTCAATTATATTCTTTCCATAAAACCGTATAACCAAAATATACAATGAACTATTGTGGGTGGTGTTTTAGGACAATTCGATATCCGTTAACTTAAAGACTGGCTTCTTTCTTGTTATTCCTTTGCCGTCTTTGCTTACCGTGAGCCGCTATGTTAACACCAGGCGACCTATGGTTTGTCCTCCTTTAACTATAATTTTATTAGCTTGTAAGTGAAGCCGTATGACAATTATATAGGTTATAGAAAATTTTATAAACTATGTCTATAATTATATTTTGATAACAATAAAGTAGCGGTGGCCTCATATAATATAATTTCATCCAATTTGATTGTATACGAGTCGATTATTTTGTCCAGAGAAGTGTAAAATAATTATTAATAATTATTGTGACCGCCGGATATTATGAATTTTATTTTATGATAACATATTAAATATTCTAATCAATTGGCAGCATCATGATGTTCCATACTGCAAAGTGTTCCAGCTTTGTTGTCTTTAAAATATGATTATATTGTAATAATATATATACTCGAATATATTATTAATATATTTGTTATATGTATTGCGCCTACAATCTAATATAAAGTATTAATACTTAGTTTTTAGGATTAATTAATAAGTTACTATTTCAATCTAATTTATTTTTAACTATAGTGCCAGGCACTTATTCAAAAATATATTCACAGTTTGCAAATCTTACAATACACTAAATATAATAAAATATTTCTCTCGGCACTCGTTGATACTTTTTTGAGAGAGTTTTGTACGGTCAGAATAAACTGCATAACTAGGACTGTCTTAATAATGAATGCTGGGAATATCCAATATATCATTTTAATGCAAAAGGAAGTATAAGGGATAGCAGCGAGTGTTTTGTCTGAACTGTCACCTTTTTAGGGATTGGATAGATAAAACTGATCTTCCATGAGTTCGGGACTATGCCTTTTAGAATGCTGAAATAGTCTCAATAGTAAGTAAGTTCGTTTTATACTGGAATTCAATGTCTGACAGCGTGTGTATCACAGTTCTTTATGGTTAAGTTTGAGAGTGCCTAGATGTGTTACAGCTGCATGTACTAGTACTTCTTACTGCCACAATAATGCTGTACGAGTGCTATATGAGTTCTGCATTAATGCTGTATGAGTACTGCGTTATGCTGATACTGTGCTTGCTAAAATTTCAGGTTTGTCTTAGTCGAATAAATCGAATTTCTTTCTGATAATAAAAGATTGCATTTACATGGAACAAATAAAAATGGTTATTGAAAGCAAGGGAGAGGGTCTGGCAGTTAGTCTGGATATGACGAAAGCCTTCGATCGTGTATGGCACAAGGGGCTTCTTTCGAAGCTACTTTACTATGGGCTTCCCGAGAGTTTATGCAAGTGGATCTTTAGTTTTCTCACTGGGCGGAGCATACAGGTCGTTCTCGAAGGTTTGCTCGGACCCCAAGCCCGTGAATGCTGGTGTACCCCAAGGCTGCGTGCTATCCCCAACTCTGTTCCTCCTGCACATCAATGATATGTTAGATATTCCCAACATACATTGTTATGTGGATGACAGCACTGGGGATGCGGTATATTCTAGTCGTGCAGGTCTCTCTCGGGAAAACGTCGATGAGTACCGAAAGGAGCTAGTGTCTTCAATAGAGACCTCCCTGGGGATGGTCTCTGAGTGGGGTGAACTGAACCACGTTCAGTTCAATCCCCTAAAGACACAGGTTTGCGCGTTTAACACTATTAAAACCCCATTTGTCGTATCACCGCTCTTTGAGAGCACTCCTCTTATTCCCTCGCCTAGTATCAGAATACTGGGTCTCGACATTTCAAGTGATTGTCAGTTTCGTGGTAATCTGGAGAGCAACTCCAAGATGGCCTCGATGAAATTGGGTGTGATCAATAGAGCGAGACAGTATTTCAAACCTGGCCAAAGACTTGAACTTTATAAGGCGCAGGTTAGGCACTACATGGGGTACTGTTCTCATCTCTGGTCCAGATCACCCTAATATCAGCTTCTACCGTTTGACCGCGTACAACGGAGAGCCGTTCGGATTGTCGGGGAACGAAGAGGGAGAGACGGGGAGTGCTCTGCAAACGGCTGGACTCTTTGGTATTACGTAGAGACGTTGCATTTCTGTGCGTCTTCTACCGCATTTACCACGGGGAGTGTTCTGATGAGCTATTCGATCTGATGCCTGCCGCCGAATTTCACCACCGCACAGCGCGCCATCGACTTTTTTACCATCCCTACCACCTGGATGAGTGGCGATCTTTCACTGTGTGGTTTTCAAGGACTTTTTTCCTCGTTCCACTCGAATGTGGAACGAACTTCCTTCGGCGGTTTTTCCAGATCGATACGACATGGGTACTTTTAAAAAAGGCATATATTCCCTTTTTCCAAGGCCGGCAACGCTCTTGTGAATCCTCGGATGTTGCAAGAGTTCATGGGCGGCGGTGATCACATTTCAACGGTGACCCGCAAGCTCGTTTGACCTCCTCTAACATTAAAAAAAAATCTAAATTGAGTAATGCTTTAAAATACAACATGATCTTAATAAATATTAATAATTTTATCTGACAGATGGATTTGAGAGACATATTTTTTTTTAAAGTATATGTGATTTAATGCGTATGTTTGTGTAAACTTTTATTAACATGTATTATATATTAGTTTTTCTCAAAACAGAATATTTCATTATCTTTATTAATTCGAGTCGGGATACTATACTTTTATTTACATATGTAATATTTTATTAAAACTAGCTATATAGCTACAATATAGGAAAAATATAAATATGAATTGAAATTTACATTCATACATTTTAGTTACAGTCAAAAATGTGTTTTGTCTTAAGAACAAAGATTTCGTGCCTCTGAAGTATAAACTATGAATCGTAATAAATTCAAAACTGAAACTTGTAGCAGTTCCTTGGCCTATTATTAGCATCGCATATTTTTTACCCATCGATTTTGTTTCACATGTTAGACATATAAGTCTTATGTTAAGTTTAAAAGAATTACTTTTAATTACTTTTAATGCAAAATATAAATAAAAATCATCTAATTAAATGATGAATATTTTTTTTGTTTTCGTCATAATGTAAAATTGAATTTAAAAGTAAAATTAAATAATAAACAGTTCAGTTTGACAACTGATGACGATGTAAAAATAGTCACATACAATCTAGGACCTCACATTTCATTTTGTTATTGGACTTTGTTACTTTTTCAGTATTTGTAGTAGTATTCATTGAGTGAACACAAATTCTTAATCTGTAAATTTTAGCGTTACCAATTTAGTTATCATATTAGTAAATACGGGCATTCCTCAAGATTGATTCTTGGACCTTTTATGTTTTTCGCTTATATTAATAACTTTACCAATTAAAGGACCAATCACCGTGATAAAATTTTGTCCTCCGATAATACTTCGCCTATTTTTAAATTTGACAAAGTCAAGTTTTCTTTATATAGTAATCGCCAAATATTTAATTCTTAACGACAATGTAATTAAGATTATTAATGTTATTGTATTCCTACGTATATCTTTAAATAAAAATTTCAGTGGAGCCTCATATCAACACACTAGATACGCATTCAGCGGCATTTGTGGTTAATACAATTAGATGGCTGATATCTCCATCGCTAGGGCAATGTATTTATATCTATCTGATATAATACTTTGTGTACTCTCATAGTATTTTATTTTACAGTATTTGGACAAATAAGTATATCTATTTCTATTTCCAGAGAGAACAGTTCGAGCTACACACAATATTTTCCGTCAGATTTCCCCTAAAACTGTTTCCAAAGACGCTATACCTACGGTTCCACAACAGCATATCTTAGATAATTTATAGTACATCCGCTAAAATTTGCATATATTTAATGTTAAAAGCGACAAGCATAATTATTTCTAGTTCTAAAACTTAACTGAATCTCAGTAAGAATAAAAAAATAAGTCTTTTTAAAGTTTACATTAAAAGCTGTTACTAAGATTATATTATTTGAACTTAACTTTAACGCAACAGAAGTTGATTGTAAAATATTGTAAAAAAAGCTTTGACATTAATTTGTATTTCTCGAATATTTTATAATGTAATCATAAATAATTATTATTTTAGAAACAGTATTTTACCCAAACACGTTGGTGGTTAATCCTCAATATTATCGTAATGTTGTATTTAAATCAAGACTAAAATCCAGAGATAATCATACATTACGAAGATTTTAATGTATCTTAAAGCATTCGATAATACCTTTAAGATAATGTATACATAACCATTATCTTCTCGTATCTGTTATGATAAAACTAAAATATAATATAATAATAATACCTTGCTAATGCACTCAATATTTACGTTTATGATAAAATCGATTCAGTACGATTTTTTTATTTTAAATTAATATAAGATGTCGTGATTAATTAAAATTTTAAGTGATCGATAGCAAGGTTGAGGTTAAAACTATGGATCTATCTTCTTTTCAGTTATCTATATCTGTTTATCAACTTTTATCAAACGCATATAAACCCAGTTCTATTGAAGCAAGTGTACCTTGATGACGATCTCTGTAATGATATTTTGATAGTTCCCGCATTTATAAAGGGTTTTAATAGAATGCCTAAAGACGCTCATCCTATCCCGAAATTGAAATGTCCACTCATTTCAGTAAGAAAGCAACTATTGTGCAAGGAAAACAAGCGTGTGGTTAGTTGGTGTGACAAAAATAATTTAATTTATCAAATAACGTTCATTGACAGATTTTTTAAAAATAGTTAAACTTGACCCTTTAACCTGCATAATTTTTAAAGTTAGTACGGTAAGAGTGCGCCAGCACTCACTCTCTTATACTTGTAGGTAAAATAATGTGGTCCTGCTTGTACTGAGCGATCGAGTTAATTGCGGGCAGGTAGAAGAAAAAAAGACTAACACGACGATAAAGTGGAAGGTAAAATTGGATTTTATTAGCCTATGTCATAAGCTATCACTACCATAATAAACTAGTGTCATGGACTGTTTTGGTTTAATTACAATAATATTTTCAAGCAGCAGCAGAATTAAGTGGCAAGTTATATTATAATTAAGGCAGGGGGTACTACTTAGGCACGGTTGGAAAAAAAATATTATGAATTGTTACTAGTGAGCCTGTCCATGTGGAGTACAAAAGCCAGCGTTCGTAAGAAACGCATTCGATTAAAGATGTTCGTGTTTACTTCAATAGGATATATAGATTATATCTAACCAGAAAATCATATTTATCATTACTTAAAGTTTTAGCAAATCCATGCCTGCTCTTTTAGTTTTTTCGTATTTGTATTCTCAACCAGTTTTTTTTGCTAGGAACAACAAAATGTCGGAGTGAAATGAGTCCGATATGTTGAATAAGATAAAAAGCAAATACCACACCCAGTTGCATAAAATCCAGAGAGTTGTTTAGTTTCATTATATGTTTAATGAGCTATAATTATAGCAAACTTTTTCAAAATCTGTATTTTGGTATTTCAGATGATTGTGTGGATATTAAGGTTGTTATAGAGTTTTCATTTCTAACTTCTAAAGTATCTGCAAAACATATCAACTTCTTTCTCAAATCCGGCAAAGCTCTGTTTTTTTTACCTGGTTGCAATAAAATCGTAGATTGCGGTGATCATTGGCCTTCAAGTGAAATGTATACTCGTTTGGAGCTTTTAAGTATAAAAAAATTACATGAATAATGGTTTGATTTATTTCTATAATTACGAACATTGTTTTTGAAGCTAGTTACAACCGACCCTATAAATACATAAATACTGGTAACTCATTAATTCATCTTTATAATATTGGAGTATTATATTAGATATATCTTACTG
The DNA here is from genome assembly GCA_918358695.1 of Melinaea menophilus ssp. n. AW-2005. Classification (NCBI taxonomy): domain Eukaryota; kingdom Metazoa; phylum Arthropoda; class Insecta; order Lepidoptera; family Nymphalidae; genus Melinaea; species Melinaea menophilus. The sequence goes on along the minus strand of OU911058.1, from coordinate 16,091,132 downwards.
TCGAAAACTAGATAAGCTATTTACATTAGATAAGATGTGTCTTGTAATGATGATTAATTCAAAATAAATATGTTTATGTAGAAAAATCATATTTCATTTCTAATAAATAGGTTATATACAAAGAAATGAATAGGTAGTATATATAGGTATTATATTAAATATACATTCAAAACAACAAGCACAGTGTTAAATAATATAATTACATAATAAGCTTATTGTGTCCTGGAATAAAAACAACAAAAAATTACAATAAATTTAATGATTGAAGAAAATAAGATTCAATGTTGGATTTTATTAAAATGGGTACTTCTACTTTACATGAAATACACCATAAGCCTTAATAATCACGTGATTTTTATGAAGTGTGGTTACAGTCATTCGTCCGTCAATTAGCGGAAAATTATTGGGTAATATAAATTCCGGCATCCCCATTCTAACATAATTATAACGACCCTGTAAAGAAGAAAACGTGAATATCTTAAGAAAACTTGTATTAGCTTGACAAATATTACTGAATTTAATAATGTTTTATTAATATGTAATTTACTTTTTTAAGCGGGCACTTGAAGTCGGGCATTGGACGTATCTCTTTAGGTATTCTGTAAAAAGCCTCCTTGAATTGCTTCGTTATTATATTATTTTCATCAATTATGTCACAAAACCGATAGTTTAATTCCAGTAGATTTGCAGTTGGCAACATGGTATTTTGTTGTTGGAAGAGAATATTTATCTAAAATAGTTTTTCAATTGTTACATTTTTTGGCACTTTTTCTTCTAAAAACTAATATTTACTGTATTTTTGCCTCTGACACTTTTTTGTATCGTTTCAAAATATTTTTTTGTTAGTGACTGTAAAAGCCGTATTATAATATTCTTTATTTAATTTTCCTCAATAAATAAAATATTTTTTAATAAGAAGAAAATAAGTAAATAAATTAACTAATTGCATATGTAATAGTTTTTGGAGGTTGAATATACCATCAAATCAAAAAACACACGGCTCTGGCCTCTTCTCTATCAGTAAAATCTGTTACAAGGAGAAAAGTAACGATTTTGATAGGTTACAATATTCGAATCTAAATTGAAACTAAAATTATTTTAAAAGTCGATAGAAAAGACTTTAAAGTCCTAAATAGTACGTGCAATGAACATTTTGTGGTATTGAGCAAAGTGTAAGTAAAAAAGTTTTTATTTTTAGGGTGTCGCAGTTTACTAGCGACCTTTATCGTTTCCGTCTGTCTGTCTGAGGTCTAGTTTAGAGACTCTTGGCACCAGAATTTACTACCACTCCGACAAAATGGTAGATATAGTGAAAAAAAAATTTTTTTTTCTTAGGGTAGCTTCTCTACGTATAGTGGGGTTGTATTTTTGTTTCGAGTATTGCATGATGTGGGGTATAGTTAGAGAGGTCCTTAAACACAATGTTTTGATTAAGATATCTGTTTGTGCGCTTACATTAAATCTTAGAAAATAGAACAAAATAATGTATGCATATCTGTATGAGTGTATATCTGTATCCATCTATCTATTCATCATCGGACCCACAACTGAAATCTATATTTGCTTTGATACTTACCATTATATCCTTATCCAACTGTTTCAGTATTGTAATATTGAAATCAAAGTAATGATTGTTATCAAATCGGCTCACTCGTGTTGACTTCATAGAAACATTTGCAAAATATTCAGGATCGTAATACGATAATTTTGGATGCTCACAGTCGAGACGTTTTACCTTCAAAATAATATGATTAATTTATCTAAATATATTTAAAACTCCCTATTGAAATCATATTTACCTGTAGCCCATAAACCACTGTAAATAACCACATACCCAATAATTTAATAATCATTTTATTGAGTATCGAAAAAAATTCCGACTTATATACCGATAGGTCTTTACTAGTCTGAAATTTTAATATCTATGGTATATTGAAACAGTTAAATAACAAAAGACCAATTATTTAAATTGACTTTATTAAAATAACAAACTATTGAAACCTATCTCGCGATCCAGTTATTATATGTTTTTTAGTATTAGATTCATCCTATTCAGTTGCTTTTAATAATTAAATCTCTTATGAGTTATCGTTAAGCTTATTAGATAATGGCATTTGTTTATTGTTTTTAATAATATTTTATGCTAGTGTTAAAGCTGTACTTAAACGTCTTTATCTCTGAAAATACAGGGTGGGCCAAAAATGTTTGCAAATAGCAACACTTGATTTATCCAAAATCGTGAGAGCAAGGGGCGCGCGGATGGCGGGGAATTGTGCGTCGTTTAATGCAATTTTAGTCACGATGAAGCGCTTCACGGGACAACAGCGTGCTTTTTGCGTAAAACAATTTTACAAAAGCAACGATTCCTACGTTACTGTACGACGCCTCTTTAGAGTTGAATACGGATTACAACGTGTAAGTGAGTGTCCAAGTGTTAATTTAATTAAAGCTTGGGTTAAAAAGTTTGAGCAAACGGGATTGACAACGAATATTAAACAAACTGGGCGACCACGTTCAAGAAGAAGCGAAGAGAACATTCGGGAGGTTGAAATTTCTGTAAGGGATGATCCAGAATCATCTACGCGTAAGCGGTCGGCGGCTCTTGCTATACCAAGAATGCTATGCAAGATTCGCCGCAGACTAGTCTGCGGCGAATCTTGCATTTGGAACTTAAACTGCACCCATATAAGCTTCAAATTGTACAGGAGATGAAACCAAACGATTACATTCAACACAAGTTATTTGGTGACACTATACTGGAGCGATTCTCTAGCCTTGAGAATGTATTGTTTACGGACGAGGCCCATTTTCACATTAATGGTCACGTAAATAAACATAATTGTCGATATTGGAGCACGGAAAACCCTCACTATAAACACCAAAAGCCTCTTCATTCACCAAAAACCACAGTGTGGGCTGCCATATCCGCAAAGGGCATAATCGGTCCATACTTCTTTGAAAATAATGAAGGAAATAACGTAACTGTGAACTCAGTGGAATACGTGAAAATGTTGCGAGAGTTTTTGACACCACAGTTGCATGAATTTGAAGGATACAATAGCCGGACTTGGATGCAACAAGATGGAGCAACATGCCATACATCAAACGTGACTTTACCGGTGGTCAAAGAAATGTTTCCTAACAAATTGATTTCTCGCAGAGGTGATATCCCATGGCCTCCCAGAAGCGCGGACCTTACACATTGCGATTTTTTCTTGTGGGGATATCTGAAGAGTCGAGTATACCTTAATAAACCGACGACCATATTCCAATTAAAAGAAAACATCCACGAGGAGATAGCCGCGATTCCTCGCAGCATGTGTCAACGAGTTTTCCAAAAGTTTACGTAGTCGATTGCAGGAGTGCCAACGACGAGACGGAGCACATCTTGACGATGTCATTTTTAAAAAATAAATTTTAATAAATGATAATTACGTTAAATAAATCATGAACAAAATAACATTTGTACTTTTATTTCTAGACATGTTTCAAAAGTGCAAAAATTTTTGGCCCACCCTGTATATATTTGATAGCTCACTTATTGAGGACGATTAGGTAAATCACGGTTAAAGAAAAGATTTATATGTATATATCATTACCGTCCAAAAGGTTGGAAGCACATCTGTTATTGGCCAAAACGAAACAGCACCTGCTACAGGCGGTAAAAATTTGTAATGAATTTTATCTTTGCAGCTTTTTATTATTGCTTACATATTAATAAAGGAATCGTCGGCTCCCTTTAAACATGTTTTACCAATTTCTTAGATTTTGACTATGAATGAAATGAAATTATGCAGATGACGGCACTAAGGATGCGGTATGTTTAGGCTGGACACTTATCCTGAAACTTGTGACTTCTATAGATACCTTCCTGGGGATGGTTTCAGAATAGGATGATCTGAACCTCGTTCTGTTTTATAAAAAAGACCCATTTATTGTATTGCCGCTCTTCTAGAGCACACCCTTGTCCACGTTGCCTCTCTAAGTATTAGAATAAAGAGCCCCGATATTTTAATACATCTATATCACCTGAATGCATGACAAACTTCTACTGTAATTTCATAAATACTGCTATTAAACATATGAACTACTGAAAACTAATTTTCATTATACATTTTTAGATTTAATAACGATTTCTGAATCCTATTCAGTTGCTTTTGAGTTTCAAATTAATTATTTATAAGCATGGTGGATGAGGAAGCTGGCATTTGTTCATTTGTAAAAAAAAATACTTTTATTGATATTACAGCTAGTTATAATTTTTTCTTGCTTAAACATATATATATCTGAATCAATAAATCGGATTTAAAAAATGTATTTTATGATACAATTATGTAGGATGACTTACGTGTAATACTGTCGGTATAGTCATCATAATACGACAATTACAACCAAAAGACAAAAAAAAATATTTAAGAAAAATATGTCAAAATTTTGTCAGCAGTTGTGCAGATTCCTTTCCAGGTTTAACGAGTAGTGGCTGTAGTCGCTCTGTAGGTACAGTACAGTACAATATTTTATTAAACTGCCCAAAATCTTATCGTTCTTTTCTTAACTTTTATAACTGACTTTTTCAACTCTTTTTGAACTTCATAAATTACTTATTTAAAATAGATTTGCGAAAAAATAAAAGACAATTTACAACAAGATAAATAGTTTTATGATTAACGTAAAAATAATATATCTCAAAATATCTTTAAAAAAAATCGTTTAGTATTAAATATACAACAACTATACCTATCTAAATTATTGGTATTGATAATTTGGCGAGTAAATGCTATGTAACTAAAATAAAGAAATGCTAAATAATTCTGTTTAAAATTTATTTTTTATAAAATTATTATCATCAAATTCTATTGTGTATTCATCGATTATATTGTTCAGCGAAATGTCAAATAATTTAAGGTAATTCTAAATGATTATTATAAAATGACCACCGGATATTGTGAATTTTATTTAAAAGTAACGTATTAAATATTTTCATGAAGTGGCAGCCATGTCATATTTAATATTTTAATATGTTGAAACTTAACTATTTTTTACCATTATGCAATACTTATATTGTTATTATTATTATTAGATATTCTTATTATATCACTAAACCATACAGATTAATTATTTTGAAAATATTTTTTTGGGGCGACGCTAAAGTATAGTGGGGTTATAGTATTTTTATCGAGTACCCCATGATATGGGGTATTGTTTGATAAATCTTGAAAGATATGATGGGTTTGTCAAAATGTTTTTTTCGATTAAGGGATTCATTTGTAAAATATGAAATTTTAAAGTGCAAGTTTTCCTTACATACATATGTATCTAACGAAAACTTGCACTTTATTTTTTTATTTTATGTACTTTATTTACATTTAATGTGTTTTTTTTGGTTATTTAATATTTTCATATATGTGCTAATTATGTGAACGTATTTTCAATGAGTTATAAACAAAATAAAGTAAATAAAAATATTAATTAATGATGTCGTAGGCTTTCGATGAAGTATTTAAGGGATTTCTGAAAATTCGATACTCACACTACGAAAAAAGAACGAATTCCACATTCTAAGAAGACAAACAAATTCCTCCTGGGTAAAACTACGACTATTCTGCCATCGCCAATTCTATTTGCTATGTCACTTTAGTTATTCCTTTTAATTAACAGTCTTCTTTGTTCTCATTTTTTTATATGACAAACAAAGCAAACAAGCGGGCAGGTTATCTGGTAGCCGGTGATTAAATTAAAGTAATTAATTTTACATTACATTATTGCCTCTGCTATTTTATTATATATTTAGATTACACTACTACTAAACATGCTTTATTATTTCCATCATCATTACACATTCTAAACAAGCTCTATTTAACATAAATACAATTTAATTTAAATAATTCATTCCAATAATAAATTATGATTGTTATTTAAGCCCTTCCTGTGTGCGATTTCTGTCAGTTAAAGAGATATTATATCACAAACACATTTATTAGAATACTTATTATGATCAGTACAGCTTCTAGAAAACTTATATTTAAAACCATTGGTTTTATTATTATCTGTTTGTGTTTAATGCCAAAGAGCGCCTGCATAAAGGTATGAATACTCTATATTAATGTGCTGTTAGGTATATATATAAGGCAAGGAAAATGATGAAATAAATAAATGTAGTTTAATTTCCATATAATTTATAAGGTAATCAAAGAGAAATGATTGTTATTTCAGAAACAATATTTCAGTTTGGAGCGTCCAAAAGTTACGTTTGTTGATCCTGAATATTTTTGTAATGTTGTAGTCAAATCAAGACTAAAATCCAGAGCAAACCCCATACATTACGTAGATTTTAATATAACTAATCTTAAAACATTAGATAACACCTACAAGGTACAGTATACAACCAAAGATCTTTTCTTATTTAGAGAATCATTCAATAGAAAACCAATAGCTTGCATCAACATATATAACATTATCATTTAGTTGTGATTAAAAATCGATTCAATATGAGTTGTTATTTTCTTTTTCGGAAAATTATTTTAAAATAACGTGACTAAATAAAATAATTCAAAACACTTTTTCAATGCAATGGATATCTTCTTTGTAGACTACTGCAACCTTTTATCAACTTTTATCAAATGTATATAAACCCAGTTTTGTTGAATTGAGTTTCAATCTGTGTGATGCTATCGAGAATGACATCATGATAATTCCCGCATTTATACAGGGTTATAATAGAATGCCTAAAGAAACTCGTCCCATGCCAGAATTGAAATGTCCAGTTATACCAGTAAGTACGCAGTTATGTATGATGAATAATAAGAATTTGGTTGAGTTGGTGTAGGGAAGAATGACCACAGCAATGACGCGTGACCAGGGAACTTTTGAGGAATGAGTGAGAATTCATTGATTAGTACAATGGGGGATAAAATATTTGATGAAAAATTTATCTAATTAATCCTTAAGAAAAGAAATAAAAAAATAAAAAAATCGTTTTATATTTGAAAGGGTTACTATTTTATAAATATATATTTATTAAAAAAAATTGGATAAAATATGTTTATGGAATAAGACAGACACCTACCTAACTAAAATACAATTTAAGTTAAAATTGTATTCTAGTTAGGTAGGTATGAGGCATAAATTAAACTTAGGTTAAATAGAAAGTTTACTATGTTAACAGCAATTTTTAAAAACGAGTATGGTAAGTAAATGTCTGGAAGACGATAACAAAGAGACAATCAAAGCCAATAACAACTTATTTTGTTTTCAGGGTAATTATTCCTTTACAAATATGGTAGTGCCTATAAATAATATACCAGCAGCATTTCCTTTTAAAGACGGACGCATTCTTTTCAAAATGGCACGAGGTAAAACCATTCTCATCAATGTGCATATCGACTTTCAATTAAAGACTATCGATTTGTAGCTTCATCCCTCAGAATTATATTAATATCATTATCTTGGCCTTTTTATTTCCAACACAGCATTAGCATGACAAATAAAATTAATTAATAAAATTATTTAAAGCAATGAATCTATTTTATTCTTGGTTTCTGCATTCTTTTATCAACTTTTATAAAACATGTACCTTTGTGATGCTGTCAAGATATTTTGATAACTCTCGCATTTATAGAAGCTTATTAGGTAACGCCTAAAGATGCTTGTCGTATGACAGAATTGAAATGTCCAGCAGCTGTACCAGTAAATGAGTAGTTATTATGTATGGTGGATAATAAGTTTGGTTGTGTTAGTTATAGTAAGGAGTGACCACAGCAATGACTTGCTACCCGTGAACTTTTCAGCAGATTGTTGAATGAATGAAGAAAGGGATGGAAATATGTCAAATTTATGCTTGGGGAACAATTTGTAATATAATAGACTGGTATGAAAAAATTATTCTCTCCGCAGTAACTTCTAAATACTCCCCGATAATTTATAATTTATCGTTCTGTCGACAACAAATATAAGGAACCAAAGTCGAGTAATGTACTGAAAGTATTATCCGCCACCACTAAGATATTAACGTAAAGTCCTATAATGACTTATTATTAATATTGTAGTTTTTTGGAAAATAAACAGCATTTACTATTCAATATCTTAACTACTAACGGTAACATTAAACTAAGCGGGTACTGCATATGCAATGGTAGCGTTAACAATAAAAAAATTTAACACATTTTGATTATAATAAAGATTGCTTTGATTACACAAATATATAAAGTAATAAAATGATATATTTATTATTCTATGAATTAGAAGATAAGAGTCCTTATAAGAGTCTACTTTGTGGGATATTAAATTCAACAAAAGACTTCGCATCGTTACAGTAAGAAAATAATATCAGAGTTGAAGTTTCGTTTTGTGAAAACGTGATAGTGAAGTAGTATTAAAAACTAACCGATTATTATTCTAGTAAAACAAAAATGGTACTGGAGTTAGATACTGACTTTTTTATATTCAACTATTTTAAATATTTTTGTATCATCTACGTAGAATAAATGTTTAGATCTATGTAAATGTTTTACAATATCGTTTATAAAAAGATAAATACGAGAAGGAAAGGGTGAGAGCCTCGGGGAACAAACACCAGATGTTGAAAGCCCTTAAACTGCGACTTCTTTTGATCGTTCAATGTGAAGACAGTTCATAATATAACACTGTTTACCGACTGCTTCTATCTTAATGAAGGTTCATGGGAGATTTTGTCATGAGCTTAATGATAGTCGGTATAGCGTCAACCTGGAAACTTACTTAATTTAAAGTAGATTTGCCAAAATATAAAACAAAGTTTAGAACAAGACAAACAGTTTTAAAATTTTAAAACTCGTATTATATGTATATATATATATATATATATATATATATATATATATATATATATCTCAAAATATGTTAAAATAATTTCATTTAGTATTAAATATACAACAAATACGCAATAGCTAATAAGCTATCCAAATTATTGGTATTGATAATTTAGCAAGTATAAGCTATGTAACTAAAATAAAGAAATGCTGAATAATTATCTTTAAAATTTATTTTTATATAATTATTATCATCAAATTCTATTGTGTATGCATCATCGATTCTATTGTTCAGCGAAGTGTCAAATAATTTAAAGTAATTATAAATGATTATTGTAAAATGACCACCGGATATTATGAATGAAGTGGCACTCATGTCATATTTAATATTTGAATATGTTGAAACTTAACTATTTTTTACCATTATGCAATACTTATATTGTTATTATTAGACATTCTTATCATGAAACCATATAAACTTTATATTTTGAAAATATTTTTTTAGGGGTTACCCTAAAGTATAGTGAGGTTATAGTATTTTATCGACTACCCCATGATGTGCGGTACTGTTTGATAAACCTTGAAAGTTATGATGGCTTTGCCAAAACAATTGATTGAGGTATTCATTTGTGCATTATTGCATTCAAATTTTAAAGTGCAAGTTTTCGTTAGATACATATATCCTTCTCTGCCAGCTGAATTGATTTGTGATTGATTGATTGACTGTTGATTTTGGAGGTGTGAAAATATTGAAGATAAATAGTAGATAACAAATAAAAATGAAAACTATCACTCCATATATATATAAATAATGTACTATAGCATTGTATATCTTAAAAAGGGCTACATAAAGTCGGCGAGTGTTGTTTCTTTGATAACTCACAGAGTATCATTGGAATTGATTTTGTAGTCAGATTTATTTAATATACAACAAATAGTAGGTATAAGTGGCGTATTTTAGAAACATTTACCCTGATAAGTGTTCCTCAAGGAATTATTCTTTGTCCTTTCTTGTTCTTAGTTTATATAAATGATCTTCTGTTTTTGATGTCCAATCAACGTAATAAAATCTTTTCCTTCTTGTTAAGTAGTAATGTCATTTTACAATAGGTAGAAAGTGCTGCTCCAATTATATTTTGTCATTATCCTGCTGTGCTCGGCAAAGCACTCCAGGCACCAGTAAGCAAAGACCACTTAAAAATATGATATCGTACATTACTAATTTAATATTGTTATGTACTTCATTTACATTCTTTAATTTTTATACATTTAAAGTGTTTTTTTTGTTATTTAATATTTTCATTCACAAGTTAACGATGTGAACTTATTTTTAATGAGGTATATACAAAATAAAGTTAATAATAATATTAATTAATGATGTCGCAGCCTTTCGATGACGTGTTAAGAGGACTTCTGAAAACTCGATACTCACACTAGGAAAATAGAACGAATTCCACATTCTAAGATAAAAAACAAAGTCCTCCTGGGTAAAACTACGACTATTCTGCGATCGCCAGTTCTATCTGCCATGCCACTTTAGTTATTCCTTTTGATTGAAAGTCTTCTTTGTTCTTTTTTTTTATATGACAAACAAAGCAAATAAGCGGACAGTTTATGTGATGGCAGGTGACACTGTCGTCTATTAAATTACTTAATTATAAACACACATACGATGTTACGCTTGGGAAATAAAAAGGGATAATGGAAGATGATAAAGAGATATAAAAGTTATTGAAAGTGGCTTGTGACTCTCTCACTCAGTTCCCAGGAAACGTAGTTATAATTTCTGACAATCTTCCGTGAGAGACCACTTTCCTCTACCTCTTTATTAGTCAACAAGTTAATTATTTAGATTATTATAGCTAGACAATACCATTACTGTCTGATTTGAAAAGTGGCATCTTGTTACTTTGCGCTGTCCCTTTCCCGACCCAAGTAACAGACCGCTTATCTTTACTTAATTTTCACTGCATTCATTTTAGATTTATTAAGAATTAGTCCAAATATTTATTTTTAGTTGTTTTTGCGTAAGACGCGAACAAGCACACAAGCAACCATACAGATAAAAAGACAATTTTAAAACGGACTGTTGACATCTGTGTCATGGATAAAGTTGTTTTCTTTAAACTTATTATTTTTATGTACAATATTGCATCTGCTACTTTATTATTTGTATAGATTACACTACTATTAAATATGCTTTATTATTTCCATCATCATTACACATTCTAAACAAGCTCTATTTAACATAAATACAATTTAATTTAAATAATTCATTGCAATAGTAAATTATGACTGTTATTTAAGCCCTTCCTGTGTGCGATTTCTGTCAGTTAAAGAGATATTATATCACGAACACATTTATAAGAATACTTATTACGGTTATTATGATCAATACAGCTTCTAGAAAACTTATATTTAAAACCAGTGGTTTTATTATTTAATGCCAAAGAGCGCCTGCATAAAGGTATGAATACTCTATATTAATGTGCTGTTAGGTTTATATCAATAAGATTATTTTATTTGATATCGTAAGTCAAGCAAATTGCTAAATAAATTTAGTTCAATTTCCAAATACTTTATAAGCTAATCAAAGAGAAACTATTATTATTTCAGAAACAATATTTCAGTTTGGAGCGTCCAAAAATTACGTTTGTTGATCCTGAATATTTTTGTAATGTTATATTCAAATCAAAACTAAAATCCAGAGCTAACCCCATACATTACGTAGATCTTAATATAACTATTATTAAAACATTAGATAACACCTACAAGGTACAGTATACAACCAAAGATCTTTTCTTATTTAGAGAATCAGTCAATAGAAAACCAATAGCTTGCATCAATATATATAACATTATCATTTAGTTGTGATTAAAAATCGATTCAATATGAGTTGTTATTTTCTTTTTCGGAACATTATTTTAAAATAACGTGACTAAATAAAATAATTCAAAACACTTTTTCAATGCAATGGATATCTTCTTTGTAGACTACTGCAACCTTTTATCAACTTTTATCAAATGTATATAAACCCAGTTTTGTTGAGTTGAGTATGTACCTTTGTGATGCTATCGAGAAGGACATAATATTTCCCGCAATTATAGAGGGTTATAATAGAATGCTTAAAGAAGCTCGTCCCATGCCAGAAATGAAATGTCCAGTTATACCAGTGAGTATGCAGTTACTATGTATGATGAATAATAAGAATTTGGTTGAGTTGGTGTAGGGTGACCACAGCAATGACCAGGGAACTCTTGAGAAATGAGTGAGAATTCATTGGTGATTAAAATGTGGGGTAAAATTTTTGCTGGAAAATTTAATCTAATTAATCTGAGGAAAAGGATTCTAATGCAATTAAGAATGACAGGATAATATGAGAATGACTATGACATGCCCAGTAGTCACCAGGTTTAGTTTAGATCTTTTTTATTGTCAATCGTCAAAAATGAGTATAACCTATATTATATTACAATTTAATAAAATAAGGTTTGTAACATCAGTTTAAATCATTTTTATTTATTTTTCAGTTACTTAATAAACTTTGTAGAATAATTATTCGTTAGAAGAATTCGTTTTATATTTTAAAGATAACCCTTTTATTTTAGTATATATTATATTTAATTTAAAAAAAAAGAAAAAAAATATGTTTATGGAATCAGACAGACACCGTTGGTAACTTAAATTGTATCTTAGTTAGTTAGGTATGCGGCATAAATTAAACTTAGGTTAAATTGAAATTTTACTGTGTTAACAGTAATTTTTAAAAACGATTATGGTAAGTAAATGTCTGCAAGACGATAACAAAGGGACAATCAAAGCCAATAACAACTTATTTTCCTTTCAGGGTAATTATTCCTTTACAAATATGGTAATACCTATAAATAATATACCGGCAGCATTTCCTTTTAAAGATGGACGCATTTTTTTCAAAGTGGCGCGAGGTAAAACCATTCTCATCAATGTGCATATCGACTTTCAATTAAAGACTATCGATTTGTAGCTTCATCCCTCAGAATTATATTAATATCATTATCTTGGCCTTTTTATTTCCAACACAGCATTAGCCATTTCTATTATAACCAGGAAAACAACCATTTATGACTATGGATAGTAAGTACTCAAATATGGCCATTGGTTTTATAAAAGCTATTTTGATGCTCTGCGAACGGCTGGATTCCTTGGCATTGCGTAGAGACGTTGCTTCTCTGTGCATCTTCTACTGTATTTATCATGGGCAGTGTTCCGATGAGCTATTGAATATGATGTCTGCTGCCGAAATTTTTCACCGCATAGTGGGTCATCGCCTCCAATACCATCCGTACCACCTCAATGCGTAGCGATCTTCTATTGTGCGGCTTTCAAGGACCTTTCTTCCACATACCACTCAAATGTGAAACGAACTCCTTTCGGCGGAATTTTGAGATCGATACGATTTGTGGAAAAATAGGCGTTTACTCCTACCTCCAAGGCCGACAGCGCTCTTGTGAATCCTCAAATGTTGCAAGAGTTCATGGGCGGCGGTTATCAAGTATCATCTCTGACCCGCATGTTCGTTTGCCTTCGTCTTATATAAAAAAATACATATATTGGACTTTTATGTATTATACCTAATTATAGTTTACTCGTAAAACAAATTTATTTTAAATATATCTAAAGTCGGTAAGGCTATATCTATAAAAATAACTTAGCGAATAAAACACGTTTATTTTTATGGAATCAAGTTATAATTGATTTGGTAAAAGAAAGATTTGCTTTTGTGTTCTTGCTTATGCCCTGATTAAATTATACTATAATTTATATATGTGTCCTTTTAACATATTAATATAACTTCATATTGTGAAATTTCATGTGGAACGTTTCTGCTCCGTCCCTAGATGTAAAACAGTAACAGGAAAGAATGCACTTGAGATGTGTAAACAATTTTGAGGACACCATTATCAGCAACATACTTGAGGTCTTTAAACATGTAGTACATTTTTATTATTAAATTTAACAGATTTTTAAGATGCTCCACAAAATATTTTTAGCAATTATTAAATCACCTGGTGAACATATAACCAACTGAAACTTTCATGCTTTTACATTTTTCATGTCTTAAAAACTTATTTTTATTATTATAATAAAATATATCAAAGATATTGGACCTCATAAAATGAAATACACAAATTTATGGACGCACCTATAAATATTTGACAAACAAGTGAAAATCTTTTGTTTCTAAAAATACAAAAGACATCAAATGTTTCTAATTTAGGAACATTTTGTATTTGAAATTTAAATTGACATTTTTTTTATTTTTCTTTGCTTATTATTTGTTTGGCATACTATAAACCTTTCTAGAACTTTCATAAATATTTCAAGTTCAAGTACAAAATAACGATCGATTTATTTATAAACTATAGTGGGCATTATTTTAAAATTTTTCTAACCGAGTTTTTCCAGCTGTCAAACTGTTAACACCCTTTCTATGATCTCTGTTAAAATCAAGAAAATATAAAAAGTTTGAGCTGTTCCGGAATACTTACTCCAGTTGAAGATAACAAAAAAAATATTGTGAAGTGTGTACAAATAATCAGCTTCTCATAAATTAATGGAATTAATCAACTAAATGTCATTGAAAACAACTTCGATCTGAAAGTTAGAAACTATGAGTCATTAATATTTGCCGTAAACATAATTTACACTGACAGTGTCTCTGTTACCTCTGAGACCTCTGCTTCGCCGTGTTCTTGCAATAGCTAGCCAAAAAAGCAACAGTCTTTTCAAGTAAGTTCATCAGGGTAGATGCATTGGACATGATGCGTTCTAGATCGAGCTCTCTCTCAAAGGTAGCTTTTTATAAAAAACAATAGCAATTAAACAACGGCGAACGGAATCTAAAACAATCCAACATAACTGATAACAAAGACATAACAAACCACAAAACTCCTCGAAGCCGACTGGTCATCGTGGGAAAAGAGACCACAATCTTCCAACATAAGATAAAAAAACAGATAAATTGCACCATAATCATAAACATAAAAAATCTAAAATCTACGTCGCAACTTTAAATGCACGTACCTTGAGAGAAGGAGAGGACCTTACAGAAGTAACATATGAGCTAGAACAAATTAAATGGAATATTATAGGACTCAGTGAAGTGAGACGATTGTGTGATAGTACAGTTGAACATACAGACTTCTTTCTTTATTATAACCGAGAGACCCCAGTCAATACGGGGTGGGGTTTAATAAAAAAAGAAAGTAAATAACTAAGTATATCGAAGAATTTGTAGGTATCTCGGACAGCAATAATGAATCTAAAACTACTGAGACACAAAGCTCCATAGTCTATCGTACAAATATAATCACCAACAGAGTAAGGTTAAGAGGAAACCACAAATAAATTTTACCTAGATTTAAATAATCATAGAGCACTGTCACAAAAACTTGATAGTATTACCGTTACAATTTGACCTTTGAAGTCTCTACTTTAATGGTCAAATTGACGAAAGTGGTCCCAGAAAAGTGTCCGCAATAAGTAGATTTGCCTACAGCGACAAAATCAGACAAATAAAAATGTAATCGATTTTATAATGACTAAATAAAACCAGAAACTTCACAAATTCTGTTGTTATTAGAAATCTACATTTCAGCACAAATCATAAATTCTTACGAATAGAGTTAATGATGAAACAAAAAAAATATCAAATTAAGATAATATACAGGCTACAAAAATCCTTAAAACCGCGATATAAAAAAACCACAACTGCTTTGAAAGACGCGTTTACAAACTTCGAAGAGCCAACTAAGGAACTAGGAACACAAGAAAAGTATAACTGGATGGAGAACAATATAAAATAGCAAACAAAGACGGCTACGAACACAAACAAAAAATCAAAGAAAAACTTAACAAAGAATACTGTTAATCTACTTGAAGAAACCATTTGATTAATACAAAAATATACCAGATATTAGGAAATTGTAAAAAAAAAATTGTAAAGAAATAAAAAGTGGCATAAATAAGGACCGAACACAAAATAGAATGAAAACTATTGATAAGTATATTAGTAAAACTGGTGGATTAAAAAAAGTGTATACAGCTCTAAAGATTAGTTTGTAAAAAATCAAAAACATGATAGAAAATGGATTCGTCGTTTGAAAGACATACTCAGTACAGCTACAACTTAGTATAAGAAACTGTATGCAAGCGACACCTTAAATGACGTAGTCAGTCTAGAAGAAATCTATGATGTCTCTCAAATTATCAAGTCTGAAGTACAAAATGCTATTGAAACCCAGAAAGAAGAAGAAGCACCAGGAGCCGATGGCATAAGTAACGAAAACTTAAATTTGCTTTAATTTAACATTCTGTTAACGTTTAACGATATTTTATTACAGAAATTATTCCATACCAGTGGTTAGAATCTAACATAGCCAAATTCTAGAGAAGTACAATGAATATAACCTTACATACTATATCACTTTTATCTATTATAGTAAAGCGTTTGATTCTTTACTACACGTAATAATATGGGAGGCACTAAGAGAACAATAATTCAACACCAATAGAGACGAAGCTTCTTAGCATTCCATGGATTCACCGTGCGGGTGCCAATGCCTGGGACTTGCGACCCAGATGTAGGTTTAAGGGGCCCCTTTCCTATGCGCATACACGCTCACCTTCACTATTTAAGCTCCTCTCCCTACCTAACCAAATATCGTAAGAACCTACTAAAGCTGCCTTTGAAATACGTTTCAGAAATGAAACTGATGATCGAAAGGTCGAGATCCTTAAATAAATTGTAGAGAGATTTTGCTGTTATACCTCTCGCTCCTACTTCTACAGCGTACAAATTAACTATAAATTTATTCCTGATCAGTTCTTTACATAGTTCGTAATACTTGTTAAGCTTAAATGTATGATCTTTGGGTATATTTGTTTCCCAAGGAACAGTAAGCTCCACAAGTATAACGCGCCTTAGTTGTTTTGAGTACAGGAATAAGTCTGGTCTAGATGACCAAACACAAACATCCCCGGGGATTTTGTATTGCCTTTCATACGAGTCCATCATGAGAGTCCAATCAGGAGACGCGTCCAAGATGGAATGAGGTTTTAGTTTTGATTTTTTGGATGAACCTGCCTTTACGAACTCCACTGATATTTTGGTGGTTGTTATGCCCTTCTGCGCTCTTGCTACAGAAAGACTAACCGCTTCTCGTATGATTTCTAATACTTTATCGTTGCGACTCGAGTATTATACCTCTATTTAAAAGTACCCTACACCCTACTAGCAAGTGTTTTGCGGTTCCTACTGCCTCCCTTCAGATGTTGCAAGATTTTTCGGTGGCTTTGCCCCATCTTACTAAGTTACTTTGATCTGGGAGCTTAATTTGGAATGCATGGGTGCTTCGGGGAGTATCTGCACAAGATCGCACGAAGGGAGGCGACCCCATCCTGCCACCACTGTGACGAGGCCGTAGACACGGCTCGTCACACCTTGGCGAAGTGCCCAGCCTGGGACCACCAGCGTGTTGAGCTGGTGGCCGTAGTTGGCGGGGACCTCTCACTGCCGCGCCTTTTAGGCACAATGATCAGCAGCGAGAGGTGTTGGGTCGGAATGGCCTCCTTCTGCGAGCAGGTCATCGCCGTGAAGGAGGCCGCGGAGCGCGTCAGGGAGCAGGCCTTTACCGCTGACCCACTCCGTAGGGGAAGGCTGGGAAGAAGGAGGCGGGAGTACGCCCGTCGCTTCTTTCCCCAGCTGTGGTGCCTTGGTGGGAGGGGAGGGTGACCTCTCTCACCTATTACAGGCCTACGTCGTGAGGGTACTCTAAGTTGCTCGGAGCACCCTTACACGGGGGGTTACCGCCGGAGCGTCACGGTGAGTGCGCAAGCGATCCCATGGCATCCCATTAAGGCGTTGAGGGCAACCGTTGGTTTTTTAGTGGGTAACCTTAAAAATGGCAGCGTCCTATGCTGCCGGGTAGTCCCACATAACCCTCCGGCCTTCACCGTAATGTTCGAAGGGTATCCGTAACGGATTTTTCCAAATCAAAGAAAAAAAAAAAAGGGTGCGCCATCTCAAAGCTAGTGGAATACAAAAATCTCCCATGGTCACCCATTCATTTGCAATTCTAAGCTCATCGCGTGCAAGCGGTAATTATCGTTTTCATCTTGCCGAATAAAGAATTTCATTATTTCTAAGTCTTGTTCTTTCCTACTTGATCCTAGCCCTGCTTTATATGTTTGAGCACCTATCATAAATAAGATTAATAAAATATGTTTGTAGTCATAGCATAGCAAGGATTCAGTTAGAGAAGCTAAGCACATTGTTTAAAGTAGAATGAGGGAAGGTAAGGCAGGGCGACCCTATGTCGTCAAAACTTTTTCTGCGGTAGAAGAACAAATTTTCAAAAATCTTATTTGGGAAAAACGCAGTCTAGATTCGATTCTGATGACATCGTACTATTGGCCAAAACTTCAGATTATATAAGTAGAATAATAAGAGAACTTGCGATTGAAAGTGATAAAGTAGGTTTAAAACTGAATCCAGAGAAAACAAGAGTAATGACAAATGGAGATAAAAGTGCATCATAAATAGAAGATGCGGGAACAAATATCATATATGATTATTTATATTAGGGCAACTCATAACTCAACAAAGGCCTATGAAAGTACAAAATGACAGACGAATCACTAATGGCTGGAAGAGGTACTGGGGACTAAAAGAAGTTATGAAAGACAAATAAGAATGAAATTACACATAAGTATGAAAAGCGAATTATTAAATACATGCATACTACCTGTTCTCACTTACGGCTGCCAATCATGGACTCTCACTCGCAAAATGACAAATAAACTGGCAACCTGTTAAAACGCAATAGAGAGCAGTATACTCAACATCAAGAAATCTGTTAGAATTAAAAACCACGTGATCAGAAATAAGACGAAAACTACTGATAGCACATTAAAATGAGAAGATTTAAGTGGAGATTGGCTGGGCAAATGCTGAGAGATCATGATAAATGGAGCAAAAAAGTAACCGTATGGTTCCCTAGAGAGAGAACCTCAGAAAAGATGGGATGATGACATCAGGCAAGTGGCGGGAGCGATGTGGAATAGAGTGGCTCAAGAAAGCGTAGAATGAAAAAGGTTGAAAGAGGCCTTTGTCAACTGGCAAAGGATTTACAAAAAATAAAGAAAGAATATATATTAGAGTAGCTAGATTGCCAGTAATGTTAATGTTGTACTTTTCTTTAATTTTAAATTTGTGTTAATAATAATTTTGAATCAAAATCCAAATAAAGGGCTATAATTTTATTATATTATTTATTTCCTATCTAAAAATATAGCATATTTGTAATTAAATATATTAATTATATATGATGTATAATATATTAATAAAAGAATAATTTATAGGTATTATGTTTAACACACACATTTAATAAAACAACAATCACAGTGTTAAATAATGTAATTTCATAATTTCCAAGTAAATATTTTAACGAATCAAGAAAATGAGAAAAGTTTCAATTTAAAGAAAATTGTAATGGCTAAATCTACTTTACATGACATATACCATATACTTTCAGAATCACTTTGTGTTTATAAAGAAAAACTCCAGTTACTCGTCCATCCAGTACCGGAAAATTATTCGGTAACATTAATGCAGGCATTCCCATTTTAATAAAATCATAACGACCCTGTAAAGAGAAAAATATAAAGTTATTATAAAAATACTATTAATCGGAATAAGTTGTTTCGCTTGGCGTTTCGGATAACAGCTGTTTCCAGGGTTGGTTTTTTAGTGTCTATAGTTAAAAATATAGGAATTATTGTTTCCATTTACTTAATTACATAAATTATTGGAAAGTATATACATATATATTTCTGTTGTGCCCTATATTTCCTTATATATTCGTTTTTTATAATGTGCCTACCATCGGGGACGTCATCAGAACCCGCAGATCCAGGAGGAACTTCTAACGCTCCTAGTTTACCCTTGACCATTCTACTTTTGTTTCATAAGCGTATGTAAAATTTATTTTATAACTAGCCTGTTTCCAACCCCAAAACCCCATTATAATATCACCCCTTCTCCAAACTCATTATACTCAAACCATTTATTCCCCACCAAGTGGAAATGTTTGTTAAAAAATAAAACCATAATTTAATACGATACGAAATGGATGTGGAAAGGCGTATTGCTGCCGGTAACAGAGTCAACGGTGCTTTGACTGCATTGTTGAGACGGCGAAACGTTAGCATAGCTGCACGTTTGGCTGTACACAATGCAGTTTTGCTACCGACGCTGTTATACGGCAGCCAAACGTGGGTAACTCAGAAGAAGAATGTAAGAAAGATGAATGCTGTGGAGATGCGATCTCTTCGCAGAATATGCGGAGTTAGTCTAGCTGATCGAATCCGCAATGAAGAGATCCACAGAATGGCAGGTACTAGCGAAGATTTCATGGTGAGAATGAAGAAGAACGTGCGTGCAGAAAGGTGGTTTGGGCACGTCGAACGAATGAGTGATGAAAGAATGGTAAGAAAGATTTATATAGGAAAAGTGAACGGTAAGAGAGACAAGGGGAGATCTCGAGTGATCTTCGAAACCACAGTATATATGATACTGGAGGAAGGTCACGTAAAAAGCATGAGGACCCCCGGAGGGCATGTATGAAGAGGTTGATGTCTGTGGCCGAGGCGAAAGAGGTATGCAGGGACCACAGCGTTTGGCGCTCCGTCGTCTCTGACTACCCCGCAAGGGATATGGCGTGAAGGTAAATAATAAATAATAATAATAATAATTTAATATGCATTGGATAGGAGTGGTTACTTAAAACTTAAATTAAGCGATTTTGCAACCGTAGAAATAAATTGAAGTAGAGAAAAGTTATATGATTTATACGGTGAAAGGCAATGGATAAAGTGGACAAAGTGGCAACAGACTAAAACCTGGAAATTATAGGCCTATACCTGTTTTACCTTCCTTAAATATGATCTATGAAAAAAAATCTAAACTAAATGACAAAACTTCTGTAAAGCAATAAAATAATGCATACTGAACAATATGCTTTTATCAAATCAATAACTGTTGTGGTCCACGCTTCTTAAGGATATTTATGAGACATGAGAGAAGTCACAGAATGCAATCCGAGTATTTTGCGATTTATCCGAAGCCGTTGTTTGCGTAGACTATCACACGTTATTATTTAAACTTAAACTCTATGGTGTGCGTAGTTCTGCACTTGATCTTATTGCCTTTACCTAAATCAGTGAGTCCAAACGGTTGATGTAAATAAATTTAAATAAGCTAGATCTTACCCAGAAATGGGTGTTACACAAATATCTATTGCCCCCTTTATCTTGGCCCCTTTTTAATGTATGTTAATGATTAGCCGTTTGTCATAAAAAGTCTTTGTGACTTTGAACTTTTTGGTGATAATACCTTGCTTATTTTTAATGTTGAGTGTAATAGGACTAACTTTGACGTAGTAAACAGTGATCTGTCACTTGTTCTTCGTTGATTCGAAATAAACAATTTGATCTTAGTCGTCAAACGCCAAATGCAAGGGGTTCACACTTCCTAATGTAAAAAGTAAAAATTATATCTTGATCCTTAACGATGAAGTGTTAGAACTGACCGACTCATCAATTTTCTTAGGTATAACTTTAGATAAAAAGCTTTAGTGGAAGCCTTTCAACTCTTGCAGGGAGTCTCAACTCGACCTTCTTTACAATTAAAAAAGTAAGAAAGTAACGGACATTAATACGTCTCGACTCGTTTATTTGAGTTCATTGTATTTTATTTTACCGTATTTCATTATTTTACAGTGTTGATAAAATTAATTCTATATTTATTTTACAAAAAAGAGCTGTGCGGTCTATAATTTAAAAGCTAGAGATTCTCTAAAAGAGATCTTTTTAAGAAGTTCATAATCTTACGGTTGCTTCTTAATACATATTTAGTAAAATACGCCAAAATTTTAATACTTATATAAAAACAGTGACGTTAAATATAAGAAATAACTTGTAACGCCTAAATTTCGTCTTCAAAAAGTGAACACAAATTCTTCATTAGCTTGAGTGTACGCATATATAATAAATTTTCACAAGGTATCTTAGACCTTCCTTATTAGTTTTAGATCAAAGTATTTTACTAAACAAATCCTATTATAGCAAGAATTTTTAGTTGATCAAAATGTGTGGAAATTGGGTTGTTAACTCATTTGCAGTGTTGATATTATAATGTTTACATTAAACATTGTAAAATAAACTATAAAAGAGCAACTGTTGAGTTTGAGCCGGCTCTTCTTAGCAGACCACCTTTAGGAGCCAGTGATAACTTACTCACGGACTGATCACACTGACGGACGGACTTTTAATGTAATAATTGATGATTCCTACGATAAATGCCTTCTTGAATAAAGAAAGTTGAATTTTATTTTATTTTGATATCTTTTAATAGATTATCTAAAAAAACTTCAATCCAATGCCTAAGATTTATTCTAGGTGTGATGAAATCATCCCCAAACAAAGCTCTTCAGGTTAAATGTATTACATTGACCCTCCGATAAATATCCGATGCTCAATTGTTTGTGACCATTTTATTGCCAAAATGTTCTCATCCTCTCTGGCTTAAACTTTAAAAATTATTCCAAACTATCAATTTTTGTCATTCAAAATCACTTCTGTTAGACAGTTATCTAAAATTCATCCTAATCCAATTAAATCTTTTCCCTCTTATCTTCAGTCGGAAAAAATAACGGTGTTCACAGATTTTGGTCGTGGTCAAAGGTTCTAATTATATAAATTTTAAATTTTGATAAATTATTAATGAACATTACTGATTATGTTTGCAGAGGCGCTGCTTGTTGGTGTTAAAGCAATTAATTTGTTGGAAGCAATTTTGTTCGCTAAATCTAATAAACTAGAAGAGACTGTGATCTTGAATAACGGTTTAATTCTCGAGTTGTCCGCGTCACTGCATCAAGTCATTCTGATATCCAGGGTAATAACACGGCAGACTAATGTGCTAGATCTGCAGTCTACGCCAGTTCTTTTACATATTTTAATAAATCTGAGTGTCCTGAGAGTATTTTAGGGACTTTTTAGGATGGTCTATAGAGTTCTATACAATTAATATCAATAGAAAATTTTATGGTTCTATTCAACCTATCAACTATGTGTCGATTACGTCTGAGTCATGCATGCACTCCAGTGCATCTGACAAAGTTAAAGATTAGGGATCAGTTTCGATGTGAGTGTGATGTGGATGCATTGTTTCCCATCTTCTGTTTTCATGTTCCACTTAATGTGTGTTAATGAGTATTTGTTAATGATTGAGATTAGTATCTATTGTAGATTTTTATGTAAAAATATTAATAAAATAAATATAATCTTTTCATTAATTATTTGTAATTTATATTCTACGTTAATTGTTGTGTTATCTGTTTTATTTTAGATTATCACTAACAATGACTTTATCAAATATTACTTAATTTAATAATATATAATCATAAACTTACACTTATTAACGGACATTTGAAGTCTGGCATTGGGCGTTTCGCCTTCGGTAGTCTGTAAAAAGCCTCCTTGAATTGTTTGGTCATTATATTATTTTTATCAACTACGTCGCACAACCGATGGTTCAACTCTAGTAGATTTGCACTTGGCAATATTGTATTTCGTTGTTGGATGATAACGGTAATCTAAAATAGTTTTTCAACTGTTAGATTATTTATTTCTAATGTTTAATAATTTTTTTTTCTGATCATCTCTTCCTTTCCTTTTAAAGAGCGCTTTTTTAATGAATGTGATATCGTATTATAACTTTATTCAGTTTAGTATATTTCCCTATAAATGAGTTATCAGAAAAACTTTTTAAAATAGAAAGGAAAAATAAGATTTTCACGTGCATTTTTTTAAAGCCTCTGCTAGATTTCGATAAGTTCTATACAAATCAAATAAAAGTAATCTTTATTATATCACTATGGATTGACTATTTAAAAATATTTTTATATATATATTATAGTTAATTATTGTTAATACTATCAAATGTAAATGATGTATGGCTTTAATTTTTTAACTATAAAATCTGTTTCAAGAAAAATATAATATTCCATGCGATACAATATTAATATTTTCAAATATATTTTAAAAAACGAAATATAATCCATAAAGAAATGAAACCATATGTCATATAAAAATCGTAAAATAAAACTGAACTGAATTTGAATTTGAATTTTCGCAGTCGACAAATATCTTTTAGCAAAAATCTGAAGCTAGTAATATTTAAATAAATACTTTGTATGAACATCTTGTGGTAGAGGGAGGGGTATGAAAAATGCGATTTTGATAAGTTTATCATTAGAATAGTTATTCTGATACTTACAGTTACCTCCTTGTCCAACGCTTTTATTATTGTAACATTAAAATCAAAATAATGAGTGTTATCAAATCGATTCAGCCGTGTTGCTTTCATCGAAATATTTGTAAAAAACTCAGGATCGTAATGAGATAATATTGGCTGCTCACAGTCGAATTGTTTTATCTAGAAATTTATTAAAGATTTAAATATATATATATACATTTAAAACTCAATAATCGAATTATATTTACCTCCATCCCATAAACCATGGGAAGTAGCAAGATATAATACAATTTTGTCATGATTATCAACAGCCAAAGTATTTACTGATCTACAGTGATGTATTAATATTTATAAGGCTATAGAACTACACAAATAACGATAGACCAATCATTTAAGCTAAATTGGTTGTTTCAAAGGATCTAAATTACTAAAGCTAATTTTCCGATCCAGTTATTGTAAATTTTTCTATTCTGTATTGCATTCTGTGTCTTACCCGGTTGATTTTGAGTTTTTAATGATTTATTTGTGAGCACGATATGATGACGAAGCAGGCATATTAAATTTTTGAAAATTATAATTTATATCTTTTATAGCCCACTTTTTGAAAATGATTAGGTATAACATCAAATATAAGTACAAAAAAAATAATAGTTTATAACAATAAAAAAAAGTTTTGGAAGCACCTCTATATTCCAGTTTTCTTCTCATGTTTAATAAGTAATTCTGAACGGATGTTTCTTGTTGTTACAGCGATGTGAATAGCTATTCTATCTTAATATTCAGAGAAAAGGTTTGATTGTATATTTGTATGTTCTGGATAATATCAAAACCGTCAGGACCGATTTAAAAATTTCTTTTATCTACATAGCTTATTATTTGGATATTGTAATAAGATCGGGAGTTGCGCCAGTAAATTTAGTAAGTAGGAATAAAAGCGAAAAGTTAGAGCTTAGCGACATAGCATACTTCTCATACCCTAGGTAAAAACTAGAACGTCATTTTATACTACACGCCGGGGTATCTGTATTCGTAAGGGAGGATATCTGTTACCATCGAATCCAGATTTTTGAGGGTTGGGATCTGTTTCTGCTTTGACTGCGCGTGGACATGGACAATCACGTCAGAGTCTGCGAGTGCCGCTATAGGTCCCATAGCAGTAATGCAGAAACGATCAACTCTTGGGTTATGTTCAAGCGAAGATTGATGACTTGCTTTCACAAATTCCCTTCGTCGAAGTTATAGTCCTCGGGGACTTCAATGCGAACAATATCAATTGGCTAGAGTCACGTGCCACCGACTATGCGGGGAGATCTGTATTTAACTTTGCTCTAGCAAATAGTCTGTCCAAGCTAGTTAAGATGCACACTCATATACCAGACGTGGACAGCCATATGCTCTCTTTATTAGATCTTCTGCTGACTACACATCCAAAAAAGTACCTGGTCATTGTCGAGGCGCCCCTAGCGTCCTTCTATCTTTAGTTCTCCTATCTCACACAAGACCTGCTACCCGACGCGTTTGGCAGTGCAAGTCAGCTGATTGGGGTGGAATGCGGTCCTTTTTTGAATCCTACCTATGAGTGCCGATTTGTTTCCCTTCCAATGATCCAAGTGACTGTGTTGCGGCTGTAGCTGATGTGATATTACAGGTCATTGTTATGGTCTATGGTATTACTTGGTGGCATATGGCGGCCTTAGTTCGATTCGTATCACAGAGTCGCAGTAGCTGTAAAAATAAGTACTTGGTTTTGCCATAAATGTTGTTACAAAGAAAAAAAAATCATTTTTTTATTATACGTAACATTAAGGTGTATTAATTTAATATATTAACATAAAACCAATATAAACATATAAAACTTATTCGAAATGATCTCCATTCACTGCAATCCTTTAAACGTTGAGGTCAGTTATTAATAGTAGCACGCATTCGTTTTACGGGAAATTTACTGTCAATCGTATGGATTGTTTTAGGGACTCCCCTTGGAAGCCCCTTGTGACAAACACAAATGAAGGTTTTTGCCATATCCAGACTAACTGAATGTCCCTCTGTCGGTCCCTTGCTTTCAATAACAGCTGCACAACGGTGTGTCAGATTCAATAGAAGATCATCAGCCGATCAACCATGGCGAAAGCCATATTGACGATCATTGAACAACTGACGATTCTCGAGGTACACTAGAAGCTGTCGGTTTATGATATATTCCGTTATTTTGGAGCGAAGAGGGGCAATGTCGATAGCTCTGTATTTAGCTGGGTCCGAGTTACCACCTGTTTTTGGGGATCGAATGGACAAGGACACACTTCCTAGAGACCGGAACTACGCCTTTAAAGTAGGAGTGCCGAAATAGACGCGTTAGCGCTAAGGTAAACTTAGGAGCACATGTTTGTAGCACCAATGGAGACAATTCCATTCCGTTCCAACTTATAAACGTCCAAAAAAAATTGAGACTAATAGTTTTTTTGTCGAAAAATTATGTCCAGCATTGAGCTCTGATACCGCGGGATGGTCGGCGTTGTCTTTCCTTGGACGTTCAAAGTCCAGTTTCACACAAAAAGAGTGCTTAAGAAATTGGCTTTCTCTTTTACCATGTGAGCCAGAAAGTCATTCCCCATATGACGATAGGGACAGCCGACAAAAGTAGTCAAGAGTGGCTTTATAAAGAGCCCAGAATTTGCGCGTATAGAAGATACCTCCGTTCTAAATCGTCTGGGTCTTACTTACAAATGATTGTTCCACAAGGTTATTCTTTGCAATTAAAGAAGTAAGACAATTAACGGACGTTAATACGACTAGGTTCGTTTATTCTAGTAATTATCATTATATTTTGTGTTACGGTATTTTATTATATATGATTATTTTACAAAAAAGAGCTGTGCGGCCTATTTATAACTTAAAAGTTAGTATGTACTAGTTTTTAAATTATACATAGGTATAATAGTCAGATCCTTAATGAACTTCAGTGTACGAATACATAATAATATTCCACAACGTATGTTAGACCTTCCATTCATTCGTTTTAAATATAAAATTAAAAGTTTAATATTAAATAAATCTTATCATAGTATTCAAGAGTTTTAAGTTGATCGTAATCCTAGGCTGTTGACTCATTTGCAGGGTTGTTATTATAATGTTTACATCACACATTATGTAATTTAATTTAAAAAGCGAAATGGCGAATATGGCGATAATAATGGCGAATATGGCGAAAGCCTTCGATCGAGTGTGGCACAAGGGGCTTCTTTCGAAGCTACCTACCTATTGGCTTCCCGGGATTTTATGCAAGTTGATCACCAGTTTCCTCATTGGGCGGAGCATACAGGTCGTTCTCGACGGTTTTTGCTCGGACCCCAAGCCCGTTAAAGCTGGTGTACCCCAAGGCTGCGTGCTATCCCCAACTCTGTTCCTCCTGCACATCAATGATATGTTGGATATATATAACCACGTTCAGTTCAATCCCCAGAAGGCCCTGTGCCTTTGCGCGTTTACCACTAAGAAAACCCCATTTGTCGTATCACCGCTCTTCGAGAGCATTTCCTTCATTGCCTCGCCAAGTTTCAGAATACTGGGTCCCGACATTTCGGGCGATTGTCACTTTCCTGGTCATCTGAAGAGCAAGGCTAAGTTGGTCTCGATGAAATTGGGTGTGATCAATAGAGAGAGACAGTATTTAATGTGGAACGAACTTCCCTTTGGCGGTATTTCCAGATCGATACGACATGGGTACCTTCAAAAAAGGCATTTACTTCCACCTCCTAGGCCGGCAACGCTCTTGTAAATCCTCGGATGTTGCTAGAGTTCATGGGAGGCGGTGATCACAAATCATTTGTGAACCGCCAGTTCGTTTGGCCTCCTCTTCCATAAAAAAAAAATGTTTGACCTGATGTTTGATGAGTGGAGAGTACCACCCACGAAAGACAGTACTGATAGAATCTCTTTTTAAAAATTGCAACCTACTTAACTTACATTTCAACAGCTCGAACTTTAAAAATTACATATTTGTAGTAGATTTGATAAAATTTTAAATAAAAATTTATAAAACGTCACAGGTTTTAATATTTAAAAAATCCGAAATCTAAAAATATCCTAAAATAGTTTGATCTAGTATTAAAACAATTCGGCCTATTCGGCCTAATTCAGTAAAGATAACTTAGTAAGTCTTTTACTTACTATATAACTAAAATAAAGAAATGCTGAACAATATTTAATATACATGTAATATAATAATTGTCATCAAATTCTATTGCGTATGCATCGATTATATTGTGCAGGGAAATGTCTAATAATTTAAGTTAATTCTAAATTGTAACAAAATGACCACCGGGTATTATTAATTTTATTTAAGAGCATCATTAAAAATATTCCCACAAAGAGGCACCCATGTTATATTTAATATATTAATGTGTTCAAACTATTTTTTTGACAATGAATAGCCATTACAAAATCATTATAATACATATTCTTATTATAACATTTTAGTTACAGGGTTTAATAATTTACTTGTATTATGAGCGTAATCCAATCAAGATAATATATTAATTGGTATTAAATGTGACGCTTATTTCTAAAAACTGCATAGGTTTTTAGAATTCGTCCGTGGCGGAGCTGATTTGTAGGTATATTTATTAAAAAGACGACCAAAAATAAATAAAAGTATAGATGGATTAGTTTGTGTACTTCAGAAAAAATAGACATTTCTCAAGGGACAATTCTTTGTCCTTTTTTGTTCTTAGTTTATATTCATGACCTTTATGAATAATAAGCGTAATAAAAACTTGTTTGCCGTTGATATTTTGCTTAGTCTTAAGTAGTATTTGCAACAGCCTAGCGCCCACTGCTTTATTTTTATTATCTTATTATTGTCCCATGCTCGACAAACCGCTCCCAGCACTTCCCAGTACTAAATTTTCTTGATAACCCATACATTATTAGTGTTATATAAATTATCGTCTGATTCAATTATATTTTCTCAGTTTTTTAAGCGGAACGCGAACATGCAAAAAACAGATGAAAATACAATTTTAAAATAGTTTTGAGACGGTACTCATCATGCATCAAATTAATATCTGCAAAAAATATACTGAACATTGAAATATATATTTATATATATATATCCGGTGCATCTGTTACATTACTACTAAATATAGTATGTTTCATTATTTTCAACATAATTATACTTAACAAGTTCTATTCAACATAAATACAATTTAATTTGAATAATTTAATGTAATCAAAAGTTATGACTATTATTTAAAGTCCTTGCTGTGAACGATTTCAAGCAGTTAAATATTATACACGAATTCATTTATAACAATTCCTTCGACGGTCATTATGATCAGTTTAGTGTTTAGAAAACTTTTATTTAAAACGCTTTGTCTTATTGTTGCCTGTACTGTAGTACCAAAGAGCACCAGCACAAAGGTATGAATAATTTTTAAAATTAATGTACTACGTTTTATATAATTAAGATTCTATTTGGACAAAGTCCCTTAATGCAGACTGCGGAAAGAGTTGATATCGTAAAGCAAAAAGATATATTAAATTCCCGAATATTCTATAACCTAATCAATTATTGTTATTTCAGAATGAATATTTTAGTTTGGAGCGCCCAAAAACCGTTTTCATTCACTCTCAATATTTTTCTAATGTTGTATTCAAGTCAAGGCAAAAATCCAGAGCTAACCCCATACATTACGTAGATGTTAACTTAACTAGTTTTAAATTATTAGATAACACCTACCAGGTACAGTATGCAATAAAAGATATTAACTTTTCTTATCTGTCTTTTCGTATCAAAGCGAAAAAACCTTTAATATGTATCAATGCATTAAACATTTGCGGTTATATTTTGTCCATTATATTATAAGGCTTTTGACATCTCGACGATTGACATGTGTAGTGATGTCCTTAAGATTTTCGAATGCGATACCATTCCGATTATAGTACTATCATTAATCGAATTACGTACCTACCTACATAAACGTAATAACAGATATAGAAATTTACATTTTGATTTAATTATCTTAGTTTTTTGGAAATAAATGTAAACCCGAGTGATTGCTTTTGTATTTATTGTAATCATAAAAAATATTTTGACATGGTCTGTCACTTGTAACGACACGCCTGTGCTGTTCACACGCATTTACGTTCGCTGAGTGTTCTCTCGGATTTGTTATACCTTGAGTTGAGTAGTTTTATTCCTCGGTGCAACTTTTGTGATACTTATTGATTGATCATTTAAATGCCAGAAGGACGTGTATTGAAAGGACAATCGAGACAGTTAGTGTTACAACTTCATGATTTCTTTGAGCAAGAAAATCAAAATTGCGGAACGCTTATACATTTCTCGCAAGTGCTAAACCGTGTTGCGGGCGCGTTAGATATCAGTCTTTCAACTCTGACTTAATCACTACCGATGCCTAAGGCAGGAGCGGCTCGGAGCAAACCAAACCTTCTACACCAAAAAGAATGCTCCGGCGTCATAAGGTGACAGCTATTGATGACTTTGACGCTGACGCTATTTGTCGTCATGTATATGATTACTATTTGAAAAAAAGAAATCTTGTTTGGGGCCGTGATATTGCATTTGATAATATATGTACCGAAGAGCTAGTCATTAATATTACAGAAGACTCCTCATCGGATGAATCTAGTATAAATTATTATTCTGACGACTCGCTTTAATAAAATAAATTAAACTGTCCAAATTGTTTTATTTGTATGCCATAAACTAAGAAGAAAATAAATTTTATATAATGTTATTATATTAAGTTTACATATCTTTATATTTAATTAACATATTAATTACAGCTTATTTAACATTATAGAAGACTTTTTCTTTATCAGATATAATACTCGTAGCATTGTTTTTACCGATTATTTGTAATCGGTGGCACAATCGTAGTAATCATTATGTGTGGCACATCACTAAGTGGGCGGTACCCTTCCATGAAGTACAATATTATTTTTATTATTTGTAAACAATACAAAACTTCATGCGTGATGGGCGTGAGCTGTCAAAAGATTAATAATATAATGGACAAAGTATAGTTTAATAAAATCTGTTCACTAGAAATTGTTATCTTTTTTTTCTATAAATAGTTCTAAAATAAAGTGATTTTTATATAATATAATAATAAATACATTTTATTGTAAATATTATAATGTAAACGATAAAGATTGAGACTGTGTCTAAAGTTTAACTTCTTTCCAGTATGTTAATATCTATCTTCTTTTCAGTTTTCTGCATCTTTTTATCAGCTTTTATCAAACGTATATAAACGCAGTTTTATGGAGTTCAGTATGTTCCTTTGTGATGCTTTGAGGGAAGACACGTTGATAGTTCCATCATTTAAAGAGGGTTATTATAGAATGCCTAAAAACGCTCGTCCCATGCAGGAATTGAAATGTCCCGTTTTACCAGTAAGTAAGCAGTCTTTATTTGTGATAAAAAACAGGCATGTATGTCGTATCGCTATTCGGACACTTGTGGGGAATGAGTGGTTTGACGGTACGTTGATAGTACGTTAGGGAATGAAAATATTTGCTGAGTGAGTGTAAGAAAAAAAATCTGTATGGTCAACTCGACCTAAAGCGGGAAGTAAAATTTACATATTTATTATTAGTAATTGTTTAGTTATTTAATAAACTTCCAAGAAATAATAAGCAGACTAGGAAAAAGCGTTTTATCCTGGAAACAACAGCGAAAAGAAGGAAACAGAGAATGAAATAACGAAAATATGAGAATAAAAGTAGTAAAATAGAATCAAATCAATTAAAAATAATAATCGTTGGTAGTTTTAATTATACGATAGATAGGAATGTACCTTAGCATTCACCTATTCAAGCCCACTTGAATTGTATATGATAAGTATTTAGCTTATTAAATATGAGTATAGTTAGATTTAAAATTTCAATTAAACTTACGTTAATTTCTAAATACACCTGTGTCCTGAAGAAGACATTTTTAGAGAACCAATTCCAGAAACAACTCATTTTCTTTTCAGGGTAATTACACTTTTACAAATATGGTATTGCCCATAAATAATATGCCAGCAGGATTTCCTTTCCGAGAGGGACGCCTTATTATCAAAATGAACCATGTTAAAACCCTTATCCTCCATATGTATATTGACTTTCAATTAAAGATGATGTATTAGTGACTTGATCCGTCAGGATTAAATTAATATCATTGTATTTGTGTTTTTATTTCCAACACAGTACTAGCTTTTCGAATCGTTTGAATACAACCTTTGAACATACTCGAATATGGTAATTGCTTATATAGAAGACTTGTATTCGAGAGTCCTATTTATTGCACCAAAAGATACTTTAAGATCACTTCAAGATTAGCTGCTACTTCACATATTTCTTCTACGCTTTAACAACTTTAGTAACAGCAGAACTCTTAATCGCTCGTCATCTTATAATGGCGTTTGACAAATAGGAAAGCTCTATTAATACTATATCTTTATTTAAGTATCTAAATTTTTGCGTACAGTTGATACATAAACAATATGTTTTTACTAGAAAACAAAAATTGTTATTATATCTAAAGTTATCGATAGCTACATTTGGAACATTCTAATTTTGAAATATTTTATTAAGAAATTAAAATAGCTTACATTGTATTTTTCGAGTATACTAATATAAACTTCATATGTGAAATATCATGGGACTTTGCTTCTCCGTCCCTAGATGTTAACAGTGAGACCGGATTGCAGTCGAGATGTGTAAATAACTTTGAGGACACCATTATCAACTACATACTTGAGTTTTTTGAAAATATAAAAGATTTTACTTACTCTATTCGAGTTTTTTAATATGATTCGCAAAAAAGGTTTTATCAATTATACACACCAAGATACTTAATATTAACAGAAGCCAGAAATTATAATATTTATTTATTTTTATCGTCATGATCGTCAACCTAGAAATACTCTTATAAGCAACATTACATAAAAACTAATAAATTAAATTTAAAAAAAATGAATATAGTATTATATTTTATTTAATAGGGGAGGGGCCTTAGCTCAACTCCCGCAGTGCACGGCGGCGGATCCTTGTAAAAGAAGTTTTCAATGAACGAAATAAAATAATTTAAAATAAATTATAAATGTTTCTTAAATTTAAATTTATTCCATACTTTTGGTTTTTATGACAAAATTTTTTTTTCTTACCCTTTCTTTTAAAGGTTGCTTTTTGATAATGGTTGTTAATACTGTCTTCTAATCTTATTCAGTTTATAGAAATTTTCCCAATATATGAGCTAACAAAAAAAAACTTTTAAAATAGGAAGAAAAAGGTTTTTACACGTATTTTGTGACTCTATAGTCACAAATTAAATATTTATATTATTTATTATTTATATTTACCTTCACGCCATATCCCTTGCGGGGTAGCCAGAGACGACGGAGCGCCAAACGCTACGGTCTCTGCATACCTCTTTCGCCTCGGCCACAGACATCAACCTCTTCATACATGCCCTCCGGGGGGTCCTCATACTTTTTAAGTGACCTTATCTTATCAATTGATCTTATCATTCATGTTGATCTTACATTCTGTTCTTTCTTCATTTCTTTCAAATATCAGAACCTTCGTCTTATCTACATTCAGGTTAAGACCATTAATTTCACACCCATCTTTCAGAGTGGTGACCAATGTCTGCAAATTGCATTCTGATGATGCAATGAGCACTGCATCCTCTGCATATAGTAAGCAATTGACCTTAAGGTCACCTTCTTTCACTCCCAAGTCACTATCTTTTACTCCTTGGAGACAACTATCCAAATACAAATTGAACAACCAAGCTGACATAGCGCAACCTTGCTTAACACCCGATTGGATGTCAAACCAGGGCGACATGCCAGCTCCTATTCGCACACAGGCTGAGTGATCTCGGTAAAGAGACCTTACAGCCCTTACAGCTGTAGCAAGGGTCCGTTCACATTGTATCGGGGCAGTATCTCCCATAACTTCTTTCTCACAACCCTGTCAAACGCCTTTTCCAAATCCACAAAAGCACAGAAAACCTTTTGGCTTAGGGCCAAAAACTTTTCCGTGATCATGCGGAGGGAAAAGATCTGATCTATACACCCTCTTCCAGGTCTAAAACCTCCTTGTGCCTCCCACAACAGCCTTTTAGATCTCTCTTGCATTCTTCTCGCAAAAATTTTAGCATAAACTTTACCGCCCAAGCTAATCAAACTGATGGCCCTATAGCTTGCACAGTCTATCTTCACAGATAGACTGTGCAAGCTTACCTTTGCTTTACCTTTGCCTTTATACAAAGGTACGATGACTGCACTTCGCCAATCATCTGGGACCTCCCCAGATTTCCAGCATAAATTGCACAAAAACCAGAAAAAGTCCCAGACGCGTGGCCCACTATATTTGATCATCTCGGCAGTAACTTCATCTGCTCCCGCAGCCTTACCACATTTCAGACTTCGAATCACGTTCTCTACTTCTTCCAAACTGATTTCACCATCGGCTACATCTTGACTCAGCATTACGCTGGTAGTCAAGACCGAGGCGTCCTCACGTTCATACATCTCCTTATAAAATTCCGCCCACCGCTGCAAAACGTGTGCTTGCTTAGTGAAAATTTCACTGCTTTTCGAAAGCACCCTTTCCATTCTACAGGTTACCGAACAACCCCGGGAACCACTAACTTCTCGCCAGAAAAGCTTCGTGTTTTCCCGGAAGTTGTTCGTCAACCTTTCATCCCTTTCTCTCTCAGAATTTTCACGCTTCATCTTTATAAGTGCTTTCGTTTTGTGCTTTTGCAGCTTGTACGCTCTTTTTCTTATCTCTCTCACACTTTTATCCTTACCAGAGGCTTTGTAATCCAGCCATGCTTTCTTCTTTAACTCTACAGCGTCTTTCACTTCATCATCCCACCATTCATCGCGCTTTTTACTAAAACCTTTTTTCCTTTTACCACATACTTCTGTCGCTACTTTCACCATACTATTCCTAAGGTTCTGCCAGCATACTTCAACACTTTCATTTCCAGAATCACAGCTTTCAAGCTTCTTGGAAACCCTCTCTTGATATTCCTCTCTGATCGGTGGATCTTGAAGCTTCCAGCTTCTTATGCGATAATTCGACGCCAAGCTTGGACACGTCGTGCGGCTGCGCCAACCTGCGAACATACCTCTTATTCTAGCAACGACTAGATAGTGGTCCGTTTCCAGATCAGCACCTCTGAACACTCGCGTGTCCATAACTTGACTTCGAATACGCTGGTCCACTAGGAATAAATCAATCATACTTCTTTCTTCCGCTCGCTCCCATGTGTACATGTGAATTTGTTTGTGATCAAACATCGTGTTTGCCACAAACAAATTTTGCTCCTTACAAAATTCCAAAATAAGCTTTCCAGCCTCATTTACCCTCTTATCACCATATTTGCCTAGCACGCTTTCGTAACCGCTTCGCGCGGTTCCAACCCATCCATTCATATCTCCACATACTATCAACTTTTCATTATCTCTGACACTACTTAGAACATCCCTGACATTCTCCCAAAACTCCTCGAGCTCGCTTATTTGAGCTGAGGATACTGGCGCATACATGGCTAACAAGAATACTCTTGTTATCCCCAGCTTAAAGCGAACCCAAAGAAGCCTCGGGTTAATCGCCTTGTATTCTACAATTGCATTAACCATTCGAGAGGACAATAATACGCCTACACCTTGGCAACCTCGCTCACCCTCTGGAACCCCAGTCCAGAAAGCGACCCGGTTGCCAGGTAAATCGGTCGTATCATTGCCTTTTCGCTTGGTCTCAGACACACAAATAACATCCAGATCTTTGTCATCCATCACATCTAATAATTCATTCATCTTCTGTTCCATTCCTCCTCTTACATTCCACGTAGCTATTTGTAGCTCCGTCCTCCACCTTCCGCCGTTCGGAACATGGCGTGTTGGTTGGCGGTTCCCAACATTAAATATTTAAAAACATATATTTATTTAATGTATTGTATTATTAATAAAGTTTTTTCAAAAATCAAATATGGTATCGATGCGATAGAATATTAATATTTTAATATATAATTATATATAACATAAAGTGAAATATAATCCGCTAAGAACTCAAACCAATTTTTGAATCGCCCATACGAAGATGTCATAAAAGAATATAACATGGCAAAACAGACAACTGAACGTTATCTGAACTAGAAGTAAAATAATTTTCACAGTGAATAAATTTAATTTACCAAGACACAAACTACTTGATACTTACAATTACCTTGTTTAACGGTTTCAACATTGATACATTAAAATAAAAATAATGAGTGTTATCAAATTGATTCAGCCGTGTTGTCTTCATAGAAAAATTTCAAGAAATCTTATTAGATAATCTTAGATGTTCAGTCCAAATGTTTTATATAGAAATTAGTTAATAATCGATATATATCTGTCTATATATATGACAAAACTAAAAACTCTGTCTCTATCTATATATATATATAGTATCTACTCGAATTATATTTATTTCCGTTCCATAAACCGTAAGAAATAGCAAGATATAAAAGAATTTTATCATAATTTTTTAAACAGCTCCTATATTTACCGATTAACTAATCCTTACTAGAGTGATATATTAACATTTATAAGGCTATAGAACCATGCGTTTTTAGCAAAATCATTTAAGCTAAATTGGTTATGTCAAACCAATTTTCGGATCCATTTATCGTTAAAATTTTCAATTCTCTATTGCATTGTATCTTATCCGGTTGGTTTTGAGTTTCTAATTATTTAGAAGCCTGGTATGATGACGAAGGTGGCATATTTAAAATTAGAAAATTATAATTTATACTTTTAATAGACCACTTATTGAAGATGAGAAATGATGAGAAAAAAGGTGTAACATTACAATACGACAAATAAAACCCCAAAAAAATCGTTTTAATAAAAAAAGTTTTAAAGATTTTAAAGGTTTTAATCTTTTTTGTTGTTACAGCGAAGTGTATAGCTGGACTATCTTAACATTTATATATATATATATATATATATATATATATATATATATATATATATATATATATAGATATATATATATATATATATATACTCTCTTAGATACTGTATTAGATACTCTCGAAAACTATTAAACCGATTTGAATATCTGTTTCATCTGTCGAAAGCTCCATGACCTGCGAGTAACATGAGCTAATAGTAGTGTGTATTCGGGGGTTCTGCCTCATTGGTATTGGGGGATGTTCTGGCTCAGCGGGGGTCTCGCTCAAGTTTGGGTCTGACTCAGACTAAAAAAAAAAAAAAAAAAAAAAAAAAAAAAAAAAAAAAAAAAAAAAAAAAAAAAAAAAGGTTTTGCTATCATCTAAATCGTTTGCTGCTATCCCCGTTGCGCTAGCTCTTACGGTTACAGAGATAGCTTTTTGAATTCGACTACCTGGCCGAAGGCTGATAAGACCATTCATTCCCTACTCAACTCTCCCGGCGTTATCGCCGCAGGCCGATAAGGCCCACCGACACTAATTACTACAGTATTTGTTTATATACATGTTTGTTTTATGCAATAATACGACAAATTAAAATTTATATTTTATTTAAAATCATACTTGATTAAATTATCAATTATTACATCCTAACCAAATAATCTATTTTATATAGATTTTTATTTTATGCAATAATTATTACATCATTGTACAGGGTTTCATCTTCATTGAATATCCTAAACATAATCTATACAACCTAACATAACCTAACCAAATATAATCTATACAACCTAACATAACCTAACCAAATAATCTATTTTATATAGATTTTTGTTTTATGAAATAATACCACAAATTAAAATTTTACATTGTATTTAAAATAATACTTGATTAAATTATCAATTATTACATCAATGCACAGGGTTTCATCTTCATCGAATATCCTAAACATAATCTATACAACCTAACATAACCTAACCAAATATAATTAAAATTTTACATTTTATTTAAAATAACACTTGAATAAATTATCAACTATTATATCATTGCACAGGGTTTCATCTTCATCGAATATCCTCACGAAGTTCTGCATGCTCTGACCG
This sequence comes from Melinaea menophilus ssp. n. AW-2005, assembly GCA_918358695.1. Lineage (NCBI taxonomy): Eukaryota > Metazoa > Arthropoda > Insecta > Lepidoptera > Nymphalidae > Melinaea > Melinaea menophilus. Next base: position 16,052,921 of record OU911058.1, on the reverse strand, counting down.
TAGAACATATGATGTAGGTATACCAAGCAGTATTCACCACACACCGAAGTCCACTCGTTTTGTATTTTCTTACTATTAAAATACCATATTTTACAGTTTCTATTAAGAAATGCTTTATGGAAGCCTTTCGGTGCTCGGCCAAATGAATCAAAATATTGGCCGATTTTGTTTTTGTCTACATGTATGGCTACCCAGTGAGAACCTGGCTGAGTATCATAATCTAGATTGCTTACTAAAAATGTAGGGGCTTCAATATGTATCGGCAATCTGTTTGCAGGAAATACATTCATTTGTAACAATGGATTAATCCTATTTAAGCATTCCTGAATTTGTAGGGTATTCATATTTTAGAATAGATATGTGTACACGTGCTCTATCATGCATAGACATGTAGTGAATAGTTAGGCATCTTAAAACATGTCTTTATAGTAAGGAGATTATGTACAGCAAGCAATGCATACGCTAAATCGTTGGAATTTATAAACTAGTGACTAACGTTGAAATATCAAAGAAATAGTTTTAAGGAATTTTTGAATAGACAAACCATTACTTATCAGGTTTTACTCATAAGTCAACAATGTAAATGTTTCGTTTAGAGTTATCGTTTTACGATAATAGTAAGCACTTACTATCGCTATATAAGTCCAAAACGAAAGAGGACCACCACATAACAATATTCGTCTACGTGCAGTACAGTGTATCCAAGTTACAAGTTATTGTGTGGTTACATTAAATTTCTTTGGGGTCACCATGGAGGTAAGCTAACTATTTTTAAATATTTATTCGTGTTGTACTTCTTTCAATATGTCTTACATGGATCTAATCACTTTTAATCTAGTGCGTGTGCTATGTTTGTGCTTAAAATTAATGTTATTGTTACAGAATACATTTGAAAAAAATACCTTCAAAGATTATTATTACAAAAACCAATCGGATGATAGCAACGATAGTCTTATGATTGCCAGAGATTCGTCAAAACTTAAAGCGAAACGTGGAGAAGAAGACCGGCTTGACGACTTGTTCAAGTTAGCTACTAACAAAAGGAAAAAGCAGTGCTCGTCTGTATCGCGAGCGCAAGCAAATGGAGGCGTAGCATTCATATCAACAAACAGAGAAGATGCGGCCTCATCATCTCACTTGATAAAAATAGAAGTGTATGATATGAAGAAACTTGCCAACGTGCCACAAGAACAACATTGGAAGAATGCAAATATTAGATTGAAATATTTTACCAACGATACTAACCAACACATGGAATCTATCAATAAGATAATTTACAGTATAACGAAAGAAATAACACAGTCAGATATTGAGAGGTATGTACTTAGTGAAATCAGTGACTAATCGGTTTAGTAGTGTAAATAATGTATTTTGGTGTATTAAAAGTAATCAATATAGTTCATCCACAGTCAGCCACCATTATTACTATGTCAGACGGGTTGTGGAGCAAAAAAATTAATGGACGACTCCGGACAAAGCAGCAGTCAAGACAAGAGACTACGACACCAGGAACCGTCAACTTCAACCGAAGATGGGAATAAGGTACTCTGTGAAACTTGTAACACTTACGTTAATAGAAGATATTTTGTAAATCATACCAAGAGTAATTTACACAAAAATAATGTTTTAAAATCACACTGCTCCCTTGCCAATGTGTCTGTTGTAGGTTCCGCTTTTGGACAGCGCATAATATCTTTTAAAATTGAAAGTAAAAAAGAATCTGACATAACATTCCAAACACCAGAATTATTTTTGCAATCTATCAAAAGTGATATTATTTTTTTAATCAATGAAGTCATCAAACAACATAGATCTTTAAAGATTAACTTTGTTCTACATGCTGATTTTGTGCATGAAACAAAACAAATAAATAACTCCTTTGATTTTCAAACAAGTAATTTTATAATAACTGAAGCTGACGATTTAAACATTTTTATGATATCGTTGAAAGATATGCTGTCAAATAAAATTAGTTCTTTTGAAAGAAAAGATAGTGGTTGGAGTTTAAAACATATAAATTACATAGAATTAAATATAAACAAATTTACTCCATTTCGTAGTGGTTCATACATTGACTTACCAAAAGATATAAAACTTAAAAAAGCTGTTATAAATGTTAAAAACTCAGATCAGTTATGCTTAAAGTGGTCTATACTTTCGGCTTTATACCCCGTGAACAAAAATTCCGATCGACCATCATCTTACACTTTAAATTCTCATAGAATTAAACTTAATGGGATATCCTTCCCGGTCAAATTGAATGATATACCTAAAGTAGAAAAACAAAATAATATTAGTATAAATGTCTTTGGTTTAGAATGGGATATCAAGACGAAAAAGCATTCCGTAGTTGGACCACTTTATTTTAGTAAATGTCGTAAAACTAATCATATTAATTTATTACTCTTGCAAAATGGTAGTAATTATCACTACTGTTATATTAAAAACTTATCTCGTTTAGTAAGCGCACAATTAATAAAGAAAAAAGTAGCTGTACATATATGTGATGGGTGTTTAGTATATTTTACTACCAAAGAAAAATTATGTAACCACCAACTTCACGATTGCTCTCATGTCACTGCTAATTTACCTAGCAGTGATAAGCTAACTAAAAATTGGTTCGGAAAGTTTGTACCTAGTGATTATTTAGAATTTGATAAATTTCACAAGAAAATTAAAGTCCCGTTCGTAGTTTATGCTGATTTTGAAGCATTCTTATACCCAATACAAACATGTGCTAATGATTCATCAAAACCATTTACAAATAACATACAAAAACATGAACCTTACAGTTTTGGTTATTATATAAAATGTTCCTTTGATAATACTTTGAGTAAATATGAGTCATACAGCGGTCCAAATTGTTCAGAAGTGTTTATGAAACGATTATACAATGATGTAAAATTAATATATGAAAAGAATAATTTTCGACGGTCTCCAAAACCATTGTCAGAAGTAGATAATTATAAAATAAGTAACGCCAAACTTTGTCACATTTGTGAAACAGATTTGAATAACAAAAACTTCTTAGATTTTGACTGGCAAACTGGTGATTTTAAAGGTGTTGTACATGAAATCTGTATAAATAAATGTCATGTCCCGCGATACATCCCTATTTTTTTACATAATTTGAGCAATTACGATGCTCATTTCATTGTTCATGCTCTTAATTTTGTAGAAGGTGGAATAGACTTAATACCACAAAATAAAGAAAAATATATTTCATTTTCTAAAAGCATTTGCATTAACAATCAAAAAGTTAGTTTGAGATTTGTGGATTCGTTTAGATTTTTGTCATGTAGTCTTGATAAATTAGCTCAAAATTTAAAAGATGAAGAATTTCATGATCTTAAAAAAAACTTTCCAAAGATAGAAGATTTCAATCGCCTACGAAAGAAAGGAGTCTATCCTTATGAGTTCATGAAATCATTTGACTTATTAAACTGTACACAATTACCAAGTAAAGATAAATTTTATGACTCATTGAATGATACAAACATAACGGCAGACGATTACCATCGAGCTCAAGACGTTTGGCAACATTTTGGTTGTCGCAATATGTTAGACTATTCAAACTTATATTTAAAGACAGATGTTTTATTGTTAGTCGATATTTTTGAAAATTTCAGAAATCTTTGTCTCAAAACGTATGATTTAGATGCTGCTCACTATTATACAGCACCAGGACTTAGTTGGGATGCGATGTTAAAATTAACAAAAGTTAGATTAGAGTTATTGACGGACATAGATCAAATATCATTCATTAAATCAGGGATTCGAGGAGGTGTATCTCAATGTAGTAATCGTCATGCAAAAGCTAATAATAAGTACTTAAACGATTTTAATAAAAACGAACCCTCATCTTACATAGCTTACTTTGATGCTAATAACCTTTATGGATGGGCTATGTCACAATACCTTCCTCTAGATAAATTTGAGTGGACTAGTCCAGAGACCAATTTTGAAGTTGAAGACACATCTGAGTTTGGTTTCATTTTAGAAGTTGATTTGGAATATCCTGAACACCTTCATGATTTGCATTCAGATTTACCATTATGTCCAGAAAATATATCCATAGGTAGATCGGAGGACAAAAAACTCATCCCAAATTTAAACAACAAAGAAAAATATAAAATTCACTATAGAAATTTAAAACAATATTTAAAATTAGGTCTTAAATTAACAAAAGTACATAGAGTTTTAAAATTTAGACAGAGTCCATGGCTAAAAAAATATATTGATTTAAATACAGATTTAAGGAAAAAAGCAGAATCTAACTTCGAAAAAGATTTCTTTAAATTAATGAATAATTCTGTATTCGGTAAAACCATGGAAAATGTTGAAAAAAGAGTAAATGTTAAGTTAATAACTCATTGGGAAAATGTAGGAAAAAGTCTAGGCGTCCAAGATTTAATAGCTAAACCTGAATTTAAAACTTTATCGATATTTTCAGAAAATTTAGTAGCTGTTCAGTTACAAAAGACTAAAATCAGTTACGACAAACCAATATACTTAGGATTTTCCATTTTAGATATGTCGAAAACCCTCATGTACGAATTTCATTATGATTACATGTTACCAAAATTTGAAAACAAAACTAAATTATTATATACCGATACTGATAGCTTAATATATCAAATTTTTACTGAGGATTTTTATGATGATATAAAACCTGATCTTGCTTTGCGATTTGATACATCCGATTATCCCTTAAATAATTTATTTGATTATCCGCTAATAAATAAAAAACAGTTAGGATTTTTTAAAGATGAAAACAACGGAAATATTGTTAAGGAATTCGTTGGTTTAAGATCAAAAATGTATGCAATAGAAACGAATACAAAATTAACAACTAAAGCAAAAGGTGTTAACAAAAGCATTACAAAAAGAATGACGATGGAGAGTTATAAATCTTGTCTTTATAATAAAAATATTAAATATGATAAAATGTTAAGATTCAGATCAATTAAACACGCCATTTTTACACAGCAAGTTAATAAAGTATGTTTATCCTATAATGATACGAAAAGGCACATTTTACCAAATAACGTGGACACATTGGCTTGGGGTCACTATAAATTGAAATAGCGATGTTTATGTAAGCGAAGCTTTAATATTTTTTATTGATTGTCAATTATTATCATTGTTATTCAGACATGTATTATCTTTAAATTGTAAGGTTGTTAATATTAAGATATAAAAAATGTTATGTTCTAGACTAAATGTAATAAAATAAAATTATTATATGTATAGTATGTTAAGTTCTTTATGAAATAAAATAAAATGGTTGTTATCCAATAAAAGTCTTCACTTCTAATTTACTCTTTTAATAATCCACACGTATTACAAAATGTTTCATTTTGTACATCCATTCACTGCAATAGTAGCGGGGCCAAGTGGCTGTGGAAAATCGAATTTTGTAAAAAACTTTTTAAAGTCTACAAATGATATTTGTAATACTTCATTTGCTCAGATAATGTGGTGTTTTGATGAAATGCAACCTTTGTACAATAATTTACAGAATGTAAATTTTTATCAGGGCATTCCAGATCTAAATATGTTTGATGGTAAAAAACCAAATCTTATCATAATTGATGATCTCATGAGGGAATCCGATGGTCGAATTGTCGATATATTCACTAAGGGTAGTCATCATAGAAACTTAAGCGTATTTTACATAACACAAAATCTCTTTCATCAAGGGAAGGGACAAAGAGATATTTCTTTAAACTCTAGTTATATGATTTATTTCAAAAATCCTCGAGACAAAACTCAAATCCGACATTTGGCACGACAAATATTACCAGAAAATACAAAATTCCTTGAAGATGCTTACAGAGATGCAACAAAAGAAGCTCATGGATACTTAATGATCGATTTAAAGCAAGGTACAAGCGATATATGTCGTATAAAAACAAATATTTTTCCTTCGGATGGTTACTGTCAAGTATACGTACCTACAAAGGGTTTTAAATACGCTGATAACCAACAAATTCCAATCATTTATAAATAATGTCCCGAAGTGTCAACACGCATAAAGACTTATTGTTAGCATTGCATAAGCTCAAACCAAAATATAGAGCAGCTTTGTTAAAATCTTGTGATGAAGATGAGATAAACTGTATTTGTGAGTGTATTCATAACGTTTTGCAAGGGAAAGTACCCCTCGAAGATAAACATAAGAAAAAGTTACAAAAATATAAATCTGTTCTACGCAAGTTAGTCAAAAAAGGCGCAAATAAATTAAGGAAGAGGATAATTATTCAAAAAGGTGGTGCATTTTTACCAATAATATTAGGTTCAATTTTGAGTGTAATTGTTCAATCGCTTATGTAAACTAACAGATTGTAAAATGCAACATGCTAAGAAAATGATACTAATTGAACCAAGTGTTATTGAAAAGTTAAATAACCATAATAATGATGATAATCCAACATCTAGATTAGATGGTGAGATGAAAACTATTTTAAATAGCAATATGGATGACAGAAAGAAATGTATTCTTTACTTACAAATTTTACAAAGATATTTACATTTCAATGAAGAAAATCGACGACCTATTGAATTACCAATAATGGCTAATAATGAAATAAACATGGAAACGAATATAAATGATGGAATTGATACTAAAGATTCAGTCTCGAACCAAGCATTGAAGGATGAAAAGCTTGAATTTAAACCAGCATCGGAAATTGATCCTCTTTATTCAACAAATCAAATACTGAGTCATATACCAAAAACGTATGTGAAAAAAGGTGAAACTCTGTTACGTTTAATATCTTTAAGTAAAAATAAAATTCGTTGGAATGAGAATGGTACGATTATCATAGATAACAAGAGTATTTCGGGAAGCAATATTGTAGACTTGGTTAATGATTTACTAAGACCACTTAAAAGAGATGATCCAATAGGTTGGGAACACTTTGCAAAGGCGTTACATGAAATAAAAATCCCACTCACATACTTAGGCAATCCAAAGAGAGTTGAATTTATAAACAAATTGAAATTAAGACACCTTGGCGATCTCTCACCGGATGAAGAATATTCTACTCCTTCAAACAAACTTGTGAATAAAAAAATCCATAAAAAACTTGACTGGGAAAAATGGACTCCCTACTAGATAATGATAGAATCAATCCACTAGAACGGATTAACGAAATTTATTATAATCCATCGCACCCTGCTAGTTATAGTAGCATTGAAAAATTAACTAAAGCTATGAATAAATATATGAATAAAAATGAAGTAAGAAATTGGTTGCAGTCTCAAGAAACATATACGCTCCATAGACCTGTTAATAGAAAATTTCCTAGAAATAAGTATGTTTTATCAAATTTTAACGAACTCTGGCAAGTTGATTTAAGTGATATGAGAACTTATGTGAAATATAATGACAACTATAATTACATACTTTGTGTTATTGATGTTTTTTCTAAGTATGCTTATGCTAGACCAATAAAAAATAAAAATTCTCAAACTATAAAAAAATCTTTTGAAAGTATATTTGAAGAAGCGAACAGTACCCCTACTCATATACAGTCCGACAAAGGTACGGAGTTCGTTTCCAAAGATTTACAACGTTACTTTAAAACCAAGAATATTAATTATTATACTACAAACAACCCTGACATTAAGGCTAGTGTTGTTGAGAGATTTCAAAGGACTTTAAAAATGAAAATGTGGCGATATTTTACTCACAGGAACACTTACAGGTACATAGATGTTTTACAAGATTTAATGTATGCATATAATCATAGTCGTCACTCTAGTATAAAAATGAGTCCTAGCGATGTTAGCTCAGGGAATATAATGACAGTTTGGAGAAATTTATATGATAGGAAAACAAAAGATACAAAAACTTCATACCTTTCACAGCCAAAATTTAATGTAGGAGATTATGTCAGAATAACTAAATTTAAACATATGTTTCAAAAGGGATATGAATCTAATTGGAGTGATGAAATATTCATTATTTCATCAATTGTAGATCGTTCTCCATGGGTGGTCTACACACTGACAGATTTAGTAAAAGAGCCGATAGTAGGAACGTTTTATGAAAGAGAATTACAAAAGGTAACATATGACACCACTTTAAATTATAAAATAGATAAAATAATTCGTTCACGCTTCTCTGGAAACAGAAAGGAAGTGTTAGTCAAGTGGAAAGGTTATCCAGATAAATTTAACAGTTGGGTTTTAGCCTCAAATTTAAAACAAATATGACGAAAATAAGTTTTTATTTAACTTTACTCAGTAACAGTTCAATGGAGTACTTTCCTAACAATACGACAACACGCTTTTCAACAAAGTTACCGAAACCAATAGTACTTGAAGGAACGTGGGATGTTGGTATCGTTGAGTTTCAATATCCGTGTACAATGTTTACTGTGCAAGAACAAGAAAGTATGGTATATGTGACTAAAACAATGGAAATGCCCAATGAAATAGGTACTTCAACCGTTTACTACAAAAAACATATTCCAGCAACAAACTATGATAATATTAACCATATATTGACGGCCTTAAACAATATAAATGAACAAGTAAAATTTCGATATGATGAATTATCAAAGTATGTTCATGTTGTCGTAATGGACAAAAATATAAAATCATTATCCTTATCAACTCAGCTATCGCTTCAACTTGGGTTCGAACCAAATAAGAATCTAGTAGAAAAAGGACTAGGAAAATGTCCAGCTAATCTTCATTTGGGGTTGCCACCACAGTTGTTTATTTACTGCGATATTATTGAACCACAAATAGTTGGAGATGTTATGACACCCTTATTAAGAATAATACCATTAGACCCATCTAAGTATATTTACGGAGCCAACAAAATGCATGTATTTTCACCACCTCACTACTTGCCAGTAATGCGAAGAGAGTTCGATACAATTGAGATAGATATAAGAACAAGCACCGGTCAAAAAATACCATTTCAGTTTGGAACAGTGTGTATTAAACTCCATTTTAGAAAATTATAATCATGTATTCTCACAGTGATAAAATTATTTGTCCTTATGAACATTATTATTCTCACCAAGCCGGATCTGGTATTGGAGTTATTTATAAGGGAGCCCCGTATCAACGAGGTCACGGAATTGGTAGCTTTTTAGGAGGGTTGTTTCGATGTGTTTTTCCATTACTGTCTAGTGGTGCTCGAGCTATCGGTAAAGAAGCTTTAAACGCTGGTGTAGGACTTTTATCTGATATGGTGGCCTCTAGATCTATGGAAGAAGCTGTTAAATCACGGTTAAAGGAAGCAGGCTCCAATTTGAAAAGAAAGGCAGATGCTAAAATCGACCGCATTAATATGTCCGGTTCAGGATATATAACGAAGAGAAAACGTCTGACTTCATTCAGTTCATCGCCTACCGCCAACGGGAAAGTTAATAAGAGCAAGAAATTTACTAAAAAAGTAACTAAAGACATTTTTTCTTAAATAATAAAATGTCATTTTTACATAACCATTCCTGTGAATGTATTAAGTCCGAATTAGATTTGTTTGCCTTGCCCTCTACTCAAACTAGTATAGAAAATGGGTCATGGATACATTACAAACCAATTTCTTCACTTGCTGATGATGGACCTATAGAGTTCCAAGTACCGGGAGCTGGTGATGATTACATGGATTTATCTCACACGCTGATACACATAAAAGCAAAAGTTATAAATCAAGACTCTACAAAACTTAATTCATCAGCAGTTGTGGCTCCAGTTAATAATTGGTTGCATTCACTTTTCAGTCAGCTTGATATCTATTTAAATCAAAAACTTATTTCACCTCCTAATAACACATATGCTTACCGTTCATATATAGAGACATTACTTAATTATGCCCCGGCCGCTAAAACGTCTCACCTGACTTGCGGTCTCTGGTATGAAGATACTTCTGAAAAGATGGAATCAACCGACGAAGCCAACAAAGGATTTACAAAACGTCAAGAGCTTATAGCCGAAAGCAAAGAAGTTGAAATGATTGGACATTTACATGGTGATTTATTCAATCAAGAAAAATTTTTGATAAATGGGGTTGATATGTCTGTTAAATTAGTAAGATCTAGAGAAACCTTTAATTTGATGGCATCTTCAAGTGATTTAAAGTTAAAAGTATGTATTTCGGATGCTACTCTCATAATTCGTAGAGCCAGAATTAATCCAAGTGTATTACTTGCACATCAAAAAGTTTTAGCCTCTACAACAGCAAAGTATCCTATTACCCGTGCTGAAGTTAAAGTTTTAACTATACCTTCAGGTGTTCAAGGAAAAACTCTGGATAATATCTTTCTTGGCCAAATTCCAAAAAGATGTATTGTTGGATTTATCAATAATGCAGCGTTCAATGGTACTCTTGTTAAAAATCCTTTTAATTTCAAGAACTATCAGATGAGTTCATTTTGTTTATACGTTGACGGTCAGCAAATACCTTCTAAAGCATTGCAACCATCATTTGAAAGTAACATGTTCACTTCAGCTTACCATTCGTTATTCTCTGGAACAGGAATACATTTTTTAAATGAGGGCAATGGAATATCTAGAGAACAATATGCGAATGGTTATTGTCTTTTAGCTTTTGACTTAACACCTGATTTATCAGCTAACTCCTCAAGTCATTGGAATTTGATAAGGAATGGTAGTGTAAGATTAGAAGTTCGTTTTGAATCTTCTCTAACGCAAACTATAAACTGTATTGTTTATGCTGAATTCGATAATGTTATTGAAATAGATAAGAATCGCAATGTAATCGTAGATTATAGTAGTTAAGATTTTCTATTGTATTTTAGGTTAAGTTGTCCCTATTGTTTGTAAATAAAATGATAAAATGAATTTAAACCCTTTATTTTTTATAATACCTTATTACATTGAAACAGTATATTCGAGTAACAGTTTTTGTGTTGTAAAAAAATCTAAACATTCATATCGTTAATTGTTATTATTGAAACACATTTTTTTACAATTATCTATTTGTGTTATTTCTTTCGTTATACTGTAAATTATCTTATTGATAGATTCCATGTGTTGGTTAGTATCGTTGGTAAAATATTTCAATCTAATATTTGCATTCTTCCAATGTTGTTCTTGTGGCACGTTGGCAAGTTTCTTCATATCATACACTTCTATTTTTATCAAGTGAGATGATGAGGCCGCATCTTCTCTGTTTGTTGATATGAATGCTACGCCTCCATTTGCTTGCGCTCGCGATACAGACGAGCACTGCTTTTTCCTTTTGTTAGTAGCTAACTTGAACAAGTCGTCAAGCCGGTCTTCTTCTCCACGTTTCGCTTTAAGTTTTGACGAATCTCTGGCAATCATAAGACTATCGTTGCTATCATCCGATTGGTTTTTGTAATAATAATCTTTGAAGGTATTTTTTTCAAATGTATTCTGTAACAATAACATTAATTTTAAGCACAAACATAGCACACGCACTAGATTAAAAGTGATTAGATCCATGTAAGACATATTGAAAGAAGTACAACACGAATAAATATTTAAAAATAGTTAGCTTACCTCCATGGTGACCCCAAAGAAATTTAATGTAACCACACAATAACTTGTAACTTGGATACACTGTACTGCACGTAGACGAATATTGTTATGTGGTGGTCCTCTTTCGTTTTGGACTTATATAGCGATAGTAAGTGCTTACTATTATCGTAAAACGATAACTCTAAACGAAACATTTACATTGTTGACTTATGAGTAAAACCTGATAAGTAATGGTTTGTCTATTCAAAAATTCCTTAAAACTATTTCTTTGATATTTCAACGTTAGTCACTAGTTTATAAATTCCAACGATTTAGCGTATGCATTGCTTGCTGTACATAATCTCCTTACTATAAAGACATGTTTTAAGATGCCTAACTATTCACTACATGTCTATGCATGATAGAGCACGTGTACACATATCTATTCTAAAATATGAATACCCTACAAATTCAGGAATGCTTAAATAGGATTAATCCATTGTTACAAATGAATGTATTTCCTGCAAACAGATTGCCGATACATATTGAAGCCCCTACATTTTTAGTAAGCAATCTAGATTATGATACTCAGCCAGGTTCTCACTGGGTAGCCATACATGTAGACAAAAACAAAATCGGCCAATATTTTGATTCATTTGGCCGAGCACCGAAAGGCTTCCATAAAGCATTTCTTAATAGAAACTGTAAAATATGGTATTTTAATAGTAAGAAAATACAAAACGAGTGGACTTCGGTGTGTGGTGAATACTGCTTGGTATACCTACATCATATGTTCTACGGTCAGAGCATGCAGAACTTCGTGAGGATATTCGATGAAGATGAAACCCTGTGCAATGATATAATAGTTGATAATTTATTCAAGTGTTATTTTAAATAAAATGTAAAATTTTAATTATATTTGGTTAGGTTATGTTAGGTTGTATAGATTATGTTTAGGATATTCGATGAAGATGAAACCCTGTGCATTGATGTAATAATTGATAATTTAATCAAGTATTATTTTAAATACAATGTAAAATTTTAATTTGTGGTATTATTTCATAAAACAAAAATCTATATAAAATAGATTATTTGGTTAGGTTATGTTAGGTTGTATAGATTATATTTGGTTAGGTTATGTTAGGTTGTATAGATTATGTTTAGGATATTCAATGAAGATGAAACCCTGTACAATGATGTAATAATTATTGCATAAAATAAAAATCTATATAAAATAGATTATTTGGTTAGGATGTAATAATTGATAATTTAATCAAGTATGATTTTAAATAAAATATAAATTTTAATTTGTCGTATTATTGCATAAAACAAACATGTATATAAACAAATACTGTAGTAATTAGTGTCGGTGGGCCTTATCGGCCTGCGGCGATAACGCCGGGAGAGTTGAGTAGGGAATGAATGGTCTTATCAGCCTTCGGCCAGGTAGTCGAATTCAAAAAGCTATCTCTGTAACCGTAAGAGCTAGCGCAACGGGGATAGCAGCAAACGATTTAGATGATAGCAAAACCTTTTTTTTTTTTTTTTTTTTTTTTTTTTTTTTTTTTTTTTTTAGTCTGAGTCAGACCCAAACTTGAGCGAGACCCCCGCTGAGCCAGAACATCCCCCAATACCAATGAGGCAGAACCCCCGAATACACACTACTGCTAATGCGAGATGATCGGTACTTTTGCCGGTAAATCGAAATAAGTAGAAATAAAAGCACACTCAACCATAAAATAAACATGAACAGAATTCTAAATTCTCAACGCTATAAACCACAAAAGAATGTCAACACAAATAAAAATGGTTGACGACCAGCGAAGTGAGAATGGTCAGAAAAATATTTAAACGTATAATTGAGAGAATTACCTCTATTTCTGTTGTTTGTGTGTTACATTACATTTTGATTATGTTGCAAATAAAAAATATACTTTTTATATTATTTGGAATGATTTTTATAACAGATTTTTTAAGATAAACGCTGCTATAATCATACCTGAGAATATTCGCACAAACAAAATTAAATACCTTGAACATTTATATATAACATAGAGACAAATTTAAATAATATTATCTTTAATGCAAGATATTTTTTGCTACCATATTTACATTATAATCATAAAAAATACACTAAATTTTGAATGGTCATCCTGAATTGGTCACTTCCTTAATTTTAACTAAAGATTACTCCTATTTAATCACTTCAAGAAATGTTTTGTAAGCGTTTGAAATATAAGTTATTTAATCATCTATTGTAAGAATTATAAAGTAATAGAAAAATAAGTTACTTGATTATTATACAAAACAAAAACTTCTCAACGAAGTAAATACCGAGTGACGAAAGCGAATCCACTGACACAAAACTCCTGATATGAATTTTGCGACGAAAAAAACCACGAACATTTTTATTCACAAACGTAAACAAACACAAAAAATGTGAATGTGCTCGAAACATTGCATAAATTGCATTTTAGTTTTTATTTTATTAGATTTTGACTACTTTGAGAAATCTCCACATATAAATAAATAAAGGAGAGCACACTGGAAGATGGAAGAATGTGTCATCATCAGTCATAGGTGATGATAATAAGGATATAGAAAGTTTTTAGAGACTTTGAAGAAACTTTTGTTTTAATTTATTTGGATTAATTTGGAATCGGAGCAACAGCTTTCTATTTGGGGGATAAGAAGATATTTTTGGCACAAGAATAAGTCATTACAAAATATGGGATTAACATCCACGCTAGTGCCATAAAATCAAGATTTATCTTACATCATTCGCAAATGTACATACATACATGTAAACATATTGTATATATTGTATATGCAATGAGATTTAGAGCTACTATGCTTGATATATTAATATTGTAATATGGTTCTAAAGTGAAGCTACTTTAATATGCTAAAAAATGTCATGTGTATATTGTCTGTCTGTCTCTCTTGTTAAAAGCCTCGTAAAATATAATCTCTAAGTTCTCCCATATACATTCCACTAGTACATATTTTACTAGGTAAAATATAAATATATTTTATACTTTGCTTATTTTACTAAACATAATAAGTTGAGATTCTGAGGCTATTTAATTTTGTGTTATTATTATTATTTTCTATTTCCAAATAGGTATATACAGGGATTTGCTATTATTTTAACGTAAAGGTTGTTTTCTTCTATAAATTAGAATAAAATTAAAATGAATATCATTATCATGTAAATATACCATTTTGGAACATTGAAAATATAAAAAAAAGGGTTTTTGACTGTGGTTTTGAAATACCGCCTAGCATGATTCTGATATACAAAATGAAATAATCACGTATTTATAAAATATTTTTGATTACTTATAAAATAACACGGTATAAATTAAAAAGATCTAACATCCGGCAGGCCAAGCCACGGGCAACAGGTTGTTTAAAATAATGTTATGTTTATGTAAACAAAGAATATTTTGATTCGGTTTAAACATGTATTATGATATTTTCTATTGTGGGTTATTAATAGTAAGGTAATAATAATCTAGACAAATTATTTAATGCGATGACATCTTGTATTCAGTTTAATCTACGAATATATCCATTATTTGTGATTCTCTAAACACAAGATGTAAGATTCATTTCAACAGCTTCAATATGGATGACTATTAATAATTTTCCAGAACAGTTCGAATATTGCAACGTTATTTCATTTTATATCAGTATTTTCGTTTATTTGTTCCCATAATTCATGGTGATCCGGGTATTTTAAGTATAAATAAAATATTTATAAATTATTTTGTTTATTTGCCAGAAGTTTCATCTGCGGCATCATGGACCCATGATATTATATAATGAATAGATCTACTTTGTGTCTTTGCTCTTGGAATATGTGGTTCCTAATATCACTGTTCACAAGGTTTACCTAAACGTGCTATGATCGAAAGGAAGAATTACGCTCATGTCACCGTTGTCTTCTTATTCGTCTATAACTCGTAATTTGGTAGAATCCGTACAACTCTACGAAAACTGCAGGAGATATACAACTCTACGAAAACTGAAGGAGATGAAGTACATTTCCTTTTAGAAAGGAAATTAGATGTCTGGCGTTTG
The DNA here is from genome assembly GCA_918358695.1 of Melinaea menophilus ssp. n. AW-2005. NCBI lineage: Eukaryota > Metazoa > Arthropoda > Insecta > Lepidoptera > Nymphalidae > Melinaea > Melinaea menophilus. Next base: position 16,037,366 of record OU911058.1, on the reverse strand, counting down.
AATAAATATTGGGTTTGTATACAAAATGAAAAGTTTCGCATAGTGGTTTTCAGACTCAATATCATATGCGGTAACTGGACCTAGATCTCCACCTATCCTTATACTCTGCTAGTATGACTTTTTTTGGATATTTGTTATGCTTTTATGATTTCACTTCTTAACCAATAATTATGAAATTATGGAAGCAGAAAAGGTGTGGGTAGCTTTTGATTCGAAAAAAAAAATGTTTTGTTATATATTGTAATCGAAAGCTAAACAAGATGATCGTCGAACATTTTTTTTTTTTTTTTTTTTTTTTTTTTTTTTTTTTTTTTTTTTTTTTTTGTTTGTCTCTGCTGTTAGCCCTACTGGCCATGACAGCGTCACCGGAGTAATGGACGGGTGCAGAGACCCGCCCTTGAAAAGGGGGGCCTGAAGGGCCCCAGGGGAACGCGCGTCCTGAGGGCGCCTCCTGTGAGGCTCGGACCACGGCTCAGGACGCCGTTAGGTGGGAAGCGAGGGTTGGATGTGGGTTAGAATTTGACACTAACGTCCTCCGACGGCAGAACGCCGGAGCAACGTGCTTGGATGGGGGCCTCGTCTTCGCCGGCGAAGACGCTGTGTGTGTGTATGTGTAGTATTTATGTTCGCTTTGCCGCTTTTACGTAGCGTTCCCTAACGTAATCGCGTCGTCCGGGTCGAAAAGTACCGACTTGGGTCTTCTCTTTCTGACTTTAGGAGTCTTACGGGCCGTGTATCCTGTGGCCTTAACCACCAGCGGGTTTGGGTGTCCCACAGCATTGTCAAAGTAGCTTTTGGAGAGCCCCTTGAAATACTGTGCGATCGTCGGTAGATCTAAGTCTCTGTGCAAGTCGATATTACGCATATACCACGGTGCTCCAGTGGCGAGCCGCATGAATCTGTTCTGAAGCACCTGAAGGGGCTTCAGGTTCGCGTGAGCGAAGGCAACGCTTGCATAGGACATGACGGAGCGTATGCAGGCTTTGTAAAGTGTGACCTTATTTCTAAGGGACATTTTACTCCGCTTGCCTAACAGGGGATAAAGTCGCCCTAGGATAAAGGCCGCTCTGTTGCGAACGTCCTCGATATGTGAAGTGAATACTAGCTGTTTGTCCAGCGTCACTCCTAGGTACTTGGCCTTGTTTTTCCAAGGAATCGGTTTGTCAAAGAGTTTAATCTCCGGGCCCCTTGTGGATCGTGACCGTTCAAAGAGTACCGCGGTGCTCTTCTCCGGGTTCACCTCAATCCTCCATTTCCGAAACCAGTTCCCGAGGGAGTCGGCTGCGGATTGGAGGCGTTGAGAGATCTCATAAGGATCCCTTGAGGATGTGTAAATTGCGGTGTCATCCGCGAACATTGCTAATTCTACTTTATAACGCGGCCTAGGAATGTCGCTGGAGTAAATTGAAAAGAGAATTGGTGAGAGGACTGAACCTTGAGGGACGCCTGCCCTGATGGGGCGGGGAGTCGACATCACGCCTTCCACTCTGTAGCGGAAGGAGCGATTCGACAGGAAGTCCCGTATGATTAGTACGAGTCTCTCCGACACCCTGAACTGGTATAGCTTGTATACCAGTCCATTGTGCCAGACCCTGTCGAATGCCTTCGCTACATCGAGGAAGAGCGCTCCTGTCCTACGTAGCTTGCGGCACAAAGTGGCCCCAGAAAGGATGTGCTCCGTGAGGCGTTGCACCTGGTGGGAACTGGAATGATAGGCTCGAAAGCCAAACTGCTCATTTGGGATGATGTTCAGTCTCTCTACTTCTGACTTAAGTCTACTGAGGATAATCCTCTCATAGATTTTCCCTAGGGAACTAAGGAGACTAATTGGACGGTAACTAGTTGGAAGATTCCGGGGCTTACCCGGTTTGTGAATGCCTATCACTATGGCCTCTTTCCACTGGGCCGGAAACCGGCAACCGGCCAGTAGAGCATTAAAAATATTAACCATTAGGTAAAGCAAAGGAGGCGGAAGGAGTTTGATCACTTTGTTGGTGATCCTATCTGATCCTGGCGACTTTTTGGCGTGAAGCGCCTTAACTAGGTTCGTTACCTCTTCGAGGTTCGTTTCCTCTATGGGGGGACCTGCTGGTGATTGAGAGCACATGACTCGAACAGTGTTGTCGACGACTTCGACATGTTCGCGTTCGACCGGTTGCGTGCTAATGTTACACTGGCTCTCTAGGCTGTCGGCTAGACATTCCGCTTTGTCTCGGTCGTCGAAGGCGGGCGTGGAGTTAGGTCTATCGAGCGGGGGCATTGCCGAGACAGTTTCGGCTTTCAGGGCTCTCTGCAATGACCAGTAAGCCTGGTGTGAAGGAGAGAGCTCTGAAAGCTTCTTGTCCCAGCCTCCATCTCTAAAGGTGTGAAGAGCTTGTCTCAACTCCCTTTGGAGGCGGCGTAGCTCCCGTCGATGTTCGTCTGTCGGATATGTGTCGTCGAACATAATAATTCGGACATCTTACACATAAAATTAAAAAAAACCAAACTCTTTTTAAAAGCAAACATTAGTAAATAAACATTCAAATACATATTTTTGTTTAGATTTAATAAGATAAATAACACTTAATAGTTTATTAACAAACCATATTTATACCTGAAACTTTATTTCTATCATTTATGTTACGATAGTTATTTAAAATACGTTACAGTTATTTTCTATTCATTATTCTATATACACTATAATAACAATAATAAAATAACTAAAAATATACTTAAGGTAGTGCCTTCTTTGAATATATAAAAAAATGTGGATAATATTTAATCTTTCTCAAATTTAATCAGTAGATCTAATTTATGATAGCCATATGTTATCCGATCAGACAATGTCAGGTGTAAAATACTCTGATCTGAAATTATAATCATGACGTATCGGAACATCTTGATGTAAAGTCCAAGAATTACTAATATTTGATACTAATACTAATAATGGACCCTGACCATATACGAGTATATCATAGAATAATTTTATACCAAAATTTCTTAAAGGTAAAGTAATATTTTAATATATTTAATAAGAATTATTATTTTACATCGCATATTACAGGCATGTCAAAAATTACTTAAATTTAATTCCACAATACGGTATTTAAATATACATAAAAAATTGAAATTGGATAATTTTTGTTATGTTGTAATGTCAAAAATCGATGTAAAATCCGTAATATCATCCTAAGGCATGATCCGATAGGACGATTTTGGTATCAAAATGTTAAAAGAGTATATATTATAAGTTAAAAATTAATTATTTTTGGTATAATCCTATACAAAAACATTTAAACTACATATTTACTTCAGATCGAACTTATTTTAATAATATAATATCAGTCGATATCTTGATTATAAACATGTCTAGACAAATCAATGTGAGAAAAGTTCATTATTTATTTTACTTATTTTCTGCTGTCTGTTATTTGAGTATATATTTTTCTTGTCACCTCTATACTACAGACATCCTGCCCTCTTATTTTACACAGGATGACATGTTTATATCCTAAGGTCAGTACATATTCCGCGCGCTTGGAACACTCACGCGTTCTAAGTTGTAGTACGTCTACGAAAAAAAGGAAAATGATGAAAATTAAAGTTATTTAGATACAAATTTTTGATGTACTATATGGGTGTGTATAATTTATTAAAATAATAAGTCGATCAAAATAAAAATAGGTGTGTTTTTTTATATGTATTTATTGCGAATAGTTTTCGTTACTAAATCAGATAAATTTACCAATTATTTGCAATTTAAATTACTTTAAGCATATAAAATAGTGATTTTAAAAGTAAGTACAGTTAATTATTATTTTCAAAGTATATAAAAGAATTTAATAGCTATATGAAAAGGGATAGTGGTAACGTAATTTTTTTATATTTCGATTTTTTTTGGTACACAGTATTTGATAGCTTCTCTCCGAAGAAACATTACTGATTTATGACGTTTCTAAAGTTGATTTTAATCTTTTAATTCCCTTTTTACTAATACATAACAAAAAATTATGGCAAAAAACATATACATTTAATAATTAGAACATGACAGAGAACTAAAACTAATATTTTAAATTTTATTTGTTTATATAATTAAATAATTATTCGTTAACCATATTAATATTATAAAAAATCGTCAGATTTTGGTGAAATTAATAAGCAAGCCATTCAATATATTGTAATAAAATTTGGTCGTATTATTATAACTTAATATCTCAGAGAACTTGTAAAAACAACAACATCAATAACAACGGTACTCTTAATCCAAAAAATGACAAAATATAATTACAATACAAGAAAACTACTACGTTTTTTTTAATTTAGTGTGGCGGTACCATATTATTTAAACATAGGATGTTTGTTATTTAAAAAAAATCTGTTTTAAAGATTTTTTCTAAACAAAAAAAGTAGATTTCATTTTTAATATTTTTTGAAGGAACGAGAATTTTGCTTACGTTCAGTACCATTTTTTTAATTCACCAAACAAAGCTACGGGCTACGGGCTTAGTGTTCATGTTTACGACAGAGTATCATTGGACATCTTCGTGCATTACTATCTCAACTCATCTTGGAGTTGTCCAAGAGCAATATGATTACTAAGTGGTTAGATCAACGTGGTTCTATGCGTATTTCAAAGCGATACGAGTGGCTTTACTCGTGTTTTCGATTTAAAATTGGTCCTCATACATTGGAAGTGTAAAGCATTTGTAATAGATAATTGATTTGTATATTCTCATGCTTCCATAAATACAGCTTTGTGTAGATTGATTGCTTTAGTTGCGATCTTGTCAAGATGTTATTTGAATGATAAACTTCAAAAACGTATTTTTGTGTAAACATATGAAGGTTGGGTTTCAAAAATAATGTATTTTACTTTGGTGAAAATTACAATGTCATGAGAATAAAGTCTTGAAGGTAGCAGACATTTTCGTCGGACTTTTCCTATAGGGTATTTATTAGAATTCCATATAAGTATACAAAGGTTTTTATATATATGATTATCTCCTTTTTTATTTGTATCGGCACTAGCGTATTAAGCGTAATGAAATAGCATTGAGATGTCGTTAGTATTTGTATGAGTGGGTACCAATTTGTTGTGATCATTTATTTGTATATAACCAAACTTTATATACAAGAGATCCCTTCAATGTTCAAGCATAACAACACTATTAATTTCTTTTACCCTATCAAATTTCTTATTATATTATCTGTCTTATAACGCTATTTATTTTACGTTGTGCCTAAATGGTCCGGGTTTATTTTATTGTTTCGGCCCAACCATTACAATATCAGATTTGTGATGTCTATCGGCATTGGCAGTAAGCGAATCAATCTAAACAGTCTAGGTGTTTTACCCTATCTCAATCGGTTTCCCTTATATTTTTTATAAAAAAAAACTGTAAAGAAACAGAACACACACACAAGCCGTTTAACTGTAAATGATTATTTTTATTGCATGTGTACGTTTAATAAAAATAATGTATTTCATAGATACATAATCGACACCTATATTTTTATATGAACACGTCATATATCGTGTTGGATTGACACTGGAAAATGTTTGTATTGCACTGGGAAAAATGTAAGTATTGTATTGACTGGCAAAATTAAGAGAAGTCAGATATGATTCTGTATAAAGCAAGTCGTCAGAATGTAATCGCATGACGTCATACTTTATATTTTGTGCTCGCTGTCTGCATCTAAGATAGATCAGCCATTAGTAAAGATGTTTTAATTGAATACCTAAACAAGTGGAACTCACTTATCTGACTGTGTATTGTATATCTCAAACGATCTTTCATTTTAATTTATCACAAACAACAATTTTTTTAGGCTGTAATTACAATACAACTTAAAAGATATGGATAATTATATTTAAGATGTACAGATATAAAGTTATAATGGTCGATTAAATATCTGAATCAAAAAGGAGAAGCCGATTAAGCCGCTCGCAACAGCAAGACTATAGACAAATAAATATATGTTATGATTAACTTATTTATCAACGTAGGCTTAAGCCATAATAAAGAACTTAGAATATATTATATACCTATTATAAAGATGAAAAATTGAGAGATAAGAGCGTGTAATGAAAGGGATTGAAAACCATGTAATTAAACGAGTTATCAGAATGAACGAGGATTGATATTAAGAAACACAAAATAGAATTGTGATGCGCAAATGATGGGATGAGAATAACAGGAGGTGAGGTAGCGTTTACGTACTTCTGTATGCGAAGAAAAAAAATATTGTGCCGACTCTAACTAGAATGTGAAAAGAACAGAATAATGAAGATTTATGTGAAATTGTTTATTTGTTATGATATTGATGTCAATCATCTAACGTATACTAATAATATATTTATAGTAAGTATATTCTGGAAAGCGTGCCACATTAGATTCATCTTCAAACTTCATATTCAAAGTAAAGAGACATATGTTGCGCTTATTATACGTCTAACTGTAGTTATAAGATTTTAAAGGTTAGGTATAGAGAAGGAACGAAGCAACTCCATTGATACTCTTTAAGATAATGCATCAATTATAGAATTCAATAACGTTTTACTTGTTTCTGAACGTAGCTGTATACAAGTATAAAATCAAAACACTTCTATCTATTTAATAAATCATAAATGTGCTCTACTGACTGAAAAACACTTCACTTTAATAATATATTATCAGTACTTATCAATAAAAACTATACATAGCATGGAGTACTAATTCTTTTTTGATGGTAAAAGATTGGTATATTTTACGATATAAAAGTTATAATTAACTTATAATGGAATAATTTATGATATATATTATCAATAATTTAGTTCGAATTAAGTTATTTATATTAATTGTATTTTCACCTTAATCACATTTTTATAAAAGTGTTAAAATATATATTTTTTGGAATGAAAGCAGCAACGAAACCCAGGACTAGACAGTGAAGAAAAAATAACTGCAGTATTTAGTTCGATTTCAGTAATTGCGTCCTATCAAGAAGATTAAGAATATATATATATATATATATATATATATATATATATATATATATATATATATATATGCCATATAACAGCGTCGGAAGCAAATATATATAATATTTAAATATATTTATTTAGCTTCACGCCATATCCCTTGCCGGGTAGCCAGAGACGACGGAGCGCCAAACGCTACTGTCCCTGCATACCTCTTTCGCCTCGACCACAGACATTAAACTCTTCATACATGCCCTCCGAGGGGTCTTCATGCTTTTTACGTGACCTTCCTCCAGTATCGTAGCTATTGTGTTTTCGAAGGTCACTCGAGGCCTCCCCCTGTCTCTCTTACCGCTCACTTTTCCTTTATAAATCTTTTTTACTATCCTTTCATCACTCATTCGTTCGACGTGCCCATACCACCTGAGCACGTTCTTCTTCATTCTCACTGCGACATCTTTGCTAGTGCCTGCCATTCTGTGGATCTCTTCATTGCGGATTCGGTCAGCTAAACTGACTCCGCAAATTCAGCGAAGAGATCGCATCTCCACAGCATTCATCTTTCTTACAGTCTTCTTCTGCGTTACCCACGTTTGGCTGCCGTATAACAGCGTCGGTAGCAAAACTGCATTGTGTACAGCCAAACGTGCAGCTATGCTGACGTTTCGCCGTCTCAACAATGCAGCCAAAGCACCGTTAACTCTGTTACTGGCAGCCAAAGCACCGTTAACTCTGTTACCGGCAGCAATACGTCTTTCCACATCCATTTTGCATCTTCCGTCTCTGCTAAACATACTTCCCAAATATACCGCTTCATTCACTTGTTCTATTATCTTACCATTCACGTTGATCTTACATTCTGTTCTTTCTTCATTTCTTTCAAATATCAGAACCTTCGTCTTATCTGCATTCAGGTTTAGACCATTATTTTCACACCCATCTTTCATAGTGGTGATCAATGCCTGCAAATCGCATTCTGATGATGCAATGAGCACTGCATCATTTGCATAAAGCAAGCAATTGACCTTAAGGTCACCTACTTTCACTCCCATGTCACTGTCTTTCACGTCTTGGAGACAACTATCCAAATACAAATTGAACAACCAATCTGACATAGCGCAGCCTTGCTTAACACCCGATTGGATGTCAAACCAGGGCGACATGTCAGCTCCTACTCGCACACAGGCTGAGTGATCTCTGTAAAGAGACTTTACAGCTTGTAGCAAGGGTCCGCTCACATTGAATCGGGGCAGTATCTCCCATAATTTCTTCCTCACAACCCTGTCAAACGCCTTTTCCAAATCCAATCCAATCCTTTGAACTTCTCTATAGGAAAAAAAAGAAAACATCTAGTTGGTACCTTATTTCAGCTATAAAGGTTATCAAGGTTCTGGAGAGGAAGTTCGGCGTCCAAGATTATACTAGTTCATAGATTTATGTTAAATTAATTCTATTTATTTTGGAATTATCTCAAATTAATAAAGAATGAAGCCTTTAAATAGGCATCATTCAAAAAACATGGAAATCTTCAACTGTCACCTATAGGAAGTCAGTTTGAGTCATCAGCAGCAGAGTATAAATATCTGATAAAGCGATAAATACTTTATATAATGAAATCACGTGATCACATATTGTATACAGTAAACAGTTCCAACATATGAAGCGGTTCACAGGGATGCAATTTAAAGTTTTTATTGGTTGTAAAAGTAATAAGAGTAATCAACACGATATTAATTACTTTTCAGTTTATGATACAATTCAAAAGAAAAAATAAGAAATATATTTTGCTAGCTTTTGTCTGCGGCCTTGCCCGCAATTAATAAAAAAAATAATCGGATTATGTTGGTTAGGCAGTCTCTAAGCTATTTTTGTCTTTAGTTCTAATGACTCCTTCTCTATACCCTAGAAAACAGGAGTATAGAATTTCTCTAAGGTCAGATAAATAATGAAGGCCTGGAAGTGTAATAAGCAAGTAAAGAAACATTCATTTTTATAATATTAGATAATGATTTGAAACGAGAGATTATTTTACTTGTTTCGAATACTGAGTTATCCTGTTTAGAAACGAGTTACCTTAGACTTAATTATTCTGTCCCAAATTACTATTTGAATTCGTAACAGCATGGAGATCAACGCATATACGTCACAACACGAACAAAATAGTACACGAATCTAATACCCGGCTAGCGACGGACACGTGATGATAGACCTATAAACGTGACGTCACTAGATTGACGTCATTAACTGATTTATCGGTATTATATAAATTTACTTTACATGACAGCTTCTTTTCGGAACTATTGAAACTTGTAATAAAACTATTGACAATCTTGATATGACCCAAACAAGTATGTAACCAAAAGTGTGCTGGCTATGTTAGTGGAAGGATAAACAGGTAGAGGACAGCCGAAGTAAAGATGGATGGATTGCGTGAAAGGCGATATGGAGAAGAAGGGAGTGTGCACAGAGACGACGAGTAACAGGAGAGTATGGAAGAAAAAACATACTGCGCTGACACCGAAATTGGGATAAGGACAATAAGATGAAGAATCTTGAATTTCTATATTTATAACAATTTTTTTTAAATATATTAATATAATATTATATAATAAGACTAATGTCATTAAATGAAGAATCAATCAATCAAAAAGAAAACATAAGTTCATATATCTACGTCCCGTATTTAAAAGAAATGATATTTTTTTATATCTATTTGTGTTTGGTTATTTCTATAACAAGGATTTTTTTATGAATTAGTTAAAGTTGGAATGTTATATTTTATATATTTAGAAGGAGATTTTTTAAATTTCTATTTATACCTACATTCCAGGTGCAGAATCGGCTAAGGTGGGAAACGCGTCCCTGCCTCCAAAGTGCGAACGCGCCTTGGACGAAAAAAATATGCACTGCGTGGTGGGGGGAGCTCATGCTTTTATATTAAGGGTAATTTACACAACCAAATGAACAACTTATAATACTTTACAGATTAGAGATTATTGAGCGGAGCGAGCGGAGCGCTCTACTGGAGACTATTTCACATTCTTTGTCACGAATAGTCTCGAAAACTACTTGACGGAAAATTATGAAATTTGGCAATCAAAAAGACACATTAGGTGATGGTTAAAAAAACCAAATTAAAAATGTTATGTCGTTGAGGAATAACGTCAAAAAACTGATATCCCATTGAAGTCAATGGGAAACGATGAGTCATTACACTGGGATCGCTTCGCTCAATATGCAAACGGCACCCTAGATTTCGCGAGCGCAGCGAGTCGAAATTCAGGGTCTATTGCCGCTCCTAGTTAAATATGATTCAGACTAAGATGAAGTTTACTATTTAGTTTTTTAGTTATTTTTTGTTATACTAATTACTCAGATTAGATGTGTTAGCAATATTGTAATATATATTTGAACGCGCAAACCTGCAAGTTGACGACAGTGATTCTAGGCTGGTATAACAACAAATCATGCCTTAAAATAACCTCGTATGCGTTTCGATAATATTTGTTTTGTTATCAATTGACGGCTGGTAATAATATGTCCGCTATATCTTTGCCAGTAAAATTTAACAAAAACTTTTGCACTGAAAACAAATATATTTACGTAAGTTAAATAATATTTTATAGATTATTTCAGATTCAAACAAACGGATTGTGATAATTTTAAGCTTAAACCTTTGACGAGTCACATTCAATGTACAAGATTTTATTTATATTTAAATTTGATCATTTAAATTCATTTTTATAATGAAGGATTGTTCATTGATCCTACCTTTTTCAAATTTAATTCAAATTCAAGATATCTTCATTCAAGTAGGCATTTACACGCACTTTTGAATCGTCAATTATTACAATACAAAAAAAGGTCAGTGTAGTCAGTTCGTAAGTAAGTTACCACCAGCTCGGAATGCTGCTCTGTTGAGAAGAGCCGGCCAGAAACTTAATTTAATTTAATTCTCTCAGTCCCCAAGGCCATATACCGTATAGTTTTAAATCAAAACAATGGTTATTTCCAGATATCCAGCTTCTTCGGACTCGCTCCGCTAAAGTTCGAGTCTCGTAATCATGGCTTCACTGTGAGGTTATCAAAAGGAATGTGTATTTACAGTTACATACTTGTTACTGTGTTAGGTAATTAAAATAGTCTTTAGTCAACTTATTCATATATTTTATTTTATTATTAACAAAAATGTTTTATTATTTTTTAACAGTGATTTGCACAATATTTGGGCTGGTAGCCGAAATAAACGTGGGTGTAGGAAAGTCTGTGCGTATGACGTCTACGATGTCGCAGTTTGTGTCAACTTGCGACGTTTTGGTCGTAGTAATCACAGCGGGTGCGGGCGTGTATGGCGCGCCTAAGAGAATGAGAAATATGCTCAAGTTTATGGAGAGTGTCGCTTCGGTAAATATACAATTTTATTGTGTGACTGTGTGTTGCCATTATTATCATTCATGACCTGTTAATTATTGAGTTTGTTTGTTTGTTATTAAATGGTCGCATCATTTAGGACGCATGTTAAACTCACAATTTTTAATCTGGGAATTACATGGGAAGAAAAATATTTTATCGAAACATTATTTTTTAATATTAAAGCTATTTTTAATAATGCAATCGATTCTTCTTGTAGTAGTATTGTTAAGATAATAACCCATTCGATTCTTCTTGTAAGATATGAAAAGATTTTTTCGGGTACATATAAAATTACTGTCACTCACTAAGACTCGTATGATATTTTAAAAAATCAAGCCTTTAAATATTATGTTGTTAGTCGTAGAGACGTAGTGGACAAAGTAGACAATTTAATCTTCATTACGTTCGATTATCATCGGTAATGTGAGATGCGATCTTTTTTTGGGAAATAAACAATTTAAATTGACTTAGATTTTATTAATATATTTATTATATTATATATTTTTTTTACAGATTTTATTAATATACTAGCTGATTCCCGTCAGCTTCGCTGGGCACACTGTAAATTTGGATATGAACTTAGGTTGCTATGGTAACCGTGTTCATAGTATCCGTTGTTATCGTAACCGTTGCTATGGTAACCGCGTTAAGTATATAGCTTCTACAGTTTAAAAAATTGGCAAAATGCAAAAAGTTGAAAACCATTAGAATAGAAATTCCGTAAAATCCGTTCTTAGTGGACGTCTACATCACAAAAGAAGTAACTATGTAAAATTTTAAGTTAATCGGACAAATAGTTTCGGAGATTTCGTGATGAGTCAGTGAGTGGTAAATCGCTTATATGTAGGTTATATATACATAGCGCATCCTAATAAATTGGTCTTATCAATATGGTAATGCATTGCATTTTTTAAATTAAAACCATAATTAATGATATTATTTTTTTTAGTATTATAAAAATTATATAATTACTCTTCAGTGTATTTATAGCCTGTAAAATTTATTACGACTATGATATTATCGAAGCGCGGTATAATTGTATATTTAGCAATGTTTATTGCAACACATCGCGCTCAATATCGGCTTCGTATAACTATAAATATTTATATTTGTCTTTAATATTATTGAACACAAAAAAACAACCGTAATATAATTTTTTTAGTTCATTATAACAGACTATCTCTAATTTCTTTATTGTTTTTATTCTAGGCAGAATAGAACACAGGAAAATGCGTTTAATGAAATAATTAAAATTTTGCAATTTTATTAGGTAGGGAGGGGAGCGTAGACAGTGAAGGTGAGCGTGTATTCGCATATAAAGGAGTCCCTTAAACCTACATCTAGTTCGCAAGTCCCAGGCATTGTTTGTACTCCTCTCCTTGCAACGCGATGGATGCACCAGCACGGTGAAAAAATGGAATGCTAAGAAGCTTCCTCTCTATATATATAGGGTGGATCAAAAGTCCGTTAATATTTGACGTCCGTTATTTATAAAGACACAACTTTGCGTGTTTACCACTAAGAAAACCCATTTGTCCTATCTCCGCTCTTCCAGAGCATCCACACATTGCCTCGCTAAGTATCAGAATACTGGGTCACGACATTTCGAGCGATTGCCAGTTTCGTGGTCATCTGGAGAGCAAGGCCAAGTTGGCCTCGATGAAATTGGGAGTGATCAATAGAGCGAAGAAGTATTTCAAACCTGGCCAAAGACTTGCGCTCTATAAGGCGCAGGTCCGGCCACACATGGAGTACTGTTCTCATCTCTGGTCCGGATCATCCCAATATCAGCTTCTACCATTTGACCGCGTACAACGGAGTGCCGTTCGGATTGTCGGGGTTGACCCGGTGCTCTGCGTACGGCTGGACTCTTTGGCATTGTGTAGAGACGTGGCTTTGTTGTGCGTCTTCTACCGCATTTATAACGGGGAGTGTTCCAAAGATCTATTCGATCTGATGCCTGCCGCTGAATTTCATCATCGCACAGCTCGCTATCGCCTCCTTTACCATCCATACCACCTGGATGCGTGGCGACCTTCCACTGTGCGGTTTTAAAGGACCGATTTCCCACGTTTTCCCACTACTCGAATGTGGGACGAACTTCCTTCGACGGTATTTCCAGATCGATACGACACGGGTACCTTCAAAAAAGGCATATATTTCTATTTCTAACGTCGGCAACGCTCTTGTGAATCCTCGGATGTCGCAAGAGTTCATGGGCTGCGATGATCACATAACAACAGTGCAAGGTCGTTTGCCCTGCAGTAAAATGAAAAAAATGTAAATGTAATGACTCGTTAAAAACAGCTCGAGATATTTTTGGCCCAAAAGTGATATCGAAAAGAAGGGATATTAACTGGCCGCCTCGTAGCCCGGATCTATCCCCAATGGATTTTTTCTTTGGGTATATCTTAAGGCTAATGTTTACGATACCAACTTAGTAACTCTTGACGAATTAAAGGATCGTTTTCGCATCAAAATTCAAAATATCTTAATAGAAATATTAAGATTAAATTTTTATTTTTATTTTTTATTAATATTTAATTTTTGATTTTGATATTAATTTTAATTTGGTTCGATTTTATTTAATTTTTAATTTTTGTTGTCAATTTTAATTTTAATTTTAATTTTAATGATGATATTGTTTTTGATTTTTAATTAAAATAATTTAAATGCCACTAACCCTGTTTCGAAATTAAGTATTTTGTTACTAACATACCTTTATATGGATGAATAATCTGAAATAAAATTCTTATTATTATTATTATTATTATTATAGAAACATCAAAAGCTGTTATCGAAAATTTCATTTTAGATTGCAGCAACGCCAGAATAATGAAGAGTTGCATATGGATGACGTGATGTTTAAATAATAAATTCCCCTTTTGTTTACTATTCAAAACATTAAACGATTTTAATTTACTGTAATTAGTTTTTCTTTATCATCATTTCAAATATAAACGGAGTTTTGGTCCACCCTGGATATGTTCTTCTAATCATTATTAGGTTGCTAAAAAGCACAAAAAATATTACAGTTATTTATTTGTACATAATTTACAGGTTGATACAAGCATCGGAGCTCACTACTCTTTGGTCGCTGAGAGAAAATTATGCGCTGTCCTGCTAGCAATACTAATCTTCTTCTCCGTTCTTATTGCTGATGACTTATGCTTTTACGCACTGCAAGCGAAAAAGTTCAACAGACATTGTAAGTAATATTATTTATAGGTTATTATATTTTTGGATACACAAAAACCTTTTTGTTACAGGGGACGTAGTCACATACTACATCGGTTTCTATTTGCTATGGTATGTGGTAATGATTCTGGAGCTGCAGTTCGCATTTACCGCGCTGTCAGTGAGAGCGCGATTCCAGGCTGTAAATGATGCGCTTGCGCTGACTGCAAGACATGTGTCTGTGCCTAGTATGTAGAAAAGTTATCGCTTTATATATTACATTTGTTTCTTGTTCTATGAAATTTGTATTCATTTTTTGATCTGTTATGTCAGTGGTTAACGATCAGACGATTTCTACAACGATTGTACGTTGTAGAAATACTACTGTACTTTATTTACGTTATTGTATAACATTTTAAAACATTGGTCAGTACAGATTCTTCAAAAAGACATAATAATGTTAAAGAGAAAATCTTAGCAGTATTTATTACTGCCAATAAAGAAACATTTTTTTCAAAAATAACAACACAGTACACAACAAGACTAGTAATAATATTTAAACGTAATCTTCATGCAGTAGAGAAAGTAAAGGAGGTGAGTCCAATGAATATGTTCGCGATTCAAGTGGGCGGGCGCCGTGATCAGACACAACAACACTCCGTCATTGTTAGAAGCGCAGGTTTGATTTTTTATATATATACGTGTGTTCTTTCATTTTGACGTATTATGTTAAATAGAGACAAAAAGAGAGGTATTTTAAATTCAAACTGGTGTGTGTGTTTCTGTTACTTTGAAAGCTCACCTAAGCTTTTTGAAGCGGAAATTAGTTTTTGTTTGAGATTTTTAATGTTATTCATAAATTATTGCTGTTCCTACTACTAATGCTGATATGATTCGTATTAAGTTTTACTATGCGGCATTTATTTTCCTTCACAATTACTATATTTTTTTTATTAGTCTTTTACTTCGTAAATGAAATGCTTTATCTTACTAGACTATTTTATCTCGGAATTAACAATACAACTAAGTGTATATACAATGTTTACATTGACTTCTCACAATTTTAGTAAGCGGTGAACCAAAGTTAATAGTACCTCCATGTGAAGCGATCAGACGTCTGGCCCATCTGCACGGGTCTCTATGCAACGTAGTACATCGTATTGACCGTAGCTACGGCCTGCCAGTGATAGTGATCCTTATATCCACGTTATTACACTTAATTGTGACACCATACTTCCTCATCATGGAGATAAGTTAGTATTTGTGGTTTTGTACTTTAATTAATACGAATTTGTTAATTCTTAACCATATGTAATGGAGGGATAGAAGCATGTTTTAGTCAAATTTTACTTACTAGCCAGTTACGAGGGTCAAACTGAAAATTCTTAGAAAATCAAAAACTAAGCATTCTAGCAAGTTATTAGTTTTATTGTAACTTTTCAAAATAGCGTCCATTTACATCAATACATCGCTGCATTCGATGGAACCATTGAGAAAAGCACCTTGCCCACTCGGCCTTAGGGGTCTCTTCGACGGCGTTTTGAAACGCAGCCACTGCTTCTTCGGCGTCTATAAAACGTTTTCCTCGAAGTTTTTCTTTTATTTTTGGAAATAAATAAAAATCGCAGGGTGCGAGGTCGGGGCTATACGGCGGGTGACCCAGTAATTCCACGTCTGAGGTCACCAAATAGTCGATCGTTTGCCTGGCGGTGTGCGACGAGGCATTGTCGTGATGAAGGAGGATCCTGCTGCGAGGTCGTTTCTCTCGAACTTTTCCCAAGACAAGTGGCAAACAATTGTTAGTATACCACTCTGCATTAACCGTTTTCTGATCCTCTAAGACTACTGTCGCGTAATGACCTGTCTTTCTGAAGAACGAGGCCACCATCTTTTTTCCAACACTTCGACCTCTCTTCACTTTAGTTGGCAACTCTTCGCAAGGAAACACCCACTGAGCAGACTGTCTTTTGGTTTCCGGATCATAACAGTAAATCCAGCTTTCGTCACCCGTTAGTATGTCGAACACAGCATTTGAGTCACCTCCGTTAAATTTTTGGATCATTTCTCGGCACCAATCAACACGGCGGAGTTTTTGAGCCTCGGTCAAATTATGCGGTATCCAGCGGGCACAAAGCTTCCTGACCGCTAAATGTTCATGGAGGATTTTGTGCACTTGACTCATACCTATGCCTAGACTTGTCCGAATCTGCTGATAGGTCACTCTTTTGTCTCTATCATACGCCGCACAACATTGATGTTATCTTCAGTCGTCGCTGTAGAAGGCCGTCCCTCACGCAAATCATCGGTGAGATTAGTTCGACCACGTTTGAATTCATTAAATCAGTTGTAAACTGTGGCACGAGATGGGGCTTCATCGTGAAAAGCCAATCGAAGTCTATCATAACTTTCTTGTTGACTTAAATGACATCGAAAGTCATAAAAAATCATTGCACGAAAATTTTCTGGGCTTAAATTCATTCTGACGTGCACAGACAATTTCCAATTTGCCGCCAAATCGTAAAACAAATGACAAATGAATGAAATGTACACTCAATAATATTGGTAAAGAGTTCTATTTTCAAAATTTAAACTATTTTTTTTTATTTAATGCTTTTAAGTGGCCAGTTCTAAAAACTTTCAGTTTGGCCCTCGTAAGAATGATGATATCGCAAAATATTCGTTTTTTTATATTTAATTTTATGTGCTCTAGCGGGATAATTGTTAAACTACATCAAGGTAAGGTTGCATTAGTGTTAAGCAAATGTCGCAAGATGGAGCTTATTCAATAGGTTATTCGTATATTGCGAATATGATTGTAAAGAGGAAGGAATGATTAGTGTTTTAGTTTTGATGTTGCTCACCAGAGTTCGCTTATAGAAATATCTTTAACAAGTAATTCTGCATCTATATTTTTTGCTACGATTCGCATTAATTTTATGAATTTATGAAGGAATTCCAATCCCAAATCATCATAAAATCCCATCCTTAACATAGGATAAGGATGAGACAAAGGATGAGAGAAAATTTCATATACAGTATATATGTATGTAAATATGTTTTGTTACAGTTGTATCTGCTCATAGAATACACTTTCTAGTCCTGCAGTTTCTGTGGTGTACCACGCATCTTATAAGAATGTTTGTGGTAGTGGAGCCCTGCCATTACACGATTACTGAAGTAAGGATTAGAAATAGAATATCTATCTATCTATCTATTTATAGAACCCAAAAACATGATAAAAATATAAGCAGCTATACGTCAAGTATGTTTTAAAAGAAAATTAACAAATTAAACTACAGATGCTTATTATATTTCCTTTCTACTGACTGACTTCTTCACTTCGAAAAACTGTAAAAACTACTGTAAAACTGTAAATTTATGCTGACATGTTAAAGGGATGGAACAATCGTCAATTTTTCATAATTATTTTCATTTTATTATCTTTTATATTATATCATTCCTTATTAATATTTGATAAATTTATCTATAAAATTGTCTTGAAATATTACTTAAGCCTGTACGATTAAAATAATAATAGAAATCGAAAACTTGTTTTGATCTCTCTAATTATTAGGGGAAAAGAACTGAAGAGCTGGTGTGTCGGCTCATGACGTCCACACCTTCAACTGGTATTCTACCCTCACGGTTGGAGCTGTTCTCTCGGCAGCTGATGCTGCAGTCTATCAGCTACACTCCAATGGGAATGTGCACACTTGATCGCCCATTAGTGGTTTCGGTATGGTTACTTCATTTTTGTATAGAATTTTTCAATGATTCCTAGATGAAGGAAACCCACACAAACAAACTGATAAATATATATTATATCTATAGTTAGGTAAGTTATGTTACTTTATCCAACGCAATATGATTATAATTGTTTTTTTGCAGGTTCTCGGAGCGGTTACTACGTATCTAGTAATATTAATTCAATTTCAGCGATACGAGACTTAAATTAGTTAACCTAATTTAAGTCAATAAATGTTTATCTTACTATCATTTTAGAAACATATAATTTAGAATAAGTATTGATTCGTGTCTGTCATAAACATATCGTTAGTAATTCTTAATTCTTTTTAATAGCAAAGTGTAGAAAACTCTTAATAAAGATTTTTAGAGACTTTCCGTATTACCTTCAAGGGTTTCACACTCCATGGCTCTAATAAGAATTACTTCTATGAAAATTACGAATGTATAATAAAAAATATATATAATTAATAAGTTTTTAAATGTCATTAATATTTTTACAATTTGTACATATTATTATTTTTTATTATATGAATGTACACCACTAAATAGAAGTAATTAGATTAGATTAGAAATGATCACGTCATTTATAAGTAGATCAAAAATAATAAAAATAGAAAAGACAGGTTGATGGACAACTTAGGTATATTTGATATTGTGTTTAATTAAAAGCTTTGTAGGAATAAATTGTTTTGTTATAATATCACTCATGTTCGAAAGACTTTATATGTTTATAATTTAAACAACTTTTTGTAGAGTTTTTAAAGAGGATTATAATATAAATGTTTGTTTATAGTTTTAAATCAGTGTCAAAATTTAATAAAATTAAAAATACATACATCCGAAAACATTGTTATTTCTCCAGTTAAGTTATTATATGAAATATGATTATTACATGTGATTTTCTCATACCAAGTTCCACGGTCCTAATGAGGCAGCGCGCAGTATATTACAACGGTCTACTGAAAGTTTGTTATTAGATTTTCATTGGAGTTCGCACAACTTTGTATAAATCTCGTAGGTATTTTGTAAGGAAAGACATATTTAGAGCGAAAGTTTTAAAAATATAAAGTTAGTGAATATATTGTAATAGGTTATTGATTTTTGTTATAACCTTCAAAACTCTGAAATTATATAGCAGAAAGTGTTACTTTGATTCAAATAAAAATACTTTTATATTAAGGTATACTTTGCACTTATGAAAAGTTAGGCTCTAGTTTTACTATTAGTTCCAAGTTACGTACATGTAAATAAATTTATATCAAAACTATTTTCATAGACTCGACAACTATTCCCGATGGTTTAACGAACTTCAGAAGCATATATTTTAAAGTTTATAATTTTGTTAAGGTTAATATATATATATATATATATATATGTGTGTTTTTTAAGAATACAGGTTGCCTGCCATGTCATAATTAATTAGTTTTTTACAAATAACATTAATTGCAATCTTAATCACTAATAACAATTATTTTTGTAGCAGAAAAATAATAAAATCTTGTTAGGCATTCCATCACTAATGTAAAATTTGTCAAATTTCACTTTGGTCCCACCTTTGCAAGGATCCTGTTACACGGACCCTTTGTAACCACTACTAACAGTCACATTACAAAATACTTTAGACCTTTCCTTAAATTGATTTTTAGGTTCGAGTTAGTAAGAGTTGTGAAAGTTGTCAAGCCCAACCCTTACCCAAACTATATATACAATAATAATGTAAAGAAGTTACACATAGAACATATTTTTTCAGTTTTATATACTTTTTGTTTGTGTATGTTTTTATTTCTTTATCTGTGCATGCATGAAACGAAAATAACTAAACTTATTTTGATGAAATGATGCTTTAGTTATATACTTTTGCGCAAATTAACATATAAATAAATATGTAATACGGTACTAAATATTGTATTTGATACTATTTCTTCTATTGCTATAAATAATTCATTATATTACCCAAGTTCCAAAACTTCTTGCTGTAGGTATTAATCTACAGACGGACGTCCAGAAGATGATATTTAATAAAGTCAAGTCAATAGCCTATTAAATACTGCAGAGCACACTCGTATGTATGTAAATGCAAATGGCGGATAAAGAACCATATAAATTAGAAGAGGACGCTAACTGCCGTTACTCTTACCAACTTGAACAGCTTTGGTTAGATGTTAGTTTAATTTGATCCACACATGGTTTTTGAGAAATAAAAGTAATAGAATATGGGTATTATATGGTCATAAATAAGTTAAATGGGTATAAATAAAATAAAACAAGATAAAAGATAAAGATAGAGACAGAGATAAAGTTAGATATAGAGATAGTGACAGAGATAAGGTAGAGACAGAGATAGAGAGATAGAGATAGAGAGAGATAGAGATGAATTTAATAAAGTAAGTACTGCCTTTTAAATTTAATTCTTTCTTGTAAACTTGCTATTGTAAGTTTATATATCAATAAAGTAATATTTTATGTAAACAACAAATCATCGTTTAATTCTCTTTACAAAATATTTTTGAATATAAAATCAAGGTAAAACAAATACACATGTATGTGTAAGATTAATTATTTTTAACAGTTGTCAGCGACTACATCTGCATTCGTTTAAAAATACAAACAATGTATTTTCACGGTGAATCAGCAGTACGGGCGGGGAACATAATTTACCCCAACCGGGATTTGATTCGGGCATTATTATTCTCGAATTGTCATTATAATAATTAAAATGTTATACATAATAATATTTCTAGCGTTTAAATTGAAAAGAGTGATCAAATTATTAACAGTATTATTTTCTCTTTAATAATTTCTATTAAACTACATAAATGTTGACTAAACGTAACGACAGTGTGTATTATTTGGGAAAATTTTATCCATTTGCGGCTACATCAAGTTGCACAGAACACGGTAGCTTGACTGCGACTTAAGAGCTTTTAGATCAGGCTTAAGATCAATATTTGGAAGTGCGCAATGCCGTCCAATACTTCAAATAAGATATTCATCTTCCATAAATTGAACATGATTGTTGAATGAAAGACAATAATCTATCTCATTGATCAGCTATAACTAACGAGTAACGTGCTTTCCTTTCGAAAATTAATTTTATTAGTGTGATTGTAAAGAAACATAAAGCACTTCAGTATGTTAATAGTAAACAACATATAAAAGGGAGAAATGATCACTAGAACATCTTTTGTTAGCATCCAGTTTAATAAGCTGTCTAGTCTAGCCATTTTTACAACATTTTTATTCGCAAGTTGCTTTGGCTTGATTTGGCTTTTACACAGTTTTGTAACAACAAACTCACAAACCCAAACGTACTAGACTCTTTGGAAAGTTATAGTATTTAAGTAATAATTTAGTTATATATTAGGTTGTTACGGAAGAGTAGTCTTCTGGAATATAGATAATTTTACTATCCTCAGATGAAGATGTCTATTTTATTTGTGCATATGATTGTTTGAAGTGAAATAATTTATTATTATTAATATTATTATATCAGTAGTCAATACTATTAATATTTTACACGCGTTAATTTAAAATAGTTTTCCATAAATGTCCGATATTTTTAACTACAATATAGAAGCATGGCAAGTAGATCCTTAAAGGTTTCCTTACCTATTTTATTAGGCACAGAAATGTCACTTATGATGGATCCTGGACCTCGTCTGGGCTCATTTTATATTGATTTTAACCTCGTTCATCTTACAGAGAATCCACTTTTTATGTCCAAAAACCAAACACAGAAAAATTCATAACAGAATGATTGATATCTATTGAATTTATTAATTACAGCTCCTTGATACCAGGCATGTGTAAGTACAGGAGAATAATTTATGAATGGTAAAGTGATGTTGGTCAAGTTCGCTATTTGATATCAGATATGTTAATTATCGCTCTAGAATACTCTTTTTACATGCAAAAAAAATGTTTATTTTAAAATTTTGACATATCTTTACCACCCCTGTACCTACATTTTATATTTGAAAATGAAATATTATTCGATTTATATTAATGTTTATTAAACAAGAATCTGAGCATATTATTGTGATTACAGAAATATATAATTACGATTACATTTTGTTAACTTTATCAATATTCAAATTGCCGATAATACTTACTCTGGACTTTTCCCCTTCTACTGTTTTTATGTAGTTCGATCAGCAAGCATCTTTATTACAAAGCCCTTAATTTACTTACAGATAAAAACCGCTTACGACTTAAAGGCTTAACTGTAAGCACAAAGTGAAAATCTATTTACCCCCCCCCCCCTCCACCTTACACTTACCCTTAGCTCTATGAAGAATATTTTTAATAACTTTTCATAATTTCTTGTTCGAAGACTTAAAAAAGCTAGATCGAGTTTGGAAAGTTTTAAAGCATGTTTATTGTTTTTTGTTTTGTTGTAAAATAAATATACAATAATTTTGTTATTAGAAACTATCAAATCATAAACCATTTGTAATTATTTCAGTTTTATACATTCATATATCTTTGTGTATATTGCAGTTATGACCAAAAACTAATTTCTTGTTTCAATGTAAAAATTTGAATTTCATATTGAAATGCCTTATTTATTAACTCTAAAAACAATTTTTACTAAAATCCAATTTTATTGTATTGTTCTTTTAGCTCGAATCAGTTTTTAGGCAACAATATAAATAAGGTCTCTCTAATTCGAAGTCACGTACTAAACACGTAGCATTTAGTCAAAAAATACTATTGAATACAGAGACATGTTAGACATTGGTATAATAATGCAAAACTAGGTACATATGTTAAAACTATAAGGCTCTGTAAACCTTGTCCTGTGGCTGTAAATCGCATGCGTTGACACAATCGCAGAC
This sequence comes from Melinaea menophilus ssp. n. AW-2005, assembly GCA_918358695.1. Taxonomy (NCBI): domain Eukaryota; kingdom Metazoa; phylum Arthropoda; class Insecta; order Lepidoptera; family Nymphalidae; genus Melinaea; species Melinaea menophilus. The sequence goes on along the minus strand of OU911058.1, from coordinate 16,014,245 downwards.
AGCACGTCGTAAAACCCACATACATTAGTGACTGAAATATATCGATATCACTTTTTTAATAGGATTTTTTATACAATGCATCACTATTTTCAACAGCCTTTTGTATTATTTTATCAATGTTTTATATATTTTGTGTCCCGAAGCTGATAAGTATCTTTGGTTTAATCAAAGTATACATTTTGTATATAATAAATTAGTTTTGATAAAAAATATTTACAATATATTATTTTGTGGACTGACATAAACTTATTACACGAGCCTTTTCATCCTCAAACTTATATTTTTCATCGATATATACATTTATTCATCACTATTCCTTTCGTATTTGCAAAGTGGATCCCAAGTTACGACGCCATATATCCTCAAACATTAGAAGACACAAAAATAATTAATATAAGAAACAATGTTAGTTTAAAATTAACCTTATAAAAACAGTGTTTAACTTTTTCAGTTAAGTTATTTTATACACCACAAATGCTCGTTGAACTTCAGCGTGAAATAGCATTATGGAGTTATAGTTCAGGGTATTTCCCCCACACATATAGGATATATGTATGTCTAAAAGAATGAAGTTAGCTAAATCATATGAAATATATCTTTAATTTTATTCTAATAATTACGAGCATATAATTCTTACCACAAGAAGTTTTAAATGCAGGCAACAGATTGTCCAAAAGTTTATCTCTAATGGCCATACGGTCTAAATTTTAATAAATATTTTATGCAGAAGTATCTTATTAAGAAGCATATGTTAGATACATATAATATATTAAATTTAGTCTGCGTACTAATAACCGATAGTATAATGTATTACGAATATGTTAAAGAATAGTTTATGTATATCTTCTAAATTATCCCACCTTGTAACCACTATCCTTCCATTCTATCAGCATAATACCTGCCACATTCAATATATAACAATGGAACGCTGGAAAATAAAACACATCACAGAGACATATGCGCTGTACGCAACTCATACGTTCATTTTTCACACCTACAACAGGACAATAGACAATTTGACACAAAAAAGATGCTGTAATCCATTTCAAACTTTATTCCAACGTGATTAAGTTCACATTTATCAAAAAGCATACATACTAATTGATTAAACGATCCGAATGAAGATCAAGAAGGTCAAAAGTGCGAAGTGAATTATAGGAGTGATGGATGAATAAAATATATATGCAGTCTCGTCGGCGGTGCACCGGGGGTAGCAACTGGCAACAACCCTCTGGAAATTCATGTAGAATTCAGTCTCCCTCGGTTAGCGGACCTGAGTGGACGTCCCGACGCCGCGATTCGGGTTATAAATATAGTATTACCAACCGTGTGCTGTACTTTCTTGTGGGTGAGTAATCTCTCAAAGTATAACATTATTTTAAATTATTCATATAATTTATGGCTGTCCATAAATTAGTGGTTATAATGAATTTTATATGGTTTTTAATTGCGACATTATTCAGTTTTATTCCTGTTCATTTTAAATGTTTTGACGAGTTTGCGGTGAGCAGGGCTGTGTAAATACAGGTTCAGTGAATCCCGAAATTTATTTATATAATCATGTCATATATGTACGTGTTTATTTATTTAAAGGTTACATGTATTATATCAATATTCTCAATTTATTTCATATAATTATACTAGTTAATTCATCTATAATTACAGCATGTATATATATATATTATATGTATGTACGTAGGTGTGTGTTAAAACACTAACTTAAACCGTGTTTAATTCAAATGTCTTTTTCCTGGTTTTACGAGAAAACTTCAGTCCTTTATCTACGGGTAGGTTATTAAAAAAGTTAAAAGCGGTATATTTAAAGGCCGTGGATAACGTCCAGTTAACTTGCAACACAGAGTAAGCCGGCTCATGTGATAGTCGGCTTTGATTTATTACAGGATTATATAACACTTGTGATAGAATTGAAGTTGATACAACAGTATTATAGATAGAGGATAACATTTTTAATAATAAAAAATAACAATACTATTAAATAATTACAGTAAAGATGTTTTTAAAGTTTTTTACTTATTGATTAGTAGCTTTTTTTCCAAATTATAAAGAAAAATACTCTCATGTCACAAATCGAAAGAAACGTTTTAGAATATAAATATAGTAGTATATATATATATCTATATATATATATATACTACTATAATATTTATATATATAATATATATTTTCATTAAGTATGACATGTTGACGCTGAAGGAGAGATGGAAAAAATTTTAATCCCTACCTATAATAAAAAATACGTACGTAATAATGTTATTTATATTATATTTTCAAAGTGTTTCAAGTGTTTCAAATTGTTTTTATTGATATAGTTATTTTTTTTTTGTGTGTATTTTATTAGATATTTTTGTATGTTATAGTGGTTTTTCCATATGGTTATTTAAATGAATTAACTTCTTTTTTTCTATTGTCAAGTGCATTTAACCACTATAGCGTTTTTACAGTTTTAAATTGTATGTCTGTTTGTTTATTTGTTTATGTAATAACAAGTACATATATAATTATTATATACTAGCAGACCCGGTCACGCGTTGCTGTGACTATAGTTTTTGATATATTACATTGTAGTAAACTATTTAAGGGGTAACGTTCAGAGTACTTCTGTCATGAAAATCATAATGTTTTCTTACAGTCGATATTAAGCAAAAATAGAAACAAAATATTTTTTAAATTTAATCCAAAGTTATATCTATTTGTAAATTACAAAGTTTTTAGTAAGTAACTTGGAACACTAAACTTACGAATGAGGTAGGTAGGGTAGATACATCATTCGTAATTATTCAATCCAGTCAACAGATACCGCCATCTTTTAGAATTGTTAGGAGCTAACTGCAAAATAATAAACAAATAAAATAATATTGCGACTATGAATTGAGTTGAAAATTATTATATATCTTTTAAGTTAGTTCAAACTGTACGTGGTGTGTAAATTTATTAAAATCGGTTAAGTAGTTTAGGAGTCCATCGCGGACAAACAACGTGACACTTGATTTATACATATTAGGATTTCTGGTGGATCTTTTTTATCATTTAATATTTTAAATAATATGATAAATAAATTGTAAAATTATCCTTTTTTTAATATGTTACTTTAACATTTTAATAACATGAAATAAAGAATAATGAAATAAAACGTATATAAGTATTTTCAGTAATCGTATTAATAACAAAAATCTGTTTTATTTTTATTGTAGTGCTTTATGATACACAATGTTTTTTGTTTGATTACCTGGTGAATACAAACAAATCTGATGGTTTTCCAACATGGGAACAGGCAACATACAATTGACCCCTGGGACTTATTTATGGTCATAGCAAAAGCAAGCCGCATTGGAAACTGTCAGTCGAAATCATTGCGATGCGTGGTATCAACACGTCTTCTCCTTTATACTTTCCTTTCAGTATAGTTGCTTCTATCACGTTGTTCAATAATTTTTTTATCGCTAACCGTGTGCCGTTGCAAAGACGTGATTAGTTGATATTTCTCAACACTATAACTCACGATAATATAATTAAAGGTTTAATTGAAGATTGTGAGGTGGCAATCCTGGTAAATCCAGCGAATTTAAAAATTCAGGCGGATAGTTGACGACATCATCTTGGTTAGTAGCCGAATCAACTGATATATCCTCAATTCGCCTGTAATTTGTTCTTGAATTTTGAAATTTAATTCATTTACATCTATGTTTTTTGCAGACAATATAGCCCTTTCGCTCAACCAATCATGGTTTCTGTAATTTTGAGCAACATCTGGAAACACTTTTTGAATAAGTTCATCTTTTGATCTAGTTAACTGACAAAAACTTTGAGGAAAGTTAATGCAACCAGTCAAGGTGTCTATAGGAAATTTTTCATTACCAATGTCAATGAGTTGTTTAGAGAATATGTCTCCAGATTGGTCATTTTGCAACTTGACACGCATATTCTTGCTTAAACGTAATACCTTCACATGCTTCCACAAATTGGAGGACTTTAAATATGCATTAAGTTCATCAGCTGGCGTTGATCGTAGAATCACTGGCAATATTTGACGAAAATCTCCTGTTAATAAAATCATTGTACCACCAAATGGGTTATGATTGCTCCGTAGATCTTGTAAGGTTCTATCTAAAGCCTCAAAAGATTTTTTATGTGCCATCGTGCATTCATCCCAAACAATCAATTCACATTGCTGCAAAACCTTTGCCATTGCAGAGTTCTTCAAAATGTTGCAGGTTGTGGTTTCGTTGCTTTGCATGTGTAATGGCAATTTTAGTGCTGAATGAGCTGTTCTACCACCTTTAAGCAAAGTTACTGCGATTCCCGAAGAAGCGAGTGCAAGTGCAATTTTATTTTGTGAGCGAATTGTTGCTAATATCAATGAAATCAAAAAAGTTTTTCCTGTACCACCAGGTGCATTTAAGAAGTAAATCCCTCCTCTTTTATCATTTATTACTTTCAAAAGTGTATCAAATATATACTTCTGTTGTTCATTCAATAGTGGAAGATTTGTTTGAATTAATTCTTTCAAAGTATTGATATCATACAGTTTTTCTCGGTGCAACTCTTGGTTAAAAGCATCATACATTAGACGATTGGGCGCGGCCAGGCCTAATTAAAATAATAGTTTGTTTGACATCATCAAGCACATGTCCTCAATTGAAAGCAATACTTCATTGTAAATTTCTTCGCTTATTTGTATATTTGGATTTCCCCTTCTAATCCGTATTTGATACAAAATATCATCACACATATTATCTTTGTACTTGATCCACAAATCCTTTGGGTTTGATGGGAAGCATGTAGATATGATTATAGTAAACAATGTTCGTATTTGATGAGCTTGTGATGATATTACAGCATCATTGAGAGTTTGATCCCAATGAGCATTTTTCTAGCAATCGCAAACGTTGGCAAGCTTTTTTGTATGATCCACACAAATCACCATCAACAGTTCGTACATGTTGGAATGATGTCGGGCCACGTACATTGTCTAATAGCACTCGTGAATAAAAACTTTCATCATTGCTTTGATGTACTGAATAAATTCGACCAATCGCATCGGTAGAATATACATCTGGGTATCCTGAAACTGGTTTTCCTTGATTCCGTGGTATAAATCTCCTTAAGGATTGATTCCAAGTATAATATTTTGGCATTTCGGAATATAACAATGTTTGAGCAAAAGCATCGTTTTGGCATGTCAAAAAAAACTGGTTAATGTAATAGATGGTGGCTGTACAGCTCTTTGTACTGCGTTCTGTGCTGTAAAATATACTCTTTGTCAATTTTCTAAATGCACAGCTAAATGAACAACAGTAAGGTGTCTCTCATGAATAGGAAAAGAAAATATTCGCCAAACTGCTTCATTACTACTAACATAGCGACCCATTTGGTATTGGGTAACTTCATCATTGGATTTCTCTGCATTAATACCAATCACAGCCATATCACTCCCTTTGGTTACATATTTGCAAATGTATTTAATAGACATACTGAATGGCAATATTTAACGTTGATGTGCGCTTTGAAGGTCTTTGATAAAATGGGTGAATATGGAACAATCCAGCGATTATCTATTTCAATATCTTATTGATTTAATTTGACAATTGTTGATCTTCCATTGTCTGCTATCGATCGGCGACGATACAAAGGATAACCGTCATTACCAGTGATTGTTTCAGATATTAATGTCCGTGGATATCGCTTTGAACATTTACCATCCACCATACACGGTGAATTTTTATTATGAGTTCCACAGGGACCATGTATCATGTTTTTAATAACTACCTCATGCAATCTAGGATCTACTTCTACATTGGGGATTTCAGCTGATATTACTGCTACAACTTCATTTGACTTTATCTTGTCAACTAACCAAATCAAAATATCTGCATGTGGCAATCAACGTTTCTGCCACTCCACAGAATGCATCCAGCGGCGTGTCTCTCCAAACACATAATGTTTCACAATGAAATCCATTAAAGATTTCAACTTTTGTATAAAGACTCTGGCTATGTCTATTTCTATCCAGTGTGGATTTCATGCAAATGTGATGAAAAAATCTGCTGTACCATAATGACAAACATATGACATGGCATTTTGAGCATATTCATGCATATGTCGAGGGCTTACGATGTATGTTGCTGGAAGAATAGTTATTCGACTAAGATTCTGTGCATTACCATCAGTATTAATCGCATCTCGAAGGTGAATATACTCTTTAGATCTGAGTTTTGTCTGATTCAACCTGATGAATGTTAATCTCTCCGTTTCAATTTTAACATACATGTCTACAACATACTTGTGATATAATCGCCGACGTTTGAGTATGTGATTGTCATCATTAGGCGATAGGAATAATAGTTCATTGAACTGACTTTTTTGTTGGTTTTAGAACCTGAAAATAGATTTTTGTTTTCATAACATTGAAAATTAAAAAAAAATAATATAGTGACTGATAATATCTCTCCTTGCTAAACTAATATTTTTTATTACCTGTAATGGGATTTATCATCTTGTTTGAGAAATCATAGCCATCTTCACCTTGCCAAAATATAATGGGATATTGCAATGCATCATATGAGCGGTGTGTTTCCTTTATACGTTGTAATTGATCATTCCGACGATGTAAAACAATATCAAGGGATTCCAAGTTTTCTCCAACTACAACGATGGCAACTTCATCTATAGTTGGTGCATTAAAACGTCTTGCATGTTGGCCAACAGGTGTTTTATCAGCTCTGATTACAATTTTGTGATTATCAGATGGCATCAGATCCAGTGCAGTTTTAAACAACATAATCAATTGATTGTACTCATGAAATAAAGTTTGTAATTGTTCTACAATAGACCTCTTTACTGAATTGTTATTTGAACAACGCATATCAATTTCTTGTGGTAAATTGCCAATGAAATAAATTTGCAGGAATTTGTAATTGCTATCTGACACTGGTAACAGTGAACCTGCGCTATGATATAGTTGGCCTTGTATCTGTAAATTAAAAAAAATGATTTTTGTCAAATATAAATAATATTTGTTCGTAAAAAGTATATCTATCTCCTAATTTGAATCCCCAATTTATAATTGATATGCTTAGGTATGTCAATATGAAATAATTAGTTGTAACTAATATCCATCATCAAATAATTATATTGTGTTTCAAAATAATAAAAGTATTGCTAATACTGAATCACCAAATAATATTATGACTAAGTAATATTTGTTGGGGATTAAGGAACTGAAGGTTAATGACACACCTTTACTTAATTAACAGGAAATTTTGTTCACTAAAATAATAATGATTAACTGCTATAATACCTACCTTAAAATTTGGCATGAAATTTTTCCGAACTACGTTTGTTGCCCCAAATGACGTCATTTGAAAGCAATTGTTATATTGTTGGATATTTAACAAAAAGTGTATGGAATCTGGTTCTATTCCTGAAACCAATGAGTACAATGGCTCTGGTGGTAGATCCAATGGTATCAATTTCACTTTCCCATTTGCGCAACACAATCCATTGGCTTCATTTGCCTTACAATGAGAGCAAACCAAGTTCATAGATCCAATAGTAACACATTGGTGGTTACTGTAGTCAATTGACAAATCATAATTGAAAGCAGCTCGATTCAAACTTTCGGGATTATTGGTTGAATCTCTCGCTTCCCGCGTTCGTGATATACGAATTCTTTCACGTTCTTTTCGGTCGTCACGTTCTTGTGCAGTATGATAAGATCGGTAATTAGTTTGGTTTGTAGCATTTCGGGTTCTTCTACCTAAATTACTTCGTCTTATAGGAGGCATATCGAATATACTCACCTAAATTATGTCACATGCAATAATTATTAATCACAGGTATTAAAACACTTTGCACAAAACACGATATAAAACAATCAAAATTAATTATTAAATATTATAAACGCTTTTTAACGCGATTTGTTTGACAGATGCATGATGACGTGAAAACTGATGACAATTTATGTCGCATTCCAAAACTAAAACAAAAGAAAGAATATTCCAAGGCCAATCAAATCTATAGCTTTTAAATTTTTTGACTTTTCAATTTGGTCGGGTTCACGATATTATCACTTTTGCGTGAACCTGCACACATATATTTGATTGAATTTGAACTTTGTGCAGAGACAATAAAGTGTGAATTGACTCTTCGACGTTAGCAACACACCTACATTGCTTAGACAAAAATGAGTGCTTGTAATTTAATATGAACTTTATTGTTTAGTAATACAGTTCAAATTGACTCTAAATTTAGTTAGAAAATATTTGTATTGGTAAAAGAAAAGGGCTCTTTTAGGGTTTTCCTGGAAATTATTAGAATTTTTCTCGCCGTAAGAACCATCCTTGGACTTCAAAGAATATTTAAAAAAAAGAATTGTTAAGATTGGTCCATACGTTGTTGAGTTGTGCGCTTACCAACACATTTAGCGATTCATTTTTATATAATAGATTGAAAATAAAAAAATGTAGTCCTGACTTACCTAATCAACGTTTAAGTGCCAGTTAGCTTATCACGTGAAAAACTTAGTCAAAGCAGGGTACTTATACCCAAAAAAAACTTATTTTCTTAAAAAAAATCACAAACCATCCGTTATAATTATAATACAGTAACACTGCTGGACAGATTATGATAAAATTTTATATAATGAATATGAATCATTATAAAGGGTGATCTTCACTATAAAATTTTCACAAAAAAAAAACTTTCATAATGTCTTACTTACATTATAAATTTTCATAAAAACAACATAAAAAACTATAACACAACTTGTTATAAGGATAGTAAAAATAAATATAATAATTTAATAATGTAATAAAAAAAGAGGTAATGGTGATATATGAATATTTATTCCATAATATTTACGACACCATTCTCCATTACAAGTGTGGACAGCCGAGACAATTCAACACATCCGTTGAGTATCATTACCCCATCTTGGTAATAAAGCGTAATAAAGAACATTCCTTTTGAATATTCTGCCACATAATCTAGGTGATTTCTGCGTTTTCGTTTGGTTTGGTTTCTAGGTAATTCTTTGCAAATTAATAAATATTTATTGAACTGTTTAACCATTATTTACTTTTGCGATTTTACGATCTGTAACGCTTTCTTAATTCCATGTTACATACTGTAGCTGGCAGTATCAACTTAATACCCTACATATAGTTTATTCTACTGTATAAATATATGTATTAATATACATTTATATATATATATATATATATATATATATATATATATATTTACTATTACGGTCAATATGCATGAGTTTCCGTGCATTCACGTGATTCTGTGACTTTAAACATCAGATGCATATATTAAAAAATACATTTAAAAAGCTTTGAAAAGTAAAAATACACGTTATATTCAGTCATACATTTCTTTCCCCTTTGAGTTACATTTCGTTTTATTCTCGTGAGATGAAATAATCTGCATGAAATAAATAAAAATACATGAATACGTTCTGATTTATAAATTTTTATGCTTGATTAAGTTAAAGATTAAATATATATATTGTATACTCGTATAAGGTAAATGGGTTGAAAAATCTATTTAGCAATCTATAATCAAAAACAAATACATGTAAATATTTTACCTCGTAATCACAATTATTTAAAAAATGGGAATTTGCTCCCGCATCCATTTGTTCCCGCATCACGCAAAATGTTTAGACAGATTTGATAATAATTGTTATGCTTTTAGATTATTATCTCAATCAACATATAGAATAATTTTCTTCCAGAAAATTATTTTATATTTTCGAGAACGCAAAAAAACATAACACTATAATTACACAACGAAACTACTGGTGAGGACCTGACAGCCATAATTAGCTGTTAACAATTTTTTTCTTCATGAACTGCCAATAGTTTGGTAGAATTTCATTTAATTTCATTAAAATTAAAGCCTCTTTTCGTTCAATTTATACAGCTTGTATACCTTTGTATACCTTTTACCACAGATGATGAAAACGAAAAACCATCATTATTTTCACAAAAAGCACGCAAAAGAATAAATTATCTCATTATTTCTTGCAATGGTATTAACACATAAAAATACGTATAAATATACGTATATATATATGGTCTCAAAAACAATAACTACTAGTTTGTTTCTATTTGATATTATCCTTTACCTATATCTTATAATCTACCACAAGAGATAAACAATACATTAATTCTCACAACTCAATTTAACTTGGGGTCCTTTTCTTCAGACAGTTTCTGAACGTTTCAATATATGTATAGAATATTCGACTCTATTGCCTGGATTTAAACATCAGAATTACATATTCCTTGTTTTATTAGAAAGAAAAGAAATATTCTTATATTTATATATCAGATCGTGTCTGTGATTATATTTCAAATTAACATACATACAGAAATTCATCTGGAATATAAAACCTTTTTAATTTACCCGTCCGTAGTAAATCATGAAATGGTATTCATAGTACGGAGGCCATAGACATTGGACTATATTGTCTGTTATTTACAAAGTAATTTCATTCGGTATGTTTTGTTTTATTTTTTGCTCTGTATTATTTTGGGTGACTTAATATACTTAATATAAAAAGTTCAAATTAATTATCTACTCGTAAGTTAGTCTACTAAATATATTTAAATATATATGCATAGTAAAACCATATATATTCTTTCTTTTTAATGATGATTTTTTTTAACTACAACTAATCTGTTGTAAAAATGAACTTACTTTTTTAACTAGTCAAAAAAAGTATTAAAAAATATTTGTTACCATTTGTTTTTTAATACTTTTTAAATGTGAGTAAATAAATACAGATTCAAAATAAATAGCAGATAAAAAATGCGACAGTACAGCGACTGGCCTACAAATAAAAATAACGAACTGACTCCGGGGTACCAGGCTGACATAAATGATCGGGAGGTTGTTTTTTTTATCTAAACGAGGGAGAGAGGATACAATTTACCGGCCAGGAGCTTTTTGTTTCCACATAACAGAGGACGGGACTGATCCGATATTCGTAAGAGGGAGAAAGAAAATCTACCCCTTTCATATGCATGAAAGAGGATTTCCGCTTCAATCATTATAGTTACGTGAAAATTAAAATAATACAATAACATTTTTGACGTTAAATTACATATATTTTTTTTTACTTTATTCATCATTTTTAGTATTAAATAAGTTAAAAGAAATAATAATATTGAAAGACCGAGCTCTCGGTTTCTTTAAAAATGTACGCAAACCAAGTCTGGTGAGTTTCAATTTTAATAAATTAAGAACACTAACTAGCTTCGGAGATAGTGGCGACGAGCTTAATTATGAAAGCCCTCAGGCTTAAATAGCTTTCTAAAGAAAGTAATTTATAATTTTTTTTTAAATAGTTGGGGATACTTATTTATTTTATATATCATTCTGCAAATAAGCAGTATTTGAAGTGATTGTGTGTGTGTCAACAGAATTAATATTTCAATATACATAGAAAGAATACGGATATCTTTTATAAATACATGTTAACATACATACAAACATACATAAAACTTTAACGCTTTTTGTTTTATCTGTAAAAAGATACATATATATACATCCTATATATTAATAATACTTATGTATCTTTTTACATATCTTTTTATCTTAAAAGATCTTCTGAAATATAAAATTGTAAAAAGTCAGGTAAAATTTACATTTAAATAAATTGAAATGAGTGTCATTGAAGAAATCCTTTCAAGTTCCTTTTATTCCAAGTTAGCAAGCAAAGCTCTATTGTAGAGCGACTCAGAACAATTTACTATTTTATTTGTATTTTCTTATGTCAGCATCGCTATCGACCCTTAAAATGTTTTTTGTCTTTGTAATAAGCTTAGGTTATATACTTTATATATTAATATTAAAATACAAATAATATATATATATTTATTCATATCACAATAAAAAGTTTTATCGTAATTGTTATATAATATTAATATTTTTATATTTAACGATTTTTTTTATAAATTAGATTATTTTTTGAATTGTTACGAAGTGTTACGAAGAAAGAAATCTGTGTATTAAAAAAATCTTACCTTATCTTTTTGTCCTAAAATAATATTGAAAAGGTTTTATTTATTTTAATACGTGAGTGGATTTATGAAATATCTTACATTATAAATATACGAGTAACTCCTACCAAATAAAAATTCAGAACGGTCAAGACGGATTTAATATGTCATACTTCGATATATTTTTAATTTATAAGAAGGTTAATAGACTGCAAAATTTTAAAGTTACTAAATTGGTATCATTGTTATACAAAGTTAAATATATAACTTTAATAAACTAAGTTTAAGGAAAAGTTCCCCTACCTTGAATGTCATTCACTCAAAATAACCATATGTGGGTCTCATGAATAAAATGTAAAATCTTGACATTAATTTATTATTAGGAGACTAAAGATAATTTATTTCTGATAATTCATACCTTAACTTAACTTTAATTTATTAGAAGAAGGGGTTCATAAAGATTTCTCCGAGTTGAATAACTTTTATAATGAGATCTATCGAAAATAAGAAGAAAAGTCAACGCTTTGTGAAGTAAAGAATTAAGTTTTTTATGGACAGCACTCATTATATGCCTGTTTGTATGGACACTGGCAAATTAAATAAACACACTAAAAACGATATAACTTAGTAATTGTATATGGTTCCATAAATAAACCAATAGAATTCTTTGTAAACCAACTTAAATATACTAAACAATATTTTTATGCTGCTTCAAGTATACCTCAATAAACGTTACATAAAAAGACGAATAATTTTAACACGAATATATAAAATAACTCAGTAGAAACGAGACATCGTTAGAAATACAAATGCCACTTAAATTCTTTAATGGTTTATATTAGTCTGGCACCAAACCAAATGTTATTACCGATTCTATTTTCCTTTACTTGCAATGCTTTGTCACGAAACAAAAGTAATTAGTAAAATATATTTTTTTTACCAAAAATATTTGGATACTTAAAGCAGAGATGGCTTTAAAAAATTTACTGTATAATAAAGAAAAAAAAAGACAAAAAAAAATTAACATCCTAAAAGCAATTTTAATATTTTTGGTGCACATTCAAGATTTATTTAATATTTTTTTACTTACCAATAAGGTAACTACGTTACCCTTATATTTCATAAATACCACATTGTAGTTACAAGCGAAAATGGAGTGTATTTATCTTAATATTCATACGATCATAAACCGATCTCAAGGGGAGCGGATATTGCTCTCAGGCCTGATATTATAACATCATGATATTTATTCCATTTTATTCCTTATACCCTTAACATACAATTCAAAATTGTCTAATTGATTAATTAGTCATCACCCACCAATTCTAATAAATATTAGCCTTTGAAATGGTATTTTATATTCAGTTATAGCTTTAACTATAACTCCATAAGGATCCTAATGGCTTGGCACGTTTGTTTTATTATTTCTTAAGCCATAGGATTATGATCGTTATTTCTAAGTAGATAAGTGCTAGATGAGTAGAGAATGAATATATACGTATAGAGTAACACTATTGTTTCCCTTCCGTTTGCTAAGCACTTTGTACGGTGACCTGTTTTCGTTCGACACACTTCATAACTTGTATAGGCTGTGAAAGGCTAGCGAGGATTCTGTAGAATATTAGGGAACAAAATAGGGTCTAATTTTGGGGAAAATACTGGAATTTAATATTAACATACATTCATATACACACAAGAATGTCTCTATGAAATTAATGAATTTTAACATAAAAATACTTATTTATTCGTAGGACAAAGGACCGTAGCACTTCGTAGCACTTTGTATAAACCTAATATTCTATCGGTAATATACTCTGCACACAAGCAATGGTTACATTTGTCACTTTGACACAGATTATATTTACATTTTATTATTCATATTCAACAATTGACAAAATATATTTTATGAATACAATATATGTTCAATTATTATTAATATTGTATGCACTGTTTGGGATTTTTCTGTCCCTAAATGGAATATTGATAAGTGTGATAAGACTCATCATTAACGATAAATTAAAATTAATATTTTTAACTCAAAATATTGTACTTTTAGCTATGTCATAGCAGAATTATATTCATAATCAAATAATAATTAAATATATATGTATATATTTTTACAATATATCAATTAAAAATGGGCAAAACTTATAACCTTATATCCATTTGTTATAAAGTCAACATTATTATTTTAAGGCATCAAATACAATATATAGTATATACCTTTCACACATGTAGAAAGAGATGACAATAAGGATGATAGGTATAAAACCTTTTTGGTTATCAAACAGATAATAAGAACCAAATGCGAGCTAATTTTATCTTTAGTCGTTAGAATTCATAAATATTTACTTAATTATATCATGTATATAACCTATTAAGAATGGACATGTCGGGAATAAATAATTAGTAATGGCAAAGCTTGAGAAGGCTCTAACAATTCGAATAGACAAGGAACATCGTGATGAGGGTCACATAAAGTATATTTAAATATAACTTAATAGTATGGAGTTTAACATAAAGTTGTATTTCAATGAAAGAAATGTTAAGATAATAATTTTATATTATTTTAGTTTGTAAACTTCCAGAACTCGGAAATCTGCATTATTTCAGCTTTCATACAACGAATAACTTAGTCTCTTTGAATATATTTTTATTGAAGTACATTTTATCTCTTGTTCTGTTCAATATCACATTGTATAAAATATTATATTATATCTTTACAATATTATTTTAAAAGCACAATTGATAATTGGAATATATTTAAATAAATATAATGTTTTTAACATGTCTATATAAAAACTGAGCCTGTATAAAAATGAGTACCTAAATACTCAATTTATATTCACTCAAACATAAGTACTCTATCTCTTTTCCACCCACACACTGGATATGTATTTGCTTTGTATAGACTGTATCATTAAAGTACCCCCATAGGATTACCTGAACACCCCCGCAACGAAGTCTCGTTTTGTAATCTATTTATAAGGGGGTGGTAATTGTGATATAATTCAAATTAATATAACGCTTTTGAATTAAATTGTCAATTAAAATGAAACGTAATTTTGTATTTTAACAGTCGTAATATTATTTTCAAACAAATATTAATATTGATAAATTATATTATATTTTTAGCCAATAATAGTTAAAATGCAATTTTAATACAATAATTCAAAAACTACTAACATAGAAAGAAATGAACTTTTGTAACAACACTTACACCTATTAATGTATTCAGTGGGTAAGGCTTTTTGGCAATACAGCTCGATCCAAAAATAGAGGAAATAAATGAAAATGGATCTAGAATATTTTACATTTACTGGAACATTTTGATTGTTATGGAAAAATATGTACAAAATTACTGCTAATTAAGAAATAGATTATAATCACATATTAAAAGTTTGGAGTACATAACTAAAGTGTATTAGTATTTGTAACGTGCGCCTGAAACAATGAAGATAGAACAATGCATGAATGTAGCAGTTCCATGGAATTAACAGTTTATCTACGCCTCCTAGACGGTTTTATATGTGGTGTAAGTGACAAGATGTTGCGGTTTTATGTATTACTAATAATAATAATATCATAAATATTTATTTTATATAAGTATATCCATAGTTCACTTATTTTTTAGAGTCTTACTCAGTTACTTGTGATTTCGTTTATTGGTTATAGTATTACATATTGTTATGTTTAATATGTAATGTCAATTGCAAATGAAATTGTGAGAAACACACATGTTATTTTAAAAATCTTTAATGTATGAATATATATATATATATATATATATCAATACTTATAGTCTAATCAAAAAAAGTATGAAATAAATTAATGTATTCATCATCTTTATTATCTTCTTGCCCTTTTCCTAATTTTGGGGTCGGCGCAGTATTTTTTTCTTCGACGGTCCTCTACCTGTCCATCCCTCCACTACCATACCCAGTACTCTTGTGGTTACATGCCTTTCATCTCTCCGTATACCATGAAAGAGGGCTACCTCTATTTTTTTCTGTATTATTTATTTTAATTAAAACGCGAGCTCGTTTAATTTAAACCACTCACCGGCCACTGGGAATCTTAGTTACGGCTGCAATCCCTTTACAAAATTAAACTCAAAATTCCATTAATTCTCAATTCTCTTTGAGGATATTATGCACTCAGTTAACTAACTTAATTATTACAAAATTAAGTTTATAAAGTGGTGCCGTGAAATATTAAATGAGAGGTTTTCTAATTTAAATTTAATAGTTTTTAAATATGTAAATTAAACGAGTGTTAAGCAACATTCGTAAACATTTATATTATATCTATATAAACTATGACCAAATATATATTTTTTCCCACTTCTTCTATATGTTAAAAATTTCATAAAAAAAAACGGTGTATTTTTGGGGATTTTATATTAAAATCATGAATAAAATATTGTGAACTTTATATTCATAAAATGACCTGATTTAGCGAGTCATTTCAAAACTGGCTGTATTTCAATCTGGCGCAGTCGCAATTTGCCTATTGTGCCACCGCTTGAGACTAACATACACCCTGCGCTCATGACAAGTGGACGGTAGCGTTAGCAAATTAATATTGAGGGTTGGTGTTGGTTAGCCATTTTAATTACTAAACTTTTGTAGATTACTACTCATGCTAAAGTTTAAATAATATTCATATTATGCTCTTTCTCAACATTAAAATAGCAGATACTTAATTTTGGATAAAAACAAAATTATATAATAAATAAGTAAAAAGCAAAGTTGATACAACCCTTAGATCTAGAAGCTTAAAATTCAAATGCGTTATGAAGGTATTTTTTAATTTGTAACATATTTGTAAAATAAGGCCAAAACTTTCTATAAAAATTTGTATCGACAAAGGCTTAACTCTAAGCTTTGTATAAATACTCTACAACAAAAATACAAAAGTGTATGATTTAACATATTTAGATATTCATCCCCTAGGTACCTACATATATAGTATATGACTATATAAAATGATGATAGGGGATGGGGGCTTGTATATCACTCAATAAAGAAAATAAAAAACAAGTCTCTTTTGAATGTAAGTTCAGTTAAAATATTTAATTGAGGCTTAAATTTTCTTTAATAGACTTTTATTTCATTCTAAGCTACATTTTTAAGGTTCACGTTAAACCAAAGTCTAGTCAATCTGTGGCCAACGTTAGAATTATTAAACAAAAATAAGTTTGTGTTTATAAGTTGTGATGTAATAAACTATTTGTAATATATCACAAACAAATTTTAAAACCGCCAATTTAGGCTTTAAGTTCAGTTTAAAATAATATTTGAAATTATATTTTAATGAAGTCATGTTAAATTTATTTAATTTAATAACTTTAAATAACATAATTGTAGATTGGACAATTAGCGCACGCCGCTGGTTAATGTGGCTAAACATGTGTATAAATAATTGCAAATATTAATTTTGATTGTGGCTTCATTTCAACGTTATTTTATACTACTAGTTTTATTAAAGCGACACGATGGCTCAATTAGTTAAATAGGATGGTACTTCAGAGGTCCTAACTTCGAATCTTGCTTATGTTGATGAAATTCTCACTTTATATTTATGCAAATTTAAATATTTTTTCGCAGACCATACAAGTTAGCCGCCCATGAATGCACGAGTATGGCATGGTGCCAACGATTCCGTATCTCAGATTTTCTAATAGATAAATCGCGGGTGCATTCAACCCGTTATCGCCAACTAAATACCGATTTCACGATCCATTATATTTACTGTTAATTTATATTCATTATTAATAAATAAATTTAAATATAAATTGAAGTATTGAAAATTAATATTAATTAAATTTGCGTTAAAACCATATGGTATTTATTAATGATATTTCATTTATCATTATTATAGTTATATAAAATATTTTATAACATTTTCGAGTGGTGGTTTTTTCTCCAAGTTCAACCAACAATTAACAAACGACATTTGGTACATTTACATAAACGGATACCAGGAGAACATAACGCAGGTGTTACCGGTGTCGGGATTTCGGAGTTTTTATCGTGAATAATGACCTGCAAAGCTGCTATCGACCGCGCAACGGAACATAATGTTAATATATTATCATTATTTTTCCTTTCCAAGTGATAATGTGCACATTTTTTATCAAAACCTTCTTTTTTGAACACAATACATGTACTTTAATATTAACGATTTTAAATTTAAGCGAGTACTTTCTGTGTTAAAAAATTGTAAACAAAGTAAAATTTTATCCAAAAATAGTAAAATTTATTCCATTCCCTTCTAAAACTTTTCGTTATCGCTAGTACAAAGTATATATTTTCAGGTAGTCAGCGAGGTTATTAAGCTGTCGGGAAAAAAGGTTTCGGTAAGTACTTATCTCTTTCTTTTTAGGGCGATTACACATCCAAGACAGACATTAAGGATAGATATGTTACAATACTTTTAATATTAAAATAGAAGATATTATAATACTGAAAAATTGATTTATAGACAACTTGCAAAAATAGAAAAAATATTGAGAATTTTAGTAATGAAGTAATGTAAAATATTCGGGGAGCTCTTTTTATAAATTTTAATTTTTGATTTCCAGTTTTTGATTATATATATAATATTAAATATATTGTCTTAAGATTGTTAATTAAAGTCTGTAGCGACCCTTATCCCTATTATTAGGCTTCTCTTATCTCACCACTGCAAAGTTCAAGCAACAAAGACTGGAATACCTCAGATATTATTATTAAAGTATAATTTATGAGAAAGAATATTATGAGTAAACGAAGGTTAAAGTAAAATGCTTTTTAAAATATTTAATACGAAACTAATGGGATTTATTTTGTGTATAGAATTTCATCGTTCTATTGCAATATAAACATATATAAAATAATATAATATTTATATCTTTAGAAAATACTGTTAATAGTTTATCAATTGTATCAAATTAACGGTAAATTTTATTTATATAATAAAACTGAATAAGTATCTGTCTGTCTAGCTAGTTATAAATGCAATTTATATTTTATAATATTTACGAAAATAGCAGAAAAATCTCATTATAATTATAATTGGAATCTCCATGCCAAGAATAATATACAAAAGTTATAAAAGAAAGGAAAATATAAAAGAAATTTTAAGTAAAGTTGTTATCGTTATTACAATCAACGCATAATGTGACCCCATAACTATGATGGATAGTGGTGTGAAGTTGGAATTACGTAGAAAATGCACCCAAGATGGCCGCTTGAAATATGATATGGACGCGTTCTGTAATGGTTTTGGATTATACATGAGACGTCGAAATTATTAATCATTCTGTTATATTTCCATATAACTTTGATACTACAACATATTGAGAATATTAGTAAAATCCTCTCAAACAGTATTTAAAATTATTCAAATAATGTTTAATACTAAAATAACAAATTTAATTACAGAATTGCTTGTTTTTGTAATGTTTCTTTTCTATGATTAAATATCTTGCAGAGTTTTTAACTTTAATGAAATTGCTTGCAAAACTATTTTGTATCTATAAATATTGTTTTGTGTTATCTTTTTTAATACCGATAATAAAGTCATTTTTAATATCTTTTATTACTAAAAATTATATTTATTTTATTGGCATAAAAGAAATAAAAAGTAAATTCCTTAGAGATTTCTAATATTATTCATTCAGATACTTGAATCAAAGAAGTGTTTTGTCTTTGAATAGTGAAAAAATTAATATTTTTATGATAGTATCAAATATATATTGTGGGGACATTTTGCTATGAACAATATATGCAAAACAATATGTACTAACTATGAGTTTTATATTAACCATCTAAGCAATATATTATACACAAACAAACACGCCGACACACGTATCGCATTCAGATATAAAACTCTTACATTTCTCTTTTAAACTCTGCATTTCTCAAAGGGTATCGTTGGTTAAACTCTTGGTGATTAAGTGGCACGAGGAAACTTAGTTGTGCTTTGACTCAGCTTAAAGCGGAAACATACAAGTAAAAATATATATTTTTTATATCTTTTCCTTTAATGTATATATTTTTTTTGTTTGTAAATATATATACATTAAATCTATTAAGAGTTGTGTCTGAGATATTTATAAGTTAACATTTAAATTATTAAATTAATTGATTTAGTATTTAAAAAATTGTATGCTAACCGCTTTAATACGAATTGCCGAATTTCGATCGTTGATTAAATAAAATAATATCTGTTTGTGTTTTTATCTTTTTTTCAGACGAATTGGTTTAAGTTGTACTAAATTACGAAGAAATAAATATAATGTGGTGATGTAAATCGATCTGATTGAAAAAGCAACGTTTTTATTGCAGTGTCAAAATGTAAGAAAATGTTAATGTTAATAAAAATATATGAAAATATGATGGAATATCAATCGATTAAAATAGTGAGATATTATTAAATTGGGACGCAATGTTAAATTCATATCATGACTGGTATTGACCCATTAACCCTTAAAAATATTGAACTCCCAGAACAGGTAAGAATAATTTTTTTGGGATAACTGCTGATTTACGGTTCAACCTCGAATTTGTTCTTTGGATTGAGTTGCAAGCAAGAAAACACTAGTAAGTAGTGCTGCCACTGATGGACATTTAGAAAAATTAAGATCTACAGATGTTTTTCTCATCCAAGACGAATCGGGAATATAGGGATAATAGAACGGAAATACCCGAAGGACATTCAGCTCTCTTAATCACCGTACAATATACTTTAATTTATATTACTTAAAGCTGTACTAAATACTTAAATTCACAATAGATCAAATATCGAAAATATATAGCAAATATTCACCATACACTAATTACCCACAATTCCCATAAAATAAGCCATCAAGTGGATTGCGTGTACAAAACGAACTAATTGGAATTAGTAATATTGTAAAATGTTTGTCTTTTATCAATATCAATAGTGTGTATGGTTGATATGATCATAGAAGGTAGGCCTTTCGGTTTGGTTGATTTTGTATTCACAATAAGTATTCCAAATAGGTTTGTGTTTGCTATCCGAACTTAAATGAGGAAATATCATATAAAAGTTCATAAATTAGAGAACTTTTAGTGTAGAATATCAAAAAAAGTATTTAGTATTATTATTAAATACAAGCACCTGTATTTTCAATTGTATAAAGAAGAGCTCGTTTTTGTTTTAATAATATTGAACTTTTATATTATATTAAAAAAAGCCTAAAATATTAATAAAAAATTAACAGCTGTTTAGATTTTATTATCTATGCATACTTAATAATAATTATCTATACTTTATAACCAAATTATTTATTCCCCTTTTACTAGATTTGTAGTTAGTAGAGTTTCATACCTCAAAAGGAAAAAACGGAATTATTATTGGATCACTTTGCTGTCTGTCCGTTTGTCTTTCTATCTGCCTATCAAGAGTCTTAATTCCGAGAACGCGTGGAGATATCGAGTTGTTATTAAAACTAATTTACTACAGTTCCTTGAAGTTTTACTATTTAATTAATATACAAAATATACGGCCATTTATTATTTAAACGTGAAACAGATATAAACTATTAATAAAATATATATACATTAAATTTCAAAAGAAAATCACTAAAATCACTTTATAAAGGGAACAGCATCTGGCACCGACGTTGCTAAGGACTGAGAAAATTGCTGAGCTCTGATCGTAAATTTAGCGAGACCTTTCAGATCCGTATTGTTATGAATGTACATTATATATCGGTTTACATAACGTATTTAATATTAACAATATAATACATATATAATAATATGGAAGTCTATAAATATATTAACACATTCGAGCCTATCAAATTTTCTGCGTTTCTAATCCTGAGTACCGGCTAATATAATGAAATTCTGAAGCTGGTTGCCGGAAACTTGTATCTTCAAGGGGAGGATAAAAAGTATAAAATTTGCTTGCGGCAACCAGGTATAGAATTTAAAATGACGTGAATTAACGCCAGCGGCAACAAGGGATAGAATTTGAAATAACGTGAATTCAAATCAGCGGTCGTGAATGTGTTGACATCATATTTTCATAATTTCTGTGACCTATTCGTGACATTTAGAGACTAATTTCAAATCCCTCATGAATATTCGACCATTTGTTATGGTATATATTTTTTTATATATATGGTATATATAAAAACCTTAATAGGACTTCCATGATGTCGATAACTACCAATCTAATTAGAGTTGCTAGTTAGTGCGCTTGAAATAGACCGCGTTGTGAGCTTGAATTAACTTGATTGGAATAATCACTTCATTAAGTACAAACCACATCTTCTATTCATTTCTTATATTTGTATATAAATGTTTGTTACAGATTTGCTTGAATTAACTTGATTGGAATAATCACTTCATTAAGTACAAACCACATCTTCTATTGGTTTAATATATTTGTATATAATATATATGTTAGTTAACGATTTATTTTGTTGAAAACGACATAAAATAATGTTTACTTTTTAGTATTTTATTACTTTTTCTACATTTAAGATATATAATCAATCAAAATTCCATGCCTATTAGCTTGTTATTCTTAACAAATTATTTGTTCGCAACTTTTTCTTGACCCCCGTTGTTATACTTCAGTTTAACAATACATCAAAATAGGAAATAAGTTCAATGAACCGTAAGTAATATGATTGATGTTACAAAAATGCTGACTCATTAGATTTTTATCATAAACAGCTATAATGGTGCAACTTTGTTTGTTTATTTTTGTAATTTGTTACACGATCCTGAGTTTGTTGGCAAATTATATTTGTTGTATATAAATAAAAAGAAAGGTTCAAGTAGGAACTCTATAGGTAGTTAATATAGAAGAACGTGTCTCTCGATTTTGGTGTTGGTCAAATTTAAAGTGTATTTTTTGGATGTAATTTTTTAGGTAAGAACTATGTTACTACATATTTTTTTGTGTGAAATATCAAACATTATGACCTTATCTAATTTTACTGTACTAAAAGTATGAACACTCAAATAGGTAGTAGTTTCTTAAGTAAATGAATAGTACATTTTCAAATCTTAATACATCGGAGTAAACATTATATTTTAATATCTCTTACATCTTATATTTATTTTAATAGTATCAAGCTATAACTATGTATATAATGTTAAACTAATACATAATAGCTACATTCCCTCGTTTTTTTTTACTCTGAATAAAATTTGAAGCAAAAAAGTTTCTTATCGTCCTTTGATTTGTAGATGTCTTGAACAAGAAGTTCAGCACATTTTTATTTATTTGAGTACATTGTTTGAAAAATGTGCAGAAAAAATTTTAAAAATCCAGAACATTTTTTCATGCATGCATTTTTTTGGTAAATGTTAAGTATTGTACGAGAAATATAAAAAAAAATAAACAACTAACATAAAAAGCTTAAAAGACAAAAGTAGTCGGGGGCTACAACTTTATTTTATATTTGTAGAATATTGGATTCCTTGACATTTCATATATCCTTTGTCACCTCATTTATTATAATACCCAGATTTTTCGTTATCCAACACGCGTCCAGGACGTGTCCGTATCATTGCTGAGTGAGGTCAAAACATATGACACTGATATTAGAAAACCAAAGAAAATATTAAATTTATATTGTTATAGTTATAGTATAGTAAGTTAACTTTCTAAAGTTATTCCTCGCTTATTATCAAGGAATTAGGATATCTGAACGAGAAGTTAAATTTTAAACTAAATATTTCAAAAGCTTATCTTTTCATTAATTGTATGAATAGTTGCTGCAAAATTTAAGTTTAGTTAAAAGTAGAGTATGATATAAGACATTGTACATATTTTTGAATTAATCTAATTTACTTGTTACAACATTCTGTGAAAGTCACTATTTGGGTTAAAAGTTATCCTGATTTACTGCTATTTTATGTTTCATTTCTCCTTTACTAGCACGCTTTAGTTCATTTAATCTAACATGATTACTTTAATACAATTACGTACAATAGGTTGCATATTAGCAAAATTATTATAATAATTACAGGTTACAAACCCAAAATAGGTAGATTTAAATTTTTAATAAATATAAAATAAAATCTTCGACACTGGCAGGACTTGAACCTGTAATCTCAAGAAAACTATTCCGTAGATGGATTTAATTCCTAATTTTTTTATTTAATTCAATGAATAAAAACCTTCAGCTACTTCTGATGATTAAAAGACAAAATTGTGGCGAGGTTTTGATAATATATTTGCTCTTTATTATATTAACTGTTTGTTACATATTTACAATTATTTGTAATATAAGGTACATTTAAGGCTAACCCGCTATCCATTTATTTTTATAAATGATAGCGTTTTGATAAATATTGTGGGTAAATAATAATTTGTAACGTAATTAGCATTTGTTAATTACGTTGCAAAAGTAAATAGCAATCAACAAAGTGGACAGTGATAAGAACATACTGGTGTTGTACTATGAGTAATTATAAATGTTTATTTATTCTTTTAGAAAGTTTTAGTGATTAATTCTTTGTGCTAGTTTTAATTGCATATTAAGTTTGGATATATTTTCATTTGTTGTGAGTGATAAAGATTATTAAAGATTATTATTAGATTACTATTAGATACATTAGATTATTATTAGATGTATTAGAGAACTGCGATTACTTTAAATTAATCATTTTAATTATTCCTAATGAAATATGAAGTTTAGTTAATATTTCATTTACTGTGAGTGATTTTAATAAGTGAGTGTATTAGTAGATAACTTTGTTTATTTTAAATTTGTTGTTTTTGATAAAAAGTTTTGATGTGTTTTAATTAATTAAATTATTATTGTTATTCCAGTGTGTTGTATTTTCTTATTCCTAAGAATTTATAATTGAATGCATTTGACTTTTTATTTGATGAGTATGAGTAATACTGATAAAAGAGTCGATGAATCCTATGGAGTCATCGACTCTGATCTTTTTAAAAATTCTAATTTAGGTTCGAATCTGCCATATACGAGGTGTGGTCAAAACTATCGCCGAGTTTGAATTTTTGCGGGTTACCTATTAAAAAAAATGGATCAAAGAACCTATATCAAATTTTGTGTGAAAAACGAAATTAAGGGCACGGATGCATTCCGAATGTTCACTGTGACTTACGGAGAAGCTACCTTGGACCGAAGCAACGTTTATCAGTGATACAAAAAGGCCGAGAAGATATAAACGATGAAGAGCGTATCGGACGCCCTAATAATTCAACAACAGACCAAAAGCTGCCGCACGAACCAAGACCGAAAAAAGCGCGTCAAGTTCGGTCGAATATGAAAGTTTTGCTTATAGTCTTCTTCGATTGCAGGAGCATGGTGCATCATGAGTTCTTGCCACAGGATAGAACGGTCAAGATGGAATATAACCTGCAAGTTATGTGCAATTGGCGAGAAGCAATCCGCCAGAAATGCCCGGATTTGTGGAAGAACAAAAATTGGCCTTTGCATCACGATAACGTCCCACACAAATCGTTGTTTGTGGGCGACTTTTTGGCCAAAAACAACACACTAATGATGCCGCAGCCACCGTATTCCCCAGATCTGTGACGTTTTCTTGTTCCCATAACTGAAGAGGCTCATGAAAGGACGACGCTACGAAGAGCTGAAGTAGATAAAAAAAATATTATGTTTGAAGTGCTTCGAAGATTGGAAAAAATGTTGGCACAGGTGTATAATATCTCATGAGGATTACTTTGAAGGGGACAAAATAGATATTCATGGAAAAATAAATAATTTTTGAAAAAACACAAAATTCGAGATATTTTTTAAATATATCATATTTCTACAATATGTGTGCTTTTTGTTTAGTTAGACATTTATCAAAATATTGTAAGAGTATTTTAATAAAATATTAAAATTCATCGTATTTAGAATATTTTATTAAAAGATGATTAGATAGTGACGTCATCAATATTCTACTTCGAAAATCAACAATTAAAAAATAATGTAATAGTTGTTAACGTAAAATAATAAAATGTTACAATGAATAAAATGATAGTTTCCTCTTTTTTGTCTGTTTTCCTTTTATATATGTCATTGTATTCTTTTCTTACATAAATAGTGTAACATTATTACTTATTATATGTATGTATATAACATAATAAATAAAAAAAACAAACATGGTTTTGTAATCTTGTTTGAACATGACATACGAGTATTTGCTAATTCCATTAACATTATTATCTTTTCTTTTCTTATATAAATGAGTGTATTTGGAGATATTGCTCGGGTAAAAACATAAATATTGACATTCCAAATACAAAATATGGTTGTTACAGGAAAAAACACAAGGGGGAATGGATCTGTTCCTGCCAATTATATATTTGTTTATTTATCAGAAAAATAATATAAAGGTTTAACTTTTCTCTTTAAAAGATCTCTACCAGTTACCCTTCGGCGGAAAAATATTAAAATAATTTTGCGAACGTTAAAAATATAAAAAACACGGTAACAAAAAGATATTGTACAAAAATATTTTCGAAAAGGAGTAAAAATTTTTGAACTAAATAATGTTGTAATATCTTACCTTCAAAAAAGTAATATTTATGTTAGTCGAATGAGAAGTTTAATGTATCTAAATTCTTTCTATTGTTAACGAATTAGTTGAATTGAAGCAAATCTCTGTGTAACTAACTGTTTTCACTTTATAACATTGTGACTTCTTTCTAGGTTTGTTTAAAGCTTTTAGGGTTTAGCAATATTACAAATTTTAGAAATTTACAGTTTAAATTTAATCTTTTTTACAAAACTTTGAGATGTTAATAAATTTAAAAACAATGTTAAGTTAATACAACATTTTTGAATATCTAGAACATTATGCACCCTGGGCATGATTGCTTGCTGTCAGACTATTTCAAGATATATTATAAATGTAAATTAGGCTTTAAGTATGATTTAAATAATTCTTCTCTTGTATATGGCAAATAACTTTTCGAACTAAGGTTGTTTCGTCAATGAAAAAATTTTAGGTATAAAATTTATTTTCAATACAGAGTTATGTCTTTTTTATGTCTTACTAGTTTGTTGTGAATATTCTAACATTAAATACATGAGTAAAAGTGACATCAAATACACCATCTTCTAAGCATTTTTAATTTAAGAGTTCTTAAGTTATCAAAACCTCGCCACAATTTTGTCTTTTAATCATCAGAAGTAGCTGAAGGTTTTTATTCATTGAATAAAATAAAAAAATTAGGAATTAAATCCATCTACGGAATAGTTTTCTTGAGATTACAGGTTCAAGTCCTGCCAGTGTCGAAGATTTTATTTTATATTTATTAAAAATTTAAATCTACCTATTTTGGGTTTGTAACCTGTAATTATTATAATAATTTTGCTAATATGCAACCTATTGTACGTAATTGTATTAAAGTAATCATGTTAGATTAAATGCCCCCCGCCTCAGTGCACCTCGACGAAATACCTGACCAGATCGTAACGGTCGAGGACGCTGAAAAAGCCGCGACGCGATTCACAAACCATATATCAGACATAATAGGAACGTCCTCGAGGGAGGTCCGCGCAACCTTCGATGGGAGCCGTGCACTCCCTCCGGACATTAGGCACCTAGTTAACCGTAAAAACGCCGCGATCAGGAACCATGACACATATCCGACAGACGAACATCGACGGGAGCTACGCCGCCTCCAAAGGGAGTTGAGACAAGCTCTTGACACCTTTAGAGATGGAGGCTGGGACAAGAAGCTTTCAGAGCTATCTCCTTCACACCAGGCTTACTGGTCATTGCAGAGAGCCCTGAAAGCCGAAACTGTCTCGGCAATGCCCCCGCTCGATAGACCTAACTCCACGCCCGCATTCGACGACCGAGACAAAGCGGAATGTCTAGCCGACAGCCTAGAGAGCCAGTGTAACATTAGCACGCAACCGGTCGAACGCGAACATGTCGAAGTCGTCGACAACACTGTTCGAGTCATGTGCTCTCAACCACCAGCAGGTCCCCCCATAGAGGAAACGAACCTCGAAGAGGTAACGAACCTAGTTAAGGCGCTTCACGCCAAAAAGTCGCCAGGATCAGATAGGATCACCAACAAAGTGATCAAACTCCTTCCGCCTCCTTTGCTTTACCTAATGGTTAATATTTTTAATGCTCTACTGGCCGGTTGCCGGTTTCCGGCCCAGTGGAAAGAGGCCATAGTGATAGGCATTCACAAACCGGGTAAGCCCCGGAATCTTCCAACTAGTTACCGTCCAATTAGTCTCCTTAGTAAACTAGGGAAAATCTATGAGAGGATTATCCTCAGTAGACTTAAGTCAGAAGTAGAGAGACTGAACATCATCCCAAATGAGCAGTTTGGCTTTCGAGCCTATCATTCCAGTTCCCACCAGGTGCAACGCCTCACAGAGCACATCCTTTCTGGGGCCACTTTGTGCCGCAAGCTACGTAGGACAGGAGCGCTCTTCCTCGATGTAGCGAAGGCATTCGACAGGGTCTGGCACAATGGACTGGTATACAAGCTATACCAGTTCAGGGTGTCGGACAGACTCGTACTAATAATACGGGACTTCCTGTCGAATCGCTCCTTCCGCTACAGAGTGGAAGGCGTGATGTCGACTCCCCGCCCCATCAGGGCAGGCGTCCCTCAAGGTTCAGTCCTCTCACCAATTCTCTTTTCAATTTACTCCAGCGACATTCCTAGGCCGCGTTATAAAGTAGAATTAGCAATGTTCGCGGATGACACCGCAATTTACACATCCTCAAGGGATCCTTATGAGATCTCTCAACGCCTCCAATCCGCAGCCGACTCCCTCGGGAACTGGTTTCGGAAATGGAGGATTGAGGTGAACCCGGAGAAGAGCACCGCGGTACTCTTTGAACGGTCACGATCCACAAGGGGCCCGGAGATTAAACTCTTTGACAAACCGATTCCTTGGAAAAACAAGGCCAAGTACCTAGGAGTGACGCTGGACAAACAGCTAGTATTCACTTCACATATCGAGGACGTTCGCAACAGAGCGGCCTTTATCCTAGGGCGACTTTATCCCCTGTTAGGCAAGCGGAGTAAAATGTCCCTTAGAAATAAGGTCACACTTTACAAAGCCTGCATACGCTCCGTCATGTCCTATGCAAGCGTTGCCTTCGCTCACGCGAACCTGAAGCCCCTTCAGGTGCTTCAGAACAGATTCATGCGGCTCGCCACTGGAGCACCGTGGTATATGCGTAATATCGACTTGCACAGAGACTTAGATCTACCGACGATCGCACAGTATTTCAAGGGGCTCTCCAAAAGCTACTTTGACAATGCTGTGGGACACCCAAACCCGCTGGTGGTTAAGGCCACAGGATACACGGCCCGTAAGACTCCTAAAGTCAGAAAGAGAAGACCCAAGTCGGTACTTTTCGACCCGGACGACGCGATTACGTTAGGGAACGCTACGTAAAAGCGGCAAAGCGAACATAAATACTACACATACACACACACAGCGTCTTCGCCGGCGAAGACGAGGCCCCCATCCAAGCACGTTGCTCCGGTGTTCTGCCGTCGGAGGACGTTAGTGTCAAATTCTAACCCACATCCAACCCTCGCTTCCCACCTAACGGCGTCCTGAGCCGTGGTCCGAGCCTCACAGGAGGCGCCCTCAGGACGCGCGTTCCCCTGGGGCCCTTCAGGCCCCCCCTTTTCAAGGGTGGGTCTCTGCACCCGTCCATTACTCCGGTGACGCTGTCATGGCCAGTAGGGCTAACAGCAGAGACAAAAAAAAAAAAAAAAAAAAAAAAAAAAAAAACAAAAAAAACAAAAAAAAAAAAAAAAAAAAAAAAAAAAAAAAAAAAAAAATAAGATTAAATGAACTAAAGCGTGCTAGTAACGGAGAAATGAAACATAAAATAGCAGTAAATCAGGATAACTTTTAACCCAAATAGTGACTTTCACAGAATGTTGTAACAAGTAAATTAGATTAATTCAAAAATATGTACAATGTCTTATATCATACTCTACTTTTAACTAAACTTAAATTTTGCAGCAACTATTCATACAATTAATGAAAAGATAAGCTTTTGAAATATTTAGTTTAAAATTTAACTTCTCGTTCAGATATCCTAATTCCTTGATAATAAGCGAGGAATAACTTTAGAAAGTTAACTTACTATACTATAACTATAACAATATAAATTTAATATTTTCTTTGGTTTTCTAATATCAGTGTCATATGTTTTGACCTCACTCAGCAATGATACGGACACGTCCTGGACGCGTGTTGGATAACGAAAAATCTGGGTATTATAATAAATGAGGTGACAAAGGATATATGAAATGTCAAGGAATCCAATATTCTACAAATATAAAATAAAGTTGTAGCCCCCGACTACTTTTGTCTTTTAAGCTTTTTATGTTAGTTGTTTATTTTTTTTTATATTTCTCGTACAATACTTAACATTTACCAAAAAAATGCATGCATGAAAAAATGTTCTGGATTTTTAAAATTTTTTCTGCACATTTTTCAAACAATGTACTCAAATAAATAAAAATGTGCTGAACTTCTTGTTCAAGACATCTACAAATCAAAGGACGATAAGAAACTTTTTTGCTTCAAATTTTATTCAGAGTAAAAAAAAACGAGGGAATGTAGCTATTATGTATTAGTTTAACATTATATACATAGTTATAGCTTGATACTATTAAAATAAATATAAGATGTAAGAGATATTAAAATATAATGTTTACTCCGATGTATTAAGATTTGAAAATGTACTATTCATTTACTTAAGAAACTACTACCTATTTGAGTGTTCATACTTTTAGTACAGTAAAATTAGATAAGGTCATAATGTTTGATATTTCACACAAAAAAATATGTAGTAACATAGTTCTTACCTAAAAAATTACATCCAAAAAATACACTTTAAATTTGACCAACACCAAAATCGAGAGACACGTTCTTCTATATTAACTACCTATAGAGTTCCTACTTGAACCTTTCTTTTTATTTATATACAACAAATATAATTTGCCAACAAACTCAGGATCGTGTAACAAATTACAAAAATAAACAAACAAAGTTGCACCATTATAGCTGTTTATGATAAAAATCTAATGAGTCAGCATTTTTGTAACATCAATCATATTACTTACGGTTCATTGAACTTATTTCCTATTTTGATGTATTGTTAAACTGAAGTATAACAACGGGGGTCAAGAAAAAGTTGCGAACAAATAATTTGTTAAGAATAACAAGCTAATAGGCATGGAATTTTGATTGATTATATATCTTAAATGTAGAAAAAGTAATAAAATACTAAAAAGTAAACATTATTTTATGTCGTTTTCAACAAAATAAATCGTTAACTAACATATATATTATATACAAATATATTAAACCAATAGAAGATGTGGTTTGTACTTAATGAAGTGATTATTCCAATCAAGTTAATTCAAGCAAATCTGTAACAAACATTTATATACAAATATAAGAAATGAATAGAAGATGTGGTTTGTACTTAATGAAGTGATTATTCCAATCAAGTTAATTCAAGCTCACAACGCGGTCTATTTCAAGCGCACTAACTAGCAACTCTAATTAGATTGGTAGTTATCGACATCATGGAAGTCCTATTAAGGTTTTTATATATACCATATATATAAAAAAATATATACCATAACAAATGGTCGAATATTCATGAGGGATTTGAAATTAGTCTCTAAATGTCACGAATAGGTCACAGAAATTATGAAAATATGATGTCAACACATTCACGACCGCTGATTTGAATTCACGTTATTTCAAATTCTATCCCTTGTTGCCGCTGGCGTTAATTCACGTCATTTTAAATTCTATACCTGGTTGCCGCAAGCAAATTTTATACTTTTTATCCTCCCCTTGAAGATACAAGTTTCCGGCAACCAGCTTCAGAATTTCATTATATTAGCCGGTACTCAGGATTAGAAACGCAGAAAATTTGATAGGCTCGAATGTGTTAATATATTTATAGACTTCCATATTATTATATATGTATTATATTGTTAATATTAAATACGTTATGTAAACCGATATATAATGTACATTCATAACAATACGGATCTGAAAGGTCTCGCTAAATTTACGATCAGAGCTCAGCAATTTTCTCAGTCCTTAGCAACGTCGGTGCCAGATGCTGTTCCCTTTATAAAGTGATTTTAGTGATTTTCTTTTGAAATGCATATTGGAAATGATTGGTGTATAAAATACTGTAAATTGGCTTTCATATTACACAAAAAGATATGTATTTACATAAATTATGTAAATGAAAGTCATTGTTAAGGGGTGTCTTAACCGAGATACCAATTCACTTTGATTCATGATATATTTTGTAAAAATGTTATAAAAAAAACTTTAATTTAATGTATATATATTTTATTAATAGTGTATATTCGTTTCACCTTTAAATAATAAATGGCCGTATATTTTGTATATTAATTAATTATATACGTTGCCTTTAACGTTACTAACGTTCTCTCGTATTATATACGTTGCAACGTATATAATACGAGAGAAATTTACGTATTTCATAATAATTACAATAAAAATAAAAGTCACATAATGCATAAATTTAGATTATATGTCAAAATTTTATGTTTTTATTATCTAATATTATTTTATTATTGTAAAAAAACACTCCTTTTTAAAATGTTCATTAGTCCACTGAATTAATAACACCTGAACAAAATCCGCCTCATAAATTATTACTACGAAAAAAGAGGTATTTATATAATTTGTTAAATTTATATAAAATATAAGGTTTTTTGTTCTTTATAATTATTCACTAACGTTAAAGCAAGTTACTAATCCTCATTAACACTAGCAAGCAGTAAAGGTAGAATAAAAAACATATACCATCTGCTTAACCATCATAATGTATTTGCCAAATTAATTCGAAATCTCTTCCACCTACTTTTACAGCTGAGTAGGTAACAGATATCCAACCTTTGACATTATTTCTACTTCCTTTGATGCCTGGTATAACGTAAACACAGATTATTTCAATATTTTCATTTTCCGAACCCGTGCGTGACGTAAAAATAGATAGTGGCTATCACGATTACATGCTCTGTGTCCTGTGATCAAACAACGCAGCGAGGCGTGCGTGTCCCAGCGAGCAGGTGTCCTTTTGAGCATTTACCACATATTTTATAAATCCTCTAGAACTTTTATTAAGATTGACCTTAAGAGCTTCTGGCCTTTGAATTTTTATTTCGACTTTGTATTTATAATACTTGGATTTAATATTAAAAGAAAATATTATAAGGGATGTAAAAGCATCATTCTATCATTTATTACATAAAATTTCAAACGACTGTAAATGAGATGACCTAATCCGATTACATTTTTTAATTCCAAATAATAATGGCTCAGCCCTTAATACCAGGAGAACATAATGGATAAGTACCTGAACAAAATGAAAATTACAAGATAAATATCAGTCCCACGGGATATTACGGCGGGACTCTTCTAAAGGGACGTGTTTGTATTTGGTAATATTATATTATACTTTATTGAAAAACAATTTTGTTTCGATAATAATAGTGTATTTTAAAACTGCCTTATTTATTTATTAGATACATACCACTGCTATCGGGCCACGTAAGAATTTTTTTATGTGATTAACAAATTAAGAAAACGAACAATTTTTTTCAGAAAAATACCCACTAGGTCATAATTTAGTCCCCAATTGCAAGAAGTTATGATGAAATACATTTTATATCTTCTCAAACGAGTTAAGTAAATAGTATTTTTCATACCCTTCCTGATCCAGAGATCATTTAAAACCAAATATCCGACAAGAAATAGCAGCGATCACGGAGAGTACGTGCCGAACAGAAAGCAGAAAATTTGTCTGGTTTGAAATAAAACTAGCAAGGTAAAAGTACTTTATGAAACGGTTCTAAAGAAAAATGCAATTTCTTTTTAAATACATAATGTATTATTATAATTACATATTTTATAAGAAAAATAACCTTTACTTCACTTTGCTGTTAATAATTATGTCGTAAAAAAATGTCTTTATATCTTATGTCTTTTTTATAGTAATCAAAAATATTAAAAGTATATCTTTGCATAATTGATAATATGCCAGTTTTAACTTGTTTTATATTGTTATATTGTACTTGTTTTATATAACGCTATGTCGTTTGCTAGTGTTATATTTTTACGATAGGGTAAACATTTAATCATTTGACTGCATCTGTGTTGCAAAGCAGTCATACACGATCTGACTCAACCAGTGTTGTACTCCCCTTTGGAAGATGAGGCAGGTTATCCCTTACGAGGTAGCTTTTATGACGATTATTTTGTAAGGGACCTGATTGAGTTGGATGGCCAACAGTCTCTTACTTCTTAGTCTATTATTTTCTCTTGATTCTTTTACGTTCTTGAAGCATCTTTCCTATTTGCAGATATTCTTATAAGTGTAGTAGATAAATGCTTGGGAACAACATTCTTTCCCATCTTTAACATATTAATTAAAGATAATATATATACATACATAATATATAATATATTTTATACATGCTCTGTATGGCATAAAAGATAAAAAAATCAACTAAGCCATTTATATTAATACCTTAAGCAATATTCATTATTCTAATCTTAAATATCTAATACATGTTTATAATAAAGTACATAAAGTGGGTATATTAGTACATATATGTATTTCTTCACACTTTAGATAGACGTAAAGTATTTTCTTCTAGAAATAAGAAAAACTCAAAGACACTTAAACTGGCGAGAATTGGATATATTTTCTATTCTTCATTACAACTTTATTCTACCAAATTTTACAGTGACCTAAAGTTTCTTTTATGCTCCCATATTATTATTTGTTTTCCGCGATCCAATGTTTTCCAATGTTTTCCGCGATCTAATGTTTTCGGCGATCCAATGTTTATATGATATAAATTGATATACGTTCTCATTTTTTTATCTAATCAAGTTTTTTTTGGTTTGATTATTTAAGATTTCATTCCATTGTTCAGACAAAAAATTATCTATATTTGTTATTGTTATATGTTGTTCATGGACGGAAATAGCTACACTCATCATGATCACACGGTTTGTGATCAAACAACGCACTGAAGTGGACGCGCTGAAGCACCAGTGTACATGTACCTTTATAATATTATAATCATAGGAAGACTGTAACTGTATATAAAGCACCAACTCCTTTCATTTCAGTTTTCACTGGCGTATTAAAATATATGGATCCTTTTTAAAAAGCTTACAACTTAATACGTCATTACTAAGCCTCAAATATACATTTCATGACTGTAATAAAATTATATGTATGTTTGATGTTATTAATTATAACGATTAATAGAATCATACAATAATATATATAATGGTAGGATCATAACTTTCCTATATACTATTTCTGTGAATAATTGTTAGTAGGACATATTATAGACATATATTTATGAGTGTTATTTAATAATTTAATCTTAAATTTACATTTCATGACAAAAAATGCGCATTGTAAATTCAACATGTACGACAATTAAACACCGATTCAATTATGATTGATTTAACCTAATTTTATATTTAAATAAATTCAATACAAATTAACCATTGTTAAATGTATCACCTGAACAAAATAGCAATTCAAATTGTCGTTAATTATTTATAAAACTAGTTGATGCCCGTTACTCTGCTCTCGTGAACATAGCGATACACGTTGGAGTTACAAATGGAATGTTTGATATATGTTATCCACATGTTACATTTCGTTAAAATACACGTTTAGTTAGTAATCGTTTTAAAGGTCGAAGTGTGATGTTATGTAACCCTAATAAAAGGGATATCATTTAAATATAAATCCAACTGATTCCCGGGATGTGCACTTTCAAAGAAGAAAATAAAAAAGATATTAACGTTATTACTATAAATATATTAGTTCTATCTGTACATTTGTTTTTGTTTTCTACATATTATGATTCGATTTGAATTCTTCTATTTTGCGTCTTCAAAACTAGCGAAGCCGTAGACAAAAGCTTGTATTAGTATAGAAGTTGAAGCATTTGAATGTTTATGTCTGTGTCAATCAAGTTCTTATGTCGATTCAGCTCAAATAGTTACAGTCTTAAATATTGATACTCATGTGGGTGAGTTCATCTCCCAACCTCTCAGGTTATATGTATTTTGGAAGTCAATCTATTACATAATCCAAAATAATAATTAATAATTTCTAAACGATTTATGTATATATATCATGCAACTATTATATAACTGTATAAGTTCAGCTTAGTTTTCACTCCGTTTGTATGAGCTGAAAGTGATTGAAGTGTTTCTCTCAAATACAAATACAAAGCAGGTTACCTCAGAAGTAGATTACGTAAAGTGTACCTGTACGTATTATTATCTCACAACTACACAGAGTATTATATATCATTACCGCTCCGCAACCGCATACAGAGTGCGCTCGTCAGAACCTGAGCAGATTATTTACTCTGTGGTTTAGGATGAAGATAATGGAATTGTTTAAAATTATTAAAATTCTTTCATTAATATTAACATTGAATATGTCGTTAATAATTGTGAAATTATTACAATTTAGTTAAATAAAAATTGTTATTAGTATGTTTTGTTATTTTAACTTAATAATGTTAGATAAATGTATAATGTCATAATTTTGTGTGTTATATGTATTATTACGTGTCAACATTTAGTTATATATTTTATGAATGTTTTGATATTGTTTGTTTTGTATTGTAATATTTCAAAAGACTAAGGATTTATTTAATCTTACAGTCATGTGTAGTTTTGTCTTTGATGCGAAGAAAAAAATTGTTATAAGCAATAGTATCGTCTGTTACATTATAAATTTCATTTTTATTCTTTAAACTATAATACGTATAAGTGTTAAGTATATATTTATCTTTTCCATCTAGTTACTTTACCTAGTAGAATTCCCGAAAACAAACATTTACCAATTTTCTTTACCGATTATTACCTATTAGTATCTAACCAATTTAACTAAGATAGTTGCATTAACATTGTACAGGTATTTCTCATTCTCTCTTAAGAGTGAAAACATTTATATAAACAAAGATACATACATTTATTGCATCCCGAGTCACATTTAAACGCAGTCCACAATTAAATACAACGCATAATATTTATTATTCATGAGTTCATGATGAACATTCTCCTTCCTTTATTTTATTATATCCTTCCACTAGTATTGTATATAAAACTAAATAAAAAATTAAAAAAATAAATAATTTAAATTATAACATTGATGCGGGATTGTTTAAATAAAGACAGTTTCAAGTTCTGCTTAAGTTCTTAAACTTAAAAATGTATAAAATTTTAAGTTGAACATTTTAAAGCAATACTAAATATTTAACTTACAAGTACTAGCCATTCCGGTTGAGTATTTAGTTCAGGTGCTATAGATTTACTTCTAGATATCTTAAAAAAATAGGATAGAAATACAACTGTCACTCATCGGTACATACTTTTGATATTTATAATTAATGTAAGAATACGTTTTGCATTTGTCATTTGGTAGTAAAAATATATAATAGAAAACAAAAGATATATTCAACAAATAATTATTTACTAACGAGCTAAAATCCGTTAGATAAATATTAAAATAATAATAATAATTGTAACGTATTGATTATATGATAGCTCGTAATTATATCGTAGTACCAGAAAACTGTTAATGTTAATGTAAAGCGATGTGATGTTTGCTTATTGTAGAATCAATAGATACTGCCGTCACCACGCAACATTAATTTCGTTTTAGGCTATCATTACAGTAAATCTAAAAATATATGATTTTGTATTAATTTTAGGTGATTATTACTCGTATTAGTGATCAGAGTAGGGGAGAAGGCATTT
Source organism: Melinaea menophilus ssp. n. AW-2005 (assembly GCA_918358695.1). Lineage (NCBI taxonomy): Eukaryota > Metazoa > Arthropoda > Insecta > Lepidoptera > Nymphalidae > Melinaea > Melinaea menophilus. The sequence continues at coordinate 15,976,385 of OU911058.1, read as the reverse complement.
CCACTGGCAACAGAAAGTAGAGAATATATTAATATACAAATATATATTATATTACTTATAAGTTTAATATTTATCCGAAATAAGTAAATGCAGTAAACGAAATAAGTATACAATATTAAAATACAAAGGAATTCCACTTTAAGGTACCACTGGTTGTTGTAAAAAGCGGCAAGTTGCTTCACATTATAGCTTTTAATAGTCTTCTTACAAACAAATTGTATTGCTCTCAGCGGTTTTTCACAGAACTTCCTTTGTGTTTCATTTATGGCTGGGAATGAAGTAGTTTTCATAACTGTGCGTTTTATAAAGTTTCCTTTTTAAGATACCTGGACTTTATAGATTAAAGATAATTAATAATTATATTATATTATTATAACTGCTTAAATTTATTAAAAAAAAAAAACTTTTACGTCACTTTACTTGGAATAATTATGTCGTAAAAACATGTCTTTTTGTTATAATAATCAAAAATTTATCTTTGTATCTTTGATAACATACCAGTTTTAACTCCTTTTATAATTTTTCTATAAAGCCATGTAAATCGTATACTATAACTATAATAATGTCAAGTCTTGTGAATCTTATTTTATTCTCTCTCTAATTTGCACTATACAAATTAAAACCTAAACGATAAAAATGTTCTTCTATTTCCATTTGAGATTTTTTTCACAATAGAGTTATTTTTTTTATTTTAAACATTTCTAAAATTTGCCTTAATTATTTAACTTTTCCAACCGAGTGCTATGACTCTTTTTAATTACAGTTTTTATATCTCGTCTTGTTCATTTTGTGAGAATTTGTTTTAAAAATATATTGTATTTTGTTGGTACATAATATTGTAATATAGATATTGATAATATTATTTACATTGATAATGGTATCCTGTCCTGTGTTAATTATAAGTGACATGGTACTGATTCCTAACAATCTGAGTTATCGATTATTAAACTTATTTCACTATTATTGAAGTTGATTTTGTTTTATTGACTAAACGGTGGAGAATACTTTTGGGTTCTGTGTATAAAACTAATTAAACCAATCCGCCAACTGTACATGGCTTCCATTTACAACAGTACAATAATAAATAATTGTTGGTATCATATATAATAATATTGAATGTATGTACAACAATGCACCAAACATCTGCTGCATTGCATTGAAGTCGTGAAATATTTTTCAGTGAATTTCATGTTGTTTTCCATTTTTAGTACAAGATACGTGCTTTAAGTGAAATATATGTTAATAATAAAATAGTTTCGGAAGTTATTTTTACAAAGTGGAATGTTAAAAGAGCTTGCATTGGCGGAATGTTTCTTTATAAACAACTCTACTTTGAGGCGAATTACATTACGCTACAACGTTTTATATATAATTAAATCTGTGCTCGAGATGTCGTGCGCAAGGAATAAGTTTTAAAATAAAAGAGCTCGCATTACTCCTTATAACATCAGTTATCCGCTAGTGAAAGTTTTGTTAAAATCAGTCCAACCGTTTCAGAGATTAGACGGATCAAACAGACCAAACAGACAGAGAGATTTTCTAATGTAAGTATAAGATATTTGGTAAATTTAAAGGCTGTTATCTATTAAATTTATATATACAGAGAAAATTATATTTTATAATTAATTAGGCTTGATTTGAATGTTAAACTACACGTAATAAAATGCAACGTGTACTGAATTTGAGATTTCATCAAAGGGACCAATATTTTCTTCTTCTTCTTTCCCATTTTTAACATGTTATTTAAAAATATAAATCATATATTAGATAAAAATCCAAGCCATTTAAATTAGTACCTTAGACAATATTCATTATTCAAATCTAAAATACATGTATATAATAAAGTACATAAAGTATTTCTTCACATTTTAGATAAACGTAAAGTATTTTCTAGGAAGAAATAAAAAAAACTCAAAGACGCTTAATTAAACTGGCTATATATTAGGTCTACAACTTTGCTCCCGCCGTTTTATTTAATTTTCAAAATTATATTTAAAAAAATGGTATCTTATTTATGTTTCAAAGTATTGTCCGTCACTTTCCACTACTTTGGCCCATCTTTCAGGCAACAAACGAATCCTGAGTCGGAAAAATTCTTCATCCTTTGATAAGATCCAAGAATCGATCCATTCTTTCACTTTTTCAAAAGAATCGAAGCACTGGCCCGCCAGGCCGTGTGCCGTCGACCTAAATAAATGGTAATCAGAAGGAACAACATCTGGAGAGTATGGCAGGTGAGGTACAATTTCCCATTTCAGTGTTTTGAGGTACGTCTTGACTACTTTCGCCACGTGAGGTCGAGCATTGTCGTGTTGCAAAATTACTTTTTCATGTCTATCAGCGTATTGAGGCCGTTTTGCTTTTAATGGCCGACTCAAACGCATTAATTGCGTTCGATAAAGTGCACCAGTAATTTTTTCAGAAGGTTTTAGCAGCTCATAATAAATTACGCCAAGCTGATCCCACCAAATACACAACATGACCTTGGATCCGTGAATATTCTGTCGAGGTGTCGCCGTATGGCCGGTCAATCCCCATGATGTGCGTCGCTTAGGGTTGTCGTAGTGCACTCATTTTTCGTCCAGTAACAATACGATGAAGAAATCCTTTTCATTTTTGTCTTTCAAGCAGCTGTTCACAAGCAAATAAACGTCGCTCAACATCTCTTGGTTTCAACTGATACGGTACCCAGTATCCTTGTTTTTGGATCATCCCCAGCTGTTCCAGGCGTTTTGATACTGCTTGCTGAGTTACTTCCAATGATTTTGCTAGCTGTTCTTGAGTTTGGCACGAGTCTTCATTAAGTAAAGCCTCCAGTTCATCATCTTCAAAAGTTTTTTCTCTGCCACCGCTATGCCGATCTTCAACAACAAAATCACCGCTTTTAAAGCGCTGGAACCACTCGCGACACGTTCTTTCACTAATAGTATCATCACCAAAAGTACTTGAAATAACCCGATGAGCCTCAGCCGCCGAATTTTTCATGTTGAAATGAAAAAGTAAAATCTCCCGCAAATGACTGAATTCGGTTTATAAGTTGACATATTTAATTAAGTGTAACTATATGACGCAAACAAAAATGAACTAATATCGATGTAAGGTTATATTTATAGATGTCAAAACTGATGGAAAACAACTGTGATTTATTTATTTGAACTATTACTGGCTACTAGCGCCATCTTTTGGAAAACGGCGGGAGCAAAGTTGTAGACTTAATATATTTATATATAGCCAGTTGGATATATTTTCTATTCTTCATTACATCTTTCTTCTGCAAAGTTTTACCGTGACTTAAAAATTACTTTTATGCCCCCATATTATTATTTGTTTTCCGCGATCCTATTTTTTATATGAACTTAATTGATATAAGTTTTAATTTTTTTTATATAGTCAATTTAAAATAAGACATTTATTAAAATTACATAAATTACAAACCTAATTTTACAAATCTCAAAAAAGGTTTGTTAACTTTAAGATTTCATTCCATTGTTTAGACAAAACAAACATTATCAATATTTTTCATTCCGGGCCGTGTGTTTTTCATCACACGATCACACGGAAATAGCTACTCTTCTTTCAACCATTATGTAAATAGATTAAATTATCAATTAAGTAACTGTACAAATCTCAAAAAGGTTTGATTATTTAAGATTTCATTCCATTGTTCAGACAAAAAGAACATTATCAATATTTTCCATTACGGGCCGTGTGTTGTTCATCACACGATCACACGGAAATAGCTACACTCATCATGATCACATGGTTTGTGATCAAACAACGCATTGAAGTGGACGCGCTGAAGCACCAGTGTACATGTACCTTTAAAATATTATAATCATATGAACACTAGCTGTTTATAAAGCACCAACTCCTTTCATTTCAGTTTTCACTGACGTATTAAAATAAATGGATCCTTTGTAAAAAGCTTACAACTTATTTCGTCGTCATTACTAAGACCCAAATATACATTTCATGACTATAATAAAATTATATGTATGTATGTATATAATTGTAAATATTATACATATATATAATGTGGTAGGAACATAACTTTTCTATTCTACTATATCTGTAAATAATTGTTATTAGGACATATTATAGACATATATTTGAGTGTTATTTATTAATTTTTTCCTAACTTTCCATTTCATAACATAAAATTACGCATTATATATTCAACATATATGACAATTAAATACCGATTCAATAGTGATTGATTTAACCTAATTTTATATTTAAATACATTCAACACCAATAAACCATTATTAAATGTATCACCTGAACAAAATATCAATATAATTTTGAATAGCAATTGAAATTGTCGTTAATTATTCATAAAACTAGTTGATGCACGTTACTCTGCTCGCGTGAACATAAGCGACACACGTTGGAGTTACAAATAACGTTTAATATATGTCATCCACATGCTACATTTCATTAAAATACACCTAATAATGATGGTTTTAAAAGGGTGTGTGATGTTATATAACCATAATAAATGGATATAATTTAAATACAAATGCAACTGATTCCCGAGATGTGGGCTTTCAAAGAATAGAATAAAAAAACCTTCAGCTTTTTTGTCTATACTATAAATGTATTGGTTCTCTCTGTAGATTTATTTTGTTTTCTATATATTATAATTTGATTTGAATTCCACAATTTTGCATCTGTCTATATATTTCACTAACTCAAAAGTCTTTTAGCCGCTCTCAAAAAAATAGTTTAAACTAAAAAGATGTGACGGTACAAACGTAAGAGCATATAAGACATCGGTAATCCCTATAGTATTTTAAAAATAAATTTTAAATCGGTGATTCCATATTTCTATAATGTGCGCCGAGCGCTCGGACATGAGAAAAAAAAGACAAATATGCCGATAAAGTCGAGGGTAAAACGTATCAACACACGTCGACTTCAGCACGAGCGAAGCCGCAGACAAAAGCTTGTATTAGTATGGAGGTTGATGCGTTTGAATGTTTATATCTGTTCAATCAAGTTATAATGTCGATTCAACTCAAATAGTTACAATTTTGAATATTGATTCTCAAATGTGGGTGAATTCATCTCCCAACCACCTATCCTGAGAAGGTTATGTGTATTTTGGAAGTCAATCTATTACATAATCCAAAATAATAATTAGTAATTCCTAAACGATTTATGTATATATATCATGCAACTATTATATAACAGTATAAGTTCAGTTTAGTTTTCTCTAAGTTTGTATGAGTTGAAAGTGATTGAAGTGTTTCTCAAATACAAATACAAAGCAGGTTACCTCAGAAGTAGATTACGTAAAGTATACCTGTACATATCATCATCTCAGTAGAGAATCCGTAGGTAACACAGTGTATTTATTATATATCATTAGCGCTCCGCAACCGCATACAGAGTGCGCTAGTCAGAACCTGAGCAGATTATTTACGCTGTGGTTTAGAATGAAGGAAATGGAATTGTTTAAAATTATTAAAATCTTTCATTAATATTAACATTGAATATGTCGTTAATAATTGTGAAATTATTACAATCTAGGTAAAGAGTAATTGTTATTAGTATGTTTTGTTATTTTAACTTAATAACTGAAAGAGGATTTTATTAAGAAGTTATTTGGTACTTGGTATATTAATAATCTAGTTCCAAACATATTTTTACTAGTAACGAATGATAAAGTAAATTAATTTCAATTATACTAAGCTAAATATTTATTTTTGAATCAAAACCAAAGTTCAGGTTTTTTATTTCAACTAGGCATATTATGAAAACTTAGACTCTTATTGTGGGCAAATACTCTGTGATTATAATACAAATGGAGTTTTTTTATACTTAGATAACCAACACTTGATTGTTTAACTAATGGATGTGTTACAACACCCCGGAATATAAAAAGCAAGTATTCCGTGTTACAAACAGCTGTCTTTATCTTATGTTCTTTATATATGTCTACTCATCATTTATCTTCTTCGTTCCGCTCATACGCTTATGATCTAAGGATCACATACACTGCGAGATCTACGTTAATGCTCAAGTTATGTGAATAATGATTCAACCATATTTCAGATAAAGTTACTTATACGTTCAAATTTAATCTGAAGAAAATTATATTTTTATTATCAGTCAAAATAAGCAAATACAGAGTATTTGCTAAAATGTCCATCTGTTTTTCAACGGTTTTAACTGAAATAATTATGTAAAAAATTAGTTCCTTTTTGTCCTAAATACCACAATAACACTATCAATGGACATATTTTATCACCTTACGTTCCTTGGCACCTTATTTAATTTTAATACATATCTAGTACAATTCCTCCTATTATCAATATTCTATTTCTAGGTTCTTATCAATGAGACACTGAAACAAAATTGCCTTCCAATATTTATAACATATATATTTCACTATCACTGTTTTCAAATTACGCTGAAAGCTGAAGTGGCTTCCCATTAGCATCCGCAGGAATTATCATATCATGTCTCTTATATTCAGTATCCCATTCAATACGAAGAATCTCACTTATCCCAAAGAGTAGTTGAAGTTTATTACTCTCTTTGAATCCCTTCATTCTTCTGATAACCATACCCTAAAAGTTTTAGCTCTTATTTGTTTAAAGTAAATCTTTTAGAGTTAAAATCGTGGATAATTTACTTTTCTTAATAATTCAAATGAAATTAACATAATATGATGTGTATTATACACATCTTATTTTTGTGTGTTACACATGCATATATTATTGCGTATCAACATTTAGTTATATATTTTATGAAAGTTTTGATATTGTTTGTGTAAAATTTAAAATGAATAAGAATCGATTTAATCTTACAGTCATGTGTGCTTTGTCTTTGTTGTGAAGACAAAATTGTTATAAGGAATAATATTGTCTGTTATATTATAAATATTGTTTTTATTCTTTAAAGTATATTGCGTACAAGTGTTAAGAATTTATTTATCTTCAAATCTAGTTATTTTTATTAATAGAATTCCCGAAAACAATCCTTTAGCAATTTTGATTACTCATTATTACATAATTATATAAAAAGTAATAAAATTAAATAATTTTAATTATAACATAAAGATGCTAGTTTGTTCAAAGAAAGATAGTTTCAAGTTCTGTTTAACTTAAACATGTATAAAATATATTTAAATTTTAAATTTAATAGCATTTTTGAAGCCTAACTGGTAGAGATCTCTTAAAAAGAAAACCTTTGTATTCTTTTTGTCATAAATAAACAAATAAATAAAATTGGCAGGAAGAAATCCATTTTCCTCTTGTTTTTTTTCCTAAAACAACCATATTTTGTATTTGGAATGTCAATATTTATGTTTTTACCCGAGCAATATCTCCAAATACACTCATTTATATAAGAATAGAAAAGATAATAATGTTAATGGAACTAGCAAATACTCGTATGTCATGTTCAAACAAGATTACAATACCATGTTTGATTTTTTTATTTATTTTGTTATATATATATATACATATAATTATTAATAATGTTACACTCTTTATGTAAGAAAAGAATACAATGACATGGATAAAAGGGAAAAAGACAAAATGAGGAAACTGCTATTTTATTCATAGCAACTATAAAATATTTTTTTAATTATTTATTTTAGTAGTAGAATATTGATGACGTCACTATCTAATAATTCAATTAATATACCTATATGTTAGCAGCAAATGAATATACATATAAAAGGTATTGTAATTGTAAGGTACTCTAACATTTTCGAATTTTACTTTTGTTGATATAAATCTAACCATATTTAATCAAAATAAGCATTGAAAAAGATTTTAATAAAATATTCTAAACACAATGAATTTTAAAATTTTACTAAAACACTCACTATATTTTAATAAATGACTAACAAAACAAAAAGCACATAGAAATTTACTTCATTATAATGAAAAATAAACTTCGCATAATGCGTAATAATTCAGACAATATGTCTTTATTTTATCTTTTTATTATCTAACATAATTTTATTATTGTAAAAAATAAAAAACACTCTTTTTTTTAAATCTTCATTAATACCTGATCCTGAACAATAAAACATAAATTATTACTATAAAAAATTGATTCATATTATTTGTAAAACCATAACCACCATAATCTATTTGCTAAATTAAGTCTAAATCTCTTCCACCGGCTTTTATGGCTAAGCAGGTATCAGATATCTAACCGTTGACATTATATCTACTTCCTTTGATGCCTCATATAACATAAATACACATTATTACAATATTTTCATTTTCCGAACCCGTGCGTGACATAAAAATAGATAGTGGCTATCACGATTACATTCTCTGTGTCCTGTGATCAAACAACGCAGTGAGGCGTGCGTGTCCCAGCGAGCAGGTGTCCTTGTGAGCCTTTACCACATATTTTATAAATCCTCTAGAACTATTACTAAGATTTATAGCTTAAGAACTTCTGGTCTTTGAATTTTTATTTCCACTTTATACCTATAATACTTGAATTTAATATTAAAAGAATGTATTACAAGGAATGTTAAAGCATGTTACTATCATTTATTACATAAAATTTCAAACGACTGTAATTGAGATGACCTAATCCGATTACATTTTTTAATTCTAAATAATAATGGCTCAGCCGTTAATACCAGGAGAACATTATGGATAAGTACCTGAACAAAATGAAAATTACAAGATAAATATCAGTCCCACGGGATATTACGGTGGGACTCTTCTAAAGGGACGTGTTTGTATTTGATAATATTATATTTTACTTTATTGAAAACCAATTTAATTTCGATAATAATTGTGTATTTTAAATATTTATTTATTAGATACATACCACTGCTATCGGGCCACGTAAGAATTTTTATTATGTGATTAACAAAATAAAAAAAACTATCAATTTTTTTTTTCAGAAAAAGACTTATTAGGTGATAATTTAGTCCCCAATTGCAAGAAATTATGATGAAATACATTTTTTATCTTCTCAAATGAGTTAAGTAAATAGTATTTTTCATACCCCTCCTGATCCAGACATCATTTAAAACCAAATATCCGACAAGAAATAGCAACGATCACGGAGAGTACGTGCCGAACAGAAAGCAGAATTGTCTACTCTAAAATAAAACCAGAGAAATAAGAGTACTTTATGAAACTGTTCTAAAGAAACAAATGCAATTTCTTATTAAATACACATCGTATTATTATAATTGCTTATTTTATAAAAAAAATAACTTTTACTTCATTTTACTGTTAATAATTATGTCGCAAAAAATGTCTTCATATTTCTGTCTTTTTTATAGTAATCAAAAATATTAAAAGTATATTTTTGCATAATTGATTATATGCCAGTTTTAACTCCTTTTATATTTTTATATAAAGCTATGTCGTTTACTAGTATCATATTTTTTATGATAGGGTTCAGCTTTAATTATTTGACTGCATCTACGTTTCAAAGCAATTATACACAATCTGACTCAACCAGGGTTGTATTCCCCATTGGAAGATGAGGCAGGTTATTCGTTATGAGGTAGCTTTTATGACAATTATTTTGTAAGGGGCCTGATTGAGTTGGATAGTCAACAATCTCTTACTTCTTAATCTATCATTTTCTCTTGATTCTTTTACGTTCTTCAAGCATCTTTCCTATTTGCAGATATTCATGTCAATAGTACCTCTTACCATCAGATGGACTGTCTGCTTAGCAACAGCTCTATTTAATCACTTTATAAGCATCTACATTTATCAGAAACTGAGAATAATATCGACAGCCTCTCAGCACGGACTGAGAAGTTTTGCAAAGCACTGTAAACTTTTTATTTCGGTTTCATAAAGCTATTGTCCATTTTGGATCATAAATACATTGTAACCAATATTGAAACGTAAGCTAGAATCCAAAACTAAACATTTATTTAACCCACTTTATAAAAATGGACAAGAAATGTACCCCGAAATATCTAAAATTGAATTTATAACACGTTTACTGCGACACTAAAATACAGTTCGCCATTCGGGACCGCGCTCTAAATTACTTACATTGCTGAAATATGCAAAAATAACACTTGCAGCTTCCAAACAGATTGTATGTATTTCCCATATCTTACTTTTTTTCGGTGAAATGTAAAACACGAAATTAAAAAAAGATGATACGAATTTGTGTCTTGTATTTTTTATTATTTAATGAATTTGGAAATATGATTAGCGCAAAAAAGCTATTGTATATATATGAATAGTATGAAATATACAATATATATATATATATATATATATTGCTTCTCGATTCTACTACCAAGCGAAATATATATCAATGTAAATACATTATTCGACAAAGATAATAATGGCAAGTCTTGCGAATCTTACTTAATCTACCAGTCTTATCACTTTCATATCTCTAATTAGCACTATACAGTTTAAAACATAAAAGATAGATATGTTCTCTTACTTCTATTTGAGGTTTTTTTCTGAATACAGTTAGTTCTTTTATTTTAGACATTTCTAAAACTTTACCAACCGAGTGCTATGACTCTTTTTAATTACGGTTTTTATATCTCGTCTTGATCCTTTTGTGAGATATTATTTTAAAAATATGTTGTTTTGTTGGTACTTAATATGGTTTTATAGATATTGATAATATTATGGACATTGATAATGGTATCCTGTCCTGAGTTGATAATAAGTGACGTCGTACAGGAACCTAACAACTTTAATCGATTATTAAACTTATTTGACTATTGAAGTTGATTTTGTTTTATTGACTAAATGGTGGATAATACTTTAGCATTCTGTGAATAAAACTAATTAAATCAATTTGCCAACCGTACATGTCTTCCATTTACAACAGCACAACTATAGATAATTGTTGGTTTCATTTATAATAATATTAAATGTATTTACAACAATGCACCAAACATCTGCTGCATTGCAATTTCATTTGTAAGATGCGTCTAAACTTTTATCAATATAGAAATTCAATTTTGTTTGAAGTCGTGAAATATTTTTCAGTGAATTTCATTTTGTTTTCCATTTATAGTACACGATACGTGCTTTAAGTGAAATATATGTTAATAATAAAATAGTTTCGTAAGTTATGTTTGCAAAGTGAAATGTTAAAAGAGCTTGCATTAGCGGAATGTTTCTTTATAAACAACTCTACTTTGAGGCGAATTACATTACGCTACAACGTTTTATATATAATTAAATCTGTGCTTGCGATGTCGTGCGCAAGGAATAAGTTTTAAAATAAAAGAGCTCGAGTTACTCTTTATAACATCAGTTATCCGTTAGTAAAAGTTTTGTTAATATAGATCCAGTTTTATAATATACAGAGATTATTTTGAGGTTGAATGACAAACTAAACGTAAAAAAATGTAATGTGTACTAAATAATTGGAGACCTCATAAAACGAACAATATTCTTTCTCATCTTTAACTTATTATTTAAAAATATAAATTATATATTAGATAAAAAACTAAGCCATTTAAATCAATACCTTAGACAATATTCATTATTCAAATTTTAAATATCTAATACATGTATATAATAAAGTACATAAAGTGGGTATATAAGTATATATATATGTATTTCTTCACACTTTAGATTAACGTAAAGTATTTTCTCCTAGAAATAAGAAAAACTCAAAGACGCTTAATTAAACTGGCGAGAGTTGGATATATTTTCTATTCTTCATTACTACTTTCTTCTGCAAAGTTTTACAGTGACCTAAAAATTACTTTTATGCTCCCATATTATTATTTATTTTCCGCGATCTTATTTTTTATATGACCTTAATTGATTTAAGTTCTCATTTTTTTATTTTCTTATTGAAATAAAACATTCTATAGATTGATAAAAGTATACCTAAAGACCGTAAATTACTAATTAAATTAAATTATCAATTAAGTAACTCTAAAAATCTCAAAAAATGTTTGATTATTTAAGATTTCATTCCATTGTTCAGACAAAAAGAACATTAACAATATTTTCCATTCCGGGCCGTGTGTTGTTCATCACACCATCACACGGAAATAGCTACACTCATCATGATCACATGGTTTGTGATCAAACAACGCATTGAAGTGGACGCGCTGAAGCACCAGTGTACATGTACCTTTATAATATTATAAACATATGATAACTGTAACTGTATATAAGCCACCAACTCCTTTCATTTCAGTTTTCACTGGCGTATTAAAATAAATGGATCCTTTGTAAAAAGCTTATAACTTATTTCGTCGTCATTACTAAAACCCAAATAAACATTTAATGAATATAATAAAATTTTATGTATGTTTGAATGTATGTTATTAATTATAACTATTAATATAATCACACAGTAAGATATATAATGGTAGGATCATAACTTTCCTATATACTATTTCTGTGAATAATTGTTAGTAGGACATATTATAGACATATTTATAAGTGTTATTTAATAATTTAATCCTAAATTTCCATTTCTTAACAAAAAATGCGCATTGTAAATTCAACATGTACGACAATTAAACATCTATTCAATTATGATTGATTTAACCTAATTTTATATTTAAATAAATTCAATACCAATAAACCATTATTAAATGTATCACCTGAACAAAATATCAATATAATTTTGAATAGCAATTGAAATTGTTGTTAATTATTCATAAAACTAGTTGATGCCTGTTACTCTGCTCGCGTGAACATAAGCGACACACGTTGGAGTTACAAATGGAACGTTTGATATATGTTATCAACATGCTACATTTCATTAAAATACACTTTATAATAATAGTTTTAAAGGTCGAAGTGTGATGTTATATAACCCTAATAATAGGGATATCATTTAAATATAAATCCAATTGATTATATACTACTATAAATGTATTAGTTCTCTCTGTAGATTTATTTTGTTTTCTATATACTATAATTTGATTTGAATTCCACAATTTTGCATCTGTCTATATATTTCACTAACTCAAAAGTCTTTTAGCCGATCTCAAAAAAATAGTTTAAACTAAAAAGATTTTGGCACAAATGTAAGACAATATAAGACATCGGTAAGCCCTATAGTATTTTAAAAATAAATTTTAAATCGGTGATTCCATATTACTATAATGCGCGCCGAGCGATCGGGCGCAATGCGGGTGAGGTGAGAAAAAAAAGACAAATATGCCGATAAAGTCGAGGGTAAAACATTTCAACACACGTCGACTTCAGCACGAGCGAAGCCGCAGACAAAAGCTTGTATTAGTATAGAAGTTAAAGCATTTGAATGTTTATATCTGTTCAGTCAAGTTCTAATGTCGATTGAGCTCAAATAGTTACAATTTTGAATATTGATTCTCAAATGTGGGTGAGTTCATCTTCCAACCTCTCAGGTTATGTGTATTTTGGAAGTCAATCTATTACATAATCCAAAATAATAATTTATAATTTCTAAACGATTTATGTATATATATCATGCAACTATTATATAACTGTATAAGTTCAGTTTAATTTTCACTCAGTTTGTATGAGCTGAAAGTGATTGAAGTGTTTCTCAAATACAAATACAAAACAGGTTACCTCAGAAGTAGATTACGTAAAGTGTACCTTTACGTATTATTATCTCTGAATAAAACCCGTAGGTAACTACACAGTGTATTATATATCATTAGCGCTCCGCAACCGCTATAGAGTGCGCTAGTCAGAACCTGAGCAGATTATTTACGCTGTGGTTTAGAATGAAGGAAATGGAATTGTTTAAAATTATTAAAATCTTTCATTAATATTAACATTGAATATGTCGTTAATAATTGTGAAATTATTACTAGGTAAAGAGTAATTGTTATTAGTATGTTTTGTTATTTTAACTTAATAACTGAAAGAGGATTTTGTTAAGAAGATATTTGGTACTTGGTATATTAATAATCTAATTCCAAACACATTTTTACTAGTAACGAATGATAAAGTAAACTATATTTCAATTATACTAAGCTAATTATTTATTTTTGAATCAAAACCAAAGTTCAGGTTTTTTATTTCAACTAGGCATATTATGAAAACTTAGACTCTTATTGTGGGCAAGTACTCTGTGATTATAATACAAATGGAGTTTTTTTATACTTAGATAACCAACACTTGATTGTTTAACTAATGGGTGTGTTACAACACCCCGGAATATAAAAAGCAAGTATTCCGTGTTACAAACAGCTGTCTTTATCTTGTTCTTTATATATGTCTACTCATCATTTATCTTCTTCGTTCCGCTCATACGCTTATGATCTAAGGATCACCTACACTGCGAGATCTACGTTAATGCTCAAGTTATGTGAATAATGATTCAACCATATTTCAGATAAAATTACTTATACGTTCAAATTTAATCTGAAGAAAATTATATTTTTATTATCAGTCAAAATAAGCAAATACAGAGTATTTGCTAAAATGTCCATCTGTTTTTCAACGGTTTTAACTGAAATAATTATGTAAAAAATTAGTTCCTTTTTGTCCTAAATACCACAATAACACTATCAATGGACATATTTTATCACCTTACGTTCCTTGGCACCTTATTTAATTTTAATACATATCTAGTACAATTCCTCCTATTATCAATATTCTATTTCTAGGTTCTTATCAATGAGACACTGAAACAAAATTGCCTTCCAATATTGATAACATATATATTTCACTATCACTGTTTTCAAATTACGCTGAAAGCTGAAGTGGCTTCCCATTAGCATCCGCAGGAATTATCATATCATGTCTCTTATATTCAGTATCCCAATCAATACGAAGAATCTCACTTATCCCAAAGAGTAGTTGAAGTTTATTACTCTCTTTGAATCCCTTCATTCTTCTGATAACCATACCCTAAAAGTTTTAGCTCTTATTTGTTTAAAGTAAATCTTTTAGAGTTAAAGTCGTGGATAATTTACTTTTCTTAAAAATTCAAATGAAATTAACATAATATGATTTATTTTTGTTTGTTACACATGTATGTATTATTCCGTATCAACATTTAGTTATATATTTTATGAATGTTTTGATATTGTTTGCTAAAAATTTAAAAAGAATAAGAATTGATTTAATCTTACAGTCATGTGTGCTTTGTCTTTGTTGTGAAGACAAAATTGTTATAAGCAATAATATTATCTGTTATATTATAAATATCGTTTTTATTCTTTAAACTATATTACGTAAAAGTGTTAAGAATGCATTTATCTTCCCATCTAGTATTTTTTATTTATAGAATTCCCGAAAACAATCCTTTATGCAATTTTGATTACTCGTTATTACAAAACAAATAAATAAAATTCGCAGGAAGAAATCCATTTACCCCTTGTTTTTTTTTTCTTGAAACAACCATATTTTGTATTTGGAATGTCAATACTTATGTTTTTACCCGAGCAATATCTCCGAAAACACTCATTTATATAAGAAGAGAAAAGATAATAATATTAATGGAATTAGCAAATACTCGTATGTCATGTTCAAACAAGATTACAATAACATGTTTGATTTTTTTATTTATTTTGTTATACATACACATATAATTAATCTTTTCTTTATGTAAGAAAATAATACAATGACGTGGATAAAAGGAAAAAAAGACAAAATGAGGAAACTACCATTTTATTCATAGCAACTATAAAATATTTTTTAATTATTTATTTTAGTAGTAAAATATTGATGACGTCACTATCTAATAATTTAATTAATATACCTATATGTTATCAGCAAATGAATATACATATAAAAGGTATTGTAATTGTAAGGTACTCTAACATTTTCGAATTTTACTTTGTTGATATAAGTCCAACCATATTTAATCAAAATAAGCATTGAAAAAGATTTTAATAAAATATTCTAAACACAATGAATTTTAACATTTTACTAAAACACTCACTGTAATTCAATAAACGACTAACAAAACAAAAAGCACATAATGCATACATTCAGATAATATGTCTTTATTTTATCTTTTTATTATCTAACATAATTTGATTATTGTAAAAAATAAAAAAACTCTCTTTTTTAAATCTTCATTAATACCTGAACCTGAACAATAAAACCACGTCATAAATTATTACTATAACAAAAAATAGATTCATATTATTTGTAAAATATCTGCTTAACCACCATAACCTTTTTGCTAAATTAAGTCTAAATCTCTTCCACCGGCTTTTACGGATAAGCAGGTATCAAATATCCAACCTTTGACATTATTTCTACTTTGATGCCTGGTATAACATAAATACACATTATTACAATATTTTCATTTTCCGAATCCGTGCGTGACACAAAAATGATGGAGGCTATCACGATTACATGCTCTGTGTCCTGTGATCAAACAACGCAGTGAGGCGTGCGTGTCCCAGCGAGCAGAGGTCCTTGTGAGCCTTTACCACATATTTTATAAATCCTCTTGAACTTTTATTAAGATATATACCTTAAGAGCTTCTGGCTTTTAAATTTTTATTTCGACTTTGTACTTATAATACTTGAATTTAATATTAAAAGAATATATTATAAGGGATGTTAAAGCATCATTCTATCATTTATTACATAAAATTTCAAACGACTGAAATTGAGATGACCTAATCGGATTACATTTTTTAATTCCAAATAATAATGGCTCAGCCGTTAATACCAGGAGAACATAATGGATAAGTACCTGAACAAAATGAAAATTACAAGATAAATATCAGTCCCACGGGATATTACGGTGGGACTCTTCTAAAGGGACGTGTTTGTATTTGATAATATTATATTTTACTTTATTGAAAACCAATTTAATTTCGATAATAATTGTGTATTTTAAATATTTATTTATTAGATACATACCACTGCTATCGGGCCACGTAAGAATTTTTATTATGTGATTAACAAATTAAAAAAACTAACAATTTTTTTTCAGAAAAAGACTTACTAGGTCATAATTTAGTCCCCAATTGCAAGAAGTTATGATGAAATACAATTTTATATCTTCTCAAATGAGTTAAGTAAATAGTATTTTTCATACCCTTCCTGATCCAGAGATAATTTAAAACCAAATATCCGACAAGAAATAGCAGCGATCACGGAGAGTACGTGCCGAACAGAAAGCAGAAAATTTGTCTACTCTGAAATAAAACCAGAGAAATAAAAATACATAATATATAATATATTATATACATGCTCTGTATGGTATAAAAGATAAAAAAATCAACTAAGCCATTTATATCAATACCTTAGACAATATTCATTATTCTAATTTTAAATATCTAATACATGTTTATAATAAAGTACATAAAGTGGGTATATAAGTATATATATATGTATTTCTTCACACTTTAGATAAACGTAAAGTATTTTCTCCTAGAAATAAGAAAAACTCAAAGACGCTTAATTAAACTGGCGAGAGTTGGATATATTTTCTATTCTTTATTACAACTTTTTCTGCAAAGTTTTACAGTGACCTAAAAATTACTTTTATGCTCTCATATTATTATTTGGTTTCTGCGATCCAATGTTTTTTATATGATATACATTCTAATTTTTTTTATCTAGTCAAGTTTTTTTTACTTTCATCTTGAAATAAAACATTTTAAAGAAAAAAATTATAATTAAAATTTTTTTGACATTAATAATTTTAAAATAGTATTTTTCAACTATTATGTAAATAAATTAAATTATCAATTAAGTAACTCTACAAATAACAAAAAAGGTTTGATTATTTAAGATTTCATTCCATTGTTCAGACAAAAAGCACATTAACAATATTTTCCATTTCGACCGTGTGTTGTTCATCACACCATCACACGGAAATGGCTACACTCATTATGATCACATGGTTTGTGATCAAACAACGCATTGAAGTGGACGCGCTGAAGCACCAGTGTACATGTACCTTTATAATATTATAATCATATGATAAATGTCAACAAATCCTTTCAATTCAGTTTTCACTGGCGTATTAAAATAAATGGATCCTTTGTAAAAAGCTTACAACTTAATTCGTCATTACTAAGACCCAAATATACATTTCATGACTATAATAAAATTATATGTACGTTTGAATGTATGTTATTAATTATAACTATTAATAGAATCATACAATAAGATATAATATGGTAGGAACATAATTTTTCTATCCTAATATATCTGTAAATAATTGTTATTAGGACATATTATAGACATATATTTGAGTGTTATTTGTTAATTTTTTCCTAAATTTCCGTTTCATAACAAAAAAATACGCATTATATATTCAACATGTTCAATTCAACCGATTCAATTATGATTGATTTAACCTAATTTTATATTTAAATACATTCAACACCAATAAACCATTATTAAATGTATCACCTGAACAAAATATCAATATAATTTTGAATAGCAATTGAAATTGTTGTTAATTATTCATAAAACTAGTTGATGCCCGTTACTCTGCTCGCGTGAACATAAGCGACACACGTTGGAGTTACAAATGGAACGTTTGATATATGTTATCCACATGCTACATTTCATTAAAATACAGTTTATAATAATAGTTTTAAAGGTCGAAGTGTGATGTTATATAACCCTAATAAATGGATATCATTTAAATATAAATCCATATGATTCCCAAAATGTGCGCTTTTAAAGAGGAAAATAAAAAAATCTTAGCGTTATTATCTACATTACTATAAATATATTAGTTCTACCTGTACATTTGTTTTGTTTTCTATATATTATAATTTAATTTGAATTCTACTATTTTGCGTCTGTCTGTATAGGTTTAATAACTCAGAAGTCTTACAACCGATCTCGATAAAAAATAATTTAAACTAAAAAGATCTTGGCACAAATGTAAGACATCGGTAAGCCCTATATAGTATTTTGAAAATAAATTTTAAATCGGTGATTCCATATTTCTATAATGCGCGCCGAGCGATCGGATTCAATGCGGGTGAGGTGAGAAAAAAAAACAAATATGTCGATAAAGTCGAGGGTAAAACTTATCAACACACGTCAACTTCAGAACTAGCGAAGCCGTAGACAATAGCTTGTAATAGTATAGAAGTTGAAGCATTTGAATGTTTATATCTGTTCAGTCAAGTTCTAATGTCGATTCAGCTCAAATATTTACAGTTTTAAATATTGATTCTCATGTGGGTGAGTTCATCTCCCAACCTCTCAGGTTATGTGGATTTCTCGCCACGTGGATTAAAAAGACCAACGAACAAACTCATTTTTCATTTGTAATAGTATAAGTCGTGAACACATTAAGAGAAATAATAGATAGAATGTATAAAATTTGTGAAGACAGTTTTATAACATACAGTTCATGTATCTTATTTAAAAGTCAATCTACTACATAATCTAAGACAATATTTTATAATTTCTATTTCTAACGATGTATATAATATATTATTAATTTTTTTATATAACTCTGTTAGTTCAGTCCAGTTCTCGCTCAGTTTGTATGAGCTGAAAGTGATTGAAGTGTTTCTCAAATACAAATACAAAGCAGGTTACCTCAGAAGTAGATTACGTAAAGTGTACCTGTACGTATTATTATCTCTGTATAAAACCCGTAGGTAGCTACACAGTGTATTATATATCATTACCGCTCCGCAACCGCATACAGAGTGCGCTAGTCAGAACCTGAGCAGATTATTTACTCTGTGGTTTAGGATGAAGGAAATGGAAGTGTTTAAAATTATTAAAATTATTTCATTAATATTAATATTGAATATGTCGTTAATTATTGTGAAATTATCACAATCTAGTTAAAGAAAAATTGTTATTAGTATGTTTTGTTAAAACTTAAAAATTGAAAGAGGATTTTGTTAAGAAGTTATTTGATGATTGGCATATTAATAATCTAATTCCGAACACACTTCTACTAATAACGGCTGATTGTTCTCTTTTAGTTTGAAAGTAAACTATATTTGAATTATACTAAGCCAATTAATTCCCTGAAGTTATCTTACTGAATCAAAATCAAAGTTCACGGTTTTTATTAAATTAGGCATATTATGAAAACTCAGACTCTCATTGTGGGCAAGAACTCTGTGATTATAATACAAATGGAGTTTTAAGGCGGTACTTCTCCATTATTTATTTTCGTCATACTTAGACAACCAACACTTGATTGTTTAACTAATGGGTGTGTTACAACACCCCGGAATATAAAAAGCAAGTATTCCATGTTACAAACAGCTGTCCTTATCTTATGTTCTTTATATATGTCTACTAATCATTTATCTTCTTCGTTCCGCTCATACGCTTATGATCTAAGGATCACCTACACTGGGAGATCTACGTTAATGTTCAAGCTATGTGAATAATGATTCAACCATATTTCAGATAAAGTTACTTATACGTTAAAATGAAATCTAAAGAAAATTATTATTAATATCAGTTAAAATTAAAAACATACTCTGTTAAAATGTCCATCTGTTTTTCAACGGTTTTAACTGAAATAATTACATGAAAATGTAGGTATTCTTTTTGTTCTAATCACCACAATAACAATATCAATGGACAAATTTTATCACATTATGTTCCTTGGCATCTTTTTTAATTTTAATACATATCTAGTACAATTCCTCCTATTATCAATATTTTATTCAAAGATTCTTATCAAAGAGACACTGAAACATAATTGCCTTCCAATATTTATAACATATATATTTCACCTATCACCATTTTCAAATTACGCTGAAAGCTGAAGTGGCTTCCCATCAGCATCCGCAAGAATTCTCATATCATTTCTCTTATATTCAGTATCTCATTCAATACGAAGAATCTCACTTATCCCAAAGAGTAGTTGAAGTTTATTACTCTCTTTGAATCCCTTCATTCTTCTGATAACCATACCCTAAAAGTTTTAAAGTAACTCCTTCAGAGTTATTGTCGCCTTGCACAATTTACTTTTCTTAATAATTCAAATGAAATTAACATAATATGATAAATGTATAATGTCCTATTTTTGTGTGTTATATGTATTATTACGTGTCAACATTTAGTTATATATTTTATGAATGTTTTGATATTGTTTGTTTTGTATTGTAATATTTCAAAAGAATAAGGATTTATTTAATCTTACAGTCATGTGTGTTTTGTCTTTGATGCGAAGACAAAATTGTTATAAGCAATAGTATCGTCTGTTACATTATGAATTTCATTTTTATTCTTTAAACTATAATACGTACAAGTGTTAAGTATATATATATATATCTTTCCATCTAGTTACTTTTACTAGTAGAAAAACAAACATTTACCAATTTTCTTTACTCATTATTGGTATTTAACCAATTTAACTAAGACATTTTCATTAAAAATTTACAGGTATTTCAAATTCTCTCTTAAGAGTGAAAACATTAATCATATAAATAAAAGATATATACATTTAACCCGAGTCACATTTAAATGCAGTCCACAATTAAATACAACACATAATATTTATTATTCATGAGTTCATGATGAACATTCTCCTTCCTTTATTTTATTCTTCCTATGTCCTCTCACTACTGTTGTATATAAAACTAAATAAAAAGTTAAAAAAATAAATAATTTAAATTATAACATTGATGCGGGATTGTTTAAAGAAAGACAGTTTCAAGTTCTGCTTAAGTTCTTAAACTTAAAAATGTACACAATGCATTTAAATTTTAAGTTAAACATTTTCAAACAATACTAAATATTTAACTTACTATTTTAGTTAAGTATTTAGTTTAGGCGATATAGATTTACTTCTAGATAATTTATATCTTCAGTAATAAAGTAGTCTGTAGCAGATGGTAAAATAAATAGTACAGTCACTCATCGGTACATACTTTTGATACTTATAATTAATGTAAGAATACGCTTTGCATTTGTCATTTGGTATTAAAAATATATAATAGAAAACAAAAGATATATACAACAAATAATTATTTACTAACGAACCAAAATCCGTTAGATAAAAATAAAAATAAAAATAATTGTAACGTATTGATTATATGATAGCTCGTAATTATATAATAGTACCAGAAAACTGTTAATGTTAATGTAAACTGATGTGATGTTTACTTATTGTCGAGTCAATAGATACTTTTCTCACTCTTTGCCGTCACCGCGATAAATCATTAATTTCGTTTTAGTGTATCATTACAATAAATATAAACATATATGATTTTGTATTAATTTTAAGAGATTATTATTAAAAGTCAGAGTAGGGGAGAAGGCATTTCCACTAGCAACAGAAAGTAGAGAAAATATTAATATTTACAAATATATATTATATTAGTTATAAGTTTAATATTTATCAGAAATAAGTAAACGCAGTAAACGAAATAAGTACACAATATTAAAATACAAAGGAATTCTACTAGTAGGTCCCACTGGTTATTGTAAAAAGCGGCAAGTTGCTTCACATTATATCTTTTAATAGTCTTCTTACAAACAAATTGTATTGCTCTCAGTGGTTTTTCACAGAACTCCTTTTGTGTTTCATTTATGGCTGGGAGTGAAGTAGTTTTCATGATGGTCTGTTTTATTAAGTTTCCTTTTTAAGATACCAGGATATAGATTAAATATAAAAGAAAACGTTATATGGTCGTTTGGAACGATACAATTAAGTGTGTCGATTTACTAATGATGCTGATATGGTCTCCTTTCTTTCATTTTATTAGTAGTTTTTTTAGTTCCGTTTCAAAAACCTACGAAACCTCACTGAATACAAAATTAAAATAACTGAGTACTATATAGTCCACGTTTAATAAATATATATCTACTAAAATACGGTATATATATATATATATATATATTTATAGTATTGATTATTCTATCAGAATATTAACTTATATGTTAGAACTAATTAAATGAAATCATATTAATTTGTCAAGAAGTAAGAACCATTGAATGAAAAAAATAACCATTATTTAAGTTAACATTATCGTTGTGTACGAGAAATTGTAATACTAGAAATTTTAGTTTGACAAAAACGTTCGTGACACAACGATTCTTCTGACGGACCTCCTATCAATCAATTGCCCTTGTTATGCGAGTTCGTTAGGAATCCTCGATGCGCATCGGACTCACACTTGTCCGTTTTTAGGAGGTATTCTATTCTAGTATATAGGGAAGGAATGTTT
Organism: Melinaea menophilus ssp. n. AW-2005; assembly: GCA_918358695.1. Classification (NCBI taxonomy): domain Eukaryota; kingdom Metazoa; phylum Arthropoda; class Insecta; order Lepidoptera; family Nymphalidae; genus Melinaea; species Melinaea menophilus. The sequence goes on along the minus strand of OU911058.1, from coordinate 15,953,347 downwards.
AAAGTCTGAAACTATTAGTACTTCATAAGCCAGATCTGTCAATTATACGAGGGCCAAACTGAAAGTATTTAGAACTGGCCACTTAAAAGAATTATATTAAAAAAAATAGTTTAAATTTTGAAAATAGAACTCTTTACCAATATAATTGAGTGTACATTTCATTCATTTGTCATTTGTTTTACGATTTGGCGGCAAATTAAAAATTGTCTGTGCACGTCAGAATGAATTTAAGCCGAGAAAATTTTCGTGCAATGATTTTTTATGACTTTCGATGTCATTTAAGTCAACAAGAAAGTTATGATAGACTTCGATTGGCTTTTCACGATGAAGCCCCATCTCGTGCCACAGTTTACAACTGGTTTAATGAATTCAAACGTGGTCGAACTAATCTCACCGATGATTTGAGTGAGGGACGGCCTTCTACAGCGACGACTGAAGATAACATCAGTGTTGTGCGGCGTATGATAGAGACTGACAAAAGAGTGACCTATCAGCAGATTCGGACAAGTCTAGGCATAGGTATGAGTTAAGTGCACAAAATCCTCCATGAACATTTAGCGGTCAGGAAGCTTTGTGCCCGCTGGATACCGCATAATTTGACCGAGGCTCAAAAACTCCGCCGTGTTGATTGGTGCCGAGAAATGATCCAAAAATTTAACGGAGGTGACTCAAATGCTGTGTTCGACATACTAACGGGTGACGAAAGCTGGATTTACTGTTATGATCCGGAAACCAAAAGACAGTCTGCTCAGTTTCCTTCCGAAGAGTTGCCAACTAAAGTGAAGAGAGGTCGAAGTGTTGGAAAAAAGATGGTGGCCTCGTTCTTCAGAAAGACAGGTCATTACGCGACAGTAGTCTTAGAGGATCAGAAAACGGTTAATGCAGAGTGGTATACTAACAATTGTTTGCCACTTGTCTTGGGAAAAGTTCGAGAGAAACGACCTCGCAGCAGGATCCTCCTTCATCACGACAATGCCTCGTCGCACACCGCCAGGCAAACGATCGACTATTTGGTGACCTCAGACGTGGAATTACTGGGTCACCCGCCGTATAGCCCCGACCTCGCACCCTGCGATTTTTATTTATTTCCAAAAATAAAAGAAAAACTTCGAGGAAAACGTTTTATAGACGCCGAAGAAGCAGTGGCTGCATTTCAAAACGCCGTCGAAGAGACCCCTAAGGCCGAGTGGGCAAGGTGCTTTTCTCAATGGTTCCATCGAATGCAGCGATGTATTGATGTAAATGGACGCTATTTTGAAAAGTTACAATAAAACTAATAACTTGCTAGAATGCTTAGTTTTTGATTTTCTAAGAACTTTCAGTTTGACCCTCGTATACGCCTTGTGGCCGAATTTCGATCAATATCCAAAGTTGTACTATTAGAGATTTTTTGTATCTACAACTCAACTATAGTTCCAGCCACACGTGATACATTGTCTCCGTCTAGAGCATTCTTAAATACGTATATAAAAATTAATTAAAATATATATACCTTATTTATTTCAATTAAAAGTAAAACAGTTTTCCATACAAATGCAAGAAACTAAAACCAGCTATAATGAATCCGGTGAGAGTTGAATATATTTTCTATTCGTCGTTCTAGTTTCCTTCTGCAAAGTTTCATAGTGACCTAAAAATAGTTTTGATGAGTGTCATCGTTATTTAGTTCCTGTAGTTTAATTTTTTTTATTAATAGTGTATTGTTTGAAATTTTGTTCTGATATGGTTTTAATAAATATGTCAAGTGTTTTTAAAATATAATGAACACCGATCTACAGTTGGGTGGTATCGTAATAATTATAACCTCAATCAGTTTATTGTCCAATGTTGAATGATTGATGATTGAGTATGATTTTTAAGGAATAAGATTATCAGTGATTTTTGGAGAATACATTATCCTGTATATTTAGCTGGGACCACTTCTAATTTTATTAAATTTAGTCCAGCAAATTTTAAATGATGCTGGAACTAACGCACAGAGAAACTTAAAATAAATATTATTTTATTTCTATTTAAAAAAACAAATAAATGTTGTAATTATTGCTTACGGGTTGGCCTTTAAGAAATTAGTTATATGTACATTAACAGACATATGTAATTGACATTGCAGCTACGATACACATTTTACCAATAAAAATCATAAAGTATTTTAAAAATGTCGTGAAAATTTGTTCAGATTAAATGTGAACTCTTATTTCTTTAACCCTAGATTATAAATATTCGCAATGGACAAATATTAATTATGCAAAAAAAAGTTCGACACGAAAATAGCTATCATGATTTCATGCTCTGTGATCAAACAACCCAGCGAACCGTTCCTGCTGAAGCGACCAGCTGTACTCGTTTAACACGAATATTATTTACTTTTATTATACTACTTTATACTAAATTAATATCACATTACATCGATTCCAATTCTAAAATGGAATAGCCTTCTGCATCGCCCTTTGAAGTTAACATTGCCGTTAATAGTTCTATGGTAATGGCACCAATTAACGACATTTAAAGGTTAATTAAGACTCTAATTGTATGAAGCGAACATTTAGTTGTAAAGATTATTGCGTTTGTATTGAAAATGAGAAAACTGAAACTAGTTATACAGTCGCTAGTGAAAAGATGTTGATGAGCAACGGCCACTTTTCTATATATGAAGATGAAAAAGTGACAAATGTTTTGCCAGCATTGAGATATCGGGAGAGATGCAGGAATCTAGGACATACTATTAGTATTAAAAGTGACCAATTTCATCATCCAGCTCTGTAAACTTATAGTACGAAGCTTAGTAAAATAACACTTTACTAAAAATCTGTGAAAAAGTGTTACTAGCCCAAAACTGGTTAACCTGTATACGAGCTGCAGTCAAGTTACTACAACTAGGGTCTGCAATCTACTCCCATAAAAGCATATTTATTCGGCATCTTTATACTGTATCACTATTTGTGTATATGGGTGTGATTGGTGGAGGAGAAAGTAAAAGTAAGAAAATACCACAAAGAAGCTTATTTCTAATGATAGATGTTATGTCATATAACCTATGTCAAGAGCCTGTTGTTAAGTTATTATATAAACCCTTCTCATATTTTGCTAACAATATTTGTTAATATTTCTACAATCTTTATGAAACTTTTTCTAGTATTTATGCTACTAAAAGAATACTTTGTTCATAAATTAACATTAAACATTGAAAATTATTAACAATTAATAACAAATTAACATTGAAAATTATTAGAATCTTCGAGGAACTGGGGGTTACTTTAATAAAAAAAAATAAGTATTTTTTCGTTAAAACCCATGTTTGCTCTTCATAGGTCGATGGTTTGATAGACGGCCACTCTAAAGTCTTGGCAGTGCTGTAAAAAAATTTTCACTTTAATCATTCTTTTCGTTTTCTAAACTTTGAGTTACTTTATTAAAAACAATGTCACAGACACATAACGTAGAGAAAATATATTCTGTTTACTATGAAAAACAATAAACAAAAACAATATTTTATTCCTATAGGAAACCTACATTTAATTCGTATGACATAGACTTAATTAGGTTGGACACTGACCTCAAGCTTGTCAAAGATATTATTTTAAATCTTAAATAATGTAAATTCCTCATTTTGTTTATCTAATGCAATTTGTAGTTTAATTTAATAAATAGGTTATTTTTTATATATTGAATGACTATTCTCAAATTTATCAATCCATTAATCAATATATCTTCTCTCTATCACATGTATGCAGATGAAATCAAAATATATCCCCATTCAAAACTAGAACATCTTTCCTCTTCTATATTAACCAGTAACAATGAACTGACTGCAATCTATATAATAGTAGAAAATGAAGTAAATTATATGGTTTAAAAAATAAATCCGAAGTAGTCACAGGTAATTATTATTGGCAGTCTGGCACGATAGCAAGAATTGAATAGTTAAATCTCACTCTGATAACATATAACGATGTAATTATACCTTTCTTTTCAAAAGAAGAATCTTTATAAGAATGTCTATTGAGAACATAAAATTTTATAGAAACTCTTCTAAAATACAAGCAATTGATTTATTAACGCACTATCTCTACCTGTAAGGAAATCAAAATCATTGAATATAAAAAAAAAACTGTCAAACAATACTTTCCATCAAATGCTTATTGAGAATTCACAGAGTCTGATATATATTGTTAAATTTATAGTAAAGAATAAATACGACAATATTTATACATTCATTCGTTAAATATGTGTATTAGTTTCTATTAGTTAACAATATATCTAACTCTAAGGTTGTCTGAAAAAAGGCGTCTTCTGCCGATAAGACGGCCTTTTGTATATTACCTAGTCTTTTTTTTTTTACTTCTTTTTTTTTTCTTTTCTTGTTATCTACTCGTATAATAAAGTATAACTATAATAAAGTCTCCGAGCGCCGAGCGAGGAGTTTAGGGAAAGCACGTCAAAGTTTTCAAGTGACTTTCTTGATAACTACTACACAGAAATTATATCATATTTAAAACAATTTTTATTTTATTCTCTTTTCACTCTCTTAATTAGAACACATTATTCTAGACGAAACTAAACTAAAAGAAAACTATGTATTACATTATATTTAAAGTTAGAGGTGATCAATTCTGTATTTATCAATAAATTAGGAGATTGTGTGTGATATGTATTAACTAATTGACTGTTAAATCAAGGTAAAATAATATTTTTCGAAGATATTTCTTTATTAGGTAAAGAATACAAATACGGTCTTAGTTTTAAATAAGAATTTGCAATTATCCGTTGACTCTAAAAGGAAAGTTTAATTCAACAAAATAACGACAAGTAAGTTTCACGATGACCAGACTTCGGCGTCTTTCAAGACGGTAGTAGAAACAGTGCCATCATTTAGTGAAGAGAGGATCATAAAATTTACTTCTACCAAGTCATTTGTAACAAATAATATAGGCTTGAAATTTTATTAATGTCACCAAAGTTAATAAACTTTAGGCAACAATTATACAATTTTTCATTCAATTGTTGAAGACTTTCCCAAAAGTGAAATATTTTTTCGACAGAAAAAACTTGTAAACAGAATACACAAATGTCGAGAGTACACTTCCTGCTACCAATCGAAAGTAAGTGGCAAACCCCTCACAAATATAGCGATAAATAGTTTACAAACAAAGAACCGACAGTCGCACTGTCATTTTTTTTCTAATATTTTTAGACGCTGTGACTTCAGAAATTTAACGTTAAGAAACTCAGGCAAAAAGACGTAGGATATTATCTCAAATATTATATATTGATATATTTATATTGCAGTTAGAGGACTCTGACCTCCCGGCATCAGCCAGTCCGAGTTACAGGTACGCGACCCTGACTTGCTCGAGCTATTTGCTTACAATCCCTTGTCTATCCGTGTAAGCAATATCCCCCTTTCCTTTCTTTTCCCTTGAATATACCTACCCCCATCCCATTCACCTCCAACCGACCGATGGCGGTATATCCATCACAATCAGTGCAGCTCGAAGTAATATAGACTGGTGTCGGGCAGCAGCGCCACCGGTGTGAGGAGCTGCGCATTGCGCTCGCCAACCCGTCTGCCAAGCGTGGCGAGTATGGCAAATTCTCCCCTTTAAATATGACAGACGCAAACAGGACCAGGCCCCCAGTACCCGGCAGTCCCACTGTTCCCGGCTTCGGTAGCAGCCGTGGTTATGGTGGGGCAGGGGGTGCTAAGAATCTCCGGATGGGATCGAGCTACCACCCCAAACGACACCTGGCCCTGGTAACACACAATGTCCGCACTTTGCGGACTGACGACAGGATTGCTGAGCTAGAAGAAGAGATGAGTAGGTTACGCTGGGATATATTAGGGTTATCTGAAGTCCGTAGAGAGGGGGAGAACACGATAACCCTCAAATCCGGAAACCTGCTATACTACCGGGAGGGCGACCAACAGTCCCAAGGAGGTGTCGGGTTTATGGTCCACAAGTCCCTCATAAACAACATTGCGGTCATTGAAAGTGTGTCGAGTAGGGTCGCGTACCTTATACTCAGAGTTTCTAAAAAATACTCGTTGAAGGTCATACAGGTCTACGCACCGACCTCCGCACACCCAGATGATGAAGTAGAGGCTATGTATGAGGATATCAGTCGGGCCATACATACTACAAAAACTCACTTTAATGTTGTTATGGGGGACTTCAACGCAAAGCTGGGCAAGAGAAGCGACGACGAGTTGAGAGTAGGGCAATTTGGATATGGGCAGCGGAACCCTAGGGGACAGAGGCTGGCCGATTTTCTGGAGAAAGAGGGACTCTTTATGATGAATTCCTTCTTCCAGAAGCCGCCTCAAAGGAAGTGGACCTGGTTAAGTCCCGATGGTTCCACTAGAAATGAGATTTACTTCATCTTGACCACTAGACGCCAGATATTCAACGATGTCTCTGTGATCAACAACGTAAAAACAGGGAGCGATCACCGAACAGTAAGAGGCACGCTGAATCTCATTATCAGGCTGGAACGATCTCGGTTGGTGAAGTCTACGCTCCGTCCATCTAAAGCTCATATTCAAGATCTCGAAAGCTTTCAACTCGAATTATCGAACCACTTCGCTTGCCTAGATGATTGCGCATCCGTCGACCAAATTAACAACAGGTTGGTAGAAACTGTCCCCTAAAACAGCTTAAAAACAACAAGGCACCAGGTGAAGACGGTATCACATCAGAGCTTCTGAAAGCGGGCGGATTGCCAGTACTTAGGGTCCTTCAGAAGCTCTTTAATGCCGTTCTGCTTGAGGGTGTAACGCCGGAAGCATGGAACAGAAGTGTAGTGGCCCTATTCTTCAAAAAAGGCGATACTACTTTGCTGAAGAATTACAGGCCCATCTCGCTTCTGAGCCATGTTTATAAGCTGTTTTCGAAGGTTATCACGACTCGTCTCACGAGCAAGTTTGATGACTTCCAGCCTCCCGAACAAGCCGGTTTCCGAAAAGGTTTTAGTACCATAGACCACATTCATACGCTGCGGCAGATTATACAGAAGACCGAGGAGTATAATCGGCCATTATGCTTGGCGTTTGTGGACTATGAGAAAGCCTTTGATTCGATCGAAACGTGGGCGGTACTGTCGTCTCTTCAGAGGTGCCATATTGACTATCGGTACATCGAAGTGTTGAAGTATTTGTACACAAACGCCACCATGTCGGTTCGAGTCCAGGAGCATTGCACAAACGCTATTCCTTTACAGCGAGGCGTGAGACAGGGAGACGTTATCTCTCCGAGACTATTTACCACTGCACTGGAAGACGCTTTCAAGCTGCTGGAATGGCATGGACTCGGCATCAATATAAACGGCGAGTACCTAACTCACCTTCGATTTGCCGACGATATAGTAGTAATGGCAGAATCCCTGGAAGACCTCAGCATTATGCTCGGCGATCTTAATGGAGTCTCTCAACAGGTGGGCCTTAAAATGAATATGGACAAGACGAAAATTATGTCGAATGTCCATGTCGCGCCTATCCCGGTATCCGTTGGGAGCTTCATTCTCGAAGTTGTCGACGAATATGTCTACCTGGGACAAAAAGTCCGATTGGGCAGGTCCAACTTCGAGGGAGAGGTCAATCGACGAATCCAACTAGGATGGGCAGCGTTCGGGAACTTAAGGAGCGTATTTTCGTCCGGAATACCGCAGTGCCTTAAGTCGAAAGTCTTCGACCAGTGTGTGTTACCAGCGATGACCTATGGAACCGAGACGTGGCCTCTAACAAAGGGACTCTTAGAGAGGCTTAAAGTCACTCAGCGTGCGATGGAGAGGGCTATGCTGGGAATTTCGCTGCGAGATAGAGATCAGAAACGAGGAGAGGAACAAAAGTAAGCGACATAGCCCAATGGATTTGTAAGCTGAAGTGGCAATGGGCTGGGCATATAGCCCGCTCAAGTGACGGCCGATGGGGAAAAAGGGTCCTTGAGTGGAGGCCACTTACTGGCAAGCGAAGTAGAGGACGACCGCCAACTAGGTGGACAGACGACATAAAAAGAGCAGCTGGAAACCAATGGATGCGGGCCGCTTTGGACCGATCGCGGTGGAAGTCAATGGGGAAGGATTACGTCCAGCAGTGGACGCATGACAGCTGATAATGATGATGATGATGATATTTATTAATTCAAAATTGCAGATATAATATAGTCTTAGGTCTCGTAACAAGCAAATATTTGTCATAGTACCACATATTGAAATGCCTTTAGCCAAAATAAAATTCGCACGACATCATCATCATATGTATAACATCAATCTATTTCACAGTTTTACACTATATGATGTAATATCGTGACGGCGAAGGACTCACTTTAATTGGATTTTACACCATAATAAAATTAAATTCACGACGGCACTAGTAGTGGCTATAATACTGGTCTGCATCGTCGCCTATATCGTTAATAAGTGAATTATGTGTATTAATTATTTAAAAATAAATTCGACTTATATATATTAATATAAATATGAACCCGGTATTTAAGCATATATTATGTATGTCTGTCTTTTTTCGGTTTTTAGTTATTCATCTGATTGTTATTCGACTCGGCTAAGCTGCTAATCGATGCCCTAAAAAGGATCCTGGTACAAAAATAACTGCACTTTAAGCCACTTAAATGTTTTGTTTAAAAAAAAAACATATTCATATTATAAATCCATATATTTATTATATACGCATCGCATGTCGGGTAAAAATACAATTCAAGAATTTCAGGCAAAATAGAACTTTTATCAACTAAATTATAATATTAATTAACGATAGTATTATAGATTATTAGTTAAAAATTATTACTAATAAATACATTCACGGACTTATTATAAATAAATACAAATTACAGAACTATCTCAACTATATGAGTTAAAGAGACAATAACAATATCCTTTAGCGATATATTGTGTATTCGGTGTATCCTGTAAGAACTGTAAATCTTTCCGGAAAAAAAAGCTTATCCGTTTGTACCGCCTCTATGTTTAATAAATAGGAACATTATACCACAATGCTTCTTTGCAATTTCAGTTCTAAGATTCGTCTAAACTTTTATCAATAACATTGTTATATAGTATTTTGCGTTGAATTCATTGATGTACATTTCTGATTCATTTGTCGTTTGATGTTATTATGGAAAATATAAAAAATATATATATTTTAAGTCCTGTAATGTTAGAAATACAATTAACCACTGAACTGCTTCTAAAAACGTAAATTGTAATTGCTGGGAGAACTTTTCTAAGAAATAATTTATTATATAGCAGCATTTTTTTTTGCTCCGAACTCTGGCATTGACAATGGTTTTTATTTGAACAAATAAGATCTTAAATTTAAATGAAATCTATACTTCATTGATAGTATTCGTTACCACTCTTTGTGTTACTTTGTGCTACATCTTAATTTTAAACAATTTGGTTATATTTTAAAAGCTATATACAAGTATCTCGTCATTTTTTCTTTATAATATTTTCATAAATAATATATTTTTACTAGGGATTGATGTGAATTTCTAATAGCTCTACTAGTAGGTCCCACTATTTATTCTAAAAAAGCGGCAAGTTGCTTCATATTATATCTTTTAATAGTCTTCTTACAAACAAATTGTATTGCTCTCAGCGGTTTTGCTTCACAGAACTCCTTTTGTGTTTCATTTATTACTGACTGATTTAGTTTTCATAACTGTCTGTTTTATTAGTATTTTTTTTTCAAAATTCTTAATACCTACAAAGAAAAACTTTTCTTTAAATATTCCTTGAAAACGAGACAATAACGGCGCGTGCCGATTTATTAATGATGCTGATACATGATCTCCTTTCTTTCATGTCACCCTGGTAGTTTTTTCGTTATTTGGTTACGAGAATCTTTTAATATTTAACTAACTAAATACAGCAACTGAAATAAACTAAGTAACACAACGTTTATTAACTTATTTATTTATTTATAAACTTCTATATCTAAAAAAAAAGAATCCCTCTTTGAAACACAAATAAATCAAAGTCAGAGATTTTTTAAAATAAGCATATATTGCAATTGCCTTAATTATAAAGCATCTCTAGAGAAAATTGCAATAAATAGTTATAATTTAATTTATTTATCAATTTACAATTTTATAGTATTGATATTTTCGTCAAACTATTAACTCGTAAGAACCAATAATGAAATCTAAATCTACGATACCATAAAGTGACTTAAAATTAGTAGAATTGACAAAAAGCAAGAAGAAAAAATTATCATTACAATTTGTATATAATCTTTTGCTATTTAAGTTTACAGCAGGATCGATGTATTACATAACATTTCCATAACTAGAAATTTTATATTGACAAAATCGTTCGCGACCTGAAAATTCGTCTGACGGACCTCCTATCAATCAAGTGCCATTGTCATGCGAATTCGTTACAAATTCTCTATGCGCGTCGGACTCACACTTGTCCGTTTTTAGGAAGTATTCTAGGATATACAATGAATGTTTTAAATCTGAAACTACGTGACTATCTTTAGTGGATTTAGCACACTAAATTATAAATAAATATCCCGCTTCAAAACTTTTATATAAACTTTTTATTTCAATTAAAAGTAAAACATTTTTACATACAAATGCAAGAAACTAAAAACAACTTTAATTATTCTGGTGAGAGTTGAATATATATTCTATTCTTCGCTCTAGTTTCCTTCTGTAAACTTTCACTGTGACCTAAAAACTGTTTTGATGAGTGTTCATATATGGTATCATTATCTTAGTTCCTGTGGGTCTGTTTGTTTTAATTAAAAGTGTATTGATTGAAATTCTCCTCTCATATGTTTTAATTAAAATGTCAAGTGTTTTAAATTTCTTGTATTATAAACACCGCACAACCAAACCATCCCAATCGGGTTGTATCGTAATAATCCAAATCATTTCATTGTGCAAATCAGAGATTTTTAACAACAAATTATCCTATATTATGTTGAGTTGTGACCACACCTAATGTTATTTAATTCAGTCAATTATAAACAATGCTAGAATAAACCAACAGAGAAACGTAAAAAAAAATAATAACTATTTTTTTATTTGTGTGCCAAAAATAAGTAAATGTAGCAATTACTTCTTAAAAAGAAATACTGTAAAGAGTTTGCCTTCTTGAAAATTGACTATATGTACAGTTTGAAATATGTGTTATTGATTTTAAAATTACAACATCCATTTTTGTTATTAAATTATTAAATGTTTAAAAAAACTACGTGATAAACATTGTTCAGATCATTCGTGAACTATTGTCTCTTAAATCCAGAATATTAAATATCCGCTTTGATCAAATATTAAAGCTTAAGAAAAAAATCAACACTAAAATAGCTAGTCTATCATGATTTCATGCTCTGTGATCAAACAACCCAGCGAACCGTTCCTGCTGAAGCGACCAGCTGTACTCGTTTAACACGAATATTATTTACTTTTATTATACTACTTTACACTAAACTAGCTGTTGCGATTACTGGGTTTGTGTGGATTAATATTGTTACGTAACTACTGATCTCAATTAGGTGGTCAAGGAGACCGTGAAATTAAGACTGATTCCTTCGCTGACCTGCTTTGGTAACACTGTGATAACCATAAAAAAGATTTTTTATTGAACCTATGTAACTTAGGTATCGTCATTATTAGAATTTACCATTATATTGTAGAAATATTTTTAATTTTTTTTTAAACATTCTTCAGGATCGTAAACATGGTGTTATTTCAATTATATTGAACTGAATAGTTTAGGAAAAAGGAATCTAGAGTATTTTATTACTTTTTATAATTCACTGTACAAAAAATCAAAGTTATTAGATCTATTAGTGTACTAAAACTGTATGAATCAACATTTAGTGTATATCCATGATATCTACAGCAACCTCCACCCAGTCAGAGGTATTATTTTGAATCTTAAAGAATATAAACTCCTATTATTTTTTATTGCTATAAGTACCAATAATAATTCTAACTTAAAATTATTAACGCTAACTCTAACTATAAATCTAACCTCTTACTCTAATTCTATCTCTAACTCAATTTTTACTTTTTTTAAATTAAATTATTAAACAGGTTTTTTAAAAGTTATATTTTTGTGAAATCACTATTTAATTATTCTGAGGAAATATAGATGGAATTTACGTTTTTAGCCAAAGTTAAGAATTTTCATGTTATAGTTACTTAGCCATTAAACATAATCAGAGAATCTCCGAAATAAGAAACTAACTAGAAGTTGAAAATCTCCCAACACAGAGCGAGGAGTTTAGTGAAAGCGCTCCAAAGTTTTCATCACAACTTTCTTGATAACTATTAATACAGGAAATATATCATATATAAAACTATTTTGGTTTTATTCTCTCTTTATACTCTTAATTAGAATTCCTTAATCTAGACGAAACTAAATGAAAATAAAACTATGTGATTATATTTAAAGTTAGAGGTTGAGGTAATAAATTCTGTATTTATCAATAAATTGCAAGATTGTGTGAGAATATCATATCATTTAGTTAACTACTACTACTACTACTAGTACTATTACTAAATCGAGTTAAAACAAAATCTCTTCATTAGATATAAGAAGACAAATACGTTCTAAACCAAGTTTAAAATTAGAATTTGCAATAACCTTTTGACTCTAAAAGGAAAGTTTAATTCAACAAAATAACAACAAGTAAGTTTCACGATGAGCAGACTGTGGCGTCTTTCAAGGTAGAGATATAAACAGTGCCATCATTAAGTGAGGAGAGGATCATACAATTTACTTCTACCAAGTCATTTGTAACAAATAATATAGTTTAAGGTATGACTGGAAGTTATGATTGGAAAATTTATTTAATTAATGTTAAAAAAGGTTTTAATAATTAAATACTAAGGATCATAATTCGCGTAGATTTGCAATATCTTACAGAAAAAACTTGTGAACAGAATACATAAATGTCAACAGTTGGTTTGGCAAGACAGTAAAATACAAGAAATTTCAACTTATACTTCCTCCTAGCAATTGAAAGAAAGTGACAAAGTGCTCTGAAATACAGCGATTGATAATGTTCAAAGTTCCTTCATTTCATTTCTTAGTAATATTTTCTTGCGAGATTGAGCCAGTTATTACTAATAATATTTTATTGAGGAACTTAATAATAATATTGTCTATAACATTTTGAGACAGTGTGACCTGTAACATGAAAACACAACTTGATATATTCCTTGCGACCAGACACTCGCGTGCCGATCTACTAATGATGCTCATATCCTTTCCTTTTTGTTCGCCTGGTAGTTATAAGTAAACGTATTTCTTTCTGTTGCCTTTGTTATTTATTATTTGTTAAATAAAGAAAAGGGAAAAAAGGTAAATTTTATTGCCAGACATTTCCTATTAAAAGATATAAATGAAATGTATGAGTTCAATAGTTAGTAGGAATTTATCTCAAATCTGAAATCTATTTTGCAGACATATATTACACGCGTAGGTCTCGTAACAAAACAAATATTTTTCATAAGTACCACACATTCACACGTCTTGAAGCCAAAGATAGTTGCAGTATCTATCGTGCGTTATAACGTAGATCTATTTCACAGTTTTAACTTCACGCAGGCTCTAGTTAAAATATTATCCGTAATATCATCGCCTGTATCGTTTATAAGTGAAATATAAATATGAATTTTAAATTATTTCGACATATTGCTGTAATATTCGTTAATATGATGATGAACCAGGTATTTAAGCATATCTTATATATGTTTATTCTCTACGCGTATCTAACTTATTTATCCGATTGTAAATCAACTTGGCTAAGTATTATTCGATCTCCTAAAGAGGGTCTTGAACCAAAAGCATTTGCATCATTAAGCTACTTAAAGAAAAATATTCAGTTAAAAAATATTTCAGATTATAAATCCATACAGTTATTATTTATGCAACACATGTCGGGTAAAAAATACTAAAATGTATTTCAGGTGAAATGGAACTTTCATAGACTAAATTATAACATTTTAATTAACGTTAGTGATATCGATTATATGTTGAAAATTACTAACAACTACTTTTTAATTGCGGTTTCACTAACGTTATAAATAAATACAGACTAGAGAACTATAACTATAAGCAATACACAGACAATAACAATGCCCTTTGGTTATATATTGTGAATTTGGTGTATCATGAAGGAATTTGAATTCTTTTGTCCTGCAAATGTTAGAAATGAACCACTGAAATACTTCTATAAAACATTAATTATAATTGCCGAGAGAAATCTACTAAGAATTAATTAATTATATAGCTCCGACTCCGAACTCCGACATTTAAAAATAGTTTTTATTTGAACTTTTCAGTTTAAATGCAACCCATACCTCATTGGTTGAGTAGATGCTACGATTTTTTATGTTACTTTGCGCTATATTTTATTTTTAATCAATTCGGTTATATTTTAAAAGCTACATTCAAGTATCTCGTCATTGAATGACATTTCGGTGTTCGGAGCGAAAATGACACCTTCAAAAGTAATTGTGAAGTTTAAAATTTGGATTTTTCTCTATAATATTTTTAAACATAATATATTATTCACAATTCCCATTTTAATTTTTGTTGGTTATGTGGATAGATGTGAATTATCATAACTGTTTGTCACGTCCCTAGTGTTATCAATAATGTGAACTGTTTCGTTCAACAAGTCTTTGCAATAAATAATTGGTTCTGATGATATTATTTTTACTACAATGCGATTTCATTCTCATAGATTTTACAAAGAAATATTAGCGTTGTTGTTAAAAAATAGACTGGAGCAACTGAGAAGTTTTACAGTGAACTTCTCAGATATTTGTAATATAAACCTCTGCAATTATAATTATTGCAATAATTATACTTTATAATAATAATTATATTTAATGTAAGAATATGCTTTGTATTCATCACTTAGTTATAAGGGTATAGACATATAATAGAAAACGAAAGATGTATACAATCTATTATATATACAATAATTTGGTAAGGAGCCAAAATCTGATATTTTAATATTACAATAAAATAATTGCTAAGTGTTGGTCAGACAACAGAGCTATAATTACAGTAACACATCAACACATCTGGATGAATTTAGATGCAATCTGATGTTGTGTTTGATTAATGTCTGAGTCAACGGATACTTTTTCTCTCTCTGCCATTATCACGCACATTAAATTCCTTTATACTATCATTTCAGTAAATCTAAAAATGTAAGATTTTATATAATTTTTTTAGTTATTGTTATTGTAAGTCAGAGTGGAGAATTCAACAGCAAGTAGAGAAATAATATTTACAAATATATACTATATTATTTATTCTGTATAATATTTATCCAAATTAAGTAAATGTAGGTGAAGCAGATAGGCACTAATACTAATACACAAATTTTACAAGCTCTTGATTTCACACGATATTAAAATACAAAGAAATTCTACTAGTGGTTCGACTGGTTATTGTATGAAAACCGCAAGCTGCTTCGTGTGGTTTAGTAGTTTTCTTACTATAAGAGTGTTTTATTCTTAGTGATTATGCTTGGCTGAAGTCCTTTTGTTTTTCATTTGTTACTGACGGAAATAGTTTTCATAGCTGTCTCTTTATTACGTTTTTTTTTAAATACCATGACTTTATAGATTAAACATAAGGAAAAAACATTCCATTATATATTTCTTGGAAACAGGACATTAACAGAGCGTGCCGATTTATTAATGATGTATCAACATGTATCAACATGATCTCCTTTCTTTTTTTTTATTCGGTTTATTTTTTATTATTCCTTCGAGAACGTTTTAAAATTTAACTAAATACAGCAGCATTTGAAATAACTAAGAAACTCTAAGTTTATTTACTATTTGAATCTTCTTCATTAAATAAAATCTTTTACATCTACAAAAAATAGAATCCATTCTTCAAATACAAATAAATCAAAGTCAAAGATTAAAAAAAAAAACATACATTGCAATAAATTACTAAACATCCCTGTCTAGAAAAAACCGCAAATAATAGATAGAATTAAATTTATTAATTAATTAACAACTTTTATAGTATAGATTATTACGTCACACTGTTAACTCATATGTAAGAACCAATTAGATGACATCAATATCTAGGATACTTTAAAGTGACTTTAAATGACTAAAATTTATATAAAATAAGAAGAAAAATCAATTAAATGAAAAATTTGTAATAACACTTTTTAATATTTTTAGTATTCCTTTATATATATACAAATATAATAAAATATGTAAGTATATAAGTATTGTATTATATGTTTATCATCTATGAATATTAATTATGTATTATGTATTACAAATTCACTATCTCTTCTGATCTCTTATTGAGCATCCTCTTTAATGGTTGTATATAAGAGATCACTTTAAGCGATGAGACCGCCTTTGCAAGGTTTATATTTCGATTTTTTATTCTTGTTATTGTTATTTTTTGTTGTTATTTTTTGTGTGATACAGGGCAATAAAGTAGTTAAATAAATAAAATAAATAAATACACTTTTGGTATTTAAGTTTACAGGCGGATCGATTTATTACATAACACTTCCACAACTAGAAGTTTTAGATTGACAAAACCGTTCTTGACCCGAAAATTTTTCTGATGGACTTCCTGTTAATCAAGTGCCAGTGTTATGCGAATTCGTTAGAAATTCTTGATGGGTATCGGACTCACACTTGTCCGTTTTTAGGAAGTATTCTAGGACATAGAAGATGAATGTTTTAAATCTGAAACTACCTCACTGTTTTTTGTCAATTTAGCACACTAAATTATAAATAAAATTCTACTTTAAAAACTTTTATATAGACATTTTATTTCAATGAAAAGTAAAACTTTTTCCACACAAGAAACTAAAACCAACTTTAATTATTCTGATGAAAGTTGAATATATTTTCTATTCTTCGCTCTAGTTTCCTTTTGCAAAGTTTAACTGTGACAAAAAAAACTGTTTTTGATGAGTGTTCATCAGTGGTATCATTATCTGAGTTCCTGTGGGTCTGTTTGTTTTTGTTGAAAATGTATTGATTGGATTTCTCCCCTCATTTGTTTTAATTAATATTTCAAGTGTTTTAAATTTGTTGTATAGCACCACGTTGAGCCATGTTGAGCACCGCACCATCGAACCGTCCTAGTTGGGCTGTATCGTAATAATCCAAATAATTATAGTGTGTTTTGACAACTAAATTATCCTATATTATGTTGAGCTGTGACCACACCTAATATTATTTAATTCAGTCAATTATAAATGATGATTGAACAAACAAACGGAAGAACGTAATATAAATTAATAACCTATTAATTTATTTGTGAGCAAAAAAGAAGTAAGTGTAGCATATAGTTCTTAAAAAAGATATATTTACTGTTAAGAGTTTGCCTTCTTAAAAGTTGTTTACATATAAATTAAGAGACATGTGTTATTGATATTAAAGCTATTACATACATTTCTGCAAAAAGCATTACAAATTTTAAAAACTTACCTGAAAAACATTCTTTATATTATAAGTTTATTGTCTCTTAAGGCCAGAATATGAAATATTCGCTTTGATCAAATATTAATTACCCAAGAAAAAGTTCGACACAAAAATAGCTAGTCTATCATGATTTCATGCTCTGTGATCAAACAACCCAGCGAACCGTTCCTGCTGAAGCGACCAGCTGTACTCGTTTAACACGAATATTATTTACTTTTATTATACTACTTTACACTAAACTAGCTGTTGCGATTACTGGGTTTGTGTGGATTAATATTGTTACGTAACTACTGATCTCAATTACGTAGTCAAGGAGACCGTGAAATTGAGACTGATTCCTCAACTGACCTGCTTCGTTAGGTAAGGCTGTGTATGACATAAAAGAGGCTTTCGTTGCACGTATTAAACTTAAGAAACGTCGTTATATGAATTTAACATTATATATATTTTTTTAATAAATTAAAATAAACAGTCCTGTTTAACTAATATTACATTAATCGATTCCTGCCGGAATGACCTCCGCCGTCTCCCTTAGAATTGAAGTTCACATTGTCGTTATGTCGTTAATACTTGTGCAGGGTAATGGCACCAATTATCGACATTTAAACGTTATTTAAGACTCTAATTATGTGAAGTGAATATTTAGGTGTTGAACACTTTTTTTGCAATTATATTGAATACAAGAAGTCTCAAAATAAGTTATACTATCACCTGTTTAAATATGGGCAACGGTCACAAATGATGATGGTGATGATGGTCATAGTCATGATGAAAGGGTGCAAAAGTTGTAATTGTGTTGCTAACATGAGAAATCGGAAGAAATGCCAGAGACTAGAAATACTTTCTAATAAAAGATTATAACAGCTACGTTTCATAAAAAAATTTGACTAGACCAGTCGAGCCAGCCCGTATACGACTTGCAGATAAGTTACTTTAACTAAGTTCTGCACTTACTTCTATAAAAAGTATAATTCAGCATCCTCATAATGCATTATTATTTGTAAGCGTGTGGTAGGTGAAGTAAATATAAATAAGTCTATATCTGATAATAGGTTCTATGTCAAATAACGTATGACGAGGGTTTGTTATTAAGTTTTGCACCCTTTCCATAATTGAAGCAGATTGATAACTTATTGTAAAAGTTTTAAGAATAGAAGTGGGTTTCGACCAGAATTACGATATAATATGCTTCTTTTATTTGTTTATATACATACATATTTGATAATTTTGCTAACTTTTTTTTTGCTATTAAACTTTACATTTTAAATTATAGTTTCAGACAATACCCGTTTCAGGAAAAGTGATAATGACTCTAATTATAACTCTGACTCTAACTCTGACTCTAGCATAACTCTAACTATAAGTATTATTTGAACAGGTGTTTTATGAATTATACCATTTTGAAATCATGAGTCAGTTATTCTGAGCGGATGCAGATTAAATTTATGTTTTTAGCCAAAGTTAACAATTTTCATGGTACGGTTACCTCGCCATTAAATATAATCAGAGAATCCCCGAAATAAGAAACAAACTAAAAGTTGAACATCTCCCAACGCAGAGCGAGTAGTTTAGTAAAAGCGCGCCAAAGTTTTCAACATGACTTTCTTGATAATTATTAATACAGGAATTATATCATATTTAAAATTATTCTGATTTTATTCTCTGTCTTCACTCTCTTAATTAGAACTCCTTATTCTAAACGAAATTAAACTAAAGAAATAAAACTATGTGATGGATTATATTAAACGTTGAAGGCAATCAATTCTGCATTTGTCGATAAATTACAAGTGTGTGTGAAATATATTAAAGGACTACTAAATCAACTTCAAATAAAATCTTTTAATTAGATATAAGAAAACAAATACGTTCTAAACCTAGTTTAAAATTAGAATTTGCAATAACCTTTTGAGTGTAAAAGGAAAGTTTAATTCAACAAAATAACGACAAGTAAGTTTCACGATGAGCACACTGTGGCGTCTTTCAAGGTAGAGATATAAACAGTGCCATCATTTAGTGAGTAGAGGATCATAAAATTTACTTTTACCAAGTCATTTGTAACAAATAATATAGTGCAAGGTATAATTATGGTTTGAAATTTTATTAAATTAATGTTAACAAAGGTTTTATTACTTAAATACGCTCCAAAGTGTCATAATACACGTAGATTTGCAATTTCCCTCAGAAAAAACTCGTAAACGGAATACACGAATATCGAGAGTTTGTTTAACAAGACAGTAAACTACAAGAAAATTCAACTTAAACTTCCTGCTAGCAAATGCAAGAAAGTGACCGAGTGCTCTGAAATACAGCAATAGATAGTTTTCAAACTGTCATTTCTTTGTAATATTATCTATTATTAATATTAATATTTTATTGCAAAACTTAATAATAATATTATGTTTAATACATATTAACACGCTGTAAAATATAAAAAACACAATTTGATATATTCCTTGCGACCAGACACTCGCGTGCCGATCTACTAATGATGCTTATATCTCCTTTCCTTTATGTTCGCCTGGTAGTTATGAGTAAACGTCTTTCCTTTTGTTGCCTTATTATTATTATTTAGCTTCACGCCATATCCCTTGCGGGGTAGCCAGAGACGACGGAGCGCCCAACGCTACGGTCCCTGCATACCTCTTTCGCTTCGGCCACAGACATCAATCTCCTCATACATGCCCTCCGAGGGGTCCTCATGCTTTTTACGTGACCTTCCTGCAGTATCATAGATACTGTGTTTTTTTTTTGTTTTTTGTTTTTTGTTACCTTTATTATTTATATTGGTAAAAAAAGAAAAGAGGAAAAAGCAACATTATATTCAACTTCCGATTAAAAGATATAAAAGATACGAGTTCATTAGCTAGTAAACATTTATCTCAAATCTGAAATCTATTTTGCAGACATACATGTACATAAGCGTAGGTCTCGTAACAAAACACATATTTTTCATAGGTACCACATATTCACATGCCTTGAAGCCAAAGCCAGTCGCACGATATTCTCTTATTGTGTAATGGCGAATGTTTGTCAAACGACGCATTCCTAGGTAAAGCTAATTTGTTTTTTTTTTTGTGAATGTGTGTTATGTATCTTTGTTATATGTTTGCAAAGGTAATAAATTAAAAAATATAATCAATTTCAATTTCACAGTTTTTCACGGTACGATATTAGTAATATCGTGACGATGTCGTATGATCCTATATCATATTATAAATCTATACAGTTATTAGTTATGCAACACGTGTCGGGTAAAAACACAAAAATGTATTTCAATTTAAATGGAACTTTCATCAACTAAATTATAACATTTTAATTAACATTAGTGTTATCGATTATTGGTTGAAAATTACTAATAACCTTTTAACTGCTGTTTCAGTAACGTTACAAATAAATACAGACTAAAGACCTGTTACTATACGAAATAACAGACAATAACAATACCCTTTGGCGATATACTGTGTATTTATTGTATCATGTACGAACTGTAAATCTTTCCGGGAAAAGGCTATTTCAGTTGTACTGTATTTATATTAAAATGGAGGTATAATTTCCGTTTTTAAGTAAAGGAAGGGTAAAAAAGTTAATAAACTCAGTATTAAAATAATACAGCTTGAAAATCTAGTCTTCAAGTGGAAATAATAATACACATTAGCTGTATCGCTACTTGAAAATACAACATACTTAAAATTATTTTCTCAGGATATTTTAATTAATAAATTGTATGTCACGAGGCCATTTTATTTGAATTTAAAGTTTTTTAATAATAATAATAATAACAAATACGATACATTAATATTTTTAGAAATAGTTGAGATGTTGGTTATTAACTCTATCTATTGCTTTGAAGCAATAAACTAAGAATTTTATTAAAAAGTAAAAGTTCTTAATTATAGTGAATATAACAATTAAATTACTTAATATATTCGATATTTATATTCATAACTTTACTGAATAGAAATAAACCACATTGCTGAATTGCAATTCCAGTTTTCTATAAGATTCGTCTAAACTTTTATCAATAAAAATTTGAATAGAGTATATTGTGGTGAATTCATTTTTGTACATCTCTGATTCATTTGTCGTGTTCTCATTTTGAGGATAATGTGAATAAAGAATTATATCTTTAAGTTCTGTAATGTTAGAAATACAACCAACCACAGCTATGCTTCTAAAAAAGTTAATTATAATTGATGAGAGAATGCTTCTAATAAATAATTTATTATATGGCAGCAAATTTATTTGGAGCTCTAATTCTGAAATTCGCTTCAAAATCTGACCTTTAAAAATGATTTTATCTGAACAGATAACATTTTTAGCTTAAATGAAAACCATATTTCATTGGTAGTATTTGTTGCGATTCTTTCTGTTACTTTGTGCTATATTTTATTTTTAATGAATTTGGTTATATTTTAAAAGCTACATTCAAGTATCTCGTCATTGAATGACATCTCGATGTTCGGCGCGAAAATAGCAGCTTTAAAGTAATTGAGAAATTTTACAATTTGGAGTTCTTACATAATATGTTTTTCACAATTCCCGTGTTGGTTATATGGATAGATGTGAATTATCAGAACTGTTTGTCACGTCCCTAGTGTTGTACATAATGTGAATTGTTTCGTCCAACAAGTCTTTGCATTAAATAACTTGTTATGATGATATTAATTTTACTAAAATGGGACTTCGTTCTGATAGCTTTTACAAAGATATATTAGCGTTGTGGTTAAAAATAAGATTAGAGAAACTGAGAAGTTTTACATTGAACTTCTCAGATATTTGTAAATCTAAGCAATAAACCTCTGCAATAATTATTATTGCATTAATTATACTTGATGTAAGAATATGCTTTGTATTCATCACTTAGTAAAGACATATAATAAAAAACAAAATATTTAATCTATTATATATACAATAATTTAGTAATGATCCAAATCTGTTAGTTAAATACAATATAAATGTAATGGCTACGTATTAAGCAGATAACAGAGCTATAATTACAGTAACATTAAACATCTGCATGGATTTTAATGAAATCTGATGTTGTGTTTGCTTAATGTTTGAGTCAACAGATAATTTTACTTTCTCAAAATCAATCCGTTTGTGCTATCATTCCAATAAATCTAAAAATATATGTTTCTGTATACATTTTAAGTATTTGTTATTATAAGTCAGAATGAAGAAAATGACAATTCTAAAACAATTGCAACAGCAAGTGGAGAATATAAATTTAAAAATATATATTTTATTTATACAGTATAATATTTATCCAAATTAACTAAATATAGGTGAAGCAGATATGCACTAAATACACAAATTTTACAAGCTCTTGGCTTCACACGATATTAAAATACAAAGAAATTCTACTAGTAGGTCCCACTGGTTATTGTGTGAAAGCCGCAAGCTGCTTCATATTATAGTTTTTAGCACAAATAAATCAAAGTCAAAAATGTTTTTAAATAGCCACACATTGCAAGTATTAAGCATCTTTCCGTGGAGAAAACCGACAAGTATAGATATAATTTATTTTATAAATTAAATTACAACTTACTCGTATATTTTATTAAATAAAAAAATTACATCACAATCTGTTATTACATTTTTATTATATTTAATAACTATTTAATTTTACAGACGGATTGATATATTACATAACATTTCCTCAACTAGAAATTTTAGATTTATAAAAACGTTGGCGACCCGAAAATTCTTCGGATGGACCTCCTATCAATCAAGTTGTTATGCGAATTCGTTTGAAATTCTTTATGGACATCTAACACACTTGTCCGTTTTTAGGAAGTATTTTAGTATGTAGACAATGAATGTTTTAAATCTGAAACTACGTGACTAATTTTAGTCGATTTAGCACACTAAATTATAAATAAATATCCAGCTTTAAAACTTACGAGTATATGTAGACTTTTTATTTCAATTTTACTTTTATAAAACATTTTTCCATACAAATGCAAGAAAGTAAAAGCAACTGAAATTAATCTGGTGAGAGTTGAATATATTTTCTATTCTTCGCTCTAGTTTCCTTCTGCAAAGTTTCACTGTGAACTAAAAACTGTTTTGATGAGTGTTCATCTATGGTAACTGTTATCTTAGTTCCTGTGGGTCTATTTGTTTAAATTGAAACTGAATCGATTGAAATTCTCCTCTTATATGTTTCAATTAATATGTCGAGTATTTTAAATTTGTTGTATTATAAACACCGCACCTTCGAACCATCCTAGTTGGGCTGTATCGTAATAACCCAAATCATTCCATTGTGCCAATGTAAATCAGAGATTTTTGATAACTAAATTATCCTTTATTATCTTGAGTTGTGACCAAACCCAAGTTTATTAAATTCAGTCAATTATAAATGATGCTTGAACAAACCAACAGAGAAACGTAAAATAAATAAATATTCTATTTGGAAGTATTTTATTTCTGTGTAAAAAAATAAGTAAATATGGCAATTACTTCTTAAAAAATATATATTTAATATAAAGAGTTTGCTTTCTTGAAAACTGGTTAAATGTACAGTATGAAATATGAGTTATTGATATTAAAGGCACAACATACATTTTTGGTATAAAATCATTAAATCTTTAAAAAAACAACGTGATAAAGATTGTTCAGATCATACGTAAAACTAATGTCTCTTCAATCCAGAATATGAAATATTCGCTTTGATCCGGACCCGACCTGACGTGACCTGCTTCGTTGGGTAAGGCTGTGCATGACATAATCATGAAAGGCTCTAATTGCATCTATGAAACTTAAGAAACGTCATTATCTGAATTTAACATTATATTGTAGAAATACTTTAAGTTTTTTTTTATCTTCTATAAAAAGCATAATTATTCGGCATCCTCATAATGCATTATTATCTGTATGGGTGTGGTAGGTGAAGTAAATATAAATAAGTCTATATCTGATAATAGATTCTATGTCAAATAACGTATGTCGAGGGTCTGTTGTTAAGTTTTGCACCCTTTCCATAATTGAAGCAGATTGATAACTTATTGTCAAAATTTTAAGAATAGAAGTGGGTTTCGACCAGAATTGTGATATAATATGCTTCTTTTATTTGTTTATGTACATATTTAATAATTTTGCAAACTTTTTTTTTGCTATTAAACTTTACATTTTAAATAATAGTTTCAGACAATACCCGTTTCAGGAAAAGTGATGATGGCTCTAACTCTAATTCTATCTCTAGCAAAACTCTAACTATAATTATTTTTTAAAAAGGTGTTTTATGAATTATACCATTTTGAAATAACGATTCAGTTATTCTGAGCGGATGCAGATGAAATTTATGTTTTTAGCCAAAGTTAACAATTTTCATGGTACAGTTACTTCGCCATTAAATATAATCAGAAAATCCCCGAAATAAAAAACAAACTAAAAGTTGAAAATCTTCCAAGTCAGAGCGGGTAGTTTAGTAAAAGCGCGCCAAAATTTTCAACATGGCTTTCTTGATAAATATTAATATAGGAATTATATCATATTTAAAATTATTCCAATTTTATTCTCTTTCTTCACTCTCTTAATTAGAATTCCTTATTCTGGACGAAATTAAACTAAAGAAATAAAACGATATGATGGATTTTATTTAACGTTGGAGGCAATCAATTCTGCATCTGTCAATAAATTATAAGAGTGTGTGTGAAATATATTAAAGGACTACTAAATCAACTTTAAACGAAATTTCTTAACTAGATATAAGAATACAAAGGCGTTCTAAACCTAATTTTAAATAAGAATTTGCAATTATCCGTTGACTGTAAAAGGAAAGTTTAATTCAACAAAGTAACGACAAGTAAGTTTCACGATGATCACAATGTGTGGTAGTAGTAACAGTGCCATCTTTTGGTGAATAGAGGTTAATAAATTTTTCTTCTAACAAGTCATTTGTAACAAATAATATAGTTCAAGGTATAGTTATGGTTTGAAATTTTATTGAATTAATGTTAACAAAGGTTTTATTACTTAAATACGCTCCCAAAATGTTATACATCTAGATTTGCAATTTCCCACTGAAAAAACTTGTAAACAGAATACACAAATGTCGAGAGTTAGTTTGGCAAGACGGTAAACTACAAGAAATTTCAACTTACACTTACTGGTAGCAATTGAAAGAAAATGACCAACTGCTCTGAAGTACAGCAACAGATAGTTTTTAAACTGTGATTTCTTTGTAATATTTTCTTGCAAGACTGAGCCAGTTATTAATGTTAATATTTTATTGCGGGCTTTACTAATAATATTATGTTTAAAACATAATAACACGCTGTAACATTAAAAAACACAACTTGATATTTTCCCTGCGACCAGACACTCGCGTGCCGATCTACTAATGATGCTTATATCTCTTTCCTTTATATTCGCCTGGTAGTTATGAGTAAACGTCTTTCTTTCTGTTGCCTTTATTATTGTAAAGAAAAGGAAAAAAAGCAAATTTATATTGAAAGATATTTAAAAGATATAAATAAAATATATAAATTGATTAGCTAGTAGGCATGTATCTCAAATTTGAACTCTATTTTGATATATTTATTTTAATTTGCGGACATACATATACTAGTAGGTCTTGTAACAAAACAATTATTTTCGATAGGTACCACATATTCACATGCCTTGAAGCCAAAGAGAGTTGCAGTATCTATCGTGCGTTATAACGTAGATCTATATCACAGTTTTACACGATACGATACGATGTAATATCGTGAGGATGTCGTATAGTCCTACCATCAGACAAAAGTGAATAAGATAAAATGACACTAATACTGATATATTGTCCCTAATATTATCATCTATATCGTTTATAAGTTATTGATTTAAAATTATTTCGACATATTGCTGTAGTATTTGTTAATATGACAATGAACCAGCTATTAAACATATGATATGTATGTTTCTACGCGTATTTCACTTATTTATCTCATTGTGATTGAACTTGGCTAAGTATTTATTATTCGATCTTCTAAAACGGATCATTGAATTAAAGCACCTGCATCGTTAAGGTTTCTAAAGAAAAATGTTTAGTTTATAAATATATCAGATTATAAATGTATACAGTTATTAGTTATGCAACACGTGTCGGGTAAAAATACAAAAGTGTATTTCAATTCAAATGGAACTTTTATCAACTAAATTATAACATTTTAATTAACGTTAGTGTTATCGATTATTGGTTGAAAATTACTAATAACCTTTTAACTGCTGTTTCACTAACTTTATAAATAAATACAGACTAGAGACCTGTAACTATACTCAGTACACAGACAATAACAATAATAATACCCTTTGGCGATATATTGTGTATTTAGTGTATCATGTACGAACAGTAAATCCTTCAGGCAAAAAAGCTATTTCAGCTGTACTGTATTTTTGTTAAATGGAGTTATAATTTCCGTTTTTAAATAAAGGAAGGCCAAAAAAGTAAATAAACTCAGTTTTAAAATAATACAGTTCGAAAATTTTGTCTTCAAGTGAAAAAAGAAAAAAAAATAATAACCATTTACTGTATCGCTACTTGAAATAACAACATACTTAAATTGTATTTCACAGGATAAATTTCAATAATAAATTGTATGTTACGAGGCCATATTATTTGAATTTAAAGTTTTTTAATAATAATAATAACAAATACGATACATTAATATTTTTAGAAATATTTGAGATGATAGTTATTAACTCTATCCATTGCTTTGAAGCAATAATCTAACAATTTTATTAAAAAGTAAAAGTTCTTAATTATAGTGATTAAAACTATTGAATTACTTAAGATATTCGATATTTATATTCATAACTTTACTGAATAGAAATAAACCACATTGCTGAATTGCAATTCCAGTTTTCTATAAGATTCGTCTAAACTTTTATCAATAAAAATTTGAATATAGTATTTTGTGGTGAATTCATTTTTGTACATCTCTGATTCATTTGTCGTGTTCTCATTTTGAGGATAATGTGAATAAAGAAATATATCTTAGTTCTGTAATGTTAGAAATACAACCAACAACAGCTATGCTTCTAAAAAGTTAATTGAAATTGCCAAGAGATTTCTGCTAATAAATAATTTATTATATAGCAGCAAATTTATTTGGCGTTCTAATTCTGATTTTCGCTTCGAACTCTGACCTTTAAAAATGATTTTATCTGAACAGATAAAATTTTTAGCTTAAATGAAAACCATATTTCAATGGTAGTATTTGTTGCGATTCTTTGTGTTACTTTATGCTATATTTTATTTTTAATGAATTTGGTTATATTTTAAAAGCTACATACAAGTATCTCGTCATTGAATGACATTTTGATGTTCGGCGCCTGAATGGTAGCTTTAAAATATAGTGAATTTTACATTTTGGATTTTTCTTTATAATATTTTTATACATAATATATTTTTCATAATTCCCGTTTTATGTTTGTGTTGGTTATGTGGATAGATGTGAATTATCAGAACTGTTTGTCACGTCCCAAGTGTTCTCCATAATGTGAATTGTTTCGTCCAACAAGTCTTTGCATTAAATAACTTGTTATGATGATATTAGTTTTGCTAAAATGCGATTTCGTTCTCATAGATTTTACAAAGACACATTAGCGTTTTGTTGAACATTAGACTAGAGAAATTAATAACTTTTACAGTGAACTTCTCAGATATTTGTTCTTCTCCACATTAAACCTCTGCAATAATTATTATTGCATTAATTATACTTGATAATAATAATTATACTTGATATAAGAATATGCTTTGTATTCATCACTTAGTAAGTGTAAAGCCATATAATAAAAAACAAAATATACAAACGATTATATATACAATAATTTAGTAATGATCCAAAATCTGTTAGTTAAATATAATATAAATGTAATTGCTACGTGTTGATCAAATAACAGAGTTATAATTACAGTAACGTTAAACATCTGGATGGATTAGAATGAAATCTGATGTTGTGTTTGCTTTTTGTCTGAGTCAACAGTTACTTTTTCTATCTCAAAATCATTCCGTTTGTGCTATCATTCCAATAAATCTAAAAGTATATGTTTCTGTATACATTTTAAGTAATTGTTATTATACGTCAGAATGAAGAAAATGACAATTCTAAAACAATTGCAACAGCAAGTGGAGAATTAATATTTACAAATATATATATTATTAATACAGTATAATATTAATCCAAATTAACTAAATGTAGGTCGTGCAGATAGGCTCTAGATACACAAATTTTTACTAGCCTTTGGCTTCACACGATATTAAAATACAAAGAAATTCTACTAGTAGGTCCCACTGGTTATTGTGTGAAAGCCGTAAGTTGCTTCATATTATAGCTTATAATAGTCTTCTTACAAACCAATTGTATTGCTCTCAGCGGTTTGCTTCACAGAACTCCTTTTGTGTTTCATTTATTACTGGGACTTAAGTAGTTTTCATAACTGTCTGTTTTATTAAGTTTCTTTTTAAAATACCAGGACTTTATAGATTAAACATAAGAAAAAACATTTCTTTATATGATCCTTGAACACCAGGCAAAAACGGAATGTGCTGATTTATTAACGATGCTGATACACGATCTTTCTTTCATGTTACCCTGGTAGTATTTTTGTTATTCCATTACGAGAACCTTTTGAATTTATTTTAACTAAATACAGCAATTTATAAATAAATAAATCCATGTATATTATTTATTAATTAAATCTTTCTTTCTTAAAAAAAATTCTACATCTACAAAGAATATCCTTTTTGAAACACAAGTAAGTCAAAGTCAAAGATGTTTTTAAATAGGCACATATTGCAATTATTAAGCATCCCTCCGTGGAGAAAACTGACAAGTATAGATATAATTTACTTTATATATTAATTTTATAGTAGTAACAACTTTTATAGTATTAATTATTCCGTCACACTATTAACTCGTATGTAAGATTCAATTAGATAAAATCTAAATGTAGGATAGTTTAAGGTGATTTTAAATTAGTAAAATTGACAAAAAGCAAGAAGAAAAAACAATTAAATAAAAAAAATTACGTCACAGTCTCTTATTACATTTTTATTTTATTTAATAACTATTTACTTTTACAGACGGATTGATGTATTACATAACATTTCCTCAACTAGAAATTTTAGATTCATAAAAACGTTGGCGACCCGAAAATTCTTCTGATGGACCTCCTATCAATCAAGTGCCATTGTCATGCGAATTCGTTAGAAATTCAATGGGCATCGGCTCACACTTGTCCGTTTATAGGAAGTATTCTAGGATATAGAAGATTAATGTTTTAAATCTGAAACTACGTCACTGTTTTTAGTCAATTTAGCACACTAAATTATAAATAAAATTCTAGTTTAAAAACTTTTATATAGACATTTTATTTCAATGAAAAGTAAAACTTTTTCCACACAAGAAACTAAAACCAACTTTAATTATTCTGATGAAAGTTGAATATATTTTCTATTCTTCGCTCTAGTTTCCTTTTGCAAAGTTTAACTGTGACAAAAAAAACTGTTTTTGATGAGTGTTCATCAGTGGTATCATTATCTGAGTTCCTGTGGGTCTGTTTGTTTTTGTTGAAAATGTATTGATTGGATTTCTCCCCTCATTTGTTTTAATTAATATTTTCAAGTGTTTTAAATTTGTTGTATAGCACCACGTTGAGCCATGTTGAGCACCGCACCATCGAACCGTCCTAGTTGGGCTGTATCGTAATAATCCAAATAATTATAGTGTGTTTTGACAACTAAATTATCCTATATTATGTTGAGCTGTGACCACACCTAATATTATTTAATTCAGTCAATTATAAATGATGATTGAACAAACAAACGGAAGAACGTAATATAAATTAATAACCTATTAATTTATTTGTGAGCAAAAAAGAAGTAAGTGTAGCATATAGTTCTTAAAAAAGATATATTTACTGTTAAGAGTTTGCCTTCTTAAAAGTTGTTTACATATAAATTAAGAGACATGTGTTATTGATATTAAAGCTATTACATACATTTCTGCAAAAAGCATTACAAATTTTAAAAACTTACCTGAAAAACATTCTTTATATTATAAGTTTATTGTCTCTTAAGGCCAGAATATGAAATATTCGCTTTGATCAAATATTAATTACCCAAGAAAAAGTTCGACACAAAAATAGCTAGTCTATCATGATTTCATGCTCTGTGATCAAACAACCCAGCGAACCGTTCCTGCTGAAGCGACCAGCTGTACTCGTTTAACACGAATATTATTTACTTTTATTATACTACTTTATACTAAACTAGCTGTTGCGATTACTGGGGTTGTGTGGATTAATATTGTTACGTAACTACTGATCTCAATTAGGTGGTCAAGGAGACCGTGAAATTGAGACTGATTCCTCAGCTGACCTGCTTCGTTGGGTAAGGCTGTGCATGATATAAAAGAGGCTTTCGTTGCACGTATGTAACTTAAGCAACGTCGTTATCTGAATTTACCATTGTATATATTTTTTAATTAAATTAAAATAAACATTTGATAACAGTTTAGTTTAACTAATATTACATTATTCGATTCCTGCCGGAATGGCCCCCGCCATCTCCCTTAGAATTGAAGCTCACATTGCCGTTATTACTTGTGCAGGGTAATGGCACCAATTATCGACATTTAAACGTTATTTAAGACGTATAATGGAGTGAAGTGAATATTTAGGTGCTGAACAGTTTTTTTGCGATTATTTTGAATACAAGAAGTCTCAAACTAAATTATACTATCACCTGTTTAAATATGACGGCAACGGTCACAATTGATGATGGCGATGATGGTCATAGTCATGATGAAAGGGTGCAAAAGTTGTAATTGTATTGCTAACATTGAGAAATCGTAACAAATGCCGGAGACTAGAAATACTTTCTAATAAAAGCTTATAGGTAAAGTAAATATAAATAGATTCTATGTCAGATAACGTATTACAAGGGTCTGTTGTTAAGTTTTGCACCTTTTCCATAATTGAAGCAGAAATGCTAGAATATGCTTCTTTTATTTGTTTCTGTATATACATATTTGATAATTTTGCTAACTTTTTTTTTGCTATTAAACTTTACAATTTAAATTATAGTTTCAGACAATAACCGTTTCAGGAAAAGTGATGATGACTCTGACTCTAACTCTAACTCTAAATCTATAATTATTATTTAAACAGGTGTTTTATAAATTATACTATTTTGAAATCACGATTCAGTTATTCTGAGCGGATGCAGATGAAATTGACGTTTTTAGCCAAAGTATAATCGCCATTTAATATAATCAGAGAATTCCCGAAATAAAAAACAAACTAAAAGTTGAAAATCTCCCAACGCAGAGCGAGTAGTTTAGAAAAGCGCGCCAAAGTTTTCAACAAGGCTTTCTTGATAATTATTAATACAGGAATTATATCATATTTAAAACTATTTTGATTTCAACAAGTTCAAACGAAATCTCTTAATTAGATATAAGGATACAAATGCGTTCTAACCTAATTTTAAATTAGAATTTAGATTTGACTCTAAAAGAACAACCCGTTGACTCTAAAAGTAAGTTATACTGTATGGCACAAGGGGCTTCTTTCGAAGCTACCTTCCTATGGGCTTCCCGAGAGAGTGTACATCTCTGATTCATTTGTCGTGCCCTGTTTAAAGATAATGTGAATGAAGAAATATATTTTTAAGTCCTCTAATGTTAGAAATACAACCAACCACAGCTGTTTCTAAAAAAGTTAATTATAATTGCCGAGAGAATTCTGCTAATAAATAATTTATTATATGCTAGCAAATTCATTTGGAGATCTAATTCGCTTCGAACTCTGACCTTTAAATGATTTTATCTGAACAGATAAAATTTTTAGCTTAAATGAAAACCATATTTCATTGGTAATATTTGTTGCGAATCTTTGTGTTACTTTATGCTATATTTTATTTTTAATGAAGTTGGTTATATTTTATAAGCTACATTCAATTATCTCGTCATTGAATGACATTTCGATGTTCGACGCGAAAATGGCAGCTTTAAAGTAATTGAGAAATTTTACTGTTTGGTATTTTCTATACAATATTTTTATACATAATATATTTTGTATGTTTGTGTTGGTTATGTGGATAGATGTGAATTATCAGAACTGTTTGTCACGTCCCTAGTGTTCTCAATAATGTGAATTGTTTCGACTAACAAGTATTTTATGATGATATTAGTTTTACTAAAATGCGATTTCGTACTCATAGATTTTACAAAGATACATTAGCGTTGTTGTTGAAGATAAGACTAGAGAAATTAATAACTTTTACAGTGAACTTCTCAGATATTTGTTCTTCTCCACAATAAACCTCTGCAATAATTATTATTGCATTAATTATACTTGATAATAATAATTATACTTGATGTAAGAATATGCTTTGTATTCATCACTTAGTAAGTGTAAAGACATATAATAAAAAACAAAATATATAATCTATTATATATACAATAATTTAGTAACGATCCAAAATCTGTTAGTTAAATATAATATAAATGTAATTGCTATGTGTTAAGCAGATAACAGAGCCATAATTACAGTAACATTAAACATCTGGATGGATCTTAATGAAATCTGATGTTGTGTTTGCTTATGGTCTGAGTCAACAGATACTTTTACTTTCTCAAAATCATTCCGTTTGTGCCATCATTCTACTAAATCTAAAAATATATGTTTCTATATACATTTTAAGCATTTGTTATTATGAGTCAGAATAAGGAAAATGACAATTCTAAAACAATTGCATCAGCAAGTAGAGAAGTAATATTAAAAAAACATACATTATTTATACAGTATAATATTAATCTAAATTAACTAAATGTAGGTCGTGCAGATAGGCTCTATATACACTAGATTTTACTAGCCCTTGGCTTCACACGATATCAAAATACAAAGAAATTCTACTAGTAGGTCCCACTAGCTGTTGTGTGAAAGCCGTAAGTTGCTTTCTATTATAGCTTTTAATAGTCTTCTTACAAACAAATTGTATTCCTCTCAGCGGTTTTGCTTCACAGAACTCCTTTTGTGTTTCATTTATTACTGGGACTTAAGTAGTTTTCATAACTGTCTGTTTTATTAAGTTTCTTTTTAAAATACCAGGACTTTATAGATTAAACATTAAAAAAAACATTTTTTTATATGATCCTTGAACACCAGGCAAAAACGGAATGTGCTGATTTATTAACGATGCTGATACACGATCTTTCTTTCATGTTACCCTGGTAGTATTTTTGTTATTCCATAACGAGAACCTTTTGAATTTATTTTAACTAAATAAAGCAATGTATAAATAAATAAATCCATGTATATTATTTATTAATTAAATCTTTCTTTCTTAAAAAAACTTCTACATCTACAAAGAATATCCTTTTTGAAACACAAGTAAGTCAAAGTCAAAGATGTTTTTAAATAGGCACATATTGCAATTATTAAGCATCCCTCCGTGGAGAAAACTGACAAGTATAGATATAATTTACTTTATATATTAATTTTATAGTAGTAACAACTTTTATAGTATTAATTATTCCGTCACACTATTAACTCGTATGTAAGATTCAATTAGATAAAATCTAAATGTAGGATAGTTTAAGGTGATTTTAAATTAGTAAAATTGACAAAAAGCAAGAAGAAAAAACAATTAAATAAAAAAAATTACGTCACAGTCTCTTATTACATTTTTATTTTATTTAATAACTATTTACTTTTACAGACGGATTGATGTATTACATAACATTTCCTCAACTAGAAATTTTAGATTCATAAAAACGTTGGCGACCCGAAAATTCTTCTGATGGACCTCCTATCAATCAAGTGCCATTGTCATGCGAATTCGTTAGAAATTCAATGGGCATCGGCTCACACTTTTCCGTTTATAGGAAGTATTCTAGGATATAGAAGATGAGTGTTTTAAATCTGAAACTACGTCACTGTTTTTAGTCAATTTAGCACACTAAATTATAAATAAAATTCTAGTTTAAAAACTTTTATATAGACATTTTATTTCAATGAAAAGTAAAACTTTTTCCACACAAGAAACTAAAACCAACTTTAATTATTCTGATGAAAGTTGAATATATTTTCTATTCTTCGCTCTAGTTTCCTTTTGCAAAGTTTAACTGTGACAAAAAAAACTGTTTTTGATGAGTGTTCATCAGTGGTATCATTATCTGAGTTCCTGTGGGTCTGTTTGTTTTTGTTGAAAATGTATTGATTGGATTTCTCCCCTCATTTGTTTTAATTAATATTTCAAGTGTTTTAAATTTGTTGTATAGCACCACGTTGAGCCATGTTGAGCACCGCACCATCGAACCGTCCTAGTTGGGCTGTATCGTAATAATCCAAATAATTATAGTGTGTTTTGACAACTAAATTATCCTATATTATGTTGAGCTGTGACCACACCTAATATTATTTAATTCAGTCAATTATAAATGATGATTGAACAAACAAACGGAAGAACGTAATATAAATTAATAACCTATTAATTTATTTGTGAGCAAAAAAGAAGTAAGTGTAGCATATAGTTCTTAAAAAAGATATATTTACTGTTAAGAGTTTGCCTTCTTAAAAGTTGTTTACATATAAATTAAGAGACATGTGTTATTGATATTAAAGCTATTACATACATTTCTGCAAAAAGCATTACAAATTTTAAAAACTTACCTGAAAAACATTCTTTATATTATAAGTTTATTGTCTCTTAAGGCCAGAATATGAAATATTCGCTTTGATCAAATATTAATTACCCAAGAAAAAGTTCGACACAAAAATAGCTAGTCTATCATGATTTCATGCTCTGTGATCAAACAACCCAGCGAACCGTTCCTGCTGAAGCGACCAGCTGTACTCGTTTAACACGAATATTATTTACTTTTATTATACTACTTTACACTAAACTAGCTGTTGCGATTACTGGGTTTGTGTGGATTAATATTGTTACGTAACTACTGATCTCAATTACGTAGTCAAGGAGACCGTGAAATTGAGACTGATTCCTCAACTGACCTGCTTCGTTAGGTAAGGCTGTGTATGACATAAAAGAGGCTTTCGTTGCACGTATTAAACTTAAGAAACGTCGTTATATGAATTTAACATTATATATATTTTTTTAATAAATTAAAATAAACAGTCCTGTTTAACTAATATTACATTAATCGATTCCTGCCGGAATGACCTCCGCCGTCTCCCTTAGAATTGAAGTTCACATTGTCGTTATGTCGTTAATACTTGTGCAGGGTAATGGCACCAATTATCGACATTTAAACGTTATTTAAGACTCTAATTATGTGAAGTGAATATTTAGGTGTTGAACACTTTTTTTGCAATTATATTGAATACAAGAAGTCTCAAAATAAGTTATACTATCACCTGTTTAAATATGGGCAACGGTCACAAATGATGATGGTGATGATGGTCATAGTCATGATGAAAGGGTGCAAAAGTTGTAATTGTGTTGCTAACATGAGAAATCGGAAGAAATGCCAGAGACTAGAAATACTTTCTAATAAAAGATTATAACAGCTACGTTTCATAAAAAAATTTGACTAGACCAGTCGAGCCAGCCCGTATACGACTTGCAGATAAGTTACTTTAACTAAGTTCTGCACTTACTTCTATAAAAAGTATAATTCAGCATCCTCATAATGCATTATTATTTGTAAGCGTGTGGTAGGTGAAGTAAATATAAATAAGTCTATATCTGATAATAGGTTCTATGTCAAATAACGTATGACGAGGGTTTGTTATTAAGTTTTGCACCCTTTCCATAATTGAAGCAGATTGATAACTTATTGTAAAAGTTTTAAGAATAGAAGTGGGTTTCGACCAGAATTACGATATAATATGCTTCTTTTATTTGTTTATATACATACATATTTGATAATTTTGCTAACTTTTTTTTTGCTATTAAACTTTACATTTTAAATTATAGTTTCAGACAATACCCGTTTCAGGAAAAGTGATAATGACTCTAACTCTGACACTAACTCTGACTCTAGCATAACTCTAACTATAAGTATTATTTGAACAGGTGTTTTATAAATTATACCATTTTGAAATAACGCTTCAGTTATTCTGAGCGGATGCAGATGAAATTTATGTTTTAAGACAAAATTAACAATTTTCATGGTACAGTTACTTCGCCATTAAATATAATCAGAGATTCCCCGAAATAAGAAACAAACTAAAAGTTGAAAATCTTCCAAGTCAGAGCGGGTAGTTTAGTAAAAGCGCGCCAAAGTTTTCAACATGGCTTTCTTGATAATTATTTAACAGGAATTATTATATCATATTTAAAATTATTCTGATTTTATTCTCTGTCTTCACTCTCTTAATTAGAATTCCTTATTATGGAAGAAATTAAACTAAAGAAATAAAACTATGTGATGGATTTTATTTAACGTTGGAGGCAATCAATTCTGCATCTGTCAATAAATTATAAGAGTGTGTGTGAAATATATTAAAGGGCTACTAAATCAAGTTCAAACAAAATCTCTTCATTAGATATAGGAATACAAATGCGTTCTAAACTTAATTTTAAATAAGAATTTGCAATTACCCGTTGATTCTAAAAGGAAAGTTGAATTCAACAAAGTAACAACAAGTAAGTTTCACGATGATCACAATGTGTGGTAGTAGTAACAGTGCCATCTTTTGGTGAATAGAGGTTAATAAATTTTTCTTCTAACAAGTCATTTGTAACAAATAATATAGTTCAAGGTATAGTTATGGTTTGAAATTCTATTATATTAATGTTAACAAAGGTCTTATTATTTAAATACGCTCCCAAAGTACATTTATGACACACGTAGATTTGCAATTTCCCACTAAAAAAACCTTGTAAACAGAATACACAAATGTCGAGAGTTAGTTTGGCAAGACAGTAAACTACAACAAATTTCAACTTACACTTACTGGTAGCAATTGAAAGAAAATGACCAACTGCTCTGAAGTACAGCAACAGATAGTTTTTAAACTGTGATTTCTTTGTAATATTTTCTTGCAAGACTGAGCCAGTTATTAATGTTAATATTTTATTGCGGGCTTTACTAATAATATTATGTTTAAAACATAATAACACGCTGTAACATTAAAAAACACAACTTGATATTTTCCCTGCGACCAGACACTCGCGTGCCGATCTACTAATGATGCTCATATCCTTTCCTTTATGTTCGCCTGGTAGTTATGAGTAAACGTCTTTCTTTCTGTTGCCTTTATTATTATTGTAAAGAAAAGGGAAAAAAGCAAATTTATATTGAAAGATATTCCCGTTTAAAAGATATAAATAAAATATATAAATTGATTAGCTAGTAGGCATGTATCTCAAATTTGAACTCTATTTTGATATAGTTATTTTAATTTGCGGACATACATATATAGTAGGTCTCCTACCACATATTCACATGCCTTGAAGCCAAAAACAGTCGCAAGATATATCGAGCGTTATAACGTTGACTTTTTTCACAGTTTTACACGATACGATACGATGTAATATCGTGAGGAAGTCGTATAGTAATACCATCCGAGAAAAGTGAATAAGATGCTACGACACTAGTACTGGTTATAATACTGTCCCTAATATTATCATCTATACAGTTTATAAGTGAAATATAAACATAAATTTACAATTATTTCGACATATTGCTGTAGTATTTGTTAATATGATAATGAACCAGGTATTTAAACATATCTTATTTATGTTTGTTCTCTACGCGTATTTCACTTATTTATCTCATTGTGATTGAACTTGGCTAAGTATTTATTATTTGATCTTATAAAACGAATCATTGAATTAAAGCACCTGCATCGTTAAGGTACTTAAAAAAAAATGTTTAGTTTATAAATATATCAGATTATATATGTATACAGTTATTAGTTCTGCAACACGTGTCGGGTAAAAACACAAAAATGTATTTCAATTTAAATGGAACTTTCATCAACTAAATTATAACATTTTAATTAACGTTAGTATTATCAATTATTGGTTGAAAATTACTAATAACTACCTTTTAACTGCTGTTTCAGTAACGTTACAAATAAATACAGACTAAAGACCTGTTACTATACGAAATAACAGACAATAATAATACCCTTTGGCGATATACTGTGTATTTATTGTATCATGTACGAACTGTAAATCTTTCCGGAAAAAAAGCTATTTCAGTTGTACTGTATTTATGAAGGTATAATTTCCGTTTTTAAGTAAAGGAAGATCAAAAAGTAAACAGACTTTCTATTAAAATAATACAGTTCGAAAATCTTGTCTTCAAGTGAAAATAATAATAAACGTTTGCTGTATCGCTACTTGAAATAACAACATACTTAAAATGAATTTCTCTGGAAATTGTAATTAATAAATTGTACGTCACGAGGCCATATTATTTGAAGTTTTTAAATAATAATAATAACAAATACGATATATTAATGTTTTTAGAAATAGTTGAGATGTTGGTTATTAACTCTATCTATTGCTGTGAAGCAGCAGCAATAAACTAAGAATTTTATTAAAAAGTAAAAGTTCTTAATTAGTGAATGTAACAATTAAATTACTTAAAATATTTGATATTTATATTCATAACTTTACTGGATTGCAATAAGCCACATTGCTGAATTGCAATTTCAGTTATAAGATTCGTCTAAACTTTTATCAATAAAAATTTGAACATAATATTTTGCGTTGAATAATATTCTGTACATCTTTGATTCCTTTGTCGTGCCCTGATTAAAGATAATGTAAATAAAAAAATATATTTTTAATGTTAGAAACATAATGAACCACTGAAATACTGCTAAAAAACATTAATTATAATTGCCGAGAGAATTCTGCTAATAAATAATTTATTATATAGCAGCAAATTTATTTGGCGTTCTAATTCTGATTTTCGCTTCGAACTCTGACCTTTAAAAATGATTTTATCTGAACAGATAAAATTTTTAGCTTAAATGAAAACCATATTTCAATGGTAGTATTTGTTGCGATTCTTTGTGTTACTTTATGCTATATTTTATTTTTAATGAATTTGGTTATATTTTAAAAGCTACATACAAGTATCTCGTCATTGAATGACATTTTGATGTTCGGCGCCTGAATGGTAGCTTTAAAATATAGTGAATTTTACATTTTGGATTTTTCTTTATAATATTTTTATACATAATATATTTTTCATAATTCCCGTTTTATGTTTGTGTTGGTTATGTGGATAGATGTGAATTATCAGAACTGTTTGTCACGTCCCAAGTGTTCTCCATAATGTGAATTGTTTCGTCCAACAAGTCTTTGCATTAAATAACTTGTTATGATGATATTAGTTTTGCTAAAATGCGATTTCGTTCTCATAGATTTTACAAAGACACATTAGCGTTTTGTTGAACATTAGACTAGAGAAATTAATAACTTTTACAGTGAACTTCTCAGATATTTGTTCTTCTCCACAATTAACCTCTGCAATAATTGTTATTGCATTAATTACACTTGATAATAATAATTATACTTGATGTAAGAATATGCTTTGTATTCATCACTTAGTAAAGACATATAATAAAAAACAAAATATATAATCTATTATATATACAATAATTTAGTAACGATCCAAAATCTGTTAGTTAAATATAATATAAATGTAATTGCTATGTGTTAAGCAGATAACAGAGCCATAATTACAGTAACATTAAACATCTGGATGGATTTTAATGAAATCTGATGTTGTGTTTGCTTAATGTCTGAGTCAACAGTTACTTTTTCTATCTCAAAATCATTCCGTTTGTGCTATCATTCCAATAAATCTAAAAGTATTTGTTTCTGTATACATTTTAAGTAATTGTTATTATACGTCAGAATGAAGAAAATGACAATTCTAAAACAATTGCAATTGCAGCAAGTGGAGAATTAATATTTACAAATATATATATTATTAATACAGTATAATATTAATCCAAATTAACTAAATGTAGGTCGTGCAGATAGGCTCTAGATACACTAAATTTTACTAGCCCTTGGCTTCACACGCTATTAAAATACAAAGAAATTCTACTAGTAGGTCCCACTGGTTATTTTGTGAAAGCCTTAAGTTGCTTCACATTATAGCTTTTAATAGTCTTCTTACAAACAAATTGTGTTGCTCTCAGCGGTTTTACTTCCCAGAACTCCTTTTGTGTTTCATTTATTACTGGGACTTAAGTAGTTTACATAACTGTCTGTTTTATTAAGTTTCTCTTTAAAATACCAGGACTTTATAGATTAAACATTAAAAAAAACACTTCTTTATATGATTCTTGAACACCAGGCAAAAACGGAATGTGCTGATTTATTAACGATGCTGATACACGATCTTTCTTTCATGTTACCCTGGTAGTATTTTTGTTATTCCATTACGAGAACCTTTTGAATTTATTTTAACTAAATAAAGCAATGTATAAATAAATAAATCCATGTATATTATTTATTAATTAAATCTTTCTTTCTTAAAAAAACTTCTACATCTACAAAGAATATCCTTTTTGAAACACAAGTAAGTCAAAGTCAAAGATGTTTTTAAATAGGCACATATTGCAATTATTAAGCATCCCTCCGTGGAGAAAACTGACAAGTATAGATATAATTTACTTTATATATTAATTTTATAGTAGTAACAACTTTTATAGTATTAATTATTCCGTCACACTATTAACTCGTATGTAAGATTCAATTAGATAAAATCTAAATCTAGAATAGTTTAAGGTGATTTTAAATTAGTAAAATTGACAAAAAGCAAGAAGAAAAAACAATTAAATAAAAAAATTACGTCACAGTCTGTTATTACATTTTTATTTTATTTAATAACTATTTAATTTTACAGACGGATTGATGTATTACATAATATTTCCTCAACTATAAATTTTAGATTCATAAAAACGTTGGCGACCCGAAAATTCTTCTGATGGACCTCCTATCAATCAAGTGCCATTGTCATGCGAATTCGTTAGAAATTCAATGGGCATCGGCTCATACTTGTCCGTTTATAGGAAGTATTCTAGGATATAGAAGATGAATGTTTTTAATCTGAAACTACGTCACTGTTTTAGTCAATTTAGCACACTAAATTATAAATAAAATTCCACTTTTAAAACTTTTATATAGACATTTTATTTCAATGAAAAGTAAAACTTTTTCCACACAAAAAACTAAAACCAACTTTAATTATTCTGATGAAAGTTGAATATATTTTCTATTCTTCGCTCTAGTTTCCTTTTGCAAAGTATAACTGTGACAATAAAACTGTTTTTGATGAGTGTTCATCAGTGGTATCATTATCTTAGTTCCTGTGAGTCTGTTTGTTTTTGTTGAAAATGTATTGATTGGATTTCTCCCCTCATTTGTTTTAATTAATATTTTAAGTGTTTTAAATTTGTTGTATAGCACCATGTTGAGCCATGTTGAGCACCGCACCATCAAACCGTCCTAGTTGGGCTGTATCGTAATAATCCAAATAATTGTAGTGTGTTTTGACAACTAAATTATCCTATATTATGTTGAGCTGTGACCACACCTAATATTATTTAATTCAGTCAATTATAAATGATGATTGAACAAACAAACGGAAGAACGTAATATAAATTAATAACCTATTAATTTATTTGTGAGCAAAAAAGAAGTAAATGTAGCATATAGTTCTTAAAAAATATATATTTACTGTTAAGAGTTTGCCTTCTAAAAATTGTTTACATATAAATTAAGAGACATGTGTTATTGATATTAAAGCTACTACATATACTATATACTATATATTTCTGAAAAAAGCATTACAACTTTCAAAAACTTACCTGAAAAACATTCTTTATATTATACGTTTATTGTCTCTTAAGGCCAGAATATGAAATATTCGCTTTGATCAAATATTAATTACCCAAGAAAAAGTTCGACACAAAAATAGCTAGTCTATCTTGATTTCATGCTCTGTGATCAAACAACCCAGTGAACCGTTCCTGCTGAAGCGACCAGCTGTACTCGTTTAACACGTATATTATTTACTTTTATTATATTTCTTTATACTAAACTAGCTGTTGTGATTACTGGGTTTGTGTGGATTAATATTGTTACGTAACTACTGATCTCAATTAGGTAGTCAAGGAGACCGTGAAATTGAGACTGATTCCTCAGCTGACCTGCTTCGTTGGGTAAGGCTGTGCATGACATTAAAGAGGCTTTCGTTCCACGTGTGTAACTTAAGAAACGTCGTTATCTGAATTTACCATTATATATATTTTTTAATTAAATTAAAATTATTTATAATAAAATAAAAATAAATATTAAATAACATTTGATAACAGTATAGTTTAACTAATATTACATTAATCGATTCCTGCCGGAATGAACCCGCCATCCCTCTTAGAATTAAAGTTCACATTGCCGTTAATAGTTGTTGAGGGTAATGGCACC
Organism: Melinaea menophilus ssp. n. AW-2005; assembly: GCA_918358695.1. Classification (NCBI taxonomy): domain Eukaryota; kingdom Metazoa; phylum Arthropoda; class Insecta; order Lepidoptera; family Nymphalidae; genus Melinaea; species Melinaea menophilus. The sequence goes on along the minus strand of OU911058.1, from coordinate 15,910,468 downwards.
AATTATCGACATTTAAACGTTATTTAAGACTCTAATTGTGTGAAGTGAATATTTAGGTGTTGAACACTTTTTTTGCAATTATTGAATACAAGATGTCTCAAAATACTAATAAAATACTATCACCTGTTTAAATATGACGGCAACGGTCACAAATGATGATGGTGATGATAGTCATGATGAAAGCGTGCAAAAGTTGTAATTGTGTTGCTAACATTGAAAAATCGGACGAAATGCCGGAGACTAGAAATACTTTCTAATAAAAGATTATAACAGCTACGTTTCATAAAAAAGTTTGACTAGACCAGCCGAGCCAGCCCGTATACGACTTGCAGACAAGTTACTATAACTAGGCTCTGCACTTACTTCTATATAAAGCATAATTATTCAGCATCCTCATAATGCATTATTATTTGTAGGGTGTGATAGGTGAAGTAAATATAAATAAGTCTATATCTGATAATAGATTCTATGTCAAATAACGTATGACGAGGGTCTGTTGTTAAGTTTTGCACCCTTTCCATAATTGAAACAGATTGATAACTTATTGTCAAAATTTTAAGAATAGAAGTGGGTTTCGACCAGAATTGTGATATAATATGCTTCTTTTATTTGTTTATGTACATATTTAATAATTTTGCAAACTTTTTTTTTGCTATTAAACTTTACATTTTAAATAATAGTTTCAGACAATACCCGTTTCAGGAAAAGTGATGATGGCTCTAACTCTAATTCTATCTCTAGCAAAACTCTAACTATAATTATTTTTTAAAAAGGTGTTTTAAAAATTATACTATTTTGAAATCACGATTCAGTTATTATGAGCGGATGCAGATGAAATTTACGTTTTTAGCCAAAGTTAACAATTTTCATGGTACAGTTACTTCGCCATTAAATATAATCAGAGAATCCAAATAAGAAACAAACTAAAAGTTGAAAATCTCCCAACACAGAGCGAGTAGTTTAGTAAAAGTGCGCCAAAGTTTTCAACATGACTTTCTTGATAATTATTAATACAGGATATTAATATATCATATTTAAAATTATTCTGATTTTATTCTCTGTCTTCACTCTCTTAATTAGAATTCCTTATTCTAGACGAAATTAAACTATAGAAATAAAACTATGTGATGGATTATATTGAACGATGGAGGCAATCAATTTTGCATTTGTCGATAAATTATAAGAGTGTTTGTGAAATATATTAAAGGACAACTAAATCAACTTCAAACGAAATCTCTTTAACTTTAGATATAAGAATACAAATGCGTTCTAAACCTAATTTTAAATAAGAATTTGCAATTACCCGTTGACTGTAAAAGGAAAGTTTAATTCAACAAAGTAACAACAAGTAAGTTTCACGATGATCACACTGTGGCGTCTTTCAAGATGGTAGTAGTAACAGTGCCATCTTTTGGTGAATAGAGGTTAATAAATTTTTCTTCTACCAAGTCATTTGTAACAAATAATATAGTTCAAGGTATAGTTATGGTTTGAAATTTTATTGAATTAATGTTAACAAAGGTTTTATTACTTAAATACGCTCCCAAAATTTTATACATCTAGATTTGCAATTTCCCACTAAAAAAAACTTGTAAACAGAATACACAAATGTCGAGAGTTAGTTTGGCAAGACAGTAAACTACAACAAATTTCAACTTACACTTACTGGTAGCAATTGAAAGAAAATGACCAACTGCTCTGAAGTACAGCAACAGATAGTTTTTAAACTGTGATTTCTTTGTAATATTTTCTTGCAAGACTGAGCCAGTTATTAATATTAATATTTTATTGCGGGCTTTACTAATAATATTATGTTTAAAACATAATAACACGCTGTAACATTAAAAAACACAACTTGATATATTCCTCGCGACCAGACACTCGCGTGCCGATCTACTAATGCTGCTTATATCTCTTTCCTTTATGTTCGCCTGGTAGTTATGAGTAAACGTCTTTCTTTCTGTTGCCTTTATTATTTGTAAAGAAAAGGGAAAAAAGCAATTTTATATTGAAAGATATTCCCGGTTAAAAGATATAAATAAAATATATAAATTGATTATCTAGTAGGCATTTATCTCAAATTTGAACTCTATTTTGATATATTTATTTTAATTTGCGGACATACGTATACTAGTAGGTCTCGTAACAAAACAATTATTTTTCATAGGCACCATATATTCACATGCCTAGAAGCCAAGGACAGTCACAAGATATATCGAGCGTTATAATGTCGATCTTTTTCACAGTTTTACACGATACGATACGATGTAATATCGTGAGGATGTCGTATAGTCCTACCATCCGACAAAAGTGAATAAGATGCAACGTCACTAGTACTGGTTATAATATTGTCCCTAATATTATCATCTATATCGTTTATAAGTGATATATAAATATTCATTTAAAATTATTTCGACATATTACTCTAGGTTTTGTTAATATGACAATGAACCAGGTATTTAAACATATCTTATGTATGTTTGTTCTCTACGCGTATTTTACTTATTTATCTCATTGTGATTGAACTTGGCTAAGTATTTATTATTCGATCTTCTAAAACGGATCATTGAATTAAAGCACCTGCATCGTTAAGGTACTTAAAGAAAAATGTTTAGTTTATAAATATATCAGATTATAAATTCAGATTCTGCAACACGTGTCGGGTAAAAATACAAAAGTATATTTCAATTTAAATGGAACTTTCATCAACTAAATTATAACATTTTAATTAACATTAGTGTTATGGATTATGTGTTTAAAATTACTAACAACTACCTTTTAACTGCGATTTCACTAACGTTATAAATAAATACAGACTAGAGAACTATAACTATACGCAATACACAGACAATAACAATACCCTTCGGCGATATATTGTGTATTTGGTGTATCATGAATGAACTGTAAATCTTTCCGGGAAAAAAGGTATTTCAATTGTACTGTTTTATGTTGAAATGGAGGTATAATTTCCGTTTTTAAGTAAAGGAAGACCAAAAAAGTAAACAGACTCAGTATTAAAATAATATAGTTCCAAAATCTAGTCTTCCAGAAAACCATAATTCATGTGTAGTATTTGTCGCGATTCTTTATGTTACTTATTGCTATATTTTATTTTTAATCAATTTGGTTATATTTTAAAAGCTACATTCAAGTATCTCGTCATCGAATGACATCTCGATGTTCGGCGCGAAACTGGCAGCTTTAAAGTAATTGAGAAATTTTACAGTTTGAAGTTTTAACACAATATGTGTTTCACAATTTCCGTTTTATGTTTGTGTTGGTTGTATGGATAGATGTGGATTGTCAGAACTGTTTGTCACGTCCCAAGTGTTCTCAATAATGTGAATTGTTTCGTCCAACAAGTCTTTGCATTAAATAACTTGTTATGATGATATTAATTTTACTTAAATGCGAATTCGTTCTGATAGCTTTCACAAAGATATATTAGCGTTGTGGTTAAAAATAAGATTAGAGAAACTGAGAAGTTTTACAGTGAACTTCTCAGATATCTGTAATTCTAAGCAATAAACCCATGCAATAATTAATATTGCATTAATTATACTTTATTATAATAATTATATTTAATGTAAGAATATGTTTTTTATTTATCACTTAGTAAGTGTAACGACATATAATAGACAACAAAATACATAATCTATTATATATACAATAATTTAGTAATGATCCAAATCTGTTAGTTAAATATAATATAAATGTAATTGCTATGTATTAAGCAGATAACACAGCTATAATTACAGTAACGTTAAACATCTGGATGGATTTTAATAAAATCTGATGTTGTGTTTGCTTAATGTCTGAGTCAACAGATACTTTTTCTCTCTGCCATTATCACTCAAAAACATTAAATTCATTTATCCCTATCATTAAAATAAATCTAGAAATGTATGATTCGGTATACATTTTAAGCGATTGCTATTATAAATTAGAATGGGGAAAAAGACAATTCATAAACAATTGCAACAGCAAGTGGAGAATTAATATTTACAAATAGGGGAGACCGGGGCTGGTTGACTATAGGGGTAGGTAGACTAATTGTCAAAAACGCGAGTTAGGCAAACTTTTTGCAAAGATCAACTAGGTGAGCGTATCCATTATTCCCCCGCGCACAATCATCAGAAAAACCGCGGACCAGACGCACACCGTTTGTCAGCTAGAGCCTATTGTTCAAAAACAAGACACTTAAGTAACTATTTTTGCCTTAATTCTATTTGTTATAACTCTTTTCATTTTGTTTTGATTGCTTGTCAAACTGTTTAATACTAATGTTTGATTTCCGAACTTTGTATGCTTCCTTATTATTTTTAATTACGACACCATTTTAAGGTTTTGGTACGTAGTTAAAAATTACTAGGTCGTTTGGGGCTGGTTGACTCATTTATAAAGGGGTTGGTTGACTATCTAGTCAACCTGCCCCATACAATTTTGGATATACTAGATATAAATTGGTATAAAAATTATTGTTCTTAACCTAACATTTCCAGTTTAGAACGATGCGAATCTATAAACAAAAGTCAAATCGACGTAAAGACATACTGGAGAGAGTATGTCGAAAAGTTATTTTCGCCGAAGTATCAATTCCAGCAAAAGAATTTGCTATACCATATAAATAATGCCATGTAGTAAATATGAAAAAAAAAGAATGCAATCCCGGACTCTCTAGATCTCAATTGACATTGGAAAGCGTTGGCTACATAAAAAACAGACAAATATTCAGTTACGAGGAAGAGCATGCATCAGAAAATTGCCCATAAGGGAGCTGATGATGTTTATCATGGATTAACGCCTTACGAGTCCCGAAAATTTGCAAAAAATAAAAAAATCTATTCCTGAATCATGGGATAAAAAACAGATTGCTGATGAAGATTGGGTGGGGAGTTTGCTTAAACGTCATCCTATTCTCTCTATTCGATATCCTCAAGCTACTATTTCGTGCCACTTCTTTCAACAAAAACAACGTGCAATTGTTCTTTGATTACCTAAGAACCTACGTTTACCTACGTTTAAATGTAAGCCCTTGGTATATTTAGAATGTAGATGAAACAGGACTGACAACGGTTCACATTCCTGATAGAGTAATAGCTCATCTTGGCACCAAAAAATTGGGAAAAATGACGTCTGCTGACCGAGGTTTCGCTGGTGAGAGTCGCAGTTGCTATATCGGCCTCGGCAATATGGTCCTTCCGTTCTTCGTTTTCCCACGTGTTCACTATAAATACTATTTTGACTATTTTAGACTAAAAGACTATCAAAGACTATTTTAGACTGGAAGTGGACCGATAGGTTCTTAACGGTGTTTAATGTTGTTGAAGATGTTCTTAAAAATGATGATTGCATTTACTTTAGTATTTAAATCTTGTTCCTTCGTAGTCTTGGTACTCATTACTTCTTAGGTCAACTTACCCCCAGTGGCAAGTCAACCTGCCCCAGGCACGGGGTAGGTTGACTCGTTTTTCCCGTTCTATAAAATCGAGCCTATATACTATGTTTTAATAGGTATCGAGCTTATTGTAATTTCTTTCTAGAGCTGAATAGTGTCACTATCAATGGAATTGCTTTTCACAAAAATAATCATTAAAGCAATAAAAATATTAACTTTTAAACTGAAAATTGGTCAACCATCCCCGGTCTCCCCTATATATATTATTGATATAGTATAAATATTTATCCAAATTAAATAAATGTAGGTCATGCAGATATGCACTAAAAATACGCAAAATTATAAGCTCTGGGCTTCACACAATATTAAAATACAAAGAAATTCTACTAGTAGGTCCCACTGGTTATTGTAAGAAAGCAGCAAGCTGCTTCATATTATAGCCTTTAATAATCTTCTTACAAACAAATTGTATTGCTCTCAGCGGTTTTGCTTCACAGAACTCCTTTTGTGTTTGTTTCATTTATCTGACTGAAGTAGTTTTCATAACTGTCTGTTTTATAAAATTATTTGTTTTTAATACGAGGACTTTGTAAATTTAACATAAGAGAAAACATTCCTTTATATGTTCGTTGAAAACAAGACAATGACAGAGCGTGTCAATTTTGTTAATGATGCTGATACACGATCTCCTTTTTTTCATGTTGGCCTGGTACTTTTTTATTATTCGGTTTCGAGAATGTTTTTGAAATTTAACTAAATAAATACAGCAATTGAAATAATAACTAAGAAACTCCAGCTTATTTGCTAATTAAATCATTCTTTCTTAAAAAATAAAACTAATACATCTATATAATAAAAAATATAATCCCTCCTTGAAACACAAGTACCATAAATCACAGTCAAAGATGTTTTTAAATAGGCATACATTGAAATTATGAAGAACCTCTCCGCGGAGAAAACCGACAAGGATGTATAGATATTAATAAAATATTAATTTATCTATTTGTTTACAACTTTTATAGTAATAATTACACACTAATAACTCATATATAAGATCTAATTAGATGAAATTGAAATCTAGAATAATTTAAATTAAGAAAGTTGATGACATAAAGCTAGAAGAAGGAACAATCAAATGAAATTCATCATAATTTGTAATTACATTTTTTACTATTTAAATTTACAATCGCATCGATGTATTAGAAAACATTTCTTTAACTACAAATTTTAGCTTAACAAAAACGTTCGTGGCCTGAAAATTCTTCTGATGGATCAATCAACTACCATTGTCATGCGAGTTCGTTAGGAATGCTCGATGCACACACGATTGACTCACACTTGTATGTTTTTTTAGTAGGTATTCTAGGATAGTGAATGAATGCTTTAAATCGAAGACTGTTAGTTCTTAATAAACCAGATATATCAATTGTATGACATATATGTATATGTCATAAAATTATAAGGAAATAAATTAAGCGCATCCGATGTTTTTTAAAAGAACGGCTAAGTTTTCAAAAACACTCAGAACTCAAGACAATAATAGTTTTTTTGTCTGTTTGTATTTGTTGATAGCGAATGCTGTAAAATCTATAGCACTCGATGTTGATGTTATGTCCCGGTTGGTTATTGTCCCGGTCAAGATACGGGATACTTTAATCCCGGAATAATTTTTTTAACCGGAAAACCTAAAAACTGATTTGAAATGGAAAGTATTACAACACAACGATATTACTAGATTTGATTAAAATTTGATGTACCTACATTTAGTATATTTTTCAGCCCGAAAAGTTCTCTAATACAATAAAATTAAAAACGTGCATTTATATACATTTTTGGTGTCGAAATATCGGATGAAGGTTTAGAAAAGGATTGACAAAATTGCTGGTATCTCTGATTTTTGAAGAAATTGCAATAATTTAAGAGATTTTTATGTTTATAAGTAAACTACAGTTAGAACTACAAATTATAGATTTGTACATCTCCATCTAGAGCATTCTTAATTATCTTAGCATGTACATAACACAATTTATTTATATAATAAAATAATATAATGCATATAGACTTTTTATTTCAATTGAAAGTTAAATATACCATGTAATTAACCTGATGAAAGTTGAATATATTTTCTATTCTTAGTTCTAGTTTCCTTCAGCAAAGTTTCATAGTGACCTAAAAACTGTTTTGATGAGTTTTATCATTATCTAAGTTCCTGTGGGTCTATTTGTTTTAATTGAATGTGTATTGGTTGAAATTTTCCTCTCGTTTGTGTAAATAAATATGTCAAGTGTTTTTAATTTCTAAAACCATCCTAGTTGGGTTACATTTTAATAATTATAATCCCAATCCCAATCCCAAAGTGTATTGTCCAATGATAATTTGAGATTATTATATTATATTGAGTTGTGACCACACCTAATTATATTAAATTCAGCCCAGTAAATATTATATTACGCTCAAACAAACCAACAGAGGAATATAAAATAAATAACTATTATTTTATTATTGTGCTTCTTGATCTTATCCTTGTTTTAGGTCAGAAAATGTTTTAACTCATGGTCAGCTAACAGCTTCTTTCTCTTATCATGATATCTTTTTCTATCGCTATAACTTACCTTTCTTCAAACGCAAACAAAAATGTATATCTGATGCACTTAATATAAATTGATCTGCTCTGTATGATTTTGCGGAATGTTAATAAGAAGTTTAACATCTTTGATGGGGAAACAATAAAGCTGTATGATATCCATGCTCCAGTAAAGCAAATAAGAGTTCGACATCTTCCTGCACTTTATTTTATTCCAACTATTAATTGCGAAAAAGGATAAAGCTAAGAAAAGTTGCAAATAAGATTCATCTTATATCTTTTCTAGTATACACAATCTTTCGGATGTACAAAAATGGTACTTCTTAAGGTCACTAGACATGGGCAAAAAAAAATCGTAATACTTTTAATCATACTGTTGATTTAAATCTATTAAATACTCATTTTCCTCTCCTTAATACTTTCTAAAGAATGCAAATCTAACACTCTGCAACAACTGACAAATATTACCCCACCTATCTGTGATCCTACTTTTTTCTTCCAGGATTTAACGGAGGCAGAAGTCCAAAATTTATTACTTTTAATTTCTTCTAAAGCCGTTGGTAATAACGACATTAGTATAGATATGCTTATTCCTATAATCCTATTACCTATAATAACATATGTTTTTATTTTTTCCTTCAGAACTATTACATTCCCCCCTTCTGCATGAAAAGCAGCACATAAAATTCCCTTACCTAAAATAATCAGGGACCTATTGTTACATTCACTTATACGTCTTCAAAATTTACTTTTATTTAAAACTAAAATTATGTTAGCCCAATCTCTTTTACTTATAAAAAGAAGTAAACGTAGCTATTAATTGATTTAAGAGCACATACTTAATATAAGGAGTTGGCGTTCTTAGATATTGGCTATATGTACATGACCAAAATATAATATTGATATTGAAGCTACTATATATAAAAAAGCATTAAATCTTTTAAAAAATGACTTAAAAAACATTGTTCAGATTATATGTGAGTTACTGTCTCCTAATGAGATAATAAATACTCGCTTTGATCAAATATTAATTACCCAAGAAAAAATTCGACACGAAAATAGCTAGTCTATCATGATTTCATGCTCTGTGATCAAACAACCCAGCGAACCGTTCCTGCTGAAGCGACCAGCTGTACTCGTTTAACACGAATATTATTTACTTTTATTATACTACTTTACACTAAACTAGCTGTTGCGATTACTGGGTTTGTGTGGATTAATATTGTTACGTAACTACTGATCTCAATTAGGTGGTCAAGGAGACCGTGAAATTGAGACTGATTCCTCGGCTGACCTGCTTTGTTGGGTAAAACTGCATGACATAACCATAAAAAAGGCTTTCATTGCATTTATAAAACTTAACAAACGTCATTATTTGAATTTACTATTATATGTAGAAATACTTTACTAATGTTTTGGGTGTTTTAAGATCGTAAAGGCCAGTGCAATGTTAATTAAATTGAACTGAATAGTTTAGGAAAAAGAATCTGAAGTATTCCATTTTTTACTTGTACAATAATATTATATTGTTAAAATATATATATATTTAACATTTATACAAAAAAAAAACATTTTTATGTGTTTATTCCCATTCCAAAATTTTATAATCCCCTGCATCGCCGTTTTACGTTTACATTGTCGTTAGTACTTCTACAGGGTAATAGAACCAATTATCGACATTTAAATATTATTTAAGACTCTAATTGTATGAAGTGAAAATTTAGGTATATATTTAATTTTTTTCAATTATATTGAAAACGAGAAAACCTAAGCTAAGTTATATCGTCGCCCCTGGAAAAAAGTCCACGGGTAATGGCTACTTTTTCATATATGCCCATGAAAAGTGGGAAATGTGTTGCCAGAAAATCGGGGGAGATCCAGGAAACTGGGATATACGGCTTAAAGTGAAAAATTTTGATCACTCTTACCTGTAATACGAAACTTAGCCATAATAACACTTAACACACAACTAACACTAAAAATCTACGAAAGAGTGGTACTAGTCCAAAAGAGCCAGCCCCGAGCTGCAGTCAAATTATTACAACTAGCTCTGCGATCTATTTTTGTAAAGCATATTCATTCGACATCTTTGGACGAGAGGATAATACCATAAAGATGCCTATAACTGATAATAGATGTAATGTCATAGAATGTATGACGAGGGTCTGTTGTTAAATTTTGAACCCTTCTCATAATTGGAGCAGATTGGTAACTTATTGTCAAATACTTAAGAATAGAAATGGATATCGAACAAAATGGTAATATGTATAATATGATGCTTCTTGAATCTGTAATAATAATATAACCTCTTTGATAATTTTGATAAACTAACAATACTTAGTTAACATATTTTTAAATTCTTATTAAAGTATAGTTTCAGACAATATTCTTTTTAGGAGATATGATGACAAAAAAGTTTTTTTCGTTTTTCTTGTATTTATGCTGTTGCTAGAATACTTTGATTAAGATATTTTATTTCTTGATAAATAATTAACAATGAAAATTTTTCAAATCTTTGAGGGACTCGGCGTTACTATACTTAAAAAATAAGTATTTTATCGTTAAAACTCGTGTTTACACTTGATAGGTCGATGGTTTGATAGACGGCCACTCTGAAGTCTTGGCAGTGCTGTCAAATATTTGTACTTTATTCTTTTCTTCTAAGTTTTGAGTTCGGTATATTAAAGAGTTTCTTAAAAATCATATCCCACAAAGAGGACTTATGGAAAGTATATTCTGTATATACTATGAAAAACAAGAAATAAAAAAACATTTCATTCCTATCATAAAAGTGTATGAACCTAAATTTAGTTTGTACCTACGACATAGACTTAATAAGATTGGAGTATTTCTCTCAAATGTATTCTAAGATATTTGCGAGTGAGGATGCTGCGATACTCAAGACCAACCTTAAGCCTGTCAAACATTTAATTTTAAATTTTGAAATTACATTATGAAACATGTGTTTTAAAATTATATTATCGCAAAATCGGTTATTCTGAGCGAACGTAGATGAAGTTAACGTTTTCAAAAGTATATTAAAATTTCATGTTATAGTTACTTAGATATTCAATATAATCAGAGATTGAAAAGAAACTAACTAACATTTGAAAATTCTCTCTTAATAACTATTCCTTATTCTAGAAAAAACCTAAATTAAAAAGTAAAACTATGTACTTCATTAGATTTCATGTTAGATTCTGCATTTGTCAATAAGTGAAAAGATTGTTAGAAATGCATTAATTAAATAAGTAAAAACTCAAGGTAAATTAAAATTTCTTGGCGATAACTCTCAATTAGGTAAAGAATACAAATACGTTCTAAACCTAATTTTAAATTAGAATTTGCTATTACCCGTTGTTGACTCTAAAAGTTTAATTCAACAAAGTAACGACAAGTTTCACGATGACCGGACTTTGGCATCTTTTAAGATAGATGATTTCGGGGATAATGTGAATAAAGAAATATATAAGTCCTGGTTTTTTAGAAATACAATCAACCACTGTAATGCTTCTAAAAAACGTTTATTCGAGGGAATTCTGCTAAGAATTAATTTGTTATATAGCAGTAAGTTTTTTATATCCTAATTCTTAATTTACTTGAACTCTGATCTTTAAAAATGACTTTTATAATATAATATCTTTATACATAATATATTTTCACAGTTCTCTTTATATTTTGTGTTTTGTGTATAGATGTTAATCATTGTCACATTCCTAGTGATTTCGATGAACCAAATTTTTTAATAATATATTTTAATATATAAAAATTTGGCACAATCAAAAATAATATAAAAGTACTGTTTCTATTAAAATGAGATTTCACGCATATAGTCATATGCCTTTGCTTACAAAAAGTAAACTGAAGCGATTGAGAAGTTTTACAGTGAACTTCTCCGTTTATAAATCTTCACTATAAACCTCTGCATTAATTATTATTGTACCAAGAAGAAATATTATTCTGGCATTCTATTCTTTTGACTCTAATTTAAGGTACATTTTGCTGCCTCTAATCAAAACGACAGATGTCTGTAATACTTTTCAAAACAATTAAAAGTTATAATAAGAAATCACAAATTTTTATGTGTTTTTGTTTTGTATTCAACCTGTTTTATCTCTAACGGTAATGGTTAGCACTAACTATGATATGAGTTTAGGATGACTGGACTGACTTTATAACGTTCCAAAGTCAAAGTTTGTTCTATCAAATAAATATACAATGTCCTTATGTAGTTCAATACCTCAGACTCTTGTTACACGGTATGACTTTCGTCTCAATGCACCACGACTCATTTCTGTGATCGATTTTGCCAATGGAAGCGATCAAATATAATATGCACCATGCGTTTATCTACGATGTATTAAGATCGATGAACCTATTATATTGCCGGAATGAAATGTAAGGGAAGAGCTCCACCAGCAGCTAAATCAAAATTACACTCAAAATATAAGAGAGAACAAATGAATATTTACTTTATTATGAAGCTTTATTTTTAAATGTCATGGAAGATTTACCTTTATTAAAACCAATGAAAAGTTTATTTAGATCTCCCATTATAAACATGTCATTAGAAAAAAATATATTCTGTAGAAATTTCAATTCAACTTCTGGCGATTTCATATTAACAAAAGAATTATAGTAAAGAAATATAAAAGTTAAATTAGTTTTATATCATCGTATTCTTAACAAGACAATTTTATATTTAACAGTTATTGAACAACTTTGTATTTTTTTAACTTTCAAACATTTTTCTTTCATAGAAATTCTCCTTATTTTTCATTAAAATATAATTAAGATATCTAAATGTTTTTACGAAATAAAAATGATATGTAATGATATTATAAATTCATTGTATTATGAATTGAGGCTAATATCGCATTCGAGGGACAGTTTTTTAACCTATACATGTCAAACATTTCAATTACTTAAATTTTATCAGAAATCACATATACTAATAGTCGCTGGATTAAATTGATTAAAAATAATAACTAGAACATATTTAGTATATCTTTTTACCACAATTGATATTTAACTGTAATAAATCTTATAAAATTATTACTTGTGTCCAATAATACTGTTTTTAAGACCGAAAGGTCGCACACTAATGATAATAATCGTACATATTTAATAAATTGGAAGGATAACTGTAAAGTAGACATATTATAGAATGACATGTCATTTCCTAAATACCCTGGTTATATAATCGCTTTAGGTTGGTATTATTCATAGGGTGTGTAATCCAAAATCATTTTAATTTCGCCTCCAATCCCTCTTCCGTATCTCCAGAGTATTATCAAGATATATTAATACAACAAACCGAGACGGTCTGCGAATACGAAATCATGTACACTGCGGTTGAGTTGTTTTCACATCAGATTATAATTACATTCACACAACATTTGTGTTGTTGTGTTCAACACGCTTGTGGTATCGGTGGCTTTGTATATATATGATAAAAGATCCACTAACCAAATTTCCTAGATGGAATTGAAAAAAATATTGCTTTGAGAAAGTACAAAAAAAATGGAACAATAATCTTTTTCAAATAAATTACATTTAATAAATTCCATTTGTCCGTTACATGTAATTTAAAATATTAATTTATATTATTTATATGAGACACTTTGACAAACCTTCTAAATTCTTACTTATCGTACTGTGATCGTATTATTTGATAATATAATAACTAGTACTAATAGTTTTGCTTTGATAAGGACTAACTAAGTATATAATAGTGTATGTAATAGAAATAGTTATTACATAGTCCTATGAATTTAGGGAGTAATCATTACATCTCTGTTATTGTTTAATAAATATTTAATTCTCGTTGAGACAGAAAATTTTTAATTTATAATAGTACTTATTGAAATTAGTATTTTTTGAGTTTATTTTATCATGTCAAATAATTTTTCTCATACAATTTATATACATTTTGTAAAATGCCAAAATGTATATGATATTAAACTAGCGTCCAAGACAACCAATCCAAATAATTCACTTCACTCAATACTGATACTTTTCTTTATAGGAAATTGTCTTCAACAATTATTAAGAAATAAAGACACTTTCACAGAATATTCACTTTATTTCCAATTTCAAACACTTCAGACTGTAGCTTCCCAACGAATGGCCGATATTTATATAAACTACCGACTTTATTGTGAAGTTGTGTTGGAGTCAAAACAAAATCCATATTCTTAAATATCCAACAATTTAGGAATACATTCATTACAGTACATTTTATTTCCAAGTGAAATACTTAGTTAATATAATTAAACATTTTTATAATACCCTCTATAATGTATTTGAATGATTTTATATAAGTTTTTATGATTAATACGTAAAGTGGGTAACAACTCGGCCATCCGTCAGTTTTACGAGTCTCTCGTAAAAGAAACAATTTTACAATAATTAATAGTTACTCTTAAATCTAGAAGTACATGTTTATATAATTAAGAATACACAATAATTATTCTGACATTATATTCAGGATAAATAAATATACAATACTGAATCTTATAATTACTTAATTAAATTATTTAACGGCCTTGGCGTTAATCACTTACACTTGACACTATATTTTCAAATTCGGCGGATCCTTGACGTTAACCGACTGCCTTAGAGTCGACTAAACAATAATACGTTAGCTGATCCTTGACGTTGACCAGTTAACATGCCTCCGATCTGATCCTTGACGTTGATCGACCACTTTAGAGGCGACTAAACAAGAACACGTTAGCTGATCCTTGACGTTGACCAGTTAACATGCCTCCGATCTGATCCTTGACGTTGATCGACCACTTTAGAGGCGACTAAACAAGAACACGTTAGCTGATCCTTGACGTTGACCAGTTAACATGCCTCCGATCTGATCCTTGACGTTGATCGACCGCTTTAGAGGCGACTAAACAATAACATGTTAGCTGATCCTTGACGTTGACCAGTCAACATGCCTCCGATCTGATCCTTGACGTTGATCATTTCAGAGATGTACAAATCCTTGACGTTGACTTGTACATATTGCATCGTCACTCTACATCTCATCTCATCATATCTAATCTTAACTCAATCATAACATCATAACATCATTAACAATATTACCACCAAAATTCTTACAAGTTATAAATTTCAATTTTATATATAATAAAAAAAATAATCTATACTAATTAACTTCTGTTTACATCGCTTATTTCGTTTATTACTTCCTTAGTCACTTCATTTGTATCATTAGTTACATTATCACTTTCATTTAAACCATTGTTCATAGATTCACTATCAGAAGAGTGCTCATTATCGGAGGACATCGGTGGGATGAAAGTTAACCAGGGGAATATTTTATCAATGGCTACTATTGTTTCGTACCGCCTACGTTTTCTAGTAATGGGAGTATCTTCTATCACGAACCTATCATTTGGAAGAACCTTTTTGATACGATAGGGACCTTGACATTTTGGTTCTAATTTTTTTGATTGCCCTTCTATTCCAATTGCGTTCTTAATAATTTTAACGAGATCACCTTCTTTAAATTTTACATTTGTCTTTCGGTGTTTGTCAAAATTATATTTGGCCTTATCTGCCTGTGCCTGTATATTTTTACTAGCGTCAAGTCTTAGTTGTGACAAATGATTTTCCGTTAAGTCTGAGGTCCCTGTGGGAAAAATTTCGTTCAATATTCCCTGAGAAGGGTTCGTGGCGTTATAGCCAAATAAGAGTTCTGTAGGAGTCTTTTTGGTAGTGGCGTTAATAGTGGTGTTAATATGTGAATCATCGACAATAAGCATTTCAACGTTTTCTTCCCTGATCCCCTGAATCTCAATTTTGGCAAGGGCAAGAAACGTGTCTGTCTTGGCCTATTTTTATAGTTTTAAAATATTTAAGAACTTGTTCCGGTTCGGTATAGTCTACGGCTTGCGCTCCTGCTTGCGCTCAAATATCAAACAATCAACGGCACGCCTACCCTTTATATCACAACGATTAAGAAGATTCATTTTGGCATAATAATATAATTCAAGTGATTCGCCATATCGAGCTTTCTTGCCTAACATTTCGGTAAGCAGTTCAGCGTAATTGTCTCGTGATGGAAATGATTCTTTAAGCTTAAGCTTCCACTCAGTCCAAGAAAATAATAGTGATGGCAACCCCCGATACCATAATTTTGCTACCCCTGAGAGTTTGGGTAAAGCATAGTGAACGACTTGCCTTTCATCCCAACCATAAATTTGAGCACACTCTTCTATTTTATGAATCCATGAATCTATGGTTTGTTCTTTACATAAAGGATCGAATTCAGGAACAACATTATTAAGAACTGGAAATTTGTCACGTTCTACAGTGTTTTTATCTTTAATACTTTGCATTACTTGAGTAAACTGTTCAAAAAATAATCGTTGCGAATCTGCGTACCTTGGTTCATTTGTGAAGCCCGTCATGGCTGGAATTGCGTTCGATGAAGCAGCGATACGCTCCGCTCCAGCCGGTGGTGTGGTGCCGCCTCCATACGACAACCCAGCATGCCGTGCCGTGCCAGCTTGGACCGGAGCTGGAGTATCCGATCTGCTACTTGGAGACCTCCGCTTTCGTGTGGTCTTGTTGCGTCCACGATGCTTGGAATGTGCACTTCTGCTACGACTATGACGCCTAGATCGGCGGTGCCTTCGAGTCTTGTCTCTCCTTGAATGTCTTTCTTGACTATTTTGTGAAGAGTCACTTTCAACGGACTCTGTCCCTTTGTTCCGTTTAGGCATCGTAGTAGTAATCACTTATTTTATATAATTTTCTGATGTGGGCCGCTCAGGATTACACCAAAATCACAAATATTTCAGTGCAATCCCACTTCTGAGATATTAAACTAGCGTCCAAGACAACCAATCCAAATAATTCACTTCACTCAATACTGATACTTTTCTTTATAGGAAATTGTCTTCAACAATTATTAAGAAATAAAGACACTTTCACAGAATATTCACTTTATTTCCAATTTCAAACACTTCAGACTGTAGCTTCCCAACGAATGGCCGATATTTATATAAACTACCGACTTTATTGTGAAGTTGTGTTGGAGTCAAAACAAAATCCATATTCTTAAATATCCAACAATTTAGGAATACATTCATTACAGTACATTTTATTTCCAAGTGAAATACTTAGTTAATATAATTAAACATTTTTATAATACCCTCTATAATGTATTTGAATGATTTTATATAAGTTTTTATGATTAATACGTAAAGTGGGTAACAATAAATTTTAAAAACAGACATTTATTTATCTTTAATCGATATAACAGACATCAAGCGTATATCGATCTCATATTTAACTCTCCAGTGAGTTCCGTCAGTATTCCCGTGAATCTACGAGTACGTCGAGTGGGAACCGCTCCGGTTACGTTCCCCGCGATACTACAGGAATGGCCGGGCAAAGAGACGGCTTTGTTCACAGCCTCTGTTGTATCTTTATTATGTGGATTCGTTTCATACCGCCTTTGTAACTCAGCGATTTTAAATGATGCACATCAAAATATTTTTGCATTTCTATAATATTCATATAATTTGAATAGTACCAGCCCCAGTTAAGAACCCTGCGGCAGAAAATACACTGCAATTTATTTTGAAACGTAAGCAATGTGGAAGTGTATGTTTGTCACGCCCTTACCTTTGTCTCAATTTGAACAAACAATAACGCTTACACAGAACATCTTACGCTTATAAAATAACTAACTAGAAACTGTAAAATAAAAAAACACCAAATAATATTTTCGTTAATATTTATAGATGCTTAATTTACTGTCGTACTTTTTCTTTGTAACATTTTACTATTCAGTAATCGAACATTTAAATTAATTCCATCAATCGAATCACGGCTGCTATTTTGAATTTCAACCAAAAAGGATTAGGATTTGTTAGCGACAAAACACTTTTCTGAAATTGTTGATAATAAGATATCAGTCCGTCCGTAACAAAGCAAACACATACATGTCAATATGAGATAGTATTAATGACAATGACAAATTACTGTCACATTGTCTTACATGATTTAGTCCATGTTTGTAATTGACTATAATCACGTTTAATCATGTTAATATATTTAAACTAACATATGTAATTGAATAGAAAAAAATTACCAACTCGAGCGGGTCGTGAACCTGCGACCTCTGGGAAATGATCTTAACGCACCACATGTTGGATTTGTCGTGGAATTTTTCAATCATTATTTATTTGAAAATAATTGGTTCTAGTTACCCCAGATAAGAAAAGAGTATAATGTTCGTTGTCAGATGTAAGGATTAGTAATTCTCGAAGGTGTTACCTTTTGCTCCTTTTTTTTCTCAATCATAGAATTAAATATCTTGCCAAAAGGTATATTTTTAACTAATAAATTCATAATACAATGGAATATAAGTAATGTTCACATATTATTAAGTGACTGGTCCTTTTATTAATACCCCGAAAGATCAACGACCCTCAGATAATACAATAAAATAACAAGATATTTATTTATCTTTTTTATAAGAAGGAAATTTGGCAAAGCTTCTGTCTTCTTCTTCTTCTGATTTCCTCACTCATCATATTGTGGTCGTATTATTTGATAATATAATAGCTAGTACTAGTAATAGGTTTGGCTTTGATAAAGACTAATGATACAAAGGACAGTACATAATAGTGTATGTAATAGGAACTGTTATCACGTACTCCTATGTATTTAGAGAGTAATCATTGCATCTCTGTTACTGATTAACTAATATTTAATTGTCGTTGAGACAAAATTTTTATAATTAAATATAAATTGAAATTAGTATTTTTTTAATTTATTTTATACGTAAATTTATTTTTTTCGCATATATAAGCGTATATCGATCTCATTTTTAACTTTCCAGTGAGTTCTGTCAGTATTCCCGTGAATCTATATCGAGTGGGAACCACTCCGGTTACGTTCCCCGCGATACTACACGAATGGCCGGGCAAAGAAACGGCTTTGTTCACAGTCTCCGTTATCTCTTTATTATGTGTATTCGTTTCATACCGCCTTTGTAAGTCAGCGATTTTAAATGATGAACATCGAAATATATTTTTGCGTTTCTACAATTTTCATATAACTTGAATAATGCCAGCGCCAGTTGAGAACCCTGTGGCAGAAAATACACTGCAATTTATTAGGTCCACAACTTTGCTCCCGCCGTTTTTTTTTAAATTTTAAAAATTTTATAAAAAAAATGGTATCTTATTTATGTTTCAAAGTATTGTCCGTCACTTTCCACTACTTTGGCCCATCTTTCAGGCAACAAACGAATCCCGCGTCGGAAAAATTCTTCATCCTTTGATAAGATCCAAGAATCGATCCATTCTTTCACTTTTTCAAAAGAATCGAAGCACTGGCCCGCCAGGCCGTGTGCCATCGACCTAAATAAATGGTAATCAGATGGAGCAACATCTGAAGAGTATGGCGGGTGAGGTAGAATTTCCCATTTCAGTGTTTCGAGGTACGTCTTGACTACTTTCGCCACGTGAGGTCGAGCATTGTCGTGTTGCAAAATTACTTTTTCGTGTCTATCAGCGTATTGCGGCCGTTTTGCTTTTAATGCCCGACTCAAACGCATTAATTGCGTTCGATAAAGTGCACCAGTAATTTTTTCATAAGGTTTTAGCAGCTCATAACAAATTACGCCAAGCTGATCCCACCAAATACACAACATGACCTTGGATCCGTGAATATTCTGTCGAGGTGTCGCCGTAGGAGTATGGCCGGGCAATCCCCATGATGTGCGTCACTTAGGGTTGTCGTAGTGCACCCATTTTTCGTCCCCAGTAACAATACGATGAAGAAATCCTTTTCGTTTTTGTTTTTCAAGCAGCTGTTCACAAGCAAATAAACGTCGCTCAACATCTCTTGGTTTCAACTGATACGATACCCAGTATCCTTGTTTTTGGATCATCCCCAGCTGTTCCAGGCGTTTTAATACTGCTTGCTGAGTTACTCCCAATGATTTTGCTAGCTGTTCTTGAGTTTGGCACGAATCTTCATTAAGTAAAGCCTCCAGTTCATCATGTTCAAAAGTTTTTTCTCTGCCCCGCTATGCCGATCTTCAACAACAAATTCACCGCTTTTAAAGCGCTGAAACCACTTGCGACACGTTCTTTCACTAATAGTATCATCACCATAAGTACTTGAAATAACCCGATGAGCCTCAGCCGCCGATTTTTTCATGTTGAAATGAAAAAGTAAAATCTCCCTCAAATGACGTGAATTCGGTTGACATATTTAATTAAGTGTAACTGTCTGTAATTGTGACGCAAACAAAAATTAACTAATATCGATGTAAGGTTATATTTATAGATGTCAAAACTGATGGAAAACAACTGTGATTTATTTATTTGAACTATTACTGGCTACTAGCGCCATCTTTTGGAAAACGGCGGGAGCAAAGTTGTAGACCTAATATTTTGAAACCTAAGCAATGTGGAAGTGTACGTTTGTCACGCCCTTACCTTTGTCTCAATTTGAACAAACAATAACGCTTAGATAGAACATCTTACACACGCTTATAAAATAACTACCTAGTACTATAAAATAAATAACACCAAATAATATTTACCTTGATATTTATAGGTGCTTAATTTACTAACGTATTTTTTTATTTTCACATTTTACTATTCAATAATTGAACATCTAAATTAATTCCATCAATTGAGCCACGGCTGCTATTTTTAATTAGAACCGAAAAGACTTATGCCTATGGATTTGTTAACGACAAAAAACTAAGCACTTTTGTGATATTATTATATGATATGATATGATATAAACGCGGATTCTAAATGAAATGTTTAATTATTACATAACACACCTTTTGTTTGTCTATTTTGTGTTGAGGTAATTTCTTTTTATCCTAGAAGTATTACCCACTTTTATATACTTTATTTAACGCTTCCATTTTTCATGATCCTTTCTCGACTATAAAATACTGCAAAAGGGAATCAACAGGAAATTGCACTTTTGCAATAAAAATAACCGTTAGATATTTGATATATTACACAAAGCCTTTCAGGTTTTATTGAGTGTACTATCAACTTCATAGATACAATATATTACAAACTATTAGAAACTTCATTTTCATTTATCTTCCTCAATTCTTAAAAAGTACCTAACTCATTATATATAAATTAAATCATCGCCATAACAATTTAATAAGTTAACGATAATAGAATGGATGTATGAAAAAATCTACATCTTTTTAATTTTACATATTCATAACGAACGGATGAATCGTTCATGTTAATAGACTTCAATGATTCTCCCTTTTTGAACGGAAATACTTAAGAAGTGGTCTCATTCAAATTAGAGGTCTCTTATAAATAAAATTATCTCATACATTGTAAATTATCAACAAAATTGGAATCCAAGACAAGACAGCGAATCTGTTCAATTATTAATAACACAAAATCGATACCCGAGAAAATCTTGGTGAGAATGTGAGAATAGTTGAGTTCTGATGTTGTTACAGTGATTAGAACTCGATAGTGATCGGGGACTTAAAGTTAGAATAAGTTAGGACTTCAATAGGCTTTCAACTCTCACAATAGGCTTACATTGATAGACTATAAGAGTACAAAAAAAATGTAACGAGATATACATGAGCTTCAATTATATGGAAGCAGATGGAGCGCTATTTACAGATTATGACTTGGACTGTTCTAACAAAGGACTCATGAAATACATACAACAATATTTTGAATGATTTAGACAAGGCTAATAAATATGTAACTATGGTCAAAGCTACAGGTTAGCATATCTCTGACTGTAGAGACATGTTTAACTTATTGTGAAAACTGTGACAATCTTGGACTAGTACGTAACGAATAAAGAAGCTACCGTCAAATAATCTAATGAAATAAAAATAATAAATAAAAATAATTTCTAGGATACTTCAGTGATTATATAACCGATATGAATTATAATACAATTTTATGATTTGTAACATTTTAAGATTTTATTGTACAGGGTGGGCCAAAAATTTTTGCACTTTTGAAACATGTCTAGAAATAAAAGTACAAATGTTATTTTGTTTATGATTTATTTAACGTAATGATCATTTATTAAAATTTATTTTTTAAAAATGACATCGTCGAGATGTGCTCCGTCTCGTCGTTGGCACTCCTGCAATCGACTACGTAAACTTTGGAAAACTCGTTGACACATGCTGCGAGTAATCGCGGCTATCTCCTCGTGGATATTTTCTTTTAATTGGGATATGGTCGTCGGTTTATTAAGGTATACTCGACTCTTCAGATATCCCCACAAGAAAAAATCGCATGGTGTAAGGTCCGGGCTTCTGGGAGGCCATGGGATATCACCTCTGCAAGAAATCAATTTGTTAGGAAACATTTCTTTGACCACCGGTAAAGTCACGTTTGATGTATGGCATGTTGCTCCATCTTGTTGCTTCCAAGTCCGGCTATTGTATCCTTCAAATTCATGCAACTGTGGTGTCAAAAACTCTCGCAACATTTTCACGTATTCCACTGAGTTCACAGTTACGTTATTTCCTTGATTATTTTCAAAGAAGTATGGACCAATTATGCCCTTTGCGGATACGGCAGCCCATACTGTCGTTTTTGGTGAATGAAGAGGCTTTTGGTGTTTATAGTGAGGGTTTTCCGTGCTCCAATATCGACAATTATGTTTATTTACGTGACCATTAATGTGAAAATGGGCCTCGTCCGTAAACAATACATTCTCAAGGCTAGAGAATCGCTCCAGTATAGTGTCAGCAAATAACTTGCGTTGAATGTAATCGTTTGGTTTCATCTGCTGTACAATTTGAAGCTTATATGGGTGCAGCTTAAGGTCCAAATGCAAGATTCGCCGCAGACTAGTTCTTGGTATAGCAAGAGCCGCCGACCGCTTACGCGTAGATGATTCTGGATCGTCCCTTACAGAAATTTCAACCTCCCGAATGTTCTCTTCGCTTCTTCTTGAACGTGGTCGGCCAGTTTGTTTAATATTCGTTGTCGATCCCGTTTAGTCAAACTTTTTAACCCAAGCTTTAATTAAATTAACACTTGGACACTCACTTACACGTTGTAATCCGTATTCAACTCTAAAGAGGCGTCGTACAGTAACGTAGGAATCGTTGTTTTTGTAAAATTGTTTTACGCAAAAAGCACGCTGTTGTCCCGTGAAGCGCTCCATCGTGACTAAAACTGC
Organism: Melinaea menophilus ssp. n. AW-2005; assembly: GCA_918358695.1. Classification (NCBI taxonomy): domain Eukaryota; kingdom Metazoa; phylum Arthropoda; class Insecta; order Lepidoptera; family Nymphalidae; genus Melinaea; species Melinaea menophilus. The sequence continues at coordinate 15,887,288 of OU911058.1, read as the reverse complement.
ATTAAACGGCGCACAATTCCCCGCCACCCGCGCGGCCCTTGCTCTCACGGTTTTGGAGAAATCAAGTGTTGCTATTTGCAAAAATTTTTGGCCCACCCTGTATATAATAAAATATTTATTAAAGTTTAAATAATTTTTAAAGCCAGAATTCTGAAAAAGAATTCTCATCGTGTTCAAGTACTAGAGCATCCAACAGTTGGCTTTCATTAAAAAACTTTTTGTTCTAGAATAATCTAAAATTTAAATCACTGACTAAATGAAGTTTGTTACAAAAAATCTCAAAGTTTTAGAATATATAATATAGTGTATAATAGAATTAGTTTCAATAAATTCGTCAGTATTAAAAAACATTAAATTGACATATAATAGATAGTCTTGTTTCATTTGGTTTCATCGGTTATATAATTAAAGAAAACAATATCTTCCATAATTAATATATTAGTCTGTTTTGTTAAATATCCAAAGGACCGTAATATAACGTATTTAAATGACAACTTTTGTAATTGTGTTTCGACGCTTACCTTAAAGCCACTTTCAGACCACTCTGGATACATTTGTCTGATCCTTAATAAAACAGGATCATTTGGTTTTACTGCAAATTAAACATTTTCACTTTGAACTCAACTTCAATAGAAATTATAACATTTTATTAGTTATTACGTTATAAATACGTAACAACCTCACAAACGTTGGTTTAATTATTATGTTTGGGTTTTATTTCTAATCTTAATTAAGTTTACATAAGTTTAAAAATTAAGGTAATCTCATGTTAAATTAAATATCCTTCATAAATATAAATCTCTATTTCCTGGTCTGAGACGGGTTGCTTTGGTTCATACAATCCAACACAATTTCAAGAGAAGCCGCAGCATTCCGTGAACACAATTTATGAGATTATAAGATATGTAGCTGGAGTTAAAGATCTTTTCTACATAAATAAAATAAAAAAACATTAAAGTAAAATAAGAACTGGGTAGCTTTTATTTTTTAATTCTATAAAGAAACGTAAGACAACAAATACTATAAGAATGCTTAAAGTTAAATGTTTTAAATTAAACAATAAAACATTATATCTGTCTTTATAATATCAAAAACACTACTAATTATATTTTTACTATTGTAGTTCAGATTTATATAATATTTCCCAGAAACAATTTATACGAAGAAAATATAAAAATAATATAAAATGTTAAAGGAATTCACCTAAACCACATTCAAGTTACAGAGATGATATTTAATAAACATATTGAGACTTCACGTTTGTGGTTAGATAACTAAATAATAATTAATTCTGTACCGATATTAAAAGGAGATATAATAGAAAACAAATTTAATTCTATTTATAATTATTTTGTGTTTGAAAGATGTAAAACGCTACAAGAAATTCCTCTCTCCAGCATCCTGTGTTAGCTTGTAATCCTTTGTATATTTCAGCATTCTTAAGTTACCCCATATTCCGGTTTAGGATCAAAACAAATAGTTTAGTCCACGAATATGCAAAGCCTTCTCAGGAACAAGTTGACCCGAAATTTAATTATACCGCATTCTAGAAGCTTCTAACTTAATAACAAAAACATTGAAACACATTCTTCAGATCCATATTTATTTACGTTTAGGGAAAAATAAAACTTACAAATAACTGAAGTTTTAATGACAAAATATTTAACTTAAAAGTAATCTTCTGTGTTTATTCTTACTTTAAAAGTAATTATAAAAATAATGAGTGAATTTTGTAAATTTGTTTAATTGGTTGTGGCCTCGGGTCCATATAAACCTGTTTGTATAAAATTCTGTCACCAATCGAAACCTGTATACATTCTTCAATACAAAGTCTATATTATATCACACTACTATGCTTACTATTAATATTACAAACATGAGTAAACTGCAGACAATGTTTCTTTCATTAGGTCTATTGAGATGTTCTGAAAGTGTAACGTTCTGAAGCCGCAGGATACACTTTGATTATTTATACAATACAGCATTTTTATTATTTAAAAGCAGATAATGTTGTAACATTAAATATGAATTGAAGGAATAAAAAATATTACTTCACATAAAAATGTTGAAAAAGAATTAAATTATATATTTTCCTTCATTCAAATCTGCACAGTGATTGATTGATTCGTCGATAAGTATTTAATATATACGTAATCTTTCGTCTTCATTCATTTGTTGTGTCTGACAGACTTATTAATGTTAAATGTACATTGGATTGCTTTTACAATTTTCATTCTTTATAAAATAAACATTCTCTTGTGATTTATAGAAGGAAAAAAGCATTTTATATGAGTCCACACTCATGAAGTGTGATAACTAACATAAACTTTAGCTATATATATATATATATATATATATATATATATATATATATATATATAATATATATATATATATATATATAAATATACATAATGAGATAATGATAATAGACTGACATATTGATCAAATAGTTAGTGTACTATAACTATCGAATTGAATGGTAGGTACGATTCTGACAAGAAATAACTTTTTCCTGACAATTGTGCTAGAATGTTCCATGTGCGTTATTTATATGTTAAATACGGCAGATTATTAATTGTATATAACATTATTAATAAACAAATTAATAATAAAATGAAATGTTATATAAATAACAATTAATATTCAAGTCCACAGTGAATGTAATGGAGATTGCCCGAGTCCTTCACGATACTTCAATTATGATTCTCTAAGATAACTACTATAGATATACGTGACTATGATTTAGATAGGAAAAAAGAACAAAGACAGATGGAAGTAAACGTATGTTACTTTTCCATTTATTAGTATATACTATATACTGAATTTTACTTGAATTGATATATGAAATGAATGTAATAATAATAAGTTTGTTTTTATTATATTCATGTCATACATTACACACATGGGTATATAATAATATATAAACAATACAACCGACACCACAAACTGGATACAAACAATGACAGTAAGTATTAATGAAGCTGTCAAAGCACTGCATTATTTGAACAGAAATGTAATTAAATCACAAATCCGCTTTGTGCTGCGGTTAAAGACTAATAACTACTAAAATACCGGATAAACCATTAATATTGTAAATGTTATTATTTACAAACGTAAGAAAAAGTTATATGACTTCTACAAATAGGCCAGTTTCCACGGGATTTCACGATTATATTCACTGGCCGCCTCCCAAGTGTCGGACAGACAGCTATGACACTAATATCATAATTGCTTTAAAAAAAACCTTTATTTTACCAATTAATTTAAGTTTTTTAAAATAACCGCAAATAAACTACTTTATTTATTAATCTACGTCTTACCTAGCACGTAGATGTCACATATCCAAATAAACAAAATGGCCGAAATGTGGTTCAGTAAAATTATCTCGTAAATAAATTAGATTAGAAACGTATAAAACAAACTGGGAATTGTGCCTTATTGAGAACATAAATGTTGGATATATATCTATATAGAAATGTTAACATCCACAAAGTCCGACAAGCCAATAACCGTTATATGTAATGTTTGATATCAGTCCGTCCGTAACAAAGCAAACACATACATGTCAATATGAGATAGTATTAATGACATTGACTAATTACTGTCACATTGTCTTACATGATCTAGTCCACGTTTGTAATTGACTATAATCATGATTAACCATGTTAATGTATTTAAACTAACATATAGAATATAATTTAATAGAAAGAAAAAAATACCTGGGTATGTCTTGAACCTGTGACCTCTGAGAAACGATCCTAACGCACCACAAATTAGGCTATCGTGAATCCACTCCCTTTGCCGTGTAATATTTAATCTTCTTTTATTTAAAAATAATCTGTTCTAGTTACTGCAGATGAGAAAAGAGTATAATGTTCGTTGTAGGAGGAAAGGGTTCAGACTAGTAATACTCGATGGTGTTACCTTTTGACTCTCTCTTATGTTTTTTTCCCAATCATAGTATTAAAGATGTTGCCAAGAGGTATATTTTTTACTATTAAATTCATAACACAATGGATTATAAATTCATTGTATTATGACTTGAACCCTAATATCGCATTGGTAGAACAAATTTTTAATCTTTAAATTACTTAAATTCGGCAGAAATCACATATACTGATTAATAATCAGTATATGTGATCCCTTGATATAAATGAATTGTCCTTAAACTAATTTAATATAATTATTAAAACGTATTTAATATTAGTTTTTGACAATCATTTCAATTTCTCCTCCAATCCCTCTTCTTTATCTCCAGAGTAAACAAGATATATTAATACAACAAACCGAGACGGTCTGCGAATACGAAATCATGTACACTGCGGTTGAGTTGTTTTCACATTAGATTATAATTACATTCACACAACATATGTGTTGCTGTGTTCTACACACTTGTTGTTTTGGTGGCTTTGTCTATCTATGTAATAAAAGATGCACTACTCAAATACTGTACAATAAATAGAAAAAATAAAAGCTTTGAGACTGCAAAAAAATTTAAAAATTTGTATGGATTTGTATGAATTCTAAGCTTATTATTTCATGGGACATGCTACAGAAGTCGGTGACAACAGTTACTTAATTACATAAAAGAGTTAAGTAACTGATATCATTATCTTGCATTTTATCCTTATTGGATTAGATTATCCCAAACAAAAACAATAGTTAATCTCTTTTGACTAATATATTGACATTAATTAATTCTACATCCATTATATGTAATTTACAAACTCTTAAAACTACAACTATAAGTAAAATAGACAATAAATAACAAGATATTTATTTATCTTATTTACGTAGGAAACTTTGGCAAAGCTACTGAATGATTACTTATCATATTGTGATCGTATTATTTGATAATATAATAACTAGTACCAATGGTTTTGCTTTGATGAGGACTAATGATACAAAGGACAGTTCATAATAGTGTATGTAATAGGAATTGTTATTACATAGTCCTATGTATTTAGAGAGTAATCATTGTATCTCTGTTACTGATTAATAAATATTTAGTTGTCGTTGAGAAAAAATATTTATAATTTATAATAAATTGAAATTTATTATTTACTCGTAAATTTATTTTTCTCGTAAAACAGATATTTATTTATCGATAACCGATAAAACTCAGATATCAAGCGTATAAAGATCTCATTTTTAACTTTCCAGTGAGTTCCTTCAGTATTCCCGTGAATCTATGTCGAGTGGGAACCACTCCGGTTACGTTCCCCGCGAAACTACACGAATGGCCGGGCAAAGAGACGGCTTTGTTCACAACCTCCGTTGACTCTTTATTATGTGGATTCGTTTTATACCGCCTTTGTAACTCAGACATTTTAAATGATGAACTTCAAAATATTTTTGCATTTCTATAATATTCATATAATTTGAACCATACCGGCGACCGTTGAGAACCCTGCCCAGAAAATACACTGCGACTTCTTTTGAAACGTAAGCAATATGGAAGTGAATCTTTGTCTCAATTTGAACAAACAATAACGCTTACACAGAACATCTTACACATGCTTTTAAAATAATTAACTGGTAACTGTGAAATAAAAAAATACCAAATAGTATTTATATTATTACTGATATTTATATGTGCTTAATTTACTTACCTACTTTTTCTTTGTAACATTTTACTATTCAATAATCGAACACCTACATAATTCCATCAATTGTGCCACGGCTGCTATTTTAAATTAGAACCGAAAAGACTCATTTGGATTTGTTAACGACAAAAAACTAAGCACTTTTGTGAAATTATTATATGATATGATATGACATAAACACGGATTCTAAATGAAATGTTTAATTATTACATAACACACCTTTTGTTTGTCTATTTTGTGTTGAGGTAATTTCTTTTTATCCTAGAAGTATTACCCACTTCTATATACTTTATTTAAAGCTTCCATTTTTCATGATCCCCTTTCAAATACTGCAAAAGGGAATCAACAGGAAATTGCACTTTTGCAATAAAAATAACCGTTAGATATTTGATAAATTACACAAAGCCTTTTCAAGTTTTATTGAGTGTACGATCAACTTCATAGTTACAATATATTACAAACCATTATAAACTTTATTTTGATATCTATTACATTAGGCTACTGAAATAATATAAAGTAAAAAATTGTCAATTTTTATATTGGTATCACTGACCATTATTTTATTAAGCTTCCTTAATTCTTAAAAAGTACCTAACTCGTGATATATAAATTAAATCATCGCCATATCAATTTAATAAGTTAATAATAATAGAATGGATGTATGAAAAAATCAACATCTCTTTAATTTTACATATTCATAACGAACGGATGAATCGTTCTGTATCATGTTAATAGACTTCAATGATTCTCCCTTTTTGAACTGAGATACTTAAGAAGTTGTCTCATTCAAATTGGAGGTCTCTTATAAGTAAATTTATCTCATACATTGTAAATTATCAACAAGATTGGAATCCAAGACCAGACAAAGAAGCTATTCAATTATTAATAACACAAAATGGATACCCGAGAAAATCTTGGTGAGAAAATAGTTGAGTTCTGATCTTGTTACAGTGATTAGAACTCGATAGTGATCGGGGACTTAAAGTTAGAATAAGTTCTAAGTTAGGACTTCAATAGGCTTTTATTTCTTGCAATAATGTAAGCCACATTGATGGAGTAAAAGGTAAGAACATGAAACGAGATATATATGAGCTTCAATAATACGGAAGCGGACGGAGCGCTAGGAGCTGATTACGACTTGGACTACATACAACAATATCTTGAATGATTTAGATAAGGCTAATAAATATGTAACTATAGTCAAAGCTACAGTTTAGCTTATCTCTGACGGACGAGACATGTTTAATTTATTGTAAAAACTGTGACGATCTGATACTAATAACGACTTCTGGAACTACCGTTTAAAGAAACAAGAATAAATAACTTGTAAAAACATCGATATTGAATAAATAACTTGTGAAAATTCTAGGATATTAGGTGTTAATATAACCGGTTTGAATTATATTACAATTTTGTGATTAGTAAGAGGAAGATTTTATTGTATATAATAAAATCTCAATAAAAGTTTAAATAAATTTTAAAGCCAGAATTCTAAAAATTAATTCTCATCGTGTTCAAGTACTAGAGCATCCACCAATTGCGTTTTATTAAAAACTTTTATTCGTAGTAGAATAAATGACTAAATGAACTATGTTTTTCTAGAAATCCCCAAGTTTTTGAATGTATTATGAATTTTGGTGATGTAGTTTCAAAAATATTCATCAGTTTTAAACAAAAAAATAAAGTATAATTATATAGGTATAATAGATAGTTTTATTTCATTTGATTTCAATCATGTAATTAAAGAAAACAATATTTCCATGTTAATTAATATATCAGTCCGTATTGTTAAATATCCAAAGGACCGTAATATATCGTATTTAAAAGACAACTTTTGTAATTGTGTTTCGACGCTTATCTTAAAGCCACTTCCAGACCACTCTGGATACATTTGTTTGATCGTTAATAAAACAGGATCATTTGGTTTTACTGCAAATTAAACATTTTCACTTTGAACTCAACTTCAATAGAAATTATAACATTTTATTTAATAATATAAGTAATTACGTAACAACCTCACAAATGTAGGTTTATTTGTTTTGTTTGGGTTTTATTTTTAATCTAAATTAAGTTTACATAAGTTTATAAATTAAAATAATATTATATTAAATTAACCATCCTTTATAAATATAAATCTCTATTTCCTGGTCTGAGATGGGTTGCTTTGGTTCATACAATCCGACACAATTTCAAGAGACGCCGCAGCATTCTGTGAACACAATTTATGAGATTATAAGATACGTAGCTGGGGTTAAAGAACTTTTCTACATAAATAATATAAAAAACACTTAATTAAAATTAGAAATGTGCAGCATTTTTTTAAAATAAAAATGGTAAGACAACAAATACTATAATGAATGCTTGAAATTAAGTACTTTAAATCAAACAATAAAACCTTATTTCTGTCTTCGTAACAAAAACAACAGTACTAAATTTATTTTTGATATGGTAGTTCAGATTTTTATAATATTTCTCAGAAACAATTTATATGAAGAAATTTACACAAACAATATTCTATTTACAAAGATGATATTTAATAAATAATTAATTCTGTTCCGATATTTAAAGAAAACCAAATAGTAAATAAAATGTCATTGTATTTATAATTGTTTTCCGTTTGTAAGATGTAAAACGGTACAAGAAATTCCAAGCTCCAACATCCTGTGTGAGCTTGTAATCTTTTGTATACTTCAGCATTCTTAAGTTACCCCATATTCCGGTTTAGGACCATAACAAATAGTTTAGTCCACGAATATGCAAAGCCTTCTCAGGAACAAGTTGACCCGAAATTTAATTATAGCGCATTCTAGAAACTTCTAACTTAATAACAAAACCACTGAGACACATTCTTCAGATCCACATTTACTTAAGCTCAGGGAAAATCAAACTGACAAATAAATAAGTTTCAATGAAAAAATATTTAATTTAAAAGTAATCTTCTGTATTTAATCTTAATAACTTCAAAAGTAATTATAAAAACAAAAAGTGAATTTTGTAAGTTTTGTTTAATTGGTTGTATGTTTGCCTCGGATCCTTTAAATCTCTTTGTATAAAATTCTTTCACCAATCGAAACCTGTATACATTCTTCAATACAAAGTCTATATTATATCACACTACCATCCTTACCATTAATATTACAATAATAAGTAAACTGCAGATAAAGTTACAAAGTATGAATTGAAGGAATAAAAAATATTATTACATATAAAAATTTGGAATAAAAATTTAACAACATATTTTCCTTCATTCAAATCTGCACAGTGATTGATTGGCCGATAAGTATTTCATAATTACGTAATCGATATCTTCATTCCTTTGTTGTGTCTGCGAGACTTATTAATATTAAATGTACATTGGATTGCTTTTACTATTTTCATTCCTTATAAAATAAGCATTATCTTGTGATTTATATAAGAAAAAAAGCATTTTATCTGAGTCCCTACTCATGAAGTGTGATAACTAACATAAATTTTAACTACATATATATATATACCATAACTATCGAATTGAATGGTAGGTACGATTCTGACAAGAAATAACTTTTTCCTGACAATTGTGTTAGAATGTTCCATGTAACGCACATTTTTACATTAAATACGACAGATTATTAATTTTTCGTAACATTAATAACAAACAAATTAATAATAAAATCAAACGTTGTATAAATAACAATTAATATTCAAGTCCTCAGTGAATGTAATGGAAATTCCCGAGTTCTTCACGATACTTCAATTATGATTCTCTAAGATAACTACTACAGATATACGTGACTATGATTAAGATTTAGATAGGAAAAAAAAACAAACACAGACGGAAGTAAACATATGTTAGTTTTTCATTTATTAGTATATACTATATAATAAATTTTACTTGAATTGATATACGAAATGAAAATAACAATAATAACAGTTTGTTTTTATTATATTCATGTCATACATTACACACATGGGTATAAAATAATATATAAACAATACAACCAAAACCACAAACAGGATAGACACAATGACAGTAAGTATTAATGAAGCTGTCAAAGCACTGCATTATTTGAACAGAAATATAATTAAATCACAAATCCGCTCAGTGCTGCGGTTAAAGACAAATTACTACTAAAATACCGGATAAACCAGTAATATTATAAATTTTATTATTTATAAACGTTAGAAAAAAATATATGACATCCGTAAACAGGCCAGTACCCACGGGACTTCACAATTATATTCGCTGGCCGCCTGCTATGACATAATTGCTTGATAAACTTTTTATACACTATTTAATTTAAGTTTAAAAAATAACAAAAAATACACCATTTTACAATTATATATACAAGTGTTTGCTTATTGACTTCATTTATCAATCTACGTGTTACCCAGCACGTAGATGTCACATATCCAAATAAACAAAATGGCTGAAATGTGGTTCAGTAAAATTGTCTTTTTAAAAAAATTTATTAGAAACGTATTAAACAATAAAGACATCTTATTGAGAACATAAATGCTGGCTATATATCTATATTGCGATGTTTACATGATACATCCACAAAGTCCGACAAGCCAATAACCGTTATATGTAATGTTTGATATCAGTCCGTCCGTAACAAAGCAAACACATACATGTCAATATGAGATAGTATTAATGACATTGACTAATTACTATCACATTGTCTTACATGATCTAGTCTATGTTTGTAATAGACTTATCATGTTTAGTCATGTTAATGTATTTAAACTAACATATAGAATATAATTGAAAAGACAGAAAAAAATAACCTAGGTAGGGTAGGGTAGGTCTAGAACCTGTGACCTCAGAGAAACGGTCCTAACGCACCACAAATTGGGCTCTGCCGTGGAATTTTTTAAATTTTATTTATTTAAAAATAATCTGTTCTAGTTACCTCAGAGAAAAAAGAGTACAATGTTTCTTTTAGGATGAAAGGATTCAGACTAGTAATACTAGAAGGTGTTACCTTTTGATTCTCAATTCAATTATTTTTCTCAATCATAGAATTGAAGACGTTGCCAAAGTGTATATTTTTAACTATTAAATTCATAATACAATGGATTATAAATTCGTTGTATTATGAATTGAACGTCAATATCGTTTTGGAGAAACAGGTTTTTAACCTTTAATTTACTTTAATTAATTATTAATTAATAGGTATATGTGATAATTATTTAATAATCCCTTGATATCCCTTAAACTAATTAAATATAAGTTACAACGTATTTAGTATACTTTGTTGTCAACTATTTGTGTGTAATAAATAATTCTTAAAAAATCAGTGTCCGACCAAATATGTTTTTTACGATCGAAGTCGTGATTTTACAGAACGTGCGGTCGGATACTAGTCATAATAACATAAACCTAATTAATAACTTTGAATGAATCTCTTAATTAATAACGTTACATATTGTAGAATTACTGGTCTTTTCACAAAAACTCCAAAAGTTCAACGACCCTCATAATATATTGTGGAGATACTACAGATAATATAATCGCTTTAGGTTGGCATCACCCATAGGGTGAGTAATCGAAAATCATTTCGATTTCTCCTCCAATCCCTCTTCTGTATCTCCAGAGTAAACAAGATTTATTTATACAATAAACCGAGACGATCTGCGAATACGAAATCATGTACACTGCGGCTGAGTTGTTTTCACATCAGATTATAATTTCACATTCACACAACATTTGTGTCGTTGTGTTCTACATACTTTTGGTGTCGGTGGATTTGCCTGTCTATATAATAAAATAGCAACACTAAATCTCTAAAAATTGGAACTTATTCAAATAAAATTAAAAATGTATACATTTGTACGAATTGTATATTTAGTATTTTATTGGAAATGCTAGCTAATTAAATAAAGGAATTAGATCTTACTGATATCTTTTTCTTACATTTTATCTTTATTGGATTAGATTATCCCAAACTAGAACAATAACCTTTTTCAAATAAATTACATTAATGGATTCTTTGGCCATTACATGTAATTTACAAGCTAATAAGTAAAATAGATAATATTTATTTATACAAAGAAAATTTTACAAAGCTTTAAATTATTACTTATCATATTGTAGTCGTATTATCTGATAATATAATAACTAGTACTAATGGTTTTGTTTTGATAAAGACTAATGATACAAGGGACAGTACATAATAGTCTATGTAATAGGAATTGTTATCACATACTCCTATGTATTTAGAGAGTAATCATTGCATCTCTGTTACTGATTAATAAATATTTAGTTGTCGTTGACCAAAAATATTCATAATTTATAATAAATTGAAATTTATTATTTACTCGTAAATTTATTTTTCTCGTAAAACGGATATTTATTTATCGATAACCGATATAACTCAGATATCAAGCGTATAAAGATCTCATTTTTAACTTTCCAATGAGTTCCGTCAGTATTCCCGTGAATCTATGTCGAGTGGGAACCACTCCGGTTACGTTCCCTGCGACACTACATGAATGGCCGGGCAAAGAGACGGCTTTGTTCACAGCCTCCGTTGACTCTTTATTATGTGGATTCGTTTTATACCGCCTTTGTAACTCAGAGATTTTAAATGATGAACTTCAAAATATTCAAAATATTTTGCATTTCTACAATATTCATATAATTTGAACCATACCGGCGACCGTTGAGAACTCTGCCCAGAAAATACACTGCGATTGCTTTTGAAACGTAAGCAATGTGGAAGTGAACCTTTGTCACAATATGAACAAACAATAACACTTACACAGAACATCTTAAACATGCTTGTAGAATAACTAGAATATGTAAAATAAAAAACTACCAAATAATATTTTCGTTGATATTTGTACTCGTAGGTGCTTAATTTACTTTTCTTTTTATCCTAGAAGTAGTACCCACTTTTATATACTTTATTTAACGCTTCCATTTTTCATGATCCCCTCTCGACTATAAAATACTGCAAAAGGGAATCAACAGGAAATTGCACTTTTGCAATAAAAATAACCGTTAGATATTTGATATATTAGACAAAGCCTTTCAGGTTTTATTGAGTGGACTATCAACTTCATAGATACAATATATTACAAACCATTATAAACTTTATTTTGGTATCTAGTTTCTTAAACAACTCAAAAAAATATAATATTAAGAATAAAAAAAAATTATGTAGGTGTTTTCAGTGACTATTTTATTTACCTTCTTTAAGAAGTAAAAAATTAAATCGATCCCATATCAATTTATTTAGTTTAAGATCTATGAAAAAATCTCTTAAATTTTACATATTCATAACGAATCGGTGAGTCGTTTTTTATCATGTTAATCGACCTCAATGATTCTCCCTTTTTGAACGGAGGTACTTTAGGAGTGGTCTCATTTAAATTGGAGGTCTTATAAATAAATTTATCTCATACATTATAAATTGTCAATAAGATTGGAATCCACGACGAGACAGCGAAGCTGTTCAATTATTAATAACACAAAATCGATACCCGAGAAAATCTTGGTGAGAAAATAGTTGAGTTCTGCAGTTGTTACAGGGATTAGCAATAACGATCGGAGACTTAAGGTAAGAATATGTTCTAAGTCAAGACTTCAATAGTCAATTTAAATTTTTACAATAAGCTTACATTGATCGAGTATACTCTTATACTCTTCTTAATATATATATATATGAGCTTCAATAATATGGAAGCAGACGGAGCGCTAGGAACAGATTACGACTTGGACTGTTCCAACAAAGGAATTGTAAAAACAATATCTTGAATGATTTAGACGAGGCTAATAAATATGTAACTATGGTCAAGCTACAGTTTTGCTTATCTCTGACTGACAAGACATGTTTAATTTATTCTAAAAACTGTGACAATCTGACACTAATAACGACTTCTGGAACTACCGCCAAAAGAAACAAGAATAAGCTACTTTCACAAGTAACTTATTCTTGTACATAATGAAAATCCTCGGATAGTAGATGTTTATATAACCGGTGTGAATTATATTCCAATTTTGTGATTCGTAAGGGGAAGATTTTATTTTATATAATAAAATCTCAATAAAAGTTTAAATAAATTTTAAAACCAGAATTCTAAAAAAGAAGAGCATCCAGCAGTTAACTTTCATTAAAAAACTTTTTGTCCCTGGTGGAATAAATGACCCAATGAACTATGATTTTTCTAGAAATCCCAACGTTTTAGAATGTAAAATGTATAAATTCTTATGATGTAGTTTCAAAAATATTCGTCAGTATTAAACAAAACATTCAAGTTGATATAATAGACAGTCTTATTGTCTTCGGTTTCATCAATTATATAACTAAACAAAACAATATTTTCATATTAATTAATATATCAGTGTGTTTTGTTAAATATCCAAAGGACCGTAATATAACGTATTTAAAAGACAACTTTTGTAATTGTGTTTCGACGCTTATCTTAAAGCCACTTCCAGACCACTCTGGATACATTTGTTTGAATCTTAATAAAAAAGGATCATTTGGTTTTACTGCAAATTAAACATTTTCACTTTGAACTCAACTTCAATAGAAATTATAACATTTTATTAGTTATTACGTTATAAATACGTAACAACCTCACAAACGTTGGTTTAATTATTATGTTTGGGTTTTATTTTTAACCTAAATTATTTTTAAAAATGAAAGTAATCTCATGTTAAATTAACCATCCTTCTTAAATATAAATCTCTATTTCCTGGTCTGAGACGGGTTGCTTTGGTTCATACAATCCGACACAATTTCAAGAGAAACCGCAGCATTCCGTGAACACAATTTATGAGATTATAAGATACGTAGCTGGGAGTAAACATCTTTCCTACATAAATAATATAAAAAACATTGAAGTAAAATTAAAATTGTGCAGCATTATCTTTTTATTGATATAAAATGGTAAGAAATACTATATAAATGCTTGAAGTTAAATGTTTTAAACCAAACAATAAAACATTATTTCTGTGTTTATAACATAAAAAACAGAACTAAATATATATTGACTAATTATAGTTTCAATTTTTATTATATTTCCAAGAAACAATTTATACGAAAAATATAAATATAAAAAAAAATAAAAAATGTCAGAGAAATTCACACAAGCTAAATTCTAGTTACAGAGATAATATTTAATAAACCCATTGAGACTTCACGTTTGTGGATAGATAACTAAATAATAATTAATTCTGTTCCGATATTAAAGAGAAAACAAAATAGTAAATAAAATTTAATTCTATTTATAATTAATTGTTTTGTGTTTGTAAGATGTAAATCCGTACAAGAAATTCCACTCTCCAGCATCCTGTTGGAACATGTAATCCTTTGTATACTTCAGCATTCTTAAGTTACAACATATTCCTGTTTAGGATACAGAACAAATAGTTTAGTCCACGAATATGCAAAGCCTTCTCAGGAACAAGTTGACCCGAAATTTAATTATACCGCATTCTAGAAGCTTCTAACTTAATAACAAAAACATTGAAATACATTCTTCAGATCCACATTTACTTACGCTTAGGGAAAATCAAACTGAAAGATAACTAAGTTTTAATGAAAAAATATTTAATTTAAAAGTAATCTTCTGTATTTAATCTTAATAACTTCAAATGTAATTATAATAAAAATGAGTAAATTTTGTAAGTTTGTTTAATTGTTATATGTAGGCCTCGGATCCTTTAAATATGTTACATGTATACAAAGTCTATATTATAGCACACTACCATCCTTATCATTAATATTACAAAAATAAGTAAACTGCACATAATGTTACAAAGTATGAATTGAAGGAATAAAAATATTATTTCAATTAAAAATTTAGATTAAAATTAAATACAAATATATTTTCCTTCATTCAAATCTGCACAGTAATTGATTGGTCGATAAGTATTTAATATATACGTAATCGATATCTTCATTCCTTTGTTGTGTCTGCGAGACTTATTACTATTAAATGTACATTGGATTGCTTTTACTATTTTCATTCCTTATAAAATAAGCATTATCTTGTGATTTATATAAGGAAAAAAGCATTTTATCTGAGTCCATACTCATGAAGTGTGATAACTAACATAAACTTTAACTACATATTTATATATAATAACGTCATATATTTAAAATATAGGTAATGAGATAATGATAATAGACTGGCATATTGATCAAATAGTTAGTGTACTATAACTATCGAATTGAATGGTAGGTACGATTCTGACAAGAAATACCTTTAACCTGACAATTGTGCTAGTGACAATTGGAACATTCGTTCCATGTGCCTTATTTTTATGTTGAATACAACTGATTATTTATTGTATATAACATTAATAACAACCAAATTAATAAAAAAATTAAATGTTATATAAATAACAATTAATATTCAAGTCCTCAGTGAATGTAATGGAGATTGCCCGAGTCCTTCACGATACTTCAATCATGATTCTCTAAGATAACTACTACAGATATACGTGACTATGATATTGATAAGAACAAATAACAAGTATTACGTATTATTAATATAAGTTTTGATATTATGTATTAACAGTAGAACTCTTTTCGCTGAAGGGTAATTCGTAGAGATGTCTTAAAGAGATTAGATGATAATTTTTCCATTACATATTTTTCTAATATAAATAATGTAAAATATTTGCTGGACTAGACAAATAAAAAAATTATCTTTTTTAAGATTGCCATCTCCATATTTAAGAATATTTTATTTACCAAAAAAATTAAACAATCTCATATGAAATACGAACAATATTCATTGTATTTTTTTCATGGAGATCAGGATTGTAAGTACGATAAGCGTTGTCTGTGATAAGACAAGTGAAGATATGTTTAAGATCTTTTTTGGTATTGAGTTAAATTGTAGCCAATTTACATTTCTTCAAGTTTAAAAGAGTTCTTAATAAATGTATTTATTGAAAACTGTTATTATTAATATTATATTGATGGCATACATTACATACATAAGTATATAATAATAATATATATACAATACAACCATAACCACGAACTGGATAGTAACAATGACAGTAAGTATTAATGAAGCTGTCAAAGCACTGCATTATTTGAACAGAAATGTAATTAAATCACAAATCCGCCTTGTGCTGCGGTTAAAGACAAATTACTACTAAAATACCGCATAAACCATTAATATTATAAATATTATTGTTTATAAATGTTAGTAAAACTTACATGACTTCTACAAATAGGCCAGTTTCCACGGGACTTCACGATTATATTCACTGGCCGCCTCCCAAGTGTCGGACAGACAGCTATGACATGATATTATAATTGCTTAAAAAACCTTTTATTTATAATTTCATTTTTTTTTTAAATAACCGCAAATAAACTATTTTATTTATCAATCTACGTCTTACCTAGCACGTAGATGTCACATATCCAAATAAACAAAATGGGCGAAACGTGGTTCAGTAAAATTATCTCGTAAATAAATTAGATTAGAAACGTATTAAACAAACTGAGAATTGTGTCTTATTGAGAACATAAATGCTGGTTATTTATTTATATACAAATATTAACATCCACAAAGTCTAACAAACCAACAACCGTTATATGTAATGTTTGATATCAGTCCGTCCGTAACAAAGCAAACACATACATGTCAATATGAGATAGTATTAATGACATTGACTAATTACTGTCACATTGTCTTACATGATCTAGTCCATGTTTGTAATTGACTAATCATGTTTAATCATGTTAATGTATTTAAACTAACATATAGAATATAATTGAATAGAAAAAAAATAATACCGAGCGGGACTTTGACTTTGCGGCCTGTGGGAAATGGTCCTAACGCATCACAAATTGGGCTATCGTGAATTTGCTCCCTTTGCCGTGGATTTTTTCAATCTTTATTTATTTGAAAATAATCTGTTCTGGTTACCCCAGCTAAGAAAAGAGTATAATTTTCGTTGTAGGAAGAAAAGGTTCAGACTAGTAATACTTTTGTACTGGTCTCTTCACAAATACCCCGAAAGTTCAACGACCCTCAAAATATATTGTAGAGATACTACAGATTACATAATCGCTTTAGGTTGGCATTATTCATAGGGTGTGTGATCTAAAATCATTTCAATTTCTCCTCCAATCCCTCTTCTGTATCTCCAGAGTAAACAAGATTTAATAATACAACAAACCGAGACGGTCTGCGAATACGAAATAATGTACGAGTAGAATTTCATTCACACAATACTTGTGTTGTTGTGTTCTACACACTTGTGGTGTCGGTGGCTTTATCTATCTATATAAAGAAATAGCAACAACTAAATACTCTATATAAAATTTAAAAAAGTGCTTTCAGTTAAATACAAAAACATTGGAAGTAATTTCAATAAAACTAAAAATGTATGCATTTGTTTGAATTCTATACTTATTATTAGATTGGAAATACCAGCAAAGTCGGTGAAAACAGTTAGTTATTTAGTTAATTAATTAAAGGAGTTAGGTATAATTGATATATTTATCTTAGATTTTATCTTTATTGAAATGGATTATCCCAAACAAAAACAATAATCTTTTTCAAATAGGCTGACGTTATTAATTTTTCACCCATTACATGTTAATTACAAACTAATAAGTAATACAGATAATACAATAAAATAACAAGATATTTATTTATCTTATAAAATATCTTAAATAAATATTTTGTTATTTTATTGTATTTTGCAAAAGCAAAATTTTGCAAAGCTTCTGAATGATTATTTGTCCTATTGTGGTCGTATTATTTGATAATATAATAACTAGTACTAATGGTTTTGCTTTGATGAGAACTAATGATACAAAGGATAGTACATAATAGTCTATGTAATAGGAATTGTTATCACATACTCCTGTATTTACTCCTGTACGTAGAGAGTAATCATTGCATCTCTGTTATTGGTTCATTCATATTTAATTGTGGTTTAGACAAAATATTTATAACTAAACTTAGTATTTTTTTAATTTATTTACGAATAAATTTATTTTTATTATACAATTTAAAATAAACACTAGAATTTTAAAAAGTAGATTTTTATTTATCGATAATCGATATAACTCAGATATCAAGCGTATATCAATCTCATTTTTAACTCTCCAGTGAGTTCCGTCAGTATTCCCGTGAATCTATGTCGAGTGGGAACCACTTCGGTTACGTTCCCCGCGATACTACAGGAATTGCCGGGCAAAGAGACGGCTTTGTCACAACTTTCGTTGTCTCTTTATTATGTGTATTCGTTTCATACTTTGTAACTCAGCGATTTTGAATGATGAACATCAAAATATATTTTTGCATTTTACAACATTCGTATAATTTGAATAGTATCGACGTTCAGAACCCTGTATAACATAAAATACACTGCAATTTATTTTGAAACGTAAGCAATGTTGAAGTGTGCGTATGTCTCAATTTGAACAAACAATAACACTTACATAGAACATCTTGCAGACGCTTATAAAATAAATAACTAAAAACTGTAAAATAAAAAAACACCAAATAATATTTTCGTAGATATTTACAGGTGCATTACAACATTTCACTATTCAGTAAAGGAACACCTAAAATAATTCCATATATTGCACCACGGCTGCTATTTTCAATTTGAACCGAAAAGGATTAGGATTTGTTAGCAACAAAACCCTTTTCTGAAATTATTGATAATAAGAATGTAATTTCTATTTGTAACCTTTATTTAATACTCCTTTTCATTTGTATTTTATATTGAGGCACTTACTTAATGTTTTGGAAGTATAAACCACTTCTATATACCTCATTTAACGCTTACATTTTTCATTATCCCCTCTGGACTATAAAATACTGCAAAAGGGAATTAACAGGAAAGTGCACTTTTGCAATAAAAATAACCATTACATAAAGCCTTTCAGGTTGTATTGAATGTACTATCAACTTTATAGTTAAAATTTATTTCAAACCATTATTTAGAGTCTATTTTTTTAGGCAAGTCAAAATAATATAAAGTTAAAATTATCAATTTTTATATAGGTATTATAAATGACAATTATTTTATTTATCTTCTTTATTTATAATTAGGTTCTAATCTTGTTAGATATTAATTAAATCACCGATATATCAATTTAATCAGTTTACGATAATAGAATGGATTTATGAAGAAATTAACATCTCTTTAATTTTACATATTCATAACGAATGGGTGAATCGTTCTTTAACATGTTAATCGACTTCAATGACTCTGCCTTTTTGGACGGAGGTACTTAAGGAGAGGCCACTTTTATATTGAAGGTTCATATAAATAAATTTATCTCATACATTATAAATTGTCAATAAGATTGGAATCCAAGACAAGACAGCGAAGCTGTTCAATTATTAATTTACAAAATCGATACCCGAGAAAATCTTGGTGAGAAAATAGTTGAGTTCTGATGTTGTTACAGTGATTAGAACTTGATAATGATCGGGAACTTAAAGTTAGAATATGTTCTAAGTCAAGACTTCAAGAGGCTTTCAATTCTCACAATAGGCTTACATTGATCGAGTATAAGAGTACAAAAAAATGTAACGAGATATATATGAGCTTCAATTATATGGGAGCAGACGGAGCGCTAGGAACAGATTACGACTTGGAATGATCTAACAAAGGACTCACGAAATACAGACAATAATATCTTGAATGATTTAGACTGGGCTAATAAATATGTAACTATGGTCAAAGCTACAGCTCAGCTTATCTCTGACTGAAGAGACATGCTTATCTTAATGTGAAAACTGTGACAATCTCATACTAGTAACGAATATTGGAGATAATTTGAATACTTTAAATAAAATTTTAATAATAATTTTTAAAGCCAGAATTCTAAAAAATGTTTCTCGTCGTGTTCAAGTACTAGAGCATCCAACAGTTGCCTTTCATCAAAAAGTTTTGTTCGTAGTGGCATAAATGACTAAATTAACTATGTTTTTCTAGAAATCCCAAAAATGTATAATGTATAGACTTTTGTGATATTCGTCAGTATTCGTCAGTATTAAAAAAATAGGTAGTCTTATTTCATTTGATTTCATCAATTATATAATTAATGAAAACAATATTTTCATATTAATTAATATATCAGTCCGTTTTGTTAAATATCCAAAGGACCATAATATAACGTATTTAAATTTCAACTTTTGTAATTGTGTTTCGACGCTTATCTTAAAGCCTCTTCCAGACCACTCTGGATACATTTGTCTGATCCTTAATAAAACAGGATCATTTGGTTTTACTGCAAATTAAACATTTTCACTTTGAACTCAACTTCAATAGAAATTGTAAAATTTTATTTAATAATATAAAACACGAAACAGGCTCACAAATGTAGGTTTATTTATTTTATTTGGCTTATATCTTTAATCTAAATTAAGTTTACATAAGTTTAAAAATGAAAATAATCTCATGTTAAATTAACCATCCTTCATAAATATAAATCTCTATTTCCTGGTCTGAGACGGGTTACTTTGGTTCATACAGTCCGACACAATTTCAAGAGAAGCCGCAGCATTCCGTGAACACAATTTATGAGATTATAAGATACGTAGCTGGGAGTAAACATCTTTCCTACATAAATAATATAAAAAACATTGAAGTAAAATTAAAATTGTGCAGCATTATCTTTTTATTGATATAAAATAGTAAGAAATACTATATAAATGCTTGAAGTTAAATGTTTTAAACCAAACAATAAAACATTATTTCTGTGTTTATAACATAAAAAACAGAACTAAATATATATTGACTAATTATAGTTTCAATTTTTATTATATTTCCAAGAAACAATTTATACGAAAAAAATAAATATAAAAAAAAATAAAAAATGTCAGAGAAATTCACACAAGCTAAATTCTAGTTACAGAGATAATATTTAATAAACCCATTGAGACTTCAAGTTTGTGGATAGATAACTAAATAATAATTAATTCTGTTCCGATATTAAAGAGAAAACAAAATAGTAAATAAAATTTAATTCTATTTATAATGAATTGTTTTGTGTTTGTAAGATGTAAATCGGTACAAGAAATTCAACTCTCCAGCATCCTGTGTGAACTTGTAATCCTTTGTATACTTCAGCATTCTTAAGTTACCCCATATTCCTGTTTAGGGTACAGAACAAATAGTTTAGTTCACGAATATGCAAAGCCTTCTCAGGAACAAGTTGGCCCGAAATTTAATTATACCGCATTCTAAAACCTTCTAACTTAATAACAAAAAAATTGAAATACATTCTTCAGATCCACATTTACTTACGCTTAGGGAAAATCAAACTGAAAGATAACTAAGTTTTAATGAAAAAATATTTAATTTAAAAGTAATCTTCTGTATTTAATCTTAACAACTTCAAAAGTCATTGTAAAAAGAATGAGTGAATTTTGTAAGTTTCTTTAATTGGTTGTATGTTGGCCTCCGGTTCATAAAAAACTGTTTGTAAATTCTTTCACCAATCGAAACCTGTATACATTCTTCTAAAGTCTATATTATATCACACTACTACTCTTACGATTAATATTACAAAAATAAACTGCAGATAATTCCACAATGTATGAATCGAATGGAAAAAAATATTATTTAATATAAAAATTAAATAGCAATAAATTTTCCTTCATTCAAATCTGCACAGTGATTGATTGGTTGATAAGTATTTAATATATACGTAATCTTTCGTCTTCATTCCTTTGTTGTGTCTGCGTAACTTATTTAATATTTAAGGTACATTGGATAGCTTTTATAATTTTCATTCCTTATAAAATAAACATTATGTTGTGACTTTTATAAGGAAAAACGCATTTCATCACAGATTCCAACCTATGAAGTGCGGCTTTTCTACATATATTATAATATATATATACGTTATATATTTAATAATAATAAAATAATATTAAACTGGCATGGTGATCAAATAGTTAGTGTACCATAACTATTGAATTTAAACATAAGGTTTGATTTTCACAAGAAATAACTTCTGAAAAATCAGCGGAAATGTGTGTTATTTATATGTTAAATACGACAAATTATTATTTATACATAACATTAACAATAAAATTAAAGGTTATATGAATAACAATTAATATTCAAGTCCTCAGTGAATGTAATGGAGATTGTCCGAGTCCCTTCACTACTACAGATATACGTGACTGTGATTGTGATTATTATGAGAACAAAGAACAAGTGGTAGGTATTAGTAAAATAAGTTTTTTTGATATACACAAATAAAATAACTATCTTGTTTAAGATTGCCATTTCCATATTTCTATTTACCAAAAGAAATAAAACAATCTCATATCAAATACGAAAAATATTCATTGTATTTTTTTCATATAGCTAAGGATTGTAAGTACGATAAGCGTTGTCTGTGATAAGACAAGTGAAGATATGTTTAAGATCTTTTTTGGTATTGAGTTAAATTGTAGCCAATTTACATTTCTTCAAGTTTAAAAGAATTCTTAATAAATGTATTTATTGAAAAATGTTATTATTAATATTATATTGATGGCATACATTACATACATAAGTATATAATAATAAATATACAATACAACCAAAACCACGAACTGGATAGTAACAATGACAATAAGTATTAATGAAGCTGTCAAAGCACTGCATTATTTGAACAGAAATGTAATTAAATCACAAATCCGCCTTGTGCTGCGGTTAAGGACAAATTACTACTAAAATATCGAACAAACCATTAATATTATAAATGTTATTATTTTTAAATGCTAGAAAAACTTATTTGATTCTACAAATAGGCCAGTTCCCACGGGACTTCACCATTATATTCGCTGGCCGCCTCCCAAGTGTCGGACAGACATCTATGACACTAATATCATAATTGCTTGATAAACCTTTAATACACTATTTAATTCAAGTTTTAAAAATAACAAAAATACACCATTTTACAATTATATATACAAGTGTTCGTTTATTGACTTCATTTATCAATCTACGTCTTACCCAGCACGTAGATGTCACATATCCAAATAAACAAAATGGCTGAAACGTGGGCTTAGTAAAATTGTATCGTATATAAATTAGATTAGAAACGTATTAAGCAATAAAGAACTAAACAGATAATTGTGCCTTATTGAGAACATAATTGCTGGATGTATCTATATAGAAATGTTAACATCCACAAAGTCCGACAAGCATATAACCGTTATATGTAATGTTTGATATCAGTCCGTCCGTAACAAAGCAAACACATACATGTCAATATGAGATAGTATTAATGACATTGACTTATTACTATCACATTGTCTTACATGATCTAGTCTATGTTTGTAATAGACTATAATCACGTTTAATCATGTTAATGTATTTAAACTAACATATAGAATATAATTAAATAGAATAAAAAACCGACTCGGGCGGGACTTGGACCTGCGACCACGGGGAATTTATCCCTAACGCACCAAAAATTAGGCTATTGTGAATTCTGTCTCTTTGCCATGGAATTTTCCAATTTTTATTGATTTGAAAATAATCTGTTCTAGTTACCCTAAATAAGAAAAAAGTATAATGTTCGTTGTATGAAAAAGTTCAAACTAGTAATACTCAATTCATTTTTTTCTTAATTATAGAATTAAATATCTTGCCAAAAGGTATATTTGAAACTATTAAATGAATAATACAATGGAATATAAATAATGTTCACATATTAAAGAGTGACTGGTCCTTTCATTAATACCCTGAAAGTTCAACGACCCTCACAATATATTGCAGAGATACTACAGATTATATAATCGCTTTAGGTTGGCATAATTCATAGGATGTGTAATCTAAAATCATTTTAATTTCTCCTCCAATCCCTCTTCCGTATCTCCAGAGTAAACAAGATTTAATAATACAATAAACCGAGACGGTCTGCTAATACGAAATAATGTAGTAATACTGCGGTTGAGTTGTTTTCACATCAGATTATAATTTCATTCACACAACATTTGTGCTGTTGTGTTCTACACACTTGTGGTGTCGGTGGTTTTGTCTATCTATATAAAGACATAGAAACAAACTAAATACTCTATATAAAATTTAAAAAAGTGCTTTGAGTTAAATACAAAAAACATTGGATGCAATTTCAATAAAACTAAAAATGTATGCATTTGTATAAATTGTATACTTATTATTAGATTGAAAATACCAGCCAAGTCGGTGAAAACAGTTAGTTAGTTAGTTAATTAAATAAAGGCGTTAAGTATAACTGATATCTTTATCTTAGATTTATCTTTATTGGATTAGATTATCCCAACCAAAACAATATTTTTTTTTAAATAAATTACCTTTAATTAATTCTTCATCCATTATATGTAATTTACAAACTCTTACAACTACAACTATAAGTAAAATAGATAATACAATAAAATACTTTACTTAATTTAGCTTCACGTCCTATCCCTTGCGGGGTAGCCAGAGACGACGGAGCGCCACACGCTACGGTCCTTGCATACCTCTTTCGCCTCGGCCACAGACATTAACCTCTTCATACATGTCCTCCGGGGTGTACTCATGCTTTTTACGTGACCTTCCTCCAGTATCTTAAATACCGTGTTTTTGAAGGTCACTCGAGGCTTCCCCCTGTCTCTCTTACCGCTCACTTTTCCTGTATAAATCTTTTTAACCATTCTTTCATCACTCATTCGTTCTACGTGCCCAAACCACCTGAGCACGGTCTTCTTCATTCTCATTGTAACATCTTCACTAGTATCTGCCATTCTGTGGATCTCTTCATTGCGGATTCGGTCAGCTAGGCTGACTCCGCATATTCTGCGAAGAGATCGCATCTCCACAGCATTCATCTTTCTTACATTCTTCTTCTGTGTTACCCACGTTTGGCTGCCGTATAACAGCGTCGGTAGCGAAACCGCACTGTGGACAGCCAAACGTGCAACTATGCTGACGTTTCGCCGTCTCAACAATGCAGCCAGAGCACCGTTGACTCTGTTACCGGCAGCAATACGCCTTTCGTATCTTCCGTCTCTGCTAAACATACTTCCCAAATATACCACTTCATTCACTTGTTCTATTATCTTATCATTCACGTTGATCCTACATTCTGTTCTTTCTTCATTTCTTTCATATATCAGAACCTTCGTCTTATCTGCATTCAGGTTTAGACCATTAATCTCCTAAGGTTCTGCCTGCATACTTCAGCACTTTCATTTCCAGAATCACAGCTTTCAAGCTTCTTGGAAACCCTTTCTTGATATTCCTCTCTGATCGGTGGATCTTGAAGCTTCCAGCTTCTTATGCGATAATTCGACTCCAAGCTTGGACACGTCGTGCGGCTGCGCCAACCTGCAAACAGACCTCTTATTCTAGCAACGACTAGATAATAGTCTGTTCCCAGATCGGCACCCCAACACACTCGCGTGTCCATAACTGAGCTTCAAATTCGCTGATCCACCAGGAATAAATCAAACATACTTCTTTCTTCTGCTCGCTCCCATGTGTACATGTGAATTTGTTTATGATCAAACATCGTGTTTGCCACAAAACTCCTCGAGCTCGCTCATTTGTGCCGAGTATACTGGCGCGTACACAGCTAACAAGAATACTCTTGTTATCCCCAGCTTAAAGCGAACCTAAAGAAGCCTCGGGTTGATCGCCTTGTATTCTACCATAGCAATAAAATAACAAGATATTTATTTAACTTTTTTATGTAGGAAACTTTGGCAAAGCTTCTGAATTTTTACTTATCATATTGTGGTCTTATTTGATAATATAATAACTAGTACTAATGGTGTTGCTTTGATAAGGACTAATGAGACAAAGGATTGGATAGCAACAGTCTATGTAATGGGAATTGTTATCACGTACTCCTGTGTATTTAGAGAGTAATCGCAATGATTACTCTCTAAATACATATAAACCTCTGTTATTGTTTCATTAATGTTTAATTGTAGTTCAGACAAAATATTTATAATTTAGAATAAATTGAAATTAGTATTTTTTAAATTAATTTTTACACGACAATTAATTTTTCTCATACAATTTGTAACATATACATTATGGCATTTTAAAACACAGATATTAATTTATCAAATATCGATATAACTCTGATATCAAGCGTATATCGATCTCATTTTTAACTTTCCAGTGAATTCCGTCAGTATTCCCGTGAATCTATGTCGAGTGGGAACCACTCCGGTTACGTTCCCCGCGACACTACACGAATGGCCGGGCAAAGAGACGGCTTTGTTCACAGCCTCCGTTGACTCTTTATTATGTGGATTCGTTTCATACCGCCTTTGTAACTCAGCGATTTTAAACGATGAACATCAAAATATATTTTTGCATTTGTACAATGTTTTCATATATTTTGAATAGTACCGGCCCCAGTTGAAAACCCTGCGGCGGAAAATACACTGCAATTTATTTTAAAACGTAAGCAATGTGTGTATGACACGCCCTTACCTTTGTCTCAATTTGAACAAACAATAATGCTTACACAGGACATCTTACCCACGCTTATAAAATAACTAACTAGAAACTATAAATCAAAAAACAGCAAATAATATTTTCATTAATATTTATAGGTGCTTTATTTACTAACGTACTTTTTTTTGTAACGTTTTACCATTCAATAATTTAACACCTAAATTAATTCCATCAATTGTGCCGCGGCTGTTATTTTTTATTAGAACCGAAAAGAGTACATATATTTGGATTTGTTAACGATAAAAACTAAGCACTTTTGTGAAATGATTTTTAATAAGACGCGGATTCTAGAATAAAATGAAATGTTTAATTATTACATAACACACCTTATGTGTTCTATTTTGTGTTGAAGTAATTTCTTTTTATCTTAGAAGTATTACCCACTTTTATATACTTTATTTAACGCTTCCATTTTTCATGATCCCATCTCGACTATAAAATACTGCAAAAGGGAATCAACAGGAAATTGCACTTTTGCAATAAAAATAACCGTTAGATATTTGATATATTACACAAAGCCTTTCAAGTTTTATTTAGTGTACTTTATAGTAAAAATATACTTCAAATCAATATAAATTTAATTTTGGTGTCTATTATATTAAGCAACTCTAAGCTATATAAAGTAAAATAAAATTGTGAAGGTTTTTTAGTGACAATTATTTTATTTATCTTTTTTTAAGTTTAAAAAGGTACGTACTCGTTAGATATTAATTAAATCACCGCCATATAAATTTAATCAGCTTACGATAATGGAATGGATTTATGCAGAAATCATCATCTCTTTCATTTTACACATTCATAGCGGATTTGTGAATCATTCTTTATCATGTTAATCGACTTCAATGATTCTCCCTTTTTGAACTGAGGTACTTAAGAAGTGGTCTCATTCAAATTGGAGGTCTCTTATAAGTAAATTTATCTCATACATTGTAAATTATCAACAAGATTGGAATCCATGACAAGACAGCGAAGCTATTCAATTATTAATAACACAAAATCGATACCCGAGAAAATCTTGGTGAGAAAATAGTTGAGTTCTGATGTTGTTACAGTGATTATAACTCGACATGATCGGGGACTTAAAGTTAGAATATGTTCTAAGTTAGGACTTCAATAGGCTTTCATTTCTTGCAATAATGTAAGCCACATTGATGGAGTAAAAGGTAAGAACATGAAACGAGATATATATGAGCTTCGATAATACGGAAGCGGACGGAGCGCTAGGAGCTGATTACGACGTGGACTACATAAAACAATATCTTGAATGATTTAGATAAGGCTAATAAATATGTAATTATGGTCAAAGCTACAGTTTAGCTTATCTCTGACTGACGAGACGTGTTTAATTTATTGTAAAAACTGTGACAATCTGATACTAATAACGACTTGTGGAACTACCGTTTAAAGAAACAAGAATAAATAACTTGTAAAAACATCGATATTGAATAAATAACTTGTGAAAATTCTAGGATATTAGGTGTTACTATAACCGGTTTGAATTATATTACAATTTTGTGATTAGTAAGAGGAAGATTTTATTGTATATAATAAAATTTCAATAAAAGTTTAAATAAATTTTAAAGCCAGAATTCTAAAAACGAATTCTCATCGTGTTTAAGTACTAGAGCATCCAACAATTGCGTTTTATTAAAAACTTTTATTCGTAGTAGAATAAATGACTAAATGAACTGTGTTTTTTTAGAAATCCTCAAGTTTTTGTATGTATTATGTATAAATTTTGGTGATGTAGTTTCAAAAATATTCATCAGTTTTAAACAAAAAAATCAAGTTTAATTATATAGGTATAATATATAGTTTTATTTCATTTGGTTTCAATCATGTAATTAAAGAAAACAATATTTCCATGTTAATTAATATATCAGTCCGTATTGTTAAATATCCAAAGGACCGTAATATTATTTACCCGTACCGTAGTATTTAAATGTCAACTTTTGTAATTGTGTTTCGACACTTATCTTAAAGCCACTTCCAGACCTCTCTGGATACATTTGTCTGATCCTTAATAAAACAGGATCATTTGGTTTTACTGCAAATTAAACATTTTCACTTTGAACTCTACTTCAATAGAAATTGTAAAATTTTATTTAATAATATAAGTAAACACGAAACAGCCTCACAAATGTAGGTTTATTTATTTTATTTGGCTTATATCTTTAATCTAAATTAAGTTTACATAAGTTTAAAAATGAAAATAATCTCATTTTAAATTAACCATCCTTCTTAAATATAAATATCTATTTCCTGGTCTGAGACGGGTTGCTTTGGTTCATACAATCCGACACAATTTCAAGAGAAGCCGCAGCATTCCGTGAACACAATTTATGAGATTATAAGATACGTAGCTGTGGTTAAAGAACTTTTCTACATAAATAAAATAAAACAAACATTAAAGTAAATATATAATTGTGCAGCATTTTTTTTATTTAAAAAAAGTGGTAAGACAACAAATACTATAATACTAGGAATGCTTAAATGATTTAAATTTAAAAAAAAACTTAATTTTTGTCTTCGTAACAAAAATAACAGTACCAAATTTATTTTTAATATGGGAGTTCAGATTTTTATAATATTTCCCAGAAGCAATTTCAAATTCAAATTCACACAAACCACATTCTAGTTACAGAAATGATTTTTAATAAGCCCATTGAGACTTCACGTTAGTGATAGATAATTAAATAAAAAAATAATTCTGTACCGTTTTTGTAAAGAAAACCAAATAGTAAATAAAATGTAAATGTATTTATAATTGTTTTGTGTTTGTTAGATGTAAAACGATACAAGAAATTCCACTCTCCAACATCCTGTGTGAACATGTAATCCTTTGTATACTTCAGCATTCTTAAGTTACCCCATATTCCGGTTTAGGATCAAAACAAATAGCTTAGTCCACGAATATGCAAAGCCTTCTCAGGAACAAGTTGACCCGAAATTTAATCATACCGCATTCTAGAAGCATCTAACTTAATAACAAAAACACTGAAACACATTCTTCAAATCCAAATTTATTTACGCTTAGGGAAAAACAAAATTGACAAATAACTAAGTTTTAATGACAAAATATTCAATTTAAAAGTAATTTTCTGTAATTAATCTTAATAACTTAAAAAGTAATCATAAATATAAGTTTTGTTTAATTGGTTGTATGTTGGCCTCGGATCCTTTAAATCTGTTTGTATAAAATTCTTTCACCAATCGAAACCTGTGTACAATCTTCTAAAGTCTATATTATATCACACTACTATCCCTACGACTAATATTACAAAAATAGGTAAACTGCAGATAACGTTATAAAATATGAATAGAAGGAATAAAAATATTATTTCATATCAAAATTTGGAATAAAAAATTAAATAACAATATATTTTCCTTCATTCAAATCTGCACAGTGATTGATTGGCCGATAAGTATTTAATATATACGTAATCGATATCTTCATTCCTTTGTTGTGTCTGCGAGATTTATTTAATATTTAATGGACATTGGATTACTTTTATAATTTTCATTCCTTATAAAATAAACATTATGTTGTGACTTTTATAAGGAAAAACGGATTTCATCACAGATTCCAACCCATTATAATATATATATATATATATATATATATATATATATATACGTTATATATTTAATAATAATAAAAAATATTAGACTGGCATGGTGATCAAATAGTTAGTGTACCATAACTATTGAATTTAAACATATGGTTTGATTTTCACAAGAAATAACTTCTAAAAATCCGCTGAAATGTGTGTTATTTTTAAGTTAAATACGACAGTTTATTAATTGTTTATTATAATAACAACAAACAAATTAATAAGAAAATGAAACGTTATCATCATCTTCCTGCCCTTATCCCATTTTGGGGTCGGCACAGTATGTTTTTTCCTTCCATACCCTCCTGTTACTCGTCATCTCTGTAAACACTCCCTTCTTCTCCATATCGTCTTTCACGCAATCCATCCATCTTTTCTTCGGCCGTCCTCTACCTGTCCATCCCTCCACTACCATACCTAGCACTCTTTTGATCACGTGTCTTTCATCCCTCCTCATAACATGCCCGGCCAACACAGACGGCTACCTCTATTCTTGTCTGTCACTGGCGCTACTCCTAAGCTTCCCCTAATATACTCATTTCGTATTCTATCCCTTCTTGTCCCCCACACATCCATCTTAACATTCGGATCTCCGTTACATGCAAACGCTTTTCATCCATCACCTTCATCGCCCAACACTCAGATCCATACATACATAACGACAGGTCTAATGATGTTTTTATAAATTCTCCCCTTTAGTTTAAGGAGAATTCGGGCATCACATGTCGTCCCAGTGACTTGTCGCCATTTCATCCATCCCGTGTTAATTCTGTGGTTTACGTCCCGGTCAATATTGCCATCCCTTTGTATCAGAGAACCCAGATAGCGAAACTCCGAGCAGACTGGTAACGGTACTCCGTCGAACAAAATAGGAACAAAACTGGAGAACCGGAAACCGGTTCTGCTCACTTTCAGGCCAACACTCTCCAGCTTTTGTTGCCATTTTACCAGTCTACTCTGCATCTCAATTCCATCCTCGCCGACAAGAACAATATCATCAACAAATAGCATGCACCAGGGTGCCTCTTCCTGTATTTCCAATGGGGAACCCGGTCGTTTACCTTCTCGAGATCAACGAACACCATGTGCAGGTTCTTGTGGGCTCGTCTGTATTTCTCACACAACTGACGAAGAGCGAATATGGCATCCGTCGTACCCCGACCAGGCATAAAACCGAACTGGTTCTCCGAAACATCACCCTCGTCTCGCATCCTGTTCTCTATCATCTTCATAGTAGGTGACATGAGCTTGCTTGAAAAAATGAAACGTTATATAAATAACAATTGATACTCAAGTCCTTAGTGAATGTAATGGAGATTGCCCGAGTCCTTCACGATACTTCAATTATGATTCTCTAAGATAACTACTACAGATATACGTGACTATGATTTCGATAAGAACAAATAACAAGTATTACGTATTATTAATATAAGTTTTGGTAGTGTGTATTAAACAGTAGAACTCTTTTCGCTGAAGAGTAATTCGTACAAATCACCTAAACAGATTAGATGATACTTTTTTCATTACATATTTTTCTAATATAAATAATGTAAAATATTTGCTGGACTAGACCAATTTAAAAAACTATTTTTTTTTTGATTGCCATCTCCATATTTAAGAATATTCTACCAAAAAAATCAAAAATCTCATATGAAATGCGAAAAATATTCATTGTATTTTTTTCATGGAGATCAGGATTGTGAGTACAATAAGTGTTGTCTGTGATACATAAGTATATAATAATATATAAACAATACAACCCAAACCACAAACTGGATAGTAACAATGACAGTAAGTATTAATGAAGCTGTCAAAGCACTGCATTATTTGAACAGAAATGTAATTAAATCACAAATCCGCTTTGTGCTGCGGTTAAAGACAAATTACTACTAAAATACCAGATAAACCATTAATATTACAAATGTTATTATTTACAAACGTTAGAAAAAGTTATATGACTTCTACAAATAGGCCAGTTCCCACGGGATTTCTCGATTATATTCGCTGGTCGCCTCCCAAGTGTGGGACAGACAGCTATGACACTAATATCATAATAGCTTAAAAAACCTTTAATTTACTATTTAATTTCATATTTTAAAATAACAAATAATACCTACACCATTTCACAATTATATATACAAGTGTTTGCTTATTGACTTCATTTATCAATCTACGTGTTACCCAGCACGTAGATGTCACATATCCAAACAAACAAAATGGCTGAAATGTGGTTCAGTAAAATTGTCTTTTTAAAAAATTAGATTAGAAACGTATGAAACAATAAAGACATCTTAATGAGAACATAAATGCTGGTTATATTATATATCTATATACAGATGTTAACATCCACAAAGTCTGACAAGCCAATAACCGTTATATGTAATGTTTGATATCAGTGCGTCCGTAACAAAGCAAACACATACATGTCAATATGAGATAGTATTAATGACATTGACTAATTACTATCACATTGTCTTACATGATCTAGTCCATATTTGTTACAGACTAATCATATTTAGTCATGTTAATGTATTTAAACAAACATATAGAATATAATTGAAAAGACAGAAAAAAATTACCTAGGTAGGGTAGGTCTTGAACCTGTGACCTCAGAGAAACGGTCCTAACGCACCACAAATTGGGCTCTACCGTGGAATTTTTTAAGCTTTATTTATTTGAAAATAATCTGTTCTAGTTACCTCCGAGAAGAAAAGAAAATAATGTTTCTTGTAGGATGAAAGGATTAAGACTAGTAATACCAGAAGGTGTTACCATTTGATTCTCAATTCCATTTTTTTTTCTTAATCATAGAATTGAAGAAGTTGCCACAGTGTAGGTATATTTTCAGTTATTGTATTCATAATGCAATGAATTATAAATACATTATATTATGAATTGAACGCCAATATCGTATTAACAGGTTTTTAACCTTTTATTTAAACTCGGAAGAAATCACATATACTTATTTAATAGTCCCTTGATATACGAGTAAAAGGAATGTCTTAATTAGTAACGTTCATATTTTGTAGTCTTGTGGTCTTTTCATAAATACCCCGAAAGTTCAAAGACCCTCATAATACTCGTATATTGTAGAGATACTACAGGTTATATAATCGCTTTAGGTTGGCATTATTCATACGGTGTGTAATCTGAAATCATTCCAATTTCGCCTCCAATCCCTCTTCTGTATCTCCAGAGAAAACAAGATATATTAATACAACAAACCGAGACGGTCTGCGAATACAAAATCATGTACACTGCGGTTGAGTTGTTTTCACATCAGATTATAATTATATTCACACAACAATTGTGGTGTTGTGTTCAACACACTTGTGGTGTTGGTGGCTTTGTCTATCTATTTAATAAAAGATTCACTACCCAAATTCCCTACAAGAAATAGAAAAAACAAATGCTTTGAGGAAGTAACTAAAAACTGGAACTAACGATGGAAATGCATAAACTATGTATGGATTTGTATGAATTCTAAGCTTATTATTTTATAGGACATGCCAAAAAAGTCTGTGACAACAGTTACTTAATTAAATAAAGGAGTAAGGTCTAACTGATATCTTTATCTTTCATTTTATCCTTATCGGATTAGATTATCCAAAACAAAAACAAAAGTTAAAATCTTTTGACTAATATATTGACATTAATTCTACATCCATTATATGTAATTTACAAACTCTTACAACTACAACTGTAAGTAAAATAGATAATACAATAAAATAACAAGATATTTATTTATCTTATTTATTTAGGAAACTTTGGCAAAGCTACTGAATGATTACTTACCATATTGTGGTCGTATTATTTGATAATATAATAACTAGTACCAATGGTTTTGCTTTGATGAGGACTAATGATACAAAGGACAGTTCATAATAGTGTATGTAATAGGAATTGTTATTACATAGTCCTATGTATTTAGAGAGTAATCATTGTATCTCTGTTACTGATTAATAAATATTTAGTTGTCGTTGAGAAAAAATATTTATAATTTATAATAAATTGAAATTTATTATTTACTCGTAAATTTATTTTTCTCGTAAAACAGATATTTATTTATCGATAAGCGTATATCGATCTCATTTTTAACTCTCCAGTGAGTTCCGTCAGTATTCCCGTGAATCTATGTCGAGTGGGAAACACTCCGGTTACGTTCCCCGCGATGCTACACGAATGGCCGGACAAAGAGACGGCTTTGTTCACAGCCTCCGTTGCCTCTTTATTATGTGGATTCGTTTCATACCGCCTTTGTAGCTCAGCGATTTTAAATGATGAACATCAAAAAATATTTTTTGCATATTTACAATATTCATATAATTTGGAATAGTGCCGGCGCCAGTTGAGAACCCAGAAAATACACTGCAGTTTATTTTGAAACGTAAGCAATGTGGAAGTGTACGTTTGTCACGCCCTTACCTTTGTCTCAATTAGAACAAACAATAACGCTTACACAGAACATCTTACACACGCTTATAAAATAACTAACTAGAAACTGTAAAACAAAAAACAGCAAATAATATTTTCGTTAATATTAATTATAGGTGCTTTATTTACCAACGTACATTTTCTTTGTAACATTTTACTATTCAATAATTTAACACCTAACCTAAATTAATTCCATCAATTGTGCCACGGCTGTTATTTTTAATTACAACCAAAAAGAGTAATAATACATTTGGATTTGTTAACGATAAAAACTAAGCA
The DNA here is from genome assembly GCA_918358695.1 of Melinaea menophilus ssp. n. AW-2005. NCBI lineage: Eukaryota > Metazoa > Arthropoda > Insecta > Lepidoptera > Nymphalidae > Melinaea > Melinaea menophilus. The sequence goes on along the minus strand of OU911058.1, from coordinate 15,851,931 downwards.
CTTTTGTGAAATGATTGTTAATAAGACGCGGATTCTAGAATAAAATGAAATGTTTAATTATTACATCACACTTCTTATGTGTTCTATTTTGTGTTGAGGTAATTTCTTTTTATCTTAGAAGTATTACCCACTTTTATATACTTTATTTAACGCTTCCATTTTTCATGATCCCATCTCGACTATAAAATACTGCAAAAGGGAATCAACAGGAAATTGCACTTTTGCAATAAAAATAACCGTTAGATATTTGATATATTACACAAAGCCTTTCAAGTTTTATTTAGTGTACTACCAACTTCATAGTTAAAATATATTACAAACCATTATAAACTTTATTTTAGGGTCTAGTTTCTTGAACAACTCAAAATAGTATAAAGTTAAAATTATAATTTTTTTTGTAGGTATTATTAGTTACAAGTATTTTTTTATCTTTTTTACCTGTAAAAAGTTACTTATCTCGTTAGATAGTAATTAAATTGATCACCATATCAATTTATTTAGTTTAGGATAATGATGAATCTCTGCAAAAATCTGTTTAATTTTACATATTCATAACGAATGGGTAAGTCATTCTTTATCATGGTAATCGACCTCAATGACTCTCTCTTTTTGAACGGAGGTACTTTAGGAGTGATCTCATTTAAATTGGAGGTCTCTTATAAATAAATTTATCTCATACATTATAAATTGTCAATAAGACTGGAATCCACGACAAGACAGCGAAGCTGTTCAATTATTGATAGCAAAGCGATACTCGAAAAGATATTTCATAGAAAATATTTGAGTTCTGCTGTTGTTACAGTGATTAGAACTCGATAATGATAGGGGACTTAAAGTTAGAATATCTTCTAAGTCAAGACTTCAAGAGGCTTTCAATTCTTACAATAGGCTTACATTGATGAAGTATAAAGCAAGAAAATGTAACGAGATATATAAGAGCTACAATTATATGGAAGTAGACGGAGCGCAAGGAACAGAATACGACTTGGACTGTTCTAACAAAGGACTCATGAAATACAAACAACAATATCATGAATGATTTAGACTGGGCTAATAAATATGTAACTATGGTCTAAGCTACAGCTCAGCTTATCTCTGACTGAAAAGACATGTTTAACTTATTGTGAAAACTGTGACGATCTTGGACTAGTAAGTAAAGAGTACTGGAACTACCGTCAAATAATCTAATATAATACAAATAATATTATACTAAGATGCGCCAACCGTGCGTGGCGGGTGTTGAGCTGAGCCCCTCTCCTTTCTTCTTTTCTTGATAACTTTTGAATGGCTAAACATTTTTTTCAATTGGTTTTCGCTATAACACCCGCGTTCGACTCAATCATACATGAGAAAATTTTTAGCTAATTATCTCGTCGCATTCTGGAGACGTCGACGACGTCGCAATTATGATTTGTAAGTAACGTTTTAAGATTTTATTGTATATAATAAAATCTCAATAAAAGTTTAAATAATTTTTAAAGTCAGAATTCTGAAAACGAATTCTCATCATGTTCAAGTACTAGAGCATGCAACAGTTGGCTTTCATTAAAAAACTTTTTGTTCTAAAAAAATCTCAAATTTAAATTAGTGAATAAATGACTAAATGAATTATTTTTTTCTAGAAATCCGAAAGTTTTAGAATGTATAATGTATAAACTTTTGTGATGTAATTTCAAACATATTCGTCAATATGAAAGAAAAAATTCAAGTTGATATAATAGATAGTCTTATTTCATATCGTTTCATCAATTACATAACTAAAGTAAACAATATTTTCATATTAATTAATATATCAGTCCCTTTTGAAAATATTCAAAGGACCGTAATATAACATATATAAATGACAAATTTTGTAATTGTGTTTCGACGCTTATCTTAAAGCCACTTCCAGACCACTCTGGATACATTTGTTTGATCGTTAATAAAAAAGGATCATTTGGTTTTACTGCAAATTAAACATTTTCACTTTGAACTCAACTTCAGTAGAAATTATAACATTTTATTTAATAATATAAGTAATTACGTTACAACCTCACAAATGTAGGTTTATTTATTTTGTTCGAGTTTTATTTCTAATCTTAATTAAGTTTACATATGTTTAAAAATAAAAGTCAACTTATGTTAAATTAACCATCCTTTATAAATATAAATCTCTATTTCCTGGTCTGAGACGGGTTGCTTTGTTTCATACAATCCGACACAATTTCAAGAGAAACCGCAGCATTCCGTGAACACAATTTATGAGATTATAAGATACGTAGCTGGGAGTAAAGATCTTTTCTAATAAATAATATAAAGAACACTAAATTAAAATTAGAAATGTGCAGCAATTTTTTTTATAAAAATGGTAAGACAACAAATACTATATTGAATGCCTAAAATTAAATACTTTAAATCAAACAATAAAACATTATTTCTGTCTTCGTAACAAAAACAACAGTATCAAATGTATTTTTAATATGGAAATTCAGATTTTTATAATATTTCCCAGAAACAAGTTATATGAAGAAATTCACAAAAACCACATTGTAGTTACAGAGATGATATTTAATAAGCCTATTGAGACTTCACTTCATTCAAATTAATTCTGTTCCCATATTGTAATTCCCAAATAGTAAATAAAATGTAATTGTATTTATAATTGTTTTGTGTTTGTAAGATGTAAATCGGTACAAGAAATTCCAAGCTCCAGTATCCTGTGTGAACTTGTAATCCTTTGTATACTTCAGCATTCTTAAGTTACCCCATATTCCGGTTTAGGACCATAACAAATAGTTTAGTCCACAAATATGCAAAGCCTTCTCAGGAACAAGTTGACCCGAAATTTAATTATACCGCATTCTAGAAGCATCTAACTTAATAACAAAAACACTGAAACACATTCTTCAAATCCACATTTATTTACGCTTAGGGAAAAACAAAATTGACAAATAACTAAGTTTTAATGACAAAATATTCAATTTAAAAGTAATTTTCTGTAATTAATCTTAATAACTTAAAAAGTAATCATAAATATAAGTTTTGTTTAATTGGTTGTATGTTGGCCTCGGATCCTTTAAATCTGTTTGTATAAAATTCTTTCACCAATCGAAACCTGTGTACAATCTTCTAAAGTCTATATTATATCACACTACTATCCCTACGACTAATATTACAAAAATAGGTAAACTGCAGATAACGTTATAAAATATGAATAGAAGGAATAAAAATATTATTTCATATCAAAATTTGGAATAAAAAATTAAATAACAATATATTTTCCTTCATTCAAATCTGCACAGTGATTGATTGGCCGATAAGTATTTAATATATACGTAATCGATATCTTCATTCCTTTGTTGTGTCTGCGAGACTTATTTAATATTTAATGGACATTGGATTGCTTTTATAATTTTCATTCCTTATAAAATAAACATTATCTTGTGATTTTTATAAGGAAAAACGCATTTCATCGCAGATTCCAACCTATGAACTAAAGTGCGGCATTTCTACATATATTATAATATATATATATATATATATATATATATACGTTATATATTTAATAATAATAAAATAATATTAGACTGGCATGGTGATCAAATAGTTAGTGTACCATAACTATTGAATGTAAACATAAGGTTTGATTTTCACAAGAAATAACTTCTAAAAATCCGCTGAAATGTGTGTTATTTTTATGTTAAATACGACAGTTTATTATAATAACAACAAACAAATTAATAAGAAAATGAAACGTTATCATCATCTTCCTGCCCTTATCCCATTTTGGGGTCGGCACAGTATGTTTTTTCCTTCCATACTCTCCTGTTACTCGTCATCTCTGTAAACACTCCCTTCTTCTCCATATCGTCTTTCACGCAATCCATCCATCTTTTCTTCGGCCGTCCTCTACCTGTCCATCCCTCCACTACCATACCTAGCACTCTTTTGGTCACGTGTCTTTCATCGCTCCTCATAACATGCCCGGCCAACACAGACGGCTACCTCTATTCTTGTCTGTCACTGGCGCTACTCCTAAGCTTCCCCTAATATACTCATTTCGTATTCTATCCCTTCTTGTCCCCCACACATCCATCTTAACATTCGCATCTCCGTTACATGCAAACGCTTTTCATCCATCACCTTCATAACGACAGGTCTAATGATGTTTTTATAAATTCTCCCCTTTAGTTTAAGGAGAATTCGGGCATCACATGTCATCCCAGTGACTTGTCGCCATTTCATACATCCCGTGTTGATTCTGTGGTTTACGTCCCGGTCAATATTGCCATCACTTTGTATCAGAGAACCTAGATAGCGAAACTCCGAGCAGACTGATAACGGTACTCCGTCGAACAAAATAGGAACAAAACCAACCAAAGGAGACATCGCAAAAATCGCAGAACATGTGCTCTGTTTTGGTTCTGCTCACTTTCAGGCCAACACTCTCCACCTTTTGTTGCCATTTTACCAGTCTTCTCTGCATCTCAATTCCATCCTCGCCGACAAGAACAATATCATCAGCAAATAGCATGCACCAGGGTGCCTCTTCCTGTATTTCCAATGGGGAACCCGGTCGTATGCCTTCTCGAGATCAACGAACACCATGTGCAGGTTTTTGTGGGCTCGTCTGTATTTCTCACACAACTGACGAAGAGCGAATATGGCATCCGTCGTACCCCGACCAAGCATAAAACCGAACTGGTTCTCCGAAACATCACCCTCGTCTCGCATCCTTTTCTCTATCATCTTCATAGTAGGTGACATGAGCTTGCTTGAGAAAATGAAACGTTATATAAATAACAATTGATACTCAAGTCCTCAGTGAATGTAATGGAGATTGTCCGAGTCCTTCACGATACTTTTAAGTATGATTCTCTAAGATAACTACTACAGATATACGTGACTATGATTTTGATAAGAACAAATAACAAGTATTACGTATTATTAATATAAGTTTTGGTAGTGTGTATTAACAATAGAACTCTTTTCGCTGAAGAGTAATTCGTACAAATCACCTAAACAGATTAGATCATACTTTTTTTATTTACATATTTTTCTAATATAAATAATGTTAAATATTTGCTGGACTAGACCAATTTAAAAAACTATATTTTTTTAGATTGCCATCTCCATATTTAAGAATATTCTATTTATCAAAAAAAATAAAAAATCTCATATGAAATGCGAAAAATATTCATTGTATTTTTTTCATGGAGATCAGGATTGTGAGTACAATAAGTGTTGTCTGTGATACATAAGTATACAATAATATATAAACAATATAACCAAAACCACAAACTGGATAGAAACAATGACAGTAAGTATTAATGAAGCTGTCAAAGCACTGCATTATTTGAACATAAATGTAATTAAATCACAAATCCGCCTTGTACTGCGGTTAAAGACAAATTACTACTAAATTACCGGATAAACCATTAATATTATAAATGTTATTATTTATAAACGTTAGTAAAAGTGTAGACTTCTACAAATAGGCCAGTTCCCACGGGAATTCTCAATTATGTTACCTGGCCGGCTCCCAAGTGTCGGACAGACAGCTATGACGCTAATATCATAATTGCTTAAAAAACCTCTAATTCACTATTTAATTTAAGTTTTTCATAATAACCGCAAAAACTATTTTATTTATCAATCTACGTCTTTCCTAAAACGTAGACATAACATATCCAAACAAACAAAATGACCGAAACGTGGTTCAGTAAAATCGTCTTGTAAATAAATAAGATTCGAAACGTATAAAACAATAAAGAAGTAATCGAAGAATTGTGCCTTATTGAGAACATAAATGCTGACTATATATCTATATTGCGATGTTTACATGATACATCCACAAAGTCATATAAGTCAATAACCGTTATATGTAATGTTTGATATCAGTCCGTCCGTAACAAAGCAAACACGTACATGTCAATATGAGATAGTATTAATGACATTGACTAGTTACTGTCACATTGTCTTACATGATCTAGTCCATGTTTGTAATTGACTATTATCATGTTTAGACATGTTAATGTATTTAACATATAGAATGTAATTGAATAGAAAAAAAACTTGATTAGGACTTAAACCTGTGACCTGAGAAACGGTCCTAGCGCACCATAGATTTAACTATCGCTTTATTTTTTATTCGCTGCCTTTTTGTATATTTGTTTGAAAATAATCATGTCTATTGGACTCAAATAAGAAAAGAGTATAATCTTCATTGATGGATAAAAGGGTTCAGACTAACTGTACTGGAAGGTGTTACCTTTACCTTACCTTTCGACTCAACGTGCTGTAAAAGTAATTTCAACTTCCACATTCAAAAATATCCAATCATAGAATTAAATATGATAAAAAAAATTATAAACGACGATTTCGTTGCGTTGCAAAAAATGAATTTTTATTTCTCTATTGGTTTATTTATTTATTTATTTTAGCTTCACGCCATATCCCTTCCGGGGTAGTAGAGACGACGGAGCACCAAACGCTATGGTCCCTGCATACCTCTTTCGCCTCGGTCAGAGACGTCAACCTCTTCATACATGTCCTCCGGGGGGTCCTCATGCTTTTTACGTAACCTTCCTCGATGTTTTCGAAGGTCACTCGAGGCCTCCCCCTGTCTCTCTTACCGCTCACTTTTCCTATATAAATCTTTTTTACCATTCTTTCATTACTCATTTGTCAACGTGACCAAACCAACTGAGCACGTTCTTCTTCATTCTCACCGTGACATCTTCAATCTTCTCTATTGCTGGTAATTGAAAATGAAATACAAAAATAATCAACGTATCTAGTATTTTCAATCTATTTTGTATCGTCTTTTTGTTTATAAAAATTTATATTTTTTTAATAAGCATTTAATTTACCCTATATCAAATATTAAGGGTAGGCCTACAAGGCATTACCTTTTCAGAGAATAGGATGAAAATAAGTATACCTACAGATTTTTTTTATTATTACAAGAAAAACAACCTGGTACGAGTATAATATAAGACAATGACTTAATGACAACATGATAAAATATATGAGACACAATATTACTATTTTAATAATAACTACTTAAATTATTGTTAAGTGGTAGAATTTGTAAGTTTCTATGTTGAAGGTAATATTTGCAACTAACCATTCTATTATAAACAGTTTACCAATATTAACAATGTATCTACGGGTGTATCCCTTTAAGTGAAAGGGAAATGAAAGTTCATAACGCTTAAATCAAAAGGCTTTTTGAGACAGATTTTTCAAAGTAAATTGACGAAAAAACGGCAAAGCGATCGTTACAAAGGCAGCTTTCGCGCGAACGGAGTCGCCCTCAGTGTTTTGTTTGTTAAAAACATTTTTAGATGAACATAAGCATTTTTATTATTAAAAACGTTTGTCACGAGGTTAAAGGCTAGCACAAAGGAATTACAATTACGGTAAAGAAGTCTGAATTATTATTTAGAAGCGGTTTAAATTCTTTTTTCACCATATTATCGAATAAGAACTTATGATAAAGGTAACTATTTACTCTATACATGATATTTTTAGTAATAATCAATAAAATCAGGACAAGGCTATTAAATAACAAACAACTACAACATATTGGAAGCGTATTTATTTCTAACAAAGGCAGCTTAGAACATCTTCAAAGTTACTTTAGTATTATAACAAGCAGTTTGTTTATTTATGTATTAAACGAAATATATTTACAAAACTGTCGTAAATAAAATGATTTAATAAAAATATATAACCTAAAACCTTTTCAAATCGGATTACATGAAATTCAAATGAAAAATAAACTTCAAAAGATTTCGAACGTGACTGGAAAAAATGCAATATTTCGGCGAAATTTTCGGGAAGGTATATCGAACATTACATTCCCAGGAGATATTTGGTGCTATTTGGTACGTACATTACATTTTAATATACTTTTACTACTATAAATCGCTTGTAAAAATGCAAATTGTCCTGCATACCGCAGCAGGGCGGTGGGGTGTCGTTCTAAAGCAAATTTTACATAATAACGCGTGTCGATAAACATATTTGCATATGTTACATGAATATCTCAAGGTAATAGCTTCGAAACGAAATTGTACCCTAGAATTTAGATAAAAATGTCGGAGCAACCTCATGAATACGTTATCCGATGTTAGATATTTTATCCTGTATTTTGTTCTTATATAAGATATTTTGTAAAATATATATCAAGGAGGTTCAGACTTTTTATATAATAAACTAGCTGTACCCGTGACTTTGTCCGAGCGTAATATGTTTTTAAAAATAAAAGTAGCCTAAGTTATTCCTTATATAATCAGCTATCTGCATGTGAAAGTTCTGTTAATATCGATCCAGCCCTTTCAGAGATTAGCCGACCCAAACAGACAGACTGACTGACAAAGAAAAATTGTTTTTTTTTATGTAAATACCAAATACACTTTCATATGCATTAAGTGAAAAGCTGTTTATTTGAAATAACAAACAGAAACTTCAATTTTATTTATATATATAAATGTGATATCGTGAAATCTTTACCCCCGTTATGATACGTGACCGACCACTGCGTGCCTTAATGAGGCTTTCCGCTCCGTGTAGAGCACGTCAGCCTTCGGTTACGGTTCAATGGGTATCGTTAACCTCAAATTATAGGTATCGAAATTTTCAATGTGAAATTCTATAATAATATCAGTTAAATCACCTCTTTTACCGAGCTGGTGTATAAAAATATGAATTGTGAATAAATTAAATTCAATACAAAATGAATATAAGCATTTTGTGATATTCAATTATTGCAAAGTTTCAATTTAAGTATTTATTATTATACCTGAAATTTGTTTGAGTTATTATAACTAACCGGTCTTTATGGAATAACTTTGTAAGGCTATATTAATCTTGCATTACTTTAGGGAAAAGGAACGAGTTGACCCTTCAGATCTCGGTCACTATAAGAAACATAGCTATAAGCAGCATATATAAGTAGTTACCATGGCAAGCCCTTATACCAGCTGCAGACAAGCGATGCATGAAAATTTACGATATATACCAAAAAATAACTCTTAGAGAACATATCCTGTCCGCTCAATATACTATTTATTTCGGACCAGACTCTTTCTCTCTCTCTTTCTTCTCTCTTTTCGCGCTCTCGTTCGTTTCTCTCTCTCTTTTCCCAATATTCTAATTGTGAAACTGGCTTCTCAGTGTTTTATTACCTATTATATTTAAATAAAAAATCGATTAATAATAGATAGCCTTTATATCATTCTATCTATTAAGTTGTAACACAGTTTGTATAAGAATATATTATATATTAACCAATCATTTGACTATAACTACCTCAAAGCTTACAGGTAACTACTTCATTATTTATAATCAGAAAACCAGTCAGAAATAATATGTGTACGAGATTTAATTCGACGAAATTCGTGGATCCTTTTCAGAAATAGGTATACCACTATTTAAAATCGGTAATTACGTTAAAAATGAAAGTAGTAACAGTAGTTGTGGTTGTGTTTGTTGGATGTCAGTAACGAGGAGCTACGCCTGAACGCTGCGACTTTACAATTAGTGCACTAGACGGAAAATTAGCTCGAGGGTTATCTAAATTGTCAGTCTGATTCACTTAAATAGTTAATTTTGGCGAAATTGAAATTTATAGTGAAAATTTTTGCTAATATTTCTCATCTTCACGTTTAAAAGTTTCTAATTTCCTAATTTATATCTATTAAATTGTTCATTCAGCGTTAATATACAGACTTATATTCTGACAATTTCTTTAATATATAAGAAAATTTGGGTAATAATGATAGTATTTTCAATTTTAGCACACATAAAGTCTCCTAACGTATGCATAAAATTATTACACAACATTTTTATAACCTTGATAACATTGTTCAAACAAGTTTCTTTTGACGTAAAAATGTGTTGAAACTATGTTATGTTTTGCCCAAATATGCTAGAGACATTTTTTCACATGTTATATATTTTTTATTTTATAACTAAATATTTGCTGCGTCTTTACCCGCTTTTCTAACATATGTCTGTTATATATACGTAGGTAGGTATATCTTAACGGATCATTGCCGATTCTCAATTATCGAGAATGGAATTATGGAGGTGAAAGATAAAACTTTCAACATGGCTCCTAAATTAACAATTAAAATTTACTAAGAAAAATTTTGGTAAAAATATTAATGATTCTTTGTAAAATCTTTTAAAGTCTTGAACTTAATTAATACAAAATAAGTTTAAAATCTCAAAATAGTTTTTTTTAATTTATGGGAATTTGTATTAAATTTAACTAAAAGATTATTCCTTCCTAAAAATAAAGTACCAGGTTGACAGAGCTGTTGAGGAGCTTCATCAATAACATGTCAGATCAAACACGGGTCGTTGCGTGGATAGATAAATTGTCTTTGTAACGCGACCGTACAGAAACATGGGGCCATTAGAATAGCGGCAGTTATTTTATGATATTATAATATTAATTTGTTCCATAAATAGTGTATAATTAAAACTTACGAGTAATTACCGCGTTAATTAAAATCAACCCTTAAACTAATGACGCTACAGTTTTCCAGCTACAGGGGTGCTTGAACTCTTAGGGGAAAGCAGATACCTTTTTAATGAGGAAAGTAGCAAAAACAATAATGCCAAGGAAGGCGGAAATATTTATCGTTTCACTGTTGTTAACATTTTACTGAATAGTTAATTACTTTTTATTTTTAATACATATTTTTAATGTAACTAAATCTTTGGTACCAACTTTAAAGATCACAATGTAGTTCTGTCGTGTTGATTATTATTAATAATTTCCTATAGTATATCCATTGACTATCGCTGGCACTATTTGTATGTAGTTTATATACTGTTAAAGATACACCATATTACATAATACTGAAAGCAATAAAAAATACTATAGTTTCTTACACGTGTGAAAGAGATATCACTAGCATATGATACTATGAACTTGACAGAGACAAATATTGTTTTTCACGTTGCCCCTCTTAAATACACTATCTCATGGTATATATAGGTCATGAAGTCATTTAATAGAATGTATTACATTGTATTACTATTTGTTACATAATCATTCATTTATTTGTCACAAAAGTCATTACACCAATATTATTAAACGCGGTTAAAACTAATAATGGAATACTTTATTCTTAAGTGGAATTACATTGTAGATTGCTTGAAATTCATAACAACCATTACCGACAAGAGAAAAATAAATAGGTTTAAGATAACAGGAAAATAGTAATATAATTATATGAGCTTTATACACATATCGGACGTATTTACTTCATATACATATATATTTTTGCACTTCTACATATGCGCTCTGCAATACATTCTAAGATTGGTAGAGAATGCCATCAGATTTACGCCTGACTATTGTATATTTTTATTGTAAATGTGTGCTATATAGAATTAAATAAAATAAATAAAAACATATATATATATATATACAACATCTATCAAATACTTAAAAAAATATAAAGTAATCTGGTGAAAAAATATATTTTTATATACGTTCAATAAGTCGAATCATTCAAATATTCTATTTAATTTTAACTGAAAACCTTATTCGGCAAATTGTACCAGTGTCGTCTAATTAAACTCTCGTCATTACAAATACTAAAACACGAAGCAAAATTAATATTACATTACAATTAGAATATCATTTCGTATAGAATTTACATTACAATATAGAATAATTGTCATTATTTTATGCCATTTAAATTCACACACATAATATAAAATAAAAGTATGTCAACACTTTTATTTCAACATACTTATTTATTTAAAAGACTTATCTATCATATAGAGAGAATTGTACTAAAAATGTGACAATGACGACACAACGAATCTGAAATGATACATTTATTAAACGCCCGTTTCGCGGCTTCACCTGAATACGAGAACAAACGATATTCGTGCTCATAAATATTCATACATTATAAATATTCAATGCGTACACACACACACACTTCGCATCTCTCTTAAATGATGCTTCTTTTGCGTGACGTATCTATTTTTAAGATCAACATGAAATATTATTTTCATAAAGGGATTATGATAACTCTAAATATGTAATTAGGCTTTATTACTCGATAAATTATTAAATATTCTAGCTTATACATATATGTAAATATTTTAAATGCTTTTCCTTGTTTCAGTAATCATGCCGTACAATCAGCTGTCGTTATTATGGGCTTTCCTGTTGCTTTTTACGTTCGCAAATGGACAGACCGGTTAGTATTACAATTTACTTAAAAGTTCCAAGTCAGATGTAGAATATAACCCATTTCTTACTATTCAGAAACTGAATCTCCCACTACGATCACCACAACTAAGGCTCCCACCACCGTTGCTCCCACCACGGTAATCTGGGAGACGGAGACGCTGAACGAGGGTCAGGCTATCCAGAAAGCGTTACAGTATCTCCTAAATCACCGCCAGGAGGACTGGGGTTGGGGCAACGACACCCACCACGTTATGTTGACATTACAGGTAATTTTAGGACAAAAATATATATGAGAATATTTTCAGCTAAACACGTTCAAGTTTATTGTTCATTTTGGTGTTTTATTTTTTGAATATAACTCAATATCTTTTTATAATCTATTGAATTTGAATATATTGAAATTCAAGAGACAAGTATGTGGTTATAGATTTAAAAAGTCAGCGAATCAGAAATGATGCTTGAAAATATTTTGCTAACCCTCATGTTAAAATACCACACATTTTGAATAATGTGTCCTCGCAAAAATGCCTACCTTTCATTCTGCCGGTGAATTATTCAAGCAGAAAGCTTAAAAAATGTAATAAAGAGGGATTTTATTCTGCAACATTTACATAACAGAGATATCTGCAACTCCGCAGGTAAATACACGTAACAACACAGATAAATTAAAAGTGTTACACAGAATAAATAATTCATTACAGTTAGCAAATAACACGGGCAAGGAGATAGAGCAACAGGGTCTGGAGATGCAACTTTCAGCAAAACAGATGGAGATAGAAATTCTTCTGATGATGTCCAAGTAAGTATTTCTTCAAAACATCTAGAACTAGCATCTAATTTTAGATATATTATCGAATACTTAATAAATTACAAATGTTAATAATAATCTACTCGCAAATGTTATGTTTCTCAATTTAATTAGTATGTAAACAATGTATTTTACAAGATGGCTTACCATTTATTAACATAAATTGAATTTAATATTAATATATGGTAATTCATTATATTTATTATTAAATAATTCATTTAAAATCAATAACATTATTAAGTTGTAAACTGATATACTTATTAAAATAATTTATTTCCGATTTTCAGCCCTTAACTCCGTTATTGGAACAAAAAGCGCTCTCGGAGTGGTTTTCTTTCATATTTATTGTCTTATCTGATGTTTATTATCTTCATATATATCTTCAGACACACTTTATATACCATAAATATAAAATAATGTGTCTATTATATATTGTTTACAACATAGTATTATAGAATGAAAATCAATAAATAAAATATTATGCTCATAAAAATAAAGACGAGCTTGTACCAATAAAACTCTATTACTTTTATTAATGGAGAAAAAACTAATGTCTTAAAAACTGTTTCATTATTTTTGGAAATACTAAAATAAAATATTTCGAAATATTAATTTCCTATTATAACTATTATATTGATATTTTTAAATAGAATATTATTGAAACTTAATTAAGTTAGATTTAGTTTTGATAATTATTTACGAAGTAAAAAAGTAAGAGATAGTCAATCGTATTTAGAAAAAATACCATGTCGTAAAGTAAAAATAAGTATAACATGTAACAATATAACTATAATATATACATATATATTAACTTTATGATTAATATTATATCATTTGGGTATATAAATAATAAAACTCATAGCGTAGAATGTAAAATATCTACTAAAGGGTAAAATGATACAACCGAGGGCTGAGTTGAAACATTAACCGTTTTCGCTTCAACAGAAGGGCTCTAGAGATTCTTTTCAATATAGATTAGATAACTCCAAAACAGTTCTCTTTTATATTAAAGTGGATACTTGTTTTCAAATATCTATAGTTTAAATTTAAAAGTTTATTGAACTTTTCTAATATAAAACAATTTATAGATATATGTTATAAAAACAACACACATTTTTTTTATACTCTTAAATACCATCTTATTAAAAATCATCATATTTAAAGGTCGATAATGATACTAATGATATAAATGTTAATTTAAGATACCGTGAGTTTGGGTTGATATAGTTTGGTGTAACTTAAACGCATTGGGTTTTAAGGTCTATCCTAATCTCTATATGTAAATAAGGGTTTCAAAATCAAACGCTTCTAATGTAGGAGGTAGGCGTAATAGTACTACAGGTTATGAAAATAATACAACTATTATTAATTGTCACCATATTTGGTATAAATGCTAATTAACAATAATGCAAGAGTATCTTTTATTTACGGTTTTACTTTATTTAGAGCCTCTTTTTCAGGCATCACGAATCCCCTCCGCCATTAGGTCGTCTAGCAGCTTACACTCTGGCACTAGGAGCTCTTTGCAAGGACCCTCGTTCATTCCACGGGAGGGACCTGGTTGCGGCTCTGCTACACCGAGAACCCCCCCACGACCTGGAGTTCGCATACGCTACCCTCGCCGCGTGCTCCTCAGCAGCACACGTGAGGAGGCGTCATATCAGAAGACTATTGGATATCGCTAATGCCGCGGCTGATCATAGTCTTGGTAGGTGTTTGGTTTTTATTGAGCTACTTAGTTAATTATTTACATCACTAAATGATAATATTTACAAGAACAAGGCAGTTTACAACGCATAAACGATACAAACAAATTGGGATCAAATCAAGAGGAATTTAGTGTCTTTAGTTTAAAGTTTTTAACCCTAGGCCTACGAATTTACATTAATTTTAGACACAATATCAATGGTGATCCTGGCGCTGCGATGTGTGGTTCAGGACCATCGTCACCGGAGTCTCATACACTTCGTGCGGCGCCCCATGGCCGGGCTTGCTCGCCAGCAACACCCTGACGGCAGTTTTGGATCGCTGACTACCACCGCTTTGGCTATACAGGTTACAAAACTAAGAACTGATTTTTCTAATACTTATAGATTTTTACAATAAGAATCAATAAAATTTAAGAAGTGGTGAATTCTCTAATTGACTCGATACTTTCCTAACAATGTCTCTATTCCCAAAGGCTCTAGAAGATTCCGACACTGGTCCAGGCGCGCACCAGCACTGGAGCCTACCTGCGGCCCGGAAGTGGCTGCTGGAGCGCCAAGCCCCAGACGGCGGGTGGGGGGACGCGGCCAGCACCGCCGCCGCCGTCGCTGCTCTCACACCTGCGTCACTGGCTGCCGTGCGCCCCCCACACTGCAGCGACAAGCTCCAAGATAGCAGACATGAACCACTCGGTTGGCTTTATGATTAAACCAATTCATCTTTAGCTATAAGTTAATAAAATAATAACGAGAATGTTAAGGTTTTTCCCATAACTAACCATTATTTATTTATAATTAAATTTGTAGAAAACAACCTTTATGTTTTATTCAATTTATAGATAATAACTTTTAATTTTCATTTAATTTACAGATAACAACGGCGCGGACGGAAACCTGAAGCTTGCCTACCAGTCCCACTCCAGCAACGACTCGGACGCGCGGAATGTTTCCTTCACTTACACCCTGTGGTTGGGCACCAACGTCACTGAGAACTACACACTGTACATGGTCGCACCCAGGTTAGTTTTTTACTTTCAAATGGACTCTTTTTGAAGCAGAATTTTTCATCGATAAAAAAAACAATTACAGGAACATCTCGTTCTACCACGTGATGCAAATGGCAGCCGAGCAGGACCCAAAGTTCAAATTTGAGGCCAGCGAATGGCCGAATGGCCACTACGTGCACACTCTGGCGGGCCACAAGGAGGAGCCGATGGGCTACCACTACTGGCTGCTATACCGCCTTCCCGAAATCCCCGACCCGGCCAGCCCGCCCGGCAACCAACTGGTAGCTCCAGTCGGTGAGGCCTCATTTCATCTTAAAGACCATCGGCTTGATAATAAGCGGACTGATAATATTCTCAATATCATCATATAGATACTAACACTTATGGTTGTTGGTTTAGTAAATGTGAAGTATATTGTAGTTTACTTTTCTTTACTATATTTACTTATAATTAATAAACTTTACTTATAACATCCACATTATATACTTGTTTAAGTTAAATATCTTACATTTTCTTCATGTACGAAGATTACCAACTTGTATAACCAGTTACCTTTTTCTTTTAGTTACTGTAATAGTTTTTATATTCTAACATTTCTATAAATCTCTCTTCCAGGTGTGGACGACCTGCTGGTGGAGGACGGTGAACACTACTTGTTCTGGTATAAGAAGCTGTAAATCCCTTCATTATTTTTGCCCTTTTTAAGACAAATTGTGATTTTAATGTAATGTGTACTTTTGCGGCACTTTTGGATGTATGAATATTACATGTAGGTACTTCTTTCTTAGGATATAATAAAAATTAAGTCCTTTTATTAAAATTCCATTTAAATAACAAAATATTACCGCCATTATTTTATGTGTTGCCGCTTTAAACACTTGTTAAATGATTTTTGAAACAATTTATTATTTGAAAAACAATTCCTAAAATCTAATAACTTCAAAAATTTGCCGTCTCTTTTACCTAAATATAATATCAGTTAGGTCACTTTTGACATGTTTTTTATCGAATTAAAGTATTTTAAGTTAGATGCATAGGAATTTCAAAACTCCTAAGTCATATGGACACGAAGATAACTCAATCTTTACTAAACCAAAGAATAGTTAGTTTAGTTTTAGCTCTCTTAATATTTAGCTTCTGAAGTGCAATTTAGAATATTGTTTAGATTATAATATAACTAATAGTAGAATTATCTTATAATTGTATCTCCGTCGAGATCTTATTATAGATTAATATTAAAATTTCCAATTTTTAATAGTATAGCATTTTTTTTCTCTAAGACATCCAAAAAAATATCTCGTCATTCGAATATAGTTCTTATTATAACTGTATTAAGTTCACTTTGTACTATAGCGAGTTAAGATACATGTATCAATAGATTTCTTTAATGTAATCTTGTTAGGAGACTGAAGTGTAGTACATTTTTATTGTAACTAAATGGTTCTTAATAAATTTTAAAAATGATTGTTGTTTGTTGTATAAACCCATCCATTTCCACTCTCAATATATTTAACTGACAGTTTAACACTAAACCTACCAAGTACCGGTCAAATTGACCGTTCTTAAACTTTAGTAAAACTTACACATTTTTAAACGTTATAATATTGTTATCAAACTACATGACAATTCTTAGAATATATATATAATATTGTCTTCACTCTTTACTTTTAGTTATTTCCATTATTACCTGCGTTATATAATAAAATAACTTTTAATTACCGGTCAATTTGACGGCGTGCGGTACGAACAGGTACACAAGAATTGTCGGTAGGTTTAGTGTTAATGACGCTCATACTTCAGTGGGACAAACAAAGAAAGAGTGTAAATGTATCCAACATTTAATAAATCATATATATAACTATAATTAATACATACAGTGCGACCAAAGCTTACTCATGTATACAATGTGTCAAAATGTATTCGGTATATTATCACAAAAATATTATATTTTAAACACATAGTGCTTCAAAGAAACATTTAGATAAATAATTACAACCGCCTCGTACATAAAGTACAGTGAAAATATTAACTTCAAATTACATGAGATTTGAAGTTCGCTCTCAGCATGAAGCACGCCTCTGGGAGCTTTAATAAATTTGAAATTATCATCAAACATATTATTCCAGTTATCAAGTATTTGAAACCTTATTTCTTCCATGAAACGCCATTTTGGAACAAAGAATAACTGAGTGACGTCACAATGTTAACGGCTTTCAAAGAAAACTGTTTCAAGACATCAACTCCAACTGATATGTTACGAAATAGACTAAAATGAAATAGTTTCAAAATATTATTAATATTGACAAAGTATTCTATGTATATTATAATATTCAATAAATATAAATTCAATGAACAACCATCATATATTTCAATCATATTATATTAATATACAAAAACATACGTATTTTATTATAAATAAAGATACAAACTAATATAATATGAGCTGCATTATGCAACACGTAGTCAAGACTAAAAATAAATATTTATTAATTAACATAAAAAAATTGTATCTTCAAATAAGTTGTTTCTTATGACTGTTAATAAATCCATGAGTAATACTGAATTATGTGTTTTTAGACTTGACACTTTATTGCATAAACACGCTCATGTAATATCATTTATAAACATCTTATTGTCAGAGGAATATTAAGAACATTTCATTAAATTATGTAAAGACAATATCCTCTTTATTTTGTGTTGAGTAAAAAATTACATGTAATATATACAAATGACAGGATTTCGTTCAAAATTACAAAAAAATTAAACGTGTGTTATGTTATTGTTAATAAATTTATTAAATTCCAAATCTTATATCAGAATGTGTTAAAATAAATATTATTATATAATGATACGAACTGATAAGTGTGTTTGTTTGTTTTTCGTAGATTTTTATTATAATATTACATTCACAATATATTTATATAAAAATGTTCAAATGACATTTTGTACCTAACGTAGTCTTTATCAGTGATTGATAACTTGTTATCAAACACATTTGAATCACAACAGCCACGAAAAGTAACTTTGAAATTTGAGATATTGGCAAAATACACAATTACTTACATTTTTGTTTCAAAATTTTATAAAAGAAAAAGTATAAAACGTCAAAATTTGTTATACTCGTATAACAAACACCAAAGAACTTGTCACTTATGTTTTTTTGTAATTTACAAAAACTCATTTCTTCTCACTGGCGGTGTCAGGCACGTCATTGGTATTTTTTTATTATATTTATTTATTTATCATCGGAATGTATTTAGTCTTAATGAAACAAAAAAAATATAAAGAACAAATTCTTCATTACGATTCGAACCTGTGACCACGGTGGCACGCGCTAGCGCTCTGTAATCTAAGCCATTGGGACAACTGCAATTTGATGAATCGTATTTGCTTCTGTCATCGTGATGGAAGATATAGACATTGAAAAATAATATAGTACATGAATATTTGTGCATAAATAAATATAAATTGTTCAAAAATATCTGTTTCGACAATAGTACCGATAGAATTACTTATATAAATTATAAATTCACTAATAATACAGGGTATGTAAACCATCGACATCAAAATATTATTATATATATATACATATGTATATAGTCTATGCTGGAGCTATTCTGTTCATGACGGTGGTGTACGCGAGACCCAGCGCCCACGACACCTCGTGGCCATTCACCTTCTTGAACAACTGGAAATAACATTATTATATATTGTATGTACACTACCGTCCAAAAGTTTAAAAAGCACATCTGTTATTGGCCAAAACGAAACAACACCTGCTATAGGCGGTAAAAAATTGTTATTAATGTTATCTTTGCAGCTTTTTAACATTGTTTACATATTAATAAAGATTTATGACTTAAGACTGCGGTTGCTTTCTTTTGTGGTTTGAAGTGTTGCTGTCGGTGTTTTATATTTAACTTTTTTGGGTCCTGTTTAGTCGCAGTTGAGTATTGGCAAGCGCAAGTTGTGACATTACAATTATCTGTATTCGGAAATTATTGTCTATGGCTTTTCCCGTATTTTTTCTTCTGAAAATAGCAATACGCAAGCAAATCACGCTTGAACAGCGAAGTGCTATTTGTATAATTCGAAAGGAAGGATACAGTGAACGTCAAATTGCAGCAACGCTTAAAATTTCTTGCAAAGATATTCACTACACTTTTGCAAGAAAACAAGAAACGGGACAAACGCAGACAGATAAAGGATAGCCAGGCCTAACACCACAACTACTCAAGAGGATAGCTTCATCTGAGTTCTGTCTAAACGGAATCGAAGCTTAACAGTGCCACAAATTACTGTAACAGTACCACAAATTACTGTAACAGTGATTAGCACGCGAGAAACGCCCATCTCAGTAACAACTGTTAAACGACGACTTCTGTGGTTCTAAGAGGATGTGTTGCTAGTAAGAAGCCCAAATTAACAATTCGATACAAGATAAATAGACTATGGACAAAGACACAAAAATCATTTCAAATCAAAATTGAAATTTCAGATTTTCGGATCCAACAGACGTGTGATTGTGCGCCGATCAAAAGAAGGAAGAGGTTCCGAAGCGTACAGTGCCAACAGTGAAACATGGTGGTGGTAGTGTGATGGTTCGGTGATGTTTCGGGGACAATAAACCCGGAAATTTTCTGAGGATAACTGGAAAACTAAACAAAGAAGATTATTTAAAAATTCTTCGGAACACGGCCGTACCCTGTGAACTAAATCTGATTGGTCCTGAATTTACATTTAAGCAATTCTAAGCAATCGTCCAAACTACGCCAAAACTTTTAAAAGAAAAAGACAAAATAAAACTCATGATATGGCCACCGCAGTCACCTGATCTGTCTCCAATAGAACTTGTCTGGGATGAACTCGATAGGAGAGTAAAAAAGTGCTCTCCTACTAGCTCAGAATATTTATGGCAGTTATTAAGAGAGTGAATGGAGCAAGTTAGATTAAGATTTTTTTAAGAAGTTAATTCATAGAATGCCTAAAATTTGTACTAAAATCATTAAAGCAAAAGGTGGTCACTTTGATGAAGATAAAATTTGATTGTTTTCCATTATTTGTTAATTTTTTCTTTGGTCTAAGTTACTTTTTTGTTAAATTTCTATTTTATATCGATAAAAGTAATTGAAGATCGCAAAATTTTGTTTTATTTGAATTCACCTCGCTGCTTCCAAACTTTTGGACGATAGTATTTGTATTAGTGTTGTAACGAATGTCATTTTTTGTACATATGCGAATGGTAATGCGAATATCTGCTACCGCGATTCGCAAAAGTGGATGAGGATGATTTTTTTAATTTGATCCACTTTATCTAAGGCTAGGTGGTAGTCTCGTTCAACCGAGGTGTATGTTAAATAAATAAATACATAACGACACAGTGAAGATTGATAAAGTGATTACGAAGTTAAGGTACTTTTCTTCTATTTAAAAACATAAGTAATTAATGAATTGTTTGTTGCCTCAGAACTTTTTACCGGGTAGTTTAGATTTTTTTTTATTTATTTAAATGTTTCCCGTACATAAATATAAATTTCATTGATGTTGGAACCTTGACTTCGGAGTCACATCAGAGAACTCTTAAAATGATGTCGTCAAAATAGACTGTTTCGTTCGCAATTTAATTGTGATACTTGAGGTATATTATGTTGGACCTTCATTGTCGGAAGACAGATTTCGTGGTCTTGTTATTTTCGTCAACGATCCTTCATCGTGTATGTATAATATTTTTTTTGCGTTCAAATCTGATAAAGCTCTGCCTTCCTTACTTTTTATACGACTAAGTGCAACATATATTTACTTACCCTTTTGTTTTTTTAACCAAGGTCGATAAAGCTCTTTCGAGGGTCGTATCCTATAATTTGTGCACTGTAACTGCCCAGCTTAATATTACAGGCAGCATACGGTACCACATCTCCGTACAGATGGTTATTGGATATTAACAAAGTTAAAGCACGTGTCAGTCTTTGCATACGAGTATCCACAACTAATTCTTTATAAAATTAAAGGTTCTCCAGACTTGCCACTACCAAAACTAAAAGAGATTGTTCTCGTTTCTGTTGTGACCGTTTATCTATTCCCACAAAGTCCTTTACATATACTATTACCTGCTATTACACTTATTTTGACCAGAAGAGTTCTTAAGTCTTACAATGTTTAAAACAGTGTAATGCTACTTAAAAACCGTTCTTCCCCGCTTCTCAAATTAGCTAATTCAGGCGGTACTTACAGAAGTATCATTACAATATATAGTGTGTGGAATTTTCAACTGTTATTGTCACAGCGAGAGCACGAAGTTATTGTACCTAAAGTAATCAGTTGTTCAGGTAACAGCTTACTATGTATATCTCGCTCGTGAATTGGAACGCTGTTGTGGATAAAGACTGGCAAACGGCACATGGTACAACAGCAAAAATATTAATAGCCGCTTCAAAAGATTGTTTATATGTGATATCCCTACAAACATGGCTTGACGCATTCTAGTATTTCCCCCATTTAAATGCAATGCCCGTGTAAAATTTTACAAAAAAAGCTAATTTTTAAATAATTGCTGTAAATAATTATTAGGTATAATTTCGTTTGACGAGACAAAATATCAACATGGTTATTGGAGTGGTCAAGTAAACTTCGTCCGGGATTTACCGCGGAGCGTGATAATTAGTCCATCGCAACTGCTGTGTTGTTTCACATCATTCAGTCGATGTTAATTTGCAATAAGTGTCCGTCAATACTGTTGTAAAAGTTCGTTGATTTAATAAATATGCTTATATGTATATTATAAAAATATAATTGGTATTTGATTTGATTCTTAATTTTAATTTTATAAGCAGAAGAATAGATGAAATGACTGAAGATATTAAAAAATATCTTGTTGAAAAGCTGAAAACAAGAAAACTTTTTGCCAATGGATTTATCAACTTTGAGAAGCAATGAGGCATTATATAACTTACCTAAGATATATTGATAACGGACATTTAGATGAAGAAATGTTGTTCTATAAAAGATCAGACGGCACCACTACCTCCAAAGATATATATAACAAGCTAAAAAACTAAAAAGACCCTCAATGATATATCAATGATAAATATATATTGTGCTGTAGGTGGGCAAGAAAAATGCCCCTACTATTATGGACAAGAATAATGGCTGCAAAAAATTTAATGAAAGATGCGAATTCAGAAATGATTGCTGTGAATTGTGTTATTCATAATGAAAACTTGGTAGCTAGAAACATCTCGCCTGCTCTAAATGAAGTACTATATAAAGTAATAAACAAATGCTATTAAAGCCAGTACCAAATGTGAGCGTCTTTTCAAGCTATTATATGAAAAACAAAATGAAGACCATGGGAGGAAACTATTTGAAATGATTTATGGAACTGTTTGATACTTTTAGTGAATTTCATCGAATAGACTGAAATGATGTATCTGTTAACAATCTCTGGTGAAACATTTGTGAGTTATCTATTCGATATGTTTGAAAAACAACTTCAAGGATTAAATGGAACTGTTATCGATGCGAAAACGAAGATATTTGGTTTCATTACCAATATTGAGTTATTTCAGAAACATTACCAACAAAAACTTACATCAGTTTTGGGTTTGAACAAAATATATTCGCAATATTTGATTTGATATCTGTCAATTATATTATATATATTGGGAACATGCCCAGATATTTTTATGTATTTTTAATATACCATCTATTGTATCTGCAGTACATATATTGTATAAATTTCAGTTTTCCGCGCTTTACCAATAATTGCAAACGCAAATCCGTAATTTTGCATTACTAGGTTTCAGACGCTTGGTTTAGTTTAGTTTGATTCTATTAAATCAAACCAAACTTAGAACTGTAAAGAATGTCGTGTGGTTGGTTCATTTTGTGGAGATTCTATAATTTCAAAAATATTACTTTTATATATATGTTTGTATGTATGTATATATTATTCATGCGCCAGATGAACTGACGCACGGACATCATCATTACCTTCACAACATCACCACTTTAACAACATCACCATCTTCACAACATCATCATCAGGATCGAGGAAGGAGTAAAGAAGTTGCTCAAAACAACATGTAATAGGCTAAGGAGTCCATATAAAGGATATGATTACGACAAACATTAATCAAAAACCTCGAATTATTTCAAATTATCATAATTAATATATAAATGTATATCAAGGAACAATGGAGATACACAATATTTGACAAATCACATATATATATACGAGGGGAGATCCATAAGTTCGTGGAATGGAGAGGATGGAGCGGGGAGAAGGTCGCTCACTTAGTGTCATACGAATCGGAGACTCATCATTAGTATAAATACCGAGTTTCAACCCGATTGCGTCATTCGTTTACGAACAGTCGCCTGCTGAACAAGTCAATCCGGAAGAAAACTGAAACTATAAAGAAAATTGAACACCGCGCTGTGATAAAATTCCTTACCAAGCAAGGAAAGAACGCTCAAACCATTTTGAATGAAATGGAAGTCGTTTATAGGGAACAGTGCCTTAGTAAATCAATGATTTACAAGTGGCATGGTCTTTATAAACATGGTCGAGAGTCAATTGAAGACGACCCCTGCTCAGGAAGGTCAGTTGAGGCCACCACATCGGACATCGTCGAAAAAGTGGAGAAAATTGTACTAGAGGATGCCCGTTTGAAGAAAAAACAATTATCTGCATTAGTTGGAGTATCAGATACCATCATTTTGCAAATCCTACATGATCACCTGGGTATGACAAAGGTCAGTGCAAGATGGGTACCGAGAATGCTCACGCCGTTTCAGAAAGAGCAGCGCGTCGATGCGTCAAAGCATTTTTTGGAGTTGTGTGGAGATAAACCTGCACAGATTTTGGACCGAATTGTTACTGGAGATGAAACATGGGTTCATCACTTTGAGCCTGAGTCCAAACAAGAGTCCTTGCAATGGCATAAAAAGGGGACACAACCGCCAAAGAAATTCAAGGTGACGGAGTCGGCTGGAAAGACGATGGCTACTATTTTTTGGGATTGTGAGGGGATAATCTTGATTGATTACAAAGAAAAGGGAAGGACTATAACCGGAGAATACTACGCAACGATATGAGAAAAATTAAAGGATACCATCAAGGAAAAGCGGCGAGGAAAATTGACAAAGGGTGTGTTGCTCTTGCAAGACAACGCACCGGTTCACAAGAGCAGAATTGCAATGGCTGCTCTACACACGCATGGGTTCGAATCCATAGTTCACCCACCCTACAGTCCAGACCTGGTCCCAAGTGACTTTTTTTTACTCCCCAATTAAAAAAAAGTCTTAAGGGGAAGGAAATTTTCCGACGACAATGAGGTAAGGGAGGCAATTTCGGCTCATTTTGACGGAAAAGATAAAACATATTTTTATAGTGGTTTAGAAAAA
The DNA here is from genome assembly GCA_918358695.1 of Melinaea menophilus ssp. n. AW-2005. NCBI lineage: Eukaryota > Metazoa > Arthropoda > Insecta > Lepidoptera > Nymphalidae > Melinaea > Melinaea menophilus. The sequence goes on along the minus strand of OU911058.1, from coordinate 15,826,794 downwards.
TTAATTCATAGGTCTAATAAATGTATTGAGGTTAAGGGTAAATATATTGAAAAGGAAAAATAGTTTTGTTGTTTTATTTTATTTAGATCCCTTTCATTCCACGAACTTTTGGACCTCCCCTTGTATATATATATATATATATATATCACTATGTCTCATGTAACAGACAAATATAAAAACCAAATTAGAACGGTAGAAACAAAAACATCTGCGATAAAGACCGCCAAAAAATTATAAACCCCATAAGAAACAGATTATATTCGTATACAGAGTATGAATCACAGACGGAGGAACGAAGAACGAAAAGAACCGAAAGAACGAAAAGAACAAAAGATGGGAAAAAACGCATTCTTATTCATCTTTATCAACGCACTAGATGTATTAATGTATTATGAAGTTATTATTATAATAATAATTTTACCACAGACATAAGAACAATTAGACCTGAGACAAGTCAGCCAAAAGACAGAAATATTATATACTGTGAATATAGATTTAATAAAATATAGAACGGACATGAAGTTATAATATAATCATAGATGATATTAATTAAATTCAACTATTGAGGTATGATAAAGCTATCGAAAACCATCTTTTTCTCCATAGTCAACCAATAAGGTAAAAAAAGAGTATATGCTATAAAAGATTATTTTTTCCTTTTTTTGGTGTTCAAAAGCTAAATAAAGTTAACTCACGGATATGGGTTCGCTGTCCCTTATCTTGTAGACGTCCTGTAGCAGCGTGATCACGTACACTAGGTCGATGCAGGCCCAGGGTTGCTCCACGTTGGAGGCGGAGCAGGCCTTAAGCGCCGCCGACCGGTACTGAGACACCGACACCGTACCTCCCACCATCACGTCTATATACGTCATTCAATAACATTAAAAAATATATATTAATATACACGATTTACTTGCTCCTACTCATACGTACGCATACGCACACGCACACGCACACAAATGTACATTAACATACAGCCAGTCTACACTCACACATACTCATACTCATACGCACGCATAATCACACACACATACAAATATTTTGCATCTCAACATCTATATCTTTCGATAAAGTACTTTTATTATGTTTTTTTATATTTTAAACATGTATATCATATTAGTGTAATCCTATTTGGTCTTAACCATATGCAAATATTGTACAGAGCTTTAATTTTGTAACACTGTTGGATAACCAAATTGATAAATAAATAAATAAATTATTTTTGACAACCCTAATGGTTAGGTTTTGACGCGTGATACGTACCAATAATCCCGGCATCGGCGGCCACGTCGTAGAAGTAGCTCATGGCGGCGACCGCGCCCCGCGGCGGCTGCGACGGCTCCCAGTCCAGCGTGGCGCGCGTGTATCGCGACACGAGCGCCGCGCACCGACTGAACACCGCGTCGCGCTTCATGTTGGCGGGACGAGCCGCGCCGCTGGGGGGCGTTCCATTTATGAATTACAATGCTTTTTCAAAAAGTTTCGTTTTATTCAAACTCTTTGTTGTTGTTTTTTTCTAAATTTGTTTCATTTTATTCACGACTTTTATTTTAATTGAGAATGTTTTTTAATTCAAATTGAGAATGTCTTTTAATTCGATTTAAAAAATATATATTCAATATTCTATATATATATATATATGCTGATAGACACTGAAACCTGTTCTTAATTTTGGATTAAAAGGAGGTTCAATATATTTATTTTTTAATTTGATGGGTGTATAAAATGTTCCTAATTTGATGCTTATATTTTAATTAAGAGACTCACCTTATAACATACTGTTTGTTCGCGTACGTCCACTTCTCCTTCTGTACAATGGGATCCACGCAGACCGAGGTGAATTCGCTAGTGTTATCGTCGTTAGCCTCCATTCGGAAAACTCCATATCTCGCCGCCAGAAGACCCAGTTTAAGGTAACTAGAAAAGTATAATATTAAATATTTATTTTATATTACAATTCGTATATTAGTTCGACGAAATATTGTCTGGATATATGTCTGGAAGATCTCTTATAGTTGAAACACTTCTTTGAACTATATATATATTTTTTAGGGTTCCTTAGTCCACTAGGAACTCTTGTCTATCTGTACGCCTAGTTCATAAACTCTTAGTACTAGAGATCTGTAATTTACCGCCAATGTAATAAAATTATTTTTTTAGGTAAGTTCCTCTACACGTATAGTAAATGTTGTATTTTCTCCGACCTACGAAGTGGGGAATCGTTTGAAAGGTATTTAAAAAAATATGATAGGTTCGCCCAAACCATAATTCAAGATTCAAAAGCCCCCCCCCTTAATTTGTTTTGGAGTTACAACAAAATTACAGCAGTAGTACATATAACGAATTTAAAAGAAAAACTATCAGAGCCAAGTTAGCTTTACAGGTTTACGAGTAAGTCTTTTAACATAAAATATATATATTTGTGGTTATATTACAAACGAAGTAAATCTTAGAAGATATATCAAAATAATGTAATATGGTATAGTATATCTTTAAATAATCTACAAAAAGATGGCGACTGTATAATCCATCTAACCATCATACCGGCATATATCATATGTATCATATATTATATGTTATATGTGTGTATGTATGTATGTATGTACCTGTGAGTGTAGAGGGTGATGTTTTCACCGGCCGGTACCACGTACTGGTCGCCCGCCGGGTACTGTTTGACATCCTTTTCGCTGAGTTGGTATGTTATCTGTGTTGAACCACCTCCTAAATCCAACGCGGCCATCGTGTCGCCGGCCATCAGATCTGAAAAAGACGTACTCTGATTAATATTTGATGATGATAAATAGATATTATCATATTTTATTTATTTTTTATAACAAATTGTGGTAATTTATCATGGATGAGGATAAGTTTATTTCACTACAACGATCGAACCCGAGACTTAACTAATTATTTAAAGTTTTGAAACCACTATGTCATATAGTCACAATCAAGGTAAATTATAAAAAAATATTCAAATTGAATTGAATTGGATTGGATTGGATTGGATTGTGCTGAAAATAAAGAAGAACACTGTTGGTAACGCCACCTTGTGGCTTTATATTCATAATAGTGAATGAGTCAATTATATGTGACATCGCAATCCATTTCCTTCACTCTTCCTTAAACCATGCACACCAGCGCCAACTGCGGCGCCCGGTCATTCAAGCATTGGATACAGCACTAATCGCATCGGCAGAGGACGAATCCCTATATCTCCGTCTTCAACTCCAGCTCATCGCCCGATCTTTAAGTATTGCACTTCAGGATCGTGAAGAGACATTGTTATAGTCTCCCGCTATTAAGTGGTAGTGCCAAATCGTGACCGCGAGTGTTAATGACGTCTATAGAACTAGCCTGCGTGTTTGAACTTTAACCGTCACGCGCCGTCGACCTTCCTGGATTATCTGGCTGGAGCTGCCCTGGATTCTGAGGTTGGTGCACGCATGGTTCCTATTTACTACACATTTTTACAATTTACTGCTCCCCGGTGAGCGTGTCGAAGGTTACTAGAATTGTGTTTTGGCGCCACCAACTGTTATTAACTTACCATGCAATAAATTAACTGTGTACCAAATAAAGATCCCTTCATCGGATCCTTCCATTATTTCTACGCTGTTTGGTCCGCCATCATAACCCAACCTGAAAATATATAAATATATTATATATAATATTACTAGCTGTTTATGTAAACCTTACATATTGGGATGTCAGTTTATTTCATGAAATAAATCGTATTATTCGTAAAATGTAAAATAATGTTAAATTAAATCTATATATAATAAATTGTAAATGAATAATATAAATAATAAAAAACATATATTTTTCCACCAAAATAGATATTCGCATTTCAACAAATACACTACTAATAAAGTTTTTAATTAATTATCATATTTCATACTCACTTGGTTATAGCTTTGGCGACTTCCTCCACCAGCTGCTGGGCCTTCGCCTTGGGTAAGAGGCGGAGCCCTGCGGTGGCTCGCACCGTGAGCGGAGTTGAGCGACGCCTGTCCTCCGGGATGAGGTGCTCCGCTCTCTTAACTAACTGTACTATCGTATCAGCACCCTAGATATAATAGATAGATAGAATTTGATGGTTATAATTTATAAATTTATTTATCCTCATATATTGTATTGAATTATAATTTAAATTAGTATGGAGTTTTTTCCTTTATTGGTACTTTGGTTAGAGTGTAGCTTAAACAAATATTTTTGACTTGTGTAAGCGGATCCAGGGTACAAACTGGTGTCAAAATTACATTAAGGGGTTAGGGGTAGTCAGAATTTTCAAAAAATCGTTTTTTTTTTGCATTTTCTTAAAGTATAATATTTTAAAAATATTGTGTGAAAATTTGAAGTGAATCCGACCAATTCTTTTCGAGTTATTTAACAATGACCAAAGGACGCTCGGGTGCTACGAGGCATTCGAGAGCAGGTAGCTAGAATCAGCTGCAAGCAACCGACCTTTCGGGTTTCATTGTCATGAATATCTCCCCATTTTAATGTATTTATAATTATATATATATATATATAAATCCTTCTACATATATTCACAATTTGTAGGTAGTACAAGAATTGAAAAATAATTTTTGGTTGCCAGTATACCTGTAGTCGTTGCACTGATCAGTCGATAGTTTTGTGATAAATTATTTCTCAAGTGAATTAAATTATTAACCATGGGACGTGATTCTAGAAAGGTTTCAAGAGAACTTCGGAGTTCTGAAAAAATTAATAAGTCGCGTTCAGTCTAAAGAAAGAATGTTTTTAATCCGAAAACAGCCGAACGTGATGAAAGTATTCAGAGTACATCTTCTAAAAAATTAAAACAAAACACTGAAGATGATGTACCTGAAGACAGCAGTACTGAATTTCGAATAATAAATTTTATTCAGGTATTCCCTGCAATTTCTGCTCTTATAAAATGTAAAAAATGTGATGGAAATGTAGTATTTCAAACAGCAAGTACACGTGGGCTGGGATTCAAAATTGTAGTTGCATGTAATAACTGTGGAAATGAATATATTCCTTCCTGTTCTTTCGTTGGGCATTCTTATGAAATAAACAGACGTTTCATTTTGTAATGAGAATACTAGGAACAGGATACGAAGGATTGTGCAAGTTTTGCGGCCTGATGGACATGCCGTCTTTTTTAGATAAATCTACGCATACAATTTTACTGAACCAGATTTTGAATTGTAGTAAAATCGTCGCAGAAACCTTCATGACGAAAGCTGTGAATGAAGAAAAGCAAGCAATGCCAACAACTGAAAATGAAGATATAAATCATCTAACTGTATCGGGAGATGGAACCTGGCAAAAACGGGGATATACATCGTCATTTGGAGTTTCTTCTATAATTGGCTATTTTACTGGAAAGATTCTTGACATAAACATTAAAAGTGCATATTGTAAGCTATGTGAGTATTGGAAAAAAAAACAAATACTGTTGAGTTCCAGGAATGGTATCAATCGCATGAAGATGTGTGTTCTGCTAACCATAAAGGGTCTTCTGGGAAAATGGAGGTGGATACGATGGTCGAAATGTTTTCGTATTCTGAAACTAAATATGGAGTTAAGTATGCCAACTATATTGGTGATGGTGACTCCAAAACCTATTCAGGAATTATAAAATCAGATCCTTACAAAAATACAACTGTAAATAAAAAGGAATGTATAGGGCATGTCCAAAAGCGGATGGGGAGTCGATTACGTACGCTGAAGAGTAACCAAAAAGGTCTTGGTGGTCGAGGTAAGCTCACAGGAAAAGTAATAGACAAACTAACTGTGTACTATGGTTTAGCAATACGCCGGCATTGTGATTCTATTGAAAATATGAAATCTGCTATAATGGCAACCTTTTATCACTACGGCTCGAGTGATGAAAAACCGAATCATGATATGTGTCCAAAAGGCGAAGAATCTTGGTGCTCTTACCAGCGCGCTGAAGCAAGAGGAGAGCTTGATACCTATTCTTACGATTATTCTCCCTTACCTTCTGATGTTTTAAATGCTATCAAGCCTATATACGAAGATCTTAGTAATGAAAATTTACTTTCAAGATGTGTAGGTGGATTCAATCAAAATAATAATGAAAGCTTTAACCAACTAGTATGGAAAATATGCCCAAAAACGGTAAATACTAGTTATACTATCGTACAAATAGCTGCATACGTTGCTATGTGTATATTTAATGAGGGTATAAATTCATTATTAGTTTTGATGAATACACTAGGACTTAATTGTGGGCCTAATTCTCATCGGTATGCAGAAAGAATGGACGCTGCACGTATCAAAGTAGCAGATAAGCGCGCTAATGATAACACCCGAGAAGGTCGATTGCACCGTAGGCACCAGCAAATCGATATTTTGGAAGCTGCTATGACGGCTGAAGAGCTATTATATGGTCCAGGAATAGATGACTCAGTGTAAGTTATTAAATAATTCTTATAATTCGACATAAATCCATAGCAAAACTTTAAATGCGTTTTTTTCAAAACTATGTTTTCTGAACTGGTGATCACTGTAACTTAAAAACTGCTTGGTAGATTTCAATAAAATTTATTGTACTTTTGAAAAACATTAAAAACTCGTGCCTGATCGAAGGATTTTTTTTTTCAAAAATTTCGTATTTTCTTTAACAATAAACTGTCGGTTTTTTTCTCGAAAATTTGAAAAAAATTTCCTGAGGCCGCCATTTTGTTAATTTCGAAAAAAAAAAAGCTTCGATCAGGCACAAGATTATCTATTAATAAAACTAATTTTTCTTGTCCGATTGATTTTAGATGAATCTCCAAGGACTTATGATGATCACCGCAAAGGACTTCGGGAGGAACGGGCTCTACAAAAACAGCGATAACTTTTTGAATTATTAATTTTTTTTTTTGAAATTTTCGTGAAGTCGAATCGAAACGTGTTCTAATAAAGCTATGTTTTTATTTTTGTCAAATAAAGTAATTAACTACAAAAAAAAAATATTGAAAATCATCATTTTTTCAGGCCTCTGAGTATCCCTAACCCCTTAAAGACAGTGTAGTCAGTAAGTATGCTACCATCGGAATGCTGCTCTGATGAAGAGGCCAGAAACTCAACAGCCGCTCTTTTTAAATGAAATTTAACTTAAGTTACACACATTTCGATCAACTAAAAACTCTTGACCGCCATGATCGATATACAGTAATAATCCTCCCTATAACACGGTAGATTCGTTCCGCGTTATAGGAGAACGCGTTGTAGGAATATTCTTGTATAACGCATTATATACAAATAACTTCCGATTAACTTTTCTCGTTAAGGGCGGTTTAAATGGAATATTAAAGAAAAACTTAATTAATTTAAATTTTTACTTAATTTTATTTAATTTATATAACAATTTTTTATATATAATATAATATAATACATATTTAATTTTTTAACAACACAATGTGCAAAGGTAAGTGAAATTAATTGTGAACTGTAAAAAATAATTATAAATTTCATAGTATAGAAATATAACCTACTAAATCCCCGCGTTATATGAGGGAACACACGTAATGTAATGCGAGGGACTGAAATCGCGCTATATGAAAACGCGTTATAAGAGTACCGTTATAGGGGCATTATAGGGGGCATTACTGTATTTTGTAAAACATAATAATAATCATATGATATCACTTACCTTCTCCGGGTCATCCACGTATGACGAGAGACCTGGTTTGGTCTCTTCAAAGTATTCCTCAACTAAATCCAAATTTGCTTGACCAAATACTGAAAACGTACAAACATTTTACAAACATATTTATAAAAAAAAACGTTCTTAATTGTTTAAATATATAATAAAAAAATCGAAGCAAAATCATTTAGTGAAATATTTTTTTTATTAAATTATTTTTTACGTAGAAATTATAAATGTTATGACAGTCGCTGGCAATAACTAGTCTTTACATATAAAAATTCAGTCAGGTTATATGTTTCCGCTAATCTCCGAAACCGCTGAACCTATTTCGATGAAATTTTTGAAATATCTGTTATTTGGTCCAAAGCAACTAGAATATTTTTTTATATCATGTTTTTCATACATTTTTTTCATTTACAAGTTTAAAAAATTCCAAACGATTTAATAATAAAAATTTTAATAAACGTAAAATAGTTTAATAGCAGACGAAATCGCTGGCAACCCCTAGTGTATCCTAGAAATATGATGCTCATCTGCAATTATGGTAAAATTATGACAAAGAAGAGAAGAGAAGAGAATAGAAGAATCAAAATCATCCGAAATATATTGAATACGATTTTGTATAAAAGGAAATAATAAAAATTTTATATATTTTAACTTTATCTTCTTTTATTGTTCCTTTTAAGATAGCGACAGATATCTTTATGGTGCTTCAACTATTATTGATATCAAATATATTTTAATATTATCTAACGTAGCAAATACATTTAATTCATATGTTAATAAGTTTATCAGTTAATCGGAAATAGTATAAAGAGAATGTTCAAATGAATAGTGATAAGAAACAGGAACGAGATAAAATACGAGACAGGTATATTTATATACTGTCAAACTATATTGGTTAATTGCTTATTTCAATTATTCTTTAGTTTTAATATAATGAAATATTAATATTATAATGTATCTAAATATACTTAGCATTTACGCCATTATTAATAATTTTAATTATTACGTAAATATAAAATAATGTTATTTTATTAATCAACCGGAGCGCCACCTATTGAGTAGAATTTGTGATTTCTGTTAATTAAATTTTTAGATTTAGTCCATAATGAGTGAATGTTAAATAAAATTTTGTTATAATTTATCATGTAACACATGAACATCCTACATGATATGAATATTTAACCACTCTTTGAGAAAAATTTACGAGTATCATCATGCAAAAGTTCATCAAATTTGTTACAGCAATGTCTCATACATTGCTTATACCATGAAGCTAAAGTTTATCGAATTTGTTTCAGCAATGTCTCATACATTGGTCATACCATGTAGCTAAAGTTTATCAAATTCGTTTCGGCAATGTACAAGTATTATGTTGCAAAAGTTTATCAAATTCGTCTCAGCCATGTACGGGTACCATGTAGCTAAAGTTTAGCAAATTCGTTTCAGCAGTGTAAGAGTATCATCTTGCAAAATGTTATTAAATTCGTTCCAGAAATATACGTTTATCGTGTTGCAAAATTTTATAAAACTCGTTTCAAATTAATACGAGTACCGTGTTGTAGACTTTTATCAAACCCGTTTGATAATTATACGAGTATCGTATTGCAAAATTTTATCAAACTCGTTTCAAAATTATACGAGTACCGTGTTGTGAAATTTTATCAAACTCGTTTGGTAATTATACGAGTATCGTATTGCAAAATTTTATCAAACTCGTTTCAAAATTATACGAGTACCGTGTTGTGAAATTTTATCAAACTCGTTTGATAAATATACGAGTATCGTATTGCAAAATTTTATCAAACTCGTTTCAAAATTATACGAGTACCGTGTTGTGAAATTTTATCAAACTCGTTTGAGAATTATACGAGTATCGTGTTGCAAAATTTGATCAAACTCGTTTCTAAATTATACGAGTACCGTGTTGTGAACTTTTATCAAACTCGTTTGAGAATTATACGAGTATCGTGTTGCAAAATTTTATCAAACTCGTTTCAAAATTATACGAGTATCGTGTTGCAAAATTTTATCAAAGTCGTTTCAGAATTGAACGAGTATCGTGTTGCAAAATTTTATCAAACTCCTTTCAAAATTATACGAGTACCGTGTTGTGAACTTTTATCAAACTCGTTTGAGAATTATACGAGTATCCTGTTGCAAAATTTGATCAAACTCGTTTCTAAATTATACGAGTACCGTGTTGTGAACTTTTATCAAACTCATTTGAGAATTATACGAGTATCGTGTTGCAAAATTTTATCAAACTCGTTTCAAAATTATACGAGTATCGTGTTCCAAAATTTTATCAAAGTCGTTTCAGAATTGAACGAGTATCGTGTTGCAAAATTTTATCAAACTCCTTTCAAAATTATACGAGTACCGTGTTGTGAACTTTTATCAAACTCGTTTGAGAATTACACGAGTATCGTGTTGCAAAATTTTATCAAACTCTTTTCAAAATTATACGAGTATCGTGTTGTAAAGTTTTATCAAACTAGATTCAGCAATGCACGAGTATGGTGTTGCAAAATATTTAAAAAATCGTTTCAGCAATGTAAGGGAATCATGTTGCAAATTGTCATCAAATATTTTCTGGTTAAAAGGTCGAGAAATAAATATGAATAAAAATATAATAAAAAATCACTAACCTGTAAACGGCACTCTGAACTTATAAGCCAGGACCCTAGTCCCGGATGATCCAGCATCTATGATGACGGCGTGGTGGTAGACGCTCTCGTAGCCAAGGGATTTGGCGATACCATCGAACCACTGTGTCTGGCCCGCGAAAAGCCCTAAAAGTAACCAGAAATTATTATGGTTATTTTATTTCTTTCAGTTGTGACCAGGGTCTGGCGAAAGCCCTAAAATCCACAACTAAGACATTTTGTGTTCTTTATGAAACATACAACAAACTACGCACGCTACGTTCAAATCTAGAACACATTGATATATATGGCTTAAAAACTATTCCTATTTTGATTAACTAATCTTAAATAATAAATAATTGTTCAGTTATAGTTTAAATTACTTACAATTTAGATATAGATACGTAAACCAAACTATAATCTAATAATAGTCACAAATGAGATAGAAAGAGTTCGAAAAGAGTATATCTCTTAGAGTTTTTAATAGCCTTTATATCTAAAGATAATATTCTTAGATAGATAGACTGTGCAAGCTATAAGGCTATCAGTATATTTAGCTTGGGCGGTAAAGTTTATGCTAAAATACTAACGAGAAGAATGCAAGAGAGATCTGAAAGGCTGTTGTGGGAGGTCCAAGGAGATTTTAGACCTAGAATGGTGTATAGATCATATTTTTCCTCCGCATGATCACGAAAAAGTTTTTGGCCCTAAACCCAAAGGTTTTCTGTGCTTTTGTGGATTTGGAAAAGGTGTTTGACAGGGTTGTGAGAAAGAAATTATGGGAGATACTGCCCCGATACAATGTGAGCGGACCCTTGCTATAGGCTGTAAAGTCTCTTTACAGAGATCACTCAGTCTGTGTGCGAGTAGGAGCTAACATGTCGCCCTGGTTTGACATCCAATCGGGTGTTAAGCAAAGTTGCGCTATGTCAGCTTGGTTGTTCAATTTGTATTTGGATAGTTCTCTCCAAGGCGTGAAAGACAGTGACATGGGAGTGAAAGTTCTGATATTTGAAAGAAATGAAGAAAGAACAGAATGTAAGATCAACGTGAATGGTAAGATAATAGAACAAGTGAATGAAGTGGTATATTTGGAAAGTATGTTTAGCAGAGACGGAAGATACGAAATGGATGTGGAAAGGCGTATTGCTGCCGGTAACAGAGTCAACGGTGCTTTGGCTGCATTGTTGAGACGGCGAAACATCAGGATAGCTGCACGTTTGGCTGTACACAATGCGGTTTTGCTACCGACGCTGTTATACGGCAGCCAAATTTGAGTAACACAGAAGAAGAATGTAAGAAAGATGAATGCTGTGGAGATGCGATATCTTCGCAGAATATTCGGAGTCAGTCTAGCTGATCGAATCCGCATTGAAAAGATCCACGGAATGGCAGGTACTAGCGAAGATGTCACGGTAAGAATGAAGAAGAACCTGCTCAGGTGGTTTGGGCACGTCGATCGAACGAGTGATGAAAGAATGATAAAAAGATTTATCCAGGAAAAGTGAGCGGTAGCAGGGGGAGGCCTCGAGTGACCTTCGAAAACACAGTATCTATGATACTGGAGGAAGGTCACGTAAAAAGCATGAGGTGGAGGAGGGCATGTATGAAAAAGTTGATTGATGTCTGTGGCTGAGGCGAAAGAGGTATGCAGGGACCGTAGCGTTTGGCGCTCCGTCGTCTCCGGCTAGACCGCAAGGGACATGGCGTGAAAATAAATAATAAAATAAATAAATAATGATAATATTACAATACATAATAAATACATCTACATATAAATATACCTGTTATTAGTAATGGAAATGTACGCACTATTGTTGTGTTTGTCATTTTTCACTGAAACCGAACTCCTCTCACTCACACTGATATCTGTAAGAGTGCTAAGAGAATTCTTTGTCCGTATATTCTATTGCTACTATCAATCGATTTTGGACTTTATTATTAAAGTTTCAAAACACAAGTTCACTTGAAAGGAAATGTTTTTTTTTTCAACTGTTTTGAAATAGCTCGGATGCTTCACTGTCCATTGTAAGGGCTTCGTGTCAATAATAAACATATTACATGCAAATTATCAGTTAGTTTTGCATATATTGAATAGTAACAATGGTCAGTATGAATACGTTATCTAGATTCTAGATTGAATAGTTTTTCTAGATGGTAATAAAACTCAATTTTTTTCTTTAAATTCTCTAGGGTTGTGCTAAAACTTGACTTTAATTAAATTTTTAAATTTTTTGTCTGTGTTTGTCGGGTATTATTAAGAAAATATTGAACCGATTTTGATGAATTATTACGGTTATTTGACTTAAACACTAAATGGTTTTTGTAGTAATAAAAAATCTCTATTTTTTACGAGTAAACGCAATAATTGGTTTTAACTCTGATTACAGTAATACTAAAAACTTATAATTTCAAATTATGTTGTAAGTTTGTTAAATGGGTCTGAAAGGGGGCAGGAAATTTTTTTTTAATGAAAATAAAATTAATATTAAAAACTTACGTATGATAATTTTGTAAAAAACCACGCGTTATCATTTTAAAGCTCATAAACATATTTTTAACAAAAATACCCAAAATAAACGTCTAAAATAAAGGAGATAATTTTTTTAGCAACATTTAAAAGCATTCTTAGGTCATTTACTTGAAGATAACAATGTAGGTTTAACTGTAACTACAACTCACACATTTATAATACACACATACAAATATATATACATATATAAAAAGATCGCAAACAAAATGACAATGTAATTAAAAATTTTAAACTATTATAATGATTGAAAACAATGCAATAGTTCAAAGCAATTACATATAAAAAACATATTTAATCAGTAAATATATATTATATATATATATATATATATATAGTATATAATAATAACAGATTTTTTTTATCAGTTAAAAAGTTATCAGTTAAAAAATACTCACAAATAATCGTTGTAAAATAATATTTATTTAAAAACATTTTTAATGACACCACGTCAATGTTTAATCACAGCTGATTAATGACTAATATGATTATAATTTTTTGATTTGAAACCGGAAATAACGAGGTCGTCGAGTGGTTTAGGTACAAACTAACTAACTGACAATATTGGTTCAAATATATATATATTATAGCTATTTGCTGGGCACACTATTAATTTTAACTTAGGTTGCTATGGTGACCGTTGTCATCGTAACCGTTGCTATAGTAACTCTTACCCCCGCGTTATGTGTATAGCTCCTACATGTTTAAAACTTGACGAAATGCAAAAAGTTGAAATCCTTTGGGATAGGAATTTAATAAGATCCGTTCTTAGTGGACGTCTACGTCACAAAACAAGTAATTATGTAAAATTTCAAGTTAATCGGACAGACAGTTTCGGAGATTTCGTGATGAGTCAGCGAGCGGTAAATCGCTTATATATATATATATATATATATATATATATATATATATATATATATATATATATATAAAATATTCAAGCATATCTACTCTATGTATCTAGTATGTTTGTTTGTTATATATTTTTATATTTTATACAAAAAACAAAAATTTGTATATATTATTTAAAAGATATTTTTGTCTGTTTCCTGTACATATATAAGTAGTTACGTTAAGATAAATTTTTAATTAATATATATATAATTTATTTATATATACATATTCGTAATGTGTGTATGTGTTTTTATTTTTTCAAATATATTATACAGAATAAGACAACCCTAGATCGTGTGTTTTATGTGGTAATATTTTTAAGTACACATTTTTACAGCCTGAAACCATTCGGTCAATAAAAAAATATATTTTTTTTATTTATAGGTCATTGTATAGGAATACAATTGTCAGACATTATCTACAAGTCGACCCACACTGTATAGATAAATAAAACTATAACTAAATATCTATAAACTAAAATAATAATGAATAGTTGATACACTACAGTACTCGCCCCAGTAAGACGGTAGATTCGTGCCGCGTTATAGGAAAACGCGTTGTAGGAATATTCATGTATAACGCGCTCATATGACCGTACAACGCGTTACGTACAAATAATTCACGTTTAACTTTTCTCGTTAAAGGCGGTTTAAATGGAATATTAAGAAATAACTTCATTAAACTAAACCCCTCTGAGACCATTCCTAGGGAGGTCTCTATAGAACACACAACTTTCTTTCGGCACTCGTCAACATTTTCCCGAGAGAGCCCTAAACGACCTGCAACCTTGGGGTACACAGGCTTTCAAGGGCTTGGGTTCCGAGGTAAAACCTTCGGGAATGACCTATATGTTACGACCTGTGAGAAAACTAGTGTTTCTCTCTCGAGAAACACCGTAGGAAGGAAACTTCGACAGCAGCCCCTTGTGCCATTCACGATCGAAAGCTTTCGCCATATCCAGACTAACTGCCAAACCCCTCACCTTGCTTTCAATAGCAGTTGCCCAGCGGTGCGTGAGATATAACAGAAGATAACTAGCCGATCGACCATGACGATTCTCGAGTACGTTAGGAACTGTCGTTTAATGATGTTTCCCATTATTTTGAAGAGAAGAAGGTAATGACGATAGGCCTCTAGTTATCCGGGTCCGAGCTATCAACTTTTAGGGATCGGATGGACAAGAACACACTTCCAGGACCGAGACTACGCCTTTAAGGTAGAAGTACCCAAATTGACGCATTAGTACTAGAGTCAGCTCAGGGGCACATTTTCTTAGCACCATGGGTAAATGCTATCCATCCCACTCGACTTATGAATTTTCCTGCCCCTATTACATTGTAGGTGGAGTCGGCACAACCATTCTCTATTCTTCCACTGATCCCTGCCACACAAAACTCTCAAACTCTCTTCATATGTTATAACTCATACAATTCATCCATCTTTTTACAGCTTCTCTCTGGATAAAACCACATTCATCTTGTTAGACTGCTTAATTATAGTTTTCATCTCTTCTTTGTACATGTCTATACTAAATTCATATTTTTCTCTTAATATAGTCACTTATCCTTATAACATCCTGATAAAGACATTGCTTAACACTAAACCTACAGACAATTCTTGTATACCTGTTCCTACCGCACTCTGTCAAAATTTACCGGTAATTAAAAGTTATTTTATTATATAACGCAGGTAATAATGGAAATAACTAAAAGTAAAGAGTGTAGAAAATATTATATTCATATTCTAAGAATTGTCATGTAGTTTGATAACGATATTATAACATTTAAAAATGTGTAAGTTTTATAAAAGTTTAAGAACGGTCAAATTGACCAGTACTTGGTAGGTTTAGTGTTAATACGCACAGACAACTTATTAGATGTGAAAACTACAATATTATCATATATATGTCTATAAAAGCAATAAATAGATAACGTAATTACAATCCTAGTACATTTATTATTACACAAATTATATATTATAAAGAATAATAACCTGAAGTTTATTATTTCAATGTTATTTTATGTAAATCTTCACTCTTTATATGTTATACTGTTTTGAAAACTACATAACAAAACACATATATATATATATTACATTACATATATACATAAGCGTCACAAGGTAATCACAAAGGAGATGCAATGAAGTAAATGACTAGATCTTTCATTGTTTAGTTTGTATATACATCTTATATAAAGTAAATATAATAACTTACCCAAAAAATATGTAACACATAACACTAAAACGAGAAGAACAATGAATATTTTCTTCAATCGACGTGGCTGGGGCACTGAACGGCTTCTTAGTGTGATATGTGATGTTGAGGTATCATCTTTTAACTGAAAGTTTATTAAAATATATTAAATTTATTAAATAGGTACCATCCGGAGGAATTTAAAGATGTTAAAGCTATAAACACACTCACAAATTATTTTAGATAAATAGATTAAGTATTTGCTCATTTACAATATGGATAAGCAAATATAGATCAAGATATTAACAATTAAAGGTTGATTAAAATATACTAAATACTGAATTACAATTAAATAAATACGTAGTATTTTATATTACATGTATAATTTGGATTAGGGACTGATTAAGTAAGAAAAATACTTTTGTTCAGAATTTAGAACAATTATTTTTTTACTAGTTTTTATTGAACTTTGTACTACTTAAGAAAATAATATTTTTTTATTATTTTATAATGAATTACTAAAATATCTTTTTTATCTTAAATGCTTTTATATAAATAATTTAAACAATTATTAATTTTATTCGTTATTTGAACATAAATTTATAAACGTCGTCAGTTAAAGGATTAAACATTTTACAAATACTGTTTTAAATAATATTTAAATCCTTCGGTATGAAGAAACATTTGAAACTTAAAAATATGGATACATGAAAAAGATCTAAACAAACCCTTACCTCTAAATATCTGTAGGTACTGAATTTTCCCATATCGGGCTAAAATGTACATCACAACCTTAATAATTATAAATAATAATTGTGCATATTGGAATATTTATTAAGTTTATTTTTAGTTACTATGTATTAAAACTATAAAGATCCAAAAAAGTCTGTCACGAAACTAAAAACGATATCGTGAACTGTGAAGATCGAATACTGACAAGTGACAACTTAATAACAATGTTGCCAACATTCAATACCTTAATTTGCTGTTCTCTAGATTAAATTTCTAACAAAATCTATTCTTTAATTTAATTATTAACTATTTAACCCAAAAACAGAGAGAGAGTTAAAGGTTCACAGCTCTCTAACAACCTTTTAGGCGATGTCAGTATGTTATTTGACCTAACGCTGTGTATATTACATGAAAAAATGGTAGCATCAGGCAATGATCACTAAATTCTCCCCAAAAAACATTTTTGGTACTACAAAATAAATGGAGAGGTTTCATAATTAAGACAACCTTTTTGAAAACTTGAAACGTTTCATTTAATAAAATATTACTAAATTAATATTCCCTAAAATTAATAAAAGAACGCAAAAATAGATAACCCTTGAAAAGTAAATATAATTATAGTTTGATTCGTATATATTCAAATATTATAATGGTATTTCAAACTAAAACCTACTTAAAAAATAATCGTAATTCAAAAAGATTATGCAAATTTGTTGCAACTATATTTGTAATTACTTTTTATTTCATAATATCGAAATACATGCTACATACACCAATATATAAGGCCAATAATTAAAAATTATTGTAAAATTATCCAATATCAAAATAAAAAATATAAATAATTAAAATATAGAATAACCATATCTCTCTTATAAGCGGGTACAGAATTCTAGAAATGATAAAATTGTTAAACTTACCAATTTTTTTTGAAAAATGTTATAAGTTAGCAACACTGCTGTCAGATATCACAGATTCTTAAGTATTGAATAATTTTGTTAACCTATTATCATATGTCTTCCTTATTCTACATGACATTGGTGTAATATAATGTCTATAATTTGCATTTGTAAAGCTATATTTGAATAAGATAAGATAATATAATATACAAGATAAAATACAAATATATGCTGTTTTTTAATATAAAATATTACACATCATTTTGATAAATTCGATTTGAAGACTAATAATGATTTGACATATGTATATTAAATTGTAATTTAATATACATATGTCAAATATAAGTTTCATAAATATTTACTACATTTTATCGAATAATCAAAGTTTACATTTTAGCAAAAGAAGGTAATTTTTTTTATTTTTTATATGTCCGTTAATTTATTTGTCCGTATAGACGTCCAGAGAAAACTACTATACGGATGTTGATAAAAATTTATGTGATTACAGATTATTGTTCCAGAAACAACTTTTCTGCACTTCAAACATACTTTGTAGCCGGGAAAATCTCTCATTTTCAAGGCTAAACATAAAAACTAATTTGTTTATAATTAGAAAACAACTCCTTTTTTACGGGCAACAAACACTTTAAAATTTATAGGTTTTTTTTATATATTCAGCAACAAGCACCATTAAAATCTGTATTTTATAAAAAGGAAGCCCCATTAATATGAAAAATATTTTTTTTGTTTAAAATTTTATCGATTATAATAATTTGATTTAAAAATACCAAACATTATATATACCAAATAATTTTAAAGCTAATAAAATTAAAAGCTAATTGGGTTGAAAGCAATTTTGTAAATTTGCTGCCATTTGAAATTTGTTCTTTTTATGAATTTTGTAACATAAAACTTCAGAACTCCACATTTATATATTAAAATATATTATTTACGATTTTTATAATTTATCTCGTGATGGCTGTCACTTATTAGAACATCCAGTAATATACAATATACAAAATAAAGCATTTTTTCAACAGTGCTTAATAAATTATTACACTGGTCATTAAAAATAAAAAATATATAAAAAAAATGGTTACAACACCAAAGAGTCAAATGTCATTTGATAAATGACAGTAATACGCCATAAGACTTGAAGTTTAGAATATGTAATATAAAATTTAATTGCTAACTTTATTTTACTACTACACTCATATTAAACATTGAACTTCTAAAACGACGTAAGTGTTGACATTGAATGGATTTTTTTGTAAAAAATAACATACTTTTATAATTTGGCAGCGTATTTTACAAGAAAAATAAGGATTAATCAAATAAGGACACAAAACAGAATTATCAAAATATATAAGGATTACAATTATTATAAAAGGTAAATATATTTTTATATTACGTTATATTTTGTAGAGGTTATGATGGACATAATTTTTATGATGTAGGTATTATTATAAATTATTTACCCGTCTTTGTCGTATTTCAGACATTATAATTCAGTAGTTGTAGTACACTAATTAATAACACTTCACTGCACTGTCTACTACTACACTACACTACCGCGTAAACTACGATACACGCGGTGCAAACTCCAATCTCTATTTGATGAGTTTAGACGAGTAGTAGTCACCTTGAGCATTCAGTTTATAGATAAAGAAAATTATTTTATCCATCTGTTTATTGAATATATATTTTTATTGATTACGCAATTAATGAATTGATTACAACGTAATTGTTGACTCGTTACTTTATAATGACAAATTGTCTGCTGCTTTAAATTATATTAAAATGTAATCAAACTATAAATAATAATAACAAAATGACATGACAAATGAAATACGTAATCTATTGAACATATAAAATAGTACTCTATTACAATTAATATAACAAGCAAAGTCAGAATAAATTATAGTTATAAGTTATGATAAGTTTATTACGACTTGAGAGTGATGCCGCTCGATAATTTATTATCGATAATTCAGCAATGCAATATTTCGAATATCGATACTTTAATATCAGGAAGTACGAGCAAAATCTATCAACAATTGCTTATGTGTTGCAATAATTTTGATAATATATATGAATCTTCCTGTAAGGAAGGAAGTTTTCATGTTAATTAAAATCCTTTTTCTCTGCTAATAAGGTGATAATGTGAAATACTTATTGAGCTGAGCGTAAGCGAAGCTCTCAATCGTTTGGGAGACTTTTTTTGTGTTTAGTTGTCTCCAGAATGCGACGAGATAATTAGCTAAAAATTTTCTCATGTATTGTTTGAGCCGAACGCGGATGTTATAGCGAAAATAGATTGAAAAAATGTTTAGCCATTCATAAATTATGAAGAAAAGAAGAAAGGAGAGGGTCTCAGCTCAACACCCGCCGCGCACGGTTAGCGGATCCTAGTATATGTGTAGTTTAGGGGATGTAAATACTAATCTCCTAAAATCTTTCTATTCTATTAAAAACAAACATAAGGTTTCTAACAATTGTAGTGTTTTATAAATGAACTTAATCGTTTTGCGAGAGATGTTTTTGATGACAATAGAGTAGATGACAGAAATTTTTCATCCTAATAAACTTGTGTATGTGTATATAAAGTGACTTTCGGCACGCTGAATGATAAAATTATTGAAGTCGTCATGGCTTGAGGGGATCATGCTTAAATATTTGGTGTTTTTGACACACAATTTATCTATTTATAAGACTAAATCGGTGTAAATAAGAATCAAATAATTTAACGTTCATAATAACGAACTCGTTTCGACTTATCAGGATTGGTGTTTAAGTTTTAAGAATTTCACAACAGTAATAACTACCAAACAATCATAATCTACTTCTCAAAAGACTTTGTGCATTACCTAAAATTCTCTAATATGTTCTCCCACTTTGTATCCATCTCTGTTTTTCATTCTTCTTATATATATAGCCTTGTTCCTATCCTATCTTTGTAGTTAGCTCAAAGGTATCCTTGGTATGGGCTAACATGAAAACTGGTGTACCGCAAGGTGGAGTACTGTCATCAATAATATTTGCTGTGTTTATAAATACTCAAGTTATTTGTATGTTAATAACTGTTGTGTAACTAAAAGTATGAATATCTCGTAGACAATTTAAAAATAATTATAATAGCTTTGATCAAAATCCAACGATATTTTGATAAAGATATTATAATATAAATATATTATAAAAGCAAATTAAACCTAGAAACCTTACATAAATTACTCTTAATGAGCGTTTGTATTGAGGCTTACATAACCTTGACAATTATTGTTTTTTTTTTTTTTACATCTACAACTTGCTAACGACTTTACACGCGTAATAATGATTGTTTGAAGGTATGAGACAATTTTTTTTTTTAATAAAACTATTGCCATCTTAACAGGCACATATATTTTTATATTTATTATCTTATGGAGGAACCTTGCTAAAAACAGGTATTAAGTTTTTGGTCTGCTTTAAGCCCTGCATCTTTCTCCTTGGATAATTTAAAAGGTATATGAAAAAAATCGCAAAATTTTTATCAGGCAATTCTTATATTTATTCAATATATGTCTTAAAATTGTTACGATTAACAATTTAATATGCATTTAATATATATTGTACAAGACAAGTACATACAATTGTTTCTAAATATAGCCATAACCTATTTTCATTTATAACCGTTGAGAGTAATCCAAAGTCAGGCAGGTGTGTGCTGCTCTTTTACACCCGTTGTCTTATCTTTGAAAAATAACATTTACTCATCCATTCATGACTTATGATATTTGGTAAATATGAAGAAATTAGT
This sequence comes from Melinaea menophilus ssp. n. AW-2005, assembly GCA_918358695.1. Classification (NCBI taxonomy): domain Eukaryota; kingdom Metazoa; phylum Arthropoda; class Insecta; order Lepidoptera; family Nymphalidae; genus Melinaea; species Melinaea menophilus. Next base: position 15,805,450 of record OU911058.1, on the reverse strand, counting down.
ATTTATTACGTCTTAACAAGCTCTTTCCTACGACTCTGTTCGATTGGGCTATAGGCGACCGATAGTTTTGTAAACTTTTCCTAAACTAAATAAATAAATAACATAGGTCTGTTCTAAATATAATTTCAAATTCAAAACATATTTAATGAAGTAAACATTTTACACACACTTTCAAATCATTAATTATTAAATTAAAAAAGGTCAGTGTAGTCAGTCTGTGAGCTACCAACTCGTAATGCTGCTTTGCTGAGAAGAGCCGCCCAGAAACTCAATAGTTGCAGTTACAAAGATTTTTGTAAATCATGTGTATAGGTTAGAAATGTACATTAAATCAATCTTTTTATGGGAGTAATTAATACTAGGGACGCCAACAGATCCTCAATTTCTACTCGCTCTGCTCGCAAATTCTCGGGTGCCGTTTGCATATTGAGCGAAGCGAACCCAGTGCAATGACTCATCGTTTCCCATTGACTTCAATGGGATATCCATCCATCAGCTAATGTGTGTCTTTTTGATTGCAAAATTTCAAGTAATTTTCGAGCCTATTCGTGACAAAGAATATGAAAAAGTCTCCAGTAGAACGCTCCGCTCGCTACGCTCGCTTCGCTCAAAAATTGCTATTCACAATTCATAGTATTAATCAACAGTCACAATGTATCACTAACATTACAATAGACGGAAAAGCATATCGTCAAAACATTAATTAAACTGCCTTCTGTATTTCATCTTCTTGCTTGGCTGTCCTTCAAGCAAAATGGTTTGTATACTCGTATCTCACTTGTCTTTGACTACGCGTTTCCGAAATCTTTCTTGTTATCTATCATTTCAAGATTCCTTAATAATATAACCTTAAGAATTCTGATTCAACAGTCTTTTTCTATATCACTATAAGAAACTTCTCAGTCTATGTCTTCAACCCGATATTAAAAAATATCTTAATAACGTTCGGAAAGACGGACATTTGAAAAAATCAAAAACGAATATTTATGACAAGATTTGGCAAAAACTTTATACGCCAACAGAATTTACATATTTATATAGCATAGATGACATCTAAGTCCATAATAATAATTATACCATTTTTTTATTCATAATAAAAAAAAAACTCATTTCCAAACAATACAATAGAATAACGTAAGAATAATATCCATTATTTCTTGCGTCTTACGAAAGAGTCGATCTGTTTATTCTACGAGCTATTACTAGTATTTAATAAAACAAATATTTTAATAATGAAATACGATCATATTATATCGACATTTATTTTTGACATCATGCAAAATTAGATAGATTCAAATGTGTCAAATCCTGATTAGTTGTCATAAAATGGTAGCCATATTTAAACGAATACTGTGAAAAAAAAATACCTAAATACTGGACATAATAACGAAAACCGCTGAAACCAACACAAACGACATTTGTGATATCGTATTTAAACAAAAAGTCAAAGTAATAGACTACATATAATACATAAAAACATTAACTGATAAGTTTTTAAAACAATTTACATTTTTATGTCAGAAATTTTGGTACAACAATATTAAGTATAATGCTCTTCTCCTTGAACTTTGTATGAATAACTTCCAAATATGTTGTATGGGCAAGGTATATCTACATTTACACAATAATTTAGTAACAGATTGAAATCTAAAATGAATTAATATGAAAATTACAGCACCACATAATTATATGTCAAGAAAACATTACAATTACAATTTCAAATTTCATTAATTACAACGTAAACCATTTACCCTAATAACATATATAAACATCTAAATAAAACCATTAACCCCTCACCCTGAAAGAGGACAGCATCTGAATATTATCCTTCTATATTTGAAGATTAGTTAGTTAGAAGATAAGTAAGTTTGATTGTAAGTTTATCTTTTATAAAAAAACATGGCTCAAGTTTTTATAGTATCCGATAAAATAAGTTCATTCACAACACCTACAAAGACCTCGCCACAGAATTGATGAAAATTATTTTTAAAGAGATTTTTGCTCTACTATAAAGTCTTTTTAAAATATAGGTACTTAATGTTTCATTTACGGCATATTAATTAAAATTGTGCTGATTAATGATAGATGTACAGATAGCGCAAAAAACACGTCTGTGATACTTAATCGAAATGATGAAATATGGTTACATTGTTATGAAGTAATTGCAATCTACGAAGTTAAATCTGCTAGCTTAGTGAGCAGTTAACATGCTTGGAGTTAAGAGCAAATAGGTTTGGAATGAAAAGCCTAAAATTAGATAATAAAATAATCAGATTAAATGAACGTTAATTCAAAAAAAATATTTGATATTTCACAATTCAATAGGTGAAGTTGAGAAATACTAACCGCCCCCCCCTTTCTTCCCACTAAAGCTATTAGCCCATCATATCTTAAAATTTATACTAATCCATAAACTTCTAGTTGTATTATAATTATAACCAATAACAACTGCTGGTTTCCGTGAAAATAAAATTTACAAGACTGAAAAATATATGTGGATGCCTTTTCACAAACAAACGTTTGGTTTAGTTTTTTCATCACACCATTGCTACAAATCTCTCACGCTCTCTTCTATCATTACAAAGAAATATTGTTTTTGTTTTGTTTACACGCTTTGAACCTCGGGACAACGACATAATACAATAAAGAGTAAAATAAAATAAAATAAAATAAAATAAATAATAATCTAAAATAGGAATTATATAATCTGGACTTGATAGGTAGTGATGGTATTTTAATAAAATACCAAGCTGAAACATTAAAAGTGATCATATTATCGCCTGTAGTTATAAATGAAATAAATAAGTAATCATTCATATTTCTGTATTATATTCCAGTTAGTGATTTTAAGGTCGCTGAAACCGCAAATACGACATGAAAAGAGTAATATGTAGTACTTACCGACCTTTACTGTCAAGCTAACAACTATTAAATAGAATTATTTTAACCTCAATCGAATTGACTTTTGAATTATTGGTTTATCTTAAACAGAATAACTCAACATAAAAAAATATGTATATACTGAATAAATCATCATAAAAAATACTACCTGTAGCTTTCATTTCATATTCTGGTTGCATGTATTGTGTCTGTTTCGAAAAAACAAAAACCGTAAAATTGTTTAAATTTTTGTTGCATTGCAAATCCTTAATCTAACGATATGTAGATAAAATAAATAGATAATGACCATCTATGAAACGGATTGTATAGTGTCAAAATTTTACGTCAATCGATTCAGTTATTTTTGAGGCGTACACAAACTAATATATATATATATATATAGATTGTTTACAGATAAATAATGAATACAGAATTAGTGAATTTATTAAAAGAATACGGCGTCGGTCGAAGGAAAATTGACGACATTTTATTCGTTAGCGACAAACCTCCACCAAGACTTGGCATTTACGATGTAGATGAAGAAGAATTATGTCATTCCATGTATGTATTTATTGACCTGGAGTTTTACAATTTTAATCCGTTTTACTCAAAATATATTCTCTTTTGCAGTATTCAAACTTCTTGCACCGTCCCGGGTTGTAAGTTTTCAACGGACTCTCTATTGGACTTTGAAAATCATTATAATGCAAGCCACAGGTATTCGTGCAGCCAGTGTAAGAAGGTTCTACCATCACCACATCTTCTCGATTTGCATATTCAAGAAAAACATGACTCATTCTTCGCTGTTTTGGCGCTTAAAAAACCATCGGTGAGCTACTAAAATAAAATTAGTTTAAATTAAAATAAATGCTAATAAAATATTATATTTTAGTATTGCTGTTACATAGAAGATTGTAAAGAAAAATTTATTAACTCCGAAGAAAGATTAAATCATTGTATAAAAATACACAAATTTCCTAAAGATTTCCGCTTCAATCAGGAGCCTAAAGGACATAATAAAAAAACAGAATCCATGTCCATAGATAATGAAAAATTAAATCTTAAAACAAAGAAGTTCTCATTCAACAACAGCAAACAAAAAGGTTTTATAAAATATACAGGTAATAAATTTACAAAAGATGTTCAAAATTCAACGGCAAGTGTCAATATGGATGTAATTATGACAGATCTAAAAGAAAGTTTACCTTCGTAGCAAATACTTCTTTTACAAATATTGTTTTAAAGTGCCTTAAAAATAAACGGAAATTTATCTTTATTTTCCCAGACACATGTATTCCTATTAGTTTTATTATTATAATCAATGTTTTTATTTTTATTATGACGGAACAAATTCTAATTGTAAGATATATTACTGACATTAAGATAATCATTTCTTTAAATTTATTATAAAAAAATATTAATTTTATGTTATTTAACTACAATGGCCATTGTCATCGGCAAAGTCATTAAAAATGTAAAAAATATGGTAAATTGTCACTACTGTGGAAACCTCAGTAACTGGCCTAATAGTTGATATCTGGATAATTAATTTGGTTTTTGTATATGGCATAGGATTTTTTTCTTAGAATTAGATAATTATGTGTTCTTAGAATAAGAGGAGCTCCACTCTCTTATTTACGCACACAATCAAATTAATAATTTATAAACATAATTGTTATTGGTCAAACAGTTTTCACTCAGACTCTAACGTAGGCGCACGCCTCATTCTATCGTAAAAGTACCGCATATCAAATTTTACAATTATTTTCTTACCTTCCCGAACTAAATCTCATTAAAAAGATATGGGAATTACAAAAACCTATGTGACAAATAAAAATGTTGCACAATATATATCATCCATTATGACATATTAACAACACTAATTGGTTGATCAAACAATTTGGAAAAATACATGTGCGCATCTCAAGACAGGAAAACAATACCCTTTTATTTCATAAATAATTTATTTATTATTTATGAAAGTGTTGTCAGACGTCCCGATTTTGGCGGGGAGTCCAGATGTTTTAATGAAAATTAAAGGTCCCGCGTGAGATAGTCTTAGTCCCGGTTTCGGGGATAACTCGACTGGTACAGCGTGCTGAAGAATCTCGGTCTGGTGATATATAAAAATGTGGACTGTCCATGACGATAAACGCACGGGAGAGACAGGACAGAGTGCGTCATGCAATCAGTGCGTATGGTCGCGACATTATCTCTTTCTCTCTCACTCATTTCTTATTTACATTTGTTTTATATTTTATTGAGCGAAGCGAACGAAGTGAGCGGAGCTTTCTACTGGAGACTTTTTCACATTCTTTGTCACGAATAGGCTCGAAAATTACTTAACGGAAAATTATGAAATTTTGCATTTAAAAAGATACACATTAGGTGATGGTTTTAAAAGAATATTTTTTGTAAAATCTCATGTCATTAAGGAATAATCGTCAAAAAACTGATATCCCATTGAAGTCAATTTGAAATGATGAATCATTATACTAGGCTCGCTTCGCTCAAAATGTAACGGCACCCGAGATTTTGCGAGCGCAGCGAGTCGAAATTGAGGGTCTGTTGGCGCCCCTAGTTCTATAGTCGCTACTACCACAACTGCACGGAAAAGGTACCAGCTCGCTCTTGATGAAAAAAGATTCCAGGTCTATGTTTAAACTAGTATCTGTCATAATAAGTATATCAACATCAATCTGCTTCCCTGAACGCGTTTTTCCCAAATTTAAACTGGTCGTATACCAGAAACAAATGCTTCAAAAAATTTATGGAAGCAGACTTACTCATCTAATTGAATCTAGAGCTATCTTATTCAGAGTTTTCATGTTTATTAAAGAGAAAAAAAATCTAAAAAGAAGTTAAATCTTCACAGAAATATTATAAGCAAGTAACTCTTACAAATAATTAATATTTTATCGTATGTTACCTACATATTGTAACTCACTTAGACTGTTATTTGAAATACCGGTTTTTCTAATAAATAAAACTTGTTTTTTTTATATATATATTTTTTGTAATAAATGTAATTTAAAACTCAAAAAGTAATATAACAATTAAAAACTACATAAAGATAATATAAGTTTTTTTTACTATGTCCCGCTTTCGAACAAAGAAACTCGCCTTTTTAATCAAAAGAGTTCGAAATTCCGACTTCGCAAAATATAAAACTAGCAAAGCTGAAATCAGAGTCAGTGGTCAGATTGATTTATACTCATATTTATGATAACCACTGATCTGATGAAAGCAATTCTTTTAAGATGAGTGATACTACATTCCCAATTCTAGACTGCTATTATAATTGTAATGACAATAGCTTGTAGATGACAAGCACTTTAATAACAGCGTGTAATATGCGAAAACACAAAACAAGGAAAATTTTTTGGGGACTTCACTTGCTAATGATTCTTTCTAAGTTTAAGATTAGTTGAGCGAAGCAAACGAATTGAGCGGAGCGTTTTACTGGAGACTTTTTACATTCTTTGTCACGAATTGGCACGAAAACTACTTGACGGAAAATTATGAAACTTTGCAATCAAAAAGAGACACATTAAAGGATGGTTTAAAAATAAAATAATTGAAAAACGTCCTCAAATTTTTTTTTTTTTTTGATGTGTCAAAAACTGATATCTCATTGAAGTCAATGGAAAACGATGAGTCAATACTCGTTTCGCTCAATATGCAAACGGCACCCGAGATTTCGCGAGCGCAGCGAGTCGAAATTGAGGGTTTGTTGGCGCCCCTAGTACTTTTATAGTAATTATAACCTAAAGCAATTTTTTAATACATTTCCTTTAAAAAAATACCGAAGTGAAACGAAGACTATATGAGAATTTTAAAATAATCATAATAATATCAAATTTAAATATTATCCATTAAGTGATTTTCCATAATACGAGGGTCAAACTGAAAGTTCTTAGAAAATCAAAAACTAAGCATTCTAGCAAGTTATTAGTTTTATTGTAACTTTTCAAAATAGCGTCCATTTACATCAATACATAGCTGCATTCGATGGAACCATTGAGAAAAGCACCTTGCCCACTCGGCCTTAGGGGTCTCTTCGACGGCGTTTTGAAACGCAGCCACTGCTTCTTCGGCGTCTATAAAAGTTTTCCTCGAAGTTTTTCTTTTATTTTCGGAAATAAATAAAAATCGCAGGGTGCGAGGTCGGGGCTATACGGTGGGTGACCCAGTAATTCCACGTCTGAGGTCACCAAATAATCGATCGTTTGCCTGGCGGCGTGCGTCGAGGCATTGTCGTGATGAAGGAGGATCCTGCTGCGAGGTCGTTTCTCTCGAACTTTTTCTAAGACAAGTGGCAAACAATTGTTAGTATACCACTCTGCATTAACCGTTTTCTGATCCTCTAAGACTACTGTCGCGTAATGAACCTGTCTTTCCGAAGAACGAGGCCACCATCTTTTTTCCAACACTTCGACCTCTCTTCACTTTAGTTGGCAACTCTTCGGAAGGAAACACCCACTGAGCAGACTGTCTTTTGGTTTCCGGATCATAACAGTAAATCCAGCTTTCGTCACCCGACGTACTAACGAACACACTCCGTTAAATTTTTGGATCATTTCTCGGCACCAATCAACACGGCGGAGTTTTTGAGCCTCGGTCAAATTATGCGGTATCCAGCGGGCACAAAGCTTCCTGACCGCTAAATGTTCATGGAGGATTTTGTGCACTTGACTCATACCTATGCCTAGACTTGTCCGAATCTGCTGATAGGTCACTCTTTTGTCAGTCTCTATCATACGCCACACAACACTGATGTTATCTTCAGTCGTCGCTGTAGAAGGCCGTCCCTCACGCAAATCATCGGTGAGATTAGTTCGACCACGTTTGAATTCATTAAACCAGTTGTAAACTGTGGCACGAGATGGAGCTTCATCGTGAAAAGCCAATCGAAATCTATCATAACTTTCTTGTTGACTTAAATGACATCGAGTCATAAAAAATCATTGCACGAAAATTTTCTCGGCTTAAATTCATTCTGACGTGCACAGACAATTATCAATTAGCCGCCAAATCGTAAAACAAATGACAAATGAATGAAATGTACACTCAATAATATTGGTAGAGTTCTATTTTCAAAATTTAAACTATTTTTTTTAATATAATGCTTTTAAGTGGCCAGTTCTAAAAACTTTCAGTTTGGCCCTCGTACATAACTAATCAAACAGACAAACAGTATTATTGTTATTAATATGTATATAATGAAAATAATAAAATCAACTAAAATCAATCTTTATTTATATATTAGATAAATTTACAGACATTTTCTTAAAAATGTTTAAATACTGCAGACATGAACTATTAACCGTCACTTAACTTTTGATTCATTTGGTATATTCGGTAATAATTTTTTCACCGTTTCATCTCAAAATCTTTTTATTTTTAGTACTTTGAATACAAATTTGTTCAACCGAGCATCAGATAATTGATTCTGATAAATTTTTATGAGTATATTAAAATTGTCATATATTAAAGTATTTACCAAATATTCATATTAAATTATAGGTTATGAACTATAACGGCAGACATATATTTTTTCAAACACTAACCACATTTAAAAACCAAGAGATTCAATAAATTAAACTTTATTATATTCAATTTAACTTACAATAAACAGAAAATGACACACAATATATCTATCTTCACTTTGCTTTACCCTGAGCTGCAACAGCGGCCATCGCTTTCTTAACAGTTTCTTCGTCTCCAAGAAAGACCATGGAGTCAACTGGTTTCATGTTCTCGTCTAATTCATAAACAAACGGAATACCGGTGGGTAGATTTAGCTCCATTATGGCAGCATCGGATAGTTCTGTGAAATTTCATACAGAATAAAATAAATATTATAATATTGAATCGTTATTCAATAAAATAAACTATTTTCTATATAATTTACCATCTAGGTGCTTAACAATTCCCCTCAAACTGTTTCCATGAGCTGCAATAATAATTTTCTTTCCCTCCTTAATCTGAAAAATTATACAATATAAAGAAACAAGGCACAAATCTTCTTAAAGTGAAACTTCTTTATTATTGTAATTTGAAACTGGATGTAACGAAAATGCGTCATGATACAGAAACAAACACATAAATGTATTGGAGAGAATGAGATAAAAGACATTGAACACTGCTGTTATGGTGCCATCTATTGTTCAATCTTTAAAATAATGTGAGACTTATATTAAAGTTATTTTTTAAAACTTAAAATAGATGGCATTGATACTTTTAAAAAATTGTTATGAGATAAGTTTTTTAACGTAAAATAAGCAGCTTTATATAAAAAATACAAATATTTTAAAATAAAGTATTAATTAATCAAGCTTAGTAAAAAATAATAAACGTTATATTTAAACTAATACTCTATTTCTACCTCAATCTCTCGTATGCTACCTTTCAGAAGTATCACTTGTACCGTATTTTTATTCCAATTACCTGAGGTACAATCACATCGTTCCAATACGGCAATGTCCTTTCAATTGTAAGTTTCAAGCTCTCAAACATGGGAAACTCATCGGGCTTTGGGTCACCAGCATAGCGGGGATCATTCACAATTGTGTCATAGTATGCATGACCTTTCTCCATAGCCGGTGGTGGAATGTCGAAGCTACGGCGCCAAATTTGAACCTGGCGGTACAAAAAATTATATATACTTTAAATTTTAAATTGTTTATCTAGGCCACAACTAAAACGATACCTGGGCTTCACCATATTTAGCTGCTGTCTCAGCTTTGTTCAGACCTGTTAGACCTCCATAATGCCTCTCGTTTAAACGCCAAGTCTTATTGATCGGAATATCTGTTTGACCTAACTCTTGAAGGACAGAGTTCAATGTAATTTGAGCCCGCTTTAGAACTGACGTGTGGGCTACGTCGAACTGATAACCTTCCGCCTTCAGAGCCTTACCAGCTGAAAAAGCTTCTTCACGTCCTGTAATTTTTATTGAAATAAAATCATTAATATATAAAAATCATACAGTTTATGATAGCACAAATTCAAATTTACCCTTGTCACTTAAGTCAGCGTCGTACCAGCCACAGAATAGATTTTTCTGATTCCATTCGCTTTCACCATGACGGATCATAACAATTTTATATTTTGCGGTCATCTTGAATTAAAAATTTTATGCCGGCGTAATATAATGAATTCGACCTTTCGTTCTTTTAAACTGACATTACTAACCTCTGCGACCTTCAGAAAATGGGGTTGCCACTTGACATTTTGCTCGCCTATATGTACTCTGTCATAAAAAACTTTCTTTTAATTTTATTTATTTTATTTTTATTGTGCAGTTGCTCTTATCTACATTTTGATAACCGTACCTGTCGTATATGCGATACGAATAAATTTATATTTAAAACGATGAAAATATAAATTTAAAGTTAATAATCAAATAATGCTTGAACCCGTGGTTTTAATAGTTTTGTTAAGGTAAGGTACAAATAATTAAAATCCCTTTAAATAAATCTCTCGACTTACGGATTTTTAAGGCAATGAACACAAGTCTGAACTTATTGGTCTTTGAAAATTTTTATATATAGGCTTCTTCTACAATGAAGTAATACATTTAGGTAATCTGAAAAAAAAGAAGGATCAGCTAAAAATATATAAAATAAAAAGCTTTAAATGAATTACGTTAGCAAATAAATTTATACGTTTTGTCATTTTATTGATCTATCCAAAATAAGATATTTATCTTTAACCATTTACCAACAATGGTTTTAAAATATTGACCATTCTTTGTGGAAGAAAATAAATATACAGTGAAATTATTATTCAAAAAAATATGATAAAAATACCAACTATAAACAAAAAAGGAACATAGTGTACATTATAAATTATGAACATTCGTACAGAATGAAAACAGTCAAAAGTCAAAATTTAAGACCGAATATACAATTGTTCATTCTTCAGTCTTAAAAGTTGTTATAATGAATGTTAAGTTTATATTTATTATTTGTATAAGTTCAAATGTCTTGAATAAGTTTTGCTGACAAAGAAATATTCAGTTAAACAATAGTAACAATACTCAGTACCACCTCAGTACTGAGTACATCTTAAGTTACATTGTATATTTTGTTGATTGCACACTAACCTTGAAAAGATTTGAACTTAAAATTTATTTGAAAAATGTATGTCGGTGGTATACAAAAATATTAATATGCCAAATCGAAAAATAGGAAGTATGCCAGCAAAAATTACCCCTCAAAGATCAAAAGGACGTCAAAAAAAAGATAAACCCGTCTTAAAAACTCCAACCGTCGTGAAAGTAAAAATCCAGCCTGTAAAAAGTTTAAGTAAACAAAATGTACATTGTTATTTTAAAACAATTTAAGAAAAAAATACAACTAATTGCATTTTCTTATTTCTAGGCCCTAATACCGAAAACCAAAAGGCGGTTCAACCAAAAATTACTAAAAATGATATTAAAGTAATGCTGGCAAATGAAGGTAAGACAAATTAATTTCTCTATAGATAATTACAAACATTACTTAACTGAATTTGTTTTTATATTTATTTAACAAAACTAAAGAACTGCTATTATATTACGCTATTTCAGTAATCAGAGCACAGTTTCCTAAGAAGTTAACTGTAACAAAGGAATCAATAAAGAAAATACAATATGATAAAAATAATAAAAGAGGAATAAGTAAGAATACAATTTTAAATTGCAAACATGTTCTAAGAAGTAGCATAACTGTTTCAGAAGATAACAAAATAGAAGAGTGTATTAACAAAGAACCAGTTAAGAGGAGACAGCGTAAAATATTAAAAACAGAAATAAATTCAAAGCTCACTGACAATGAACCATCTGAGGATCTTATCGAAAATATTGGTTTGTATAGCATTTAAAACTAAATCATAATTAAGAACTATATTCATAAGATTAGTAGTAGCTGCACTCGAGTGACCCTTGTGACCCAAGTGACTCAAGTGATTTCATCTTCACTTATTGATGTAAATACGCATTTGATTTTCTGTTAATTTTGACATATATTTCATATATCTCTTAATTATTTAAGTTAACATTTTTTATATTGACTATGTAAAATATTCATTTTTATAACAAAAAGATCCCTTCAAAACTTTGGTAAGATACTTGGTGACATTGTGTTCTTTTCAACTAAACCTTTAATCAAAACTAAATAGCAGTGAAATAATCTGGCCTGATTATTTAATAAGGTGTATCCAAAATATTTGTTAAAGGTCGGCAAAGGTCAGCAAAAAAATTAATTGTCTCATCAATACCTTTTTTATTATGATAGCTTAGCCTATGCATTGCACTTCCATGTTTATTATATATCAAAAGCTATCCAATATTCATAATTCCATAATATAAATTTGGCTGCCATTTTGATTATTCTAGATATTTGAATATTTTATTAGAATATTGTGTTATGTGGGTTGAAGTTAAATACACCGTGGGTTGGTGTTAGGTTGTTCTCTTCTGATACTTCTACTTAACTCTCTTTGCCTCGGGAATTTATTATTTATTTATATCTTTTCCACTTTGAATCATTAGCGATCACTTGTGTATCAAATGGGAGTGTCAGGACTATGATACCATACTTATCCCAATAAGCCCTCCTGTAGACACTCTCCAACTTAAAATAAGTCTACAAGTGTTCCACTGTTCCACATGTACTGCTCTGAGAAGAACTACACAACAAACTCTGCCGGGAATAGGGATATTTATTGTATTTTTTTTTTGTTTTTTTGAGCCATTTATCTTTGTGTGTCTTTTTGTTTTTCCCTATTTTATTTAGTAGTTATGTTAGGGCTTTAACTATAGAAATATTTTGTACTTCAAGTATCATTTGTTATTTGTGTTCCCATTAACTCCTGAGTCAGGATATCGATACGTACGACTCAATAGATCTTTTGATCTCAGCTTTGACAGTTTACAAAGATGTTTACTGAATATAATATTATTAACACTCATCCAACAAAAATTTACTAAGCAAAGAGCAGAAAAGATGTTGATTATAGCTTTCCGATGCTTTTTTTTACAATGTTTATTTTCTTAATTAATTTAACTTGTAATTTGTTACTTAATATAATATTTGTAGTGGACTATAATATGTATAGTCCATTGCAAATATTATTTTCAAAGTATTGTTTTTTCTATTAAGATATTATTAAATAGCGGTGGTGTAGTGTGGATCATTTGTTATTAAAGACTGGACATTTCTGTCTAGTCAGGAATTTCTTAGGAAAAATGCCTTTGACTATAATAAATGAATTTATACTGATGTATGGTTGAGGTATGGTTTATATATATATTTATATACATATATATATTACACTAGCCAGTAGTGTAGTAGTAGTAGGGGATACAATTTGTTTTACATATTCAGTACTAGCAGGTTACCCATACTTCGCAACGGACGGCGAAAGTGATCAAACATTCTGTTCGAATTTCCACACCACCTATTAGGTATCAAACAGGCGCGTTATATTTTTTGCAGTTTTTTAGCTGTAACTTTGGAACAGTTTGTACCTTTGAAAAATCCTTTCTTATTGCATCTATTCAATGTCAGGAGTCTTGTGTCCAAATTTCAGCTTTCTAGGTATTACGGTTTGGGCTGTAGAGCGATGAATGAATCAGTGAGTCAGTGAGTGTCTTTGTGTTTTAAATATTAGTATATGGGTTTTTTTTATATATAGTATCTTCCATAAAATTTCGTTTCATAGACTAGTAAGTGTGTCAGCTTAATCCATATAAAGTTATTTAACTCTATGTTTTTGTAAATAATGTGGTTTGGATTTTTTTATAGTTAGTATATCTTGGATATTCTGTCTGGGAGGCTATACTATAGGAATTAATGTACTATTGCCCTTCCCCCCCCCATTTGTAGCACTAATTTTGATACTTTGATGTTAGTGTATATATTTTATCATAAAAGTAACTGTTCCTACTTCAGATATTTGACCGAAGGACGAATGCTGAGCGTAGCAAAGCGTTTGTCCGAGGGACTACGTTCCCAGTAGATAGGCCCATTCTGCTATTTTTCCGTATGTATTTCAGTACGTTTGTTCCGTATTTTTCATCCTATCGTCACGAAAATTGAAAGGCTTGTTCTTTGAATTATTTGAATTTTTATGTCGAGCCGATTTTTTGATTGGGTGAAAAAATCCGAAATGGCGGCGTTTTTTAGTTTTGTTTTTGGCGTAGCAGGATCAATTCTCATCCGACCGCCACAAAAATTGGTGATCATGTTGTTTGAGTTATTTATGGCGCTGATTTGAGTTTTTGTTTTGGCATAGCAGGCGTATTTTTCATGCAATCGTAACGAAAATTGGTAGGTATGTTCTTTGAATTATTTAAATTTTTTTGCTTGGTCGAAAAAATTTCAAAATAGCGGATTGCTGATCCGTAACAAAAATGGATTTTGCGGCAGCTAGCGGGCTGAAATTTCGTCTAAGTATTCTTTGCCGAAATCTAAAGTATTTTTTTTGATATTTCAAAATCCAAAATGGCGGCCATAGCGAATTATAATTTTTTTTTAAGGTTAATAACTCCGTTGTTATTTGGTGGAGCCAAATTTCCTTCGGTAGTTATGTACCTACATATATACATAGGTTAGTTAGCCCATAAATTTCGGGTTTGTTACATAGAAGTGATGATTTGTGACGGGTTTTTGAAGACATGTGTCGGCAACAATGTTCGTTATTCACCGGCGGCGGAGGTCCAGTGGTCCAGGTTACTGGTGTGGCGCTCATATTTGGTTCACGGGTGAAATATCGTAACCACTGCACCTCGTGACATCCTCTATAAATAATTTCCCAACATTGCCTCATCGCCTAACGTACTGAGGTCTACTGTTCACAGAAAGACTAGTTAATGATCTTTTGATTTCAGTATAGATTTATATTTAGTTCTAGTTCTACAGACAGTATTCTTTGGAAAATATTAAAATTTACCGACAAAATGCCCGCTGGATCAAAATTGTCTCTTCGAAATTCTATACTTGTATGAATTAGTTTTTTACAGATATATATATTGGGACTGTCATTAATTGTAGTAATCTTCAAAAACATTTGAAACATACGTTATATATAAATAAGCTTGATTTTTTCTTTGATCCATTCCAATAAACCATAAGAGTAAAAGATGTAATGTTATCCTTTCTTTCTCATACCAAAAATGTTATTGATTGTTTGTAGTTGTACCGCCAAAAGCAGTTACAAAAAGACCGAAGCCTGTTAGACTTAGAAGAAAAACTCCGGGTCCAAGTATTGATCCATTAGAGACAGGTGATTATGAAAAGATAAAATTTTGGGTTTATTTTGATCGCAATTACATGATTTTTTTTTATTTCAGCGAAAGTCACTCCTGAAAAAGAAACACCAACAAAACCAAAAACTATAGCAAAACGTAAATCAATCAATACTAAACCTGGACCGATAACCAGGAGAAGTAAAGCCATAAAGGAAGTAAAGGAAGAGATATCAACAAATATACAAGAAGAGAAAGATATATCTATAGATAAAAAGGAATTGACTTCAAGAAGGTCAAGCATATCAGAGTTATCATGGACTAAAGATATCTCAAGTTCCAGTACAACAACATGTATAACTGTTTCATCAAACGATTTCTTTCGTTTTGATAAAAAGCTTCCACTAGTGAAGCTATCCAATAAGGACTGTGAACTAAAATATAGTGATATGTGCGTTAGTGATAGTGTTGGTGATAAAAATTCCGAAATGGAAGTTAATTGTGATAGTGTTAAAGATATATCCCCTCTAAACCTTAGTGCCTCATCAATTTGTACGTTAATTGAATCACCAAAAAAAATTACCAAATTAAGTGAAACTTTAAACAAATTGTCATCAAAATTAAAGAATTTTGATCTCGAAGTTGTCAATTGGATTGGTGAAACGGATCAAAACAGTGAAATTGATATTTTAAATAACAAAATTATTCAAGATGGATTTTTGAAAGAAGAGAAAGATATTATTTTTACATGTAAAGAAATTAATAGAATCTTATCAAACGATACTGAAATAGACGTAAATAAAAATGTTGATAATGAAGAAATTAAAAGAGTAATATCAACAGAAACAAATAAAGAATTAAATGTTAACAAGCAGAACGTAGAAGACAATGACGATGATGATGCCTTATCACTCTTCGCGGAGAGCATCACTGGTATTGAATCTTCTAGAAGGAACAGTTCTTATACTGGTGGTGAAGAATTAACTGAAGTTGAAGAGTATGTTCCGGAACCAGTATACAAAGACGCGTTCAAGTCACCAGAAATTACATACAAACCATCAAGAATACCAACAACGGAGAGATCAGATCAAGATAATGTTAATGCAAATTTCTGCGAAAAACAAAACGCTGATTCCACATCAGTCTACAAAGAAAACTCCAATAACCTTATATATGAAGATAGAATTGGTGATATGAAAAATCTCACCCAACTGACTCACTCTTCTCTGAGATTGATGGCGTCCATCCACAAACCAAGACAAGGGATACACAGCTACATATTCAGAGGAGTTTGCTTCTTCTATCTGATATCAGGTTGCAAGAAAACTATTTGCAAATTTCCTCACAGTTTCATTGAAATTGAGGAAGTTAAAGCGAAATTATCTCTCATCAGTGAGCATTTATTCATAGAAGAGTACATGTTGGTACGGGCGTGGCCTCAGCTCAGACGAAAATACGGCAAATGTTTCGTGGAAGAGTGCGTAAATCGCGAATTATCAAGATTCGCGGTGGAAATGGCGATAGATTTCATCATAAAATCCACGGAAAAGTCAAGAGATGATAATGTTTTGAAGATAGATATTGTAGAAACAGTATTGCTATACTTGAACAGAGTGGATCTGAGCACTTGTGGGGATTTATTGAATTATAATGTGCAAAATTTTACAGGATTGTTATTGTGTGATTTTTTTATGAAAACTATAGCGGAATCTCAAAATTTCTCTCAATTCAGAGCTGTTTTTATTAATTTAACCGAATTTATGTGTAAAATACGAAGGACATTTGATATAAACGTGGCCACGCTTATATTGGAGCGTGTTAGCATTCTACCTTACGATGAAGGGTTGGCGCGGGGGTTGATAGGAATAATCAAAAACACCGATGGTATATTATCAAACCCAATGATTGGGAATTTTGAGATGCGTCTCCTGTCCTCAAACCCCGGTTTGTATAACGAACTAATGGGTCTTCAAGAAAAGACACGTATCGCCAAAATGCCTGCAGAGAGCATTCAAATTAACAATAATCTGATACAAAATAGATATTCACCGGATACAACTAATTTGGATAACATGGTAAATATTTTCACTTAATTTTCCCTTATTCTAAAAATAACATAAAATAATCCAAATTATATTTTCAGAAATCCATGGAACCAATAATAACTAGGACGATAGATTTCAAAAAAATACAACCTCACCTAAACGGCAAAATGCAGAAATCTATTATGAATGGTTCCAAAAATTACAATAATTGGATGAATAAAACTATTTTTGATAATATCAAATTCAATCAGAGTCAAACAAAATGGCCGAATAAACGAAGATCGGAGCGGAACTTGGAAACTAGACCTAGTGTAACTATAATTATATATATTATATTAATTGATTATATATATATATATATATATATATATATATATATATATATATATATATATATGTCCTTTGACTCGCCAGCTCAATAATCGTAGTGACGCATAGAAAGTTCGATTCCTGCTAATTAATATTTTTTATCAAACTTTGTTCCAGAAATATCAAAGACGGGACGGACCAAGTTTTTCTCAAGATTTCTTATAAATGTTGACTTTGTACAGGTTATTTTAAGTTTCACTTGACTTGTTAACTTAATAAAAATATAATTTGTTGTGACTTGTAGTTTTAATGTTAATTAAAAAATATAAAGTATCTAATTATACTAATATCCTTTTAAAGTTACATATATAACATTGATTTTTTACATTTTCATAACAAGAAAATATTTTTTTAAATTAAAAAGCAAGAAAAGAAATATTTAGTTTCAAATAATTCAGTACAAAAAACATTTGTAAAATATTGTATAAAATTAATTATAAGATATTTGTTTTTTTTTTTCTCAGAATTTTTTTTTAATTTGTTTTAATTTTACTTTATTTTTTATTAAGTTTATTACTAAATAAATAAATTATATTATTTTGTGTTTTAATTTAAGTATTCATTTATAAAAACAATGTTATATTTACATGATTAATAAAAACAGTGTTATTCCTTATTTCAAGTTATATTTTCTATTTCTCTTATGTTTTATGAAAGTGAAATACAATATTTAGGGATTATTTTGTTATTATGTGTATATTCCACTAAACCTTTCGTCATCATGTGTCTGTTACAGTCTAGCTGAAAAATGTTGTACTAGTCAGCTGTAATATGGCTCCAACTTATATTAGATACGTCAAAATGGTGAAATAAAATTTTGTTTTTTAAGGGTAGCTCTTGTACAATTATAATTTAGTATTGTAAAATAGCTTTATTTAATAAAAAATATCGATTAAGGGATTTGTTTGTGAAATGATTGAGTCTGCAAATTAACGTTAAATTCTAGTGATTGATTTTGAAAGTAAGAATTCACGATAGTATAAATAATTTAAAAGATCTATCACCCTTTTAACTATCACCCTTAAGTAGGCTTCACAAATATATTTTAGTTATAGCAAGTTAACTTCAAATATTGTTTTGTGTTATATTGTAAACGATGGCTAAATCATAGGATCAAAATGTAGATACAATTTTTTTATTTTTTTTATAATTTCTAGGTTAATGCTTGACTACATTCCACCTGATAGAAAGTTCTAAAATGTAGTCTTAGATGGTAAAGCGCATTAACTTAGTAACCTATTCGTTCTTCTCTTGAAGATGCCCACATTGTATTCGGACGGAAAAACCGACGCAGGCAAGCTGTTCCAGTCCTTCGATGTGCGAATTAAAAAAGACGAAGCAAAGCGCTTCGTTCGGACAGGGGGAATGTCCACAACGTAAGGATGGATACTTGCCGTGCGTCGGGACGTCCTGTGATAAATGGGGGACGGAGGAATTAAGTCGTGTAATTCCAGCGCACACTCCCCAAAATGTATCCTATAGAATACTGAGAAGCTAGCAATTCTACGCCTGTGCTCAAGGCTGTGAAGGTTGGCTTCTACCAATTCGGGATCGCCTATAAGCCTCTTGCTCGCCTCTCAATTGAGTCCAGAACCGCAAGATGAGACTTTGCGGCACCAGCGAATATGTGACCACAGTACTCTACAGACGACCGGATTTGTGTTTTGTATAATACAAGAAGCTGTCGGTGTAAAGTACTGACGAATCAAAGTTGAAGTTCGAGGAAATCTCTAAGCCTAACAACTGTAGCCGGTCACGGTATTCCAAAGATACACTCTGGAAAGTAGGAGCCAAGGTGAAAGGGCTCCTTTTGGCGGTGAACAGACAGACAGACGGTCTGCGTTTTGGTGGCGTTGAATTTGACAAGATTGGCATTGCCCCATGCGGAGATTGCCTGAAGTTTGTCACTCAAGCGTTGCACCATGGCTTCTCTTTCTGACTGTACTTGATCTCTACTAGCCCGACTACTCGGCAGGTATCTTTCTACAACTGTGCTGTCGTCTGCATACCCATAGATACCGGGCTTCAGCAGATCGTTAATGTGCAGCAGAAAAAGAGTTGCCGAAAGAACGGACCCCTGAGGCACTCCGGCATTAATTGTCACGGCTTCCGAGGAAGACCCGTCGACAACTACTCGGAGAGATCTGTGGTTGAGGAAGTCCGTTACCCAACCGATCAGCCCAGGAGATATGCCGTACGCTGAAAGCTTGCTTATAAGGCACGCATGCCAGACCCTGTCAAATGCCTTCGAGACGTCCAGAGAGACGGCGACCGCTTCTCCGTTCTTCTCGAAGGCCTCGCCTAAAACGTGGGTAGCATACACTAGAAGGTCCCCAGTAGATCTATTTAGGCAAAACCCGTACTGTCGGTCACTGAGGAGATCATTACCTTCAAGGTACGGTAGAAGGCGCGTGTTCAATACACGCTCCATAATCTCGCAGAGTATGGAGGTGATTGAAATTGGTCTATAATTGGCAGGATCGGCACGGCTGCATTTTTTGGGCACTGGTTGCACGTTTGCAAGCTTCCAGTATTTCGGCACTATTCCAGTCTTGAAAGAGAGGCGATACAGACGTGTCAATACAGGAGACAACTCAGCTGCGCACGTCTTTAGCAGAATGACTGGTATACCATCAGGACCACTGGCTTTATTCACATCAAGACGAAACATTGCTCTCCATACCTTTTTGTTAGTGATGCGGATTTCAGGCATCGAAATACCGCAGTGAGGAAGATGTGCTGGAGAAGCATTGCCAGTGTCTAGATGCGAATTATCAGCAAACAAAGAAGCAAATACATTCGCTTTTTCTGTCGCTGTATGGGCCAGAGATCCATCCGGCTTAAGCAGAGCAGGCAGTGAGGGTTGGCAGAAGTTCGACTCGATCGCTTTGGCAAGAGACCAGAAAGCCCGACTGCCAGTAGGTCTGACAGAGAGCTTTTCGCCATTCCTAGCGATTCGATCGCGTCGATCCTTCCGTAATGCCTTTTTATAGGACTTGGCAGCTTGGTTAAAAGGTTTCTTCTTTGAACGTACATCCGGAGCTTTGCGGCTTCGAGTATCACCCCAAATTCCTAATGTAAAAAGTAAAAATTGTAACTTGCTCCTTAACAATGAAGTGTTAGAATTGATTGACTCAACAAAATTCTTAGGTTTAACATTAGATAGAAAGCTCCAGTGGAACCCCCATCTCTCAACACTCGCAGCCAAACTCAGCTCCGCCGTCTTTGCAATTAGAAAAGTTAGACAATTAACGGACATAAATACGGCTCGACTTGTTTATTTTAGTTATTTTCACAGCATTTTATCTTACGGTATTTTATTATGGGGCAGTGCTGTCGAAATTAATTCTATATTCATTTTACAAAAAAGAGCTGTGCGGGCTATTTATAACTTAAAAGCTAGAGATTCTCTGAGAGATGTTTTTAAAGAAATAGGTATTCTTACAGTCGCTTCCCAATACATATTTAATAACATTTTATATATACGTCAAAATTTAAATAGTTATATAAAAAACAGTGACAGACACGCGATAAATACGAGAAATAAAAACAAACTCGTAACGCCAAAGTTTCGGCTTCAAAAAGTTAATAAATCCTTCATGGGTTTGAGTATACGCATATATAATAAAGTTCCACAAGATATCTTAGACCTTCCATTTCTTAGTTTTAAATGTAAAATCAAAAGTTTATTGTTAAATAAAGCTTATTATAACGTTCAAGAGTTTTTAGTGGATCGAAATATGTGGAACTTAAGTTGTTGAATCATTTGCAGGATTTATATTATATTATAATATACATCACCTATTGTTATATTTCTTTTGAAAAGAGCAACTGTTGAGTTTCTGGCCGGCTCTTCTCAACAGAGCAGCATTCCGAGCCGGTGGTAGCTTGCTTACGGACGGACTACACTGACCTTTTTTTGTATTGTAATAATTGACGATTCAAAAGTGCGTGTAAATGCCTACTTGAATAAAGATATTTTGAATTTGAATTTGAATTTGAAATGAGGTATACCGAATGTTTGCGGTATTCAGCACGACCACATTCGGCCTTAAACCATGGGCGAGCTTTGCCACCTATGGGTACGTCAGTAAAAGGAATGAAATACTCCATTGCCTGATGCACCACATCGGTTATAGCTTCCGCGCAACTTGACGGATCCAAAGAAGAGAAGTAGACCTGCCGCCAAGGATAAGATGCAAAAAAGTGACGCATTTCATCCCAATCTGCTGACTTGTATTTCCATACTCGCCTAACACCATGTGGTTCGAAAGCTGGTGGGGAATATGTAAACACAGATTTCACCAAACAGTGATCGGAGGTTCCCAAGAGGGAGGTGACCTCAACATTATACCTGTCCGGATCAGTTGTCAGCAGAAGGTCCAGGCAATTGGTTGTATGGCCTACTACATCTGGTACCCTTGTTGCTTGCCTCACCTGCTGAAAGAGGTCGAAGGATAACGCAAAATTCCGCGCTTTTCTTTTAGCATGGTCGGTCTTCTGGTACGGGAACAGCCAGTCCTGATGACAGGTATTAAAGTCCCCCAGAAAGACGAGCTGCGCTGAAGGATACTGATGTAGAGCCAAATCAGCAGCCTCACCGAGATACTCAAATAATCTAGTTGTCTTCTGGTCACCGCTGTGCGGACAGTAGACACAGGAATACAAGTTTCGTTTCCTGTGTCTACTAAAACCCATAGGGAAGAAAAAGTGGGGTGACGGAGACGCAGGATACAGAGGTCGCTCCGCGCGTACACACAGACCCCGTCACGCGAGCGAAAGTTGTGCTCTAACGAGTAGCCGGGATAATCCAGGTACGCAGTGCTCAAAGGACATTGTATCTGCGTCTCCGTCAAAAAGAGCAAGTGCGGTTGCTCTACTATAGAATTGTATATCTTTAAATAATAATAAGTCTGGGAGTGTGTCTATTTATTGTGGAACCCTAAATTTTTTTTTTTTTTATCTTACATCAGCCCAGAACTACATCAATACCTAGTATTTGTACTGATATTCTGAGATTAGAACATACCTTTTCATTGTGGCCGTCTCACTAATATTTAAGATATTGTATTAATGTGAAGTTAGTTTTAGTAAATTAATATTATCAAATTCATGACAGCACTATTTCATGTTTCTTACCAATAGACCGGTAACTTTTCAGCAATTTGCAAACTATTCTATTTAAATGAAATTAATGAAATGAAAATAGAAATGTTTTTTACGTACTGTCTAATAACATAATTTAATGTTTTCACTATGTGTAAATCTTCATTGTGTTGAGAATTGATAAAAAAATAGTATTCAAAACATTATGACTAGAAAATAAGGGGGAATACGATCATCAAGTAAAGTTAATTAAACTTTTCTTAATAAATACATTTAAATCTACATACACATTTAGTGTATATATACACAGGGTGTCCAGGAAACAATAACCTCTGAAAAGCTAATAGAACTAAAGGCAAGCCCGAAAAAAAAATGATAACCCTTACACTGCTAGAAAAATGGGTCTTTAAAAAAACATCAATTTTTTTTGTCTGATTTCATATTTTTACTCGTAACTAGGTCAAATCAAATAATATCATAATTATTTTTATACTGAAATATTTATTATTAACTGTATCAGTGAATAATTATCAAATCACATAGCTAACTGTAGTATTTTTTTCAAAAAATAATGTTTTGTGTAAAATTTCTGAAGAAATATTTTTGATGTGGAACTTTGAATGGCTCTGGTTTAAAAAAAAATTGAAGGCAATAGTGACCAACCACTTAAAAATATTCCTGGTTTAATGGCGTTTCTAAAAAGATGCGATATGTCGTTATTGTAAAGAAAAAATATTGAACTATTGTTTTTTTCGTGCTTGCCTTTAGTTCTACTATTAGCTTTTCAGAGGTTATCTATTGTTTCCTGGACACCCTGTATATAGCATACATATCTCCTTTTTTGTACATCAGAAGGGTGGTAAAAAAAAATTCTCAGCATATCTGTATTTTTTTTGTAAATTAGTTCAATAAAACATATTTGGTAAAAAAGTTTATTAAATATCAATAGCGTCATACAAAACACTAAGCATAGCCGCGGTACAGATCTAGAGTTATAAATTAAAAAATATTTCTTGGTGTGATGTTTTAGGTTGATGCTTTTTAAATACTTAACGTTCAAATAAATCCTAAACTTTTATATCTTATAGCGGCCATCTTTCCGTGACATCAAATTGACATCAGTGACATCGCAATGACATCAGTGACATCACATTGACATCAGTGACATCATATTGACATCACATTCACATCACAGTGACATCAAATGGACATCACAACACAATTATTTTAAATTAATCCTTAGAATACTTCCAACCCATCAACCTAAAACATCACAATGATTATTTAAACTCAATTAAAATAATACCCAATGGTTGACGATCAGTCTTACAATTTATATTATATATTTAAAAAAACCTTAAAATCTAGAAAAGAATTATCAATTCCAATATTCAATACAAAAGTTTTGGTTACCGGCAATTATAGTATGAAGTAATTTGTGCTTTTATCAGTCTCTACATATAGCAGAATTATATATGTATATATATGTATGTATATATAAGCATATTTTGGCGTATATAATACTGAAAGACATTTAAATACAATTACCGATTAATATATAACATTAAACTTATTACAAAAAGCTCAAATTAGCTTAAATTAATATTGAGATTATCCATGAATATAAAGTTGTATATATAAATAATAATCTTCATATACAACTATTATTTCAATATTCCAAGCACCATATATAAGTTAAAATATGTTTGGCCGTAGCTAATTTCTATATATATATATATATATATATGACTGTAGTTGCATATAAGTGGAATATAATTTATATTTGATATTTTTCAGTTATCTAATAATCAATGTAACTGTAACAGTATAATCTCAATTCACTGTGAATTTGACAACAAAAATAAATGTTTGTCGTCAAATGTTAAGTCATTCATTCATGTATTTGTATGTACCATTCCGTGGTTTTTGTCAATAAAGGAATTGGTGCACGTAATATGCTTGGAGTTACAATTTCTGCTATAAAATATTGTGTGAAAGCTACGGCCGTTTATAAATAAGGAAAGCGGTGGGTTTCATTTTATGGTGTATATATATATATACATTAATGAAAGAGTGCTCGGGGACGTTTTTTGGCCAAAATATGCCATGAGTGCGTCACTCCCTTGTGCCGCTTCGGTGATAATCTAGAAAAAAACATGAAGAAATATTGAATTTGTAGACAATTCCATCTATAATATATTATACAATTTTATTAGTATATCAAAAATGGATTTTCGTAATTTATATTTTATATATGAAGTCTTTTCTACTGTTTATAATTTTAAAATTACTCTCAATATAACTTTTAACATTACCCATGTTCCGGAGTATCTGGCATGTATGGAGACATCCTGAAGTCACGACTATGGGGTGTCTCAATACCAAACGGGCTATACAGCTTTGTAGGGCTGCGGCCTAGAAGCTGTAAAAGAAAATGGCTTTAAAATGTATTCATATATATTTATTACAAATTTTACTGAAAATGATGTTGAATTACCTGCTTTTTTTTAACAACCGGGGTAGTCGGAACTCGACAAGGAGATCCCGCCTCAGTCAGACGATGTCTTCTCCGACCACTAAGTCTGAAATGCTAATAACGATATTGTGTTGAAGAATTGTTGTTATAACATTTTATAGTAATAGATTTATATTAATTAATTCTGGAATTTTGTTTAAACTTACACATTTTTATATTAATAATTTTAAGTTATAGTTTAGTTAAAACTACCTGATGTATCAAAAAGTCAATATATATAATTTGATTATTGTCATATTTGCTCATATAAACAATTACTTATCTAATTTTAAACAACTTTAAAAGTAATACCTGCGACAAATTTCCGAAAGTGTTTCTGACGGTCTTGAAAGTTCTGGTAATCTTCTCTGCCCCTGATTGTAATGCACGACGTGAATTAGCAAATGATTTACCCTTGAAAAGGTTTCTATTATAACATCCCTCAACATTTCTTAAACTATCTCGTGTTGGAGAATCGATACCAGAGTCGTTCACAAAAGGGTCTTTCATTTTGATGATTCTGCTCGCACTACGAATATATCAATTACAATTTGTCCCTAATAACAATTTCTTCTAATTTGTATAGAAAAAACCTAAGTATCAATACATGGTTTATAATATTTTATAAAATCAATGATTAATGAAGCAACACACTTAGCAGTTCGCGTTTTCGTTTTTCCGTTTTCGGTCGTTATTTTTTTTTTGTTACTATTATTCACTGGTGTTGCTATATAAAAAAATAAGGCTTACCTTTCAAGGTCTAATTAAAAAACCTTAATAAACATTCACACAAAATAAATAAAACCAATCAAGAAACTTAAATATTGTAAATTTGTGTCTTTGGTGTGATTTTATAATAATTGTGTAAGTTTTGAATAACTTCATCGTTTGATGCCATAAGCAAAGAGTAAGATATTTTATTTTAAACTCTACCTGTTGATAGCTGAAGTATTAATATTTTTTCTCTTTTATTTAAAGTTAAATGTTTACTATTTCAATACTGATGGCGCCAACAGACCCTCAACTTCGGCTCGCTGCGCATATTGAGCGAAGCAAGCCCAGTGTAATGACTCATCATTTCCCACTGACTTCAATGGGATTTCAGTTTTTTGACATAACATATAAAAATATATATATTGCTTTTATTGATATTTTTTAATAAAGAAAAAAAACTATTACCTAATGTGTGTCTTTTCGATTGCAAAATTTCATAATTTTCCGTCAAGTAGTTTTCGAGCCTATTCGTGACAATGAATGTGAGAGTCTCCAGTAGAACGCTCCGCTCGCTTCGCTTGATTAAAATTGTTAGAAGTTAGGATTATATAAGCGGCCGAACTTGGTAGTCTGTAATTTAAGGAGGTCTGTAATTTATTAATGAATTAATGATTTTCCAAATAAAAAACCGTTTTTATGTTTTTTTTTGAATATTTATTTTAAACTTATGAGTAAAAAATTGGTAATAAAAGGAAACTTGTAATCGATTCTTTCTGATATATCAATAACAATATTATTGTTTGTGCAAGTATCATTAGTAAAAATGCAAAAAAAAAAATAGTTTGGGAGGCAAAACGCAAAAAACCAATCATTATTCGGATATATATATTTTTTATTTTGGGCCCCTCTCCCGTGAAGGTCCCAGGACCGTCCCAGTGTATAGTGTATGTAGTGTTAGCATTGCAGCATTCAAGACAATCTATATACAAGACAAAAGATAGACATTTAGACAAGATAGATAGAAATATATTGTAGTACTGGTCTTAGAAAATTCTAACACACACTGCCATTTAAAATGGTTAAAAGAGTCACATTCAATAAACATATCTCATTTGACATAATAAAAATATTATATTATTATCAACAGAAAATATTTTGAAATAAATGCATAACACTATTTTTGTACATTTATTAACTAATGATAAACTAAATAACAATAATTTAATATACAATTAGCGTTGGTGCATGTAGTAGTCTATAACGGTTGAGAATGCTGCAAAACCTGCGGCACCAAACACACCGGCTTTTAAACCACCTGGAACAGAACAAGAAAAGGAAATAAATTCATATTATGCTACTTATTTTATAAAGAAAAACACATAAATGTATAGGAGAGAGTAAGAGAGAAGGCGTTGCCCTGCCATTGCTGTGGTGCCATCTATTGCTTGATCTCTAAACTAAAGTGTTATTAGAGGTATGTTATATGTAGTTGTTCTTTAAAACTTACAATAGATGGCATTGATGCTTTTGTAAAATTTTTTGTTGTGGTAATTTTTTAACATACAGCTATAAATATTACATTCTTTCGTTTGATAATTTCTTAGATTATATCTGTAATTTAAGTACACTTGTAATAATTCATCATCATAATTTGATATCAGTCTCTCTTAAGCTACTTTTCAGAAGTTTCACTGCTGCTGTGTGAATTGCACACATCTACTTATTTTCACTCTTGAAGTATATCCCTAACACTACTATGGGGTATTTAAAAAATTATATTTATGAATTACCTCTTAACCCAATAAGACCTCCGGTAACCCCACCAGCGTAAGTCCCATTCTTCCAATCAGACTTGCCCCTCGCACTCTCTATACAGCATTCAATCCCAGAAAAAACAGCACCCAGTATTGCAAAATTTTTAGCATAACTTAACATTGAGTTCTTCATCTCTCTTAAAATTTCCCTTGCTGTTTGATTCTGCTGTGCCATTGGGTCCGTCATGTTTGGCATTAAGGATGATGTAAAAAGACCAACCGCAGCTCCCAGGCCATAACCTGATGAAAGTATTAGTTAATAGAAATGTGAAAAACTTTTAACTTATGTTTCAAGACACTGCTTTGGAGTCATTTAAAAGGTTTGGTTCCATTTTTTATTGGCAGCAATTCCAATTTACATTCAATAATATAAGCACTATTTCTTAATAGGCACGTAAATTAATATTTTGTAAAATGTTTATTGTAAAAGGTGTATAAAATATACAAGTTTTGCTAACAAACCTATAACACAACTGGTGAATGATTTGAATGGACAACTCTCGATTGTGGCTTCAATCATCTTTTCCTCATTTGTTTTTATTATCACAGGACCCAATACTCTAGGGATAATTATATTTTCACGGTATCGGTATATGTTACCGACTAAATGTTTTGCAAGTGAGTCGAAATCATTATTTTCTGAGAACTTAACTAAGTCGGGATCGACGGGTAGCTTTTTATGTTCTGTCATTATATAATCTTTTCACAAAGTTCTTACTCATATATGATCAAATTATTTATATTATTCCTTAATTTAATTTTTACGAAATGTTATAGAATCATAACCTCGTTTCTTTTCCTATAAAAGATGACACTGACAATCAATATTTGACAGTGGACATTATTGTTTATCTGCCTGAAATTTTGAAAACAGTGTTGAATGTTATGTTTACTTCAAACATCTTTAAAAGTTGGCACCTATGTATATTTTAAAATACAACATAATATATACTTTGACCTGAATAAATAATATATTTATACACATGAATATTAATTTAAATAGTCTAAGTATTTATTAATTTATTAAATAAGTTTCCAGATAAAGAAAATGATAATTAAGACAGCGTATAGTTTATAATATACAGGCATTGACTCAATTCGTGTCAATTAAAGGCGTTATGCTATAATTAATGACAATTGTCAATTGTCATTAGTTTTGTTAGGAGTTATGTCAAAAACACATGTTCGATTTTTAAGTAGGTACCGAGTTTGATTACATATTTTAAATCGAAAATTACGAAAAATCGACAATATTATTATTAATTATGACAGATTCATCATCAGAAGAGGAAGATCTTTCTCGCTTTAAAGAGGCAGTGGATACTTCATTTACAAAACTGATACATGAATCGAAAGGAAAAGTGACTGATACAGCAATAAAAGCTGGTAAATAATCACGCAAAACTTATAAAATAGTACATTCGTTCAGATTATATGCTAAAATATATATTTTTCAGATCAACCGCGCTCTGAAAGATACTTGAATGTCTCGTCTCATTATAACGATGTAAAAGTTCCAGAAGAGCTGCAAAAGCGCATTGCCGCTAAAATTTCTACGATAATCAATAAAAATATTGAATTTGTGGATATTGTTAATAATACGAAGTGAGTGATTTTATATTATTTTTTTAAATTCCTACAAATATTGGCAGCCTTTAAATAAAATAAAGTTCCCATTCTCAAAGATATGTTTTCAGACAATTCTGGAACTGACTAACTTTGTTTTAATTTCTTTACAATTGCTAATACGAATAAAATTTTAGAAAGCGCAAGGTCAAAGGTGGTGTTAAATTATTTAAAGATTCTGAAGAATATTTATCATATGAAGAACCCAAAGATACGTACACCGAGTCTCACAACATTAAATCAAAGAAAATTAAAAATGAAAATAAAAAACGACAAATTAACAGTGAAGTTGATGAACTAAATGAGAGTGGTAAGATATTATTTAGGACATTACTATTCTTTAAACATGTAATTCTCATTTGTTAAAGATATTCTATTATTCAATAATAAAATATCATATGATTGAAAATACAATAATAATTTTATTATCAGAATATTTTACTTTACTTATATATTTTTTTTTTTTTTAGAAAAACTAAACATATCTGTCGTTAGCGGAGAGTATGTATTATCAAAAAAGGAAACAAAAATGTGGAAGTCAAGACGGAAGGAAAAATTGTTTAAATATAAATCCAACGGCAAAAATAAAGTTTTGACGGCTGTTGAATAGAAAAAAAAACATTTCAAGTAATCAAAGAAATAATAATTACTAGACTGGGAAATTCTTAAAATACGCAAACAAAACAACGAGTCCAAAAAATGGTATAACAATGTATGTAAGTAAATATCTATAGCCCTAAGAGTAACGAGAGTATCATCAGTAGAGTCACCAAATGAAACTAAACAGAACACCGACCAATAAACAAGCTGCATTTAACTTCTTAAGTAACAGAGTAGTTTCAAATTAAAAAAACTGCCTGAAGAAATTGTTTTGGTCGCTTCAATTAATGCCTTGAATTCCGACTCAATGACCGAATTGACGGGTGGTTGAAATTGGAGAAGCTGTCACTATTGCAAATGTGGTTTCTCAACACAACTGACATAGACACATCAGTTCATAGCTGCTAATAATAATAATAAACTTTTGGACATAAATAAACTCAATATGGAGGTTGTAATTGATTTTATTATTTACAATATCACAAATCACTGCATTACAGTACAATGTACTTGTCTATTAATTAACAACGTATCACCAAATGTCATGGTGTCAACTTATAATATTAACTTAAATAAATATAATAATAACTAAAACTTGTATTTAATTTACAACAACTTATTTCTATCCGCTGGCAAAACTTAGTTTGTAGGTTGTACATTTGTATAGCTAGCGCTATCCCGCTCTTACAATAGCGATTAGAGTGAGACAATACTATAATGTACTTGCACATTTGCACTAGTGGTATCTTACTCTTACAACATCGATTAGATAGAGACAACACAGTAATGTACTCGCACATCTGTATTAGTACTATCTCGTTCTTACACTGGCGTTTAGAGTGAGATAATATTATAATGCACTCACACATCTGCATGTACAAGTATTGCCAACATTAAAAATTGTACATTAAAGACTTATAAAGGAACGACAGATGTTAACCATTTATTGGCGGCAAGATAAATTGACATGTCTTTGACTAACTCATAAAATAAAAGTTCTTTGACAATTGACACTAAATATTTTTCTTCATTAAGGCTTATGTCAAGTTCAAAAATTGTATGAACTGTCAAAGTTATTTTTTTTTATAATGATACAAAATCCTAAACATTTAAAAACCTGTCATGAAACTTGAGATTCGTACATATCCAATGCAACTTTATTTGGAAGGATTATAGTCCTGTATTTTCACGTATGCTCCTATTGTTCCTGATCTCATCGTGGCTGTACGCTACATTGTCCAGGCCGGTGGTTGTCTTCTCTTCAGTCTCAGTTGGACCGTCCATTAAGAACATTGTTATGAAGAACAGTATACTACCTGTGAACAAATTAATATATGAATATAAGTTATACTTGCTAGAAACTTAAATCAACACTTCTCTCGGTACGGATTAGAAAAGGAACCTTATATTACGGATATAAGGTCCTTTTTGCAATGCAATCTGTCGTATTGTCCAGAGGAGGTGAGGAAACGTGATAGTGTCCATCACACTAGATAGCAACGCTAGCTAACTAACATTTTCTTTATACGATCTTAGGCTAGTTGAATAATGGTTCCATTACCGATCTGTCAGAGTGACAGTGCCAGGTTAAAAAGTTTGCCAGACAGACAAATATGTCAGAGTAAGAAGTATGTCAGAATGTCAGGTATGGCAGAGTGACAAGTATGTCAAAGTGACAAGTATATCAGAGTCACAAGTATGTCACAGTGACAAGTATTTCAAAGTGACAAGTATATCAGAGTGACAAGTATGTCACAGTGAGAAGTATGTCGCAGTGACAAGTATGTCACAGTGAGAAGTATGTCGCAGTGACAAGTATTTCAAAGTGACAAGTATGTCCAAGTAACATGTATTTCAGAGTGACAAGCAATAATCTTCAGCAAATCTTAATATTTTTGTATCTATGAAATAACAATATGATCAGGTTTCTAATCGATCAGGTTGGATATCCATACCACGGACCAAAAAACATTTTAAGAATTACCAAAATAAAAAATACTCACTGATGCCATAAAATCCAGCGTAAAAGATCATAATGGCTTCCCTATACCCGATGGCCTTGGAGACGGGGTCCACTAGGATGGGTAGGTTTCCGCCCACGTTGTTCATCACGAACAGGAACACGCCCAC
The DNA here is from genome assembly GCA_918358695.1 of Melinaea menophilus ssp. n. AW-2005. Lineage (NCBI taxonomy): Eukaryota > Metazoa > Arthropoda > Insecta > Lepidoptera > Nymphalidae > Melinaea > Melinaea menophilus. The sequence continues at coordinate 15,773,416 of OU911058.1, read as the reverse complement.
GGTGGTGGAGCGGACGGACAGCGGGACTATCTCCACCAGGATAGCGAATACTATCCCGAACCACATTTCAGCTGGAAATTATAGTTAGTTTCGTGTCCTTTATTTTAATATTTGTTGGTCGTGAAAATTTTTATCAGAAGGACTGTTCAAAATGTCGATTTTGTAAGCAATACAGTTCAAGTGTATGTTTTGACAAGTTATATTTCTTTCATCGAATCGCCCAAAAACATTAGATGCGGTCCGAATAAAAAGACTTTAAAAATCCTTCCACAGGCTTCTTAACAAAAACCATTGCCTAATTTTCTATTTCATGCATGTATACTTAAGTATGAGTTGTATGTATGTATATATTTCTTTTATATAGTTATCATTAATACCATATTCTATTATTATATATATTTTATTTATACCGCCTCTTGTAACTTTTTTCTTTGTATTATTTTTTTCATGGTTGACTGGTAGAGAATGCTCTGTAGCATTAAGAACGCCATTTGTCCCACTTTTGGGATTAATAAATAAATAAACCAATAATAACTTATCTCACCAAAGAAGTAAGAGATGGCGAGCGTGATCATGGCCCACAGCGGCTCGAAGGCTACAGACCCGAAGGCAGGGAGCGTCGCCACCAGCTGGGAGAGTGCGAGCACCAGCACCCTGGAGCGGACTCCCATACGAGATACGAACCTGGGGGGATGGTTAAATTATCAAAGGGGGTACTTTGAGGGTAATAGTTATAATAGATGTGTATGAAAATAAACTCGTAACGCCCAAAGGTAACAAATCCTTCATAGGTTTTAGTGTATATTCACAAGATATATTAGACAATCATTTAATTAGTTTAAAATCAAAAATTAAAAGTGTATTATTAAATAATTCTTATTATATTAAGAGTTTTCAGTTGATCAAAATGTGTGGCGATTAAGTTGAATCATTTGAATTGATATTATAATAATAATATACATCAAATGTTAAATTTATTTTAAAAAGAGCAACTGTTGAGTTTCTTATCGGTTCTCAGCATTGAAGTTTAATGTAATAATTGATTCAAAAGTGCGTAAATGCCCACTTGAATAAAATACATTTTGAATTTGTCAGAATGAGAGAGATGCTCAAATACTTCTTTCTCCCTCTTCTTGCAAATGTCCATACACCATAATAGAGCGTCACACAAACAAATATTTAAAGAAAACGAGTACTCACTTATCAGAGACGACGCCGCCCACCACGACGCCCACGGAGCCGATGCCCACGGTGACCGCGAACAACCACCACCCCAGATCCACATCCGGGAAGTAGTCACGGTAGTACAGATCCGCGTTGTACGCGAATGTCATACCGCCTGTTGATATAAACCTATATATACTAGCTGATCCCACGACTTGGTTTATGTGTTTCATTAATAAAAGTTACTCATGACATCCGCTATCCGCCAGTGAAAGTTCTGTTAAAATCGGTCCCGCTGTTTCTGAGATTAGCCGTAACAAACAGACAGAGAAATATTCTTTAAAATATATTTTTTTATTTAAATACCGTATATACGTTCATATGCATTTAGTGAAATGCTGTTTACTACAAAACAATATTTAATTGTATCAAATTAAGACAAACCCACCACAATGTCTGATGGAGGCTGCGAGACAGAGCAGCAGCACCCGGGGCTGCTTGATGACGTGCCAGATGGTGACTTGCGGCATCTTCTTACCAGCCTCCAAGGTGGAGTCGTTTTTCACGGTTCCAGCACCTAGTATAATAAATCATGACTTTTTCTAATACTAATATCATTAAGAAATTAATTAACACTAAACCTACCGACAATTTTTGTATACCTGTTCCTACCGCACGCCGTCAAATTAAAAGTTATTTTATTATATAACGCAGGTAATAATGGAAATAACTAAAAGTACAGAGTGAAGAAAATATTATATGCATATTCTAAGAATTGTCATGTAGTTTGATAACGATTTTATAACGTTTAAAAATGTGTAAGTTTTACAAAAGTTTAAGAACGGTCAATTTGACGGGTACTTGGTAGGTTTAGTGTTAAATGTCCTTATAAAAAATACTGTTAATTCGTTAATTTTACCAATGTCGATTTATAACTTATTTTTATTATTTATCAATAATTATTAGTACGTAACACGAATAACTATAATTATAATCAATTAAAAATAAGATTTTATTTAAATACGTAATAAAATGAATAACAATAAAAAAATTCATATTTATAATAAAATTTACATAGTCACAAAAAAAAGAATAAATCTAAAAATACTTTATTCTATAATTTAAAGTTAACAAGATAAGGATTCTCAAATTGGAGTTAAGGGCAGCATTCCTTGAAAGGGATCGCTGGGAATAACCTGTAGGCGGATTAAAGTTCAGGGCAAAGGTCAAGTTGTTCGGTAATAAGATAATCAGATTATCCTGGATATAAATAGATGTTATATCTTATAAATCCTATAATCCTAATCTTTTATAAATAGACCTTATCTTTTATAAATCTTATAATCCCAAAACCTTTTATAAGTCCAAAGCTAACAGTGTGAAAAGTAATGATCTGTTTATATAAACTAACCTTCTTCACCAATGGTAGTTCTGGCGGGTTCCCGAAGTGTCAAAAACGTTAGTACCATAATAACAATACCAACCACACCCGCTCCGTAGTAACAGAGGCGCCAACTCTGAAAACAAAAATTGTTACAAACGAATTCAGCACGATATATATATATATATATATATATATATATATATATATATATATATATATATGAGAGTTACTTACAAGTCCCCAAGCGTTGAGAGCTGGGATGTACCGTCCGACTGGGAATGCTATACCATATCCTCCGTATATGCCCCAATTGAAGATAGACAGCACTAAGGCACGTTGGTGTTCCGGGAACAGGTCTGTTAGTATCCCGGTAGCGAGAGGATTACATCCAGACTCCCCCGCCGCCATTATCATACGCAGGATAACGAGGTGCCAGTACTCCTTAACCCCCCCCATCACGAGTATCGCGACCACGAACACTAACGTACATATGCTTAAAATACGGGCTCTATTGTATCTGGAAATAAGATAAATATCATTAGAATCGTTATCTTTACGCTGTAATAAAATATTTAAAGATATAAAAGGTAATTTGTATCTTTAAAGCCATACTTATACCAACCTATCAGCTGCCACGCCAAGTATGACTCCAACGACCGTGAAAACCGCCATGAATGCTGGCCCAGCCAGGATCTGATAGTCGATACCAAGTCCATTGTAGCCCCATTCGCAATAGTTTGTTCCGTTTAGCGAGAGAGATTCACATCTGTGGTGATTTTTACCGATATTATTTATCTATTATATACATATATAACCGATTTACCACTCAATGACTCATCACGAAATCTCCGAAACTATCTATCCGATGAAGTAAAAATTTTATATAGTTACTTCTTTTGTGACGTAGACGTCCACTAAGGACGGATTTTACGGAATTCCTATCTCAACGGATTTCAAGTTTTTGCATTTTGCCAAATTTTAAACCAAGTTTTAAACTTAAAGCGGGGTAAGAGTTACTATAGCGACGGTTACCATAGCAACGGTTACGATGACAACGGATAATATGAGAAAGGTTACCATAGCAAACTAAGTTCAAATACATATTATTAGTTTGCCCAGCAAAGCGGGAGGGATTAAGCTAGTATTAAATATACTGAATAAATGTTGAAATACTACATCTAACGAATGTATGGTCCATTGTCCATCTAACGAATCCATGGTCAACAAAAATTATCAAATTAAGTGTGTAAAATGGAGTTTAATAGTTTTTATAGACAAACGTGTATTAAAGAAGAGATAATTGAACAATTCAGATTGCATAAGGTACTAGTATCGCTCGCTTATGACAGAGTCGATGTTGTGTTGCAATTAACACGTTGAGTCCGGTGTCGGTCCCTGGGGACCGACAGTGAACTTTCCGATTAGCCGGCGTCGGTCCCTAGGGACCGACAATTAAAAAACAAATGTATAGTAACTTTAATGAAGTTTATTGAAACACTCTAAACAAAAATATTGTTTGTTTTTACATCTATTACAAAACGTGATGACTTTTTTTGTCACATTTCTGGCTTTCTTGCGTCCAAAAAAAGTTGTATTTTTGTTTATTATATGAGTTGATCTCGTTTATTATATGAGTCGCTATATGAAAAAGCTTTTATTTCTTCAAAATTTACAAAAATCAGACAATATCAAAAAATGGACTTAACCGCATTGGCTTCTGAGCGACTCACATGTTAGCAGGCTTGAATATTCCCGATTTCTCGCTCACTGCCGGCTAAACGGAAAGTACAGCAATTGATGCTGGGCTCAACGTGTTAATTTGACCAGAATTGTTGTAAATCCCTAAATACTATACACTAGAACGTAGTACGTTCCAGAAACGGTTAATAGACAAAAAATACATTGGTATTTTTTATACTAATCTGTATAACTAGATCTTTATTGTGTGTACGTGATTTTAGAATTTCCGCATCAAATTGTTATATTTACCTCCTTATTATAAATTAGTAAGATAACGATATTCTGTTAAGTCCAGGGTCGGATTTGAAGTTTCGAGGTCCTGGGTCGGAGTGGAACATCACTTATTATTAATTATAAAATTTTTTTTTTTTTCAATAATTTATTGTCAGCCAATCAAATTATTTGAATAATGAATGTACTAATTTGTTAAAGTCAAATTATTAAAAAAATGTTTATTAAATTAAAAAAAAAAAACGTAAACATAAAAATAACCTTATATTTTGATCCTTAAGCTAATCTTGGAAACAATTTATAAGAAGTTTTATAATAAACTGTCAAACTGTATTTTAGTTTTAGACAAAGCAAAACTCAAACCACATGAAGAGACGGGTAAAAGCTGTCATAATTAAAGACAAAACACATGTCAGCAACAAAGTGTTTATAAGTGTTTATAAGTACGTGAATACCACTTCCGGTTATAATTATGTGTTAATTCTGTAATTAAATTTGATTATTTAGGAATTTTCGTATTTTAAAAAGAATTATTTATAACTTTGCATTTTGTTACATTATTGTCTAAATTTACGTAAATCAATATCCAATTATGTTGTAACATAAATATTTATATTAAATTCATATTTCTTGTCAAATTTCGTAATAACCTGGTATTTAAATAATATAGAAAGTTCTAAACAAACATTCAACTTTTTAGTTTGGTATAAGTTTTGTTGAGTCATCTTTAGTTTGCTCACTGTTCAAATCTGTTTTGGTACACATAATATCTTCAAGAAATTATTTCACTATATCTGTCGTAATGTGGAAGTGTATTGAAACTTTATATTTCTATTAAAATGACAATCAAACACCAAGGTCGCATTGATGACCGTGAAATGAGTTTTATTGAGCTTAGTCATTGGTACGTAATACTTAACTTGTTCAAGGTTGGCGAGTTCTTGGGTTAGGTAAAGAATATCACACTTAATTTTATATAAATATATTTAATTAGGAAGACATATAAAACCTCCTTTCACGGAACTATGCACTAATCACTCACTATTGTCTTTTAATGATTATAATTTTACAGACACCATTTTGCGCACGCTATTTCTTATATCGAACTCTTACCATCAGTTGAAGGCTATTCTCATCTTGTCGTTAATATAAAAATACATTTAATCTTTGGATTCTAATCTTATGTGTTTTATTAAATAAATATTTATTTATAAATTGAAAGCTAGATGTCAAATAAAATGGTGGAATCCATTCATTTCGTTATTTTATTAAACAGGAATTTCCAAGGTATTAAGCATTCTTCCAATACTGTCAAGTGTACAATATTATTTTGGTCTATTTTGTTTCATTTAGTTTAATTGTTTTGATAAATTTAAATGACAATTACATTTTAATCATTTATTTAATTTAAATAAATTAATTGTTTTAAAGGAGGATGCTTTGAAAGCATATTTTTTTTCTGTGTGAAGATAAAGTCATTCAAACTCATTCATTCATTGATGGCTGTTTCTAATTGTCTCTAATATTGCAATTATAGTTAATCAAAATGTATTTCTGTATCTTGGTATCTTAATAGAGAATAATACTTCTTTTAATTAGTACGAGCCCTTGTCTTTATTTATTTAATAATGATCGCAAGAATACAGTTCAAAGTTAATATCATATTTTGCTTATTCTTTTCATAATAATAATAAATTATTAACAAGGCCATGTTGGAACATAAAATTTTTTCGTAATAAGTTTATTATTAACAATAAATTTATATTTTTCTTTGTTTGTTTATATTTACATAGTAAACTGATTTTGAACTAAGTATTGGAACTCAGACTATTATGTATATATAAATATAGTTCGTATTTGGACTTGTGAATAATCGCCATGTTTAAAAAATAAAGAGATATAGATTACAAATGATTTAATGTCGGTCCCAAATATATTTAGAATCTTAATAATAATTATTTTTAAATATATATCATTAAAATTAGCTCGAACTGAAAGATCATATTATATTATGATATTAATTATTCCTGGAATTATTACAATTTTTTATTAAATGTCAAAGTCAATGTCAAGTTTTTATGTCAAGTAGACATTTTATAAGTGATACTTTTTTCTACTCAAGATCATCCAAGTTATTATTACGAAAACTTTTCAATTCCCTATTCCTAAACTGTTAACGAATTCCTACATCTTGTTCCCTCCCACTCCCATTTACTTACTACATACTGTGAAGTGTCGGTTAAATATTTAATAGTAAACATTATATTAGATATCTCATAGATTAATATTTATTTTTACATAACCAGGAAATATAACCGGTTCATGTGAACGCAATTATTGTAAATAAATGTATCCGTATACATTTTTTTGGACATTATGTGGGTGTGTTTGTTGATGAACAGAAAATATATATAGTATTGACATGATATATTGACATTCAAATCAGCAACAATATATATATATATATATATATAAATAATACTATACTGTCATGCTGTCTGTATGTCAATGAGACATATAATATTTATTATTTTAAATAAATGTGGTTTAAATGGTAGTTTTAAATATTCTTTTCTTTGTCACATAAATTTATGATCAAAAGGAAGTGTTTATCCTTTAAGGATAGTCGTCAATCTTACTTTTACTCGTTGAATGTGTTTAGTTTTTATTTTGCAATCTCTAATGAAATTGGGTTGTTGTCATGAACACATACACACGTACACGCACGCACACACACGCGCAAACACAGTTGTATATATATATATATATATACAAGTCCCGTGCCACGATGTTCGTTTGCGCTAATCTTTGAAACCACGGAATCGATTTCAATAAATTTTAGTAGATATATATTATTTACTCAAACTTAAAGATAGAATATTCTTTAAGTTCAAATTCAATAGAAGGTGGTGTTAATATTAATTGATGTAAAATAGTGTATGGAGCAGCAAAGTCGCGAGCAATACTTAGTATTATAGTAACACTGTTTGAGATTGGTATTAAAATGTAAAAACTCACATATCACTGGAGTTGACTTTCTCACAGACGACGGGAAGCTGGCTGAGTGAGAGATGAGTCGCATTCAGCATACATGATTTATCTCCATAGTGGAGATCGTCCGCTGTTACTTTTGATGTTGTACCTAATTGGAAAATATATCATTACACGAGGAACTATATAATTTTCAATTAATGATCCATTTTTCGTAAATACAAATGATTTGAATATAGTTCAAATATAATCTATAGTCAGTTTGACGTTTGTCATTGTTTGACCAACCCTTGCTTTGAGCAACCACATACTAGAGATGGCGTAATGCAAATATGAAACCTACATAAATTACGTTAGTGACGTCACATTCAGGCAATATGTCAAAACGCTAAAAATAATATACTGGTTGTAAAATAAAATAAAATTAAAGAAAAATATTGTAATTTTAATTTTATAAGCATAGCGTACAGTATTGACTATGTTATTTAATATGTAATCAGCTGTTGCTTGAACTGTGACGTCACTTTCAGGCAATCAAATCAATATTGGTATCAAAGGCGTGTTTAATTGAAAGTTTAGACAAATTAGTGTTTACTATAGATATTTAGGATTCAAACTCAATTTAAAGCTAATTATATTTAAAAACATTAAAAAACAGATTTAATTTGAATGAATATTTTATTGAAAGATAAAAAAAAAATAAAGATTTCAGCGCGGAAATACAAAAGCAGGTTAACATGTCAAACCTTGGCAGGGCCTTAATTAGACAAGATATTTAACATTAATTAGCGCAATAAAACCCAAGGTCCATCACGGCCAAGGGTGAGTAAATCAATATATTAATATCATTGTCCGTCTGTCATTATTATAACCATGATTAATAATTATTATAGATATTTATCTTATATCTAGCCTTGCATACATCACGTCTGGGTTAGAAATAAAATGTGGGTCAGGGGGTCACTCACCTTGACCCACATTTTATTTCTCTGGAAGAGGGTTGAGGAAATAAATAATAATAAACACTAGTCTTTAATGTCTGTCTGTCTGTTTCATTTCAGCCTATTTTAAATACTGTACGTAGTGATAGCTGAAAATAATGATAAGGCTTTCGTTTAATACTGATAAGAGTTTAAACTAAAAATATAATGTAATAAATATATAACAGGGAATAATTTTCTTATTTATACACATTATTTGATGCCTTTTAATAAATAGAAAAGTGTTTTAAAGAAAAAAGGTTTTCAAAGTCACCATTTAGAAATAACATTGTTTCTTTCTTGTTTCTAACATTTTATCTTGTTAATAGATATTTTATTATTATTATATTATTATTATTTAATATCTAGATGATGCCCGGGTATAAAGCTGATTACTTCAAAATAAAAATATAATTTAGGTCTTAAAAGAAATATAAAGACATTTGCTAAGTTTCTATTGCTCTTCTCTTGTGTATCACAAATGATTGGGGTAGCTTTGACAAAGAAAAATCTAAGAATTTCATTCTTAATATATGGTAAAAATGTGTAAATATTTATTATATTTACATATAAATTTGAATGAAGCATCATATATTAAGGTCAGATGTATTCAGAGCACGACGCAAGGACCGACAGAGTCAGTAACAAATAACATTAAATTGTTACGTAACAAGAATGTGAGGATAACAAATTATTAATAACGCAATCTATGTTATTTATTTATTTCAACTAAGTTTGTAATTGATTTTGAATTACATTTAAATTTTTTTTATGTAATTTTTCCTTTCAACGATTGTGGTTATTTATAAATATTAAGAATGAATCAGTGACAATAAAATAAATGTTCAAGATATTATTGAGCACAAATAATTACCTGCAATGATTATAAAATTTATATTATATATATTTCAATAATTCCTATTCTAGCATATCTTTAAATTTTGCACGTATGTCTGTTTTATAATATTCTCATAAACTAGTAAAGTATTTGAAATCTTTTTGTACGGATTATTAAAATGAAAACATATGTTAGTGATTAAATTAATGACTATGTTACTGGATTTGTCTGTCCGTGTAAATAAATATATAAAAATACAATTTTATTAAACGTATACATATTTCCAAAATGGCGTCTCTACTATTGTTAACCCCTTTTTAAACACTAAGAACGTTTACAAAAACTTGTTGCAAAATAAGCCTGTGGGTTATTTGGGTGGGTTGTGATACTCTTATCTCATGATATATCTCACCAATAAGGTAGTGTCCAAGTTCCCCAAGGATGTAGCCGACCGATACCAGTCCCAGGACGTACCACTTATAAAAGCTCTTAAGCTTGGTCCAGATGCCTCCGTGGAACATTTTTTATTCTGGAACAAAAGATTTAATTGTGAACAAAATATTTGAATTATTTATATCCTATCCGCTTTGAATAAATTTTTTACTGTGTCAAATGGGAGTGTTAGGACTGATAATTATCAGAAGCTCTGAAACACTCAACTTAAATTAAGGCTACGTGTTCCACTGCTCTGAGAAGAATTAGAAAATCAGAGTATTTAGTGTCATTGTTTTGATCACTTCATTAAATATAATATAAAACTTGTAATATTAATGGTACTAGTTCGTTCATTGTTATTGTTATAGTGTCATATCAAGAAATAAGTGTTTAGAATTGCGTGTTAACCACCGCAATGTAGGGTTCCATAGGTACCCATGTTGGATAGATTGACATAAACTCGTAGGCAGTTTGTAGATATTTTTAAGATATACAATAATTCTATATTACATTTTTTTCGTATATCTTCTAAGATTTACTTCGTTTGAAATATGAGCACAAATATATATGTTTTAGTTATCCGTCTATAACTCTTAAACTTGTAAATCGAACTTGGCTCTGATAATTTTTCTTTTAAATTCGTTATATGTACTACTGTTGTAATTTTTTAACTCCAAAATCAAACATTTGGATGAGGGTGGGGGGGGGCAGGACATTTGAATCTAACACAGCAGTATAGATATTAATACCTACACATTATTTAAATTTAAAACGTGACCAACAACTAATTACATAAATATATAATTTATTTAAATATTAATAGATGGTATCTTGTAACGAGAACCATGAAACAGTATAACTCAATAAATATCACGTGGGATGCCGGTGGGCGAATATAGTTTTTTACCCCACAACCTTAAATAAATCACCATTACATACATTAAGTAAATTAAGAATTTTTAAAATTTATTAGCAAAGACATTTAATCTATAAAATTACTCGCAATATTCAAAATTAAGATCATAAATATAAAACAAAATGGCGGCCTTGAAACGTCAAACGCAAAATAATTCGTTGACTCGAATCATCGCTTAATTGTCATTACATCAAAATAAACACGTTTCCTTATTACATTTTTTATGTAATCAATAAATAAATGATTGGTTCTGTAAATTAATTAACTATATAATGATACGAGATAAAAACAATATGGCACGTGTTTACAAACGAGGTAAAATAGTTTAATATTGTAATACTTTTTATCTTTAGTTCAAGTAGCATTATTAAGTTTTTGTTTTTGGTAATTAATATTGTAATGTTGGTTCACCTGTTTGTGGATGATTGACAGATAATTTATATGTATATATATTTATTGAACATTAGCTATACCTCCGACTTCGTTCGAGCGGAATATCTTTTTTAAAATAAATGACAAGTTACTCCATAAAATAAGTTGTCCACCAGTGAAAGTTCTGTTAAAATTTGTCCAGCCGTTCCAAAAATAAGCCGGACAACAAACGGACTTACTTTAATTAGATGTTTTATGTACGTACAGTTTGAATTTAGTTAAAAGCTGTTAATTTTGAATTACAAACAGAAATTTCAATTTTATTTATATATATACATTTTCAGTCAATTTTAATAAAATCCAATTAATAAATTCTATATATCAATAATTCATTTATCATTCCTTGTTTTATGTTAAGGACAATGTCAAATATTTAAAAAACACTTTAATTTTGAGTCACACGATTAAGTTATCTTGTTTTTTATATTAAATCATTAAAGTGACATTTAATTTAAAAGCTACATATCCGTTCTCAACTGTAATACAATATATTTGTTGATAAATAACTTTAATATATGAGATACATACATAAAACTGTAGAAATAGGATAAGAGCTTAATAAGGTCCATCTAATAAGGAGCGAGTTTTTGGAAGTCTAAAAATAATTTTTGGGATATATAATTTTGAATACATTATTATTAGATAAAGTATTTGTATTTAAAGAGAAAATAATAGATAAAAATAAAGGCACAAATGGTCAGTTACTTGTAAAGAGTTTTTAGGTTTCTGGTCCTTATTGAGCACTAGGGTCCATAATTGAACTGAAATATTTTAGGTGTAGTAAAAAATACTTTAAATTACAAATCGATTTCCAATTACAATTACAATTCAATTTTGAAGAATTAATCAGATATTCATAGTTATTAGTGTCGTGGTCCTTATAAAGTTTTTGAAAATGTATAACTTTAGTAAATACAATTTTCCGAACAATTAACAATAATTGTTATATATATATATATACATATTTTTAATTAGATCAAGTTCGATTAATATGTACTACATTTTAACTTTAATTGTACAAAAAAAAATTGTTATAATATTAAAATAAATAATTCAAAATCGAATTCAGTAAAATTATTTTCATTATTAAAAAATACCCAGGGTATTTCCTGAACGAACTTTGACGAAATTATAAATGTTAATAAAAAAAACAATTGATTTTTAAGTGAAATGATTATGAAAATAAATGTTTAAAAGTAATCATTAAAGATTACTTGGACTACACACAAAAAATAATAAAAAAAATTACATAAATTTTTATACACAAAATAAAAAAAGAAAATTTTACAAAAAATTCAAAAAATATATATATATTTTTAAACTCAATGACCCCAATAGATGGTTTTCGATTATATAAAAAAATCCCTACAAATTTTTCAGGACTTTTCCTGTCCACAGACATCCATCCATACATCCATCCATCCAGCCGAGAAAAGTGAAAACAATACAGAACGAACAAAGTTCGTTCGTGAAAATATATAACCAGATAATTAATAAATCAAATTTAAATAAAAAATGCTTGTTTTTGTAATTTAAAATCAAAATATTTTGATTCTAAATATCATAAAATGTGAAGGATTTCTTGCAGCCAAGGTTACATTTTCAAAATCTAATGAATACATGCATAAAATACATTACAAGTCTTTAATTATCTTTTGAAGGATTTTTGAAGGCGATTCAATAATTCAAAATATATTTATATTAATTTAATATATATAATAAATATTCATATTTAATAATATACTAGGATCCGCTACTGTGCGCTGCGGGAGTGGAGCTGAGCCCCCTCCCCTTTTAAATAAAATATAATATTATATATTTTTTTTTATTTAGTAATTTTTATGTGATGTTTCTTATAATCGTAACGTAATCGAGGTTCTGATAACGTTAAGTCTATGGGAGAAACAGTTTTTTGACCATCATTTCTGAACGGAATGGGATATTTTAATTCTATTTTTTTTAAAAACATGCTCATTCCCAAGTTCTACAGCTCTGCCAATTTTCATTCAAATCGGTTCATTAGTTTTTATGTGATGTTGCTTCAAAAGAAGTTTCCCAAACGGTTAAGAGCTTCGCTTACACTCAGCTCAATTAGGTACAAGAATATAATAATACTAATAAATTATTAATAGTATAATTTACTTCAACTCTTAGTTCTAATTGACACGCCATTTATTACAAACATAATAATAATTGCCAACATAAAAATAATAATTGTTAAATTGAAAATTAAATGCATTATATTTTTAATGGCAATATGTATGTTATATTCACGTCTTTATTAATTTATATTATCTTTTTCTAAAGATATGTTTTTTTTTATTACAGTCCGTTATGGTTTTGACTTTTCCAACTTTATAACAAATAAAATGGCGACTTTTAAGTAATGTGCTTTACTATAAACGTGCATTGTATTTATAGACTTATTTACGCGGAACTGTTTCAATTAACCTTGAAGTTATAACAGTTATTATTCACAATTTGCATAAATATTCAATACGATCTTTTAATAACGTGGTTTAAAGTTAATTTAATATGAAAAATCATTCCTTTTTTGTTGTAAGTTTTGTATTTTTGTTACAATTTCATCGCTATGACGAAACGTCAAAGTGACGTGACAGCTGTCATTTTAAAACTTTTTTTTTGCCTTCTGATGTGCCGGTGTCATTAGGGAAACTTTTCGGGGTTTTAGGATTAAAGAATCTAGGAATCCTAGTCCTTGATGACAATATGTCAAACGTCATTTGAGAGTAAGTTTTTTTTTTTAATAATTTTAATTTAACAAGGCAAATATTTCAGTTTTATCTTATATTATTTAATTGCAGTTTTAATATGCAATTAAATAATATAGGATGTGATTTTCTTTATTTGACAGCAATAAAAGTAGATAACAATATAATATAATGTAATTTACTGTTTTATTGTTTAGTGTTTAAGTACCGTGACTGAGTAATGTTAAGGTTAGTTCAAATTAAACCTTCAGTTTGACAGTTTTAGCAAAATAACATGTCATACGTCTGTGGAGACTTAATTAATGTGACTGATTTTACTGGTTTATGTATGTTCTTATTATAGCTATTTAAATGTTCTGTACAACTGTCTTCCTAGTAAATAAATATATAAATAAACCTTCGTTTTCGTCACGTATATCGTAAAATTTGTCTGTACGAAGTATGTATGTATTCTTATACGAAATAGGATGGAGAGTTTCGAAGCTTTCCTCCTACCTATACCTACCTAGCTATATATATATATATCCATCCTATTTCTTATACGAAATAGGATGGAGAGATTCGAAGCTTTCCTCCTACCTATACCTACCTAGCTATATATATATATATATATATATATATATTGACTAAGATTAACTATTGTCTTATTCTGGCTTCTTTTGCGACCATAATTATCGATTTCTTTTGACATTCTTTTGGACATTCTAACATCTGCTTTTTTGCATATTATACGTCAGTATTAGACGGAAAGTCTATTAATTATAATGTACACAAAACTTAATCATTTGTTTTATAAACATGTTTAAATAAAAAAAGTATATTATAAAAAGGTTCAATAAAATATTCAGAATGTTTAAACATAGTCCTTTTCCACATTTAAAAAAAAACAACTTTTCTTGTTTTTATTTCTATTTCCATTACCACTTGACTATTAGAATATTTTACATAAATAATCTCAAAGGTTATAATCGACCATGATTACTTATTAATAAGCATTTTGTTGTTTATATTAATAATTATGTCCTTACATAACTCTGCAACTTGTGAGCTGCTTGCCTTTATATCTTAACTAGTGTCTAAACGCGTCTCCGCTCGCGTTTTGTAAGTTTCTTTCATTTAGCTCGGGTTTTTGTATTTTATTCTTAGATTAACTTAGTATGGTGGAGTATAATTTAAAATCTATCTATCTTAAGTATTTATTTGATCCATAGAGCGAAGCTAACATCTATTTAGATAAATATTAACACCGAACAGAAGAAATCAGCATTGTAAAATTATTAATTGAATTTTTCAACACAATCATAGCTATTGTGATAAGAGATACAGACAGATAGTTTTTGAGCATGTTTTATATTTACAGATAATAAATATATTTAGTGCATATAAAAACTTTTTGGTTAAATGACCTTGACATCTGTCAACACAAATATGACATGTAAATGGCGCGAATTTCTATTTACAATATACACGAATATTAATTGAATTATTAATAATGTGTGTCGCTTTTTATAACATTTATAATATTTTGGGTGAAGTTTAGTTGTTTATTTAAAGTATGCAAATGTTTCTTGATCGGTATAATTTGTTTAAATCATGGCAATTTTGCGAAATTACAAATTTCTTTTGAGATTTTTATACAAAAATATATATTTTGAGGATTTTTCCATGACGGCTAAGATGAGGTTAAACGTTTTTGAGTTTGGTTGGTCTATTATGGAAGATATTTTTCAGTTTTTCGGACATGTAACATCTAAGCAGGGTCGGTTTTCGGGGAGGGTAGCGTGCTAAACCATCTCCTTTACTATAAAAACAGCTATGATAGCTCAGCAATTTTTTTTCCTTTTTTTTTGTTTTTAATAAATTGTTTTTTACAAACAAATTATTACATTCTCTATTGAAATAATTTTATTTGCTGATATTAAATATCTGAAAGTGTTATCATATAAAAAATATTTCTTTTATGAAAACGATTAATAATTAGGGACCTCAAATCCGGCCCTGCCGTATGATGTCGTGTTTCAAATGATTGTTTTCGTCAATTAATCATAACTGTTTTGGATGGACAAATAATGATAAGGTTGTCTAAGAATCTAGATGTTAAAAAAAAAACAGGTTCATGTAATGTAATACGTATATATATAAACAAAATAGAGAAGATAAAAAAGAGAGTGAATGAGATGAGTTTCTCCCTTCCTTCCAGGGAGGAAGGCAATCTTTAACAGGTTTAACAGTGAGATAAAGGGAACAGACAGACAGAGAGATAGAGAGAAAAATATCAGTATAGTAATAAAAAAAAATCATGTTCTTTTAAACTGAATCTTTTAAAAAACATACCGAAGCTTATATTTATAATAGATCAAAGTAATTATAATTAATTATTATCCTTCCCGTATCACTTCCGACAGTGATCAATTATAATTGATTGATTTATTGCCATTAATAATACCAATAAAACCCAGGTGACGCAAACCACCCACAATACCACTTCATGGATAAAAATATCATATTGCTAATTAATTAAGATATTAATATTTTTTATGAGAGAAGAAAACGAAAGATTGTCATATTTCGTTCCCAAATAATTGGGACGAGAACAGCACAATAGTGGTCCTGTTCCCATCCCTATTATTTGGGATGGAAATATGATAATTCATTCGTTCTCTATTCTCAGGATAAGAGTAGTCCTGTTCTCATCCCTTTAATTTGGGATTGAAATATAACAATTCGTTCGTTCTCTTCTCTCAGGATAATAGAGGTCCTGTTCTCATCCCTATTATTTGTAATCAAAATATGATAATTCGTTCGTTCTCGACTCTCAGGATAATAGTGGTCCTGTTCTCATCCCTATAATTTGGGATCGAAATATGACAATTCGTTTGTTCTCTTCTATCAATTTCAATTCAGACATGTTTTATTGCTAACATTTTTCATACTTCTTTCTTATCTTCCAATCCAGATTCGTACTTTCTCTTTTTACATTTATTCCAGGGGCGTAGGAACCGTGTGGGTAGAAAGAAATTTCATTGCCCACCCATGCTTTTTCTTCAAAGGATTAAAAACAAAACTGTGTTTGGCAAAGTTGTATAGTAATTTAAGTTTAAGTTTAAGAAAATTATCATTTAAGAACTAATTTTAAGAAACGATTGATTTTAAGCACAAAAATGTAAAGCGTGATTGTATAAAATAATGTTAATGTATATAGTATAATAGAATAAAATACTGTTAACGTATAAAGAAAAACTTTATAAATAATATTGACTCACAAACATTGATAATTCACAATATTGTTCAATACTCCCTGATGTGATACTGTAAAAACGATATTAAACTTAAAAAAAAAAAAAAAAAAAAAATTCTGTAGAATTTTTTTTTCTTTGACATTATTAAAAACTAGAGGGGGGGGGGGTACGATTTCAAACCTGCCTACCCAGTAAAAATTTCGTTCCTACGCCCCTGATTTATTCTTTTCTTTTCATGACTACCTTCAAGCTCTTTCTTTCTTTATCTATATTTTTTCCACGTTGAAACAATATCTTATAGTTAATTTAAATACATGTATGAATTGTTTTTAACCAGTTTACAGAAGCAATATTCACGACATGTAATAGACAATGCACAGCCGGCCGTGGGTCAAATAAATCGGTCAAGGTTGTCGCGACGACCTTTGGTGTTAGATCCTACGCGATATTATGAAATACACACACATACACACATACACACGTACATACACATGTACATACGTATGTATGTATACAACATACATATGTGAAGCATTGTTTCGGGTGGATTGTTTATTTTTATTATATTTTTTTATAAAATAAATGGTTTCAATTGAAATCTTTTTAGATTCAAATATTTTTTATTTTTTTTAATTTTGTGTTTTTTCGATTTATATTTATTCGTATTTTTTTCTTATTTTTTTTTAAGTCGTACATATTATGGTATCTTAATATAAAAAACACAAAGACACTCACTGACTGACTCACTGACTCATTCATCGCTCTACAGCCCAAACCGTAATACCTAGAAAGCTGAAATTCGGACACAAGACTCCTGACATATTGAATAGGTGCAATAAGAAAGGATTTTGCAAAGGTCCAAACCGTTCCAAAGTTACAGCTAAGAACTGTAAAAAATATAACGCGCCTGTTTGATGCCTAATAGGTGATGTGGAAATTCAAACAAAATGTTTGATCACTTTCGCCGTCCGACGTGAATCACAGGTAACCTGCTAGTTGTTGATAATATGATTTAACAAAAAAAAAACCTAAAACTGAATTTGAGCAACACACGAAAACTGTACAGGTTATGTAAAAATATAACAGTGACAGACAGAAAGACAGTTGACATAATACTGATTAAACAATGAGATTTATAATAAAAATCTTTACATAAAACGAAACGCTAATGAGGCTGAATAAATAAGGCATGGAGACGGCTTTTGTAATTTTGTAAAGACAACATTTCCTGTATTCAATCAATTTACATCCTTCATTTGTGAACAACTAGTTAAAAAATACATATATATATTTCAATACTTCATATATATATATACTTATTTCTAACCTTATTTTTATATTTAATTTGGTATGTATCCTTATTTTCAGTGTTTTACATGGCCATGAAAAGTATGGTATCATAATCCCATTTGACATACATATTTAATGAATTAATGAGTGATTTTAATATTCATAAATGTCATAAATGCATTGTGTGGAGTTCGTGACGGTAGCCATCTTTAATTTATCTTAAAAATGAAGTTAACGTTGAAATGTTTCTCATTATTAATATAATGAAATGTTTAAATTATATATTTATAGATTTTCATTATAAAACTAGTAAAATTAGATTAAAAGTATTTTAAATTTGTATTATTGTGACAGAGAAAACCTATAGCTTTCTTTATATAATGGGTTTTATTTTAAATACCATGGTTTGAAACGTTTAAACTGATCTGCCTTAAGAGGGTGGTACAAATATACCACATGTGTCAAATAATTAAGTAAGTTTTACCACTTTTATCATGATTGAATTGTTTTTTTTTAAATACAATATACAGTAATCCCCCCTATAACACGGTAGATTTGTTCCCCGTTATAGGAAAACGCGTTGTAGGAACATTTATAATTAACGCGCTCATATGACCGTATAACGCGTTATGTACAAATAATTCAAGTTTAACATTTCTTACAATGTGCAAGAGTAAGCGAAATTAATTATGAACTGTAAAAAATAATTATAAGTTTCCTAGTATACAAATAAAAGGTGGGAAACCCCCGTTATAACTGGGAAAACACGTGTTATACGACATACTAAAATCGCCTTATATGAAAACTCGTTATAAGAAAACATTTGTGATATACGGATGCTTGAGGTGTCTGGTTATTGCTAGACATGGATTTCTTTTATTATTAATTAATTACTAGGATCCGCCAACCGTGCGCGGCGGGTGTTGAGCTGAGCACCTCTCCTTTCTTCTTTTCTTGATAACTTTTGAATGGCTAAACATTTTTTCAATCTGTTTTCGCTATAACATCCGCGTTCGGCTCAAACATACATGAGAAAATTTTTAACTAATTATCTCGTCGCATTCTGGAGACAACTAAACACAAAAAAAGTCTCCCAAACAGTTAAGAGCTCCGTTTACGCTCAGCTCAATTAAGCTTATTGAATTGATTGCGATGGTTCTAGTCATATATTGCTCAAATATATTTAGGTTTGTGTAACAGTAACTATAAAAAAATAATCTGAGTTTGTGTGGTTCTTCACAGACTTTTGGAACACGTAGCCTTATTTTAAGTTGAGTCTTACAGGACTTGTTATAAGTATAGATAGTACCAGCCCTGACACTTCCGTTTGATACAAGTTATATTGGTACAAAATGGAAAAGATAAATTACTATAGAGATAAATGACTGTAAGATTCAAAGTGGAAAAGATAAACAATAAGATCAGCACGGCTGTTAAAAGTAGGTACAGTTGATTTATCGATTTTATCTTTTACATGAACGTCGACGAATAATTATTTATGCATGAGCGATAATGAATTATAAAATGGCTGCCACTGACAAAGTCTATCAGATAAATATTAATTGACACCTAAAATAAAGAGATTTTATTGTATTTGCAAGTTCTTTATACATGTTACGCCGCCATTTTTAATGTTACCCTCTGAAAACCAACCGTTACCCTCATTACGATAAAATTATGGTAAAATAAGCCTCAGACTAAATTCTACATTACAGTTTATTTTTTCTTCAGTCATTTGAAGATTTGGTTTAGTGAAATTTTAAAATTACCTTATAACTTACAAGTCAAACTAAATAATATGCGAATATTTAATTAAAAGGTCAAAGGTGTGAAAAAATAACCTTTGAACTTACATAATAAAAATGTACAAGAGACGTAAACCTATTCATTAATTAGCTACCAATTAACGCGACGTAAACACAAATATGTATTAAACTGTCGGTTAACGTGTTAATAAACAATTAAATGAATCGCTATCAAGTGTTTACCTCATTTTAATAAAAAAATAACAATTCTAATTGTAACTATAATTCAAGTTTTTATAGGAAATAGGTTATCTAGATGTTGTAATGACATGATTAAAGCGAAATGACACTTTCTGAGATAAATTTGACATTTATCTGTAAAAAGGTTGTATAATAAATATAAATTGTATGTGTTATATGTTTTAGCTGTATTTTAGCAAGCGACGATTCATATTCTTTACTTGAAAAGAGTATTTTGATTAAAAATATGACAAAATATAATAAAAATTGTTTAAAACGTTAAAATTTCAATTCATTCCAAATATATGTAATGTTTAATCTCTTCGTTAAAATTTGAGCTCAATAGTTAAAGTATTTTTTTTGTTTTGACTCGTACAAACCAACATTTGTTTATATATAAAGTACTTTATAAGTCTCTTGTATGTCTCTTACCGGATGGTAATACCACAAACACGGATGTCAGATGTGGTTTTAAATACAAGGAGTGGGGTTGGTAGTAATACTTATTGCATCATATAACTTTTTATAAAATAAATATTTATGGTAAATTTAGTGTTGCCTATAGTTTATTGAAAATTTGCCTAAATGGATATATTATACATTTTTTAAAATTTTTTTATAAAAATTTTATTAAATATATAATTATAATTTAATATAAAATTTTATCATTGATACAAAAAAATTAAAGAAAATGTTTTTTTTTTTTTTAATTAATTTAGATAAAAAAAAATAATATTTTTATCATAATTTATATATAATTTCCTCATTTTATATCAAATGTTTTAATAGCTGGTATCATTAACACAAACACGTATAAGGTGCAAATAGAACAAAAAACGGGACACGCACACTAAGAATCACTTATAACCTCATTCTTTTGTTACGTTTGGCGCGTATTTTAGCAGGAAAAGTTAATTTGCATTAAAGAATACTAGTATATATAGTTAGATACAAATAACACATTAAAACTTGCTTATATGAAGTAATAACAATAGTTAATTGTTGTATTTTATTCGCTTTAATTTACAAGACTGATTTCATATGGACTAGATACTTCCAAAAGCCAGTCTTAGAACGAAATAATAATGGAATTGAGTGTAATTCTTTAAAACAATAAGTATTATCTATATACATATATATATAGGTAGGTATATAAGCGATTTACCACTCCGACTCATCACGAAATTTGCGAAACTATATGTCCGATTAACTTAATATTTTACATGGTTACTTCTTTTGTGACGGAGACGTCCACTAAGAATTTTACGGAATTCCTATCCCAACGGATTTCAACTTTATGCATTTCGCCAAGTTTTAAACCTGTAGACACTTAATGCCATATTATCCGTTTTGTCATATTATCCGTTGCTATGGTAACCACCATAGCAACGGATAATATGACAAAAGTTACCATAGCAACCTAAGTTAACATCCAAATTAATAGTGTGCCCAGCGTAGTGGGAGGGAATAAGCTATTGTATTAATAAAGACAAAAAACTAATTAAGTGATTAAATAACTTTAAATACTACCGCGCATTGACTAAAAATGGCGGGCGACCCTGAACTTCAACGCAAGTCGCAAAAGTGAAAGGAATGGATGGTTTAATGCAATATATTCTCATTATATAATTAATTAATGTTATATATTTTTTTTTATTAATAAATAATAATGTTCTCTTTGTAATTTATTAATATACGAACGTAATATATACTTATAGGTACAGAAAGAAACAGTACTATTGTCAATATATATATAATATATGTTCCTAAAAATAAATAGTTTATCCTAATAAGACGGTCGTTATAGAAATATTCATTATAATATAAGAAATATAAAAGATTTGTTTATTTTTCACTTTGGCGTATCCACATCTTCCTTTAAAAAGACAAAATCCCTTAAAACCTACACCTGGATCACAAGTCCCAGGCACTGTTTGCACTGCATTCCTTGCAGCGCCATGGGTCCGGCACCCGCATGGTGAATCCTTGAGCTAAGAAGCTTCGTCTCATATACATACTAAGATCCGCCAACCGTGCGCGGCGGGTGTTAAGTTGAACCCCTCAACTTTCTTCTTTTCTTGATAACTTTTGAATGGCTAAACATTTTTTCAATCTGTTTTCGCTATAACATCCGCGTTCAAACATACATGATAAATTTTTTAGCTAATTGTCTAATTCTGGAGATAACTAAGCACAAAAAAGATCTCCCAAACGGTTAAGAGCTTCGCTTACGCTCAGCTCAATAAATTTGTAATATTTATATACAAATAACTTTCTAGTTTCTTAATTGCTATTTGATTATTCGAATTCATAGTATTGTATTATGAAGCTATGTTTAATGATAGATTGTTAGAGTGTACCTGGTTTTTAGAAATAGAGATCAGAATGAAACACAAATACGCGTTTTTCCTACAATAACATCACAATTTACTACTATACATACTTTTTTTTGAAAATAAAATTTCATATACACTTTCATTTTCGCTTTAAGGATAAATAAAATTTTTGAGAGAAATAATGTAGCTTATATAAAAAAATACTATTTTTCTTTATAGGTAATTTTTAAACTCAGTTTAAAATATAAATAAAACACATAATATAATATAAAAATTAATACATATTGCATATCACCATTCAGATCGGTATCATTGTTACGGATATTGACCCGACGCGGACTGGCGTTCCATTTTAAAACCTCTCACCTCCTCAATGCCAATATGGCGTGTACAAAAATAAACAAATTATTAGTTTAATATTATATTAATCATTATTATTATAAGTTAAATAATAAAATATATTTTCTATACATTTAAACAGCTGTGTTCAAATTTACTGAATGGAATTTGACGGAAGTTGTGACTTTGAAGCGGGTACGAAATTAGTCAAGCAAGTTCCTTTTTAATTAATATAAGTACTTACATATACATTTATAATAATTATTTGTAATAAAAATTTTAATATATATTAATAATAATTCTTTATAGAGGGGAATTCTATAAGACCTGTTTGGTCAGGTTTATGTTTTTTATTCACTTTGGTTCACGGTCGCAAGCCCTATTGAAGGATAGCTTTAATACTATCTCCCTCTCTCTCTCTCTTAATACCCCTCTCTTTTACTCTTAATAAATTTATGAAACAACATTGTCTAAATATATGTTCTACATGAAGAATAATTAAATTTAATTAGATTGATAATTTGTGATTATATTAATGTTTTTAAATTGTCATAGAAAAATATTTATAACAGAGAAAAGTAAAAAAATAAAAGTGGGTCCAAAATCACTAGTATTTTTATTATAATTTAAGCAAATAATTCTAATCAAATAAAATAATGAAATCAATAAATCTCAATTTGTCCTTCAATAAAAACTCCTTCGTGTGTCATTATAATTATTGGGACAGATTGAAAAAAAATTCACGCACAGACGCGTCTATTTTTTAAAGCCAAGGTCTTTTTGTCCACACGACTAAGCCTTTTGTTTATTTGCCCTCAACTGGATCAGAGGGTTAGCTCCGCTCAGCCGTTATTAATACAAACATCCAAGATACGCTAACAGTTTTTAGACAATACAAAAATTTTTATATATACTCTTATATACAACCTCGAGGTTGAATGAGTTATGACCTTTGCTTTTTTAATTTTAATAACTGTATCCTGCATTGACCAATCAGATTAATCTGTCATTAAACATGACAGCGTCACAAAATGACTATTAATATTCTTATAAATAATTAATAATGTAAATTATAGATAATTGTAGTCTCTGAATAGATATTGTGTTGAGAATTATTTAAATTTAACAAGCTAACATTACACTTTATAATTGGTTATACCACCTGATATAATTATTATTTCTTATATAAATAATAATTCATATAATTGATTTATTTAACTATAAAAGGCAGTTTCCTTTAAATAAATTAAATAATATTATTCTAAATGAAATATTCCACATATTATTTTAATATTACCGACCGCCATTTATGTTTTTTTTTATTAATTTAAAACATTGTTTAATCATTGGTTTATTTATTTAAAAAAAAATCAATTTCTAGAAAGTAGAGTATAAATTATTTTATGTATATATATTTATTTGGTTGAAACAATTAATTATGTTTACTCTTTTTAATCATAAAAAAATCCTGCCCGTCATAGACTTAATAAAATGGTCATAAAATATTGTTTTTTTAATTATTTTAAATTCATATTTGTAAACGTATAAAAAAATGGAAGCTTTGTTTGTTGCCTTTGTTAATGTTTTTACAATTTATAGACAATTTTAAAATTAAAAAATATATATATTTTTAAATTAATGTATTATTGACTTAATTTATGTACGCATAATATATCTTTATTAATATTATGTATGTATGTCAAGACTATAAATACAGACAAAAAAACGATTCATTATAAAACAAATTTACTTATATATATAATAAAAAAAAAACTTACCCTTGGATTGCGTAAAATTAAAAAAAAACCACTTCGTATTTGCAACACAGAAAACCCGCCAAATGGCGCGCGGGATTTAAATGTCACAGGTTAAAAACAATTAGATAACTAAGTCAATAAATTATCTAGTATAACAACCTATATGTATAGGCTGTGACAAAATGGCGCGTGCGCCTGGGCTTATAGTGCGGCGGCTACTAACTTTATTACTGATCTTGTGAACCTTGAAGCTTTTATATTCCTTCACAAATTAATATAGTGCAAAGAAAATACATTTTTTACGTTAAAATGGCGGCCACTTCTTGTTTAAGTGTAGAAAATTGTTTATATTTTGTTAAACGTTAAAATTGAAAGTGTTTTGATGTTCCTCATGTAGGAAATCCTGTGGATCTCATATCCTCTCACAGGAGATGGGCATGGATGTGAGAAAGAGACAAACAATTCCTATCTATCTACCTATCTCTTTCATCCCCATGTTTTTATTGCAAATATTTTGCATCTTTAAAATTGAAAATCAGCATTAGTTGACAAATAGTGCTTAAATTTATTCTTTTAGTCATAACAATTATAATTTATACGACAGACGTACTGGAAAACATATTTTTATTATATAATTTGATTGAACTACACATTTAAGGAAGACAATATATAATTCAATTAAATATATATATATATATATATATATATATATATATATATATATATATATATATATATATATATATATATATATATATATATTGAAGCCAAGATGTCTTAAGAGTTGAGACTATTTTAGATTCGAAAATGTTTACAAATACATAACATAATAATTGTAATTATAACAATATTAGGACATTGTAAGTTACTTGCGTATACAAAATTCTTTGCGCAAAGTAATTCAGTAACTTGGTAATGTGTTATAAAAATCACTTTTTTGTTTTATTTTTTACAATTATGTAAATACAAATATTTTTTTATTCTTTTTGTTTTTTTTTATCATTATTTTGTTGTATAATTATCGTAAAAATATTTTTAAATTAATATCGGTTTGTTTTTGGAATGGTAATGTTTTTGGAAAAAAAAAATTTTGAAAAAAGTTACTATTTTTGAAAAACAAAACAATAATATATTTTTTATCAATTTTGAGATAAACAAAATTAAATTCATAAAATTTTCGTATTTTTTATCTAATTATACTATAATATTATATTATACACATCTTTCAAAGTAAATTGAAATAATTAATTAACGTGTAATTGCAACTTAATTTGTTCTATTAATATCTGAGTTATCTGAGTAGAACGCAGTAAGAATTCTAAAAACGCTAAGTATGTTTAATTACTGATAATAATATACATTGATAATTGATATCCTTTAAAGGTAACACCAAGTGAGGCTAACGGAAGAACACAACCATATATATATATGGTTGTCCCTTCATTGCCTTCCATTTTATAAGACTTTAATAACTGAAAACGTAGAAAATATATGAAGCACTCTCTTCAAAGACCTTTCTCCATTAAATGTGGTACTTCCGGATAATTACCTTCAAAGTCTACTCACAGCTCCAAGGCAGCGCTCCTGGATGCTTTAGATGTTGAGTTAGGGCGGTGGTGATCACGTTTGCTCACGTAATATGACATCCCCTGTCTCCCCCCCCCTATCGTAATATTACAATAAGAACAAAGCGTCTATTCTTTTATTGTAATATTTAATTTTATTATAATATAATGTTAAGGAAAACCTATTTTTTAATTAAAAATTGTATTTTATAGTCATAATTAAATTAATATCTATAAATATAATCTTATTTTATTAAATAAATATATAATTAATAACCAGAATCTGAACCTGGGACTAAAGGACGTATATAGAATGTGTAATTCAAGCCAATCACAGTAGCTCAGTTAGTAGTGACGAATTGGTATCCCAAGGGTAACAGGTTCAAACTGTGATGTTGAATTTTTTACATATGATGTTAATGATGATGATTTCTGATTATGAAATGTGATGAAAGGTGATGAAATGTGATGAAAGTCAATGCTTAAAAGATGTTTAACATTATAAATGCAATATATATATTCTAAATTCGTGAAAAGCTCGTCTGTATGTTGTAAGTTTTAATTTCAAATTCAAAATATCTTTATTCGAGTCATTTACGCACTTTTGAATCAATTATTACATTATAAAGGTCAGTGTAGTCAGTGAGTGAGTGAGTGAGTTACCACTGATTTTGATTATTGAATGATAAAACAATCAAAATCAATGTTATATTACGAGTGTTATTAAAATTATAAGGAAAATATATAAAATATACAGGGAAAGTTCAGAATGACTGATGTTAAACTACAAGATTAAAATTAACTTATAGTCTAAGACCCAAACAAATTTATTAAAAAAAATTAAAATACTATAAAAAAACATGCATGGGTCGTAATTTTACGTATTTTATTTTAAGCAATTTTAAGTATTTTATTTTACGTAATTTTACGTATTTTATTTTAATCGTATCTCGAATTAATTGCGATCTATTTTGAAGGATATAACATTGAAAAATTAACACAAATCAAAAACTCCGGTATCTCTGACTATTAATGATGGGAAAAAACCATAGTATGGGAGTAATTAATCAATGTTTAATGTATTTTGAATTATATTTCCTAAACATTAAAGTTCATTTTGCGTTATTCATCAATCTGCGGTCAATAATTTCAATGTAACAATATGAAACATTTCTTAGTATTGATAGTGTCATTGAGAATTGAGTGTAATTTACAAATGGCGTTGACGAACCATTCCGGTTAATAATCATTCAAAGATATATAAATCTATATCAAACTGAACATGAATTAAATTCAAAACATTAAAAGTAACATTTCAAAATTCCCCACCCCATTCCGGTACTTAAAAAATTGAGGATAAAGCTTAAAAAATGTTTAATCTTGATTTTCTCCGAAACGGTAAGTTTTATTGTAAAACTGCTTCAGATCATAATTGTAGATCACAAAATTATTTATAAAAAAGGTATCAATACTTTTGTTCATAAGAGTCACCGTTTCCGAGATATAACGATTCAAAAAGTGTAATCGTCATAATATGCACATCTGCGCCATCTCTATTACTACTTACGTGTTTTAACACCGTTTAATTTGAAACTATTGTATAATAAACAGATATTATTAAGGATTGGATATGATAAAAGCGATGGAACTTAAAAAAGTAGATACATTTTTTCGTCTGATTTATAACTTTCAAGGAAGAAGTCTTTTTTTTTTTCCTTCTTCTTATTCTCCTTCTTTTTTTGTCCTATCCTTGGTGTAGGTAAATTGAATTAAAATCAAATGAATCTTCTACTATTGATAAATCAATATTAGAACACGACCGGTCTTGATAAGTTATACATGCCAGAGAAGAAAACAGTTAAACTTTTTTGCAACACCATTTAGCACTGCTACCTGTATAGTTACAAAGCAGTTCTTCCGGCGGAAGTGGGAGTAGTCTGACGTGGATCTAATTCGACAAACTTCCAACCTTAACCCCGAACCCTTGTCTTTTGGATCTAGCTGATAGCCAAGTCACACTTGAACTTAGGTTTATATAAAGAGATATGTTTGGAGGAAGACAAATTACATTTGTTTTTTATTACGAGTATTTTCAATTGATACGCATTTTTTAGATGTGTACATAGAAAGAAGAAAGCTAATTCCGTTCGTAACCACTTCTTGTGAAGTAGAATTACTTCTTTAAACAATCAGTAAATTGAACCAAATCTTGTTTTCCTTGTAAAATCCTTTAAGCAAACATTACCAGTAAGTGTCAAAATAGTACATAATTTTGACACTTTACAAAAGTAGATATACATTTTGATGATTATTGATGTTGAGCTTTTCTTGGTTTTAAGAAGATAGCTTTTTCCTATGGAACATCTTAACCTACAATGTGAAATTAAATTACTATTTTATCAATCACAATCGATGTTATCAGCTTATTTAATCAATATATTTTCAGAAGCAAACTTTAACTCAAAACTTCTGTTGATTGTTAAGAACTGTCATTATATCATCAAAATCGCAAGATGAAATGTAGCTAAAGATGGACTTTCTCAAGGTTATATGTGTGTGTATTGGATTTAATTTTACCTCCTATTATTGTTATGCGTATATATATTTTATATATGAAGCGAAAGTCATAATCCGCGATAAAAAAATATTTTTACTTATATTAGAGCTTCAGAGAATCTGTATTGAATATTTTTTTTCCTACTTTGAATCAATGGTGCCATATTTATCAAAGTAAGCCCTTCTGTGAAGACACTGACATATGATGATTACAACTTTTTATATCGTTATATCTCAGAAATGGTAGCTCTTAGAAAAAAAGTATTATTACCTTTTTTATAGATAATTTTATGATCTACAATTATGGTCTGATATAATTTTACGATAAAACTTACCGTTTCAGTAAAAATCTTTTTTACCTTTAAATTTAAGTTTTTTTTTTCAAATATCAGAACTTTTGAAATATCAATTTTAATTGTTTATAATATATATATATATATATATATATATATATATATATATATATAATTATGCTTTATATATGTTTAAATGTCACATGAAAACTTATTAACTAAACTAAAAACAACTCATATTGTTATAAAAATATTAAAAACTTTTATTTTTTTTAATATTTTTTTTTCCTTACACCACTCAACGCCGTCTCTGTGTAACAATGAAATAGAATATAATTGCTGTTATTATATCAAATAAAAGCCTTATACAAATAGGAAACGTTTACTTCCGTTTGGTATAAAATTATAGATACCTTTTGTAAAAACAATGGTCTTATCAATTATCTTCTTTATTTTAATCAATAAAAAATATGAAATGTCTAATTGATATATTAGTGTCAAAAGATTACACACTATTGTTAAGAATTTGGAAATATTCGAGACAAGAAACTCTGTAAATTAGGTTAAGGTTACATTTTCAAAAATATATCCTGACCAATGGAAAAGGCTGTCAAAGAGTTTTAAGATGTGAACTCGCATCCAAAAATGTCAAAAAATAAAAAAAATGGTCAAGGACCATTAAAATTTTTGATAAAATTGTTGTTGTTTCATAATAATTAAATTATCATAATCATATCATAAAATATTTAAATATAAAAAAATATTTATGTTTTCATTGAGACGTCAAAAGTCATTGAAATTTTGATGTTCAAAAATGTTTGCTATATTTTATTTAATTTATTTTATATATATATCGTCAATGTTGGTAACTGTGTCAGGGAATTCGATCTTAATTGATGTTTTTATTTGAAGACTGAATTTGTTTGTTCTGACAGCTCAATAAAGGATATTACACACTAAGAACACTGTGTCACTGACACTGACTGACAATGATGCGTTTATAAACAATATGTGAATTCACTGAGATGTGTGAATTAGCCTTAACGAACTCAAGATGGCGGAGTGTCAGTGACGTGTCACTAGCGTGTCCAATACGATACTCGACACTCGATAATCCGAATTTTACGGATATACGAGGGGAGGTCCAAAAGTTCGTGGAATGGAGATGATGGAGCGGGAGTAGGGCCGCTCTCTTGGTGTCATACGAATCGGAGACTCATCATTAGTATAAATACCGAGTTTCAACCCGATTGCGTCATTCGTTTACGAACAGTCGCCTGCTGAACAAGTCAATCCGGAAGAAAACTGAAACTATGGAGAAAATTTAACACCGCGTTGTGATAAAATTCCTTACCAAGCAAGGAAAGAACGCTCAAACCATTTTGAATGAAATGGGAGTCGTTTATAGGGAACAGTGCCCTATTAAATCAATGATTTACAAGTGGCATGGTATTTATAAACATGGTCGAGAGTCAATTGAAGACGACTCCCGCTCAGGAAGGCCAATTGAGGCCACACCGGACATCGTCGAAAAAGTGGAGAAAATTCTACTAGAGGATGCCCGTTTGAAGAAAAAACAATTATCTGCATTAGTTGGAGTATATTGAGATACCATCATTTTGCGAATCCTACATGATCACCTGGGTTTGACAAAAGTCAGTTCAAGATGGATGAAGACCGAGAATGCTCACGCCGTTTCAGAAAGAGCAGCGCGTCGATGCGTCAAAGCATTTTTTGGAGTTGTGTGGAGATAAACCTGCACAGATTTTGGACCGAATTGTTACGGGAGATGAAACATGGGTTCATCACTTTGAGCCCGAGTCCAAACAAGAGTCCATGCAATGGCATAAAAAGGGGACACAACTGCCAAAGAAATTCAAGGTAACGGAGTCGGCTGGAAAGATGATGGCTACTGTTTTTTGGGATTGTGAGGGGATAATCTTGATTGATTACAAAGAAAAGGGAAGGACTATAATCGGAGAATACTACGCAAAGATATTAGAAAAATTAAAGGATGTCATCAAGGAAAAGCGGCGAGGAAAATTGACAAAGGGTGTGTTGCTCTTGCAAGACAACGCGCCGGTTCACAAGAGTAGAATTGCAATGGCTGTTCTGCACACGCATGGGTTCAAATCCCTAATTCACCCACCCTACAGTCCAGACCTGGCCCCAAGTGACATTTTTTATACCCCAATTTAAAAAAAAGACTTAAGGGGAAGGAAATTTTCCGACGACAATGAGGTAAGGGAGGCAATTTCGGCTCATTTTGACGGAAAAGATAAAACATATTTTTATAGTGGTTAGGAAAAATTTATTCATAGGTCTAATAAATGTATTGAGCTTAAGGGTGGTTATATTGAAAAGGAAAAATAGTTTTGTTGTTTTATTTTATTTAGATCCCTTTAATCCACGAACTTTTCGACCTCCCCTAGTATGTTATGTACGCGAAATCATTATTTTATTTATGTTTTATTATTCAGGTAAGGTTTCGATCGTTAAAATAAATACAGTGCTAATGTGTATTAGAATTAGTTGTATTAGTTGTATTCTCATGTATATAAAATATGTAAATTTAATACTATATAGTCGGATATATTGTCCAGAATGCAAGAAGAAAATCCGTAAAGTTTTTACCTAGGTACAAAATACGTAATGCATTTAAATAGAAATACAGATTTTGACAAAAAATGATCTTAAATTTTCATATATCATTGATTTAGTAATTCCTCAAATTATGTAGCAAAAGGAAAAAATATATTTGGGGTAACCAAAAATATGTCTCATAAAAAAAATACTGACTCTAAATTCTGTATAATATAACCTAAAGCAGTTTTTGGTACATAATTTACAGCCTATTTTATTTGGCAATATATTTCAAGGTAATTGATACCAATACACAAAAAATCGCTTCCGCATAACATGTCTGTCCGTCTAATTATACCCGATATGATTTATTAATTATATTAATACGGAAAAAAATGTGAATTAAGCGGTTGGAGGAGGATAACCTTTCTCACTTATTGTTTATTATTATTTATATGAAGTAAATAAATACATTTTTAATCTATGTAATACACACATTATAAATCAAATTAAAAAATTATATACATTAAGAATGTCAATGTCAAATATAATTTGACGCAAATATTATAGACAACAGAATATAAAATAAAATTAAAAAACAGATAAACACACACTCTAGAGGTAACAAGATTGAATAATAATAATATATTTTAATGTTTTAATGTACAAACAACTACAAATTCCATTGCATTCCAAATTAAATAGAATCACAAAAACAAAGACCGTTAGTTAGTTAGTGAAGGTCGTATTTGTCACTTTCATTTTATCATTTCCTGTTTTTATTATTTACTTTTACTATCTAAGGTTGACGTAGTCCTTGGATTATCGAATTAAAAAAAAACAATCCAAATTATATTAAAATAATTAACTATATAGGGAAGAGGGGTCACATAAAAAAAATCTCCCAAATATTTTCCAAACATTTATTTAGGTTTTTGCTCCCAAATATTTTGTTAGCGATACATCAGAAAGCCAATTACAATTTTCAATTTACGATTAATTTGATTTGATTGAACATTTTAAAATGGAAACCAAGAGTTAAAAAAGGCGAAGAACGGTGTTTATTAAATTAAAGTTAACAATTTGAACAGATTTACGTTTATAAATAGAGCAACATAATAA
Organism: Melinaea menophilus ssp. n. AW-2005; assembly: GCA_918358695.1. Taxonomy (NCBI): domain Eukaryota; kingdom Metazoa; phylum Arthropoda; class Insecta; order Lepidoptera; family Nymphalidae; genus Melinaea; species Melinaea menophilus. Next base: position 15,740,508 of record OU911058.1, on the reverse strand, counting down.
AACCTGTCAAAACCTTGTGACAGTTGCCGCCATTGATATAGGTACGAAATTAAAAATATACTACAAATTATTATTATTTATTAAGGCTTTAAATATATTATAAGAAGAAGCAAATAAATATTCATTTCATATAGAAAACGATAAAATATTCAATAACCAAGCTTTATATTGTTATGTTAATGATTCGGAAGTGTTATATATTTCCTTATATAAAATGTATGACGACAATTATACAAATCATTAAATGTTTTGTTACGACAATTCATTAAAATGATATATTTTTGAGGTCATATCCGAGTCGTGACTGACCCCAGGGAAGTGAGCTGAGTGAGTGAGGTTCTAAGAACAGATATACGGATAGATGATAAATAATATACTGTTTCCTATAAATTTAATTTTATATATAAATATCTCATAGACTGACTAATCGCAAAAAAATATGTAAATTTTTAAATATTTTAAATTTCAGATTATATTTTGCTTTAGCTTTCAATTAACTCAAAATTTCATTAAGTGAGTGACAAAATAAAGATATATTTACATGGAATATAAATAAAACTTTCACCTCTAATATTACATAGATGTCAGTTTATAACTTCTAATTTAGGGCGAACTATTGAAACATTCAGCTAGAGGCTGACGCTTTGCAGTTTTTGATATATAAACCTTTCTTCTTCTTGTCAGCCTATACACGCCATTGCAAGGCATAGTCTTCCCCAAAGAGCTTGATCTCGCAGCGAAACTCCGAGCATAACCATTTTTATTGCTCTCTGGGTGACCTTGAGCCTTTCTTATAAAGTCCATCATAAGCGGCGACATCACGGAGCCATAACTCATCTCTGGCAACATATAATTACTTGCCAGTAATTTTGTAAACGTATTTTGGACGTGAAGATGTTTCGGAGCTTTCAGAACGCTGCTTACCCGAGTTAGATTCGGCAAGTGATCTCTTTCTCAAAGTTGGACCTACCTAGCTGAATGTCTTGTCCCAAGTATATATAATTAGGTATCAACTCTGTCTTTTCCTTTTTCGTTTTAAGGGCTATTTGTCCCGAGGCTCTATTGAGATCATCAAGTATTGTACCCAGGTCTTCCATAGACTTAGCCGTTATGACTGGTCATGGGCAAACCAAAGGGGAGTAATGTACTCGCCGTGTATGTTGATGCTGAACCCGCTCCATTCTAAAAGCTTAAAGAAATCTTCCAGTGCAGCGGTAAACAGCTACGGAGAGATAACGCCTCCCAGTCTAACACCTCTCTGCAACTGTGTAGCCGAATTGACATGGTGGCATCTTCATATAAGCACTTCAACATTTGGATGTACTGATAGTCGATCTGAAACCTTTGGAGATACTGCAGTACAGCCCAATTCTCTACCGAATCGAAGACTTTCTCATAATCCACAAATGCTAAGCATAGTGGCTGATTATACTCTTTAGTCTTCTGTATAATCTGCCGCACCGTATGTACGAGTTCTAAGGTGCATAAGCCTTTACGGAATCCGTTTTGTTCGGGAGCCTGGAAGTCATTAAACATGCTTTTGCGACGGTTCGTAATGACCCTCGAGAATAACTTGTAGTCATGGCTCAGAAGTGAGATAGGGCTTTAATTCTGCAGCAAGGCAGTATCACCTTTTATGAAGCTCAGCACAACCCCATTACTGTTCCTTGCCTGTGGCGGCTTGCTTGAAGCACGGTATTAAATAGCTTCTAAAGGTATTTCTGGTCGTCCACCTGCCTTCAGAATCTCTTTTACCTAATTTGTTTGAGGGCCGAAATAATCTCGAACCGGCTAATGTCCAGAAGATCTTCGTTAACCAAGAAACCAACCTTGCTCGTAGGTCTTTAGCCAGATTGGTAACAGGTTCGCGTCTCGTAGGATAAAACTGCCTAGAAATTCTCGATCACTCACATCACCTCAATTCTACCGCCATCGGTCTCCAGTTTCGTCAGTTGATGCTGCTCAATAGACAGATCTTTTGCGAACCTTAGAGAATTTGTTCAAATTTGACAAATTGTATTAAATTGGCGCAAGTAGCGAGTCAGAGACTTTGAGATCCGTCTATTAGCCGCCTATAATTGGACGCATTACCGGACGATTTTAAAACCATAGCTTTCTCTTTCATTAGCTTGAGAGGCGGTTCAGAGATTTTTTTCTTTTATCAGTTCGGGAGCCATTAAAGCACTTCGAGCCAACTGGACAGATTTCACGAACCTGTCACTATACTCGTTCAAATCGCCGCAGGTTTAAAGGCATTCGAAGAGGTCGAGCTGAAAGCTTTCGGGATTTTGGAAAGCCTTCTCCAAGAATCTAGCCGGTAAGTGATCTGATCATTCAAATTGGCCCACTCGCAGCTCGTCACCATGCTCATACCCAGCCTTGCGTTGAAGTACTCCATTAACGGTGTATTGAATTTTGAAGGCACATATGGCTCTATTAACGTCCTGATACAATGCTTCCACTGCATCATTGGAATGTGTCGAGGTCAGGATGTATCTTTATAACATTCAACAAATAACGCTTGACAAGTGGGTTGGCGATCGCAGGGTGGTTATAACTATATTGGATAAATTGCGACTCTATACATTTTATAGAGAACCTAGAAACATCCTCAAATACATTAATTAGAAAACAACTAAACACAGGGGTTACAGGTTAGCAAAAAATCAAGCCACTCAGAGCGACAGTGCTTGTAGGAACTCAGCTTTATAACACAAGACAGTTGTCCTGGTGCTGGTGATTCACTGTGTTCTGGTGCTTTCACACCTGCTTCTTCTCTACTTTCTTACTGACAACCACAAAGAATTCTTTTTCTTTACATTTCAAACAATAAGTTCACTGCCGCTTTCTGTTAACTGTAGTGAATCTAATTTTGAATCAAGGTAATGTCATCTGTCTGATAGTAATCCAGTGACTCAGACGAAAGAGCATCATCACAAACTCTATCTTGAAGATTGATGGCATGTTGAGAATAAAACCAAATGTTGATTAGGTCGTAGCCACCTGGATCTTTCCTCTTATCACACAGCCTCACAGTCTTTCTTTTACAGAGTAGCCTTGATATCATAGTAGCTAAGACTCATCATTGAGTTTTGAGGATTTATCTACATATGGGAGATAGATTGCTATATATTGTATCTTGCTCTGACTTTGAAAATGTGCTACTTGTCTGAAATAAATTATTAAGTAAGTGCAAAGTACATAGCTGTTATAATCCCTTGATATAATTGAGGTTTTCATCATTTTGAACACACCTTCACCATGATACTTATACATTCACAAAAGTTAACAAAATGTAATGATACATTTTTATAATGACGTACAGATGAACACAGAATTTTGATTATTATCTATATATGTATATATATAAGTATTTTGCCACTTACTGACTGATCACGAAACTATCTGTCGGATTATCTTTAAATTTTACATAGTTATTTCTTTTGTGATGTTAGAGGTCCACTAAGAACGGATTTTACGGAATTCCTATCCCAACGGATGTCAACTTTTTGCATTTCGCCAAGTTTTAAACATGTAGGAGCTATACACTTAACGCGGGGGTAAGAGTTACTATAGAAGTTAGTTCACATCCAAATTAATAGTGTGCCCAGCGAAGCGGGAGGGAATAAGCTAGTGATATAATAAATAAAAATTGATATAAAATTAAAAACTTTTACATGACTACATATTTAGAAGACTAGGAAATAAATAATGATTACAATAAAATATTTATTTTTGTAGAAATCAGGTCATAGAAAATTAAGTATTATTGAATATATTATGGAAATGAGAGGGATGTTTGTGAATACATATATTAAAATATTTAAACCAAACGCCTGTCAGTGGATCGATAGTGGCTTTGTGCTACATTGCTCTACTTATTTAATCAGGCGATGTTTATGCATGACGTGGTGGAGAAAATACTTATAAACTTTCCCTCAGATTATTTGAATGTGGAAAAAATTTATAATATTTAAATATGTATTATTATTGTCTTAACATGTACTCCTTCTAAGCGGCTGGACAGATATTGATGAAGTTTGAAGTTTTCGTTATGTTGCGTGTTCTGATGGTAGAGTAGAACATGAACTTTTTTCATTCTAACCAAGTTTTGAGGAAACCATTGATTATTAACTGAAATTAAGATAAGAATAAGAGAAGGAAAATATTTTTTACTATACTCTTGATATCTACGCTACTAGATGGCGCTGGAGTATATCTAATTACAAACCAACACAATTGCTTTAAGAATGAATAATATGTAATCGAGTTAAAATTTTTTCCTCTACTCTATTTTCCGCCACCAGATGGTGCCACTTCTTTCATCAATGCTATTTGCAAAGTAACATTAATCAGATTTTGCGGTACCGTTTTTAATAAAAAAGTGTTAAGTAGATCGAATTGCAGCATCAGAATTCATTATTTTTCAAACATTTATAATGAATAATATTCTTATATTATTAATGAAACCTAATTTACAATCTAATCCAATTCCTTATACAAATATGATTACAGTTATTTTGTTTTCGACTCCGGAGGTCTGATTAAAATGTTGTAAATATTTTCTTAATTGGTGATAAGTAAGGGTGACTGAATATTTAATTATAATGAGACAGATAACATATATTTAAACATACATTATGAAAGTGTTGACAAACGGACAGTTTGACAGATGATTTAAGTATCTTTAAAAGCCTTCAGGGGCCTTCAAATATATTGATTCATAAGAACGACTTAGAATAACAATATTATTATTATTATTTTAATTAAATTTATATTTTATTTAAATTATCTCAAGCGTAAAACAACAGAAGTTTAAAAATATATATTTTATTACATAATGCTTTTATTAGTATTATTTAAAGAAAACGTTAAAAATATATTTAATTTATTCTTTTATTAAAAAAATATGTTTAATATATAAATATGTAAATGTGTTTTTTTTTGTGCCATTAAATGTAAAATAAATTTAGCCAAGCGAAACCGTCGCACGGAACGAGTATTATAATATAAAATGTACTCATATGACCTTCGTCAGGGTGACCCCACCTCTTGATAATATATATATAATATATATATATATTATATATATATGTTACATGTTTGTATTTCCTTTATTAACTGATAGCAGTTTTCGTTTTAGAGGGATAATTTTAAATATTATTGATTTAAAATAAAAACAATTAATCAACAATGATTATTATGAAATAAGTATAGTATATATATAAATAAGTAAGTATATATTTGCTCTAATTAATTAGATATTATTTAAGGTACAGTTTGGGTTTGGTTTTGAAAAGGATTTTTTTTAAAATTTTTATTTGTATTCTAATAATTAAATTACAAACGACTTCTAATAATATTCAATGTTTTTGTATTTTTTTTATATTATCAATATAATTCATTACAGATTAGAGAACAAAAAAACAATGAAGTCTTTAAGAAACTTATTAACGTATATTAGAAAAACTAAACAACTATCTAACCAAAAGAAAACAATACTTTGCCATGTTTTTATTATAATATTTGTACTGTCAAAAATTATAATTGCAGTATTCCCCAAGGTAACGCGCTTGGACCACTATTACTGTTGATCTATATGAATGACCCTTTAGATACCTCTTATTCGTTAACGAGAATTCGATTATTGTTCAATACATTAATGATGTTCATTTGAATCAGCAATCAGCAGCTTATCAATGTCATATCTCCTCGATAAAAATAAAGTAAATTGGATTAGTACTGCAATTCAACTTTGAAATTATATTATTCGTTATTGTGTAAAAAGAATTAAGATTAGCGGTCCTAGCTTATATGTCATACTTGTACTCGGATATGGTATAATATAAGAAAATACACTCAAAATTAACAAAATAGTTACTACATTAAAAATATCTTAGAAATAAATGCAATGCTAGCAACTGTTTGAAAATTTAGAAGTTTTAATCTTGATTAAGTTTTGGTAATGTAAATTTTTGTTAAAATTCATTTAAATAAATTCACAAAGACTGATAAAGATGTGATGAGATTTCTTGATGCTGTTGTTGGTACAGACACAATAGATCGTAATGGTTTAAAATAACTGCATTACGTGAGTTATCTTTAGTAACATTCAAGGTTTTGCCAATAACATATGAACTTTACTGCTAACATATGTTATTAAACTCCGGCTTTTAACAAGACATTTTAATAATAATAATAATAGCATTTTAATACACCCAATAAGACAGTTATTGATAACTGGTTTTATTACTGATATAGCCACCTCTAACACTCAATCTAATAAGTACAATTTCAGAAACAATTAAAAAAAGAAGAAATTGCATGAAGAAGATGCATGTGGTATCTCAAAATAATATTCATAGTCCCTTCTTCAAGAAACATCCCACAACTACATAGAAATTTAAATGGCCTGATTACATGTATAATAATTTACAAAAAGCAGTTCTTTAACATTCAGAATAGTGAAGAAATTTTTAGAAACAGAATTAGAAGTGGAAATTTAACTTATACAATAGTCAAGTCATTATTTTATTGAATATAAATAAATAAAAAAATATAATAATGATAATAATCTTTATTAAAAAATAAGGAATGAAGATGAAACAATAAAAATTAGCAAATAACTCTGTAAAATCAATTACAACAAGTAAAATGTAGGATAGCAGAAATATTTTTTTTAAAAACATATAGCTAAGTACATTACAATGAAAAGATACATATAAATAATAAATAATAAAAACAAAACAAAACAAAAAAAAAGCATTATTATGTTTACACAATCATCAAAATATGCGTTTAAGGTTTAAGGTAAAGTGCGTGAGTATGATAACATTATATACACGTTTCATTTTTAAACATATAAAATAAAATTCTGCGACCCTCTAACCTATGGACGTCCCATTTTGTTTCTATAAATAAGGAGGTTATATTGGGTGTTTTTTGAAAAAATACACAATGTTTTGAACTTAAGTTTTTTTAATTCTTAAGAGTGACATGACCACAACTGAAATTGTTCGAAAAGTCTTTCTTCTTTTATTCCATATTAATTAAAAAATGGCTTAACTTTGATCTAGTTTTTAGTAAAAAATTTTAGCCTTATAAACTATATTACTATATAATATATATTTTTAATATTAATATATCATAATAAATTTAATTAAATTATATTAATTAAATAATTATATTCTTATGTCATAATACATGTCTTGTTAGTGTCTTTAAACAATGGGTCATAAAAGCTAAATTGAATTTGTGTGCAAACATTCAGAATTTTGTTAGAGCAAGGTCGAATTCTGTATAGTAGTGAAACCTTTGTATGATTTTGTGCAAACATGTGATTTGTGCAACTTTGGCCTATACAGCGACAGAGAAAGCGAATGTATTTGCTTCTCTGTTTGCTGATAATTCGCATCTAGACACTGGCAATGCTTCTCCAGTACATCTTCCTCACTGCGGTATTTCGATGCCGGAAATCCGCATCACTAACAAAGAGGTATGGAGAGTATTGTGTCGTCTTGATGTGAATAAAGCCAGTGGTCCTGATGGTATACCAGCCATTCTGCTGAAGACGTGCGCAGCTGAGTTGTCTCCTGTATTGACACGTCTGTATCGCCTCTCTTTCAAGACTGGAATAGTGCCGAAATCCTGGAAGCTTGCAAACGTGCAACCAGTGCCCAAAAAAGGCAGCCGTGCTGATCCTGCCAATTACAGACCAATTTCAATCACCTCCATACTCTGCAAGATTATGGAGCGTGTATGGAACACGCGCCTTCTAGCGTACCTTGAAGGTAACGATCTCCTCAGTGACCGACAGTACGGGTTTCGCCGAAATAGGTCCACTGGGGACCTTTTAGTGTATGCTACGCACGTTTTAGGCGAGGCCATCGAGAAGAACGGAGAAGCGGTCGCCGTCTCTCTGGACGTCTCGAAGGCATTTGACAGGGTCTGGCATGCGAGCCTTATAAGCAAGCTTTCATCGTACGGCATTTCTCCTGGTCTGATCGGCTGGGTAACGGACTTTCTCAACCAGAGATCTCTCCGAGTAGTTGTCGACGGGTCTTCCTCGGAACCCTTGACAATTAATGCCGGAGTACCTCAGGGGTCCGTTCTTTCTGCAACTCTTTTCCTGCTGCACATCAACGATCTGCTGAAGCCCGGTATCTATGGGTATGCAGACGACAGCACAGTTGTAGAAAGATACCTGCCGAGTAGTCGGGCTAGTAGAGATCAAGTACAGTCAGAAAGAGAAGCCATGGTGCAACGTTTGGGTGACAAACTTCAAACAGTCTCCGCATGGGGCAATGCCAATCTTGTCAAATTCAACGCCACCAAAACGCAGACGTGTCTGTTCACCGCCAAAAGGAGCCCTTTCACCTTGGCTCCTACTTTCCAGAGTGTATCTTTGGAATACAGTGACCGGCTACAGTTGTTAGGCTTAGAGATTTCCTCGAACCTCAACTTTGGTCGGTGTATTGAGTCCAGAGCAAGAGCAGCTGCAGGGAAGCTTGCCGTTCTTGCGAAGGTCCGTCAGTACTTTACACCGGGACAGCTTCTTGTATTATACAAAGCACAGATCCGGTCGTGTGTAGAGTACTGTGGTCACATATTTGCTGGTGCCGCAAAGTCTCATCTTGCGGTTCTGGACTCAATTGAGAGGCGAGCAAAGAGGCTTATAGGCGATCCCGAATTGGTAGAAGCCAACCTCCACAGCCTTGAACACAGGCGTAGAATTGCTAGCCTCTCAGTATTCTATAGGATACATTTTGGTGAGTGTGCGCTGGAATTACACGACTTAATTCCTCCGTCCCCCTTCCATCACAGGACGTCCCGGCGCACGGCAGGTATCCATCCTTACGTTTTGGACATTCCCCCTGTCCGAACGAAGCGCTTTGCTTCGTCTTTTTTAATTCGCACAGCGAAGGACTGGAACAGCTTGTCTGCGTCGGTTTTTCCGTCCGAATACAATGTGGGCGTCTTCAAGAGAAGAGTGAATAGGTTACTAAGTTAATGCGCTTTACCATCTAAGACTACATTTTCACTTTCCATCAGGTGGAATGTAGTCAAGCATTAACCTAGAAAGTATAAAAAAAAAAAAAAAAAACATTGATGCGCTACAATGGAGAGGTATTCCCAACAGAATTCTGAATGTGTTGTTTATATTACACATTTAATATGTGTTATATCTATATTAAATCAGTTCAGTTCAGCATTCATAATACGGTCCAAGTATTTAAAAGATTGGTTTCTCCTAAGCCCCTAGCTTTTTAATTTTATAATATGGTTTAAGTTCGTTTAATACTTTTGTTTCAGGGCATTTAATCATAAAAACACTTTATACATGGCTATATATTAACGCTGAACTACTGGTATACTTCTCTCAATTCAAATCAATTCAATTCATATCTATATTCAAGGAAGCACTTTTTTAATCGTTCATTATTACAATAGAAAAGCTCAATGTAGTCAGTCCGTTAGTAAGCTATCACCTTCTCGCCATGCTACTCTGCTGCTCTAAAGATATATCTAGGGAATTTGTTGAGTCAATGAGTTTTAATACTTCATTGGTAAGGAACAAGCTACAATTTTGACTGTTTACATTAATGTTTAATGGTCTACGCAATCACAGACTTTTGATAAATCGCAAAATAACCCGATTGCGTTCTTCAACTTCTCCCATCGTCATAAATGTTCTTAAGAAATGTGGTACTCGCAACAGATGTTGGTTTACGATTGGTGAAACCATATTGTTCACTATGTTGTAAGTTCTATGATGGATCCTGCAGTCGGACTCAGCAGAACCTTATCGTTCGCGTAACTGATATTATTGAACATGTATTATCAATTCAACAACCAATTTGTTACTAACAACAAATTTGGGTTCAATGACTAATTTGTTTCTGTATAGATTAAAGAGCTTGTGCGAGGTCAGATGCCTCAACCCGCACTTCAAAACAATCCCAAAAACTCGCGCTGTCGGTAAATAGTTTGGTCATGATATTTAAATATTTTATAAATTTTTATCCAACAAACCATCAAACACCTTTACATTTTTTTTTTTTTTTTTTTTTTTTTATACCCTCTGGGTTAGTGCTTGACTACATTCCACCTGATGGAAAGTGGAAATGTAGTCATAGATGGTTTACGATTGGTTTACGATGGTTTACGATACGATTGATTCACTCTTTTCTTGAAGACACCCACATCGTATTGGGACGAAAATACCGACGGAGGCAAGCTGTTCCAGTCCTTCTCTGTACGAACTAAAAAAGACGAAGCAAAGCGCTTTGTTCGGACAGGGGGAATGTCCACAACGTAAGGATGGATATCTGCCGTGCGTCGGAACGTCCTGTGATGGAAGGGGGATGGAGGAATTAAGTCATGTAATTCCTGCGCACACTCACCAAAATGTATCCTATAGAATACTGAGAGGCTAGCAATTCTACGCCTGTGTTCAAGGCTGTGGAGGTTGGCTTCAACCAATTCAGGGTCGCCTATAAGCCTCATTGCTCGCCTCTCAATTGAGTCCAGAACCGCAAGATGAGACTGAGCGGCACCAGCGAATATATGCCCACAGTACTCCACACACGACCGGATCTGTGCTTTGTATAATACAAGTAGTTGTCCCGGTGTAAAGTACTGACGGACCTTCGCAAGAACGGCAAGCTTTCCTGCAGCTGCTCTTGCTCTGGACTCAATACACCGACCAAAGTTGAGGTTCGAGGAAATCTCTAAGCCTAACAACTGAAGCCGGTCACTGTATTCCAAAGATACACTCTGGAAAGTAGGAGCCAAGGTGAAAGGGCTCCTTTTGGCGGTGAACAGACACGTCTGCGTTTTGGTGGCGTTGAATTTGACAAGATTGGCTTTGCCCCATGCGGAGACTGCCTAAAGTTTGTCATTCAAACGTTGCACCATGGCTTCTCTTTCAGACTGTACTTGATCTCTACTAGCCCGACTACTCGGCAGGTATCTTTCTACAACTGTGCTGTCGTCTGCATACCCATAGATACCGGGCTTCAGCAGATCGTTAATGTGCAGCAGAAATAGAGTTGCAGAAAGAACGGACCCCTGAGGCACTCCGGCATTTATTGTCAAGGGTTCCGAGGAACACCCGTCGACAACTACTCGGAGAGATCTTTGGTTCAGAAAGTCCGTTACCCAACCGATCAGACCAGGAGAAATGCCGTACGATGAAAGCTTGCTTATAAGGCTCGCATACCAGACCCTGTCAAATGCCTTCGAGACGTCAAGAGAGACGGCGACCGCTTCTCCGTTCTTCTCGATGGCCTCGCCTAAAATGTGCGTAGCGTACACTAGAAGGTCCCCAGTGGACCTATTTCGGCGAAACCCGTACTGTCGGTCACTGAGGAGATCGTTACCTTCAAGGTACGCTAAAAGGCGCGAGTTCAATACACGCTCCATAATCTTGCAGAGTATGGAGGTGATTGAAATCGGTCTATAATTGGCAGGATCGGCACGACTGCCTTTTTTGGGCACTGGTTGCACGTTAGCAAGCTTCCAAGATTTCGGCACTATTCCAGACTTGAAAGAGAGACGATACAGACGTGTCAATACAGGAGACAACTCAGCTGCGCATGTCTTGAGCAGAATGGCTGGTATACCATCAGGGCCACTGGCTTTATTCACATCAAGACGACACAATGCTCTCCATACCTCTTTGTTAGTGATTTCGGATCGGATTTCAGGCATCGAAATACCGCAGTGAGGAAGATGTGCTGGAGAAGCATTGCCAGTGTCTAGATATGAATTATCAGCGAACAGAGAAGCAAATACATTCGCTTTCTCTGTCGCTGTATGGGCCAGAGATCCATCCGGCTGCAGCAGAGAAAGCTGAAGATCCATCCATCCGGCTTCAGCTCGCAAGATATAGATATAGGCCTATAATTATAGAGATATTATGATCTATATACACGTTGGTATTTTTAAATATATGACGTCATCGTATGTTTAGGAATAATTGAAATTAAGTAAATAAATAAATATTAGCCACGCTGATTTTAAAGGGATGGAATTTCTAAATTATCAATTATATTATAAATGTTTATAACCGTCAAATTTACGTTTTAGGAATATAACTTAAAAAATTGTATTTAACATAACATTTGTAGTTACTATTTAACTCTCGTAGTCATAAAATGTAAAAATAATCCTGTCGTAGTTAGAGTATGTCATACATGGAACTTACCCAAGGTTTAGGTTGTGGTTTGCTAGATTAGTTAGTAAAGACTTTGTGTGTATAATTTAATACGAGTAAGTATTACTTAGAAAACTCAACAAAAATTACCTACTCTTTAGACAGCAATTTGGAAAAAATGGCAGGCCCATGTCATTTTTCCAAGGCCCCACAACGATGCAGGAAGACCTACTCGTGCATAATTTGTATGACATATTTTCAGCTTAAGATTTACTATAAAGTGTATGATCACACATCATTTCAGTCGTAGAAATAAGACGTTCCATCCCAAGCAGGACTGTAAGACAATGACTATACAGTACTATATCTACAATTATGGATTTTTTATCAACAAATATGTAAAAAACTAAATGTATACTTAAATGCCTCATTAACTTTGTTTATCGTATATAAAATATTACACACAATACACTATACTTAATTAATGGTGTTCTTGAAAGAGTCTGAAAGATGTAATTTAGTTAATATCTTATTAAATTAAAAACACAAAGAATTTTTTGTATTTTTTGAAGACAACATAAAAAACATCCAAGCTGGTGAGAAAATTACAATTGTTGTCGCTATTGGATTAATTTTTGAACAACACGTGATGTTCTTTGTAGTTGGAACAGACACAAGAAGCAGCTTCATTCTTTATAAAGCTAAGCATCGACGAAATCAATGAATTATTTAACATACTAATGTGTCATAGAGATACAAACAAAAGGCCGTTCCTGCGAGCTTGTATGAGAATTGTAGATTATTCAGTTTTTGGTTTCCAGAATAGTATCTAAAGATTATATTTTGCTAACAACTCCAATTAAAAAAAACACTAGTATCCACGTAGTCACCACAGTAGTTCACCATAATTAATATAAATCAGGATGTTTTGTGGTATTAGAATTAAAATTAGAATTGGTATTACTTTCGATCTAAACAGTTTTTGGGTAGCTAAGAGAAAACTACTGAACAATTTACGAATCATATCGTTAAGTAACTGAGATATATATTTATCACAGATTACCGAGTAGTTGTTTTTGTGAAATACGTGTCAAAGTTAATCCCAATAATCATTTTTATATATTTTTTATAATATATATAAATAATTTAATTATAGTAGTGTATTTATCAGAAAACTTACATTTTAAACTCTGAATGATATAATGATACATTTTTTAAACATTCTCAGTCTTTGGTATGGAGTCAAACGCATCTGATGGTGGTGGTGATCCAAGAAGTGTTATCACTATTTGTAACTAAACGTGCGAATGGGGTGTGTTTTGAGGATGATAGCTAAGGAAGAGCAGGTGTTAGTATTTGGGTTATTTCACTTCGATATTCTATGAGAAAGTGTAACAAAAATGATCCAGCTTCTAAGAGCTATACCGACATTATTGCAGATAGATTATTCTTTATTAATAATAAATACTTTTTGAACTACAACAGAGAATTTATTATGGAGTCAAAGCCTGGCTACGAAGTTCTTGCAACATATAAAAATGTACTCTTGTAGAACTGTCATGAGAGCCATAAAATTATATAAAGAAACGAATTACTGCACTTAAATGTGTGGAAAAACATTTCAAATAGCAAATTAAATTATAAAAACATGCTATTAATACTTTATCAGATAAAGCAAAATTTATATTATCATATTTTTTTATTAACATGTACACATAGTCATAGTGGCCATATTTTAATAGTTGATTTCGTTAAATATTTTTAATGTAGTTTTTTTTTTATCACAACCTAAATTAATAATATCTTCAAGGTCTACGATACCATTGAAACCTTACCTAAATAAATAAAACATAAAAAAATAATGATTTCGAGTAGACAACATATAAATGCAAAATTCGGTTTGTCGAGTTTGATAAAAAACGAAATCAGTCTTCAAATAAAACTATATATTTATTTTTTTACATTTTCTAAAGAATTCTGTGTTATTCTGTGATGAGACACATTTCACGAACAAAGTCGGTTTTTCATCTGGTGTATATTTAATCAGTATAACAAAAAATATACGAATTGTTTTAATAATATGTAAATTGTAAAATTTTAATTCATCTGGGCTAGTCTTGAAGCAAAAAATAGTAATCTTGTTTATTTAATTTTATTACCAGTTTTTCAACCAAATTTATGTTAATATTTTTTTGTGGCTACATAGCAAGAACACAGACACCCTATTGTTAGTCGTATTTAAGAACTGCGCTGATACGTGCATATCAATAATTTTCAAGATGTTCATTAATAATATGTTAATCGGTGTGTTGATTTTTGTGTATGGTGTGTATTACTTGGTAAAAAGACGATTTAATTATTGGAAAAACAGAAATGTGCCTCATCTGAAACCATTGCCGCTGTTGGGAAATTACAAGGAATATGTATTTCTTAAAAAGAATATTATGAACATTACTGATGACATATGTAAACATTTTCCGGATGAACCTTATGTGGGTGCATTTTATGGAACGGAACCAACACTCATTGTGAAGGATCCCGAGTTACTTAAAATCATTATGACCAAAGACTTCTATTACTTCAGTGGACGGGAGGTAACCGATTACGGCTTGTATGAAACAATTACCAGCAATATGTTCTTCCAAGGTGGTGATAGGTGGAAAGTGATGAGACACAATTTAACACCACTTTTTACTTCAGCAAAAGTAAAAAGCATGTTTAATTTGATAAATGACAGTGGTGACTCTTTTGCAAAATTAATTGACGAGGAAATAAATATATCACCAGATGTCGATATAAAATCGCTTTTGGCAAAATATACATTGGAATGCATCATGTCGTGTGGTTTTGGAATATCCACTGGATTATTGCAGGAAAGCAATAAAGACAACATTTTTATTGCAATAGCAGATAGCATATTCGACTCTTCAAATTATAGAGCGTTGAAGCTCATATTTAGATCGATATGGCCTAAAATATTTTATGGTTTACAGTTTAAAGTATTTGACAAAAAAATTGATCATTTTTTCAACGGTATATTGTCTGAAGTGTTTAAAAGTAGACTCAACAACAAATCAAAACGTAACGACTTTGTTGATCTTATTTTATCATGGAAAAACGATAGCTTTTTATATGCCAATAGTCTTAATCCAACCAAAAACGACCAAAAGGTGAGGGTTGAAGTTAACGACGAACTGCTTGTTGGTCAATGCATCTTATTTTTTGCTGGTGGCTTCGAAACAACAGCGACAACTTTGAGTTTATTGATGTATGAATTAGCAAAGAATAAAGATGTTCAAGATAAATTAATCGATGAAATAGACAATTACTATGAACAAAATGACGGTGTTGTTAAATATGAATGTGTGAATGAGATGCCTTATTTGGAATCTTGCACTGATGAGATATTGCGTCTTTATCCTGTGCTCGGTGTGAATACTAGAGAAGTGATGGAAGATTATACATTGCCCACGGGAGTGAAATTAGAAAAGGGTAATCGTGTTCACATTCCAGTGTACCACATTCACCGTAATCCTAAATATTTTCCTGAACCAGAAGAATTTAGACCGGAAAGATTCTTTGGAGATGAGCGAAAGAAAGTCAAACCATATACATTTATGCCCTTCGGCGAGGGATTCAGATTATGCATAGGTAATTATATATTAGGCAATATGCATAGGTATAATAATCTTAATTTGATTTATAATAATCAATCGCAAAAACATATATTGCCACATCAAAATGCATGAAACTTTTTAGATGCTCTCTTAGACGGTAGATAAAATCCTTGTTGTATTTAATTAATTCAATTTGATTTGATAAAATAATAAAATGTGTATAACCTTTATTGTTACGTGTCAGTTTTATTACCACTAGAATATAGTATCCTGATAATTTTTAGAGTGTTATTAAAAGAGAGAAAGATATTTCTCTTTGATGATTACATTAAGCTTACTGTAACAAAGTCAGTACTATTCTATTTTCCCTAATCGCATTGCTAATAATTCTCAAATGAAAATTTTAATATAATTTTTTTTTACAGGTCAGAGGTTTGCAAAAATAATAATGCACATCCTCATATTGAAGATATTTAAAGACTATCGTGTGGATATTTGTGAGAAGACGCCTAAAAAACTCGAATTTACTGCAATTTCACTTGTCATTCAGCCCATCGGTGACGTTTATATTAAATTCATTCCTCGACATTAATTGTTTATTAATTTAAATAAACTATTAAATAATAATATGTACGATCATGACTGTTTTTTATTTAATTGTTATGTAAAAGACTGGTAATATCACGAAACTTAAACATAGATGTGTCAAAAAATACACTAAGATCGATACCTTTTTTGTGATATCATTTATATACTAATTTATTTGCATTATGAATGAAATATCTAGAAATGTCAACATTATTTCTAGTATAGTTCCGGGTTGAAACGAGTTCTTACTACATCTCGCAGGGTACTGAGAATCACGTTGCAACCTCATGGCTCTTGAGTCTGATTTATTATTTTAGTTCCATCTAAGTTCGATATATCGTTCGATGTATCGACAGATATGCTCAAAAAGAGTTTAATAATTATGTAATTAATTTAACATTTTAAAATTTATTTAGTTTTTTTTAAATTAAAATATGTATTGTTTGATGTTTTCTTTAATCTAAAAATATATATCAATAAACCATTGCGTTGCATATTCGGCTAAACAAACAAACACAAATTATTTTTAGCATTTATTTGATATTTTTAATTTATTTTATGTTTTTTTTTTTCATATTTTCTTATTGCTATCGTGTTTTGACCAAAGTTACACTTGGTATTAATTTTTTTATACTCATGCAGATTAAAATTTTAATATTAATGTAAACAATTTTATCAGTCAATGTAATTGCCCCCGAATGACCTTTCGAGAACACACGACAATTTAATCAAAACAAGGAAACAGGCATAGAACCTAGAAATTATCATTTTCCCAAAATAAGTTATTATTATTTTAACACATCATGAAAGTTTAACGACTTTTTTTCAGTATCCAAATGTGCTTCGCTCGCTCTATTAGCATTAATATTATAAACTAAAATATGTTTCGTTATTGAATAATACCAATATTTAGACAATTCTGAAGAATAATATAATATATATAATAAGTCAAACACACACAATAAAAAAAAATTAAAAAAATAATAAAAAAATGCTGCTCTGTTGAGAAGAGCCGGTCAGAAACTCAACAGTTGCTCTTTTCAAAAGAAATATAACAATAGGTGATGTACATTATAATATAAATCCTGCAAATGATTCAACAACTTAAGTTCCACATATTTCGATCTTCTAAAAACTCTTGAACGTTATAATAAGCTTAATTTAATAATAAACTTTTGATTTTAGATTTAAAACTAAGAAATGGAAGGTCTAAGATATCTTGTGGAACTTTATTAAATATGCGTATACTCAAACCCATGAAGGATTTATTAACTTTTTGAAGCCGAAACTTTTTCGTTACGAGTTTGTTTTTATTTCTCGTATTTATCGCGTGTCTGTCACTGGTTTTTATATAACTATTTAAATTTTGACGTATATATAATATATTATTAAATTATTCTTGCGAAGCTGTACTGTAAGAATACCTATTTCTTTAAAAACATCTCTCTGAGAATCTCTAGCTTTTAAGTTATAAATAGCCCGCACAGCTTTTTTTTGTAAAATAAATATAGAATTAATTTCGGCAGCACTGCCCCATAATAAAATACTGTGAAAATAACTAAAATAAACAAGTTCAGCCGCATTAATATCCGTTAATTGCAACTTTTCTAATAGCAAAGACGGCGGAGCTGAGTTTGGCTGCGAGTGTTGAGAGATGGGGGTTCCACTGGAGCTTTTTATCTAATGTTATACCTAAGAAATTTGTTGAGTTAATCAATTCTAACACTTCATTGTTAAGGAGCAATTTAAATTTTTTACTTTTTACATTAATATGTGTAAACTCTACGCATTTAGTTTTCTTAGCATTTAACACTAAATTATTAGTTTCGAATCAATGCAGGACTTGCGACCAAGTACTGTTTACTTCGTCATAATTAATCCTATCAAGCTCAACCTTAAAAATAAGCGAGGTGTCATCAGCAAAGAGTACAATGTCATACAGACCCTTAACAAAAAAGGGCAAGTCATTAACATACAGTAAAAACAAAAAGGGGCCCAGAATAGATCCTCGTGGAATACCCATCTTTAGGTGAGAACCAGACGATTTAGAACTAAAGATTCGATGGGAAGAGTTAAATAGTTTTTATAGTAGAGAGTGACAAAGTAACAGATTTATTTGAATGTATTTGGTTATAATTCCTCAACGACATGTCATTTTGCAAAAAAAAAATATTTTAAAACCATCACCTAATGTGTTTCTTTTTGATTGCATAATTTTCCAACAAGTAGTTTTCGAGCCTGTTCGTGACATAGAAAGTGAAAAAGTCTCTAGTAAAACGCTCCGCTCGCTACGCTCGCTTAGCTCAACTAGAAAGTTGTCTGTTAGGCGCCGAAGATTACAAATCTCATCATATATTATCTATATATAAATACAAATAACAACAACAAACCTTACATAACATAGTAATGCGTATTTGAACTTAGGTTAATAATAAGTAGTTAAAAGATAATAAACAAAGCTATTAAGGAATAACAAAATAACGATGCATTAGTTGGCATTTTCTTTTACTTGTCATTGTTAGTTTCCTGAGAGTAGATTATATTACTTAGTGATATAACTGCAAACAAACTGTTCTTATAATAACTTAAGTAAGCTCCTTTGAGATACTGAAAATAAGGTTAATAGCTTTAATTTTATTTACTGCAGAGAAAATCACGTAAAGGGTGATTCAAATACAATGCTAACACCATATTGCCTCAAATGTAGTAGCTTTGATCTTTGTAATTATACGCCTCATCCAATATTGTGTTTATCGATGCAAATAATATACTTTCGGGCTAAAATGTATCCATATAAATGATCAAAAGGACCTTCCAGTAGTTTAATAATTTCATTTTGCTGTTGTGACCATAATTAATTTTTTTTTGGAAATATTCATTGTTATTATTTTTGTAACATAATTTAAACATTTATACAGGATGCGTCAAAAATTTTTTGCAAATAGCAACACTTGATTTCTCCAAAACCGTGAGAGCAAGGGGCGCGCGGGTGGCGAGGAATTGTGCGTCGTTTAATGCAATTTTAGTCACGATGGAGCGCTTCACGGGACGACAGCGTTCTTTTTGCGTAAAACAATTTTACAAAAACAACGATTCCTACGTTACTGTACGACGCCTCTTTAGAGTTGAATACGGATTACAACGTGTAAGTGAGTGTCCAATTGTTAATTTAATTAAAGCTTGGGTTAAAAAGTTTGAGCAAACGGGATCGAGAACGAATATTAAACAAACTGGGCGACCACGTTCAAGAAGAAGCGCAGAGAACATTCGGGAGGTGGATATTTCTGTAAGGGACGATCCAGAATCAGGATATGAAACCAAACGATTACATTCAACGCAAGTTATTTGCTGACACTATACTGGAGCGGTTCTCTAGCCTTGAGAATGTATTATTTACGGACGAGGCCCATTTTTACATTAATGGTCACGTAAATAAACATAATTGTCGATATTGGAGCACGGAAAACCCTCACTATAAACACCAAAAGCCTCTTCATTCACCAAAAACGACAGTGTGGGCTGCCATATCCGCAAAGGGCATAATCGGTCCATACTTCTTTGAAAATAATCAAGGAAATAACGTAACTGTGAACTCAGTGGAATACGTAAAGATGTTGCGAGAGTTTTTGACACCACAGTTGCATGAATTTGAAGGATACAATAGCCGGACTTGGATGCAACAAGATGGAGCAACATGCCATACATCAAACGTGACTTTACCGGTGGTCAAAGAAATGTTTCCTAACAAATTGATTTCTCGCACAGGTGATATCCCATGGCCTCCCAGAAGCCCGGACCTTACACATTGCGATTTTTTCTTGTGGGGATATCTGAAGAGTCGAGTATACCTTAATAAACCGACGACCATATCCCAATTAAAAGAAAACATCCACGAGGAGATAGCCGTGATTCCTCGCAGCATGTGTCAACGAGTTTTCCAAAGTTTACGTAGTCGATTGCAGGAGTGCCAACGACGAGACGGAGCACATCTCAACGATGTCATTTTTAAAAAATAAATTTTAATAAATGATAATTACGTTAAATAAATCATAAACAAAATAACATTTGTACTTTTATTTCTAGACATGTTTCAAAAGTGCAAAAATTTTTGGCCCACCCTGTATATATATTACCAAACTTGAAAGAAATTTCTGGTTTATATTTAAAACAAAATAGAAATTAGTATTATTAGTAGTATTAGTTATTATTAGTAGTTAGAGATTGTCATACATGGAACTTACCCAAGGTTTAGGTTGTGGTTTGCTAGATTAGTTAGTAAAGACTTTGTATATAATTTAATACGAGTAAGTATTACTTAGAAAACTTAACTAAGATTACCTACTCTTTAGATAGCAATGTGGAAAAAATGGCAGGCTTGTCATTTTTCCGAGGCCCCACAACGATGCAAGAAGACCTACTCGTGCTTAATTTATATGAGATATTTTCTGCCTAAGACTTACACTCGTAGCAACAAGACTTTCCGACTCAAGCAGGACTATTAGGCATTGACTGTACAATACTATATCTACAATTATGGATTTTTTATCAACAAATATTTAAAAACACTAAATGTATACTTAAATGCCTTATTAACTTTGTTTGTCATATATAAAATATTACACACAATACTCTATACTTTAAAAAAAGCACTTGTATTCACGTAGCTCGTCACTATCAAGGTAAACCGATGTTTTGTGGTATAAGAATATCAATCTAAACAGTTTTTCGGTGTCTAAAAGAAAATCACTAAACAATTTATGTATCATATGGTTAAAGAACTGTTTTTGTCAAACATATCGTGTCAAAGTTTATCCCAATAATATATTTTTTATATGTAGAATGTATAACCGTTACAAATATATATAAATATATACTTGTAACAGTTATAAATAATTAATTTGTAATAGTATATTTATCAGGAAACGTAAATTTGAAACTCTGAATTATATAATTATATATTTTCCAAGATTCTGATTCTCTGTGTTATGGAATCTAACACTACATTATACTACAACACAGAATTTATTATGGAGTCAGAGCATGGCTACGAAATTCTTGCAACAAATAAAAATATACTCTTGCAGAACTGTCATGCGAGCCATAAAATAACAAAGAAACTAATTACTGCACTTAAATGTGTGCTAAAATACTTCAAGTAGCTTGTTTTAAAAACATGCTATTAATACTTTATTAGATAAAGCAAAATTTATATTATCATATTTTTTATTAACATGTACCCGTATAGTGCCCATATTTTAATAGTTGATATCGTTAAATATTTTTAATGTAGTTTTTTTTATCACTATCTAAATTAATAATATCGTCAAGGTCTACGGTACCATTGACACCTTACTGGAATAATAAAACATAAAAAAGATATGATTTCTAGTCGACAACATGGAAATGCAACATTCGGATTGTCGTGTATTTTGTTAAAAAACTAATTCAGTCTTCAAATAAAAATAAAAATTTTTCTTTTTACATTTTCTAAACAATTGTGTATTGGCACATTTCACGAGCAAAGTCGGCTTTTCAGCTGGTGTATATATAATCAGTATAACAAAAAAATCTACGAATTGTTTTAATAATATGTAAATTGTAAAATTTTAATTCATCTGGGCTAGACTTGAAGCAAAAAATAGTAATCTTGTTTATTTAATTTTGTTATCGGTTTTTCCACAAAATTTATGTTAATATTTTTTTTTAGTTTGTTTCTTGTATTTTACAAAACTAAGAACACGGACACCCTATTAGTAGTTGTATTTAAGAGCTGCGCTGATACGTGCATATCAATAATTTTCAAGATGTTCATTAATAATATATTAATTGGTGTGTTGATTTTTGTGTATGGTGTGTATTACTTGGTAATAAGACGACTTAATTATTGGAAAAACAGAAATGTGCCTCATCTGAAACCAATGCCGCTGTTGGGAAATTACAAGGAATATGTATTTCTTAAAAAGAACATTATGAACATTACTGATGACATATGTAAACATTTTCCGGATGAACCTTATGTTGGTGCGTTTTATGGAACGGAACCAACACTCATTGTGAAGGATCCCGAGTTTCTTAAAATCATTATGACCAAAGACTTCTATTACTTCAGTGGACGGGAGGTAACCGATTACGGCTTGTATGAAACAATTACCAGCAATATGTTCTTCCAAGGTGGTGATAGGTGGAAAGTGATGAGACACAATTTAACACCACTTTTTACTTCAGCAAAAGTAAAAAGCATGTTTAATTTGATAAATGACAGTGGTGACTCTTTTGCAAAATTAATTGACAAGGAAATAAATATATCACCAGATGTCGATATAAAATCGCTTTTGGCAAAATATACATTGGAATGCATCATGTCGTGTGGTTTTGGAATATCCACTGGATTATTGCAGGAAAGCAATAAAGACAACATTTTTATTGCAATAGCAGATAGCATATTCGACTCTTCAAATTATAGAGCGTTGAAGCTCATATTTAGATCGATATGGCCTAAAATATTCTATGGTTTACAGTTTAAAGTATTTGACAAAAAAATTGATCATTTTTTCAACGGTATATTGTCTGAAGTGTTTAAAAGTAGACTCAACAACAAATCAAAACGTAACGACTTTGTTGATCTTATTTTATCATGGAAAAACGACAGCTTTTTATATGCCAATAGTCTTAATCCAACCAAAAACGACCAAAAGGTGAGGGTTGAAGTTAACGACGAACTGCTTGTTGGTCAATGCGTCTTATTCTTTGCTGGTGGCTTCGAAACAACAGCGATAACTATGAGTTTATTGATGTATGAATTAGCAAAGAATAAAAATGTTCAAGATAAATTAATCAATGAAATAGACAATTACTATGAACAAAATGACGGTATCGTTAAATATGAATGTGTAAATGAGATGCCTTATCTGGAATCTTGCACTGATGAGATATTTCGTCTTTATCCTGTGTTCGGTGTGAATACCAGAGAAGTGATGGAAGATTATACATTGCCCACGGGAGTGAAATTAGAAAAGGGTAATCGTGTTCACATTCCAGTGTACCACATTCACCGTAATCCTAAATATTTTCCTGAACCAGAAGAATTTAGACCGGAAAGATTCTTTGGAGATGAGCGAAAGAAAGTCAAACCATATACATTTATGCCCTTCGGCGAGGGATTCAGATTATGCATAGGTAATTATATATTAGGCAATATGCATAGGTATAATAATCTTAATTTGATTTATAATAATCAATCGCAAAAACATATATTGCCACATCAAAATGCATGAAACTTTTTAGATGCTCTCTTAGACGGTAGATAAAATCCTTGTTGTATTTAATTAATTCAATTTGATTTGATTAAAATAACAAAATGGGTATGACCTTTATTGTTATGTGTCATTTTTATCACCACTATAATATGATATATATATATTCTGATAATTTATCAGAGTGTTATTAAAAGAGAGAAAGATATTTTTCTTTGATGATTACATTAAGCTTGCTTTCTGTAACAAAGTCAGTACTATTCTATTTTCCCTAATCGCATTGCTAATAATTCTCAAATGAAAATTTTAATATAATTTTTTTTTACAGGTCAGAGGTTTGCAAAAATAATAATGCACATCCTCATATTGAAGATATTTAAAGACTATCGTGTGGATATTTGTGAGAAGACGCCTAAAAAACTCGAATTTACTGCAATTTCACTTGTCATTCAGCCCATCGGTGACGTTTATATTAAATTCATTCCTCGACATTAATTGTTTATTAATTTAAATAAACTATTAAATAATAATATGTACGATCATGACTGTTTTTTATTTAATTGTTATGTAAAAGACTGGTAATATCACGAAACTTAAACATAGATGTGTCAAAAAATACACTAAGATCGATACCTTTTTTGTGATATCATTTATATACTAATTTATTTGCATTATGAATGAAATATCTAGAAATGTCAACATTATTTCTAGTATAGTTCCGGGTTGAAACGAGTTCTTACTACATCTCGCAGGGTACTGAGAATCACGTTGCAACCTCATGGCTCTTGAGTCTGATTTATTATTTTAGTTCCATCTAAGTTCGATATATCGTTCGATGTATCGACAGATATGCTCAAAAAGAGTTTAATAATTATGTAATTAATTTAACATTTTAAAATTTATTTAGTTTTTTTTAAATTAAAATATGTATTGTTTGATGTTTTCTTTAATCTAAAAATATATATCAATAAACCATTGCGTTGCATATTCGGCTAAACAAACAAACACAAATTATTTTTAGCATTTATTTGATATTTTTAATTTATTTTATGTTTTTTTTTTTCATATTTTCTTATTGCTATCGTGTTTTGACCAAAGTTACACTTGGTATTAATTTTTTTATACTCATGCAGATTAAAATTTTAATATTAATGTAAACAATTTTATCAGTCAATGTAATTGCCCCCGAATGACCTTTCGAGAACACACGACAATTTAATCAAAACAAGGAAACAGGCATAGAACCTAGAAATTATCATTTTCCCAAAATAAGTTATTATTATTTTAACACATCATGAAAGTTTAACGACTTTTTTTTCAGTATCCAAATGTGCTTCGCTCGCTCTATTAGCACTAATATTATAAACTAAAATATGTTTCGTTATTGAATAATACCAATATTTAGACAATTCTGAAGAATTTTATAATATATATAATAAGTCAAACACACACAATAAAAAAAAATAAAAAAAATAATAAAAAAATGCTGCTCTGTTGAGAAGAGCCGGTCAGAAACTCAACAGTTGCTCTTTTCAAAAGAAATATAACAATAGGTGATGTACATTATAATATAAATCCTGCAAATGATTCAACAACTTAAGTTCCACATATTTCGATCTTCTAAAAACTCTTGAACGTTATAATAAGCTTAATTTAATAATAAACTTTTGATTTTAGATTTAAAACTAAGAAATGGAAGGTCTAAGATATCTTGTGGAACTTTATTAAATATGCGTATACTCAAACCCATGAAGGATTTATTAACTTTTTGAAGCCGAAACTTTTTCGTTACGAGTTTGTTTTTATTTCTCGTATTTATCGCGTGTCTGTCACTGGTTTTTATATAACTATTTAAATTTTGACGTATATATAATATATTATTAAATTATTCTTGCGAAGCTGTACTGTAAGAATACCTATTTCTTTAAAAACATCTCTCTGAGAATCTCTAGCTTTTAAGTTATAAATAGCCCGCACAGCTTTTTTTTGTAAAATAAATATAGAATTAATTTCGGCAGCACTGCCCCATAATAAAATACTGTGAAAATAACTAAAATAAACAAGTTCAGCCGCATTAATATCCGTTAATTGCAACTTTTCTAATAGCAAAGACGGCGGAGCTGAGTTTGGCTGCGAGTGTTGAGAGATGGGGGTTCCACTGGAGCTTTTTATCTAATGTTATACCTAAGAAATTTGTTGAGTTAATCAATTCTAACACTTCATTGTTAAGGAGCAATTTAAATTTTTTACTTTTTACATTAATATGTGTAAACTCTACGCATTTAGTTTTCTTAGCATTTAACACTAAATTATTAGTTTCGAATCAATGCAGGACTTGCGACCAAGTACTGTTTACTTCGTCATAATTAATCCTATCAAGCTCAACCTTAAAAATAAGCGAGGTGTCATCAGCAAAGAGTACAATGTCATACAGACCCTTAACAAAAAAGGGCAAGTCATTAACATACAGTAAAAACAAAAAGGGGCCCAGAATAGATCCTCGTGGAATACCCATCTTTAGGTGAGAACCAGACGATTTAGAACTAAAGATTCGATGGGAAGAGTTAAATAGTTTTTATAGTAGAGAGTGACAAAGTAACAGATTTATTTGAATGTATTTGGTTATAATTCCTCAACGACATGTCATTTTGCAAAAAAAAAATATTTTAAAACCATCACCTAATGTGTTTCTTTTTGATTGCATAATTTTCCAACAAGTAGTTTTCGAGCCTGTTCGTGACATAGAAAGTGAAAAAGTCTCTAGTAAAACGCTCCGCTCGCTACGCTCGCTTAGCTCAACTAGAAAGTTGTCTGTTAGGCGCCGAAGATTACAAATCTCATCATATATTATCTATATATAAATACAAATAACAACAACAAACCTTACATAACATAGTAATGCGTATTTGAACTTAGGTTAATAATAAGTAGTTAAAAGATAATAAACAAAGCTATTAAGGAATAACAAAATAACGATGCATTAGTTGGCATTTTCTTTTACTTGTCATTGTTAGTTTCCTGAGAGTAGATTATATTACTTAGTGATATAACTGCAAACAAACTGTTCTTATAATAACTTAAGTAAGCTCCTTTGAGATACTGAAAATAAGGTTAATAGCTTTAATTTTATTTACTGCAGAGAAAATCACGTAAAGGGTGATTCAAATACAATGCTAACACCATATTGCCTCAAATGTAGTAGCTTTGATCTTTGTAATTATACGCCTCATCCAATATTGTGTTTATCGATGCAAATAATATACTTTCGGGCTAAAATGTATCCATATAAATGATCAAAAGGACCTTCCAGTAGTTTAATAATTTCATTTTGCTGTTGTGACCATAATTAATTTTTTTTTGGAAATATTCATTGTTATTATTTTTGTAACATAATTTAAACATTTATACAGGATGCGTCAAAAATTTTTTGCAAATAGCAACACTTGATTTCTCCAAAACCGTGAGAGCAAGGGGCGCGCGGGTGGCGAGGAATTGTGCGTCGTTTAATGCAATTTTAGTCACGATGGAGCGCTTCACGGGACGACAGCGTTCTTTTTGCGTAAAACAATTTTACAAAAACAACGATTCCTACGTTACTGTACGACGCCTCTTTAGAGTTGAATACGGATTACAACGTGTAAGTGAGTGTCCAATTGTTAATTTAATTAAAGCTTGGGTTAAAAAGTTTGAGCAAACGGGATCGAGAACGAATATTAAACAAACTGGGCGACCACGTTCAAGAAGAAGCGCAGAGAACATTCGGGAGGTGGATATTTCTGTAAGGGACGATCCAGAATCAGGATATGAAACCAAACGATTACATTCAACGCAAGTTATTTGCTGACACTATACTGGAGCGGTTCTCTAGCCTTGAGAATGTATTATTTACGGACGAGGCCCATTTTTACATTAATGGTCACGTAAATAAACATAATTGTCGATATTGGAGCACGGAAAACCCTCACTATAAACACCAAAAGCCTCTTCATTCACCAAAAACGACAGTGTGGGCTGCCATATCCGCAAAGGGCATAATCGGTCCATACTTCTTTGAAAATAATCAAGGAAATAACGTAACTGTGAACTCAGTGGAATACGTAAAGATGTTGCGAGAGTTTTTGACACCACAGTTGCATGAATTTGAAGGATACAATAGCCGGACTTGGATGCAACAAGATGGAGCAACATGCCATACATCAAACGTGACTTTACCGGTGGTCAAAGAAATGTTTCCTAACAAATTGATTTCTCGCACAGGTGATATCCCATGGCCTCCCAGAAGCCCGGACCTTACACATTGCGATTTTTTCTTGTGGGGATATCTGAAGAGTCGAGTATACCTTAATAAACCGACGACCATATCCCAATTAAAAGAAAACATCCACGAGGAGATAGCCGTGATTCCTCGCAGCATGTGTCAACGAGTTTTCCAAAGTTTACGTAGTCGATTGCAGGAGTGCCAACGACGAGACGGAGCACATCTCGACGATGTCATTTTTAAAAAATAAATTTTAATAAATGATAATTACGTTAAATAAATCATAAACAAAATAACATTTGTACTTTTATTTCTAGACATGTTTCAAAAGTGCAAAAATTTTTGGCCCACCCTGTATATATATTACCAAACTTGAAAGAAATTTCTGGTTTATATTTAAAACCAAATAGAAATTAGTATTATTAGTAGTATTAGTTATTATTAGTAGTTAGAGATTGTCATACATGGAACTTACCCAAGGTTTAGGTTGTGGTTTGCTAGATTAGTTAGTAAAGACTTTGTATATAATTTAATACGAGTAAGTATTACTTAGAAAACTCAACTAAGATTACCTACTCTTTAGATAGCAATTTGGAAAAAATGGCAGGCTTGTCATTTTTCCGAGGCCCCACAACGATGCAAGAAGACCTACTCGTGCTTAATTTATATGAGATATTTTCTGCCTAAGACTTACACTCGTAGCAACAAGACTTTCCGACTCAAGCAGGACTATTAGGCATTGACTGTACAATACTATATCTACAATTATGGATTTTTTATCAACAAATATTTAAAAACACTAAATGTATACTTAAATGCCTTATTAACTTTGTTTGTCATATATAAAATATTACACACAATACTCTATACTTTAAAAAAAGCACTTGTATTCACGTAGCTCGTCACTATCAAGGTAAACCGATGTTTTGTGGTATAAGAATATCAATCTAAACAGTTTTTCGGTGTCTAAAAGAAAATCACTAAACAATTTATGTATCATATGGTTAAAGAACTGTTTTTGTCAAACATATCGTGTCAAAGTTTATCCCAATAATATTTTTTTTTATATGTAGAATGTATAACCGTTACAAATATATATAAATATATACTTGTAACAGTTATAAATAATTAATTTGTAATAGTATATTTATCAGGAAACGTAAATTTGAAACTCTGAATTATATAATTATATATTTTCCAAGATTCTGATTCTCTGTGTTATGGAATCTAACACTACATTATACTACAACACAGAATTTATTATGGAGTCAGAGCATGGCTACGAAATTCTTGCAACAAATAAAAATATACTCTTGCAGAACTGTCATGCGAGCCATAAAATAACAAAGAAACTAATTACTGCACTTAAATGTGTGCTAAAATACTTCAAGTAGCTTGTTTTAAAAACATGCTATTAATACTTTATTAGATAAAGCAAAATTTATATTATCATATTTTTTATTAACATGTACCCGTATAGTGCCCATATTTTAATAGTTGATATCGTTAAATATTTTTAATGTAGTTTTTTTTATCACTATCTAAATTAATAATATCGTCAAGGTCTGTGGTACCATTGACACCTTACTGGAATAATAAAACATAAAAAAGATATGACTTCTAGTCGACAACATGTAAATGCAACATTCGGATTGTCGTGTATTTTGTTAAAAAACTAATTCAGTCTTCAAATAAAAATAAAAAATTTTCTTTTTACATTTTCTAAACAATTGTGTATTGGCACATTTCACGAGCAAAGTCGGCTTTTCAGCTGGTGTATATATAATCAGTATAACAAAAAAATCTACGAATTGTTTTAATAATATGTAAATTGTAAAATTTTAATTCATCTGGGCTAGACTTGAAGCAAAAAATAGTAATCTTGTTTATTTAATTTTGTTATCGGTTTTTCCACAAAATTTATGTTAATATTTTTTTTTAGTTTGTTTCTTGTATTTTACAAAACTAAGAACACGGACACCCTATTAGTAGTTGTATTTAAGAGCTGCGCTGATACGTGCATATCAATAATTTTCAAGATGTTCATTAATAATATATTAATCGGTGTATTAATTTTTGTGTATGGTGTGTATTACTTGGTAAAAAGACGATTTAATTATTGGAAAAACAGAAATGTGCCTTATCTGAAACCAATGCCGCTGTTGGGAAATTACAAGGAATATATATTTCTTAAAAAGAATATTATGAACATTACTGATGACATATGCAAACATTTTCCGGATGAACCTTATGTTGGTGCGTTTTATGGAACGGAACCAACACTCATTGTGAAGGATCCCGAGTTACTTAAAATCATTATGACCAAAGACTTCTATTACTTCAGTGGACGGGAGGTAACCGATTACGGCTTTTATGAAACAATTACCAGCAATATGTTCTTCCAAGGTGGTGATAGGTGGAAAGTGATGAGACACAATTTAACACCACTTTTTACTTCAGCAAAAGTAAAAAGCATGTTTAATTTGATAAATGACAGTGGTGACTCTTTTGCAAAATTAATTGACGAGGAAATAAATATATCACCAGATATCGATATAAAATCGCTTTTGGCAAAGTATACATTGGAATGCATCATGTCGTGTGGTTTTGGAATATCCACTGGATTATTGCAGGAAAGCAATAAAGACAACATTTTTATTGCAATAGCAGATAGCATATTCGACACTTCAAATTATAGAGCGTTGAAGCTCATATTTAGATCGATATGGCCTAAAATATTCTATGGTTTACAGTTTAAAGTATTTGACAAAAAAATTGATCATTTTTTCAACGGTATATTGTCTGAAGTGTTTAAAAGTAGACTCAACACCAAATTAAAACGTAACGACTTTGTTGATCTTATTTTATCATGGAAAAACGACAGCTTTTTATATGCCAATAGTCTTAATCCATCCAAAAGCGACAAAAAGGTGAGAGTTGAAGTTAACGACGAACTGCTTGTTGGTCAATGCATCTTATTCTTTGCTGGTGGCTTCGAAACAACAGCGACAACTTTGAGTTTATTGATGTATGAATTAGCAAAGAGTAAAGATGTTCAAGATAAATTAATCGATGAAATAGACAATTACTATGAACAAAATGACGGTATCGTTAAATATGAATGTGTGAATGAGATGCCTTATTTGGAATCTTGCACTGATGAGATATTGCGCCTTTATCCTGTGCTCGGTGTGAATACTAGAGAAGTGATGGAAGATTATACATTGCCCACGGGAGTGAAATTAGAAAAGGGTAATCGTGTTCACATTCCAGTGTACCACATTCACCGTAATCCTAAATATTTTCCTGAACCAGAAGAATTTAGACCGGAAAGGTTTTTTGGAGATGAGCGAAAGAAAGTCAAACCATATACATTTATGCCCTTCGGCGAGGGATTCAGATTATGCATAGGTAATTATATATTAGGCAATATGTATAGATATAATAATCTTAATTTGATTTATAATAATCAATCGCAAAAACATATATTGCCATGTCACGATGTACGAAACTTTGTAGACACTCTCTTAGATGGTACATAAAATCATTGTAGTATTTAATTTTGATAAAATAACAAAACAATTTGATTTGATAAAATAACAAAATGTGTATAACCTTTATTGTTATGTGTCACTTTTATTACCACTAGAATTTTTAGAGAGTTATTAAAAGAGAGAAAGATATTTTTCTTTGATGATTACATTAAGATTGCTTTCTGTATCAAAGTCAGTACTATTCTATTTTCCCTAATCGCATTGCTAATAATTCTCAAATGAAAATTTTAAAATATTTTTTTTTTACAGGTCAGAGGTTTGCAAAAATAATAATGCACATCCTCATATTGAAGATATTTTTTTTTTTTTTTTTTTTTTTTTTTTTTTATGTTATAGGAGGGCAAACGAGCGTGCGGGTCACCGTTAATATGTGATCACCGCCGCCCATGAACTCTTGTAACATCCGAAGATACACAAGAGCGTTGCCGGCCTTGGAGAAAGGAATATATGCCTTTTTTGAAGGTACCCATGTCGTATCGATCTGGAAATACCGCCGAAGGAAGTTCGTTCCACATTTGAGTGGTACGTGGGAAGAAAGTCCTTGAAAACCGCACAGTTGAAGATCGCCACGCATCCAGGTGGTATGGATGGTAAAGGAGGCGATGGCGAGCTGTGCGGTGGTGAAATTCGGCGGTAGGCATCAGATCGAATAGTTCTTCGGAACACTCCCCGTTGTAAATGCGGTAGAAGACGCACAAAGCAGCCACGTCTCTACGCAATGCCAAAG
Source organism: Melinaea menophilus ssp. n. AW-2005 (assembly GCA_918358695.1). Taxonomy (NCBI): domain Eukaryota; kingdom Metazoa; phylum Arthropoda; class Insecta; order Lepidoptera; family Nymphalidae; genus Melinaea; species Melinaea menophilus. Next base: position 15,708,354 of record OU911058.1, on the reverse strand, counting down.
AGTCCAGCCGTTCGCAGAGCACCGGGTCCCCGACAATCCGAACGGCTCTCCGTTGTACGCGGTCAAATGGTAGAAGCTGATATTGGGGTGATCCGGACCAGAGATGAGAACAGTACTCCATGTGTGGCCGGACCTGCGCCTTGTAGAGCGCAAGTCTTTGGCCAGGTTTGAAATACTGCCTCGCTCTATTGATCACTCCCAATTTCGTCGAGGCCAACTTGGCCTTGCTCTCCAGATGACCACGAAACTGACAGTCGCTCGAAATGTCGAGACCAAGTATTCTGATACTTGGCGAGGCAATAAGAGGAGTGCTCTCGAAGAGCGGTGATACGACAAATGGGGTTTTTTTAGTGGTAAACGCGCAAACCTGTGTCTTGTCGGGATTGAACTGAACGTGGTTCAGTTCACCCCACTCAGAGATCATTCCCAGGGAAGTCTCTATTGAAGACACAAGTTTCTTTCGGCACTCATCGACGTTTTCCCAAGAGAGACCTGCACGACCGGAATATACCGCATCCCCAGTGCTGTCATCCGCATAACAATGTATCCAACATATCATTGATGTGCAGGAGGAACAGAGTTGGGGATAGCACGCAGCCTTGGGGTACACCAGCGTTCACGGGCTTGGGGTCCGAGCAAAAACCGTCGAGAACGACCTGTATGCTCCGCCCAGTGAGGAAGCTGGTGATCCACTTGCATAAACTCTCGGGAAGCCCATAGGAAGGTAGCTTCGAAAGAAGCCCCTTGTGCCATACACGATCGAAGGCTTTTGCCATATCCAGACTAACTGCCAGACCCTCTCCCTTGCTTTCAATAACCGTTGCCCAACGGTGAGTGAGGTATAACAGAAGATCACCAGCTGATCGACCATGGCGAAAGCCATACTGCCGGTCATTGATCAACTGGTGATCCTCGAGGTACGTTAGGACCTGTCGGTTTATGATGATCTCCATTATTTTGGAGAGAAGGGAGGTAATGGCGATAGGTCTGTAGTTAGCTGGGTCCGAGCGATCACCTTTTTTAGGGATCGGATGGACAAGGGCACACTTCCATGAGACCGGGACTACGCCTTTAAGGTAGGAGTGCCGAAATAGACGCGTTAGCACTGGAGTCAACTCAGGGGCACACGTTCGTAGCACCAGTGGAGAAATGCCATCCGGCCCACTCGACTTATGAACGTCCAAGGAAAATAGAGTCTGCCTGATAGTTTTTTGCCGAAAAACTATTTCCGGCATTGAGCTCTGACACCGCGGGATGACAGGCGGTGTCTTCCCGTGGTCGTCCAAAGTCGAGTTGGAGGCGAAAAGAGTGCCCAAGAGATCGGCTTTCTCTTTTGCCGTGTGGGCCAGAGAGTCATTCCCCATGTGCAACGGCGGTAGGGACGGCTGGCTAAAGTTGCCCAGACTGGCCTTTGAAAGCGCCCAGAATTTGCGCGTGCCAGGCGGGTACTTTGCCAGCTGATCCCCAATTTTGACGACATGCTTGAACTTTGCTCTAGCGATTTGCCGTTTGAAGAATCTGGAGGCACGGTTGTATTTCCTCTTCAGAACTCTAGAGTTCGGATCCTTAGTGACTAACGCATTGGCCCAAGCTTGATAAGCCTGCCGTTTGCCAGCTGATGCAGCCCTGACAGACGCATCAAACCAAGGCCGCGATCTGCCACCAAGTGGTACCACAGAGCTTGGTACAAAAAGTTCCATGCCCTGAAGTATCACATCAGCTACAGCCGCAGCGCAGTCACTAGGATCGTTGGAAGGGAAACAAATCGGCCCCCATGGGTAGGATGCAAAAAAAGACCGCATTCCATCCCAATCCGCTGACTTGTAGTGCCAAACGCGTCGAGTCGCAGGTCTTGTGCGAGCTGGACGTTGAATGGGCACTACACTCCGTACCAGACAGTGATCAGAGGACCCTAAAGGAGCCTCGACAGCGACCTGGTACTTTTCTGGATGTGTAGTCAGCAGAAGATCCAATTATTTATTTAAAGACTATCGCGTGGATATTTGTGAGAAGACGCCTAAAAAACTCGAATTTACTGCAGTTTCACTTGTCATTCAGCCCATCGGTGACGTTTATATTAAATTCATTCCTCGGCATTAATTGTTTATTAATTTAAATAAACTATTAAATAATAATATGTACGATCATGACTGTTTTTTATTTAATTGTTATGTAAAAGACTGGTAATATCACGAAACTTAAACATAGATGTGTCAAAAAATACACTAAGATCGATACCTTTTTCGTGATATCATTTATATACTAATTTATTTGCATTATGAATGAAATATCTAGAAATGTCAACATTATTTCCAGTATAGTTCCGGGTAGAAACGAGTTCTGACTACATCTCGCAGGGTACTGAGAGTCACGTTGCAACCTCATGGCTCTTGAGTCTGACTTATTATTTTAGTTCCATCTAAGTTCGATATATCGTTCGATGTATCGAGAGATATGCTTAAAAAGAGTTTAATAATTATGTAATTATTTTAACGTTTTAAAATTTATTTAGTTTTTTTTTTAATTAAAATATGTATTGTTTGATGTTTTCTTTGATCTAAAAATATATATCAATAAACCATTGCGTTGCATATTCGGCTAAACAAACACACAAATTATTTTTAGCATTTATTTGATATTTTTAATTTATTTTATGTTTTTTTTTCATATTTTTTTATTGCTATCGTGTTTTGACCAAAGTTACACTTGGTATTAATTTTTTTATATACTCATGCAGATTAAAATTTTAATATTAATGTAAACAATTTTATCAGTCAATGTAATTGCCCCCGAATGACCTTTCGAGAACACACGACAATTTAATCAAAACAGGAAAACAGACATAGGACCTAGAAATTATCATTCTCCCAAAATAAGTTATTATTATTTTAACACATCATGAAAGTCTAACGACTTTTTTTCAGTATCCAAATGTGCTTCGCTCGCTCTGTTAGCACTAATATTATAAACTAAAATATGTTTCGTTATTGAATAATACCAATATTTAGACAATTCTGAAGAATATTATAATGTATATAATAAGTCAAACACACACAATAAAAAAAAATAAAAAAATATATCTTTATCGAAGTAGGCATTTACACGTACTTTTGAATCGTCAATTACTACAATACAAAAAAAGGTCAGTGTAGTCAGTCCGTAAGTAAGCTACCACCGGCTCGGAATGCTGCTTTGTTGAGAAGAGCCGGCCAGAAATTCAACAGTTGCTCTTTTCAAAAGAAATATAACAATAGGAGATGTACATTATAATACTTAACTTACTTGTACATTGTAGTACTTTAAAAAACGAGTCATCGAACATTACCTTTCTATATAGATGTAAATATATTCAACCTATTTGTAAGTGTTTATTTATCTAAAACTTTATTTATTATAGTTATATAGATTATTATAATTAGTAAATTTTTATTTATTATAACTGTATTTGTAATTTTATGTTTATTTGATTTTCAAATATTTTGTATGCGGTGCGCACTTTTACTGCCTTTCATTTTCTACTCTCCTTTCACAGGTCTGCTGGAAGAGATTTCATTTTGAAATAAGCAGTGCCTTTGTACGAATCTTTAAATAACTCTGTTTTTTATATATTTTGTGTACATAAATGTTAAATAAATAAATCCTGCAAATGATTCAACAACTTAAGTTCCACATATTTCAATCTTCTAAAAACTCTTGAACGTAATAATAAGCTTTATTTAATAATAAACTTTTGATTTTAGATTTAAAACTAAGAAATGGAAGGTCTAAGATATCTTGTGGAATTTTATTATATATGCGTATACTCAAACCCATGAAGGATTTATTAACTTTTTGAAGTAGAAACTTTGGCGTTACGAGTTTGTTTTTATTTCTCGTATTTATCGCGTGTCTGTCACTGGTTTTTATATAACTATTTAAATTTTGACGTATATATAATATGTTATTAAATATGTATTGCGAAGCTACTGTAAGAATACCTATTTTTTTTAAAACATATCTCAGAGAATCTCGAGCTTTTAAGTTATAAATAGCCCGCACAGCTCTTTTTTGTAAAATAAATATAGAATTAGTTTCGGCAGCACTGCCCCATAATAACATGCCGTAAGATAAAATACTGTGAAAATAACTAAAATTAACAAGTCGAGCCGTATTAATGTCCGTTAATTGTCTAACTAATTTCCAATTGCAAAGACGGCGCGGCTGAGTTTGCCTGCGAGTGTTGAGAGATGGGGGTTCCACTGGAGCTTTTTATCTAATGTTATACCTAAGAAATATGTTGAGTCAATCAATTCTAACACTTCATTGATAAGGAGCAAGTTAAAATTTTTACTTTTTACATTAGGAAGTGTTAAAAATCTACGCATTTAGTTTTCTTTGCATTTAACACTAAATTATTAATTTCGAATCAATGCAGGACTCGTGACAAAGTACTGTTTATTTCGTCACAATGAATCCTATCACGCTCAACTTTAAAAATAAGCTAGGTATCATCAGCAAAGAATACAATGTCACACAGACCCTTAACAAAAAAGGGCAAGTCATTAATATACAGTAAAAACAAAAAGGGGCCTAGAATAAATCCTTGTGGAACACCCATCTTTAGGTGAGAGCCAGACGATTTAGAATTAAAGATTCGATCGGAAGAGTTAAATAGTTTATATAGTGGAGAGTGACAAAGTAATAGATTTATTTGAATGTATTTGGTTATAATTCATCAACGACGTGTCATTTAAAAAAAAAAATAATTTAAAACCATCATGTCATCCTAATGTGTTTCTTTTTGATTGCATAATTTTCCGACAAGTAGTTTTCGAGCCTATTCGTGGCAAAGAAAGTGAAAAAGTCTCTAGAAAAACGCTCCGCTCGCTACGCTCGCTTCGCTCAACTAGAAAGTTGTCTTTTAGGCGCTGAAGATTACAAATCTCATCTAATTATCATATATTATCTATATATAAATACAAATAACAACAACAAATCTTACATAACATAGTAATGCGTATTTGAATTTAGGTTAATAATAAGTAGTTAAAAGATAATAAACAAAGCTATTAAGGAATAATAAAATAACGATGCATTAGTCGGCATTTTCTTTTACTTGTCATTGTTAGTTTCCTGAGAGTAGATTATATTACTTAGTGATATAACTGCAAACAAACTGTTCTTATAATAACTTAAGTAAGCTCCTTTGAGATACTGAAAATAAAGTTAATAGCTTTAATTTTATTTACTGCAGAGAAAATCACGTAAATAGTGATTCAAATACAAGCTTTGAACTTTTGTAAATATATCCTTCATCAGATATTGTGTTTATCGATGCAAATAGAATATACTTTCGGGCTAAAATTTGTTCTATATGTATCCATATCAACGATGAAAAGGATTTAATCCTTTCAGTAGGTTTTTTTTTTCAATTGCAAAAACAAACTTATAAAGAGGCATATACTAGTAAAGACATAAAAAAATACTAGCTGTACAAGACTCTAGTTCTACTATACTGTACTGTACTGTACTGTACTGTACTGTACTGTACTGTACTGTACTGCACTGTACTGTACTGTACTGTACTGTACTGTACTGTACTGTACTGTACTGTACTGTACTGTACTGTACTGTACTGAATTATTTATTATAGAGTCAAAGCATGGCTACGAAGTTCTTGCAACAAATAAAAATGTACTCTTGCAGAACTGTCATGAGAGCCATGAAATAACATAAAGAAACTAATAAGTGCACTTAAATGTCTGCTAAAATATTTTAACTAGCTTGTTTTAAAAACATGCTATAATTACTTTATCACATAAAGCAAAATTTATATTATCATATTTTTTTATTAACACGTACCCGTATAGTGCCCATATTTAATAGTTGATATCGTTAAATATTTTTAATGTAGTTATTTTTTATCATTATCTAAATTAATAATATCGTCAAGGTCTAGGTCAAGGTCTACCATTGACACCTTACTGGAATAATAAAACATAAAAAAGATATGATTTCTAGTCGACAATATGTAAATGCAACATTCGGGTTGTCGAGTATTTTGTTAAAAAACAAATTCAGTCTTCAAATAAAAATAAAAATTTATCTTTTTACATTTTCTAAAAAATTGTGTATTGGCACATTTCACGAGCAATGTCGGCTTTTCACCTAGTGTATAATTAATCTGTAAGACAAAAAAATCTACGAATTGTGTTAATTATCTTAATAATATGTAAATTGTAAAATTTTAATTCATCTGGACTAGACTTGAAGCAAAAAATAGTAATCTTGTTTATTTAATTTTGTTACCGGTTTTTCCACAAAATTTATGTTAATAATTTTTTAGTTTGTTTGTTGCTTGTTACAAAACTAAAAACACAGACACCCTATTGGTAGTTGTATTTAAGAACTGCACTGATACGTGCATATCAATAATTTTCAAGATGTTCATTACTAATTAATCGGTGTGTTGATTTTTGTGTATGGTGTGTATTACTTGGTAATAAGACGACTTAATTATTGGAAAAATAGAAATGTGCCTCATCTGAAACCAATGCCGCTGTTGGGAAATTACAAGGAATATGTATTTCTTAAAAAGAACATTATGAACATTACTGATGACATATGTAAACATTTTCCGGATGAACCTTATGTTGGTGCGTTTTATGGAACGGAACCAACACTCATTGTGAAGGATCCCGAGTTACTTAAAATCATTATGACCAAAGACTTCTATTACTTCAGTGGACGGGAGGTAACCGATTACGGCTTTTATGAAACAATTACCAGCAATATGTTCTTCCAAGGTGGTGATAGGTGGAAAGTGATGAGACACAATTTAACACCACTTTTTACTTCAGCCAAAATAAAAAGCATGTTTTATTTAATAAATAACAGTGGTGACTCTTTTTCAAAATTAATTGACGAGGAAATAAATATATCACCAGATGTCGATATAAAATCGCTTTTGGCAAAATATACATTAGAATGCATCATGTCGTGTGGTTTTGGAATATCTACTGGATTATTGCAGGAAAGCAATAAAGATAATATATTTATTGCTATGGCAAACAGCATATTCGACTCTTCAAATTATAGATCGTTGAAACACATATTTAGATCGATGTGGCCTAAAATATTCTATGGATTACAGTTTAAATTATTTGACAAAAAAATTGATCTTATTTTCAACACTATATTGTCTGATGTGTTTAAAAGTAGACTTAACACCAAATCAAAACGTAACGACTTTGTTGATTTTATTTTATCATGGAAAAACCATAGCTTTTTATATGCCAATAGTCTTAATCCAACCAAAAGCGACGAAAAGGTGAGGGTTGAAGTTAACGAGGAACTCCTTGTTGGTCAATGCGTCTTATTCTTTGCTGGTGGCTTCGAAACAACAGCGATAACTATGAGTTTATTGATGTATGAATTAGCAAAGAATAAAAATGTTCAAGATAAATTAATCAATGAAATAGACAATTACTATGAACAAAATGACGGTATCGTTAAATATGAATGTGTAAATGAGATGCCTTATCTGGAATCTTGCACTGATGAGATATTTCGTCTTTATCCTGTGTTCGGTGTGAATACCAGAGAAGTGATGGAAGATTATACATTGCCCACGGGAGTGAAATTAGAAAAGGGTAATCGTGTTCACATTCCAGTGTACCACATTCACCATAATCCTAAATATTTTCCTGAACCAGAAGAATTTAGACCGGAAAGGTTCTTTGGAGATGAACGAAAGAAAGTCAAACCATACACATTTATGCCCTTCGGGGAGGGATTCAGGTTATGCATAGGTAATTATATATTAGGCAACATGCATAGGTGTAATAATCTTAATTCGTTTTATAATAATCAATCGCAAAAACATATATTGCCATGTCAAGATGCACGAAATTTTTAGATGCTTTCTTAGATGGTAGATAAAATCATTGTTGTATTTAATTAATTCAATTTGATTTGATAAAATAATAAAATGTGTATAACCTTTAATGTTATGTGTCACTTTTATTACCACTAGAATATGGTATCCTGATAATTTTTAGAGTGTTATTAAAGGAGAGAAAGATATTTTTCTTTGATGATTACATTAAGCTTACTGTAACAAAGTCAGTGCTATTCTATTTTCCCTAATCGCAGTGCTAATAATTCTCAAATAAAAGTTTAATATCCAAGATATTTTTTACAGGTCAGAGATTTGCAAAAATAATAATATGGTGTATATCATATTGAAGATATTCCAGGACTATCGTGTGGATATTTGTGAGAAGACGCCTAAAAAAGTCGAATTTACTCCAGTTTCATTTATCATTCAGCCCATCGGTGAAGTTTATATTAAATTCGTTCCTCGACATTAATTATTTATTAATTTATATAAACTATTAAATAATAATACCTACAATCATTACTCTTTATTATTATTAATTTCTATTAACTATTAACTATATAAAATATTACTATAAGCAGATATAAAAAGCCTCTCTTACCGCTGGTATAAGAAATGTGACCGACTTTTTTTTGTATTGTCTCTGTATTAGCACGAATCATGATGGCGTCATCGGTGGAAAAAGCGTTGCTAGTATGTTTTTAATGTATATATAATTTACACTAACCTAACATTTAGAAAGAAAACTAAAAAAAGTTCCTCACGTATTTTAATTGTTATATAAAATAATACTGGACTGGTAATATCACTAAATTTAAACTTAGATTTGTTATAAAATACACTAAGATCGATACCTTTTTTGTGATATCATTTATATACTAATAAAATTTATTTGCATTATGAATGAAATATCTAGAAATGTCAACATTATTTCCAGTATAGTTCCGGGTAGAAACGAGTTCTAATTGTACTGAGAATCACGTTGCAACCTCATGACTGAGTCTGACTCGATATTTTAGTTCCATTTAAGTTCGATATACGATAGATATTTACGCTTAAAAAGAGTTTAATAATAATAACACAGACACAAATTATAATATATATATTTGATATTTTTTATTTATTTTTTCTTTTTTGTAACTTCTTTTTTATATTTACTTATTGCTATCTTGTTTTGACCCACATTACACTTTGTATTAATTTTTTATACTCATGCAGAATACAATTTTAATATTAATATAAACAATTTTATCACTCAATGTAATTGCCCCCGAATGATCTTTCGAGAAGACACGACAGCTTAATCAAAACAGGCATGGGATCTAGAAATTATCATTATACTTTATTTATTGTTATGACTCATTTTCCTTAAATATTTGTTTATTTTTTGAATATATTTTGAAAGTTTTTTTAGTTTTTTTAGTTTCCAAATATACGTTTTTTTAGTTTCCAAATATACTTCGCTCACTCTGTCAGCACTAATGTTATAAAGTAAAATATGTTTCGCTATTTAGATAATACCAATATTTAGACAATTCTAATAAATACTATAACATATATAATAAGACAACACACTAAAGATTCGATCGGAAGAGTTAAATAGTTTATATAGTCGAGGGTCACAAAGTAACAGATTTATTTGAATGTATTTGATGTTGTGGTATTTGGACTTTTGTCGGTATAAATTACTAGAAAATCGTTTTATTACTCTTGTCCGGTTGTTAGTAGCACTACTAGGCGCCGAAGATTAGAAATCTCATCTAATTAGAATTAGATTAGAAATCTCATATATTACCTACATATAAATACAAATAACAACAACAAACCTTACATAACAGTAATGTGTATTTGAACTTAGGTTAATAATAAGTAGTTAAAAGATAATAAACAAACCTATTAAGGAATAACAAAATAACGATGCATTAGTCGGCATTTTCTTTTACTTGTCATTGTTAGTGTCCTGAGAGTAGATTATATTACTTAGTGATATAACTGCATTTCAAACAAACTGTTCTTATAATAACTTAAGTAAGCTCCTTTGAGATACTGAAAATAAGGTTAATAGCTCTAATTTTATTTACTGCAGAGAAAATCACGTAAATGGTGATTAAAATACAAGCTTTGAACTTTTGTAAATATATGCCTCATCCAATATTGTGTTTATAGATGCAATAGAATATACTTTCAGAAAAGATTTTTCCTATATGACTTCAGCAAGAGTTATCGATCAAAAGGATTTAATCCGTTCAGTAATTTTTGTGCATTATCAAAAATAAACAGATAAAGATAGGCATATACTAGTCATGACATACGAAATACTAGTTTTACATTGCATTACACCACACCACACCACACAACACCGTGGATTTCAATATAAAATTTGGTCTTTTCTTTTCAATCTTTGCTGTGAGAAAAATTGTTTTACCTAGTCTTACAGATTGTATACATGTATATAATTATTTACGGATTGGCTATTTTAGAATTAAGATATGATCAGGAGATTTCTTAAAACAGATGAAGTAAAAGTACAAACAATGACAGCATCCTGACACAATCTGGTGTCAGAAAAGGTATTATTGTCCCCTTTTTTTGTATTTTACCACAATATTTAAAACCTATCTCCTGCTCTATGTGCAAAGTGCAATAAAATAAATTCAGTACATTTTGCAAGGTTAGTAGACGACCATTCTGTTATTTAAACATATATTATTATTTATGAATTATTAATATGGCAAGGATGAAATAGCTTAGTCCATACAACGCTTTGTCGGTTACCCCAGTCCCAAGAGTGATTCCGCCATCTTTTAATGTAACTTGTTAATTTCAAATTGTTCTTAAAAAACACATTAAAGAAGGATGCTATTAAGACTGATTGAGTTCCAAGTTAGTTACAACGTTGTTCAAATAACGTAATTGTCTAATAATTTCATTTGCTGTTGTGGCCATAATTCAACATGTTTTGGAAATATTTATTGTTATTATTTTTGTAATATTATATTTTTAACATTTATATATATTTTACCAAATTTGAAAGATATTTCTTTTTTATATTTAAAACCAAATAGAAATAATTAAAACATTAACTAAAATATATACAATTTACCAAATATACGGATAGAAAAACGTGACTTTAATTATCTTAAGTTATGATAATATTTCTTTTATTTTCTCTTATTTAATAGTCGTCTGGCCATCCTACAATTGTTTACAGTGCAAGAAAAGGTGTATAAATAAGGAAATCAGTATCAAGTACTTTACAAGACGTTTAAAATGTTGTCTCTCTATTTAGTGTTGACTTTAATATGCACTACCTTGTATTCTATATATTATTACTTAACACGAAGACATGGTTATTGGAAGCAAAGAAACGTCCCGCATCTGAAAGCTTCTTCAGTTTTTGGAAATTACCTCCAATATGTGTTCCTGAAGAAGTACGCTCCACAAATTGCTCACGAGATTTGTCTTCAATTTCCCAATGAACCCTACGTCGGAGTTTACTATGGAAGTGATCCAGCGCTTGTAGTTAAGGACCCTGACCTGATCAAACTAATAATGGCAAAAGACTTTTACTATTTTAACATGAGAGAGATTTCTGATCACACACACAAAGAATTGATCACTCAGAACATGTTCTTCACCGGTGGAGACCGCTGGAAGGTGATCAGACAGAATTTGAGTCCTTTATTTTCTTCTACAAAATTAAAGAAAATGTTTAATTTAATCGAAAACTGTGCTACTTCATTGGAAAATACCATCCGTCAGGAAACAAGTAATACAAAAATTATTGAAGTTAGGTCTCTTTTAGCGAGATATACCATGGACTGTATAGGATCTTGTGTTTTTGGAGTCAAAACGGGAACTCTCGAAAACGGTTCCGTTAAAAATCCTTTTGCCATTATGGGTGAGAAAATATTTGATACATCTAATTTTGGTGGCTTTAGATTAGTTACTCGTGCCATGTGGCCGTCCATATTTTATTCCTTAGGATTACAAATGTTTTCTAAAGATATAAATAATTTCTTTAATAATCTGCTAAGTGGTGTTTTTGAAAACCGACAGTTCAAAGATTCTGGTAGACATGATTTTGTTGATCTCTTATTACGCTGGAAACAGAAGGACGTTTTGGTTGGAGACAGTATAATTAACATTAAAACTGGGGGAAAATCATTAGCACAATTGAATGTAGACGATGAATTGATCATCTCTCAATGTGTTATGCTTTTTGGAGCTGGGTTTGAAACAACAGCCACATCAACCAGCTTTTTGCTTTACGAACTAGCTAAGCGTAAGGATGCTCAGGCGAAGGTCATTGAAGAAACCGACGATTATTTCAAGAGAAACAATGGGGTTATAGAGTTTGAGGCTATAAACGAAATGCCGTACCTCCAAGCCTGTATCGAAGAAACTCTGCGATTATATCCAGTTTTAGGTGTTCTTACGAGAGAGGTATTTGAAGATTACACTATGCCGACAGGACTCCGACTGGAAAAGGGTACTCGTATCCACATTCCAGTTTATCACATTCAACGTAACCCAGACTACTTTCCGAATCCAGAAGAATTTCAACCTGAACGGTTTTTGGGCGACGAAAAGAAAAATATTAAGCAGTTTACCTATTTACCATTTGGCGAAGGACCTAGATTATGTTTAGGTATTTATGTTTCTTTTATTCGATAATTCATTTTCAAGTAATGGCTACTACCTCCATATCAAAATTTTTGACATTTTAGCCCTAGACTTTCAGAACATATATTTTCAAAACATCAAGCAGTACTAGCCTTTTAAGATCTATCATTTTACAATCTATCCAATATAATATGTTTAGGGCAACATTAATAATTAATTTAATGTAAAAGTTTCGCTTTTTCGCTTTAATGTCATCTCCACATCAATTGTTTTCAGGTATGCGTTTTTCAAAAATGCCGATGTATGCTGGAATTCTTACAATATTTAAAAACTATCGAATTGAAGTGTGTGAAAAAACTCAAAACTCATACAAATTTGAACCGAGAGCGTTAGTGAAGCAACCGGTTGGTGGAATACATTTGAATTTTATACCTCGTCAGCTGTGAATTTATTAATTATATTTTAATACATAAATCCTTTCTTTTACTTCATATGCGCTTTACATTATTTTTTATTGCATTTTCAGTCAGATTAATTGAAAATCTTTACAATCATGCTTATATACTATTTCTCCATCCTATCTCCATCTTGACAAACATTTCGCAGTCTTTTATTGGAGCAAGCTAATTTATAATTTAAAGTCATCTTGCTATTGTAGTAAGTGTAATAAATTTCTATTCTTTATTTTGGGATTGTATAAATAATATAATAGTGTCTTTAACTATTTAAAGTATTTACTATTTTGACCTATGTCAATAAAAAGGAAAAAATGTTTTTTTATAATATTCAGAGATAAAATATTTCGTCTTTACATTTTTACAATAAAAATAAATATAAAAATATCGCTGCCTATAAAGTGTAATAATGTAGTTTTTTATTATGTAAAATGTGTGGTACAGAAGTATTTATATTATAACTAGCTTTTTGCACGCGGCTACGCACGCTCAAGGCTACAGCAGTGAACTTTTATTTAGAAGTAATTAAGGCACCAATCCTAAGGTACATTACCTTCTTGAACCTCCAACTGAATAAGGGAGCGCAGGCCGAAAACTACGACTAAGTTTTTATAAATTGTAACGCATGTATGAGTTATAATACTGTAAAGTTTCATCTAAATTTGTTCAGTAGTTTTTCCGTGATAGAGTAAAGAACAGACATCCTCGCAGATTTTTGCATTCATATTATTAAAAGGACAATATTTACCAAATTAATTTATTACTAAACTAAACAGAAATAAGGTCTAGTTTTTCATCTATAATATGTATCTACATCTAGATTTATTTATATGTACATATTAGTCACCCACATTTAAGGGACATGAACATTGAATAGTGATGCGGCTCTTAGTGAGCTATTAGCTTAGTAAGCTTAATGTGGACACTTAACTCGCTATTTTGAGATCAAATAGTACGTATTTGGATAATGAAATGGACCCTAAAGACAAACGATATGTTTACTAGGTATTTGGTAACTACCTAACATATAACACATAAAGGATGAATACTTAACCGGGTTTCCATCCTTTACCCATCCATCATATAGCTGGTAACATCAACTTTCCTCATCAGATCCTACGGTGATAATAGTTAGATAGACCGTACAATTGTTTTAGGAGTTTATTATAAATTAAAGAAATGCGTGCATGTAGCGTAGCGACTTATGAGAGTAGAAGCGAAAGATGTTCAAATTTTTGTAAATTTTCACGACATTAAAAGTAATATTTGGATAATAACTTCCATTTTACACTATTTTGTATTGTACACTTAGACATTTTAACGTTTTATTATTAACTCGACCAAATTGTATTAATTTAAAGTTTTGAAATGATAGATATTGCAAACTATGAACTCGTATTAAGAGATAAATAAATGCATCTGTCTCAAATGCGTCATTAAGTCTCGTTTTAAATACATACATTTGATAATATTATTTATTGGATACGGTAGCCACGATTATACTAATTAATTTAATTAAAGATTTAATATAAAAATATAATTGTATGTTGTTAACAAGATAAATATATATAACCAAGTTAAAATACATAAAGATTAATTTTTCAGCGAAATTCATAAATATTTAAATATTAAGAAATATTCAGGACAATTTAAATTATAATAATTATATATGATACACATTTGATTTGATTAATAGATTGTTATAAAGAAAAACAGTAATGGTAATAAAAAATGCCATTCTTATAAATTCAATTAAAGTCCCTTTGTACTTTCTATAAGTTAATAACTGCATGGTTTCCCTACAATGTAAGATAACACTAATATGTCGATATGAACAAGAACTATCACAGAAACATTCACTCTGGTGGTGCAGAATGTTATACCTCAATTTAATTTTAATATTTATCAGTACTGCCTTGTATTCTATTTATTATTACTTAACACGAAGACATGGTTATTGGAAGAAAAGAAATGTTCCGCATCTGAAAGCTTCTTCAGTTTTTGGAAATTACCTCCAATATGTGTTCTTGAACAAGTACGCTCCGCAAATTGCTCACGAGATTTGTCTAAAATTTCCCAATGAACCCTACGTCGGAGTTTACTATGGAAGTGATCCAGCGCTTCTGGTAAAGGACCCTGACCTGATCAAACTTATAATGGCAAAAGACTTTTACTATTTTAACATGAGAGAGGTTTCTGATCACTTGGACAAGGAATACATTACTCAGAATATGTTCTTTGGTGGCGGAGACAGATGGAAAGTCACAAGACAGAACTTGAGTCCTCTTTTTTCTTCTACGAAATTAAAAAAAATGTTTTATTTAATAGAAAACTGTGCGAAAGCATTGGAAGAGACAATGCGTGAAGAAGCAAATAAATCAAACATCATGGAAGTGAGGTCTCTATCCGCGAGATATACCATTGACTGCATAGGATCTTGTGTCTTTGGAGTGAACACGGAAATGCTCGGTAAAGATCCCGACAAAAACCCATTTAGTGTTTTGAGTGAGAAAGTAACAGACTCATCTAAGTTAGCTGGGTTTAAAATGGTCACTCGGTCTATGTGGCCGTCAATATTCTATGGGGTAGGATTTAAACTGTTTTCTAACGACATAAGCGATTTCTTTAATAATCTACTAAGTGGAGTTTTTGAAAACCGACAATTCAAAGATTCCGGTAGACACGATTTTGTCGATCTCTTATTAAATTGGAAACAGAAGGACGTTTTAGTCGGAGAAAGTATAAGTAACTTGAAGACTGGCGAGAGAACATTGGTACAACTAAATGTAGATGATAAATTGATAGTGGGTCAATGTGCTTTGCTATTTGCCGCCGGTTTTGAGACAACAGCATCAACAACTAGTTTCTTGCTTTACGAACTAGCTAAAGATACAGATGCTCAGACACGGGTCATTAATGAAGTTGACGACTATTTTGAGAGACACCGAGGTGTTATAGAGTACGAAGCTATAAACGAAATGCCGTTCCTCCAGGCCTGTATTGAAGAAACTTTGCGATTGTATCCAGTTTTGGGTGTTCTAACACGAGAAGCAGTTGAAAATTATACTCTGCCGACCGGACTTCATTTGGAAAAAGGCAGTCGAATTCACATACCAGTGTATCATATTCAACGGAGCCCTGAAAATTTTACCAATCCAGATGAATTTCAACCTGAGCGATTCTTTGGTGAAGAGAGGAAGAATATAAAACCATTCACATTCATACCGTTTGGTGAAGGACCCAGAATATGTTTAGGTAAATCTTTAAGTTATGTTTTACCAAAGTAAAACCAAAGTAAAACTCGTAATTCCTGAACTAAGACAACGAAAAACTTATAAGTTACCAGGAAAATGTTAATACAAAAATACTGTTTTCGTAAAAATATATGATTTAAATTTAAAACTGGATATAAAACTAGCAGAATGTATCTCTACAACGAAATTTTTTAATTTTTATGCCAGTAAATAACATCTCCCTTTAATATTTTGTCTAAAATGTCAATTGTTTTCAGGTATGCGTTTTTCAAAGATGCCGATGTATGCGGGACTTCTTACAATATTTAGGAAATATCGTTTTGAGACATGTGATAAGACTCAAAGCTCATTCGAGTTCAAACCAACGTCCTTAACGATACACCCTATCGGTGGAATATACTTGAAGGTTATACCTCGTCACGCCTAAATTAGATTTTACTAAACAAATATAGCATATTTTTCATTCATTAGGTAAGTTTCAACCATTTTATTTATTGAATTACTAATAATTTTAATTTAAAAAAATACCGGGCACAATTTGTTGTGTGGAAGAACCACAGACCCAGACCAGGTAGCGTTTGGAACACTCATAGCCTTAATTTTAAGGTACAGAGTGTCTTTACAGAAGGGTTTATTTCGATAAGTTTGATATCAAAATAGGACCTTCCCACACTTCTATTTGACATAAACACGTGATCATTGATATTGAGTCAAAGTGATATATTCAAGATATTATAGAAATATACAAATAAAATAAGAAATAAATTATTAACATTGCTATGTTAATGAATTTCATTTCGCTTTATGGAGTGACGTGTTTGTCCCAACACAACTATGTTTTGATTCTGCTTTTAAAAGGCTACATAGTAAAAGATACTACTTTAAAAGATGGTCGTTTATGGTTATTAAAACCAATTACATATAATTTTTAATTACCCAATGACCACATAGTTTCTATTCTATCCTTATCTCGTTTTTAACTCCTACTTTGAAAAGTGTTTAATATTTAAAATACAACTACTCAGATACTGACTTTATAATTCTGAAGATAATTTATCGAGCAGTGTTTCAAACTTTAGTTACATGCTATTTAGCATGTAATAAATAACCTTTGAGGAACTATACGACGACCTTCTAATTGAAATTCAAATTGCTGAATGTGCAATGTGTTTGATTTAATAGACAATTAAAGTTTGATGCTTATTTAGGTAGGCGGAGATGAATTAGCAAGTATTGCTTTTGAAAGAAATCTTTTTATAAACAGATTCTGTTGTTTTCAAATATACTTACAACAAAATAAATGCATTAATATTCATTTAATCATGTACTTATTTTTAGTTTAGCCTCAGAACCACGATTATGATTACATAAATTATTTAACGGCTCCATTAAAAATGAAAGAAAATATATATCATTGTGTATGTTTTTTCTTATTACCTTTATCCTTACCTTCATCCTTATCCTTAATTCTTATCCTTATCCTTTAATACGAAGACTATATATTATGATTTTCTTTTTTCAGTTTTCACGACATTGAACATTCAGCTGTGGTAGGTGTAAAGTTTTTGGATGATCTCTTCCAAAACTTCCAAAAAAACTTCTAAATATATAAGAATACTATTAAGTAGCTACTAATATAGTTTAAGTTAAATTTATATAAACACTAAGGATGTTATTAGGAAAACAAAACATTGCATGTACTGCCTGTACTGCAAGTAATAAGTAATCCTA
Source organism: Melinaea menophilus ssp. n. AW-2005 (assembly GCA_918358695.1). Taxonomy (NCBI): domain Eukaryota; kingdom Metazoa; phylum Arthropoda; class Insecta; order Lepidoptera; family Nymphalidae; genus Melinaea; species Melinaea menophilus. The sequence continues at coordinate 15,690,409 of OU911058.1, read as the reverse complement.
AAGTTTGTTTGATCTAAATAGAATTACCTAACAGAAAGATAGAGTTGCTGATTTAGGTGTTAGAATGTTTTTTGTACACTTTTTTTAGGATGAAAAATAATAATTAAGTATATTTTAACCATATTTAAGCCGAATTCAATCTCTAGACATTGGAGAATCAATTAGGCATATCAGACTTACTATTAAATAGTGCTGATTTTTATTATTTTTTTCGATAATACTAATGCAACAGTAACTGTAAAATAAGTAATTTTAATAATTGTACAAGTGTATAAAACCTCTAAATGCTGAATTACATTTTTTGTTTCATCGTTTGTATTGACACACACACACACACACACAAACAATATACTTAATTAAACTTTAGTTATTTCGTAATTACTTTTGTAATCACAAAGTAATATGTGTACAAAGTAATCAGTCAACCATTATTCGAATAAACTTAATTTATTTCATATAAAAAAGAATGTTGATAATAATTATAAGTTCTAGCTGTCTGTACACATGTACATACATGTACATGTAGTTTCTTCATAATTTTAAAGTATCAAAAACTAAAATTGTTACTACTTTACTACTTTTAAAACTAAAACACGAGTAATAACAAATAAAGGCAGTAATAATAATATAGAAATGCAAACAAAGCAACTCATTGAAACGGACAAGAAGAAAAACTATTTTCATTTGTTATGGTAGTAGAATAAAACTACTGGATAGATTTTTATAAAATTTGGAGTAGTGTTAGCTGACTCTCTTAATTAGCAATTGGAATATTTACAAGTCTTACATATATTAGGATTATAATAATAACATATATATTATATATATTGAAAGTGATAACAGATGGTTTATTATTTGGATTGTTTCGGCGAAACATCAAGAGATTATAACTTTTACCACTAATAGGAGTTACAAAAGTCAGCCTAGACTTAAACCGAAGTACCTTAAACTTAAGTTAGGGTAAAAATAATATTGATTGAAACGAGTTCAATATTTATACAATGAATTTTTTTACAATAAAGTTCTAGATTTCGAACGTTTAAAAGCAATTACCAATTGTATGATGGTTTTTCTAGTATAGTACTTTACAGTACAGTGCTGTGCAGTACAGTGCAGTACAGTGCAGTACAGTGCAGTACAGTGCAGTGCAGTGCAGTACAGTGCAGTGCTGTGCAGTGCAGTATAGTACAGTGCAGTGCAGTGCAGTACAGTACAGTGCAGTGCAGTGCAGTGCAGTACAGTACAGTGCAGTGCAGTACAGTACAGTGCAGTGCAGTACAGTGCAGTGCAGTGCAGTACAGTGCAGTGCTGTGCAGTGCAGTATAGTACAGTGCAGTGCAGTGCAGTGCAGTGCAGTGCAGTACAGTACAGTACAGTACAGTGCAGTACAGTACAGTACAGTGCAGTGCAGTGCAGTGCAGTGCAGTGCTGTGCAGTGCAGTGCTGTGCAGTGCAGTGCTGTGCAGTGCAGTACAAAACAGTACAGTTTAGTATATATAATTTAATGATATGTATTGTATGTGTTTGTTTATTGGTAAATATAAAAAAAATGTATAGCCCAAGAATTCAGACCCCCAAAACGACGTTATTATCACAAACATTATAAGAAAATATAAAAAAAATTGTATATTTTATAGAAGTGTCATTTTAAAAGTGGCAGGTGTTAGTGCAAAATCATTAAACATACATCAAAGTAGCTGAAGTTTATGAGTTTTAAAGTATATAAGCATTTCAGTACACTCCGTAGGTATTAGTTCCAGACATCTTAAGCCTAACTGAGTACAACCTACGTCACAGCTCACATTCTATATACACTCATCTATTGGGATACTATTTTGAGACCAGACCAAATCAATGCTCTCTCACTCGTGTCTACGAAATATCTTGCAGCTGTTTTTTTTGGTCTAAATGAGTTATTTGACCTGTAATTCTGGGTACAAAGGGTTTCTAGGCTTTTAAATATATAATCAATGAAAATATATACATTGTTATACATAAATAAATCATAATTTAAAATAAGTTCTTTTAAGTAATTTGAAATCTCTTGTTATATGTAAAAATTATAATAATAACTAATCTCATAAATTGGACAAGGACATTATTTTTAATATTTAATAAAAATATAATTAAAATATTTAGTAAGCTTTAATCAAACTGTTTTTATTGATATCAAACTTAATTATAACGTGACCGTCACCTATTAGTCCCCAGATTTGAAACCCCCCCCAATTAACCCCAACAATTGACCCCTCCACGTTTGACCCCTTAGTTTTAAAACGTGTTTCATTGCAATTTAATGTTAGCTTGGTCGTCTGGTTTGGGGTAAGCTCGGACGCGCATGCGTCCACCATCTCCCGACCCTACGCGCCTGGATCAGTAATGTGTCCATGAATTTTCATATAAAAAGAATATAAATTATATTATTATTATAACCTTATAATATTTTTTAATAATTTAACTTAAATTTATAATTATTTTTATTTACTTCAAAACTCTTTGTTAATTTTTTTGTTTATTTAAAAAAATAATCCAAGAATACCAATACGTTTATCGAGGTTTTAGGGATACATACATACATACAATACAATTTTAGGGATACATAATTGTGATTATAGATTTAACCTTACTCATACAAACGCACCTAGTAAATACCTTTAGACATAAGTTACAAAATATTTTAAATTATTTTATAAACAGGTTCCCATAAACACAGTTTACGAGTTATTATTATTAATTACAAATCAAAGAAGTCCTTATAATATTCATAAACATGGTCACCCTATTTGTGATCTGTTCCAGAGCTCAGTTTATTCAGAACTACACAGGAGATTCCCGCATCTCCTGTAAACAGAATAAAGTGGATATATTTTGTTACAATTTACATATCTTATCTTATCTTATCTTTACCTTTAACATATCCCAGTTGGTGTAACGTTAGTGGAACTTGATGTGATTGTGATTTGGGATCAAAAATGGCCTTCACTTGATTGGGAGGTAATTTTCAATATATCTATAGTAAAAAGTGTTATAATATTATTTATATATCTTTATATATATATCAGATCTTTAAGATGTGTAAAATTCATGATTTTGTAATTGAAAAAACAAACAATATTTCAATATGTGTCTAGGAACATTCTAATTTGTGTTACTTTCTGGAAAAATATGAAAAGATGGAATTAATAAAAAATATTACAAAAATAATTTTGTCTGTCTGATTTTATTAAAAAGCATTATATAAATAAAAAAACTCAAATTTTACTTTATTAAATTGTAGCCAATAACAAAAACTTTTACATCTTAAAAATACTAATAATAATCGCTCTGTATTTTCTATCGCAATGATATAAATTTTGTTATAGCAGATATCATTTGAAAGTATTTATTTATGTGTTGTTGGATGACGAGTATCCTTGAAGGGTGGCCTTCTATCGATTTCTGTATAATGAACACTTACGAGATCTCTAGTTGGGATGCACAGACTTAGTGTCAGACTCTTAACCTTATCTCAGACAGTTAGATTATCTTTTCAGGTAATTTCACCAAACCTTACCTTATCGACAAACTAACATTATTGTGTTGAGGTTTATCGTTTTAAACAGTTGGATTTATTATTTTCGATTTTAGTTTCAAATTTTGGCAAAGTTACAAGTAAATTTAGATTAATTTAAAAGTTTATATTTAACCAAAATTTGTATTAAAGTAACTAATATTAATATTTGTGATAATTAAACATGAATTATATATTGTCATGTTTATTTCTGACATGTGTACAAGAAAAATGTCATGTTTTAAAACATACTTTTTATCGATTTCTTTAAAAGCTTCAAAACTTAAATCTCGTAAATATTTCCACCAGATATAATATATTAGAAATCGATAAATTGTACTGAAATAATATTAAAATCCTACTGTGTGGTGTGTGGTGTTGGTACAAAACGTAAAATCCAATACCGGGTTCCGACCTTTACTTAATCCCATGACATGGGTCCAGATAAACTTATTTGGATCGGGGAAAATCCTAGAATATACATACATAATATAATATAAATAAAATACTGAATATGTTAAAATATATATTTTTAAGAGTTTATTCTAATAAGCATACATTACGCTTCTAAATTATCGAAATCTAGTTACACGGTTCCAAAGAATAGGTTTTTAAATTATTTTATTTTTTATTTTTTTGCGTGTCTCTACTATTAGTCTCTGCTATTAGCCAGTGGATAGGTCTTTTAATCTATATTATTGTACTATTAACTATTGTTGTGATAGACTTCAAGTGAAGCGAACTACCCACGCGACTACTAATCTATGATTCTCACATGTACAATATATTAAAGCATTATCCTTTAACATTTTACATAAGTTATTATAACATCCAGTTTTTGTTAAGAATAATAAATAACATTGGAAGTAGTTACCATGAAGCTACATATACAATTATTAGCAGTTTGTTATTTCTAAGCGTACCGCAACTATACTAAAGTATACAAGAAGTTAACATTTTTTGTCTTTATGTTAAACGTTTATTTGTTATTGAGTCAATTAAAACTATTAAATGGTTATGAAAAATTTTAAAAAATTATGTTAGCTACTATTTAAATTCTCAAAAACACAAAATTACAATGCAACTAAATTACTTACGTTTTTGACGAAATTAAGTTTGGACTTTTCTTATTTATTGTTATTTATTAAAAAAAATATATTAAAGTACAACAAAATTAATTTAAGCCGTATAAGTACATATATCTTAATAATGTGAAAACACCAATGCATGCATATGCATACCACATACGAGTATCTTTATGCATATCTAGTATATATACTTAGAATCTTCTCAAAAAAATTTGCTAAAAACTTGCAAAATAAAGTAAATTTTTCAATTGTGTTTAAGTGACTATTGAAATAAAGGATACAAAATCAATCTTTTTTTATTTCTCGTATAACTCGTTTTTTTTATAACAGATTCGTTTAATATTTTGAAATGAAAATAAAGTATTTTTCGAACTGTAAAATAAATGTTGCCTGCTGACAAAGCAAATATATATAAAAAAGATATGCACTCTATCGTGTAGTATTTTTAAAAGTTTCGATGGTCTTATATGAAAAGCTGAGTTTATTGTATTAATGTTTAGATTCTTAATAAAAGCATAACATGACATGATAGGATATTGTATGGTATTATGATAGAAACACAACTGTCGCGTGAAACAATGAGAACACAACACTATTGTGTTACTTTACAGAATACACACAAGGTTTCTTCAAACAATATTATTAATAAAACAGAATACGAGTGAATTAAAGAAAAACTTGTTAAATAAATCTTTATATTTTATATTTGTAATGATTATTTCTGTTCTATTAATTGATTTACTATCTGTCTAGAGGTGAATATACGAATGGTATCAGCTAGATGGTCGTATGGGCAGCCTACCGGATCTGACGGAGCGATCGCGGCCGCAAAGCATCCGGACCGCCGTTCGGACCGTGTCGGATCCGCAACGGAACCGGAACGTTATTACCCAGGTATATTAATCAATAATTACACAAGTGATCACTGGTTGATTCAAAGTGGAAAGATGTAAATAAGTAAACTAAAAAAAAATATACTATCGTGACTCAAGGCAAATGTAAATTGAACTATTATAATTTTAAAACTAAATAAATCTTTTGTGCTTTAAATAAATTATTTTTATTTCAGATACCGGTTAGCACTATATATAAAAAAGAATGGCCTTGGAAGAAAGCAAAAGCACCAGCCAAACTACCTGTCGCTGTTCCCAACCGACGAAGAGACTCCGCTGCGTCTTCAGTAGGAGCCGCATCGATAAGACGTCTCATATCCAGACAGCCTCCAAAGCTTCCAAAGCCAGTAGTCAGACGATTCACCCTACTCTGCATTGCCAGCGGTCTTTGCTCCACCGCCCTATTACCTTTCACGGCATTCGCAGGTGCAGAGGCCGGTGCCTTGCCTCTAGCAATTATGCACTCGGTTGCTGCCATAATGGCTCCCTTTTCTCCACTTATCCTTCAAAAGACTGGAACACGAATTGTTGTAACAGTAGCTCATATTCTTGTTTGTATTCTTCTTATTGCTCATACGATTGCAACTCCTTTGTCAGTACTGCTTCCACTCTACGCCATATGTGGTGTAACTTTATCGCCCATGTCGCTAGCACTGTCAGCGTCTGCGACGTCCTTAGCCCAAGGCGCTGGCGATGAGTTAAGGAGAAAGATTGCCTTAAGAAGAGCACTAAGGGCTCTTCGGGCAGCACAAGATTTAGGTTTAGTTGTTGGATCTCTAATGTTAGGAGGAGCTCTGATTATTTGGCCTGAAAATCTCTTGCCGGAAATGCAAATAAATAGTTCCATGATAAATACATCTATACAAAGTTTGCCCACGCCGGAAGAATACTTTTTAGATGATGATTATGAGGTTAGTATTAAAATAAATAATTTACTTGTTTGATGTTAAAAAGTTAATTTGTACGAACAAAACTCAACGACATTATAGATAATAATTAATTCATCATTATAAAAGATTAATATGAAATACCAGGAGCGTACTTGCGGAGCAGCAGGTTGTCCCGGGGTGCAGTTTTTATTGGGATCGTCCCTAAACGCAGTGGGGCGGAAGGTCTTGGTCGCACTGTGGTCAGCCCTTGCGCTGGGTGCGTCATGTTTGGGTCTCTTAGGAGCAGCCACAACCCCGGCACCAGCTCCCGACGCCCGCTCCGTTATCAGAGATCCTCGAGCGTTACTAGGTGCCCCGATGGGCTTGTTTATCGGTCTTCAACAGGGATTTATTTATACGTCATATATTAAGGTATACAAAATTTATAAATTTGCATGTATATAAAGTAATACTTTCACATAAAAACTATGTGTACATAATATTGTATAGTGGTATGGAGTTTGCGTGGGGGGTTGGTCGGGAGCTTGGCGCGCTCTCTTCGGCGCGGGGGCGTTGCAGGCATTAGCGGCGGCAACCCTCAGCATGGCCGCAGCCCGTGGACGGCGCGGAGCCCTCGCTGCGGGTGGTGCCGCGGCACACGCTTCGCTGTTACTAGCACTGCTGCGCTGGCGAGCGGCGAGAAGCGACCTCGCGCTACCGGCGGTGGCTGCGGCAGCGTGGGGAGCCTGTGCCGCCTTGTGGGATGTTCTACAGGTTAATTTCCTGAATAATTTTATTATATTACATGCATAATTAATTTTAAGTCATTGTCTGTCCATTGTTACCCATTTAGACAATAATTATTAATACCTAAATTTGAAATAATATATATTAAGGATATAGCAACAGGTACTGAAACGTGAATCGATTATTAATTGTTAATGTTACTGTTTCTCTTAGCTGTATTGTTATTAAACTATTTGCAGGCTGGTGTATGCGTCGGTGGTGGTGGCTGGCGCGGTCCGTGGTCGGTGACCCTCTCAGCTCGCCACGCGGGACTGGCTCTGGCCTGTGCGGCGAGAACGCTCCTCTGTGTACGGACACAACTTGCAGTTCTAGCACTGTCATTGGCGTCGGCATTGGCATCTCACGCCACGCTCGAGCTGCGCCTGAGACGCACCGAGCGACATCGCTCCTAGCGACGGCACACTGCGACCAACCTCACTCAGACGGAGGAGAGCGTCGCCTGTCACGTCATCAGTTAACACCGCTTTATAAACCGAACTACTCTACCCTAACTGTTGTCTAAATGTTACCTCTTCAAATCGGGTGGTTATCTATCGAGCTGTGAATATTTAACTACTGTGTAAGTATCTCTTGATGTTCATAATTTTGTGTTAATATGTATAACTATAAGTAGATTGTAATTTTATGAAGATTTTGACATACACGTGATTAGTGTGTTAAGTGTTTATATTAAATAATTGTTATAAATATTGTAAGTTTATTGTCTGTTTACCCAACCTATAATAGTGACTGTGTCAATTTGATGTATGATTGAAATGAAGATTTTTTTTATAATATTTTCATTTTATTTAATAATTCTGTGCCCTTTAACAAACATTTATTTAGTAGATAACTAAATTATTTCTGCTGAATTGTAATACTTTAAACAGAAAAAAAATTATCATAGCCAAAATTTATATTCAGTACTTGACCATCTCTTACACAACTGAATACTGAGCACTTCCAGAGATAAATCCGATGCAAAAAAAAAGAAATGAAAAGGGATTAGAAAGAAAGGAAAAATGATAATATAAGATTGTAACAGACCGCATAAAACCTAGATATAGCAAGAGAGATTGGTCCCTAGTCGAGTCAGCCCAAAGCTCTACAGTCAAATAACTACACTCTACCAATCACTATATTTTAACAAAAAATTTACTGGCGGAGAGCCGATGTTGTAGGCTACTTTTATTAAATAAAAACAAAATGAAGTCGTGGGCGTAGCTAGCTTAACATAACTTAAAACTTGTAATTTATTTTTCATTTCATAAAAGTTAAATTTTAAAATATTATTCTTAATAAATATATGTACGTCACATGTTATAAACACACAAGATAAAGTTTAATCACCGAAAGCTACATTTTGGAAATAAACAATTTATATAATGAATACTAACAGATAAAATAGTGTTTTTAAAATGGTATATCATTAATGAAATGTTATCTTAAAGAATTTGGCAATATATATATTTTAGTTCAGATTCAGCTCTAACGCTATACATACGTTCCTTTAAAATGATTGCTTTTTTAATAATTATTTCGACGCTTCTATATATTTCTTATTATATTTTCGAAAAAAATAATTACTGGAAAAAAAAAAATGTTCCACATTTAAAATCTATACCGTTATTCGGAAACTACAAAGAATATATTTTACAAAAAAAATTTCTGCCGCAAGTCGCACGAGACATTTGCGAAAAATTTCCAAAAGAACCTTACATTGGCGCTTTCTATGGAACGGAACCTACCCTTATTGTCCAGGATCCTGAACTCATAAAGCTTATATTCATTAAGGACTTCAATTATTTCAACGGTCGAGAGATCACGAACTATACCCACAAAGAAACAACCACCAACAACATGTTTTTCTCTGGAGGCAACCAATGGAAAGTGGTACGTCAAAATTTAACTCCAATATTTACAACCGCAAAAATAAGGGGCATGTTCCATTTGATCAACACTTGCGCACAGAACCTTGAAAAGAGGCTAAAAAGTGACACAAATGTTTCAAATGAGATCGATGTAAAAAATACACTTGCGTACTATACCATGGATGTTATAATCAGCTGTGGATTTGGATTTAACGCTGAAACTTTAACGAAACCTGACCAAAATCCATTTGTAAAAATGGGACAACAATTGTTCGAAGTTTCAAGAAGTAGAGGCTTCAAAGCGGCGTTTCGTGCGATGTGGCCCAAACTATTTTACGGATTAAATTTTAAAGTCTTTAGCGACGATGTAACACATTTTTTTAATATGATCCTGTCTGAAGTTATCGAGAATAGAGAAAGAACGAATACTATTAGACATGATTTCGTTCAGGAAATTTTAAAATGGAAGAAAGAAAAATTTATTAAAGGAGAAGGCTTCGTTACTAAAAGATCGCCAAATAAAAGTGAAATTAGACTAGAAGTAAACCAGGAATTGCTTGTCACACAGGCTATACTGTTCTTTGGAGCTGGTTACGAAACCACGGCCAGTTCATTAAGTTATTTGTTATATGAACTAGCCAAAAATAAAGCAGCTCAAGCCCAAGTGATCGATGAAGTGGATGCCTACCTCAAGAAACACAACGGATTAATGGACTACGAATGTGTAAACGTTATGCCGTACCTCGAAGCGTGTGTACAAGAATCACTACGTCTTCATCCAGTATTAGGCATCCTTACCAGAGAAGTAATGGAGGATTACACTTTACCCACAGGACTCCGACTGGAAAAAGGCTTACGTATTCACATACCCTTATTACATTTACATCATAACCCAGATTACTTTCCGGATCCGGAAAAGTTTATTCCGGAAAGATTTTTAGATGATGAGAAAAATAATATTAAACCTTTTACATACTTACCATTCGGAGAAGGACCAAGAATGTGCATCGGTAAGCGTTATTTTTTTAAAGTACAATTAAGTATTCGTTCCCAATATTAAATCTATAAATTCTTTATCCCAACAATGATGAAAAAAAATGTGTCTTAATTTTTTATTCCAATACGTATTATTAAAAATAGAAGGAAATAACCTTGTAGCGATAAGGTATCTACAGTTGAAAGGCTAGTTGGGCTATTAAGGTATCTTATTTTTAGGAAGATGACATTTCATGTGTCCCAATATTTAGAAGTCTTTTGGGAAATTAATTTTATAGATTTATTAATAAACTTTTATAAATCATGTTATAATATTTAAAATAATAATATATATTTCATTTCAGGTATGAGATTTTCCAAAATGTCAACAATAGCAGCTCTCATTACCATATTCAAGAATTTTAGTGTTGAGTTAGCTGAAGACATGCCTAGTAAACTAGACTTTGAGCCAACCGCATTAATCGTGTCCGTAGTACGTGGAGGGATTCGTCTTAACTTCGTACCTCGATGAACTCAAAAATATCATGATTAGTGGCTTTTGTGGTGCAGTAGCGATAATACTAGTATTGAGTGTTTTATTGTGATTAACTTGAAACATATATTTTTAATATACTTTTTTATTTTTACTTTAAAATAGAAACTTATTTACTCCTCACTTACTTACTTACTCCTTTCTTGATTCCATTGATTTCAAATATTGTAAAAAAAGAAAATATTACTAACTCTTACCAGATTTTCTTCTCGACGACTAAGACAATGTATCTCGAATACATAAATAAGAATAAGACATTTTGCTGTTTCCATGTACCAAGCCAATTAATTTTATCAAAATTACCCAGGAGTTATAAAAATTGCCGAAATATTTCTATTGTTGTCAAAAATAGAGTGTGCCGAGGTAAAACATCTTAAACTCTAATAAGTTATAAGATCAAATTTCACCCTAATTTCCAGTGGTTTGATATTATAAAGAACGAATAGATATATTTTTTTATAAAAAAAACAATAACTAATAATACACATGATAAACATATTTTGCATGGTTACGTATATGTATAGATTAGGAGTGCGTTGGCGTCACTGATGTCGGATTAAATATCACGTCGTCAATAGATGCATTTATATTTTCTAGTGCAATCAGTAATATGCTGGCGATTTTTGATTAGATTACATTATATTTTAATCCGAGGCCAAGTTACTAAAAAACAAAACATATATGTTAATCTTTTGCAATAAGTAATTATCTTTGATAGTGTATCTTTTAATCTTTGAATACCGACCTGTGATCTCTAGGTTGGCGTCTCGTGGCATTTGAATTCAAGTTAGATAAAGTCCTACCAATATCAATACATTTTTCATTCTATATTTATAAACAAGTTACGTTTGCTACAATCCGAGATTTAATAATAATTAATAATACAAGTTTAATCCTAATTATATTTGTAAAAATAAAATTCGTTTACCCTTAAACGAATAATTACCCTTAAAGTTAATTGACAATAAATGTATGAATTACTCGTCAGCGATCCACTTGGAGTAGGTGTATGTAAGTAACTCCTCCATCCTCAGATCAGTAACCATTTTAAAACGTTGAGATAAAATGTTGCTGGAATCTTCTTACGAGGTGCTTGCGATGTCCCTTCATCATGCAACTGTTCACTGATATTATCATTTGAAAAAGGAGGGATGATCTTTTAGGATTTTTGCTTCTTTTCAATTTATAATAAATTTGCTGCAATGAGTACACCAGCATTTAACATGAATATATATAAAGGTAGTATTAGATAGATTATTTCTCTACAGATTTTTCAATTGTACCGGGGTTTCTTTCATTATTTGATCTTGAATACTGTAAAGCTCATTGAAAATTATAAATTTTATTGACTTCAGATTGAGATGAGAGAGATTGGGGTTGGACCCTTAATTTTGACAGTTTTTATATAACATTTGTTCATTAAATCTTCTATATTTTCAATTGCTGTTTATTAAAGTGGGGTAAATTTTGCATATTTAATAAACTATTTTCCGTATAAACATTTAATTTACAATAAGCTGTAGTATACTATTAATCTTAATTAAATTTTCAACTAACCTAATAAATACTTCGTTTCGCTTGACATCATTCCCTACTTAAACTAAGAGATGATCTTTAAACTCGGATACTATCTTATTTTCTTAACTTTCTGATATATTTAAGGCAAAATTTTGTCGATACGAGTTTGTTTTAATTTCTCGTATTTATCGCAATTTATTGCGACCTATTGTCACTGCTTTTTAAATAACTATTTAAATTTTGGCGTATATTTAATATGTTATTAAATATGTATTGCGAAGCGAAGCGAAGAATAAATATATTTTTTTTAAATCTCTTAGAAAATCTCTAGCTTTTAAGATATAAATAGCCCGCACAGATCTTTTTTGTAAAATAAATATACAATTAATTTCGGCTGGATTGTCCCATAATAAAATACCGTAGGATGAAATACTATGAAAATAACTAAAATAATCAAGTCGAGCCGTATTAACGTCCGTTAATTGTCTAACTTTTCTAATTGCAAAGAAGGGCGAGCTGAGTTTGGCTGTGAGTGTTGAGAGATTGGGGTTCCACTGGAGCATTTTATCTAAAGTTATAGCTAAGAAATTTGTAGAGTCAATCAGTTCCAACACTTCATTTAAGGAGTAAGTATTTTTTTTTACTTTTTACATTAGCAAGTGTAAGCCCTATGCATTTAGTTTTCTTAGCATTTAAAAATAAATTATTAATTTCGAACCAATGAAAGACACGTGACAAAGTACAAGCAGTACAGTGTCACACAGACCTTTAACAAAAAAGGGCAAGTCGTTAACGTAATCTTAATTTTTATTCTTATAAAAAAGGGGCCAAGAGTAGATCCTTGTGGAACATCAATCTTTAGATGAGAACCAGACGATTTAGAATTATTTACGTAAACTGTTTGGACTCTTTGATTCAGATAAGAGGCAATAAGATCAAGAGGAGTTCATTGTTATACAAGTTAGCTCCTTAAGGGACGCCTTTCAATCAAGATTTAGCTGCAACACTACGTTTTTTGGAGGTATATATACAGATTGGTAAGTTAGCTAGAAATTGATTTTGTGTATAACGAGGTGCGGTTTTCTGTCAGCTAGCAAAGGATTTTCTAATGAAGTCCGATGTTTCGAACATTGAATATGTTTCTGAACATCATTTATAAATCTCGATTTCTGTTCCTGTTTTTTATTAGAACTCTACTGTTCTGATTTGATGATTTCATATAGTTTTTTTATTTATTATTAATCATCTATTGTTGTAATAATGTCTATATCATTGGGTCAAAATGTCCATAACCGTAACATGTCTAAAGGTCTACCTCTAGTGAAGCTGTGCATGGAAATTCGTCTTGTGTGGTTCGTCTTTGGAGATGTTCTAATATTGTCGAATGAAAAAGTTCAATATTATCATTATCGTTAGAGGAATGAGCTTATATTCTGAGACGGTTAATTTTGTGTAATCTTATAAATTCTCAAAATTACTTATCGGTACATTCAGTTCCGTTGTCGGTTATTATAGTCACCTGACTATTCTTCTTTAACATCATCAACATTCATTACAACTTCAAAACATATAGATCTAGTAAATCTGTTGAGATAGCCGTCGGTAAGTGGTACATTTAATATAGGGCTCCCACAGTCAGTATGTACAGTGCCGGTTAAAACAAAAACATCTTCAGTGGGAATTCAGCGCCGCAGTTACAGTTATATTCTTATTGCTTATGTACTTACCGCTTATATACTTACCGCTTATATAATTACTGCTTATATACTTAACGCTTATAAATTCACCGCTTATATACTTATTACTACTATCCGCTTATATACTTTTCACTTATATATCAATCGCTTATGTACTTATAGCTTGTAACTACACTTGAATGGCGCTGCAGTTAAATAACTACACTTGAATGGCACTGCAATTAAATAACTACACTTGAATGGCGCTGCAATTAAATAGCTACACTTGAACTGCGCAGCAATTAAATAACTACTCTTGAATGGCACTGCACTTAAATAACTACACTTGAACTGCGCAGGAATTAAATAACTACACTTGAATGGCGCTGCAATTAAATAACTACACTTTGCCACTTCCAAGAGAAACAAATTAGTCATTTTTGTAATTTCTTTAACCTTTATAAAATATTATTTCAAGAACTTCAGCAATTATATCACATGAAATATGAAAATCTCAATAAATTTAATGTGACGTTCAATTTGACAGTACCACTATTTATACCAATTAGGATCAAAGTCAAATTAACTTTACTTATGTTGTAAATAAAGAAATTCTCTGTTTATATACCTACAGAGATGTTTGAATACGGAGGATATTTTATTGTTACAACTTTTACATCGAAAAACCTATACCTATTATTATGCATAATTAGTATAACGTTTGCAAAATATGTACGACATTTTGACAATATTGAACTACTAAATGATTACATTTTCTTTTACTTCATTCATTGTCTATACCATAAGTAATTTGAACTTATGAGTCGATTTTAATTAGGCGATATATTTAATATCGTCTCATTTGACTCATGCTCCAAAGAGAGATGGAAAGAGAGCCAGAGTTCTCTTTCCATCTTCGAATCAATAATCCAGAGCTAGAGATTAGAAGTCGCTTCGGGACATTCGAGATTAATCTTGATTTCGGATTGCTCTAGCAAGTTTAGTAGCCCTCACTATTGAGTCAAAAGACGAGAGTTTTTCCCACACACACTCTGTGTGTTGAAAATTATTATTATTTGTATGTTTCTCAATTTCCTTTAGATACACCGGGTGTTCTATCCACTGCGGTGGCGAGAAATTCCACACGCAATATATTGAATGATTACAACCATTGACAAATACAAAAAAAATATATTAATAATGTAATATTTATTTATGCATCATTATCTGCAGAATGACCTTCAAATTGTTCCAAAAATATTTAATTTGACATTCCAGCGACCTGTTTAGTAAGATAAATATACATGTAATTACTAAACAATATATCCTGACCATACTAAAGATAAGACATTAAATATATACAGAACTAAAACCAAGTTTATTTTCGGTCCGTCTGTACGTTTGTTTGTGCGTGCTTCTGGCCAAAACTACTGGTCTGACATTGTAGTTGTAGCTAGCCACAGTCATTATTAATTTGGACAACAATTTATCAAATCTATAATATGTTATTTTGCACAAAAGCACAGATAACAGTATGGCGTATTGTCACTATTGTTATTAGAATAATTAATTTTTATTACAAGACTACATTTTAGTTTATTTCTTTGATAGTTAGTAGTTAAGTTGAAATTTTATTGTTATCCACATTTTTGTTACTTTACAACTCTACCTACCGACCAGCTGGTCGTCTATTGTTATGGCTGGAGGCGGGCGCACCTGTGTCGACCCGTTGGACGCGGGTGCACATCAGTCGACCGGCGGGCTGTCTATTGTGTCGCCGGTCTCCCCACCAGCTACGGTTCTCCCGCGAGTTCAACAGTTCCTAAAGTTCATCACTCAGCTCTCAACTCGTATTTTCATATATTCGCGCGTCTTCGTTTTTCATTAAATACATCCAAAACATCAATAGCATTTAGAACATGTGGTAAAAATCTCAGGATATGTAGCTTTTAAATATATATTTTGATGTTATTTCTTAATATCTTATATGATTAGACTATGATTTATTTACACATCTATATAAATAAATAAAATTCAAGCGTCAATTTTTAAAACAAATTAACACTTTTCACTAAATGTATATGAAAATACATATATTTAAAAAAAATAACAAAGGCGTATGTGCAGGCATTTTTTAAATAAAAAAAATTGTTATTTATTTTTTACTCAATCAAGGTTATATTTTAAAACATTATACTTAATAAATATAAATGATTATAACATCTATGGTATAATTTGCAAGTGTATATTTACTTATGTGTACGTCATACATATTATAAATATACAAGATAAACATTAATTATTGAAAGGTACGATTTGAAAATAAACAATTTAAATAATGATAACTATCAGATTAAACAGTGTTACTGACATGGTTTCTTATCTATATTTCCTTTCAGTTCACATTCAGTCCTAACGCTATTCAAACGTTCTCTCACAATGATTGCCTATTTAGTGATTATTTCGACGCTTCTGTATATTTCTTATTATATTTTCTTAAAAAATAATTACTGGAAAAAAAGAAATGTTCCACATTTGAAATCTATACCGTTATTTGGAAACTACAAAGAATATATTTTACAAAAAAAATTTATGCCGCAATTGGCACGAGAAATTTGCGAAAAATTTCCAAAAGAACCTTACATTGGCGCTTTCTATGGAACGGAACCTACCCTTATTGTCCAGGATCCTGAACTCATAAAGCTTATATTAATTAAGGACTTTAATTATTTCAACGGTCGAGAGATCACGAAATATACCCACAAAGAAACAACCACCAACAACATGTTTTTCTCTGGAGGCAACCAATGGAAAGTGGTACGTCATAATTTAACTCCAATATTTACAACCGCAAAAATGAAGGGCATGTTCCATTTGATCAACACTTGCGCACAGAACCTTGAAAAGCGGCTAAAAATGGAAACAAATATTTCAAAAGAGGTTGATGTGAAATCTACACTTGCGTACTATACCATGGATGTTATAATCAGCTGTGGATTTGGATTTAACGCTGAAACTTTGACGAAACCTGACCAAAATCCATTTGTGAATATGGGACAACAATTGTTCGAAGTCTCAAGAAGTAGAGGCTTCAAAGCGGTGTTTCGTGCGATGTGGCCCAAACTATTTTACGGATTAAATTTTAAAGTCTTTAGTGACGATTTAATACATTTTTTTAATATGATACTGTCTGAAGTTATCGAAAATAGGGAAAATTCGAATACTGTTAGACATGATTTCGTTGAAGAAATTTTAAAATGGAAGAAAGAAAAATTTATTAAAAGTGAAAGTTTTGTTACTAAAAGATCGCCCAATAAAACTGAGGTTAGACTAGAAGTAAACCAGGAATTGCTTGTCACACAGGCTATACTGTTCTTTGGAGCTGGTTACGAAACCACGGCCAGTTCATTAAGTAATTTATTATATGAACTAGCCAAAAATAAAGCAGCTCAAGCCCAAGTGATCGATGAAGTGGATGCCTACCTCAAGAAACACAATGGATTAATAGAATACGAGTGTGTGAACGAGATGCCGTACCTCGACGCGTGTGTACAAGAATCACTGCGTCTTTATCCAGTAGTAGGCGTCCTTACCAGAGAAGTAATGGAGGATTACACTTTGCCCACTGGACTTCAACTGGAAAAGGGTTTACGTATTCACATACCTGTATTACATTTACATCATAACCCAGATAACTTTCCGGATCCGGAGAAGTTTGTTCCGGAAAGATTTCTAGATGATGAGAAAAATAATATTAAACCCTTTACATACTTACCATTCGGAGAAGGACCAAGGATATGCATCGGTAAGAGTTATTTTTTTAAGTGCACATAATTATTCATTCCCAATATTAAATCTATAAATTCTTTGCCCCAACAATGATAGAAAAAATACTGGAAATAGGCGGAAACAACCTTGTCTTGCGATAAGGTATCTACGGTTGAAAGGTTACACGAGCTATTAAGATATCTTAATTTTAGGGAGCTGACTTCCTTTGTGTCCCAATATTGAGAAATCTTTTCTGTTTATAAACGTATTTTTTTTTGTCGTTTTTTTTCAGGTATGAAATTTTCGAAAATGTCAACAATAGCAGCTGTCATTACCATATTCAAGAATTTTAGTGTCGAATTAACTGAAGACATGCCTAGTAAACTAGACTTTGAGCCAACCGTTTTAGTCGTGTCTGTAGTACGTGGAGGGGTTCGTCTTAACTTCATACCTCGATAAACTAAAAATTTTATTATTAGTAGTTTTTGTGGTGCAGTAGCGATAATAGTTGTATTAAGTTTTTTATTTTGATTACCTTAAAATATATATATTTTTAAAGTATTTTCTTTTATTTACTATAATCAATCCACAAAGAGTAAGGATGAAATCGATATCAAGCACTGTTACAAAAGAAAATATTAGCTAACTCTCAGATTATTCGATGACAAAAACAAAGTATCTTCAATACATAAGACTGTGATATTCCATATGGTAAGATAACACACCGAATTTCATCAAAATCGGCCAGTTGTTGTAATAATAACTGATAAAAATCTATTCTTGTAAAATAGAGTTTGCCGAGATAGAACATTCTAAATTCTGACTGAAGTTATAAGCTCAAATTTTGTTTGATTCTTTAAAGAACGAATAGACATTTTTTTTACAAAAAAGCAAATAATTACTGTCATGTACTACACAAACAACGCCTATAAATATACATGATAAACAGATTTTGCAAGGTCATGTCTAGATTAGGAGTTCGTTGGCGTCAGTGAGATTAATTATCACGGTGTCAACGAATGCCTTTCTATATGTTATTATTAATGCAATCAATAAAATGCCGCCAATTCTTGATTAGATTACAGTTGTTACTAATTGTATTGTAATGATAAATAACTCAAATTACATTAATTCGAAGCTGTCACTAAAGAATAAGGATCTTATATGTTATAATTTTTGTAATGAATCGTAATTTAAAATAACTTAATTTCGACCGTTTTTTTTAATCTTTCAATACCGACCTGCGATCTCTGGGTTAGCGTCTCGTTTTCTTTGAGTTTAAGTTGGATAAAGTCCAACCAATATTCGTTCTATATTTACAAATTAGGTTAGCAAGAGTCCGGAGGTGAAAAAACTACTTTAAACTAATGTTATTTTAAAAATATAATTACTATTAATCTTGTTTATTAACAATGAATGTAGGACTTACTCGATGTAAGTTATTGCAATGATAAAAAATATTTTTATTTATTTATTATTATTTATTTATTTATGTATTTTTTTTTTTTTTTTTTTGTGTGTCTCTCCTGTTAGCCCTACTGGCCATGACAGCGTCACCGGTGGAATGGACGGGTGCAGAGACCCGCCCTTGAAAAAGGGGGGCCTGAAGGGCCCCAGGGGAACGCGCGTCCTGAGGGCGCCTCCTGTGAGGCTCGGACCACGGCTCAGGACGCCGTTAGGCGGGAAGCGAGGGTTGGATGTGGGTTAGGATTTGACACTAACGTCCTCCGACGGCAGAACGCCGGAGCAACGTGCTTGGATGGGGGCCTCGTCTTCGCCGGCGAAGACGCTGTGTGTGTGTGTATGTGTAGTATTTATGTACGCTTTGCCGCTTTTACGTAGCGTTCCCTAACGTAATCGCGTACCGACTTGGGTCTTCTCTTTCTGACTTTAGGAGTCTTACGGGCCGTGTATCCTGTGGCCTTAACCACCAGCGGGTTTGGGTGTCCCACAGCATTGTGAAAGTAGCTTTTGGAGAGCCCCTTGAAATACTGTGCGATCGTCGGTAGGTCTAAGTCTCTGTGCAAGTCGATATTACGCATAAATCACGGTGCCCCAGTGGCGAGCCGCATGAATCTGTTCTGAAGCACCTGAAGGGGCTTCAGGTTCGCGTGAGCGAAGGCAACGCTTGCATAGGACATGACGGAGCGTATGCAGGTTTTGTAAAGTGTGACCTTATTTCTAAGGGACATTTTACTCCGCTTGCCTAACAGGGGATAAAGTCGCCCTAGGATAAAGGCCGCTCTGTTGCGAACGTCCTCGATATGTGAGGTGAATATTAGCTGTTTGTCCAGCGTCACTCCTAGGTACTTGGCCTTGTTTTTCCAAGGAATCGGTTTGTCAAAGAGTTTAATCTCCGGGCTCCTTGTGGATCGTGACCATTCAAAGAGTACCGCGGTGCTCTTCTCCGGGTTCATCTCAATCCTCCATTTCCGAAACCAGTTCCCGAGGGAGTCGGCTGCGGATTGGAGGCGTTGAGAGATCTCATAAGGATCCCTTGAGGATGTGTAAATTGCGGTGTCATCCGCGAACATTGCTAATTCTACTTTAGAACGCGGCCTAGGAATGTCGCTGGAGTAAATTGAAAAGAGAATTGGTGAGAGGACTGAACCTTGAGGGACGCCCGCCCTGATGGGGCGGGGAGTCGACATCACGCCTTCCACTCTGTAGCGGAAGGAGCGATTCGACAGGAAGTCCCGTATGATTAGTCTACGAGTCTGTCCGACACCCTGAACCAGTTCAGGTATAGCTTGGTATAGCTTGTACACCAGTCCATTGTGCCAGACCCTGTCGAATGCCTTCGCTACATCGAGGAAGAGCGCTCCTGTCCTACGCAACTTGCGGCACAAAGTGGCCCCAGAAAGAATGTGCTCCGTGAGGCGTTGCACCTGGTGGGAACTGGAATGATAGGCTCGAAAGCCAAACTGCTCATTTGGGATGATGTTCAGTCTCTCTACTTCCGACTTAAGTCTACTGAGGATAATCCTCTCATAGATTTTCCCTAGGGAACTAAGGAGACTAATTGGACGGTAACTAGTTGGAAGATTCCGGGGCTTACCCGGTTTGTGAATGCCTATCACTATTGCCTCTTTCCACTGGGCCGGATACCGGCAACCGGCCAGTAGAGCATTAAAAATATTAACCGTTAGGTAAAGTAAAGGAGGCGGAAGGAGTTTGATCACTTTGTTGGTGATCCTATCTGATCCTGGCGACTTTTTGGCGTGAAGCGCCTTAACTAGGGTCGTCACCTCTTCGAGGTTCGTTTCCTCTATGGGGGGACCTGCTGGTGGTTGAGAGCACATGACTCGAACAGTGTTGTCGACGACTTCGACATGTTCGCGTTCGACCGGTTGCGTGTTAATGCTACACTGGCTCTCTAGGCTGTCGGCTAGACATTCCGCTTTGTCTCGGTCGTCGAAGGCGGGCGTGGAGTTAGGTCTATCGAGCGGGGGCATTGCCGAGACAGTTTCGGCTTTCAGGGCTCTCTGCAATGACCAGTAAGCCTAGTGTGAAGGAGAGAGCTCTGAAAGCTTCTTGTCCCAGCCTCCATCTCTAAAGGTGTCAAGAGCTTGTCTCAACTCCCTTTGGAGGCGGCGTAGCTCCCGTCGATGTTCGTCTGTCGGATATGTGTCATGGTTCCTGATCGCGGCGTTTTTACGGTTAACTAGGTGCCTAATGTCCGGAGGGAGTGCACGGCTCCCATCGAAGGTTGCGCAGACCTCCCTCGAGGACGTTCCTATTATGTCTGATAGATGGTTTAAATTTATGTACCATTAACTTACAAAAAATAGAAAAATATACAATGACAAAAAAAAAAGTGTACAAAGGTTTAACTTATCTCTTTAAGAGATCTCTGCCAGTTACCCTTCGGCAAAAAGGAAAAATTAAAATGACAATGCGGATTGGTACGTTAAAAACATTTAAAAAAAAACCATGCAAAACAAAAAAAAAATAAAAATATGATGCAAATTTTGTATTATTAATATATTTAACATATAATTAAAACAAATGGATGTGTGGTGTATTAACACTATTATTATTATTATTATTAGTATTAAAGTAACCAATTTTTATTACAGGATTACATTTTAGTTTATTTCTTTGTGTAGTTAAATAGTTTTTAGTTAAGTTGAAATTTTATTTTTATGCACATTTCTTATTACTTTACAACTATAACTAACGATCGGCTGGTCGTCTATTGTTATCGCTGGAGGCGGGCGGATATCAGTCGTCCGGCTAGCATCTATTGTTTCGCCGGTCTTCCCACCAGCTCCGGATCTCCCGCAAGTCACTCAGTTCCTAAAGTTAATCAGGCAGGATCGAAGCGCCCAACTCTCGATACGTCTTACCATTTATTCGCGCGTCTCCATTTTTTATTATTACACCACATTCCCTATACATCCAAATTGGGGACCCCTGATTCTATTGTTCTTCCCCTCACTCCTTTTATATTTTATTTCTAGTAATTGTGTGTTTTATGTTTTGTGCAAAAATATCAGTGAAAGTAACTGTGTTTCGCTGGAATATTAATTACCATCTACCTCACAAAATAAGGTAGGGCACAACAACAACAACCTACAGCCACATTGGTTACCCACATATAACTACAAATAGTTTAATTCGGATGGATCGTGGGAATCAAAAGGTCAGAAATCCTCCTACAGTATGTAGCTCCTCCATCTTCAGATCAGCAGATAAAATGTTGCTGGTATATCTTCTTTATAGTCTTCTTCTTTCATGGTGCTTGTGATGTCCTTTCTTCATCTAACTGCTCACTGACATTATTATTTGAAGTAGAAACAATGATATTTTCAGGAATCTTGCTTTTCTTTAATTTATAATACCTACTGATAGACTATTGCTATAAAAAGGTCACCTGCTCTTAACATCAATATATGACCGTGGTAGTTGTGTATAACGTGCTAAAGGGACTGGCCAACTAATAGTACGGGGGTTAAAAACCTTGAAATCCTTGTAACTTAAAACCTTGTGTTTACGGACTCAAGGTCCTCGCTGGACGCGACGGATACGGACCAGTTGATACACCCGCTGGCGCTCTAAAAGATCAAGGACAAGGGACAAAATGTGAGACTCTTCTGGGTCAAAGAGCACTTGGGAGTACCAGGAAACGTGCAGGTGAATGTTCTGGCGAAGGAGCCCGCCCTGAATACGGGAAGGAAAGTTGCATACGAGGACTTTCCCATATCGTATGCCAAACGCAGACTACGTGAGGACACTATAGATACCTGGCAAAAACGCTACACATCCGGAGATACGGGCAAAATCGAAAAAACGTTTCTTCCGGACTTCACCAGTGCAGCAAAAATAATGACGAGACTGGAGGTGGAATCCCTTACGGCTTAATTTGAATTTGAATTTGAATAATCCACCTAATTACGGAGTGTCCCAAGTTCCAACAAAAACGATATGACACAGAAATGGAGATCGACTTGACCATGGACAGAGACAACTTATTATTATTTAGCTTCACGCCATATCCCTTGCGGGGTAGCCTGGGACGACGGAGCGCCAAACGCTACGGTCCCTGCATACCTCTTTCCCCTCGGCCACAGACATCAACCTCTTCATACATGCCCTCTGGAGGGTCCTCATGCTTTTTACGCGACCTTCCTCCAGTATCATACATACTGTGTTTTCGAAGGTCACTCAAGGCCTCCCCCTGTCTCTCTTACCACTCAATTTTCCTATATAAATCTTTTTTACCATTCTTGTGCCCATTCTCGTGCCCAAACTACCTGAGCACGTTCTTCTTCATTCTCACCGTAACATCTTCGCTAGTACATTCTGTGGATCTCTTCATTGCGGATTCGATCAGCTAGACTGACTCCGCATATTCTACGAAGAGATCGCATCTCCACAACATTCATCTTTCTTACATTCTTCTTCTGTGTTACCCACGTTTGGCTGCCGTATAACAGCGTCGATAGCAAAACTGCATTGTGTACAGCCAAACATGCAGCTACGCTAAACAACAACAATACTTACTTATACAACTTACCGACTATAATGACTAATCACGACATAATCAATAAATGTTTTGTAGGTATGTGAGGGGGAAATCATTGGGGAAAATGACTGTATAATGACTGGAAAAGAAAAAACTAACTGAAATGTAAATACAAGTGTTAATGTAAATTAGTAAATAATATATTAGTATATAATTAGCATGTAGCTTGTAGTAATAAGCATATAGTACCACATAATTAGCAGACAGCATAGAATTGTATAATTGTAGCTCGAAAGATATATTTAAGCCGTATACCGGCCTCCTTGTTATTTATGTAAACAACTCAACCTTTAAGAAAATTTATTATAGACCTAACTTTAAATTAAATTCACACTCGCTCATATGCCTAGTGAAACCGTGTAAAACTAAATAGAAATAGAAAATGTAAATATGAATGTAAACTGTAAAATAGATAAGATAAGATTAGACACTAAAATGGTAGCCGTGTGCGACAGTTAAAACCGGTAAAATGCGAATATAAAAAGGCATCTCTAAATAAAGCTAAGTAGCAAAATGAACCTTATAAATAATAGTAAAGTTAAAATTGTAAACTGCGATAAAAGTGGCTCGCCCACCCCTAACTTAATGATAGAAACCACATAAGCCAACATGCATAAAATAAACGAAACAAACTGAAAAACTGATTTACCCCAATTTACACTAACTCCTGCTATCCATGCGGAGGTACACGTGATTTTATTTTAAAAAAAAAAAAAAAAAAAAAACGTTGAAGTCGAGGATGTGAAAATTACATGGACTGTGCTTTATTGGTGGTTGATTGCTATTTCAATCTGTCTGTATGTTGCTGTAAAAATATTACATTTTATTCTTTTTTTTAATAAATTTTAATCCCCAAATGACAAATGTTGCTTTTACCTCTAAGAAAATCCCATATCACCCCATATCATGTCACCACTCTTAAGAGCACTTCTTTTAATGCCTCGACGAGTATGAGTATCGATGTTTCGAGCGATTGTCAGTTTCGTGATTATCTGGAAAGCAAGGCCAAGTTGCCCTCGATGAAATTGGGAGTGTCAAAATATAGTGAGGAAGTATTTCAGGCCTGGCCAAAGATTCGCGCTCTACAAGGCGTAGGGTACGGCCACACATGAAGTACTTTTCTCATCTCTGGTCCGAATCACCCCAATATCAACGTCTACGCACTTTTAATGATTCAAAAGTGCGTGCAAATGCCTACTTGAGTACAGATATTTTAAATTTGAATTTACCGTTTGACCGCATACAACACTTATTTTCCGGGAGCCGGTGCTTTGTGAATGGCTGGACTCTCTGGCATTGCGTACAGACGTGGCTTCTATGTGCGGCTATTGGTATTCGATCTGATGCCTGCCGCCGAATTTCATCACCGCACAGCACATTATAATACCATCCGTAAAAACCTGGATTCGTGGCGATCGTCCACTGTGTGGTTTTTATGGACTTTTCTTTTAAGTAATACTAGAATGCGAACTCCCCTATAGGGGTATTTCCAGATCGATACGAAAAAATATACAGAAATAAAAAAATATATATTATATTTACATCATAACCCCGATTACTTGCCGAAAGCGGAGAAGCTTTGTCCGGAAAGATTGCTACTCGTAAATGATGAGAAAAACAAAACTAAACACTAGATATAGAAAATATGCATCGGTGTGCGTTATGTTTTCTGAGTACAATAAATTATCTGCTCCCAATGTGGTGTATGGCGTATGACAAAACTACATTTTAGTTTATTTCTTAGTATATTTAAATAAGTAGACAATTGTAACTAACGACCGCCTACTGTTCCGTGTGACCGCCTAATGGTCGCCTACTATTCTCGCTGAAGGCGGACTTATAGGTGTGGACCAGATGGCCATCTAATGTTTTGCTGAACGCGGGTGAACACGTGCCGACCGGCTGGCCGTCTATTGTGTCACCGGTCTCCCCACTGGCAACGGTTCTTCCGCGAGCTCCTACGGATCGTCAAGATCGATGCGCCCAACTTTCAACTTGTGTTCTTAATTATTATGGTAGATAAAATTATAAATCTTAATTTTTTATTTTCAATAAAGTTACTGGAAATAGGCAGAATTTATCTTGTCTTGATAAGGTATATTATTGAAAAGTTAGATAGGCTTTTAAGGTATCTTATTATTAGAAAGATAACATCCATGTTACCAAATAGGGAGGGATTCGTCTTAACTTCGTACCTCGATGAAACTGTCATGATTAGTGGTTTTTGCGGTGCGGTGATATTTTTTAAATATATTTTTTATTTATAGTCAAAAATGCAAGGAGTAAGGATCCAAATGATTTCAAACATTGTAACAAAAGAAAATATTAGCTAACTCTTACAAGATAAAGCATAGCAAATACATAACACACCAATTAATGTCATCAAATTAATTAATAGCCGAAACATTTCTATTCTTGTAGAAAATACAGTACGCCGAGGTCAAAATTCCTAAATTCTGACTAAAGTTATAAGTTACTGAGAAATTTCATTAAAATCTGTCCAGTAATTTGATGCTTTAAGGAACAAATGGATAAATATGTAAAAACCTATGTATATATATATTTATGTATATATTATATGTATATATATGTTTATATATAATTTTGTCTGATTAAGTATATGTATAATGTGGTTCCGCTTAATAAGGAATGGTTCCAAATAAGGTCCATCTTCTCAAACTTCCCTCACTTAATATTTAAACAAAAACGGACACCGTGCCTTCCTCAGAAACCAACTATTAAAGTGCGCCGGCGTTCATTACTTTCATTACAGCCATTTTGTCAGTAATTCAGTGTATAACCTCAGAAGCGTGAAGGAGTGCCAATTTATAAGATATACTATTTGAATGTTTAATGGTTTTAACAATAGAATGTGTTTATTATGTAATAACATTACTATAGTAGTGTTAAAATACTTTCTAAATATTTACAAAGTATGAAACCAAAATTATTGGTTTATCATCCCAGTTTGGTCCACTCTGTTGTATCCAAATAAGGTCCTTGTTAGGGATATTATGTTTTAAAAACTATGTGTAACATTATAAAAATACCTAATACTAAACCATACAGTTTAAGAAATGTTATACCTAATGAATGAGGTTCAATGATCAAAGTAAAAAATATGACTGATTAATATTATATTGTGAGTTTCTTCATTAGAGTTGATAAAAAAATAGCACAGAACTACAATTTATTTCAATTTAAAACGGACGAGCAACAACACATACTTTTTCTAAGACTTTATAAGGGCCACGAACCAACTTCTATCAGTTTATTATTTTATTAGATTTATTATTCGAAAGCTACGAACTCAACAGTAATGTAAGGTTGGTTATTCCTTTTTTAAGATATGATTTTTATGATCTTTTAGTCTAAAATCTTTTAGTTCATTTATGGATCATACTAAAAACTCTAGTGCTCAATAAGGGCCAGCGACGAAATTAAAAAAAACTCTTTTTATATGTAACCGACAGTTGGTGCCTTATTTCATATAATATTTTATCTTTATCTTTTATTTGATAATGATTGCAAATTAACACACATGGCAAAATAAATTTTAAGGGTTTTCAAAAACCCGTTTCTTATTAGACACCTTTACCTTAGATTAGGAATGCGTTGTCGTCATCGATGTTGTATTAAATAAGCAAAGTAGTGTTCAACCCAAGACTTTATATAAGAGAGACAGGGGGAGGCCTCGAGTGACCTTCGAAAACACAGTATCTATGATACTGGAGAAAGGTCACGTAAAAGGCATGAGGACCCCTCGGAGGGCATGAATGAAGAGGTTGATGTCTGTGGCCGAGGCGAAAGAGGTATGCAGGGACCGTATCGTTTGGCGCTCCGTCGTCTCTGGCTACCCTGCAAGGGATATGGCGTGAAGATAAATAAACTTTATATGCAATTAATCTTATTTTAAAATTACTTACTTTTTACTGTTATTTTTTTTATACTCTGTGTTAATGTCTCATGGTTGAGTTGAAGTTGTTTAAAGTCCTACCCATAATGAAAAAATCACCATTCTATATTTACAAACATTTCTAGCCACGTTGAACTTATTATGTAAAAACATATTTTTTTGTAACATGTTTTCAAAGTTAGACACATTGGTTGAGATTTATGAAAACAAAATATACTTTTAGAAAGCTAAATTCGTCTAGAAGGATAACGACTTGGTGGCTCAATTTGCATAACGACGGGATACTAATCCAAAAGTCCATGTTAAAAAAACTCTACAAACTTTAAATATTATATATATTTAATATGGCTAGACATGTTTATTTATTTATTCATGTTCCTCATTTTTACATAGCTTATCTCTTGAAAGAGATTTCTTCCAGCAACCCCTAGATCTCTTCCAGCTACCCCTTGATCTCTTCCAGCTACCCCTTGATCTCTTCCAGCTACCCCTTATAGACAGTTTCAAATCCAGCCTGTCTCTAGGTGAAAATTGTGATAGACATAAAAGATAAATTTTGACACACATGAGGTCTGATAAGTAACGTCTAGAATGAATTTAAAAGATATGATATCAGGGTCAATTTTAATCTTATTTCCTTCGTAAACATTTCGCTTGATAAAATTAATTGAGTCAAAATAAATTTCCAAATTATCATTAATAAATGAAAACAAAACTGTCTTGGTTCTGTAGGTTTATTGTAAGATTTAACTATGTAATCTTCCTAAAATAGTAATCAATGATTAATTATTGTCATTCCTTTTACGATTCGCCATTTAAGGCCTATCTCTAAGATAAAAGAATTATCCTTGTCTAGCCGTAAACTATCTGCAGCCCAGTAACTATAGTAACTACATCTCAAAAACAATATTCATCTAGCACGAACCTTCACAAGATATATGTACAAATGTTCAAATAAAAAAATATATTCTACAGTGAATTCTAAATATATAAGAATGACAATAATAATGTTAAGATTAAGGTTAAATTATTTCTTTGTTAAAACAAATTAAAGATTACAGATTTTATAAATAAGGATGTTTTTTTCAGATAATATTAATTATTGTGAACTCTAAATAAAATACAATCTTCAAATAATGTTATTCATAAGGTTAAAAAATATGTTGATTAATTTGAGACGTGTGTTTTATATTATATTTATGATAGGAAATAATAACTTATTTAATTACTATATTACTTTATTACTACTTATTTAATTAATAACTTATATAATAAAAATATAATACTGATAGGTGTTCCGGTAGTGTACATGTCTTGCTTCATGTATAATGTGGTAATTACTAGATATACTTTGCTTTTATATATCTATAAATTTTAATTGACTTTAAATATATTTATAGATTAATTACAGATAGATTCTTTATTGTAATACATTCCAAATAATATTGTAAGTGACAGAAAAAAACAATGTTTTATTAAATGTCTAATAGATTTATTTTAACAAGGCCGCCGTCTTGTCGCCTAATGGCGATTTCTTCCAGACAACCTTAAAAACATTAAGAAATAAAACAAAAACCATTGGTACAGGTAAGTGGCGTAAAGTTACATCAATAAACATACACAGCAGCGGCGTTAGGGCTACGGACACCCCGGGCAAAAATATTTAGGCACCCACTTAAGGAAATCAATATCGAGTATTTTTTTTTTGCTGAACCAAATCATCTGAGAGCTGAACATAGTTATGAATACACATAGAGCACAGTATTGAGGGTACACAGCGCGGAAGGCAGAAGGCCGAGGCCCCAGACCTCAGCGCCCCCCAAATTTGGCGCCCCGGGCCGTCACCCCATCACGCGCCCCCCTAACGCCGGCACTGAATACATACAAATAATAACACACTAATACTGAAGTTAATAAACGTACTATAAATATTCAATAAGACGTAATAAACTAAACAATACAATACACTACTTATATTATACACCAACATAATTAAAATAAATAAATAATGATAACAAATTATTTAAATTATTATAATTATATACAGATTGTTATTCAGAAGTTGTTTTATCTATCTTTACTTAGAAAGTATTCTTTTACAGACGTTTTAAATAAAACTAACGTTTTCAATACCCGTATAGACAGCTGCATATTATTTAAAAGTAACTGCCATTCGTTTTAGATGTTTCAATGCTGTCTATGTTGTCATATTGATATATTTAGATTATATTAAAATGTTGTCAACTAATACTGTTTATTTGTTACTAAAGACACTCAGTTCCTTGGTTTAATATTACTAAAATAGTTATTTTCATTTCTAACAAATAATAATATCACTAATAGTAGTATCACTATTCGCGTATTTGTTGTGTAGATTTCAAGGTCACCTTTCTATCGGAAGCACTTCCGATATTTATTTTTTAAATTAGCTTCCGGGTTGATAAAATATTATGTATTAACCATAATTCGTATTGCCGGTATTTCCCGGTCAGCTTAAAAGTTCATTTGAGGGACATATTTATTTGTCCTGTTCCGACAATTGGAGTCGACATAGGCTATAGTATTGCTTGTGAGGCCTTTTTCCTCCATAAGGAGGCTGCTTTAATTCTTATAATAAATCTTTACGACATGCATACGACGATGACGACGACGACTTTACGACATGGTTCCTTATCTGTTATCGTAACTGTAGCTGCATGTGAGGTCTGCCTTTAAATGCCTACTCCTCGTTAAATATTAAGAAGCTATCAGACGATGTACTAATTTACATATAATTATGTTTTTTCCTTTCATACTCTCCTATAACTCGTCATCTCTGTACACTCTCCCTTCTTCTCCATTTCGTCTTTCAAGCAATCCATCCGTTCTCTACCTGTCCATTCCTCCACTACCATACCCAGCACTCTCTCGGTTTCATGCCTTTTATCTCTCCTCATAACATGCCCATACCATGACAGACGGCTACGACAACTTTTTTCTGACACTGGCACTACTCCCAAGCTTCCTACCTATACCTATATACTCATTTCTTATTTTATTCACAAATCTATCTTAACATTTGCATCTCCGTTACATGCAAACGCTTTCATCCATCACATTCATCGCCCAGCACTCCCCATTGAACTTATCGGTGTTTCCAGCGGCCGATCGGACTTGTGTACTAGATCGACTGTACATTGCACGAACCAACGCCACAAATTTCCCAGGTATATCTTTCTCGAACTCAAACCAGTACCCTTTTCGAGATCACACATGTACATGAACACCATGTGCAGGTGGTTCTTGTGTCCTCGTCTGTACTTCTCACACAAGTGGCGGAGAGCGTTTATAACATCTGTTGTACCCCGACCAGGCATAAAACCGAACTCGTTCTCCGAGATATTACTCTCGTCTTGCACCCTTTTCTCTATCACTTTCTCCCACACTTTCATAGTATGTGACATGAGCTTTATACTGCGACAACTGTTGCAGTCCGGTACATCACCCTTATCTTTATAAATAGGCACTAAGTCACTATTGCACCATTTATCGGGGATCACGTTTTCATAAAACAACTTATTGAAAAACAAAGCCAGCCACTTATATCCATATTCATTTAACAACTTCCATACCTTCACTGTTATCGCATCCTACAGCTTTTCCATTCTTCATACCTTGCACAGCCGCTTTCACTTCATCATCGGTAACTTCTTCCACTAATCCTTTATTTACCGGCCGGTTTTTAAAAACTCCACTCCAATAATTTTCTTCATTCATCAATGTTTCAAAATATACCTTCCATCTCTCTTTTATGTCCTCATCTCCCTTCAATATCTTTCCAATATAATTTTTTATGCATTTTACATGTATGACATCTCTTACATTTTTCTCCTTACGCTTAGCTATACGGTAGATTTTCTTTTGACCTTTAGGAAACTGTAGCGTTCATATTACTCCTCATGCGCCTCAGCTCTGGCGATGGCTACTTTTATATAGCATTCTCATCTCCTCTTTCATAATTTCATTATTATCCGATTTTTCCTGCCATTGCTTAAACGCATCTGTCTTCTCTTTCAGAACCTTTTGCACATCTCCAATCCACCACCACACTTATCATACCTTTTCCTTTCGTTTCGCCTAATACATCCTTTGCCACAGCTCTAATCCATCCCGCCATTTCGATCCAACTATCGTTCAAAGATTTTTCTTCTACACTACCCATATTTATAATTTTAACTACCACTCTGTTTTTAAATTTACTCGCACATTCTTCCTTTTCTAACAAATACCATTTTATTTTAAGTTTTAAGACTAAGTGCTGATCTCTCTTTTTAAAGCTATTGGACATAGCCCAATCGAAGACTAGCGCGGCCTCCAGCATGGCCTCACCCTCATCATTACGGTGACCAAAACCCCAACCACCATGTACTCTTTCATAACCATCATTCATACATCCCACATGCCCATTAAAATCACCCCCACATATATCTACTCATTGTTCGGAACGTCCATCATCAATAATCTAAATCTTTCCAAAACTTCTCTTTCATCCTATCATCACACCCGGTTTAAGAAGCTATCACTACCCTTTTCACCATTTCTCATCAAGCATAATTCCAACACCATTCCTTTTTCCATTATACCCGCAATAACAAAACTTGTATCCTTCACCAATTTTTCACGTTTTTGGTCCCTTTTATTTCATCACCTGTAAACATGCTTCATTTATTCGTCGTATCTTCAACACATCCCCAATTTCTCTTTCTTTTCCAGTCATCGTACCAACATTCCAACTGCCAAACCTCAGTCTTACATCTCTTTGTTTCCGGGCTAGCTTGCGTAGCACCGATATTATCATACTGCAAAAATGATTGGCATAGTTTTATTAATTAATATTTATATCAACAAATAAGTAAGTAAGTGATAAAGTGTTTAAATATCCTGACAATTAAAGATTTAACATTGGGAAGGATATATTGGTAGATGACCTACACATGTATACGAGTTTATTGTAATTGACAGAAATAATAATTGCGTGCTTATTTATAGAACATAATATCAAATGTTATATACACACATCTAATGTCTAGGAAGTTAAAGTCTATTAAATATTGTAATTAAATGGATGTAGAAAGGCGTATTGCTGCCGGTAACAGAGTCAATGGTGCATTGACTGCATTGTTGAGACGGCAAAACGTCAGTATAGCTGCACGTTTGGCTGTACACAATGCAGTTTTGCTACCGACGCTGTTATACGGCAGCCAAACGTGGGTAACACAGAAGAAGAATGTAAGAAAGATGAATGCTGTGGAGATGCGATCTCTTCGCAGAATATGCGGAGTCAGTCTAGCTGATCGAATCCGCAATGAAGAGATCCACAGAATGGCAGGTAC
Source organism: Melinaea menophilus ssp. n. AW-2005 (assembly GCA_918358695.1). NCBI lineage: Eukaryota > Metazoa > Arthropoda > Insecta > Lepidoptera > Nymphalidae > Melinaea > Melinaea menophilus. Next base: position 15,657,546 of record OU911058.1, on the reverse strand, counting down.
TAGCGAAGATGTCACGGTGAGAATGAAGAAGAACGTGCTCAGGTGGTTTGGGCACGTTGAACGAATGAGTGATGAAAGAATGGTAAAAAAGATTTAAATGGGAAAAGTGAGCGGTAAGAGAGAAAGGGGGAGGCCTCGAGTGACCTTCGAAAACACAGTAGCTACGGTACTGGAGGAAGGTCACGTAAAAAGCATGACTGTGACCGAGGCGAAAGAGGTATGCAGAGACCGTAGCGTTTGGCGCTCCGTCGTCTCTGGCTACCCCGCAAGGGATATGGCGTGAAGGTAAATAAATAAATAAATATTGTAATTTAAATTTTAATGTCTATTTTCATCTTTAACATATCTGAACTGTGTTGTTTTATATCTTGTTGCGTGCTTGATTTCATATTCTTTAATTTCTCTATATTTTATTTCGCTATGAGACTCGTGGTGCCATCTACGGACGTTTGCTAGCGTTTTTAATGATCGAAAAATATTTGAATTACAAGATGTTGACTGCAATCTTCTTGTACTAACAAAAAAGGGAATTGTGTATATGTTTTCACGTGTCCATTGCCATTAAGGATATTATTTTAGCTGGTATATTATCTTCTGTATTCATTTAAATTTAAATATCAATAAATTGAGTATTAAATATTAAATTGGATATTTGATTTGAAGCGACTTGCTGATAACACAAATCACTAAATTGGTAAGGTTAGAGGAGGAATGCAGATTAACAACTCTGGTATGACAGTAAATTTGAATATCATCTGTATAAATGTGATAGAGAAAAGATATATATTGAATTATGGAATTAATGAAAATTTCTAAAAGGAAGGGAGATAAAACGCTGCCTTGAGGTACCCCAGCTGAGACATTGCACCAGGATGAGAAAGACTTATCCTGCCGAATGCGCTGTCGCCGGCCAGTGCGGTAACTTCAAAACCAGTGTATCACTGATGGAGATATGTTAAGAGTGCGTAACAGACTTAACAGAATATCGTAGTCAACAGAATTAAATGCATTGCTAAAATCTAGCAGGGTTAATACAGTCAACTGTTTATTATCCATTGCTAACGAACATCATCGGTGACCTTGACTAGTACTATGATCGGGACGGAACCCGGATTGTAAGGGACATAGCAAGTGATGATTGTTGATGAATGTGCTCAATTGCTGATATACTATTTTCTCAAGAATTTTGGAGTAGGGGTATCTACCCCTACTCCAAAATTGGATGGATTGGATGGATAGGACGAAAATCGACTATATGAAAGAATGAGAACTATTTCGGTATTGCAGTCACTTGAGCATGTTAACAAATACTAGGAACGTTACCATTGTAATGGTTTAGGATGTGACTTAGTATAACATCATCAAAAGTGTATATTGCACTGTAGTTACGAGGAAAGAAACGCGCTTGTTGCTTTAGTCTTGTATAGATTCTTATAACACACAAAATTTTTGTGAGCCGCATCAGTTTTACAAAACAAATTACACAAATGTCGTGTGGCCGCAAAGTACATATAAATGTACTGTAATCGAAATTAAGAATCATTTCTATACTAGTTTAGATGGAAGTATTATAGAATTTGAGTTGTTTATTGATAAAATAACGATATGAAAGAAGTCCGACAGTATCAAATAAAACAAACATTCAACATTAACACATTTTATTAAGCCCTAAGTGCCTTTACATATCATTCTTATCAAACATTTCTTTTACAGCAACTATTCCCTAGGTCTGATACAAACATGTAAACACCTATATGATTACCAATATTATATTTCGACCATGACTGAACACCAAGTCCCGGGGAAAGCAATCAATCATAAACCATACTAATCTCCAGTAAACACTTGTCACTGTGACATTAAACTGACGTAAATGACTCCATTGACATTACTTTTTTTTATTACATTGTTAAAGCAAAAGATCGTTAAGTGACAGAAATTTTGTTTATGAATCCCTATAGAAAATAGTCGAATGAATTAATATATAACAAATTATATATTAAGAATTTTTATTCTTCTTTAGAAATATTTTTTAACTACAAACGATATTCATAACCACTATAAGACCCGGAGAACCAACATCTTGTAAATGCATCGAAAACCTGACCTACTGAAGCTTCAATAATTTTACATTTAATTGACAACAAACATTAGTTTTAATTTATTTAAATAATATTCCAATAAAAATTTCACTTTAAACAAACAATGGCAGCTAGAAGCAAAATGATAAATAATCAAAATAAACTAACGAATGTTGTCAAACACACATTATTGTCTTATATATTAATATTATTGACAGATATATGAAAAAGCAACCTAAAAATAATCTCCATTTTGTTTTAATGAACGTCTAATTATTCAAATATCGAACGTCCCAGAAACATTCGATAATATTCATTCATTTATTTGAACGTATTCTTGTCAATATTTTAATAAATTTTTCAACCATAATTATTCAATTCTCATGTACTTTTAATGAACTTCCATTTTTAAATAATATATATATATTAAAAACCATAAATACATTATTGTCTGATTGTAAAGAAAATTAAAAAAAAACCAAAAAAAAAAATTCAAAACCTCTGTCTTTATTAAAACGTCTAATTGTAAAATTATCTAAATTAGCATCACAATAATTATTAGCGCAATTAATCAAATAAATCGCTTACAAATTAAATATTATAAACAAAAAGCAACAAAAAATTTTCTTTTAACGCTAAGCTTACAACGTCTATACGGTATGAGGTAAAAGAAAAGTGTTAACGACGTAGGAACTTAACGATATACGAAGCGAGACCGTCCATAATTGAGCGTGAATTAAATAAATACAGATAATTACAATAAAATATACGAACGAACCGAGTCAAAAGTTGAATTTAAAAACAATTTAATAATAAAAAATGTTTCATTAGAACATCACTGTCATTAGAACAGTACACTGAGATTTTTATATATATATATTGCACATTAAGGTAAATTTAAACAGACGGACAAAACACATGAATAATTTTTATAATTAATCATAGTTTGAACCAATTTACCAATCGATTTGATTTTAATCTCTTTACGAACATATAAATATATATTCAACACATTCGCGACCGCTGACGTCAATTCACGTCATTTCAAATTCTGTTCCTGGTTGCCGTTGACGTGAATTCACGTCACATCAAATCCTATACCCGGTTGCCGCAAACAAATTTTATACTTCTTATCCTCCCCTTGAGGATACAAGTTTGCGGCAACCAGCTTCAGAATTTCATAATATTATCCGGTACTTAGAATTGGAAACGTAGAAAATTAGCCGGACACGAATGTATTAATTATGAATATTTAGCGACTGTCGGTCATAAGTAACATTTTAAAAACCTTTTCAAATAAAAATGTTTACAAAATCTCAAAGTATATATTTCAACTGTGTATAGCAACGGTTTAGCGCTTAAACGAGAACTAAACGAACATACATACATCATAAAAATAAAAATGGCCGTCAAACGAATAAATATATAACAAAAAATTGTGTATAATGTAATAATAATAATAATAATCGAACATTACGAACACAGAATTAAATAATTAAGACTAGTATTTATAATAAATATATGAAGTTATCAAATATCAATACTGATAGGACGCAAGTGTTCAAGGTGTCAGAGATCGTTTCGCTCGACGGATCACCCTTGACCAAATACAAATAAACAGATTCATACCTTCGTTTACTATAATACTCACTAAAAGTTTTCACTATCAATATTTTATTTAATTTCACCAAATGAGAAAGCACTATCAGATCTCATATCATTTGTAGACGATTCAATACATTTATAAACGATTCAATACATTTACAAACGATTCAATACATTTATAAACGTTTCAATACATTTGCAAACGATTCAATACATTTACAAACGATTTTATACGTTTATAAACGCTTCAATACATTTATAAACGATTTAATACGTTTATAAACGATTAAATACATTTATAAACGATTCAATACATTTACAAACGATTCAATACATTTATAAACGTTTCAATACATTTGCAAACGATTCAATACATTTACAAACGATTTTATACGTTTATAAACGCTTCAATACATTTATAAACGATTCAATACGTTTATAAACGATTAAATACAATAATATACGCTTTAATACATTTACAAACGATTCAATACATTTACAAACGCTTTAATACATTTACAAACGATTCAATACATTTATAAACGATTCAATACATTTACAAAAGATTCAATACGTTTATAAACGCTTCAATACATTTACAAATGCTTCAATTCATTTACAAACGCTTCAATACATTTACAAACGATTCAATACATTTACAAACGATTCCATACATTTACAAATGCTTCAATACATTTACAAACGCTTCAATACGTTTATAAACGATTCAATACATTTATAAACGATTCAATACATTTACAAACGATTCAATACCTTTACAAACGATTCAATACATTTATAAACGATTCAATACATTTACAAACGCTTCAATACATTTACAAACGCTTCAATACATTTACAAACGATTCAATACATTTATAAACGCTTCAATACATTTACAAACGATTCAGTAACATGTAACCAATAATAGTCCGCGCGTAATTAGACCGGCGTGTAGTTCCCCGTCGGTTTGTAGAACAGCTGTCCGGTGAGGAGTCTGCGGACGATCTCCTTCAGCAACAGGCCCTTCTCCTTTTTGATCTTGACTAGGAAGCCCCTGTTCTCGTTGGCGCGGCGCGACAGATAGGGGAGCACCTCAAGCACGGGGCCGTAGGGGACGTACTTGTAGGCGGAGTACCCGGCCTGACCTGCAACACGGACAGATAGAAAGGGATTATTATATATTTGTTTAAAGTCACGAAGCCCGTCCGAGGTCCATGTCTATCCACTGACTCAGGGGGAAGGTATTGTATGTTTAAGGTCATGCAGCCTGTCCGAGGTTCGTGTCTATAACTCACCCAGGGGGAAAGTGATGTGGTCGCACATCCCGAGCAGCTGACCGAAGCACACCACCTTGTCCTCGGGCCCAATCCCGTGCTCCTTCATCAGCTGGATGGCGTAGCGGACGGTGTCCTCGTTGTGGGACGCCACCATTATACCCAGGCCTTCATTCTTATCCTTCTGTACGCATATCAATAACATAATAATATATTGTATTTTTGTGCATGTGGGAATTTGTAGAAATATCATTGTAAAATTTAATGACAGATTATCATATTAGAAAAGAAAGAGACAGAACGAGAATTAATTTGTTTAAAATAGCAAAATCTTCTGTAGGGTATTTGGGACCACTTCGCAAACGCAAAGAATTATCAGACAATGATTCATATATTTGAAGAGATTTGTTAAAGAGACGATTTCTTTCAATTTCTGCAGTTTGGAGTTTCTTTTTAATGCGAATGGGATTTTTTTATATACGCTTTTCTGTATTCACTGAGTAAACGATACTTTACAGTATATCACAATCAATGAATTATAATCTTAATATATGTTATAAAATAAAATTTGTATAAAATTATACTAAATTTTGTTTTGGAATATTTTTCGTTACAATATTGACATTTTTAACAGAAACAGGAGAGTTTTAAAGTAATACTAGTGTAATACCTTGACGCGGCTGAGTATCTCCTTGAGGCAGCGGTGGAATGAGGCGCTGGTGGCGTCCACGCTCTCGCAGGTCGGATCCTCGTAGCCCATGGCTGCAGCACGAGCTCGCTCCTAACACACATTTATCAGAACATATCTCAGATATAGATATCAAAAAATATTGTACACTACACTCCTTTAAACTTGTCAAATGCAAAATAATAAGCGAAGTAATTATATATAACATAATGTGCTTTTTTTTATACTTTAAAAGACAACGCGAAAAATTCACAAAAACAATAAAAAAAATAGATTCTATGCACAAAATCTGTGGCATTTATATTTAAATTTTCATGTTAACATGAAAATTTCATATAATTCCACATTTTATTTAAGGTGTTATTTAAAAGATTTGTAGACAATTTAGTGTTTGAAGCTTTATTCAGAATCTCTTAAGATATTTGTGTTCAGATATTTAAAAAATAGTCCTAGATGTGTAAATTTAAGTACTTCGTAGTTCTAGGTTAAGGAATAATAAATTCTTTAATTTTAATTTAAAAAATGCACCATTATTGACAATATTATAATAAAAATCTTAAAAATTAAGATTTAATTGTTCTCAATCTCAGATCCCCAAGTTAATTGTATTATTTCGAACTTATCCTTGATAATGTTTAGTTAAACTGTCTTCATGTAATAAAAATATTATTGTATGTGGTGATTTATCGATTTTTTTTTACTTATTTATAGAAGTACTGAATAACTACTGAATACTGAATAACATATTTGAAACGTGAACAAAAGTCCTTTACAGCAATAGATAAGTTGAAGTGAGGTAAGAGATCCTATGTAAGGAGGTTCCTCAAGGTTAAATTGTAGGCCCATTTCTCTTCCCTGTTTATATAAATGATTTAGCTAATTTTGTAGACAAACATAAAGAGATAGTATAGTTTGTTGATGATATTTCTTTGATATTAATGAAAAGTTACCTCGGGTTACAGTAAAGCGACCTTGTGTAACGTATGAAGATATAAAAAAGGCTGTATCTACAACAACATTACAAATAGATATAGAATAATAAAAAAGATAAAAACGAGCAAGATTGGAACCTACGACCTGTAGAAGTCCGTCTGGATCAGTGAAAACTGAACCATCGTATTAATTACCTTGATATATTGACATGTCCTTACCTGTTCGATGTAGGCCCCCCTCACTAGCTTGGCGCCCCAGTAGAAGTCCTGTCGCTGCGCTTGCTCCAGGTCTGTGACTATTTCGTTGTACGTGTTCTTGAGGTATGTCTGGTATGTGTTGAATACTAGGAACTTGTTCTGGAAGATATAGTATTATAGATATAGATTTGTAGAAAACAACAATATTTATTCATGATATCTCAATTAAATCTCTTCAGTATTCAGATATGGCTTCACAAATCTATAATAACATTATTTATTTGGGATTTACTTGTGTTTGTAACGAATTGCCTCAAAAACTACAAGACCGATTACAAAAATTCTTTTATTATTGAATACTACATTATCGCTGATCATTATAGGTTAAAATTTATTTCTAAAAAACTTAGACATGTGCCAAAAAACAGGTTACGTGAACCAAGTTGTAAAGAAAAAGCGACCTGAAAATTTCCTTTCTTCTTAAACGAAATGAATTACTAATAAATTGTTTTATTTGTGATATAATGTAATTACCCTTACGTAATCCCCTTGTGTAACGCAAAACAAATTATACAATTAATATCACCACCATACACCACCGGGATATGAGAGATGGAACATCACCAATGTGTTCTAAGTGTAACACCAACGGCATATGAGAGATGGAACATCACCAGTGTTCTAAGCGTAACACCACCGGGATGTGAGAGATGGAATATCACCAATGTGTTCTAAGCGTAACACCACCGGGATATGAGAGATGGAACATCACCAAAGTGTTCTAAGCGTAACACCACCGGGATATGAGAGATGGAATATCACCAATGTGTTCTAAGCGTAACACCACCGGGATATTAGAGATGTAATATCATTAACATGTTTTAAGCGTAACACCACCAGGATATGAGAGATGGAATATTACCAATGTGTTCTAAGATTAACACCATCGGGATATGAGAGATGGAATATCACCAATGTGTTCTAAGCGTAACACCACCGGGATATTAGAGATGTAATATCATTAATATGTTCTAAGCGTAACACCACCAGGATATGAGAGATGGAATATCACCAATGTGTTCTAAGATTAACACCATCGGGATATGAGAGATGGAATATCAACAATATGTTCTAAGATTAACACCATCGGGATATGAGAGATGGAATATCACCAATGTGTTCTAAGATTAACACCATCGGGATATGAGAGACGGAATATCACCAATGTGTTCTAAGATTAACACCATCGGGATATGAGAGATGGAATATCACCAATGTGTTCTAAGCGTAACACTGCCGGGATATGAGAGATGGAATATCACCAATGTGTTCTAAGCGTAACACCACCGGGATATGAGAGATGGAATATCACCAATGTGTTCTAAGATTAACACCATCGGGATATGAGAGATGGAATATCACCAATGTGTTCTAAGCGTAACACCACCGGGATATTAGAGATGTAATATCATTAATATGTTCTAAGCGTAACACCACCAGGATATGAGAGATGGAATATCACCAATGTGTTCTAAGATTAACACCATCGGGATATGAGAGATGGAATATCAACAATATGTTCTAAGATTAACACCATCGGGATATGAGAGATGGAATATCACCAATGTGTTCTAAGATTAACACCATCGGGATATGAGAGACGGAATATCACCAATGTGTTCTAAGATTAACACCATCGGGATATGAGAGATGGAATATCACCAATGTGTTCTAAGCGTAACACTGCCGGGATATGAGAGATGGAATATCACCAATGTGTTCTAAGCGTAACACCACCGGGATATGAGAGATGGAATATCACCAATGTGTTCTAAGATTAACACCATCGGGATATGAGAGATGGAATATCACCAATGTGTTCTAAGCGTAACACCACCGGGATATTAGAGATGTAATATCATTAATATGTTCTAAGCGTAACACCACCAGGATATGAGAGATGGAATATCACCAATGTGTTCTAAGATTAACACCATCGGGATATGAGAGATGGAATATCAACAATATGTTCTAAGATTAACACCATCGGGATATGAGAGATGGAATATCACCAATGTGTTCTAAGATTAACACCATCGGGATATGAGAGACGGAATATCACCAATGTGTTCTAAGATTAACACCATCGGGATATGAGAGATGGAATATCACCAATGTGTTCTAAGCGTAACACTGCCGGGATATGAGAGATGGAATATCACCAATGTGTTCTAAGCGTAACACCACCGGGATATGAGAGATGGAATATCACCAATGTGTTCTAAGCGTAACACCACCGGGATATGAGAGATGGAATATCACCAATGTGTTCTAAGATTAACACCATCGGGATATGAGAGATGGAAAATCATGAATACGTTCTGAGCCTCACCTTGTTGTATCTCCTCATCATCTCCAGACATATCCTGGATATGGCCGGCTGGAAGTACGTCTGCTCGGCGTCTATCATTATCCTCACGTCGTGTTCGTTTGCGACCTTGATGATGTTGTTCAACCTCCTGAGCATGTTCCTGAACATCTCCTCCTCCTTTGGTGATATTTGGGAGATCAGACGTCTCATCTGACCGCTCTTCGGGTCGGGGACCCTAAACGAGTCTGACAGACCCATGTCCTTGTCCAGGATGTTAGACCACGGGAACAGATGGACTATCCTGGAACAGGTGTTATAAAGGTCAGAGTGCCACGTATTTGCTTTGCTATCTTAGAACAAGTGTCATCAAGGTCACGGTGAACTTCGTTTGTTGAACTCATTTGAGCGGTAAAATGAAACTCATTTAAACAACGTATAGCTTATTTAAAATTAGCTCATACTAAATTTCTAAAGGTTAAAGGTCAAAAGGGTCAAGTTCAGTCAAACCTTACAATGCATCCTGAACCGGGCACGCTGAAATACACCACGTATTATATTGTATTGTACAACGTATATTGTAAAAGATAAATCGTGGTGTATTTATTATACATGTAAAGATATATTGTAAAAGATAAATTGTATATTTTTTTAAGTTTAGGGAAATTTTATCTTACCTTTTACAATTATAGACATTTCTTTAAAATTCAAATTATAACAAATATAGAATTTTTGTTATTGAAATATTCTGAATCAATTAAATTGCTTTTTTAAATAAGATTCAAGTATGTTGTAAATAATTAGTTACTTCTGTTAATGGCTTAGTTTTATTTTTTTTTCTCGGCATATTCGGTTTGCCAGGGACAAACCGAAATTACCTGATTTTTTTATGCAATTTTTTTTTTTATACAAATCGATGATATAAAATTAGTTATAATTAATTATTTTACATTATTATATTCATACAAAATCTTAATGTCGTGGAAAAATAAGCTTTAGGAATCCAGGATAGACATAGGACAAGAGAAGTCGGAAAAATTTGCCTATATTTTTTTTGTCGTACCTCAATCTGTCATGGTATGGGCATGTCATGAGGAGGGATGAAAGGCATGTAACCAGAGTTCTGGGTATGGAAGTGGGTGCAGACTGCAGAGGTAGAGAATGGCCGAAGAAAAGACAGATGGATGGAGAATATATGGAGAAGAAGAGTATGTACAGAGATGATGGCAGAATATGGAAGGAAAAAACACACTGCGGCGATCCCATGACGATTATGATGTTTTAGACAATGCGTAACGGGTAAGGGACTAAACGATACTATACCCCTCCTTGTCGGATGTGATGCTCCTCATGAAGTCCTGGACCTCGGGCCTGGCGCTGTGGTCGCCGAGGTACCGCTGTAGGTCCTCGATCGTCTTGTGGTGGGCGAGCACGTTCCCTGCTCCTCCCGCTATCTGCTGCATGTAGCTGCGGGCTCGCATTATCACCTCGGACAGCTGCAGCTGGAGAGGAGACGCAAGCAGGTTAACACTTGGACGTCTGATACTAATGTGTATTGAATAAAAAAAATTACCAGTAATTGAGGTCTGCCCAGAGCGGTAAGTTTAACCGCCATCAGTCCCGTGCTCTTGGTGATTTCTGGAAATGAAAATCCATCGGTAATAACTTGGAATTAAACGGTAATCATCGTAATGAAACTGTTATTATTAGGAATTAAACTATAATCGTTTGGAATTAAACGGTAATAATTCGAAATTAAACTATAATCTTTCGGAATAATTGATCAAATACCAGTATAAGTCTATAATATTAAGTATATTGGTCTCACTGGCGACGGTGTCGATGCTGTTCATGAAGGCCTCCATGTTCTTCTCGCAGGAGGCCTCGTTGAGATAGAAGTATGTCCTGGCGCTGGTGACCTTGTACCTCCGATCGGCGAAGCGCTGTTCCACGTGGTACTGCTTGAGCTGGCCCTCCTCCTGCTCGTCCCCGCAGGCAGAGATCGAGGCGCTGGAGACGAGACCGTTCACTTCAATCTCAATTAGGTAAACGACATTTTGTTCTTTGACAAACAAACTTACAGTAATACCGAAATATTTGCTGGTATAGAAATATTGTACATTGAAAAGTGGTCTCTAAGTATATCGATATTCGGTATATTTTAGACTACATTGATATATTTAGGCCGTTGGATTTGTTTTCGGTGTTTTTTAGTATATTTTTTTTAAGCTACATTTTTCATACTTTAAAAATATATATACTAATAATACTTTCGATATAAAAATTAAACTACTTTTATAAAAAAAAAATACTCAAATTAAGTTACTTTAAGTAAACTACTTTAAAATTTTATTTAACACACAGCGTTTATTAGAAATCAATAAAAGTAGGTCGCGCCATTTTCTTTTTATAACTAATTAACCGCAAGACAAACTAAGACACAAGGTTGCGGTGGCATTACGTCGAGTTTAGAGAGAAAAAATACGAAAAACTAAGTATTCGATCTAAAAGTGTATAAAAAAAACTACTTTAAGTGTAAGAGAGAGAGAAAAAAAAAAACTAAAAAGTAACGAAAAAATAAAACCCAGCAAAGACCAGATTCTGCAAGTCCCTTGTTCTTTTCAATATTTCCGTCAACCTTGAACTTGGGATGCAGCCTCTGAAATCGTTCATCGTTTGTGTGATGTTGAGAGAAAAAAAAACATTTTTTATTTTTCAAATTAAATTCAAATAATAAATGTACATATAGGATTCAATAAAGATGTCGTAGTTACATAATATATATTAAAAAAAAAAAAAAAAAAAAAAACAATGGCAAATAAAATGTTAACATCAGAGAGCAATAATACTCGAACATTCCATGTCACGACAAATCAAATAGTTTTTCATAATATTCACATTCAACGATTTTAAACCTTATTACGTACAACATAAGGACTATTCAAGAAATTCAGCGGTTGATGGATCTTTGATGGCTTTGAGAACAATGGGAAAATTGGAAATGAGGGCATATCTGTCCCTTTCTATCTTATTGTAAACACTATATCCATCTCTCACGCAATGACGTACCAAGCTCGTTACATACGTAATCTGTTTGAGTACATTACACGTATGGATTTTTAGCAACTGTAATTATATTGAATTGTTATATTGAAAAGTTTTGTTTATTTTGCATTATAATAGACTGAAAAAAAATAAATTCACGAGAAAGAAATAATAGAAATAATACACACAAATAAAGTAATAAAAATGGTCGCCATTTAAAAAATATCTCTAGGAATCGCATCGTAAGGTTACATTTTATATGTACAGTAAATATAACCTTAACATCAAACAACAACAAACGGCCCCTATCGTATTATGGGAAACGAATTATTCGAATACTTTCATGTGATTAAAAATAAACCATTTATTTCACAAGTAAAAAAAACTCTAGATTTCATTGTTAGATATCTCGATAGCTTTCGATTAGAAATAGCATTATATACTAGTAGATACATTAAATAAATACGGTATTAGAGTTACCAATTCTGAATTAATGAAGTTAATACAAAGATAAAGAGATTTAGAATGTTTAAAACACTCTAATACAATAAAGGTATTCAAATAAAAATTATGGCATTCCTCAAGGGTCTATACTTGGTTTAAAAAATTTTGTAATATATAACAATGACTTCTAATAAAGAAATGTTATCTTTGTGGATGACTTGTAATTTAAGTCAAAGGGAAATTTCATATATTTTATGAAATTAAAAAATAACAAACGTGTATACCAATAAATCAGATTTCAAAGCATTCTTCTTTTTCACCTTACGTATATAAAAATGATGGCTCTGATAAGATTTTTCATTTAAAACAAAGGAAATATTTAACTCCACAGTAAATTATACGTTTCTGTCAATTATTTTTGTAATTACCTGACTTCTCGCTTCTCAGCCTCCTCTTGAGATAGATCTTCCTCCACTGAGTAATCGAGGATAGGCTTGACACCGAACGAACGAAGTCTGGAAATATATATATATAATAATATATAACTTAAGAATAAAATATTAATAACATAGATGAACAGATTTTGGTAGGACGAATCATTCCAAATAAAATAGTTATCCAGAGTTCTACATGGCAATTATTTGCCAAAAAGAAATATATTTATACAAATAGACAGACAGATATTCAAATATATATAAGTCCCTGTTTTTACGTTGGTATTTTAAAAACATTTTATTTGGTCAAACCACGATAGAATTCCTCGAACTAAAACCAAAAAACAATTCTAGACAATGACGTGACAGACGTGACAGACGTGGTATTTGACCTGTGATACCAGGAAAATAGTTTTGTAGACATAACATTTTGTTAAATCTCAAATTTAAATTCAAAATTTCGCTTTACAGGCAGACATTCACATGCACTTTTGAATCGTCAATCATTACAATAGAAAATGTCAGTTTAGACAGTCCGTGAGTAAGTTACTACCTGTGAATGCTGCTCTGCTGAAGAACCGTACAGAAACTTAACAGTCTTTTTAAAAGAAATTTACCAATGTTAGATGTATATTATAAAATGAAAATTGCAAATGATTCAACGACCTAAGTTCCACACATTTCGATCGACTAAAATTTGAACGTTATAAAAAGATTTATTTAATAATACACTTAATTGTACATTTATAACTATTATAATAAAATAAATTTCTAAGATCTCTTTTGGAACTTTATTATATATGTGTATATACTCAAGCCCATGAAGGATTTGTTACATTTTTAGAAGACGAAATTTAGGCGTTACGAGTTTGTTGTTTATAAAGAATGAAATGATCAAAATACCTGTCCAAGGTCGGCTGAATCTTCACCGGATCCTCACCAGCGACGAACTGGCCGTAAAACGTGGCCTTCATGATAACCTCGAAGAGCCTCTGACCAACGAGCTGGCGGAGCCTCTTCATCAGCTGTGAACCAAAATCATCCATCAATAGATTGTGATCACTTGTGTACGTCAAATGAGAGTGTCAGGAAGACCTATTTTGAAATAAGCCCTTCTGTAAACACTCTCAAAAACAAACTCGGCCAGTTTTTTATTGTGATTACAAACGTCATTATTTTTAATGGCGCAGATATTGTAACTACGTATTAATTTGTTTTTAAAATAGTGTGTCAGTGTCGAATACACCAAAACTGGTTTATTATCATGGAGCAACCATTCATTACATCTCTTATAACAATGTCGTTCGCATTGACATTGGGTTTGGTCAAGGACGTACAAATATACAATATTGTTATGCGGTTATTTTATTATTGAATTTACCATAAGCTAGGTCTGCTAGTATCATAGTGAGAAGGTTGTTGTTAAGCTGTTAGCAGGCATGTGATTGATGGACTAACTTAACTTTGTTTTTTTATGTTGGAAGAATCCATTACAAATACCCACCGTTTAAGTTGATGACCGGTATTATGTAGGACTACCGGGTAGCATAGAGGACGCTGCCATTTTTAGAAATATCCATTAAAAACCAATGGTTGCCTTGAATGCCTTAACGGGATGCTATGAGATCGCTTTTGCTCTCATTGTGTCTTCCCCATACAAGGGTGCACCGGGAGGATGCAACTGCAGCCCCATAGCGACCTGTAGCAACTGAGAGGAGTCACCCTCCTCCCCACTAAGCCCAGGGAGGGAGGCGTCGGACAACCTAACCTACCCTAACCTTGAACTGGCTATTTTCGGGGTCAAATATCTTAAAATTGGATGTTCAAATGGACCAATTATTCGTATTAAGGTCTATCGCCCACTCCAGCCAGATAAACAACTGTTATATATATTCGTTATCATTTTTAATACAAATATATATATATACATAAGGAAAACCATATATTGTCCATAATAAGTTATTAATTTTCCTGTATTGGGTGAGCAATTTCATTATTAGGTCCGTTTTTTTACCAAACATTGTTTTAAATTAGTTAAGGGTGTCCATATCATTTTTAAATTAAAGACGAATTCTAAAATTTATTGTCCAATAATGCTTTTAGGAATAAAAAAAATATATTTAAAATAAAAATTCTTTAGTAATTGATTGATACATATGACCACAGTCTAACAAAAGATATAATAAAAAATATAACGTTTTAATAAATAATACAATTAATCTATACATACAAAACTATACTACACCATCGAATTTTACTTAATGTGAATAGAAAACTAATTCTATTAAAAAAGGAAAAAAGAAGGAGTATGAAAGGCTGGAACGGTAAGAGTTTTATGTACAAATGTGGATGGTTATAAGAGAGAAGGAGAGAAGACCGAGAAAGACTTGGATGAAAGATGGATGGAAGTTTGATGGAAGACTGATAAAAGACATGCCCGGAAAACACGGATGGAAGATGGATGGAAAACATGGATGAAAGATTGATGAAATTATAGATGGAGGATTACAGAAAGATTGATAAGGACATGTATAGAAGATTGATGTAGATATGGATGGAAGACTGATGGAAGGCATGGATGGAAGTCACGGATAGAAGATTAATGGAAGACATAGATGGAAAATTGACGGAAGATGGATGGAACAATGATCCACTAACGAACAGAATAAAGTAGAAGAAATTAACATAAAATACCAATATTTCTGGAACTGCTATTATAAATAACCAATTAATATCTTGAGACGGAGCCGAGACAGAGATAGTCTGATATAATATATATTTAGAACACTTTCAATCGCGATAGACAAGCCAAGACGAGCCGAGCTGTTTAAATTTCAGTTCAATGCACTTTTGGAAGCAAATTTTACATATTTCTTAATATTTTCTATTCGTTTCGACATAGAAGGAATAGTTATTAGTTAGACAATGGTGCAATGCTTACAAGGAAGTAGCTAGACAACGGAACTTCCCATCTATATTAAGGTTAATGTTTTTCTTATCCGACTTATATTTATTTGTAATTACAATCTAATCGAAAGAATAAAAACATTTCATGAATATATATACCGCCAAAAATATACCGCCAAAATCAACAAATTTTCCAAATTATAAATTGTAGGTTTTCACCGTCAGTTATTAAATTTCATGTTTATAAATTTTACTTATTCTGTGAAAAGGGAAAAATTAAATACTTTTAAATAAAAAAAATAACATAAAAAAATAATCGATCGACAAACAGACATTAAGTAGACAATTAGATATACATAGTTCGTTAGATAAAGAGTCAGTCGGTGATACAAATAATCTAATCTATGTATCTATAGATAATTGAATTATATAATAATAAAGATGAGATTAAATGATATGAAGTTAGTTGACTTGTAGTAGCGAATTATTATCTCTTATTATTACATGAATGACCGATTAAGATAATATTTTTTTTTATTAACACTAAACCTACCGACAATTCTGTATACCTGTTCCTACCGCACGCCGTCAAATTGACCGGTAATTAAAAGTTATTTTATTATATAATTAAAAGTAAAGAGTGTAGAAAATATAATGTGCATATTCTAAGAATTGTCATGTAGTTTGATAACGATATTATAACGTTTAAAAATGTGTAAGTTTTACAAAAGTTTAAGAACGGTCAATTTGACCGGTACTTGGTAGGTTTAGTGTTAAATTACCGAAATATCAAAGTTCTTCGTTCTATTATATTTAAAATAAAAATATTCATATAATATTAGACAGTTACCTATTAAAACTGGTTTAGCAGTATCGGAGATTAGCCGTAACAAACGGACGGACAGAAAAAAAAATTAAGTACTATATATTTTCATGTGCATTTACTCTGATGTTAATTTGTAATAACGGACGGACACTTCGATGCTATATATATATATGATATATATATATATATATATGTATGTATGTCCTGTCTATACTCTAATGCATGGTAACAGTAGTGACTAAGTCTTGCATAACCGGTATTTGGCATTTGAAGAGTTTCTAAAAGAATTGATAGACGACTGCCAAAAAATATGAACGAGAAATTTTAAGAAATGTCTGCCGACTCTGCCAAATGTATTGAATAATTTATTATTTTTTGGTATTATTTAAAAATTAAAATTGTTATTATGATTCATTCTAAGGGTACAGATTGATGGACGATATATGTGATTATGTATATATATATATATATATATATATATATATATATATATATTAGAGATATACCACTCACTGCCTCATCACGAAATCTCCGAAACTATCTGTTCGATTAACTTAACATTTTACATAGTTACTTCTTTTGTGACGTAGACGTCCATTAAAGACGGATTTTACGGAATTCCTATCTCAACGGATTTTAACTTTTTGCATTTCGCCAAGTTTTGAACGGGAGGGAATAAGAATATATATATATATATATAATAGAAATACCGTATTACGAGGGCCAAACTGAAAGTTTTTAGAACTGGCCACTTAAAAGCATTATATTAAAAAAAATAGTTTAAATTTTGAAAATAGAACTCTACCAATATTATTGAGTGTACATTTCATTCATTTGTCATTTGTTTTACGATTTGGCGGCAAATTGAAAATTGTCTGTGCACGTCAGAATAAATTTAAGCCGAGAAAATTTTCGTGCAATGATTTTTTATGACTTTCGATGTCATTTAAGTCAACAAGAAAGTTATGATAGACTTCGATTGGCTTTTCACGATGAAGCCCCATCTCGTGCCACAGTTTACAACTGGTTTAAAGAATTCAAACGTGGTCGAACTAATCTCACCGATGATTTGCGTGAGGGACGGCCTTCTACAGCGACGACTGAAGATAACATCAGTGTTGTGCGGCGTATGATAGAGACTGACAAAAGAGTGACCTATCAGCAGATTCGGACAAGTCTAGGCATAGGTATGAGTCAAGTGCACAAAATCCTCCATGAACATTTAGCGGTCAGGAAGCTTTGTGCCCGCTGGATACCGCATAATTTGACCGAGGCTCAAAAACTCCGCCGTGTTGATTGGTGCCGAGAAATGGTCCAAAAATTTAACGGAGGTGACTCAAATGCTGTGTTCGACATACTAACGGGTGACGAAAGCTGGATTTACTGTTATGATCCGGAAACCAAAAGACAGTCTGCTCAGTGGGTGTTTAATAATAACTTCGAGGAAAACGTTTTATAGACGCCGAAGAAGCAGTGGCTGCGTTTCAAAACGCCGTCGAAGAGACCCCTAAGGCCGAGTGGGCAAGGTGCTTTTCTCAATGGTTCCATCGAATGCAGCGATGTATTGATGTAAATGGACGCTATTTTGAAAAGTTACAATAAAACTAATAACTTGCTAGAATGCTTAGTTTTTGATTTGCTAAGAACTTTCAGTTTGACCCTCGTATATGTAGGAATTGTTGATAGTGCGTCTGTTCTATTAAATTTTGTCAAATGTCAATGTCAAAAAAAATAATCTAAAATAGCAGTGTTTGTAAAAGTTGTTAAAGTTACAAAGTATTTTCGTAACAAACAAACAAACAAATATTTATTTTAACGGCGATACTAATTATAATCGGCTACCCCGAATTTGATAGGGTTTGGGAGATTATAACAGTTTTTAAAATGAGAAAGAATATATATAGTTATTTTGACACAAACCTCAATCTCTAAATCTGATTAAATCTATCAGAAAGGGTATTTATTTCTTTACTAATTATAAAATATACGAGGAAAAAGTTTTTTTTATACATTCCCCTTAAAAACAGCATATTGCCAAGTCATCCCTACAGGGCGGTGCTGTGACAAATTTTACATCCATTTACCTCAAGTACTTTGTATGGAATAAATGTATGTATGAATTATTATTTACTAAACTAATTACTACACGTGTGTGTGTGTGTGTGTGTGTGCGTGTGTGTGTGCGTGTGCGTGTGCGTGTGCGTGTGCGTGTGCGTGTGCGTGTGCGTGTGCGTGTGCGTGTGCGTGTGCGTGTGCGTGTGCGTGTGCGTGTGCGTGTGCGTGTGCGTGTGCGTGTGCGAGTGTGTGTGTGTGTGTGTATAATGATTTATATTTTTGGACCTTTCTTTTTTTACTTCTAATTAAAATCTCGCGATATGTTTCCGAGAATTTTATCTTTGTTATAAATAAACATACATACATATATACATATAAAAATATATACATACATATATTACAAGTAAAAAAGGCTTCAGAGATAAAAAAAAACAGACACGAAAAAAAAAACATTCAACCGCCGGCTAACGGAACACAGTTACTAGATTTTACTATAAAATAACTCTTATACCATTAGGTCTAAATTCCTTTGTATATATTCGTTTTATAATATTTTAAGATATGTTTTTTCTTTTTATAAATATATTAATATTAATTTAAATAATAATTGTTAAAAAGTTATGAGATCAAAAAAGATGGCTCTATCGAAGTTAGTGTCATAAGATTAAAAATATTTTGAATTTTTTGACCTTAAAAAAATATATCAAATTTTCAATTAAATTGATACAATAACATGCAATAGTTTTATTTTTAAATATTCTGCTAATATCTCATACCAGTCCAAGCACGGAGCAAGGTCGATGAACTCTCATTACCAAAAAAAAATGTAGTTCAAACTAACGTTCACCAAATCATTTTATGTCAATTAGTATTTAGTTAGAAATGGCAGACGGAGGACGTATTTTATATATTTAGATTTCATCTATATCTATAGTTAGATTAGCTATAGATTTAGAAATAAAATTACTATAAATTAGATGCATTTTCGAAGCCAATAAACGATCTGTAAAAATGTAAACTTCGGATCGATTATTAATTCTGAACGTAGATAGTAGTTAAAAAAATAGAAATAAATAAAAAAATAAGCAATAAGGCCCAAGAGAGATTTAAAAATGGCCGTCACGACAAAATAATCGTATGATTGTCGTATAACGATAATGTAAATTATATTTTAACTATATGATATATCAACTGGTTATATTTGGTTGTATGTTTGTTTAATACCAGATTTTATTATATATATTAGTTTCCAGTTATATCTGCCTGTCTGTTGATTTTCTTGGATAAAGCTGATATAAAAATATGTAAGTTTCATGGAAATGTAAACTGAGTTTGAAGATTTCTTTAGTAATTAAAATTATACAAATTGACAAAAAAATAAAATGCACCAAAAGTTGTTTATAATATTTTTTTGGCAATTCGCATTATACAAATTCACCAAAAAATATACAAGTTTACCAAAAAAGAAAAGATTTTATAAGATTTTTTGTGGACAACCACATTGAAAGTTCTGTTAAAATAGGTCCAGGCGTTTCAGAGATTATCCGGAACAAACGGGCAGACAGACAGTTATTTTTATGTATTTACCGTATATACTTTCATATGCATTTAGTGAAAAGCTGTAATTTGGAATTACAAACGGACACATCGACTTTATTTATATATATATATATACATATCAATGTGTTATCAATTTGTATGTATGTATGTTGTATTTTATTGTATGGTGATCTGATAAATTTTGAAACAGGTTTCTTTACTGTACTAGTATTTATTATATATATATCTATATATATATATAAATATATATATATATATATATATATATATATATATATATATATATATATATATATATATATATATATAAAATCAGTTTGTCTCTCTGTGACCTCCATTTTTTTCTTAAAAAAAAAATTTCAACGAAATTCGGGTACACTTGTTAACTAAAATTCCACTATCTTATCTCTTATCTATTCTAAGACTATATCTACGTAACGGTAGTGAGAGATAATAATCAGTTATATCTAACTATGAATCAGGTTTAATGTAAATATTTGGTCTTCTGTCTAATCTAAGTATAGATTGTCTGGGTTTTGAGATGAAAAAAAATTGACAAAATTTTAATATTCATATATATATATATATTTAATGATTTAATGATTTGATGATATGATGAGATAAGATAAGATTGGATTGGATTGGATTGGATTGGATTGGATTGGATTGGATGTGATGACATGGGATGGTATGTTAATAGTCAAATCCATCTAAATCAAGGTTACGAATGCTCACCTTGGACGGCTTCATACGTAAGATGACATCTTATTTTAATTATATAAAAAAAAACATTTCCTGTATTATAAAGAACTATAATAGAAAGATAATAGTCGACATTGTGAGTTAGTTAGTTTAATAAGATATAATATATTAATTATTATTGACGTGGTTCCTTCCTGCATTTTTTTGGTACAAAGCTTACTTGAATTTTAATATTTTCACACAACTTTGAATTAATAATCAAAAATAACAGGAAAGATTATTAAAAAAGTTTCTTGCGTTTGGAACCATATAAATATATAATATATATATACTAGCTTATTCCCTCCCGCTTCGCTGGGCACACTATTAATTTGTATGTGAACATAGGTTGCTATGGTAACCGTTGTCATCGTAACCGTTGCTATAGTAACTCTTACCCCCGCGCTAAGTGTATAGCTCCTACAGGTTTAAAACTTCCGTCTTAGTGGACGTCTACGTCACAAAATAAGTAACTATGTAAAATGTAAAGTTGATCGGACAGATAGTTTCGGTGATTTCGTGATGAGTCAGTGAGTGGTAAATTGCTTATTATTATATATTAATTAATATAATTATAAATATTAAGTTGAGGCACAAACTATTTAATTTTGATGTTTCACAAAAAAAAACAACTATCATCGTATGACGTCTGTGTGTTTTAAAAATATTTATCCTTAAAATTAATTAATATTTTGAAATAAGGATAAAATAACACAAATACCACAAAATTTATATAAAATTTATATTTTCCTGAAACTAAATGTTAAAGTCATGTTTCTTTATTTGTTTGTTCGTTTAGAAGTGCGTACCTCTAAAACTATGATTTTATTTGATTTTTTTCATTTGTTAACTCTATAAGAACATAGCACAATAGGATTCTAGGAAGTTATATAAAAAGTGTTTAAAATAATGCAGTGTATAGTTATGAACTGATACTTAGAATTGTACCGGACGGAGTCGAGCGCTACCACTAGTATTAAAATATTATAAACATAATTAATGTTAATTTTAAATAAAATATATCTAACAGTTACTTTATACTAGGGGCGCCAACAGATCCTCAATTTTGACTCGCTGCGCTCGCGAACTCTCGGGTGCCGTTTGCATATTGAGCGAAGCGAGCCCAGTGTAATGACCCATCGTTTCCCATTGACTTCAATGGGATATCATTTTTTTTACGATTATTCTTCAACGACATGACATTTTTCAATTTTGTTTTTAAGCCGTCACCTAATCTTTTTGATTGCACAATTTCATAATTTTCCGTCAAGTAGTTTTTGAGCCTATTCGTGACAAAGAATGTGAAAAAGTCTCCAGTAGAACGCTCCGCTCGCTTCAAGTTATATAGCTCGATAATTTGGAAATATGTAAAAAATTAGGATAGCCCCATCGCAAGATAGGTATCCCTATCCCGTTTAAAACCAAAATCTCTCGCTTCATATTAAAAAATCCACGTTTCGGATTTCGGATCGCCACATACCATGTGGTCTCAAGAATTACATTTATTACCTAAAAATATATATTATTATAATATTGTGTAGCCGTTTAAAAAAATAAAAATTATTAAAAAAAATTAAGAAATGTCGAAACGGGAAAAAAATGTTCGTAATTTTTTTTAGCAAAACCAGTTAAAATCAATTTTAATTAGTTTTTTTGTTTAAAATTATAATAATTTACAACTAAATGTAAAGATTTATTAACAATATTGCCTAGTCACAATTACGTAATTTAAGTTTTTTTTCAATAATTATTCATATTTTAGTTTCTTTCATAAGTTTTAAGTAGTTGTGTGACAATGGTCCACTAAATCTCTTTACAAACGTCCTTACAAATAAGTGCGTTCATTATAACTAATGTTTTTGTTAACATAATTAGTATTCAAATACTATATTTCGGTACTTAAAAATAATTGGGCATAACCAAAATTTTTAGACTGAAAAAAATATTTATACATTCCGTAAAATATAGACAAAGTATTTATACAGTCTGTAAAATTTATAAGTAAATATTTCAATTTATACATTTTTTTGCAATTATATTTTGGGGGTAAAATATATTTCTTTCTATTTCAATTTTCTTTACATTTCATAAATCTTTCGATAATTTAATTTGTGCCTATATGCAATTATAATTTTTATATCCTTAAGAGGCGCATGCGCCCCACTAGCCTGCCGAAAATCTTATTCTTTCATTCCTTTCATTGATTCAGAGTGCTCATATTGCTATTAACTTCACAACTTCAAGGACGGAAATAATTCACAAGTAGAACGACCACTAACTCAACTTAAGGATGCTCTGACGTAACGAGTCTTAAAACCAGTGTTTTCCAACGTAAATCAATTTAACACAGGTTATATAAATTCCTCGGCACACGTGCTAAGTGTACAATTTCATTTCAATTCTTTATATCATAATACAGATGCCGAATTGAATTCAAGGACCACCTCTCAGTTAATTTTAGTAATACGTAGCCGCATTGTTAGCCGGTACCCTCTAGCCAGTAGCCACGTTACATAAGACATCAGCTGTATATCGATTCACTCACCATGTCATTGTTCTCGACAACCCAATTGATCGAGCATATTTGGTAGACGAGGTACGCCCGGACCAGTTCGCTAGTTTTCTTGCTTTTGAAGGCATCTCTAGGGCTGTTGAAGGATAAATCGAGTTCGTCGCGGGACGGCGTTGAGAGCACTCGGACGCCTCGGGGCGCGTTTATAGCCAGCCGACGTAGCAGAGCCATTTTAAAAGCCCCGCACACTGTTCACTCGGTTTACACGCGTTTACCCGCCGCCGTTGCTCACTGACAATTGCCTGACACTGAAAACTGACGTGCCGGCGCTCGATACCGCAACTAAATGCGCGCGCAGTCGTTCCAATTATAAATCTCACGGAGGTGTGTCTCGTATTCGCTTTGTGATTGGTGAATTTTTTGCCGGTCAAAACGCGTAACCGGTTTTCCTTGCAAACGTCATTTTATAAACGACAATATAAAATCGATTCCATACATCGTCTGCGTATTAATATAATTTCAATAATAACCATCGCTTCTTTAGTTTCATACTTAGAAATGTGAAGTCAAATAACGTGGGTAAAATTTTCAATGGACGCATTCTTGATATTTAGAAACATTCGTTACGCAACTATGAAAATGTCGGATTGTTACGTTTCCTTTATAAATAAAATAAGAAATCCTTGACTTAGACACCGATTAAGTTTATCAAGATAGGTCATGGAAAGAGTAGAATACCATAAATCTAGTATATTAACTATTAACAGTGCCCATTAATATTAATAAGAGCGTCTGTGTTAAATTCGAAAATGTGATCTATTTCAATTTGTTGCTACCTCCTTGTCGCACAGAAATGATTGATTATACACCTATGCATTATTATCTGAAAAAAAAATATTATATAAGTAACGATAAATTAATTGAAGGAAAATAACCTATAAAGATTAATAAATTCCTAAAGAACTCTAAACAAAAAAAGAAAAATTATTTTTAAAAATAGTTTTACTTTGTATATATTTTTATACTAAGTTGCGAGATAAAATTTTAGAACGTTTAAAAAACGTAAGACATGTTTAACGTTCATTTCCATGTTGTCATGTGATTTTTCCACCTTGAAACAACAATGTTTGAATACTATGGTTATTATACATACGTACTGAAATACAAAGAAGTTATCGTTAACATTTTTTATCTGCAATTTGACAGAATAAATAATATAATGTTTTACAAAAACTTTTTATCACAATTATTGTAATAAATATCTAGATATAATAATATTTTTTATTATAAACAACACTTCAGAATGATGAGTGTTTCATTGAACACTTTCTAAACGTATTATCCCATTGATAATACTAGTCATCGTATATTTATTAATTATATATATATATATATATATCTTGAAAGATTTACCTCTTAATACAATAATAAAAAAAATAGTGACGAGTCTAAACGTAGGTTTGAAATATTTTATAATATTCGTTCAGTACATGACACATCTAAAAACAATAGTTCAAAATTTTATGAATTTGTATTAATGTGGGAACAGGTGATATTTAATGTACCGCCATTTTCAAAGTAAAAAACAAGAAATTTTATGTCATTTTTAAATAATTTGTAAAATATTCAGCTTCTCGTTAGTGTAAATATTTTTTGAACGACAGGAATCACTTAAATATCTAAGTTTAATATATATCGTCTGTTATTACGTAAAAATTTTAGTCATGATTAATCAAGTAGGTAGCATATTTTATAAATACTTCATATTTCGAGTGCACAAGTATATCAGCAACGAGGAAAAATGTATTACAAATTATGGGATATTTATTGAAAAGTTTATAATTTTATGTCGAGTGGTAACCACTTAGTTCAAACGGACTACTAATTACTAATAAGATAACACTTGATCAAAAACAAGTACTTGTGTGTATCAAATTCTACAAATTCAAAGGTTACAATTTTCCCTAACATACAAGCTGTTACTGCGACTTCGTTCGCGTTATTTCAAAATATATAACCAAAATACTAGAGAAAAATTTAAGTTTTTATGTAAGTACTATATAACTTTCATATATTAGTAAGAAGCTGTTACAAACAGACACTTCAATTTCATATAGTAGATACTACCGACATAGTTACAGCTAACAATACATATTCATGGTATATTGTTTCAGTAAAACAATGATCTGATCTTAACGAGACGTGTCCGAGGCTTACCTTGAACAATCCCAAGGTAACAACATTAAAAGAAAATAAAACAACTAATGTGTATAATAATTTTATTTTAAAAATACTTTTGAGTTAACTAATTAAATTGCGGCACTACTTCCAGATATTTCCATTTACACATCCATACATACTATTAAAAGATAGCAACTAAATAAAGAATGAAAAAAAAAAAACATTTTGAAAAGTTATTTATACAAATATAAATACATAATTATGTAATAAATAACTCTGCAACTTAATTCATATAATGCAATATTGCAATACAAAAAAATATTAAGTAAATGGTATAGTACTAAATATTTTCTGAGCTATACCGATATAACCAAATATTGTCAGAGCTTGCAGTGATGTTTACTTCAAGCTCTCTCTTTAAGCTGTATATATAAAAAAACTCAAACTAACAAAGAAATCTTAAAAAACCGTCTCAAAATGTGTTCAATATAATTTTTAAAGCAATTATTCATGTATTTCTCTAATTGTTACTAATAAACTACTAATAAAACTACTCTTAACGAGATACACATCTGATACTAAACGGCATAACCATCTGTAATATCCGTAATATCTGTAATTTAATATTAATTACAAAACCAATCTTTTGGCCGGGTATAAAAATATATTACAAGCGTTTAAATAATAATGAAAACACATTATATAAGTGAATAGCATCTTTTCTTACACTAATATACATATTTTGTAATATGTAAAATGACTAATATAAAGCGACCACTATAATAAGGCACCGGCTGGTCAATACGTGACACAAACAATGGGACCGGATTAAAGTGGTCGTTGTATGGTAAAACAAACATACAAATATCGTACACTTATATCTATAACTAATATGTACATTCTTTTATATATATATTTTATGATAATGTGATTGTCCGTTAGTTGTTAGTCGTACATATACAACACTTAGTACAAATTGTATACTTGAATGAAATATTTTTTACATTCGGTGATCATTTATATAAAAAAAAGCAAAGTAAATAATAAAAAATGTCCAAATTTTTTTCTTTTTTAATATATAAATTTTAATTTTAAACCAAAAAAATATTTAATAAATTTCTGAGATTCAGAAATAAATATTTAAGGCATTTTATAATATTGCAAATAAAAATGATTTTTTTTTTACATATATATATATATATTTCTGATACATATGAAATTAAATGAAAATTACATTCGTTTTAAGAATTCCATTTCCACATTAAAATGTCTTGACACTTTTGAATCTACTATCAGACACTCACTTGCATTTATATACAAAGCCGTCACCGATCTCACCATCCTGTACAAAAATAAAGGACACGCGTCGCTTACAACATAATATATTATATTAATTATATATTTATATATACAATAGCTAGAAAACTTACAATTTAAACGTATTGGTGTCATATTATTGATACACTAAAAAATATACTCCATAAAAACCTACAGTATAAAATTTATTACCGACATAATATTACAACATATATTCTGCTATTAAATGAAAAAAATGTATTACACACGCATCTTACTTACTGTTACATTTATTTTCATAATTATTGTATTAATTAATAATAGGCACAAAATGAACAATTATGCCCGTATATAAAAGCATTCACTACAACTATGTAAAACGAGCGAGGGTTTTAGTCCTACAGTTCATGTATCCTTAGAATTTGAATACCGGCTACATTTTAAAAATATCACTTAAATTAGGGACACGTTACATTTATTTATATAATATAATAGTCCCTTTAAATTTTATTCATCATTTATATTTCAACACGTACTCAATGTAATTAGTTATGGGCCATTATAATATTTATAAACTAAATAAAGCCCATTAGAACATCACTAGAACTAGAGTTGCGCACGTGTTATAATATCAACGATAAAAAAAAAAACTAAATTATGATAATAATTATTAAAAAAAAACAAAAAAACCCCACGATAAGACAAAGCTGCCGATTTATAAACGAACAATAAATGCATACGTCTCGTACGACATTCAACATCACTAAAACGTATATATCTGATACAAGAAATTTATTTTTTTGCAAAATATCTATATATAAAAAAAAAACCTTACACACAAATGGACTACGCAATAAATATATGTATATAATAATCTGGAATACAAACTAATTAGGGAATTCTAACCCGCTCTCTCTACGTGTACGATACAATGTTAATTTCGACGCACCGATCTAATATTAGTAGGAAATCAAGCGAGGCCGCCTGCTAACGCTAGTGTAGTGTAACCTCCGTCGAAGCACTTTCTAGAGGTGTGTCCGCACGAGTACCGGGTGTCCGTGTTATTGTCCGTTCGATGCACTCGCCGGGCACGTACTGTGGAGTACATGGAGTACCTGGAGTACCTGCAGGAAACGAGTATCGGTATTGAATTAATATTGACATACGTGAATGTTCGTGGGTCCGTGTGTGCGTGTACGCATGTGCGTGTGAGTGCGTATGTATTTGTGCTTGCGTGAATGCGCACGTGTGTATTGCGCGTTTACGTGTCTATGGTATGTGCGTACCTATTCGTCGGAGTCGGAGTCGGAGTCGTCGACCTGCTCCCTCAGTTTGGAGAGCGTCCGCCTCGCAGCCGGCGTGCCGTCCTCCTCGTCCGATGAGATGACGATGCGCTGCCTAGGCTTGACACCCGTCGCGCCTCGCGTCATTCGCCTCGCGGACGACTCGCTGGACACGTCTGCAACGGAATTAACCCTTTGAGTGTACTCCATTAAAATGTTACGCATCTCTGCATTTAGACCCTTTAAAACAAGATTAACAAATATTACTAGATAGAAATATAGAAATTCATAACCATAAATCGAAATTTCTTAAAAAAATATCCAGTTATATTAACACGTTATTATGTTATAATATCGTTATCAAACTTCATGACAATTCTTAGAATATACATTTAATATTTTTATACTCTTTTAGTTATTTCCATTATTACCTGCGTCATATAGTAAAATAGCTTTTAATTACCAGTCAATTTGACCGCGTGCGATTGGAACAGGTATACAAGAATTGTCGGTAGGTTTAGTGTTAAATCATGATATAATACAGTCACCTCTCCAGTGCGAAGGGTTAATACACTTGAGTGGAACCTTTACTTCCAAACAGACTTCATACTTTATTATATACTAAAATGTTTAAAATATGATCGGTTTATCCATACCGTCACCGTCCTCCTCCTTGCGCTTGGCCCGCGCCTCCTTTCTAGCGTGTTTCTCCTGTTCCCTCTTCTCCATTTTGGCCTGCTTGATGATTTTACACTTCTCCAGCGTCGGTTTCCCCTCGAGACCGGCGGCTATCAACAAGTCCAACATCTTCGCTACTCGTTCCTTATTTTTGGTGCAACCTGAGGGATTAGATTATACTTTTTAAATATAGCCTAACTTATTAAATGGAAAAAAATTATAGCGAGTAAGAAACAACACTTCAAATTTGCACTTTGTAAGCTCTTTCAAATTTTATTTTATTTTAAATTTTGCTCCTGTAAAACGACAAAAATGTATGAGATACAAGTAGTATAACCATAATGAAACTTGCTGATGTATCAAATGAATCTCACCTTCTACCAGCTTCTTGTAGTCGAATCTGACTCCGGCTGCCTTGCAGAACTTCTTCATGTCGGTGATCCCCGGCTGTCGCAGCTCCGGTGGCACGGGAGGCCGGCCGCGCCGCCCGGAGCCCGGGGGCTTCGGGGTGGACGACTTCGTAGAACCCTTCGGTCTGCCCGGACCGCGCTTCAGCGGCATGTCCTATAAGATATAAGAACTTGACTAACACCTTAATGAATTTAGTTTAAACTTAATTAAACACAAAATATTCATATATTGTTTAATATAATTTTGGACCAAGTTGTTAAAAGGATTTTTTTTTCTGAAATATTATGAAACTCCTCCCTAGGACAATGATTTTAATACAATAAACTTGTTGCATTAGTGGGACCTTACATCATCACTGTCCTCGGACCCGCTGCCTGATGAACCTGATTCGTCGTCTGATGATGAAGAATCCACCGTTGTCACCTGAAATTATATTAACGAAATCTATACCCCGTGTTTAATATTAAAAGACGATATTGGGAGGATAAATTAATAGCAATAGTTTCGGAGTCATTTTAAATATAGAGAACTATCATATTTATTTGGTGTTTTATATTTATTTTCTTTACGAGTTATATATAAGGGTCACTGGTGAGTGGTTGATCAAAAAGATAAGGATAAAAGGCACCAAATTTAAACACTAATATAACAGCTACAGCTGTATTAACACCTTCGAGGAACTTCATGGATGACGGGAAATCACACACTCGGAACTTCCGGCCTTCGAGCTTTACTAACAAAGGAACAAAGGAACCTCACGGATGAGCGAAGTCACACACTTGAGGACATCTGACCGAGCTTTACTAACTATTGTATACAAGCGTTAGCACCTCTCCGGCCACAAGAGCCCTGTGCTTAGCGGCCGCCAGCTTGGCGGCTGCGGCCTTCTGAGCCGCGATGTGAGCCGCCTGCCCCGCCAGCCGCTCGCGCTCCGCGTTGGCGTCGTAGTAGTTGTACAGCACGGACAGCGGCACCGGCACGTCCCCAAAGTACACCTCGTTCGGGATGTGAGACGAGTCCAGGCAATCGTCGCTCCAGCGCCTGCCAAGAGTCGATTTACGATATGCATTCATTTGATCTCTTGAGTACTCTCGAAACTTGTTCATTAAAGGGAATTAAGTTTACCTCCTGAACTGTATCCCGGAGAAGTCCTTCCGGAAAGGTCGTATTGCGTACTGGTAGGAGGGCAGGCGCGGGCGGGGCGCCGGGGCGCGAGGTGTGGGGGCAGGGGCACGCGGCGCGGGGGGGCGCGATCCCGGGGGCTTCGGCTTGTTCGTGGAGCCCTTAGGACGACCTCGCTTCTTGGGCTGACATTGATTATAGGGTATAAATGGCCATTTCATTTGTTAGATAATTATTTTTAGCAAAAAGTAAATATACCTCCAGTCCAGGTGTTGATATTTTTCCCGGGGTGAGACCCGACTTCGCGATCTCCGGACTGCTGAACGGTTTTCTCTCGCCTTCACTGTTGAGACATATATATTATAATAAAAAAACAAAATCATATTTATTAAAATGAAATCGAATACAAATTTCTAGTAGAGCAAAAGTTTAATAAATGTTTTTTGTAATAAAAGTTTAAAAAAGTTTAATTAAATTAATGGGATAAAAAAATATAATACTAGCCTCTTATCCAGAGGCACTCCGCACACTTCAATGGGTCGCGCCATTTCCTTCCCAACATCTAATAGACCATCCGGCTTCGCTTGTTCTGGAAAAACTGTTAAAACCAAATAGATTTTATTTAAATTATACTATATATTTATATTATTTACAATTTATATAAATAATAATAATAATAATAATAAAAACATTAAATTAATTCCATTTTATGTATCGTAAGCCTTGCATATAATATATTTCAATAAACTCACCATGTGGTTTGTCGGCATCGATTCTCACCGGCTGACACAAATCTGTAAGGAATTACATTAATTTATTAATATAACGTGATATTTGCTATTAATTATAATTATAAAATCACCTTTTGACATTTCCGCTGACTTGACAACGTCCAGCGTTTTTAATGTTGCATCTAGAATTAATAAAATATTTTTTTTTACTTTAGATGCTTTTACTGTATAGAAAATGATTGCCGTTCTTAACACAAATTATTATAAGAATATACCTACTACCAATACAAACCAATAAATAAATATAACGTTTATTATATTGGAAGATATGATAAATTAGTTACATAGCGTACCATGAGGTTTCTCTATTCCAGGTCTGTGAAGGTCGTCGGGTTTGAAAATGTCCGTCTTTATTTTTATTTTAGGTTGATCTAAATCACCCACCTGGAAATATTAAAAAATATAATTATAATAATAACAAATATATTTTTCGAAATGTAAACGACCACAAAAATCATAAAGTGATAAAAGTTACTTTATGAAATAATTTATATTTACTCTAAGAACAAAGTTGATCTAAATTTTGATCATCATTTACCATCATGTCACTTTCTGGATGTGTTCTCTTCTGAGGGTCAGTGGGTTCAACCTTAATCTCCGGCTTGAGATGCTTGATGTCCAGGGGTTTCTCGAGTGGCAACAGATGCGGTTGTGGCGGCCAAGCCGACTTGTGCACCACATCTCCATACCCTTGAACTAAAGGTGGTAACATTATTTTAGAGATAAGATATTCATATAGAAACATATCAAAGTAAACATTTGGATGTAAACATATATTGTGCTTGTTAGCCCGTTACCCCTTAGCCTTTTATATACAAATATCATAATGAATTTTATTAAAAATAGTGCTTTAAGTGTAGTTTTAAATAAACATACCCATATGTGATTGTGCCATATGTAGCTGTGCCTGTGAGGGTTGCTGGGCAAAGGTCTGGTGATGCGCGTAGTTCTGATGCGCGGGCGGCGCGTAGGAGAGGTTCTGCGGAGCGTAGCCCCCCGGGGGCGGGGGCCCGTACGCCGCAAACGCATCCGGCGGCGGATAGTGCGTGTTGTAGGCGCCGGCGTACGGCTGGTACGGTATCTGATGCCCATTATCTACAAAACATATACTATGTATATATGTTATATGATTTCCCGCGGAAAAATTGAGAACGACATACCTATATAATTGAGCGGCAATCCATTGCCTTGCACGACGCCGTGTCCAGGCTCACCCTCCATCCGCAGCCGCTTCTGATTCATAGCCCTTTCCGCCTCATAATTCATCTTGGTTACTAAAATCAAACCGCTCTTATAGATGCACTATTCGTAACTCACAAACACACTCTTCCATCTTCGTAATAACAAATTAAGATGCAATAATCTGTTTCGTGTTAACTATGACAGACGCCAACCGGACGCTAGCACTAAACACAGGTTATATGCTCACCAAAAGCAAACATAAGCGTACCTTTGTTGGGCCCTGATTGTTATTGATTTTAGTTAATAGAATCACTTATGGCCTTCTTTACGATATATTGGTTCATAATAAAGCACAATATTTAGTCAAAATAACTGTTGCATACAAAATATGCACTAAATTATCACTTTAATGACAGTAAAATTAGAAAAAAACACAAGTGAAGCGGAGTTCGTATATTTTTTTTAAACTATTTTTTTGTATATGGTAATACAATGATACATATGTATTACATTTAATAACACTAACTAATTAAGTAGTTTATGAATACTTAAACAATTTAAATAATTTATATGATCTTACATTGTTACAAATACTAGGTATAATATTATAAAAAATCTTCGTTCCAAAAATTTTTATATTGATATTTTTAAGCTATGGCTATTTAATATTACAATACAGTAGATTTAAGTATACAACACATTTTCAATTTCTATATAACAAATTAAACAAAGTTTGGATTATTTATTTAATATTTTTATTAAACAAGTAATCGAAATCATAATATAAATTACAGCTTATAATAAATTATTTTAAAGTAACAATATTTATGGAATCTTAGTAATATTATTTAAAACATTGTAAATAATAAAGGAAATAATACGTTAATAAAAACTCAACTTATTTAAGAAAAATTATATAAAAAGTCTGTGGTGTGCCCTAAATAAACAGTTCTATAAAAATATTATTTAATTAATAATTTTCCTAGTAGTGATAATATGTTCATTAAAAACAAAGCGTTTTTTGTTCTTATTAACAGCTAGCTTTTTGATAAATTTACAATTCATAGAAATTTCTAACAATTTGGTAGTTTTAACAAATTTTAATTACTTTGAGTAGTAAACATAAAGTATATTTACGGCAACATTTTTTGTTTTGTAGACTCGTATTTTGGTTTGTCTCCGTGCCTTTAACGTGAAATAAGTTTTATAAAAAAATATCATATTATTTTGTGCACTTCACTAATATGTTTACTGTGAAAACATATTAGTGAAAATTGAGTTAACTCATACTTAAAATAAACTATTTGCTTTATATGGGTAAGAGTTTCATTATATTATTAACAGGCATGCCATAACATTACAAATCGTCCGTTTGCAACTGAAAACTGAGTCTGGGCTTAAATTAATATAATGTTATTAAATATATTTTTTTTATATTACATTACATTTTTATTATAATAATTTGAAGTATTCTTTATGAAAATTAATGCCTCTATTTCATTTTATGTCTAGCTCTAAACATTCTGTAAAGCTGCTCTTGGCTCTACTACTAACTATTCCCATCATTATTGTACATGGGAAGTGAGATTCTCGACCAGTCAGCAAAGTCAAAAGCTGATTTTCCAGACGATTGTTAAAGAAATATAAGAGACAAACTTTTTAAGCCCATGGAAACACATGGCTCACACCACAGAATAGACCTGAGGTGTTCTTTCTGGAATGTACTTTGTAGCTCCAATCTCATGGAAAGAGATAAGATACAAAATAGAAAAACCCAGTTTGTCTACATGTCCTTTCATACATATATATATATATTATAGTTTATTACATATCTAGAGGTATAATACTAGTTTCTACAGTAAAAAATCTAAGATTTTAATATTATTATACTAAATACAAGGATGAAATTCAAATATCTCTTAATAATTTAAATCAAAATGATTATTGTTTGATAGGATATTAGCATGCAAATTTAATTTAAACATTCAAATACAAATGTGAATAAGTTAAAAAGTAGCATATATTTATATTAGTTTATGAATAAATTATTATACTCACTGTTTATGGTGTAATTTTATTATTTCTACACTCAAACATGATAGTTAAAGAGAAATAGATGTTATATGATTAAAAATACATACATATATTATATATTATTATAATATATTATATACAATTTTCTTATATAGTATTTTGTTTGTATATTTCCTTTATACTCTTATAAGTAATAGTATTTTTTTATATTAATAGATGAAATAATATTCATGCCGCACTTAATTGAAAATCTTTATTATATTTTCACTTTATAGTATTAATTATATTTTTGTTTCAGTGAAATCATGTTCAAAAATGAAAATTTGGATCTTGTGGGTCCAGGGGAGATCGAATTGTAAGTGGAACTTTATATTATTGGTCTCACACGGCCTATTCATTGATAAACTTAAATAGCTACTTAAAATAATATTAAAAATAGTATAAAATGTAATTAAAAACATTTAAAAATCTCGAAAATGTATTCTTGAGTTTTGTTCAACACATTTTGTCATACACATCTGCAACTGCATATCTTGGTGGATGTTAAAACAGATAGCCAAAAGAAAAAAATATCATTTTAAACATTTACAATAATTGTAATAATAAAAAACAATATTATTTATGTTTATTTTATTGCAGAGATTTAAATGGATTTATCATGGGTGATATATACAACTTATTGCCTCAAGAAAATTTTTCCGAAGATACCATGGAGGCTAATTTAAAGTATTCTCCGCTTGAGTTTGTGCCTGTGAGTTTTTTTTTAAATATAATAAAATTTCTTATTTAAAGTTTGAGACAGTTTAATGAATGTCATTAGTTTTTTATTATCTGTTGTCCATTAATATTGTCAATTTATATTTTAATTTTATATATATAAAAATGTTCTGTTTGTTTGTGTACGTCAAAACATTGTTGTATCAATTGTGCTCAAATTTTTAGATGTTTGTTATCTATCTATCTTATCTATATCTACTTTTTTATAATTGTAATCGATGCAATGCACATTTCCTTCACACAAGGTGAATTTGCAGTCAGGCTAGAAGTTTGAGATTTGAACACTTTTTTTTTAGTTTTGTTTTCTTTTGGTGTTTTTGAAACAATAGCTAACAACAACTACTACTCACCATGCAACCAGAATGTGAAATAAAGCGCGCCAGAGACACCTATTTTTATATATATTTAAAATTTATTGATCACATTGTAATATGTTTGTTTCTTTGTACAGTTTTCGCCTCGTGGTCCACCCAAGAGAGAAAATTTTCCCGGTGAAGCAAATTTTGAGATTGAAATAGATTCATCGCTAACGGAAAAGAAAAAGTATATGGTAAACTATATTTATTTGATTGTATTTATAATATAATAAGTAGTGTTTCTATATATTACATAATTTCACCATCTGTTGTGTGTTTCAGTTCTCCCACAAGCTGCGACGCATTTACGTTAACATGGGGTGCGATTTCTCTATGAAGTTCAACTGGGATGCCTCCAAGTTCGAGAATGACATGTACGTGAGAGCCACCGTCGTGTTCTCGGATTCAGACCAGGCCGAGAAGAAGGTGGAGAGGTGTTACCAGCACTCCCACGAGAGAAACACGAGTACATATGTGATAAATACAAATATATATATATGTGTGTATGTGTGTGTGTGTGTATATATATATATATGTATATATATATATAACAGGAGTCGGCAAAGGCAGTCTTATCGCTAAAGCTGTTCCAGACACTACACTCTTATAATATACATATAGATATATAAATATACATTTTGTTAATATATAATATCTAACAGGGCGCAAAAGTGTTTTGAATAATTTTATTTAACAATTATATATATGTATAAGTTGTAGCTGAGATCCATTATTTTATAGACTGCTATACCAAATAGTGGAGTCAAATAATATTATTTAGGGGATATTGACCCCTCTGTGGTCCAGCATCCATGTCACTGAGGGTTTGAACCCGAGACCCGTTATTCTAAAGCATTCATCTATACCAGATGCCCATATTCAATAACCTTATTGCGCGGCCATTGACCCCTCACCTTTTCAGCGCCCATGCCTGACGCGGTGGTGCTGAACGTGCTGCGCTCGGGTCGCGAGTTCGGGGCCTCAGATGTGTTCTACTGCGGGGCTCCGGACCCGGATTCGTGGTACTCCGTCCTCGTGAGGGCGCGCTCCCCCTTCTCGCACGCCTACCACTTCGTCTGCAAGAGCAGCTGCTCGTCCGGCATCAACAGGCGCTCCATCGACGTCCTCTTCACGCTGGAGGACCGCACGTGAGTCCCCGGAGCCCTACGTTCCGTTAATACTCTCTAATCTAATACTATAATAATGTTTTAGTGGCAACGTCTACGGGCGGCAGAGTGTGGGAGCTCGGGTGTGCTCGTGCACGACCCGCGACCTCCTAAGGGACGAGACCGCCGCAGATACGAGGAAGCGCCCTACCTTCGCCCCCGGCGAGAGGGCCAAGAAGATTAAGATAGAGGTCGTCGACCAACAAGACCAGAACAAGCTCATAACGCTGCCCTCGGTATGTGCACAATGTTGTTGTGAAAATACTGATACAAATATAATACAAGTCTGAAATTAGTTTTTTAAAATAAAAGTAGAAGAAATTACTTATAACATTAGCTAGTGTTTTAAGTAACTAACATGTCCTGCAAAAGGTCCAGCTGTTACAAAAATTACCGACTGACAGACAGACAGAGAACAATTTTGTTAAATATATTTTTTTAGTACTGTATATACTTTCATATGCATATAGTGAAATGCTGTTAATTTGGAATTACAGACACATTTAAATTTTATTTATATGTATAGATTGAAATTGCTATTTACATTTAAATGTAAAGAGAAAACGCAGTACCATTCATACTTTAATTTAACTTATTTATTTATTTATATCTCTTTGACTTTGAATTAATAGAGCTGATCTCTTGTGTATCAAATGGGAGTGTCAGGACTATTTTGATACAATAGTTATTAATATAAGATCTTCTGTAAAGATATTGACGTTTGTGAAACAGTGATCACAATAAAAAAAAACAGCTGAGTTTGTTGTGTGGTTCTTCTCAGACCAGGGCGCGTTTGGAACCCCCGTAGCCTTATTTTAAGTTGGAAAGTGTCTTTACAGAAGGGCTTATTTTAATACATACAATATCAAAATACATCCTCCTGTCACTTCCATTTGCCGTACACAAGTGATCACTGGCATGAATTGAAAGTGGAAAATATATAAATAAATAAAAATAAATAAATAAAATAGATACTCTCCAACTTAAAACAAGACTACGGTCTGAGAAAAACCACACAACAAACGTAGCTGTTTTTTGTCGTTGCGTTTACAGTTTCACAAACTTCAATGCAATGTACCACCAACTAGAACTTATTTATTAGTAATGTGTGTATATAGCAATGTACGAACTATAACTGAATTGCAGATACAAGTGGTGGGTACTCGAACAGCCCTGGCCGGCCTGAGGGTGATGCTGGACATGCAAGAACAAGCCCTCGCTATCAAGACATCAAACCACCAGC
This sequence comes from Melinaea menophilus ssp. n. AW-2005, assembly GCA_918358695.1. Classification (NCBI taxonomy): domain Eukaryota; kingdom Metazoa; phylum Arthropoda; class Insecta; order Lepidoptera; family Nymphalidae; genus Melinaea; species Melinaea menophilus. The sequence goes on along the minus strand of OU911058.1, from coordinate 15,619,353 downwards.
CCGTAGACGACCTAAACAAGACCATACCCAAAATAAAGAAGCTCCTAGAAGACTTGGAATGTAAAAGTAACAGTGGGTAAAAGTCCGTCTGTACGCAATTTTTTATAAGATTTCTTTTTATACTTTCGAATAGACATTATGAATAATTAAGTTTATAATTTTGGTTATTTTTTTTTTTTATTAATTTGTGTCCAGTGATTCGTTTGCTCTCACTGCGTACAGCTTTAAAGAGTTTTTAGTTTAGAAATTAGAATAATTTTAATTTTTTTATTATAATGTAAGATTTATTTTTTAATTGTATCCTTAAACAAAGATATTGTTGTAATTTTTTATTGTTTTACATTTATCATATCTATTTTAAGGTCTTTTTTGTGAATGACGATTTCTGAACCATATATTTTTATAAGAATAGCACAGGCAAATTAAAAAAATTACAGACAACTAGGAATATTCATTGTTAAGAAGAATTAAGTATATTAATAACTTTAATTTTTTATCATTCAATTATTATAATTTTGTCAATACTCTTAATAGTCATAAATTAAACAATAAAACAAAACTGACGAATGAAGTAGAGGTTAGTAGAAAATTACCCACCGTTTAAAATAAGGTATTTAGAACAAAAATCTGGTGCTTAAAACTTAATTAGGGTATATTGATCTAAAATACAGGTATTTAGAACTAAATACAGGTATTTAGAACTAAATACAGGTATTTAGAACTAAATACAGAAAGTAAAAGCAGGTACGGAAAAAATAAAATCTGGCTAATATGTACAGGGAATGCTAAAATAATTTAAGGAATCTTAAAATAGTCTTATTGATATATTTCAATACAATTTTTACCAAATACAATCAAGAAACAATACAAAAAACAAGTTATAATTAATAATTTAGTTAATTCTTAGTATAGAATCTTAGGTTTAAAAATACCATGTGCCTTGAAATTATTATTATGACGAAATTATTATTATGCTATTATGAGACAAAATGAATGTTTTGATATATATATTAATATGTATATCAAATATGTTATAAAATGTATAATTAGGTATTGATTTATTTGCATAACGTGCCCTATTTTTATACATTTAATTACCTTGTCTTTAAAATAAATGATTATTTGATATATTTTTTTTATTTCCCCATATATAGGATTGTTATTTTCTTTTATTGTTTTACGTAACAAATAAAATATTATGTTATTTTTATGGTTTAAAAAGAAAACTTCATTACAATTATAAAAAAAAATTTTAGTCCAAAATGGGGAATAACAAACTACCAATGTCAATTATTTATGGACACCTGGACATTTTAATTTGAATTATATATACAAGGATATTCATGATTGCATCACATTTTGTCTTATCTCATCTTTGGATATACAATGAACTACAAAACCTATATTTATTTCTTGGAATAGTGAATTTACTGGAAATAAAAATAAAAACGAGCACCTAAAATAAATTTTGCATTGTAATTGCAGTAATTGCGACCATCAATCAGTTTCAAATAAAAAGAATCTATAGAAGAAACTCATTGAGTAAGTGTTAAAATAAATACCATATTTTAGTCAAATGAGGGCAAAAGTGCTTTATTATTGCTGATTGCTTTCGATTTCAATGAGAGTAAAATTTCTCTTTTTTTTTACTAAGTACATACGAGAGGAAAAAACAAAAAATAAGTTAACACAATATTATCATATTTATTTACAACAACTTTAAATGTCCAGTTACTTTATCAATAACATCCTTAGGAGCTGGTCCTACACCCAGCACAGTAATGGAGTTAGGGGCAATTTGTGTTCTTCCTGCATCTCTTATTAATGAAGTGATGATGCCCATTTTTTTAGCATTATCTGCAATTTGATTAATCTCTTCTACTGAATCAGTTTTAACTGCTACTTTTGCTTGTCCCGTCCTTTGCCAAACTTTTAACCCTTGTGGGTCTCTCTTCAAGGCTTTTTCAAAGGCTCCAACAGCTGCATGACTGCACTGAGCCGCTATTTTACCTTTTCCCATACCAAGATCAGTTCGCACAACCAATACTAGTTTATATTCGGAGTTGGATACAAACTGAAACAAAATAATAAAGTTACAAAAATGAAGACGGAAGACACAACTTTATTATTAATATTGTTACCTTTTTTACCTCTTCTACAGTCTTAGTTGTTTCAGAGAATAATCTCGTGTATTTTCTTAGTGCAAATAGCGATATACCTATACATATACCGCATCCTAACCCAGAAAAAAACGATATATTCCATTCCATTTTTCGTTTGAACGGAATGATTGCTTTTTAATCCAGAATGGAATATAGAAAACAATTTTTTTCTTTCCTTACTTTGTCTTAATAATTTTAAATTAAAAAAGGGGTTTTTCCTACTTTACTTTAAATAAGATTCATGCCGGATCAGCTGTCATAATCCAAAACCAAAACTTATGACTTATAACAGATACAGGTTACAAACGAAAACAGATAATATTCTGTAACGTGTTTTCAATATCCGTATTTTATTATTTATTCACTACATTTTACTCTCAAAACTCAAGTCACGAAATATGAAAATCTGGAAAACAAGACTTTTTTTAAATATCAGCGCCATCAACCGACTCACAGTTTTGCTTCTTCTACATGGATTAGTAGAATACTGTGAAGTTAATTCTTGTTCATAGTATCACTAAGAAAAAATGAAAAAAAAAATGACGGAAGACAAATGTATCACCACCTGTTCTGATGTTTCTAAAATTTAAGGACTGTCTTAACAATTTTTACGATCCACTAAATGTATTAATTGACATTGTATATTTATTAAATATTTTTATTAATTATTTGACTCAACTTATTGTCTGCGATAAAGCGTGTGTGCGAAGCGAAAGTAAAGCATTCCTTTGGAAGATATTTTTCGTCTTGTATATTAATTAATCAGTTATTTTCTTCCATATGAAATCATTGCATTAGATCCATGTATAAGTATGATGTTTATTGATAAATCTTGCTCTGATATTTATATGCTTATGTGTTCTTTTATTTCAAAAACTAAATCTGATTTTAAATACCATGTCATTTTTACATTAAATACTTATTTGCTGTAATATTATTACTGATGTTCAGTTGTTTTGAATGGAGCGGCATTTGAACATTTTCTTCTTATTGACCACACAAAAATAAGTCGCCATAGTTAATATTGCATAGTAACGAATTTGTTTATAGTCGTAAGACTATTGTATTAAAAAGATTCTTTTAATATTTATACACATATACAAAAAAAGACAAAATGAAAAAAAGCCTGAAAGATTTGGCTCCCATAGCCATTCCTCACGGGCCTCCGGTGGAGTCGACTTCTGAGTATTACAAATCGTTGATGGAAAGCTCTCGTATGGTGAAGTAAGTAATTATATTATAGTTGAACTTAATTTATCTTTAATAAAATATATTCTTACCATTAGAAAATACCCGGTATGGGACGTAGCTCGTCCAACGCCTCAGGTTTTGATGGAGCAGGCGCGGAGAGATCTCATGGAGGCTGATGAGAAACTTGCACTTAAGAGAAATGAGGAAAAAAATAACAGGGCCATTATGGACGAAAAGTGGAGAGAACTTCGAGAAAAGGAGATGCTTTTAAAAGAGTCTTTTATAAGCTTTAATAAGGTGCCCAAATAATATAATTGTGTAGTATGTCTTAGAGTAAGAACGGACAGCATAAATCGCTTACGCTTTTTGTAATTGAATTGGTTGTGTTGGCGCCGCAAAATCATAGTTATATTAATTAGCATTAACTCGAATTATCTCTCAGTTCATCCGTGAAAACCAAGAGAAACGCGACCGAGCTGAACGCAAAATGGAGGCGGATTCGGAAGTGCTGGAGCGGAAGACGAAAGAAACTGACGCCATGAGGCAGAGAGTGGTCGAGATGGAAGGTGTCAAGGAACTGATGGAGAAGCAAGTTCGGGACTATACTATTTACGAGGTAATTGGAAATGAGATCCAAATTAAACCAGAGTTTCTGAATCAATTATTTCTGCCTTAAACTTTTCTATTCGTGATTAATATACTAAAACACGTAAATATTGTCTTTGTTGGAGTTTTCGAAGGGCTATTCTTGCATAGGCACCCCTTCTCCTAGCTTTTAAAGGGTTAAAGTTATTTTATAATTAAATTTATTTTTTTCCCTCAGGATTATCTGATGTCCGTGGTGCATAACTATCCAGAGTTCAAACAACCTTTGGACGTTCTCAACCGGTACGAGGCTTTAGGTAAACATCGCAAACAGACATCACAATAAATTTAATTATAAAATGTAGTGAAGAGACTGAATCCTTAGTAAGTTTTATTTGGTGATTCAGTAGATAAACATGTGATATTTTTTTAATAAGAATGATATAAGAAAATATTGGTTATATTTGAACATTAATTAGCGTTCAAAAAGTTGAGAGTGATACTTAAAATAAAAATCTTTAACGCGTGTCACTTTTAGCTGCAGCGAAGAGTTCCCTGGCGGAGCGACAGGAGAGAGATCTGGAACTTCTGGAGAGTGCCAGACGACAGATCGCAGATCTCACTGAAGAAAAGAAGCTCTGTATCATGGGACTCAACAACACGCTCGCGGATTTGAGGGTCTGTTATATTCGAATATGTTAGAGACCCTTTTGTTTAATTTCTAACTGACCCAAATCAACAGTGGCGGTATGATAAAGTTCGAAACCGAGTGATCAAGTGGGAGCTGGCGTTAAATAGGCTGAAAGAAACAGCGGCAAAGAGACACGTGGAGCTTTGCCACGTGAGGTCGGCGATATGGAGCCTGTACGTGAAGATCTGTAAGCAGAAGGGCCTTTCGATAGATGTAAAGACCGAAGACTTTGAGCAGCAATTGGTGGTCATCATGAGAGCGTTGCTGGAACTGCGACGTATATACCGCATCGCCCATAGACGATCCAAGGAGAAGTGAGTCCAGAAGATAACTAATAACGCTTGACTACTCCCTAATATTAATGTTTTGTCTTTTCAGGGATGCCGAGTCGATGCAAACAAATTAAATATTAAAAAATTTTGAATGTGAATGTTTAAACATATTTTGTACGACGAATATATTATAATTGAATTCTATTTAATTGTTTTAGTTAAAAGCAACCCTTAAATTATTAAAAAGTTAAGTATCGATATATTCAGTTTAATTTGCAACAATTAACAAAATTATTAAAGTTTTCCAATTTGTTTAATTACTTGTAATCAGTTTATAAGTTTGTAACTAGAAAGAGTTAAATATTTTACACTGTCAAGCTACCTTTACACCTGAAAACGATTTAAACTAAACTAAAATTCGACGAAAGAAAAAGTTATAAAAAACAAGTCAAATAGAAAACTAAGCCTGTAACATAATGGATGACCTAAAAAAACTTTCCATTCTAAATTAATAACTAATCCGAATTTTATATTAGTGGAAAAAATTTGAAATTTAATAAAAATATGGATTTAGTTTAATATTTTTTTAGTTAACATATATTTAAAAAATATAATCAAACAAAAATATTACTGCAAACAATGTGTAAGACCCTTTACCGTGGCTTTGACGATCGATATGAGATTTAGTATAAAACTAACAGACTATAACTATAACATTTGTAATAGTTTATGTTCGTTTACTGCATTACTACATTTCACTGAATTGGGGAGACATAAGAATAATTTTCAAAGTTTTATTTAACTTACTTTATTTAATACATTTCTTTCATATTTTAGTATAAAGATGGTTGTATTAGAAAAAGAATCGTCTTTAAATGTTAAAAAAGTTGCTAATTATACCCATTTTATGGAGATGTCTTTAAAAAGTGTGGCCTGCTGGGATTGGTTCACGAATCCGGTCAACGAATATCAGATAATACTTAATTATCTGTATTTGAGTATTGTTTTGTTTGCGCTTGCTAATTTGTCCATTTCCCTGATAGTACATTTATATACAGACTGGACGGATGTGATGTCCAATTTGGACAAAATGGCGGACGGCTTGCCGGTTTTAACTTCAATATTTATCGTTTCATATTTCGCTATTTACAAGGCAGAATTATATCGTCTGGTGGATTATATGAATAAAATGTTTAAGTGGCGATCCGCCAGAGGGTTGACCAACATGACCATGTGGCATAGTTATAAAATGGCCAAGAATTTTGGTTATCTTTATACAGCTTGCACTGTTTTCAGTGTTGCTATGTACGTGCTGTTGCCGGTCATAGCTCATTGTTAGTTACTTTTTTTTTTTTTAATATATAAAAGGTTGGATTTATTATATATATATATATTTTCTGTCGTCAGTGTGGACGCATCAACCTCAGCATTGGATATACATGGGCGTTACCCAGACTCCGTTTATTATTCTAATTTTTCTACGTCAATGTATCTCCCAGGCTTTTGTGGCACTTGCTATTGGGCAGTTTGGTTAGTTTTAGTTTGGCCTTAAGCAATTTAAAGGTGGTACCACTCTCATAATTCCAAATCGTAATTCCAGGAGTTTTCTTTGCATGCCACTCCATTTTACTTTGTGGTCAGCTGGACCTCTTGTGTTGTTCTCTACGCAATGTCCGTTATACCGCCCTTCTTCAAAACAGAGTACAGCACAGCACTTTAGTGAACCACTTCAGCGATATAAAGCTAGACGAAAGACATAATTACATATATAACAAATCTGAGATGTTGGAATCTTGTTACCACTATGACAATCGTGTGGTAAGACACGTATAGCATATTAATAACATTGTCAAACATTTAATTACAATTTTATTACAGACTAAAAATGTTGTCGAAAAAACTGGCTTCGGTAAGTTTACTTCATCTTATCCCTCGATTAAAACAACTATTATACTAGGATCCGCCGCTGTCGGAATTTGAGCTGAGCTCCTCAGTTTTTTGACCATCATTTCTGATATTGTAATTGTTTTTTTTTAAACCATGCCCATTCCTAAGCTCTACAGTATTGCCAATTTTCATTCAAATCGCTTCAGTAGTTTTTACATGACGTTGTTTCTAAAAGAAGTTTCCCATACGATTAAAAGCTTCGCTTAAGCTCAGCTCAATTATTTGATTTCTTTTTATTACAGATATCTACAGCAGTGAGTACGACGAGGCCATGATCACTGCTATTCGTGAATGCGCCATCGTGTCCCAAGTTATTAACGAATACAAACAACGCTTTGAGAATTTCGTGTCTCCGCTTCTGGTGATGCGCGTGGTACAAGTTACTTTGTACCTCTGCACCTTGCTGTATGCTGCCACGGCGGTAATATATCAATAATAAATACACAGTAATCACCCCTATAACGCGGTACTCTTATAAAGCGATATCAGACTCTCGTATAACACGTATTTTCCCCCCTATAACGTTTTCCCACGTTATAGGTATTTCTATACTATGAAAATTATAATATTTTTTTACAGTTCATAATTAATTTCGCTTACCTTTGCACATTTGTTGTTATAAAATTAAAAAATAAATAATTTAAACCACCTTTAACGAGAATTATTTGTACATAAAGTTAGTCTTATGAGCGCGTTATACAAGAATATTCCTATAACGCGGAATAAATCTACTGTGTTATATGGGGGATTAATGTATTACAAAAAAATCCTATAAATTTTGACATAAAAATTTATTCCTATATATCCATGAAAAAGCATAAGTTCGCAATTTCGACTTTGATAAATTTTGAATGTATCTATGATACTGGAGGAAGGTCACGTTAAAAGCATGAGGACTCCTCGGAGGGCATCTATGAAGAGGTTAATGTCTGTGGCCGAGGCGAAAGAGGTATGCAGGGACCGTAGCGTTTGGCGCTCCGTCGTCTCTGGCTACCCCGCAAGGGATATTACGTGAAGCTAAATAAATAAATATAAATTTAGAATAGTAACGATGGAATAATTTTAGCTTTTCTTTGTCATATAATAGTAATGTTGCAGAAGTTGGACATGATCACGGTGGAGTACTTGGGCGCGGTCGCCTTGGATATGTTTGTGTATTGTTATTTTGGAAATCAGATCATTTTGCAGGTTTGTCTATCTCCTAAAGTACAATATTTTTCCCACTTTGAATCAATACTAATGATCACTTGTATCAGATGGGAGTATCAGGACTATGATACCATACCTATCATAATCCATTCTGTATCTCTAACTTAAAACTAGGGGCGCGAACCGGACCTCGATTTTGATTCGCTGCGCTCGCAAATATCACAGCAAACTTTTTTTTATATTGAAGTCTATGGGACTGTAATTTTTTGATAATTATTCCTCAATGACATAAATTTTGCTTTTTTTTTTTTAATAATTGCAATAAATGTGCAAAATTTCACGATCAGTAAAGCCGTTTCCATGCCAACCCCGGACGCTTGCTTCGCTCAATTAAGGCTACGAGGGTCCCAAACGCGCCTAGTCAAATAAAATGATTATATAAGACTATTTACACCTTCCTAAGGGTTTACTTTGTAACGTGTAATGTTAATGTAAGAGCACAACGTACAAGGAAGTCTATGAGTTGGAGGCTTCTTTTATTAACTTTCATTTAAAACTAGCTATTTATTGCATTAGACTACGTTCGCGTCAACAACAAAAGTACATTACACATTCAGAACATTAGCAGCATTACTTATTGAAGAAAAACAGCATTTATGTTCAAGTTACTATTCTCCAAAACCGTTGCATTTCAAGTTTGCTAAAAACGCAAACAACCTTTATTATCCACAAGCGTCACAATGTACAAGAAATCTCAATCCCAAATTGTTTGCACTCAGTAGAAAAATAACTTTCTGTATTTATTTTTACGGTTCTTTTTGCTATGGGACTGTTAATACCATCGGAGCAACACTTCCAAGGGCGGGTCTTTGGCTAACAGCAGAGAATACAAAAAAAAGAGATAGCAACACTAGTTTTACACTATGCCCGCAGGCGGCGCGCGTGTCGTCGGCGGCGTACAGCAGTGCGTGGTCAACCGCCGGCGCGCGCGGTCGTCTCTTCGTGCTGCACGCGCTGCTGTCCCACCAGCGGGCGCTCAGCGTGCGCGCCGGGGGCTTCCTCGCCATGGATCTGCGTACCTTCGTTATGGTGCCTACATTCACTTAAAATTCTACAAATAGATACTCCATCTAAAAATCATTATAATTCCAGATACTCAGGACCTCCTTCTCCTATTACACGCTTCTGGTGAACGTCAATGAAAAGTGAGGTGATTGTGTTAGGGTTATAATAATAAAAATGTCACATTTTTGGAAAGTATTTTATTTATGAAATTAATATACAATTCTCTTGTTCATACATCAATAGATCATTGATTTAAGTCGGCCGGCGGCCACTGCACGCGGTTCAGTCTGATTCGTAGCGAAAATAAATAATGATTCAATGTAGGGCTCCCCGCGTTAATATTCCATGGATATCGGTGGAGTTTGTGTACACGGACCGTCAACATACAAAATAAAAAACTATAGGAATAATAGAGAAACAAACATTATCTTTACATAAATGCAAATATAAACGAATTACACGATCTAATACGATGGTCGTTTATTATAAAATGTATTCCTTTTTCAAATTTGTCATTCCAACGGTCCGTGTGCGAATGTTTTGAAAATGGAACGCGGGAGGCGAAGACAAAGCACACTACTCACATCACTTGGGACGGACGCTCTGTTCTGTCGCCAATGATACAGGCTGTTCACTATAACGCTTACTAATTAATTATTTTTTTTAATATTATCATTACATTTTCTCAATGTCATTAATTAATTTCGTTGTGCCGTTTTAGTGTTATTTGTTAGTTTCCATCTTTATACTGAGGTGCGATGGAAATTAGAATTAATTTATTTTTTTTAGTATATTGTCGCAGTACAGCTATCACATTTAGTAATACAGACAGACTTGTGTGAGAATTGTCCATAAAAATGGGGATATTATATATTATTATTAGACAATCGAGAGATGAAATCACAAATAACACTAAAATAACACAGATACTTACAATAATCTTGAATATTGATTACGACACAAGCGTATGCAGACATACGGACAAACATACAACAATACATACATATAGCAATCACACCAACCAATCACAAATAACGCTCCCACTTGGACTCCCCACTATAAAATGTATAATTAATTACACGCAACAATACTGGCAGTCTACGATTATTAAGAGATTGTTCCAATTTTAAAACGCCCCGCGCGAACGCAGCGCGTGAATTCATTTGACATTACTGTTTTTTTTCTAATTAATCCCAAGGGGAGAGGCAACGACCTTTAGATCATACAGCCTCAATTTGACATTAGGAGCGAGCAATTTGCTTCTGTCAGTTCACCGTTCGACTTTGACAGTGACATACATTTTTTTTATTTTAATTTTAAAAAAGAAATAAGGCAAAGGTTTTTAGTTCTAAAGTCCAATAAGCCCATGTCTACTGAACACAATTGTCCAGCAATTGTTGATCGTGCGAGCGAGAATGAACCTTAAAATCTCAACCGGAGCGACAGAGAGCGGCAACACTTAACATGATTTACTTATTTCATAGTTTAAAAGAAATATACAAACGTAATTCATTCGTAATAGCTTTTGAAGTGAAGATGCGGATATTTTTTTACTTTTTTTTTTGGGGTTTCGTGAAAAAACTTCAAAAGCTACCAGATAAGGATTTACTTATTTTTTTTATTAAAACAAAAAAAAACTATTAGCGTGGGAATCCATGCAAGTCGTCGACTTCGTTGCGATGGCGGCCGGGGCATTAACTGCGGGACGGACGGACATATTAACGATAATGTTAACAACTCTCTACACAAGCCCGATACAATATTTCCGGATAACAAATTTAAAGGTAGTTCTACACGATCGTGCAAGACGCAATCAAACAGACAAGGAGGACATTACTTGTATTAAGAGCACACCACACTCCGTATTTCGGATAATCTCTATATATCGAAACGTACAAACAAATAAATATACAATAAAATATATATATATATATGTATATAAATATAATTGACAAATGATAATCTTACAAAGTATCTAGACCAATATTTTAAAAATAATTTACAAACAAAATTAAAATCATACATTCGTTTCAATCTTACAGCAATAAAGAGAATACAAAAAAAAAAAAATTTTGACAAAAATGATCCTTCGAGCCGGTATATCATACATACATACTCACTTCTTCTTGTTCTTGGGCTGTGCTCGCGGGGGGGTGTTCGGACGCCCCACGTTCAGGCCCGAGTACAGCTTGCGCTTGTCGGCCGGCTTGAGGATCTGGAACGAGCACATCAGAGTCTCGTCCACAGACATTAGGGCACCTGGAAAATTTATAACATCAATCAAATTTCTAATCATATATCAACATAACGGATGATAAGGTGTGATAAGAACCGGCGTTATCAAACTCCCCGCAGTAGTTGGGAGCCGAGAAGAGGGTGACTAGCTGCCTCTTGGCGAAGAACTCGTATCCGTCTTCCACGACCTGATGCGCTCGGCAGATCAGATCGAACTCGTGCTTCGACAGGAACTTGCCAACGATCTGTTCACAAATGTATGAATTCATAAGTATATTTAATACAAAATATTTTCCATAACATTATTGAGCGGAGCGGTCTACTGGAGACTTTTTCACATTCTTTGTTACGAATAGGCTTCAAAACTACTTGACGGAAAATTATGAAATTTTACAATCAAAAAGATACACATTAGGCGATGATTTAAAAAAAAATTGAAAAATGTCTTGTCGTTGAGGAATAATCGTCAAAAACTGATATCCCATTGAAGTCAATGGGAGACGATGGGTCATTACACTTCGCTCAATAAACGGCAAACGGCATCCCAGATTTCCTTAGCGCAACGAGTCAAAAATGAGATGGGTCTGTTGTCGCCCCTAGTATATAATTGTTTTTTATCTATATTTTAAAGACATATAAACTAGCTGTGCGTGTTTTTTTAAAATAAAAGTAACCCAAGTCACTCCTTATGACATCTGCTATCCGCCAGTTAAAGTTCTGTTAAAATAGGTCCAGCCGTTTCAAACATATTAACCGGATCAAACAGACAGATAAAAAAAAATTAAATAGTTTTTTTTATGTAAGACACACACACACTTCCATACGCGTTAGTTTGGAAAAACAAACGAACACTTCAATCTAATTTATATATATGTATGTATAGATTTAATTTAATTTCGACAACTCGAGATTACTTTTGTTATGAACGGAGGCTCCATTTCTGATTTTCGTGCCGTAAATAGAAGCAATCATAGTCTTGGTAAAACTTTAGATTTAATTAAACTTGTAATCACTTTCATGGTAGTTTAATCAAGTTGGTCTTGGAGTTTACAAATAATATATAATTTTTATGGCTTGGTTGACTAGTAGAACAGGCTTTTGAAAATTGAGGAGTGGGGGGGAGGGGGAATTTTCTTCAATACATTTAATATAGACTTTCGAGTGTCAATTAGCAAGCTCCTACTCCTCACTGTACGTACCTCGGTCCCGAATGTGAAGCTGACCCCCCTGTCGTTCTCCCCCCACCCGCCCGTGTCCTTGTCCGGGTCCGACCACAGCAGGTCGCACAGCAGACCCTGATCCGGGACGTCCGTAGGACGCATTATCCGACGGATCTGCTCCATGGCCTGAAGGTCGGGTGATAGGCCGCCGTGACAGCAGAAGATCTTCTCGTCAACTGTAATTTAATATAATAATAATTAATAAAGTATTCAAAATATCTTTATACGAGTCACTGGCATACATTTTGAAACAAATGTTACATTAAGAGTCAGTGAGTAAACAAGCTACCACCGGAATGCTTCTGAAAAGAACCAGAAACTTAACGGCTACTCTTTTAAAATGAATTTTAACTATAATTAACACTAAACCTACCGACAATTCTTGTATACCTGTTCCTACCGCACGCCGTCAAATTCACCGGTAATTAAAAGTTATTTTATTATATAACGCAGGTAATAATGAAAATACCTAAAAGTAAAGAGTGAAGAAAATATTATATGCATATTCTAAGAATTGTAATGTAGTTTGATAACGATATTATAACGTTTAAAAATGTGTAAGTTATACAAAAGTTTAAGAACGGTCAATTTGACCGGTCTACTAGGTTTAGTGTTAAGGTATTTGTGGGATTCTAGGTGATGAAAATTGTCATTATTTTTAATGTTTGAACGCATAACGTAATTCAATAATGGCGTCGCGTCATACAATGTTTGAGATAACCTAAGACATCACATACACATTACATTGTTATACAATTATCCCCCTATAACACGGTAGATTCGTGCCGCGTTATAGGAAGACGCCTTGTAGGAATATTCATGTATAACGTGCTCGTATGACCGTATAACGCGTTATGTACAAATCATTCACGTTTAACTTTTCTCGTTAAAGGCGGTTTAAATGGAATATTAAGAAGGAACTTAATTATATCAAATTTTTACTTAAATTTATTTAATTGTATAACAACACAATGTGCAAAGGTAAGCGAAATTAATTATGAACTGTAAAAAAATGTACAAATTTCACAGTACAGAAATATAACTTGCTTAATCCCAGCGTTATATGAGAGAAAACACGTGTTATGCGACTGAAATAACTTTATATGAAAACGCGTTATAAGAGTACCGTGTTATAGGGGGTATACTGTATCAATATTATTGCAACGAAATACATTAAATTGCTTTGCTATATGAGAGTATCTCTTGTATTCTTGTTGCTAAACAACACAAGGTAAAATTGGCAGTTTCATTTGCTCTATTACGTAAACTATTTAGCATGTAAGTGGTGTCTGCCTGTACTTAGAGTGCTACAAGTAGTGTGTGCATTTAGTGCTACAGTCAATAGATACACTCACTCACTCTTCTTTCTTCTCCCACTCACTCTCTTTCGTCGTTCACAATTGAACGTAAATATTATCAAGGCTTCTTGATAGATAGGACAATCATTTAATGCACTTTTTAAATTTAATTCTATAAATAATTTTACATGTATTAAAAGTTTATATATATTAAAAATTAGATTACCGACGAGTTTAATATCCTATCTTCAATCGGAGATATACATTTTGTACGCTGGTACACAGCACTGATGAACAAAAAAAAAAAACGAAATCCAATTTTGAAAAATTGGATCGGGATCGAATATTAATTTCAGTTGGACAAGATTAAATCGAGATTATTTTTCTTGTACTAGCAAAACTACGCAATGTTTATTTAGTTGTAAACAAATCAATAGGAAAATTACGATCGGTTCAGAGGTCCGCATCTAGTAAACATCACCTTCTAATCTTAATATCAAAGTCAAAGTCTGGGTCGAAGGTCTACAAGGGAGGTGGGTCAAAGGTCAATTTAGACAATCATACTGCGCTTATTTTAAAGCACAACTACTAAAGTTGTAGAAACTTTTGATATAGTATATAGCATTTTTATTGATTCATTAAGGACAAACACACAGACGATAAAGTGGACATCTCTCTCGTCTATATGCGAGGTACGTAATAGTTCTTGGTGGGGGAGGGAGGGGAGGAATGAGGGAGTGGGTGGGAGCCGGGAAGTTGTATATCCTGCTTTCACAAGCCGTCGATACGTCAAAGCACTTCACTTCACTTCTAATATAACACAAGCGAAGTAATTTCCCCTCTTTAAAAGTTGAGGCGACCTATTTATAGATACGCGTTCGCAGCAGACAATTAAAATGGCCGACCTTCGTCTGTTTTATAAGAGTTTTAAGAATCATTGCGATATATTGAAGTATAAAAAGATATGGTTTTCATGAAACAAGTAATGAATATCTAAGATTTGTATTTTACATAGAAATGTATACATACAAAAAAAAATATAAATAAATAATAAATCAAGGTGAATGACCTCACTTCGTACACAATAGTATGAGGGTGACGTAATTTAGAAACAGAAACGGTCTCTCGATGAAATCGGATGAGAAAACGAGACGACCCTTTAAAAAGAGAAAGGAATATAAGAATGGAGGTCGTCGTCGTAGTCGGAATTTAAATAAATTACAAAGATATTGTACATATTAGTATTATCTTCTTACAACAAATGGTAAGAAACACTAATTTTTAATTGTTAAAAAAAATTAAAAAAAATTGACAGCAATGTTCACTTGTGATTGGTTGTAGATTAACTTCATCAACCAATCAGAGATTAACGCGAGACTTGACAGCCAATTAGAAATCATCAATCGATTTTCAAATGGTGTAAATCGAAACTGTCATTACATAATTGAAGTACGCAAGTTATTGACGCCTTTCGAGAACAATGGCCGCCATTACGAGTTAGAACAATACATATATATAAGCGATATACCACTCACTGACTCGTCACGAAATCTCCGAAACTATCTGTCCGATTAACTTAAAATTGTACATAGTTACTTCTTTTGTGACGTAGACGTCCACTAAGAACGGATTTTACGAAATTCCTATCCCAACGGATTTTAACTTTATGCATTTCGCGAAGCTTTAAAACTGTAGGAGCTATGCACTTAACGCGGGGGTAAGAGTTACCATAGCAACGGTTACGATGACAACGGTTACCATAGCAACCTAAGTTCACATACAAATTAATAGTGTACCCAGCGAAGCGGGAGGGAATCAGCTAGTATATATACATATATATAACATTAAATCAGTGGCATATCTGTGAATACGGCGTGCAAATATTGTCTCAACATTATCACATTATACAAGGAAGTTTCATTGATATGTCTTATCTCTTATCTTTGTATGAAAAACGTATCGCGAAATGAGAGTAAAATCAAACACAGTGTAACCCAGCTTAGTATCAAGGTCCGTTTGCGAGATGTTGTATCTCGTACGAGGTCTACTCGGCTCATAGATAAAGAAAAGGCAAGTAACACCACGTGAATGTTACTATATCACAAGATATTTCTCTATAACTGAAATGTTACAAGGAAATGTATCTTGTGGGCGTTTTTACTCAAAGTATAATGGCTACGAGCTTTTAGTAAAAAAATTTATTAGAATCTCTAATGGAGTTGAGAAAAAGTTTTATATTTATTACATACGAAAGGTTTATTAATATAATAAATATTGTATAGCGCGATTGATACAAATTGAAACTTGAAATATTTTATATTGATCATAGATTAAAATTGTTCATTCGCACTATACTTGCAACTATTTTAGTATTCCGTTTCGAAAACTTCGTGTCCCTTGCAATATGTGGGTCGACCCCCCCCCCCTCTCCCCATAGGATACGGTAAGGGGTGACAGCTCTGTAGTGAGTGCAGTGACCCATTTTGGGTGCACGACCAGCCAGTGTGTTGCAACTATGGTTGCCATTCGCACATTATAATGTGGCGCTTTATGTAAAAAAAAAAAAAAATACAAAAATACTTTTTTTTTTCTTCTACAGAATATAGATTACGAAGATGACGTGCAACTATTTGGAAGATAGTAGTAATTTAAAAAATATATATTACACTTTTTTGTTCCTAAAATGTACAGCAAAATTGTAAAAAAAAAAAATATTTTCTTACTTGTAATAACAAACAAACTTTTATAAAATGAAAAAAAAGTGTCAACCCTAGTGACATCAGCTGTTACGTAAGTTTGGAAAGTGCACATCCTTGCATCGCATTGTATGTTTATATTATCATTAATTTATAAACGTATAAAATAAAGTAAAATTTAGTATACAAGAGCATCATCATACATTATATAAGTTGGTAGTATATCATATATTCTTTCTTATACATTATAATATGTATAGGATTGGAATCGTCTGTTATAATAATAATTTGAAAAGAAAAAGTTTGTATAGTATATATATATATATACATACATACATACATACATATATACACGTCCAGAGTTATTTTAAACTCCTCAAGTCCAGGTGTTGTGTAGATAAAGCGTTCTTATTTTATATATATATATTGTTATTGAGGAATGCTTCCATGAACACCTGCTCTACTACAGCTAGCAGCGTACTCTGTACAGCTGTTACGTTTAGTAGTTCAAGGTTTTACCAACGTTACGTTCGAGACTAGTGTTACGTTCGTTATTTTAGTAACGTTACTGTTATCTTATATAATTAATTTTAACGTAATAATACGTAATATTTTTCAAATAACACATACGCGACCGCTGACGTGAATTCACGTCATCTCAAATTCTATTCCTGGTTGTCGCTGACGTGAATTCACGTCATTTCAAATTACATTCCTGCTTGTCACTGACGTGAACTCACGTCATTTCAAATTCTATTCCTGGTTGCCGCTGACGTGAATTCAAGTCATTACAAATTTTATCCTTTTTATCCTCTCCTTGACGATACAAGTTTGCAGCAACCATCTTCAGAATTTCATTATATCAGCCCCTACTCAGAATTAGAAACGTAGAATATTAGACGAACTCGAATGAGTTAATATTTGTCCCTTGTTTATCAAAATAATATATCATAAAGTATTGGAAATGATTTTTTTTTGTGTTCAAATGTATTATTTTAAAATGTTTATTATTATTATGATAATAAACGAATTGTTAAGAGTGAAATTGGAGATGTTGTGAGAATATATAAACTTTTTGGTCGATTCACTTTGAATTGCTAATAAATAGTCTGAAGCTATGAAATAAATAACATTTAGAATATTATAATAAAGGAAAAACTACATTTTTTTTTGTGTTAATGTATTGTTCTCCATTTTCTATTTTAATAATATTTGGAGATTTAAATTTTAATATACGTGTATATATGTTTGAGCAAAAAGTTTCGTCCTTTTTGCCATATATGTAAAATAAGTTTCATATTTGTTGATTATTTGAACAATTTTGAATAAATAAATATTTAAATTTACCAATTCTTTGTGATAATAAATTCAATTTTTTACGTAAACAATGGACGATAAGACAATGGAGATTGTGAAAGAAATGACAATAAAAAAAAACTTTATACATTAGAAAATTGTATTATTGCAATACCATTGTATTTAGAATATGTTTTGTAATAGCTACGTAATAATTTTAACATATATATATAAATAAAGTTAAAGTGTCCGTTTGTAATTCCAAATTAATAGAAAAGTAAACGCCATTAAAAATATATACTTAAACAAAAAAAATAAAAAACCTCTGCCTGTCTGTTTGTTACGTCTAATAAAAGCGGCTGGACCGATTTTAATACAACTTTCACTTGTTGACAGCTAATATTTTAAAGAGTAACTTGGTTACATTTATTTATATAAAAAAAAAACGTAACGAACAGAGTCGTGGAATCAGCTAGTATAGTATAAAATTTGTGCTATAATATTACATAATATAAATTTATACCAACTCTTTGACGTACGGGTAAAAAAGATAACGGGGTGCGTGAGTTTTGTAATATATACATATATTTTAATTTTAATTAATATTTTTTTATCAAACGAAACATACGCAAACGGAACGAAGCCGGAAAAACTATTTTAATTGATTTTTTTTTATCAAACCTAATATATGTAAAAACAGAGGAAGCCGGATTTTTTTTAAATAAAATCATATATTTGTATTAAAAAAATGTCTGTATGTAAATTTTATATAGATAAACAAAAAAATTTGTCCTCTGT
The DNA here is from genome assembly GCA_918358695.1 of Melinaea menophilus ssp. n. AW-2005. Taxonomy (NCBI): domain Eukaryota; kingdom Metazoa; phylum Arthropoda; class Insecta; order Lepidoptera; family Nymphalidae; genus Melinaea; species Melinaea menophilus. Next base: position 15,600,748 of record OU911058.1, on the reverse strand, counting down.
ATCTGCGAAACGGTGGTTCGATTTTGATAAAACTCATATGTTGTTAGTGATGATAATATTAATTAACTGATAGATTATTTATATTTTATTATATCTATAGATGAGATATTATTATTATTTTAGTGTCTGTCTGTCCGTTTGTTTTTTGTTTGTATACAAATTATATATAAACAAATGGTACGCGACCGTGTAGACTATAGACTATGATTGCAAGAAACTAATTAACTAATTAATTCCACCGACTTTGCCTCAACTTTGCATTCTTTTTCTTGTCAATATTTTCGTTGATTATCTTCTCCTACAGCGAAAATTATTCTTAAACGTGAGATAAATCATTTTTAATAATATACGTATAATGAAATGAAATAACCGACAAAATTATTATATATATATATATATATATATATTTATGTTTGCGTTCTTAAGGAAAATTCTAAAAAAATATTTCTATTACGTAGTTACAAAATAAACATTACTCTGGAAGGATGCCAACCAACCAACCATTCACCCAACCGACCATCCAGCCGACCACCCAACCCACCATATGTAATAATACATTATCTATGACGTCATTTAAAATGTATTCCTGTATCCGTATCCTTGATCTATATTAAAACGTACACTTTATTATCTTTTCTTTTATTATTCTTTCCTTTATTATTAAAAGAATACAAAAGATAATTATGAATTACACAACAGGAAGTAGAAAGCGCTTTTCAATATATAATTAATCTCAAATTTCAGGAATCTCAGCTCCATGTAATGTTTTGATTAAATATATATTTTATATATATATACATACTAGCTGTGCCCGCGACTTCGCTCGTGTGGAATGTTTTTTTTTAAAATAAAAGTAGCCTAAGTTGTTACTCCTTATAACATTATCAATCCACCAGTGAGAGTCGTGTTAAAATGGGTTCAGACCTTACAGAAATTAGTCGAAACCGACAGATTAATAGATTTTTTCATATATAAGTACCATATATATATATATATATATATATGAATACAGTTATTTATATATATGAATATAGTTAATTTGGATTTACAAACGGACAATTCAATTTCATTTATATGTATATATATATATATATATATATATAAGAATCAATACAATATAGTACAGACAGATATCAGTATGAGGAAAATTGCGGTATATAATATAGTCAGGTTTGTGTACACGTGATTCCAATAGACATTCTCCATCCGTTCTTGATAACATCGTGTATGAAAATAAATCAATTGTTTTTCATTTCAGATAATAATATTATTGATAATATTGTAATTGATTAGCTTTTGAATTATACTTAATTTGTTAATATATTATGTCAACTTATTTGTGATATACGGACATACATTATATATATTAACGTTATTATATTACAAATGAAAATGGAAACACTACATTTTGGATGCAGTTTTAATTTCTAACAATTTAGTTGCAATAATGAAATATTAACGTATGATTCAACACAAAAAATATTAATGCATTTTCAAAATTTACACAACCCCGCTTTGAAGATATATAATATAACGACACACACACACAGAAAAGAGAAAGAGAGATGGAGAAAAAGGGAGATCCAAAGGGAGAGATAGAGAAGAAGGGAGCTCCAAAAACTCCCTAATCTCTACAAATGTAAATCTATATTTATAATCAATACGTTATAAAGAACCAAAAGAAAAGAGATAAGATAATAAAAGAAAAGAAAACAAAGATAAACAAAATTCGTAACAATTTGTAACATTTCAATTAACTATTACATCAGACAATATCGAGTTATTTTGAAACTGAGAGAATAAAATAGTGAACTAAAAAGATAATAATAATAATAATAATAATAATAATAATAAAAGTGACCAAAAGAATAATATTAAACTTTTAAAACGAAATTCCTTCAAGAAAATAGTCAATCATTTTCAAAGTATTCAATTTCTGAAAGCTTCTCTCCAAGTTACTTTGATAGTTTAACGATTTTTATTACACATTTCAATGCATCGCTGCTGTGGTTTACATTTTTCAAGTTATATTTTTTAAATTTAAAGCTAGATGTCGCTTTTAATACTAATGAAAATCTAAACGGATATTAACACTAAACCTATCGACAATTCTTGTATACCTGTTGCTACCGCACGCGGTCAAATTGACCGGTAATTAAAAGTTATTTTATTATATAACGCAAGTAATAATGGAAATAACTATAAGTAAAGAATGAAGACAATATCTTATGCATATTCTAAAAATTGTCATGTAGTTTGATAACGATATTAACGTTTAAAAATGTGTAAATTTTACAAAAGTTTAAGAACGGTCAATTTGACCGGTACTGGTAGGTTTAGTGTTAACAGACTATACTAGTTCTCAATAACAAATTTAACGCTCAAATGACCGCTTAATCACTGATGTGACAAACAGACATCATACTGACGTAGCGTCTATTGTGTATATACAATGGTTTAGACGACGTGCTGTTTTAAAATTAATGTTCAAACTTCGTTGGTTCGTTTTTTAAAATTAACCTTCAAACTTCCTTCGTTCGTATTTTAAAGTTAACCTTCATAACTTCTTTCGTTTATCTTTTAAAATTAACCTTTTAACTTCGTTCGTTCATCCTTTAGAATTAATCTTCAAATATTCGTTTATTTATCTATTAAAATTAACGTTCAAACTTAGTTCCTTTATCTTTTAAAACTTAAGTTCAAACTTTATTCCTTTATCTTTTAAAACTTACGTTCAAATTTCGTTAGTTTTTTTAAATTAACGTTCAAACTTCGTTCCTTTATCTTTTAAAATTAACGTTCAAACTACGTTCGTTTGTTCATCTTTAAAAATCAACGTAAATAACACAAAAGTGCAGCCAGTGTTTACAAAATGGCGCATCTGTCACATGTCATATGACGCAATAGTAATGGTAACATCGTAATATGTACATATTTATCATATATTATATATCGTATTTTAATTATAATATACTACATATATATATATATATATATATATATATATATATATATATATATATATATATATATATACATATATATTATTTTTCAAGTGATCCTAGTGTCACAATACGGATCAGTAATGTCGCTTCACTGAAAATTTCATCTCACTTGTACTCAACACTAAACCTACCGACAATTCTTGTATACCTGTTCCTATCATACGCCGTCAAATTGACCGGTAATTAAAAGTTATTTTATTATATAACGCAGGTAATAATGCAAATAACTAAAAGTAAAGAGTGTAGAAAATATTATATGCATATTCTAAGAATTGTCATGTAGTTTGATAACGATATTATAAGGTTTAAAAATGTGTAAGTTTTACAAAAGTTTAAGAACGGTCAATTTGACCGGTACTTGGCAGGTTTAGTGTTAACAAGGAGTAAAATTAAACTTTTCATCCTCTGTGAGCTTAAACCTAATGTACTAAGTTTATATAAAGTGCCCGTTACACTACACTTTCTCGGATTGTTTCAGTAATAACCTCAAAGTTCGCAACTTTATGGGTTCAGAGTGAGCTTACGTTGAATGGGGTGAAGTTTGAAATTATTCGAATTAAGGTATAAAATAATTAATTTTAATTGATACATTCAATCTGGCTCGAAGGACCAATAATTTTTCTTTTTTAAGGTTTATTATAAAAAAGTAGGTTTTGAATAACGGCTTGAAGGACCAATAATTTGTTTTTTTTTAAGGATTATTGTAATAAAGTAGGTTTTGAATAACGGCTTGAAGGACCAATCATTTGAGTTATTTTAAGGTTTATTGTAATAAAGTAGGTATATGAATAATGGCTCGAAGGACCAAGTAGATTTCTAAACTCACCTATCGCGGCTACGGGAAGGCAGTTGAAGCAATCCGTGAAGGTTTTCCATAACTTGATGTTATACCTCCGTTTGCACTCGTCGTAAAACCTGACGACAAATAAGTATTAATATTATATAGTAATATATAACTATATTAATATAAGTATAAGTTAGGTTGTGTGTCACTCAAATACGTACTATAGCGGGACTCAAACCTGCGACCACTTTAATAACATTCAAATACGATTAATGAATTTATTATTCAAGATTTAATATGAAATTTGAGACTGCATTCCAATTAACTTCTCAGAAACAATATTCTCAATGAGGAAAATGTATCAGTTTAATCATCTCGATAACGTTCTGAGAAATCGTGTTTATAAAAAAAAAAAAAAAAAAAACAAAAATTTACCTGTATCGTAAATCATTTTAATATTTTGTACAGTTATATAATGCAATGTTAACGGAAATATAAAAAAAAATTATAGTAAACAAAAATTTTAGACGTTCGACAAATCTGAACGCAATATAAATTAAAAAAATTATAAAATAATCGCAAAACCAATGGATATTATTAATAAAAAAAAGCGATATTTCTATCATCATCATCACCTATTGTAATTATAACATGTGATCACACATCCATCACCACGAGACAGTGACGAAACTAAGACAAATAGGTTATACAATCTACAACCGCTGAGTCATAGCAAACTCTGGCAGATATCCAACAGAGGCGTACGACCTTTTGGGATATTATTGATTATAAATTAGCAATGATTACTTGATAATCACAATTTTGAGGAGAAATTTGTAGTGAGTGAAAAAAAAAAACTTTCCAAAATTAACAGACAAAAGTATCAGTTTTGTTATGAGATATGTATTAATAATGTTAGAGGTTGTTTAACATTCGATAGGACACAGGTAAAGAGAGTGGGGAGGGGGGAGAGAGAAAGAGAGGGAGTGATAAGAATCTAGAGGGAATTAAAGGGCTACAAGTACGGTCTCCCAAAAAATATTTCATCAGCTCACATTTCACATGAACTTGTTACTTATCGTCATTACTATAATAAAAGTATTTCGATATTATATTTCATTATTTTATATCCTACTAATTTCATAATTAGTTTTATTTCTGACTTTACAACACAATTTGACGCATAATGGAGGATAACATCACATGTAATTTGTTATATTTATCATCTATAGATATATATAGATAGATTACTAGATAGTAGATACGTGAAGTAATAACTGTCAAGAGAAAGACCAATCGATCAATCCTATATAAACGATCTATTAAATTCCGACCGGAAAGAGACGGCAATAGTTTAGGTCAAGTGTGTGAGAGAGAAGAGATACAAACAAAGAAAATATTCAATACACATCATACTATCGTACAAAGTGCAAATATATAAGGTTGTGAAATTAATTGCTAAATCAATGTAAACAAATATGTGCCTAATGTCAAGGGTGTAAGGGTTATTGTGTATTATCTACGTCTTATCTGTTGGCCGATAAAGGGTGATATCATCGGACGAAATCTTTTTATAAATTAACAGAGGCCTCACAATGTACGCTTTTACGATTTGTTATTAAAAATAAATGTATCGATAGATCTATAAAATTTTAAGTAATAAAAATTTATTAGTGTTCCGGAAATACTAAACTTAATTATTTTAATTTTCTGTTTATAATATATGTTGTATAAATTTTTCAATAGCACTTATTTTTAATTTCAAACACATTTACCAAACAATGAAATTTCAAATATGAATTTCATGAAGAATTTAACCATATTTCTTTCTCACATTTAAACTCAATCAGATAATAACACGCAATACCGATATTTATAACATCGGCCTTCATAATGAATCGGTACTATGACTCACATAAATGTAAGGGGTCTCACAAGGAGCTACACTTGGTTTAATTACGTATCATACATATAGAAATGATAAAAATAACATAATGACTGTGGAACTGATAAAAACTATTCAATTTGATAATATTAAACAACATTGTAATGAAAATAAAACATTTGAAAGCACAAGTACGAAATTAATGGATCATTTAACAAAGAATTCCCATGATAGTTAAGAAATTTTTAGGTCAATTACAAATTATATTATTTTAAAACGTGTGAAATTAATTAACTAATGGATTCTGTATTTACAATGATAAAAGTACAGGAATTAAAAGAAACTCACCCATAAATTCTATTAATGCTAGCACATTCATGGTTTCCTCTCAGCAGGAAGAAGTTCTCGGGGTATTTTATCTTGTAGGCGAGTAAAAGACATATCGTCTCGAGTGATTGCTTTCCGCGATCAACGTAGTCACCGAGGAACAGATAATTGGACTCCGGTGGAAAGCCGCCATACTCAAACAGCCTTAACAGGTCGTAGTATTGACCGTGAATGTCACCTGTTGACGAGCATTGATATAAATAAATAAATAAAGTAGTAGCTCCAAAAGATTTTACATACTAAACAAGAAATGATTGTTTTCTTCAAATTGCTCTATTAAATACATCTATAATGGATGTGGTATGTTACTAACCTCTAGTATAACTCATTTAAGGGGGGAAGTCCATGTAAAATTTTCAAAAAATCGTTTTTTTTTTTATTCGATAATCTGAAAGTATGGTATATTGAGCGTGTACTGACAAGAGGGGGAAATAAAATTTTGAATATTTACTGAGCTATAGCTATTTGAATGGAGCAAGCCGGAGCGCCTACTGTAAAGTAGAGACTCAGGTAGTCGGACCGCTCCATACAAAAGGGTCCCTTCTATTGTAATTACTGTAATAATTAATTAATTAATAACTGTATTCCTTTTGTCCTATAACTGGAAATCGACTATCGACTTTATCGTTTCTGTACACGTGTAATATACTACAATAATAAAGTTTAGTCGAGAAATATAATTATTCTAGCCTGAATATTCGTAGCGTTCAGTCGATTTTAAAGTATAAAATTGCCGAATTATATTGCACGAAAACCTAATAGAAAACGACGTTATCAGGGCAATCAGTTTATGGATAAAGAAGGTGAAAAATTCGAAGCTAGTACAAGCCTAAATGAGAGTGCCAGCGGAAAAAAACTCCATACGCGTGATATGGAAGATATAATTATTAATCCTTTGCACAGGTACAGAATAATTGAATTTTTTACGGTGTTCACAGCTTTATCTGAAATTGTGAAGTGCTCAGAGTGTAATCAAAAGAAAAATTTCAGTGAGAGTGCTTGCTGAGATTGAGATCTCGGGTTTAAAATTGTTGCCAAGTGTCCATGTGCTAATAGTTGAAATCTCAGCATACATGGCTGCTGGGATATTCAACGAAGGTTTCAGTTCAGTTTTACACATAATGAACCGTCTAAACTTGACCGTTGGCTCTTGTGCAAAAATTTTTGCTTTCAACACAGACGAGGCGCGAATATCCCGACAGAATCGCAAAGGCCTTTCAGAGACAAAAGATGCTCGTACAGCTCGGAAACAACAGCTATTAGAAGAAAATCAGCTTTTTGAAGAGGAGCAAGGACTATTATATGGACCTGGCATTGCTGATTAATAAGTAAGTAATAAAAACTATTCATTTTCCTGTCCTAAAACTTTAAACGCGATTATCTCGAAACTGTATTTTTAAAAACTGCTCGTGTTGTAACTCAAAAAGTTATAGACCGATTTGTTTGAAATTTGGTGAGGCCTTTCTCTACATTACTACCGGAAGGACAAACCTAAAACTTTTGATATTTCGCATTGATAAATCACTTTTTAAGGATTAAAAATGTCACAAAAACAGCCCTAAATCGTAACTTTTTTTTCAAAGGCTTATTTTTTAATGAATTTCATTATTTTTTTTTAATTTTTTAGGTTTATCCTTCCCGTTAATATCTTATAAAAAGAAAACACTTCAGTTTTTTTGTTTGAGATCGATAGATTAAGAGCTATAAATGCAGCAGTTTGGGACGTCGCGCCGGAGGCAGCCGACAAAAAATGATCCAGAGCCGCCATTTTGAAAAAAAAAATAATAATAATAATTTTTTTGTATTGTTTAAAGGTTAAATAAACTTGTGTTAAAATTTCAAAACATTATTATTATTTTATCACCTTTAAAAATACGTTTAAAAAATGACCGATTTTGAGTCTTCTACATGGACTTCCCCCCTTAAATGTGATATATTAGTTAGTTTAGCGTTTTAGACTATTTAAGTTAGAGATATCAATTAGATTCAAAGTGTTATTCATATAATTGGATATTTATAGAGGAAGATTTATATATTAAGATTATAGTTATAATAACAAAAGTTTGGGAAATCCATTGAGCATTAAGTGGCAAATTATTTAGTTCAGTTTTGATCATCTATCTATAGTCAGTAGATGGAGTTATAGACAACAATCTACACTTGATACAATTAGGTGGCCAGGAAAAATTTGTAATAAACATTATATACAAGGAATATACATTTATAACATATTTCTGTAATAGTTCAGTTTTGTCGTGGTATTTAAGGACTGTTTGAACTATCTGTAATTATTCCTCCCAGAACGGAAACCTATAAGCATAAACTGGTAATAATAAATAATTCATAAATAATAGGTTTTCCGTTGTCTCCCTTCACCAATTAGACATGAAATAATAATAAAAAATAATTGCACTAATTGCCTTCTCAAGGATACAAAGTATTAGAGGTCATTGTTTAATGATATGTTGATACTTATTGTTGTAAGAAAGTAAAATATTGCAATATGTTAATTTACTTGTATATGTTAAAACAGTTTCCAATCATTGTATGTAAGAGTATTGGAAGATCTTTCCTTAAGTTAAGGACTCTTGTTTGTATAGTGTGTATAATTTTATAAAAATTTTATGATCATATATTGTCAGAAAATATATATTAAGTTAATAAGTTAACTTAACACTAAACCTACCAAACACAGTTCTACTAAAGACAGTTCTTGTATACCTGTTCCTACCGCACACCATCAAATTGACCAGTAATTAAAAGTTATTTTTTTATATAACGCAGGTAATAATGGAAATAACTAAAAGTAAAGAGTGTAAAAAATATTAAATGCATATTCTCAGAATTGTGATGTAGTTTGATAACGATATTATAACGTCTAAAAATGTGTAACTTTTACAAATGTTTAAGAATGGTCAATTTGACCGATACTTGGTAGGTTTAGTGTTAATTATTAATATGTTCAGTATTTCACAACATAAATTACTTAAGAATTATATAAATCACTCAACTAACATTTACCTCACTCTTATGACATTTAAAACTACAATTACACTAATAGCCTTGTAAGAGATGATGAGGAAAGAGTTTTAATAAATAAATATTATTATTATATTATTTTAGTATCGGACAATAAAATCAAATATCTAACTCAACATACATTGTGATAGTATGTGCAATACAACATATATAAATAAACTTTTTATATTTATCTCATTTGCAAAGTGATTATAAGAATACATAATCACATTCTTAACATTCATGAATTTTAAATTTACTTTCTCTACAAAATTACTCAAAAGAAATTGACATAAGTTGTTTATGGGAAACTTTCGACATTTTTTTTTAAATATACATGTTGATTTTATTTAAATCTGAGGGTAGGTGAAATGATTAACAAAAAAAAAAAATAAATAATTAAAATTAGTGAAGCAATCTAGTAATAAACAGTATATAAAGTTGAGTATTTGTGTAGTTTCGAAAGTTGAAAGCAAAAACTTCGTTATAAACGTAATATTGTAGTACTCACCACATATTTTCAACGGTGCTTCCAATTCAAGTAATATTGGTTGTGATAGAAATATTTCTCTTGATTTCAGGCATAGCCCTTTTATCTCGATTTCCGTTAACTGTACATTCATACCAGGCTTCTCGCCCCGTACTGAAAACAACCAAATATAAACACTAACACTCAAAACTTATAATAAATATGCAACAATGCATGAGAAATATTTAATTTCCACCAAACACTAAATAAACAGGGCAGCGTAAACTTTGGCGTAAGATTTTGGTCTTTACCTTTTAATAATTTTTTTATTACGTTATCGATGTTTAACTCATCTGTGTCTCTGTCTGCCATTGGGTATAATGTTTGTGCACGAGCTGTGACTAAATAGAATTAGAAATAGACAAGAGATTGTAAAGATTTTTGCCGATTACGAATTGTACACAACCTATTTCAATTCTCGGCTGAAATGAAATTCAATGGCGGAGACGGAGAGTCCGAGACATCACTCACACACACACACAAACAATAGCGATTAGTGAATAGAAATTCACCGTGTTACCAGTATAAAAAAATATTATGACTCATCACAGACTGAGTGAAAAATATTTAAGGATTAATATAATAGAGAGTATTCTTTGAATCAGTTAAGAACAAGATTAATTATTATTAAACGGTACTTATAACTTTTACTTTAAGTAACAATAACCTTTCAGTTTTTTAATTAATGTTTTAAACTTTTTTTATTTTTATATTTGAGAATTGAGTTATTTCGTGTAACACTTTTATATTGGGTAAATATACACAACTCTTAATAATCATTTACCTTTATAAATAACAAAGTATATTGTAAACATGAATAAATATGTTTTTAATATGTACACACTGGCAGAAAAATATTATTGGACGGCCCGGGATTCTCGTAATTTGAGCGATGTAATAACAAATTTCGATAAGAATTTGAAAGAGTGAAGGTAAAAAATAAAAATTCCTAATAATATTACCATTTGTAATGCCTATTTTAGCACAAATAATAAATACACCATTGTCGAATTCCCAGAGATTTATAGTAGCTTAGCTTAGCTTAGCTTTGGAACTATAATAATCATACAACATTTTTAGATTTAAGGATTTTTTTGGTGGTTCTACGATAACGCGTGTTGACTGCATAAAATATATAACTAAGGAGAAAAGTTCTAATTATTTAGTATAACGATTTAAATTTTGTTTCTGGACGTATTGCCGTTAATTCAAGTCACTTTATACATATTTAGTTGCTCTTTAGAAGACAAGAGTAAAAAATATAAAGAGGTAGAGACAAATGTGTTGAAACAATGGATAAAATCAACGTTTATTAGACATTGTTTTATTTAATTGACAATCAAAATATCTGGTTGTCTTACAGATAGATTTTTTTAGTGTGTGCTACGAGGAAAATAAATTATTTTAACATGGTATCGTAACTAATAATTATGGTTATTATATTTATACAAATGGCTTTTATTTAATAATCAGCCATATGATAATCAGAATAATTTTAATATTAATCATATTCATAATATATATTTTATGAAACCGAGAGGACGAGAACTGGAAAACATTATTGTATTTACATGTACAGTAAATAAAATATAAAAAAATATGCCTATGCCTTCTCAAATACTTCTACTGACTGTATCATGGAGTAGAATATCCGGAAAGTAATATCTTCTTCATCAAGTTTAAATAATATTTTCCAGTATTGTCTTAAAGAAAACTACCCCAGACTTCTCCCAAAAACGTTGTGTGTACGTCTTTGGGAGAAGACTGAGGGAGTAAGCCATACTTTTGAATAAGGAAATTGAAATTGAGCTATTCTTGAAAAGTAATGAAATTAATATAATGTGTGTTACAGAGCATTGGCTTAAAAGCCATGAAATGTTGTTTAACTTTGAGGATCACCAGGTGGCTAGTTCGTTCTGCAGGGTGAATGCTATACGCGGTGGCTCTTTAGTTCTTGTAAACAATTATTTAAAATTTAAGGAACGTAAAGATATTGTGAGCCTCTCTGTAGAGCGGACTATTGAAATAGCCTGTGCAGAGCTTGAACGTTTCATTGTTGTTAGTGTTTACAGACCCCCAAGTTCGTTATATGATTCTTTTGAACCTGTTTTTGAAAATGTTTTATTAAAACTGTCTGCGTCTAATAAAAATATTATTGTATGTGGTGATTTTAACATAAACTTATTAGATAACTCCGCTACCACTATTAGATTCAGATCATTGTTAAAATCATATAACCTTATTAACTTATTCTTAGAGCCCACTAGAATAACTGAGTCTACTTCCACTTGTATTGATAATATTTTCACAGACTTTATACCGAAGAATAAGAAAATAATTGATAGATTAAATTCTGATCACTGTGGGCAATTAATATCTTTTAATTACAAATTCAGCAAAGAAAAACAAAAAATTGTGTTTGTTCCTATAACTGTAAGGCGCATGGATAAGTTTAAAAATAATATTTTGGCCAAATGTTCATATCTGGAATATAATAAAAATCCTTCACAACTGTTTGATAAATTTTTCAAAATTATTAATAATGAATTCAAATCGACATTCTCCTCTAAAACTTGCACTTTGAGAAATCACCTTTCTTTTAATGAGTGGGCGACCCCAGGAATTCATAAGAGTAGACAAAAACTGTTTGAACTCTACAATGAGAGGGAGCTCAATCGCAGTGACTCGTTTGCTCAACATATTAGAAAATATTCTAAATTATTTAATAAAGTTTGTTCACAAGCCAGGTCATTACATATTAGAAACTTAATTAGTAATTCTTTAAATAAAATTAAAATGACCTGGAATATTATAAAGTGCGAAGCTGGTAAAAGCAAAGCTCGCAACTCCAAATTTTCTCTTCAAATGGATAATCAAGTAATAAAATCAGATAAGGAAGTTGCCTCTGCTTTTGAAAATTATTTTAAAAAAATTCCAGCTTCTACCACTTCTTCTTTAATTTCTTCTCCTGTAGTCGCCGAGTCATTACTACAAAAAAATGTAAAAAAATGTAACATTCCTTTTAAATTTAAGAAAATTGAATCCAATGATATAATTAAATGTTTTAGGACCTTAAATATTAAGAATACTCCTGACTTATGGGGAATATCTGTTAAGGTGATTGGCTCAATAGTGGACCTCGTTGCGCCTTACTTAGCGACCATTTTTAATGACTGTATTTCTTGTGGAGTATTTCCTGACCTAATGAAACACAGCAAAGTAATACCACTCTTAAAATCAGGCAATAATTCAGATCCGTCTAATTACAGACCAATATCAGTATTGCCTTCGTTTAGTAAAATATTTGAAAAAATCATGCTTAATCAGCTGATAGACCATTTTAACAAATATAAATTGCTTCACAATAAACAGTTCGGTTTTACTAGAGGTCGCTCTACTACGGACGCCGGCGTCTTTCTTATAAAACATATATATGAGGCCTGGGATCAGTCACAGGATGCTCTTGGAGTATTCTGTGATTTATCTAAGGCTTTCGATTGTGTTCAGCATGAAACATTGGTCAGGAAATTGTACCACTATGGCATTAAGAACATTGATCTCAAACTCTTGATTTCTTACTTGTCTAATAGAATTCAGAGGGTAGAGGTGAATGGAAAAAGATCGGCTGGGGCTCCGATTGATATGGGGGTCCCTCAAGGTTCAATTTTAGGTCCATTTCTCTTCCTGGTTTATATAAATGACCTGCCTACTTTTGTAGACAAACATAATGAGATAGTATTGTTTGCTGACGACACTTCTTTAATATTTAAAGTAAAACGGCATCAGGTAATGTATGACGATGTAAACAAGGCTCTCTCTCGAGTAGTGCATTGGTTTAGTGTTAACAACCTGTTGCTTAATAATAAGAAGACTAAACTTCTTAGATTTTCAACTTCTAATATTAAACAGGTGCAAACTAATGTACTTTTAAATGAGGAAGCGATGGAAGTGGTGGAATCCACAGTTTTTCTAGGAATCACTGTTGATGCTAAGCTACAATGGAGCCCTCATATAGCTGGATTGGCTAGTAAACTTAGCTCTGCCGCGTACGCTGTTAAAAAAATTAGATCCCTAACTGACGAGACTACTGCTAAGTTAGTGTATTATAGTTATTTTCATAGCATAATGTCTTATGGTATCCTACTGTGGGGTAGTGCTACTGATATAAATACCATTTTCGTTATACAAAAAAGAGCTGTCCGTGCAATTTACAATCTGGGCCCTAGAGATTCTTTAAGAAATAAGTTTAAGCAAATTAATGTACTTACGGTCGCCAGTCAGTATATTTTTGAAAATCTTAAATATGTACATAAAAATACTGACAATTTTATTAAGCATAGTGATATACACACTATAAATACCAGGAACAAACACAAGCTCGCGCTACCTGTTACTCGACTTAAAAAAGTGAGTAAATCTTTCATGGGGCAATGTATACAGTTTTACAACAAAGTCCCAGCAAACGTTCAAGTATTACCATTTAACAAATTTAAGAGAATAGCTAAGGAACGTTTGTGTGCAAAAGGATATTACAATGTATCTGAATACTTAGAGGATAATGCACCGTGGGTATGAAGCGATCGCTGCCAGACTGCTTCAAGATTATTTATTTAATATTGTGTAATGTATTTATGTTATTTTGAATTTAAGGAAAAAAAAAAAAAAAAAAAAAACAAATGACAATCCCGCTGAGTTTCTGTCGCCAGCTCTTCTCAGGTCTGTGGAAATAATTTTCCGAGCTGGTGGTAGCTTTGACAATGAAAAAATGTTTTGTATGAAACTTATTTTCAATAAAGATTTTTGATTTTGATTTTGATTTTGATTTTAATTTAAATTCAAAACATCTTTGTTTAAGTAGACATTTACACGCACTTTAGAATCGTCAATTATAACAATAAAAAAGGTCAGTGTAGCCAGTCCGTGAATAAGCTACTACCAGCTCGGAATATTTCTATGCTGAGAAGAGCCGGTGAGAAACTCAACAGACGTTCTGTTTAAAAAATAATAATCATGTTAGATTTATGCATTATAATATGAACCCTGCAAATGAATCAACAATTTAAGTTCCACTTATTTCGATAAACTAAAAACTCTGAATGATATATTTAATAATACACTTTTGATTATAGATTTAAAACTAATTAACGGAAGGTCTAAAATATCTAGTGGAACTTTATTATTTATGCGTACACTCGTGTAATGGTAGATTAGAATGAAGTCGAGTTTAAAATATATATTTTTTAATAATGGCGGTTGTTATTCATCTGTCTGATGCCTGTCGACTTTTTGTGTAATTTGTTCGCTATCAGAGGTTTTCTGTTCGTCACTTCAAATGCGGGCCGTAAAATTTTTCTAACTTGATGACGAAATCGTTTGAGATAATACTTATATATACCAACATATCTAGATATCATTACACCAAGATTGAAGTGGTTATAATTTATGTTAGAATGTAAAATCACTTCAAAATTTAATTTTCAACTTGTCGGTCCTTCATGAAACCTGATGCACACTCAAAGTAACAAAGTCCTCATATATACTTTGACGAAGCGTCTTTGAGTACAGTCATAGTCATAAAGTACAGTCGGTAACTTCTGAAAATTTTCTCAACAATGCTACTAACTTTCTATCTGTTTGCTGATATTTTATATACAGCACCAAAAGTATCAACACTCACCACCATAACGCGTCCGGTTTCGTGGCAATGATAGGGTAAAATGCTATTAAATTATATTATAATTCAATTGCAAAAACATTTTAAAAGTACAGTATTACCACGGCTGGCAAGATATTCGAAAACTGTCGCTAAATGCACATAGGGTAAGTAATTTTTTTTACAGTATATTATCAACTGTTGGTAGAGCATAGCTGTAGTTATTTGACTGCAGCTCGTATTGGTCTGGCTTAACCGGGAAAGGACAACCTTCTCACAGCAGATCGACGTGCAGTAACCAAATGCATTTGATTATGTTCCGTCGCTAAATAAGAGAAACTAACCTAACCTACCCCAACGCCCCCTCCCCCCCCCCCACGCCAAACATGAAAGCGATGCTTCGATGCATGAAAAAATATACCCCAGGAGGGTACCGGTTTTGACGAAGTCGGAGAATCTCTCCCTGACCAAAATAGAGAGAATGATTGCTCAGGCTCCACGTAGTATCTAAGTCCCAGTCCATTCTAAATGTGAACTTTTGCAACCTCTTTCCAGGGGTCTCCATTCCAACTTAAAATCTGTCCACTATCATCTAGAGATGGCGCAACCGGCCAACACAGCGTACCTATCATACCCTGGGTATAAACTCGAAAGTACCAGGTTAATGTCGAGGCTTCCCTAGACTCTTCTGAACATTACATGGTACGGAGTGTAGTACTTATTCAGCGTCCGGCTAACACAAGAACTACGAATGAAAGTGTTTGGCATTACAATTTACCAAATTGCGATGGAAGGCGATCCTTTTCAGCGTTCTATCCATAGTAACCGTTTTGTTTCCCTTCCAATGATCCTAATAACTACACTGCGGTTGTGACTAATGTTGTTGTGGCACCACTTGGCAGTTCGCAGCCTTGATTTGGGTTGGGCTAATGCTTTAGTCACTAAGAATCTAACCTATAGAGTTCTGAACAGGAAATATAACCGTGCCTCCAGATTCTACAAACGTCAAATTACTAGAGCAAAATTCAAGCATGTCGTTAAATTGGGGATCAGCTGGCAAGGTACCCGCCTGGCACGCACAAGTTTTGGGCGCTTTCCAAATTCACTTTGTGAAACTTTTGCTCGCCATCCCTACCGCCGTTACACATTGGGAATGTCACTCTGGCCCACACGGCAAAAGAAAAAGCTCTTTTTGCCTCAAGCTCCACTTCGGACACCGGGGACGACACCACCTATCATCCCGCGGCGTCACATCTTAATTAAGTTTTTTTTGCCTAAACCGTCCGAAAATGTTTCGTTTCCTTGGGCGTCCATAAATCGAGTATAGCAAATGGAATTTCTCCAGTTGTGCTATGAAAATGTGCCCCTGAGTTTACACCACTTCTAACGCGACTATTTCGGTACTCCTACACTAAAGGCATAGTCTCGGTCTTATAGAAGCGTGTTCTTGTCAATCCGATCCCTAAAAATGGTGATAGCTCAGACCCAGCTAACTGTAGATCTATCGCCATTGCTTGTCTTCTATCCAAAGTAATGAAGAGTTACATCAATCAACAGCTCCTAACGTACCTCGAGGATCGCCAGTTGTCCAATGACCGTCAATATGACTTTTGTCATATTGACGGTTATTTCTTACACACCGTTGGGCAGCTGTTATTGAAAGCAAGGGAGAGGGTCTGCGTAAACCTTCGATCTTGTATAGCATAAAGGGCCTCTTTCGAAGCTACCTTCATCAATCATTATCAACTTTCTCTCTGGGCAGTCGTTCTCGACGGTTTTTGCTTGAACCCCAAGCCCGAGAACGCTGGTGCACCCAAGGCTGCGTGCTATCACCAACTCAGTTCCTCCTGCACGTCACTGATATGTTGCATATTTCCAACATACATTGTTATGCGAATGACGGCATTGATCTCCCTGGGGATGGTCTCAGAATTGGGTGAACTGAATCTTGTTCAGTTTAATCCCCAAAAGACTTAAGTTTGCACATTTACCACAAAAAAACATGTCGTATCTCCGCTCTTCGAGAGCACACCTCTCAATGCCACATCAAGAATACTGGGTCTCGACATTTTGAGCGACAGTCGATTTCGTGTTCATCTAGATAGCAAGGCCAAATTGGTCCCAATGAAATTAGGAATGATCAATAGAGCGAGTCAGTATTTCAAGCCTGGCCAAAGACTTGCGCTGTATAAAGCGCAAGTCCAACAACTCATAGAGTACTGTTCTCATCTCTGGTCCGGATCACCCCAATATCAGCTTCTACCTTTTGACCACATACAACGGAGAGCCGTTTGAACTGTCGGGGACCCGGTGTTCTATGACCGGCTGGACTCTTTGGCGTTGCGTAGAGATGTGACGTCTTCTATCGCATTTACAACGAGGAGTGTTCCGAAGATCTATTCGATCTGATGCCTGTCGCTGAATTTCATCATTGCACAGCACGTTATCGCCTGCAATACCTGTGGAACGAACTGCCATCAGCGTTATTTCCGGATCGATACGACTTGGGTACCTTCAAGAAAGGCGTATATTCCCACCTCTAAAGCCTGCAACGCTCTCGCGATTCCGCTGATGTTGTAAGAGTTCGTGGGCAGCGGTGAACACCTGTCATCGGTAACTCGCAAGCTCGTTTGCCCTCTTCATAAATAAAAAAAATGTTGTAAGGTAACTTGTGTGAATATATCACAGCTTAACTATTACAATAGAGTTAGATTGATACAGTAAATTTAAAGTCAATTAAATGATTTTTATAACTTTTACAACTTTTGAAGCCACTGCAGTGTACTTGCGTCACGTCAAATGATAATGATTTTCAGGCTAGTGGGTTAAGTATTACTACTTTACATTGATATGTGCATTTGAATACCATTTTGATTATGACCGTTTAATACTAATGGATTTTAATTCGTTAGAGTAGATACGTCAAAAAATCGGAACAAAAGTAAAATTAGAGAAGGTAAGGCAAATCATTTATATAAATAAGGAAAAAGAAAGGTCCTAATGTAGAGCCTTGAGTCACGCCCATTTTGACAAATAAACTAGGAGAATGCTTTTCATTTACATCTATTTCTAGAATTCTCTCATTAAAATATGATCCAGTCATACAGGGGCCTTATTTTTAATTCCATAGTGATGTGATTTTCTAATTAGAGTTTCATGCTACACAATCAGATGTCTTCGATAAATTACAGAAAATGCCAAGCGCATCTTCTAATTCCTCCGAGGCTCCGAAAATATTCAGCAATAACTGAACACCTGCATCTGTTGTTGAACGACTAGATGTGAAACAAAATTGTTTTTATGTAAAAGGTTATTTTTACTATTATGTTTATTTCAATCAATACTTCAAGACTGACAGGAAAATTGTCTCTAATTGGACGTTTAGAGACAATTTTCCATCATTATATTGGTATTTATTACATATGATTTGAATAAGTAGAATAAAAAATATATTATGTAATGATTGTTGTTCTCTTTAAATCTTATATTAACAAGAATATTTTATTTTCACAAATACTAAAACTAGCAGTATAACCTTGATATCTCTGAGTGACCGTTATTCTGCCTTTGGAAGAAGGGTTAATAAGCCTTGATTACTTAAGATTCTATATGTAATCGTTTTTTTAAGTACTTAGCTAATATTAAGTTTCCTTCAAATTACTAATCTAGTCCAGGCATATTAGGGGTTTTATATCTTCAACCATTTTTGAGACAGGGAAGAGCGCATCTCAAAAATGGTTGAAGATATAAAAAAAATGTTAAAACATAAGTTATAGAGAATTTAATCCTCTACAATATTTATAATAAATACAAATAGCAATAACTCATAGGAAACGGGATACTTGCAATAAAAATCGATTTTTTGACCTTTGACCTTGGAATATCTGTAGTGGCAGACGCCCTACGATAAGTAGGTTTTGTGACAAGTTTTAGGGTGTTGAAAAAAGGTTTATACAAGTTTATAGCCGACTATCTCTCATTCCGAGATTCTTGCCCTCATGGCTAATATGCCTGGACTAATCACTGTTACGAAAAATAGACTATGACGACTTAAATATATATACTATTTTGTTTATCTGCACACTACATTTAATAGTAGGGAGTCTAAGTATGTATTTCATAACTTTAATATAAGTTATTATTTCTTTTACTTGTTTCTTTATCCATAACGCAAGATCTAATGAACCGATTTTGATGAAATTTTGAAGGTTTTAGCTTAGTTTAAGTAAAGATACAGGATACATACTGCTGAAATATCTATTATTTCAAACGTAAAAACTAATTTTCTAAGAGTTGTGGGGATTTGTGTAATAAAAGTAACATTACTGTCCAGTAAAAGAAAAAGCGAAAATTTATTAATATTTTATAAAATAAAAATCAATATTCTCCAACATATAAATAATATAAATTATATTTTAATCTTTCTTCGGACCTCTGTATGGATGACGTTTACTGAAATACAAAAATAAAATGAGCATATAATAAATCCAAAACAAACGGAAATATAAAAAAACTTACGCAGGAATAGTTAACGTAAATATTCCAAACTTGGTATTAATGTCCTCCAGACGGAAAATGCCTTCAATGTACTCCTTGTCCGCTGGAACAGCTGGCGTCTCGAACACCAGGTTCATGATGTAGTCCTCAACACAGCTGGTTAGAATTATTATAGGAATTATATATATATATATATATATATATATATATTATATATATATAATATATATAAATTTATTTCTGGTGATCTGTCAAACAGGTCTCCCGCATAGATAATAAATTTCATCTGTCATTTACCGTAAAACCATGTATTATGTGTCTATGTGAGAAAAATAAAATATTATTATTATTATTATTATAACTAACTAAGCACAGGGTTGGTAGGGCACTAGTTTCTCGATCCTGTTTGGTCTCAAGGCCTCTACGTAAGGGTCCGCCACCAGTTTTGCTGTCACTGGTGCAGGACCTTTGCGGGCTTTTGGAGTTGGTGCTGGAGGCTGGAATGTTTCAAAAAATTGGATTAGGTATGTGTTAAATAATTCAGACATTTTTAAATATCTCTGACAAGTAAAAACATTATCTTCAAAAGATTATGTCGTATCTTTGTCTCCGAATGAGACTTCCAAGCTACGAAATACATATAATGTACCTTTCGATACATTATATGTATTTAGTGTGATACATTTTAATGACAATCATAAGCAAACCAAAAATATATACAAAGAGTCAGAGGCATATTAAGTATATTTTCTAACACATTTTTTCTATTACGAAAAAAAAAATTGCTTGCAGAATTGTATTCACAAAATATTATTAAGCCTTTTTTAGTTCCCTTTCACAGCAATTAATATTCAAATAATACTATTAATTAAATATACCACACAACATATATATAGTAACAAATTGTTAAAAAATTAAAGTACTATAAAAAATCAAAAGTCAAGTTTATCCATATTACTGTACCTTCACAGCTCCATAGACAACCTCGATGAGACTCTTGACTTCCGCCTCCAGGATCCTCAAGAACTTGCTCACGTTCCACTTGGTGACTTCCTTGTGGTTCCCGAGCAGAGACAGGAGGGGAGTGATCTCACACCTCGCAAGTCTATAGTTATCCAGTTATCAATATAATATTTATTACTTTTCTAGCACGTCTGGACATTTGGTACGTTATTAGGAATTCTGAACAATTTCACAATATTTAATTAGAGTTTAATTTATTTAAAACATACAATAAAGAGAAATAAGGGGTTACGAAGATTATACTCATTAATAACCAATAATAAATAATTTAATATTGGTATCTGTTTTTTTATACTACATTTTAAAACAATGTGAAGTTAATCACAAATCAATGTTAGTTTAACACTTTCGCTGACACCAGATTTTCAGAAATTGAGCCCTGTGTGTTGTTTCAATTTTTCATATAAAAAATAAAGGCATTTAAATAAACGGAAAAATAGTAAAAAAAAATTTGAGCCAATTAAATACTATAAAAAATTGACTTTTAATTGCTCCGTACATGCTAGGGCCCTGGGGTGAAACACGGGGTGAAACTTGCGTCTCCGTACACGCTACGGAGCTGGCAGTGAAAGTGTTAAGCCGTGGATCCCATTACATCTAAACTCGATTAGTTAACATGCTAACATGTCTCAGAATCAATACAATAATTTTACATCAGATGGCTAGAGAATACAAAGGTTTGTTTAGCAATCGTTTTTCAACAACTTTTATGTAAAATAATTTCAAGTTTCAAGCTGTATAACGACTAATTCGAAATATGCTGTTCAGTGTTGCCACTTTAGTTTAAGTAATGGGGCCGCTGAAGGAGCTAAAAAGCACCAAATTATAATAAATGGAACATATATTAATAAGAAGGTATTTAAAAGCTTAGCTTTAAAAAAGACTAAAATACTTTTACTAATGATTTAAATTATGTATTTATTCTTTAGTTTAAATAACATTTTTTTTTATTTAACTGAATTAGAAGAAAAATTTAACTAATTTAATAGGTTCAAAAGTTTAAATTATTTTTAGTTATTTAAAAGGCTGCACATCAACATTTCAATAAGTTTAACGATAGGTAGTATAGAATTGTTTTCTTAAGCAAATGAAATACACTTTCCCGGTTAAATCATTAAAAAACGAGATCAAAGTGGCAACACTGATGTTGTTTAACCTGACGAGTTCATCGATCCCCTTGAGCACGCGCGTGATGGTGTTGTCGGCGGCGGCGTCTCTCTCTCTCGCGAGGCTAGTGCTGTCTCGCTCTGCCCCGAGCTGCGCGCGCAACTCGCCCAGCCGACGTGACTCACACTCCGTGCGGGATTCGTTTATATCGCGTTGATCCACTGACGAATAAGATAGATAAATATGTTTGGAATATATATTATACTATGGATATTTTAAAACTGTCCTCACAGATCCTTTGCCGCAAAATGTCGAGTTCCCGTCTCATGAATATAGACTCCTGAAGTACTTCGCATAGTAGCACGAAAATGGAAAAATTCTCAATCTCGGTAGCTTTGAAATGGCTTATTATGGTTGTGAGTCGGTCAGAGCCCGCATAACTCTGCGTATATCGTTAGTTTTACAGAAGTTGAGTTGAAGTCACACTTATTAATAATGAATATAGATATTTAAACATATGTATCAACAATAATTGGTCTCTCTTACGAATATTTCCTCCAAAAGAGAGTCATGTCTAGCGATCTCTTGCTCGCATCTCTGTATCTCTTCTTGTCGCTTGATTTCCTCCTTCTCGTCGGCCTCGCAAATTCTTCTGGACCCTTTTACGCGCAGAAACTCTTCCAACTTTGCTAAATGGTTCAATTCTCCTTCATAGGATTGCATCTCCTAAAAAAACTTTCGATGAAATTTCGTTGGATTTTTTTTTTCAAATTACTTTTCTTTCTTATATTCCATTGCTTTAATTCGTTGTAAAAAGGATTTCCTTCCTTACCGATATATCCCTATTAAGTTGGAACAGTCCTTTCCACTTCAGAGCTTCCAGTTTCCGGCAACACTCGTCGCGGTCTCCGAAGGCATTGGTGGCGATTTCAAAGATGTCCATCAGGTACTCCTTACCTTTCACCAGTTTACCAATCGTGCGGTTCCATTGGATGTTGAAATCATTTCTGCAAGGATTAAAGGTAGTATATTAGCTAACAATTACGTAAGTTAAGTAATATATAAAAAATTATGAACGCTACCTTTCAACGAG
Source organism: Melinaea menophilus ssp. n. AW-2005 (assembly GCA_918358695.1). Classification (NCBI taxonomy): domain Eukaryota; kingdom Metazoa; phylum Arthropoda; class Insecta; order Lepidoptera; family Nymphalidae; genus Melinaea; species Melinaea menophilus. The sequence continues at coordinate 15,577,767 of OU911058.1, read as the reverse complement.
CAGTCTATCGATTTCTTCGCGTACTTTTTTATTATCAGTATTGACCAGACAAAAGCGCTTCGTTGCTAAATCTAAACGATTCTCCATTCGCTTCAGCCGATTGTTAGCGTTTTCGATCATAGCAAGCTCCTGAAAATCAGTGTAACAACAGGATCCTTCGAAATGCCATGCTAATGAAGTGTTGTAATAGATCTTACATCAGCCTCAGTTGGCACTCGTTTGAGGAGTTCCACGAGTTGCTTCTGTGCGAGGTAGTTGAGGCAGTCCAGCTCGGCCTGCTGCGCGCGCTCGTCCCGGAGCTCACCCTCCAGGTGTTCGTACTCAATGATCGATTTGCGAGTTCCATTTTTGGTAACGTTGTCTCTTAAGGCGTGCTGACCTTTTTTGGCCAGCTGAGTGAAGACAAATGACAATCAATCAGTGATATTTTAGTTACATTAAATTAATTATAATCATTTCAAAGTTCTGTCTAAGCAATTTTGATTAAGAAACTATCAACCACGATATCTTCAAGTATTCTGTCGTAATCGGCAATGTACGCGGAGCATAGTTATGTAAAATTTAATTTATTTTAGAAGTCTGCAAGAGACTGATAAAAGAATAGAACAGAACGTCTTGAAAGATTTTCTTATATTCATACATTTATATGTATGAATATAGAAAGATCAAATCGATATAAATACAGATATCTATGACATTGTCCTTCTCCTCATCTAACTGCCGAGCTGTCTCTCATCCTATCCCAACTAACATTGATACACAATAGCGTCTCTCGCAGCTCTGCGGCGAGAATCGCGAGCTGTTTCTCCTGCGGCGCCAGCTGCGGCTCCCCGCCAGCTCGCTTCTCCACGCTGCATTGTGGAGCGAGCTTTTGGAACTGGAATTAATCAATACATTTTACAGACTTTCAAACAAACAATGCCGGTCTGACGGATAGTTGGAGATAGAGCAAAAGCCAAGCCTTACTTGTCAATTTATATTATCTACGTGTCTAAATATCTAACAATTCATTTTACCGCTTTTCAAACAAGCCATGCCGGCCTGACGGCTAGTCTGAGACGAACTTATGAATTAGTGTTAGGAGCGACCCTCGCCTTATGTTAATACGGCTTATGTTTTGGAGATTGTTGTTAACCTACTCCTAACTCTTTTGAGTCATCTTTATGTACGAGTATTTCTCTTACACTTTAAAGCCCAGCTACCTTGGTTAGTTTAGCGTACAGTATAAACATTTTTAAACACTTACCGTCCTCTGAACGTTGCTCAGCTCCGCCTCAGGATCTATAGTCTTCTGTTCCACCTGAGTCGGCATTTTAACTTCTTATACACTTATCAAAATACGAAATAAATCTGTCGTTTTAATATTAAAAACAATAGCAAATAGTTTGACAGAAGATTTTGTTTTTTAAGTCATTCTATGTCTTTGTTTCTTTTTTAATCTTTTAAGAGGATTTTTATTACATAGGTACACATATATATGTACATATTCTAAATATAGTTATAGAGTTATTTATTTATTATATCTTTTACACTTTATATTAATACCAGTGATAATATAAGAATGGCAGAACTATTTTGAAATAAGCTCTCCTATAAAAACACTCTCCAACTTAAAATAAGGCTAGGAGGGTTCCAAACGCACTGCTCTGAACCACACAACAAACTTAGCCGGATATTTTTTTTATTGTGATTACTGTTTCACAAACGTTAATATATTTTCTAATACATAAAGCTGTTAATCGTGATGGTTGTAGCTGAGTGACCGAGAAGAGAAAACCGGAATCCCCATTATTCTCTGTCTCCTACTCCTACTCCTCATCCATCAGCAGGAGATATGGACGTGGTTCTACCTCTTAATATGTTTATTAATACTCCTAAATAGCTACACACCTGGTAGAGCTTATTCAGGTAACTGCCGGGTAACTTCTCATACATATATAAAAAAATAATATATATTTTCTCTCCCAATAATATTCCCTAAAAACGTTACAGAAATTTCTAATAAGTTTTTTAATATTGGGTAAAAATAAGACACATACAATAATATTTTCACTTTATTAATTCAATTGCATATAATTATATATAATGTAAATAAAAACTAATAATTAGATCTAAAATTAAGTTAAAATTTTTTAAGTACTATGAGATGTTTTAACGTGGATTATAATAACAATGTTTTGTTTTAAAATAATATTATTGGAATGACTGAAGATTCAATACTTTGTGCTGACGAGCTTTCATTAAATTAATTGACAAAATCTCATTAAAAACAATTAAAATTATTAACCATTTAACCCTTTGTCAGTCTCAAATAAAATTATTAAAAAAAAAATCTATCAAATAAATTTAATTAAAAAAAATAATTTTAATATCACAAACACATTTTTATATTAAAAAATGGAGCGATAATAAATATAAAACTGTATTTTTTTTTTTAATAAATTTATTTTAAAAGATTATTTTTTATAAAATTGTGATAAGGCATTGTTACAGACAAACAATTTAATGTCAATTAATAAATATATGTAAATAATTTTTTATTATTATTGCATATTTTTAAAAAGGCACTCACTTGATCGGATTTTTTGTATTCAAGGCACAGATATTGTTATATTAAATATTAATCTATAATTGCATTTTAATTAACCGTTCAAATATGGCTGACGTTATAACTATTTGATAATGGTGCATCGTATTTTTCAATCTACAACTACGTTATTTACATAAAAAAATTGTACACAGATTAAAATAAGTTCAATGTTATATATTATTTAGTTGAGCTTTAGAATTAAGTACGTTTGTTATCTGTATTTTACAGGTTAACAAAATGGCCGACCATCTAAGATGGAGGGTGATAAATGTCTAATAAGCATTTAAAGTTAAATCGGTTTATTTTTTGTTTTAGAGGTTTAACATAATGGCCGACCATCAAAGATGGCGGATGATAAATATCTAATAATTTATTTAGTTTCGATTCGAGATACTTACATCTTTAAACATTACTTGTAATAAATAAACTTTATACGAATTATATTTTTGGAACTTCTTAAAAAACCAAAGATATTACAAAATAATGAATGTTAATTTTCCAGATTAATTATTTATTAGACGTAAAAGCACTTAAAAGGTTCCTTAGCGTATTTTGTACGGAATGTGAACACGTTAACTAAACCAACACATATTAATTAGTAAATTAAAGACGATAACTATCACTGCGAGCGTGTCACACGAGTACAAAATTATACTATAACATAATAACGCGCCAAAACCGACGGGACAAGATGGCGACCGCAGGACGGATGGGAGAGAACAGAGGATGGACAGGACGTGCGGGCGGAATGGGTAATGTCGCCTCGTGATGAGGATAGACAAGAGGACGTGAGGGAGGAATGGGTAAATTCGTCTGATGTTGAGGTTAGACAGGAGGACGTGCGGGAGGAATGGGTATAGTCGCCTCGTGATGAGGATAGACAAGAGGACGTGCGGGCGGAATGGGTAATGCAATGCAAGGAGTTGGTGTAATATAGGCTGTAGTTTAGTGGGGGGGGGGGGGCGGAGTCGGTTACCGATGGAAGAAGCCGAGCAGCCTCTCGGCTCTCGTGGGGGGTCGCGGCGGGGGCACCTTGCGTCTCTTCTCCTGAGTCGTGAGCTTGTGTTTCATCTGCTCGTCGATCAGCTCCTGCATGTCCATCTGAAAGATACAATTTATTTTATGTATTAGGTTAATACCAGTGATCACTTGTGTATCAAGCGTCAGGAGTATGATACCATACTTATATATTAAGACCTTCTGTAAACACTCTCCAACCTAAAATAAGTCTTCGAGGGTAAGCCCCGTTCTGAGAAGAACCGTACAAACTCAGCCGGGTATATCTTTATTTCTTTTTATTACATTTTTATGTATAAAAATTATTCAAGCAATATTTTCGTAAGCCTTATTGTTAGTCCGTGTACCGACCTGCCACTGCTCGAGCTGCTGTCCCAGGTCTATCTTCTGCCGCACCGCCTCGTACAGCTGGCTGTTAGCCTGCATCAGCTCCACCCGCGTTTTGGCCAACGACACCTGGAATAATGTATCAGAATGTGTAAGAGTTTTATAATAAAAATACTAATAACTCTCTAGCCTTCTTCCTCTGGATGAATCCAATAAGAGAACACCATCCAATTTCTCGCATACGTTTTCAATGTCAATTAAAGCGAGTCCTACACTATCAAACTCACCTCGCTAGCCTTCTTCCTCTGGATTGCCTCGTCCCTCTCCTGCCTCGCCCTGGTGACTGCCTCGTCGTGCTGCAGACTGCTGTAGGTGGCGTCGTGCAGCAGCTTGTCTCTCTCCTCAGCTGCTGCACGCAACTCCACTTCCGCTACCGATAACTAGAACACGAGTATATATTTAATTAGATATACCAATTTTATAATCTGTAAATCTATATATCAAAAATATTAATTAATTTATATTTTTTCCACCATTTATAAAGTGGAAAATCTATACATATAAACAAAATTTAAGTGTCTGATTGTAATTCCGAACTAACACTGCATATGAATATATACGTTACGTATAAAAAACGTGTTCTCTGTCTGTCTGTATGTTTGTTCCGGGTAATCTCTGAAATCGGCTGGACAGATTTTAACAGAACTTTCACTGGCGGATGGCTGATGTTATTAGTAACTTGGGATACTTTTATTTTTATTTTAATATCCCTCGCGGACAAAATCGTGAGCACAGCTATTGTTAATGTTTAAAATATACTTCAAAGTCACTTTGTCAAAGTCATTTATGGAATTACTAAAGATTAAATACAAAAAGAATAAAATAATATTTTGAAATAATTTTCCTTTCTTGGCGAATACAAACATATATATAAATATTAAGTTTTATTGAATTGAATCTATCTATAGATATCTAAATCTATAACATTTCTTTTATTTTACTTTACTTCATTTAATCTCATATAAAACAATTCACATAATCAAAATTAAATCCATATTTCGGTATTACCAAGTTTTAATAACTTTATTTTTATCAATAAACAAAAAATAAAATAATATTTAATATAAAAAGTTTCGTAACTGAAGTTAAAAACACATTTTTTTATGAAATCTTTTTTTTCATTCGTGTTAATTAATAAAATATAACTAATTAATATTATTTTAAATGCATTTTTAATTCAAATTTATTTATCTATGATTAATTACAAAAAAAAAAAAATATTATTAAATATTTATACACAAATGAAGACACAAAATTACACATTATATGTATTTCTCTGTCTCATTAAACTATAAAGTACTTAACACATATATATATATATATATATATATATATATATATATATATATATTTGTAAGTTTGTCCGCAGAGGCTTTGCATTCAATACAAAAGGTCGACGGCCGGGCGCTGACCGACGTCATTTAACATTTCATATATTTCTCGGTCAAAGGACAAAAATAATAGAACAATATGTATTGTTGAAACATCTAGGACGAATGAAATATTTGAATTTGATTTGATTTGATGTCATTTTTAACCCACAAACAAGGAAACTTGTTTAACTGTTCTCTGTTTACGGGTGAGGTCAATTATCTTGAATCTTGTCTCAGTGGGCAGAAGATTTGGTTATGACTCATTTAGGTCTGAAAGTATTGAACAAGATTCCAGTTAGGGAAATTATATATATATTCCCTCCCGCCTCGCTGGTCACACTACTAATTTGTATGTGAATTTAGGTTGCTATGGTAACCTTTGTCATATTATCCGTTGTCATCGTAACCGTTGCTATAGTAACTCCTACCCCCGCGCTAAGTGTATAGCTCCTACATGTTTAAAACTTGGCGAAATGCAAAGAGTTGAAATCTGTTGGAATAGGAATTCCGTAAAATCTTCATTCATTCAATCATTCTTAGTGGACGTCTGCGTCAAAAGAAGTAACTATGTAAAATTTTAAGTTAATCGGACAAATAGTTACGGAGATTTCGTGATGAGTCAGTGAGTGGTAAATCGCTTATATATATAGTTATACTATTCACGTGTGTAATTTGATATCCTATGATAATTATATTAATTATTATTGCCAAATAGCGTTTCCCGAGTTAATAAGAACCGTTGTTAGCAAACTATTACTTCATGACGGTATATAAAAGTACCGTTTTTAGAATTCGTTATTTTTCAAGTATCGTTAATCTATTATATTAGCTATTTATATTTATATATATATATATATATAGCTTTACAGACAGACTGAATGCCAAAAAAAAAACTATTATTTACGTGAAAATGACGCAATGCGTCGAAATATTGGTATAATAATAAAAATATCCAAAAATATTTATTATGTGAAAGTGACAGCAAGTTGTCAAAATTTCGAGCTGTCAAAAAAGTATTGTATACAAGAATGTCATAAATTTTACTGACATATCATAGAGCCAGACAAATAATAACCATAGACAATAGAACAAACGCCGCCATTGTTTAAAATGACAACTAATTCTATTGAGCAACGGAAAATGCTCTGATTAAGGCCTATTTACCTCAATCTGAGTTAAATCTTGTATTTTTATAAAACCTACCTTAGAAGACAGGTCTGATATGACTTCGTTCTTCTCATCTATCTGTCTCTCTCTCTCCATGGCGCGACGAGCGTGAGAGGCGATGGAGTCTCTCACTCTGGACCCTTCGAGGGTCGCATACGCAGCCACAGCATCCGCACACGCGGCTGCGAGGGCACCGCGACGGAGAGTCTCTCCTTCCTCTCCGTCCAGGGAAGTTAGAGATAAATCTGAGTGGAGACCTATAAGAGATAATTAAAGATAAGGAACTAAATATTTTCTATTGTTATCAAAATACCTCAGTGTCGAGTTTCATGTGGGTTCAGAAATAAAACACTTACCAGCCAAGATGTGGTTTATTGACCGGATATTGTAATGCGTGTATCAGATTTATTATTAACTATATATTACCGTGACTTCGCTTGTGACTTTAAAATGTATTAAGAAAAAGCTGTTTATTTACCAGAAACCCCAAGGGCCATTACATATTAAATAATTTGAATGATTTAATGACTCCAGAAAAACAAAAAATATTAACAGAAATGGATACCTCTTTTTCGAAGTCGGTTAAATCTAAAATGCAATATTAATTATCGCAACGAGTAATCACATATATATATGTAATTGCAATATTGCACATATTTATTGCTAATTTTATTATCATATTTTATAAGCAATTTGCTAATTTATATTTATTTAGATCGATAACTGTTGTTAAAGTTATTATTACATATATCTTTATATATATAACTATTTGTTAACACAATGGAAATTTTCATTTATATATTTACGTAACAACATTTTAAAGTCATTCTAATGTCATTTTTATGTCATTGTGAGTCAAAAAATAACTGTCACGTACGTGTTTTAGCGGGAAATGTTCAATCAAAATGGCGCTCAAAAATCTTAAACAAAAATATTATTTAATAAGAATTATGCAATTAAGTGCTTTTATGAATTTTTGTATATACATACTTATTTAATTATTATAAGTATTATTTCAAGACGTACGTTAAAAATGCTGTAAATTTTAATCAATAATTCTAATAATATATTTCGCCACAGTGAAATACCCGAAAGTGATGTCATGTTCGTTCCGCCTGGCACGGATCGTGACGATCTCGATTCGTTTAATACAGCGTGTATGAAAATGCAATATCAAACCAACTTCATACATTTAAAGATAAAATGAAGGATAAATTATCTGAGATCATCCATTGAATATTTTTATAAAATAAATAAAAAACTCTAACAAGCAACGATCATCAATTTGTAAATTATATTTTTACCGTAACAAATTGAAAAGCACGCCTAATTTTCTAACTGACATTATTTATTAAAAATACTTGTATTAAAATAATTTCGACATTAATTATAATAATAATTATATTATATTATATTTTCGTTAAACGGATCACGCGAACACAATCAAAATAGAAAGTTTTTTTATCACATGCGTTTTTGGAGTCGTAAAATTTTTACATCCAAATATTTTAATTTAATTCAAAAACAACTTGTATGATATTCAAATATAATATTGTATATTATTAATACTTAGTATTAAGGCAAAGGAACTACGACTTCAAGGTTAAACTGTAAAGATCTGATTCATCATATACTAGGATCTACCAACCATGCTGTGCGGGTGTTGAGCCTTTCATCTTATTAGTTACAGGTAATATCGATTTATTAGGACTAATTGTCACCTTCTAGCTCAGCACGCGAAGGCAGCTCTAATGTATTGTCTATGACCGGAGTGATTTTTTTGATAACTTTTGAATGGCTAAATATTTTTTCAATCTGTTTTCGCTATAACATCCGCGTTCGGTTCAAACATAGATGAGAAAATTTTTAGCTAATTATCTCGTTGCATTCTGGAGACTAAACACAAAAAAAGGTATCCCAAACGGTTAAGTTCGCTTACGGTCAGCTCAATTAATTTCCGAAGTGAAAACAGAATTACCAAATACACAGAAATATTCCTTCATATAACAAGGTATGTAATACATACAATGAAACAGTTAAATAGAAACTAGTTCAATACGAGTTGGTATCGATTGATCGCGTGACTCTTATTTGTATAGACATAAAGGTTATTATTACAAGAATACCATTACGTATATCGCAAAAAAAAATGGCCGAAATTAAGTTTCCAACGGTTGTAACAGTTATAACTTACCAGAATCGTCATCATGACCGGTGTTTAGTTGTAGTGCCAACGCTCTCAACTGCTTGAAGACCTGAACAGCTTCACTCCTCAACCAGTTCTCGTCCTCTTCAGGTTCTGATTCCAGTTCCGCGTGTAAAGATCGGGGAGTGTCTGTGGTCTCTACTGGATCCACCCCCACCCTTTCGGCTAGAGTATCGTGAGACCTTTGTAGTCTCTCCAACTCTTTGAGGGTATTCTGGTATAGATGTTCCTGGAGAGATGAAGATGGAAAAGACCAAATGATGAGCAATTTCTTTTGTCATCACAGAGTAGAAAGTCTATTTGAGTTCGTGTCTTTTTTACCTAATTCCACTTAAGATCTAGAATGACGCGGATATAAACTAATATAATAAAATCTCGTTTCTGTAGTGGCGTGGGAAAAATCTCATTATTATATTTTTATAATAATAACCGGGAAATTACGAACAATTAATGTCAAGAGACAATGAAGCCATTACTTCGCGTTTTTGAAAGGCCTATAACCTTTTAGAGTACATGCTCTATAAGCTATAGCGAGCTGTATTTTTATGTATATCAAAGTCAAAGGGAGGTCATAGGAAGGTCATGTATGTAATAATGAAATAAATCAGTTCTCGACGTACCTGTTCTTTCAACTGGCGCTCCAGAGCTGCGATTCTATCATTAGCTTCATCCAACTGTTGTGTGAGGCTGTCCTTATCCCGGAGTGAGGTCGTGAGCCGTCGTTCAAGGTCCGCCTTCTTGTCTCCCATCAGAGCCAACTCAGATTTTAGGGATTCCAGGCTTTGGACGTGATCCTAGAATAAAATATACGTTTAAAGTCGAAAAACGTGGCAACACATTCCTAGCATAATTATTTGAACAATGGGACATTCCATGTTGGATTTTTTTTCGAAACATCCATGGTTTATAGAAAGTAAAGGGATTAAACGTACTTGTAAGCTGGTCTTCCTCATGGAGCACTGGTCCTTGAGACCCTCGAGTTGAGACAGGAGCTGGGCTTCAATGGCTGAGGATTCCTTCAGTTGGGTCGTGAGTCTGGAGTTCTGAGCCGTCAATTCAGCTATCAGACCGGCTTTTTCTTCATCTCGCTACAAAAGGGGTGATATTAGAGAAAGTTCTGACATAACGCGTTGTTTTAAAAATTCCACAGATTATGTAGACAAAAATATCAATTTAAATACAAATTGATCTAATTTACGATGTCAACTTCATAAATTTTTAATGTTATTTAATACAATCCGGGAGAAAGGATAGTCGCAGCGATTTCTAGTATTATTTTAATAATTACGCAAAAATATATAATAATAAAAGTTAAAGAATCGTTCTTTGCGGGATAACTTGGAATTTATATAAAAAAAATTATATTAATTTTATTTATATTTTTAAAACTTTAAATAAAAGCGACTTCAATTGTTTTTTTTCTTTTGTTTAATCAGTTGTAGTCGACACTCGCGCCATATTGATTTACCAACGTCATCGTGTTAATGTTACCAACATTCAAGTTCGAGAAATTTTTAATACCAACATTCACACTTTAACGATTCTTTTCTATTATATTAAACTATTTTTACGTAATATATATAAAATATTAAAATATATTCGTGTTATTTGATTTTTAAATATTTAATTTGTTTAGATTGTTTAATGAAGAAATTATTTAAAAGTTTAAGTCGATCGTTTGACCGGTACTGGCCAACCGTGGTTAATCGATTAAATTCGATTCATTGCAAAACAGATCCTACTGTAACGAATTAAGGTTGGAAATAGTATAGGAAATTTTGTGAAAGAGTTTTTCAGAAGGTCATTGTATTGACAATGACAAATGTTGAAATACTAAGTTTTTTAAATTAAACATTGAAGAAAATGACAGACAGATGAAAATAAGTTTTAATAAGTTATAATAAGTAAGCCTTGGCATTTCGAGATGCACGACCCTGGTGACTTCCTGACCTTCCCGATTTCCATAAAAAAATAACTCTTATCCGATTACACGTCAAATGACAATGGTAATTGGTGGATGTTGGCCAAGCATGGTAATGGAGGAAGGAAATGGCGAGGAGGAGGCGAAATTGACATATAATTTAATATTCATATATCCACTACATTATTTATGGACATAGAGAAAAAACAATTTTAAATATAGGATTTTAGTAACATTTGCGTCATCACATTTTCTCACCAGGTATGGTATTTTACCAATTGGTCATACGATTCTTGAGTTATAGAAAGACTTACAGACAGACAAAAATGAAAAAAAAAATGTAAAAGAAGGAAAATTTTCCATGGAAAAAAAAATTAGAAATATTTAAAAAAATATTCACATTGTAATTAATGACCGAAATTAATATACAATCGAGATTGTAATCGATCTTAGATTTTGTATTGGGACTCAACTCAAGAGACGGGTTGTTTAATAAAAAAAAACTTCTAGTAATTAGTTGAACGACCTTGAGAACCTATTTAGGGATGTACCTTTAATAAATTTCATGGAAAAGTTCGTTCTGACGTCAAGGCTGTACTTGATTAAACGCCCCCAACCCCCACCGACCCCAACCAACCCTCTAAACATAAATCAATAATAAGTGTTCTAGATAGTGACTTTTATAGACTATTTAATAATTGATTGTAAGTATCCTTATTATGGATATATGGATATGGATATTTTTGTTTAATTATCGATTCGTTATGACCTTCGTTCTTTTCGACACTATTTGAAATGTATATAAGGGGAAGCTTGGGAGTAGTGAAAGTGACAGACAAAATTTAAGGTAGCCGTCTGTCATGGTATGGGCAAATTACGAGGAGGGATGAAAGGCATATAGCCAGAGTGCTGGGTATGGTAGTGGAGGGATGGACAGGTAGAGGACGGCCGAAGAAGAGATGGATGGATTGCGTGAAAGACGATATGGAGAAGGGAGTGTATTGAGATAAGTAACAGGAGAATATGGAAGGATAATACATACTGGGATAAGGGCAAGAAGAAGAGAAATGTAAGTACTTAACACTAAACCTACCAAGTACCGGTCAAATCGACCATTCTTAAACTTTTCTAAAACTTAAACATTTTTAAACGTTATAATATCGTTATCAAACTACATGATAATTCTTAGAATATGCATATAATATTTTCTTCACTCTTTACTTTTAGTTATTTCCATTATTACCTGCGTTATATAATGAAATAACTTTTAATTACCGGTCAATTTGACGGCGTGCGGTAGGAACAGGTGTACAAGAATTGTCGGTAGGTTTAGTGTTAAGAGAGTTACTCTTAATAATATTTTTCTAACACAATTTACTATGTAATTATAATATTCGGAGGCTTAAAACGGCTTCCATTAATCGGTTCTAAACGTGATAATTATCCCACTCCACTTACAAAGCGGATAAGACATATCATAAGGTTTCATGTCAGCGTGACTTGGACGGTCAGTGTTTGAAAACGTGACGAATTACTAAAACAATTATACGATTAATTTACAACATTAAATTTAAATAATTTTGAAGCGAGTGGAGAGTTTTGTAAATATACCTTTTGAAATAATATATAAATCCCTAACCTTTTCTAGTACATTACAATACAATACATTACAATACAATACACTACAATACATCACAAGTAATACGTATTGTAACCTTGGCTCAAATAAGGTAAAAACCCAAAAAATGATTTAATCGGAGGTCAATGTATTGTTAGTTAGGTTGTACTGTATCGTTTATCTATTTTATCTTTTAAAAAAAGATATGAATGGGTAAGGAGAGGGTCTGAGTGTCTCTTTCACCGTTAAAAATAGTTAAGTTTAGTGTGTTCTATGTACATTAGTCGAGCCAGCCCGTATACGAGCTGCAGTGAAAAAACAAGTAAACTGTAAACACAAAAGCCGAACTACTTCTTACTATGACAGACAACTTACTTCCAATAAAGATTTTGATATAGAATATAATTTTGAAATATTAGAAAAATATAACACACTCTTATAAATCTTTTAAATATATATTAATAATTAAAATTGATTTGATTTAGTCAATTATTTTGATTATTACTTAATTCATTTTAATTATAATTTGTGTATATTTTTATAGTTCATCAGAACGCTATCAAGAAATATCAATAATTGCCTTAACCTTAGATAAAAAAAAAACTGCCAAAATTGTTTTGACAGTTACCAACCTACCTGTTTAACTGAGTTATCCTTGGAGTCGATCTTGGTTGTGAGTTCTTTGATGTCATTCTGCAGTTCCAGAAGTCTTGCTTCGTACTCCCCTTGCTCGGTGTCCAGTCTCCTCTTCAGGAGATGCTTCTCTTGCTCCAGCGCCTGAATACAGAATTAAGAATAAAAATAAATCCTAAAGGTGACTTTGTACTAAAAATATTATATTGTAAGCAAAATCAAATGGAAAACGTTTAATATCTAGTGAAATATGTTTAAATATCCTTATATTGATATTAAAAACAATTGAATTCATAAAACCTGTTCAAATAGAAATCAGACAAGATAAATATAAAAGAACAATAAGGCACGTCATAATTAAATTACTGCATTGTGCCTTTATTAAACTACGCACCAAGGTTGTTTTTGTAGATTTGATCACTTGTGTATACATATATATAAAAAAAAGTTGGATTAAGACATTTTTTTACATACATATATATATATATATTTATATATTTTCCACTTTGAATCCATACCAGTGATCACTTGTGTACGTCAAATGGAAGTGACAGGAGGGTCTATTTTGATATCGCATGTATTAAAATGAGCCTTTCTGTAAAGACAATTTCCAACTTAAAATAAGGCTACGAGGATTCCAAACGCGCCCTGATCTGAGAGGAACCACACAACAAACTCAGCCGGGTTTTTTTTTATTTTTTTTTATTGTGATCACTGTTTCACAAACGTCAATTTATTTAGTGAGCAATGTACGAACAACTGGAACCATCGCAATCAATTAGATAAGCCGTCGTAATAATAATTAAAAATAAGAAAAGGATATATATATATCTTTTATCATACAATAATTCTAATCGTAACAGACAGCAGACAGCATTGTTCACTCTACCGACAAGGTAAAGAAAGTTTTGACATTAGAAAATAATGAATTTGGTTCAGATGTAATCTCTAGCAAGGGCGGTGAGACAGACGACCCGAATGCTCGTGTATGTGAACCGTGTTTTCTCGGTTCCAGTAAATAAACAATGGCCTACCTACCATGAGTGCAATTCTTTTGTCTTTAAACTTTTTAGACGCCTTTTTACATACATTTTTATCGATACACAATAATAACTGGAAGTATATAAGTTTTTAATCATACATTATTTTGCGTTTTTTTCTATTTGTCTGTCTGTTACGAAAAGATTTAAATTCATCCAAGATTTTAATTAAATAAAATTCATGTACATAGTCTCTTGTATTCTTTAGATTTCTTATCTCTGGATATAAATCACAAAAAATAAGACTAGCTTATAAAAAAAGGTTTCTGGTATCTAAGAATACTTTTAACATCCGCTTAAACCGCTTAAAATAATGACAGGAAATTAAGGACATTCTAATAGGTAGCTACAATACTCTGAATAACGTAACCAAATGTCCTCCAAGCTGTCCGTTCTCTTGTCATTAGTATATCCACTTTAGGATGACCCACTTAACATAAAACACAAATCACTATATAAAATATATTTGTTATAATCAAAATATATTGACGTGATCACAATAAAGAAATACTAAGTTTGTGTGGTTCTTCTCAGACGCACACACGCACACACACACACACACACACACACACACACGCACACACACACACACACACACACGTAGCCTTATTTTAAGTTGAGTTACAGGACTTATTATAATATGGTATTTCTTACATTTAGTACATGCACGAGCACGTAGTTACTCATCTGGAATGGAGTTCTCCAAATGGCCCCCCAGGGTCGTATTGCGTTAACTGAGCGTCTAAACTCATTAACCATAACAAATAATTTACATATAACATATAAATGTTGTTTAAGAAATAAAACTATCCTGCAGAGCCTTAAAGGTGCGTGTTTAAAACCAACACAGGGCAGTTACTTTATGTCTGGATGTGTGTGTGTGTTTGTATGTGTGCGAATGTGTGTGTGTGTGTGTGTATATGTGTGCGTGTATGCGTGTGCGTACGTGCGTGCGTGCGTGTGTAAAACCACAAAACCACACGAGGCACAGAGATTAAGTCAAGTTAAGAGTATTAAAAGTTAAGTCTAACGCTAGATATTTTATTCAAGAAAAAAAAATGCAACTTGGATTTTTTATACTTTCTTTATAATGACAACTCATCTACAACCTTCCTTATTTGTAAACCAAACCTTTTCTCAAACCTTTTCTCTACTAATAAATAAAATAAATATAACACAACTAATTCTAGTCAAAGAAAGATAAAGTTACATTAGTATTAGTGGACTATCAATTTGGTATTCGTATGACACGCGTGCTTTAACTATAGCGCGCGGTTTTGTTTACATTATTATCAAACAATAGAACAATACCCGAAGGATAAATAAATAAACAACAATATAGTAAATTATATTTGCGTTGAAAGAGAAAGCCATCCAAATGTCTGTCTGTCCAATTACTATATAAAATATATGATCAATAATTTATATTATTAAATTAAAGTAAAATGTATATATTAACTGTCTGTAAACATACAATTTAGTTTCATTTCACATAACACAAACGTAACAGACAGACAGCTTACATCAGACAATTTACATATGGAAAAGTAAATATTTAATTATTTACAGTGAATCATCATGACAGACAAACATAATAATATATATATATATATATATATATATATATATATATATATATATATATATATAATCGATTTACCACTCACTGACTCATCACGAAATCTCCGAAACTATTTGTCCGATTAACTTAACATTTTACATAGTTACTTCTTTTGTGAAGTAGACGTCCACTAAGAATGGATTTTACGGAATTCCTATCTCAACGGATTTAAACTTTTTGCATTTCGCTACGTTTTAAACCTGTAGGAGCTATACACTTAACGCGGGGGTAAGAGTTACTATAGCAACGGATACTATGACAACGGTTACCATAGCAACCTAAGTTCACATCCAAATTAACAGTGTGACCAGCGAAGTGGAAGGGACTAAGCTAGTATATATATAAAATCACGAAGCCTGAAATACATAATTAATAGTAGCAAAAGCTAGCTACTAGACACTACTCTAAATATCCATACAATTGTAAGTACAGACATTAATGTCTGAAATTTGTGTCTAAAATAAATAAGTATACAGTTATATTAAAGGAACCAAAAAGAAAAGGGACTAATTAGTTTATTTTATTTATTTATTTTCTTTTATCTTCACGCCATATCCCTTGCGGGGTAGCCAGAGGCGACGGAGCGCCGAACGCTACGGTCCCTGCATACCTCTTTCGCCTCGGCCACAGACATCAACCTCTTCATACATGCCCTCCTAATAATACTATTGAGTTGAAATGACGTGAATTCACGTCAGCGGCAACCAGGAATAGAATTTGAAATGACGTGAATTCACGTCAGCGATCGCTAATGTCTTAATACACATAAATAAAATTGAAATGTCTGTTTTTAATTCCAAATTAACAACTTCTCACACATACGGTATTTACATAAAAAATATATCTTTATCTGTTTGGTACAACTAGCATTTGTAACTGCTGGACCGAGTTTAACAGAATTTTCACTGATATCTGATGTTATAAGGCTACTTTATTTATAACATTCCGAACGACGTCGTGGGCACAGCTAGCATACTTTAATCCCCCTATAACACGGTAGATTCGTTGCGCGTTATATGAAAACGCGTTATGACAATATTCTTGTATAACGCGCTCATATGACCGTATAACGCGATATATACGTAAATAATTCACGTTTAACTTTTCTCGTTAAAGGCGGTTTAAATGGAACATTAAAAAAAAACTTAATTAAATTTAATTTTAACTTAATTTTATTTAATTTTTTAACAGCACGATGTCCAAGGTAAGCGAAATAAACTATGAATTGTAAAAAATAAACTGTAACGTGTCAATTCTCGCGTTATATGGGGGAAAACACGTCTTATACGAGGGACTGAAATCGCGTTATATGAGACGCGTTATAGGGGGGGTTAATGTTAATAGTTTTCAATCGGATACTCATTAAATCATATCTGTTAGAGAGATGTAAATTTAGAAACGAACACGTGAATTATAAGAAGTCATGATTTATTAATAATGTATAAACAGTCGTGATGCACGCCATTACATCACTGTGCATATAAAATAATAATTTGATACATCATGCTATCTATAAAATAAATTTGTATTTACCGTCTGTATGTTATAGACATTTGAGAAAATGTTGTTATCATGTCACGTTTGTTTGTCTTTGAGAGCGATCTCTGAAACGGCTTAACCGATTTTAATGTTGTTTTACTTAAAATTTAGTGTTTTTTAGAGAATCAATTAAAACAAATACAAATATTATTAATAATAGTAATTAATTTCTACCAACTTTTCTATTTTTTGTTACTTCAAAGATACTATACAATATTTATCACAAAAAGTTTTATTTAGCCATTCTATAGCGGAAAAAGCTCTGTAGGAACGGAGTCATCGGTCAGAACTAGTTTCAAACCATACAAGTCACTGTGGATAGATATGTTGCTAACTAACTGTCTCTTATAGCGGGCATCGATCTTTAAATGATCGATCGAAGACACAAATAGTAGTAGTAGTAGTCACAAGTAGTAGTAGTAGAAGTCACAAATAGTATTAGTAGTAGTAGTCACAAGTAGTCACAAGTAGCAGTAGTAGTAGTAGTAGAAGTCACAAATAGTATTAGTAGTAGTAGTCACAAGTAGTCACAAGTAGCAGTAGTAGTAGTAGTAGAAGTCACAAATAGTAGTATTAGTAGTAGTCACAAGTAGCAGTAATAGTAAGTTCTGTGGTAAAATCTAAATTGAAGTAAAGTTCATACAAACACAACCAAATATTTTTATATATTAACATATTATCAGCTGTTTATCTAACTTTCATTTGCCCCAGATTCATAGTTTAATGACTATTGTAACTAGAATTAAGGTTAATTTTAACCATCTCGTAACGCAGAAAAGTTACAAGACGACTTTTGGTATCTTTACTTTTACCGTTGACTTATCTCATTAACTTAACTATTTAGTGCCCGTGGCTTTCCCTGTGTAATTACACTATCATATGCAATCTTAGTTTATACTAATTGGTATCGAGATATGTAGATAACAGAACATACGGATAGACGAAATAAATGAAATATTTCAGCCAATTGAAACGAATTTATCATACAAACAAAAATACAACCAAGTTTTATATATATATACTTTGAAAATAAAATCTTATTTTTCTGTTTTGTTCAGTTTCTACCACATTGTAATAATATTTCAAGAAATTTTAAATCACGCAATCGATTGCGTAGAGATGTATCTGTGATCTCCAGCATCACGTTCAATACTGTGAGGTCATCCCGGTTATCTGAGACGTGATAAAATTCCATGGGAACCTAATCTTGGGAGATAACAGGAGATTTAGACTGCGACCTCATTTGAAATATACTTCATATAATCTCTTTATCTCATTTCATATCATTCGAATTTTGTTATATAATATCCCAATTTCACTGTTTATAATATAAGTGTACGAGACTTGATATCATCCTTTAATAAATTAATTATTATCACAAACTTATTATAAATTTATTTTTTAGTTTCATTGTAACTAAAACTATCCAAAGCTTTTCTTTTTATAATAAATTTCATTAAAGTCATACAAAAGTATAATTGAAATATTATTGCTTTTCCTTTAAAAAAATAAACTGAATTTTCCGAAATTTAAAGTGTATCGATTGAAGAAATTAATCAAAATCAGTTCAGTAACAAAAGAGTACATTTTTAAATATTAGTTTCAAACGAATTTAGTATGAACTAGGGCAAGTGACCTGATTCAGGATATTAACTAAAAAAGTTCATTAACCTCAATGTAAATACAATGAGATGGAAAAATCTATTACCAGTAGTGATTTCAAACAATAAATCAATCTACATAATTTCCTAGTTAATTATAACTGTATTGAAGAAATGCATGGGAACTATACATGTATAACACGGTATGTCATTCAGGTTGTGTAAGGTTCTGGTGAAATGTATTTTCATTACTCCATACTTATTAATAATAAATAGATATAGACAGATATATTTATAGTTCTAATTTTCTATAGTATTAGGTTTTTAGATCATTCTATTTTAACACTAAACCTAACGACAATTCTTGTATACCTGTTGCTACCGGTTTCAAATTGATCGGTAATTAAAAGTTATTTTATTATATAACGCAGGTAACAATTGAAATAACTAAAAGTAAAGAGTGATGAAAATATTATATGCATATTCTAAGAATTGACATGTAGTTTGATAATGATATTATAACGTTTAAAAATGTGTAAGTTTTACAAAAGTTTGAGAACGGTCAATTTGACCGGTACTTGTAGGTTTAGTGTTAAATATTTTTTTGTAGGTTTAGTGTTAAATTTTTGAGAGATCTTATATATTAAGGGTCAGTTATTTTCCGCTTTATGAGGTCACTAAATTAAACTAATTACAGATTAATATCTTAAATTGCAGTAATTAATTCCATTTATATAACTCTTACCATTACTATTGTATATACCTTTATATACTATACTTATACTACGGCTTCGTTTATTATAATTTTAGGATTTATATATATTTTACTACTTATCATATTAGTACTAATTTTTATATATCATTTATTCTTACCATAGACTTTAATAGGTTATTAGAAAATAATCAAATATATAACTCATTATAAAAAATCTACGAGTTATTACAACACCAACAGAATTACAGTTAAAAAAGTTTAACTAAATATTTTTTCAATTATCAAAATCTTCTCACAACAGTGAAGCGATAGTCAAAATATTTTTAATTACATTGTTATGAAAACAATTAATAATTATTGAGCGAAGCGAGCGGAGCGTTCTACTGGAGACTTTTTCACATTCTTTGTTACGAATAAGCTCAAAAACTACTTGACGGAAAATTATGAAATTTCGCAATCAAAAAGACACACATTAGGTGATGGTTTACAAAAAAAAAAAATTGAAAAATGTCATGTCGTTGAGTAATAATCGTCAAAAAACTGATATCCCATTGAAGTCAATGGGAAACGATGAGTAATTACACTGAGCTCGCTTCGCTCAATATGTAAACAGCACCCGAGATCCGAGCGCATCGAGTCGAAATTGAGGGTGTGTTGGCCGCCCCAGGCATAATATTTATAAAAATCCACAAATAAAATACCAATAATGTCATATATAATTAAAAAACAGATAAACCAGTATCGTATTTATAAACGAAGATGTTACGAAGGAAATAGAAATCCGCCATATTGGATGCTGGCATCTTGCATTGCCTTGTACCACCGGATGAGTGCTCTCATTAAACACACTTGGAGACGTCCAATTATCTATATATAAATAAAATTTATGTCTATTTGTAATTCCAATTTAATTACATATATGAAAAGTATCAATGAAACGGCTGGATCGTTTTTAATGAGACTTTCGCTAGCTAATAGCTGATTTTTAGGATTAACTTGTGCTTTTTTTATTTTAAAAATATAACGAAAGTCGCGGGCAATACTTCATCAAGTGGAGTCATAAAGTCATGACTGCGTACAAATAAAATTACATGATTATAAATATTAATATTAATATTACAAAGCATTATTTCGTCATGAATATTATGATCTCAAATAGAAAGTATTCAGTATATAATATATATAAACAGGATATATGAAGAAATATTGGCTTTGACCTTTAGGACCTCTATGAAGAAAGTGTGTAAACTAAAATATGTACCTAGTATGACCTGTGTCACAAGCTGAATTAGAATTATGTATATATAAGGAACATTACAACATTTAATTACGAAATATCTCGTTAAAGTTCAAAATAGGTATAGTATTGTTAAATATATATATATATATATATACATACACCACCCTAAAAGTGGTGTATCCAAAGCAGAATAGCAATTTACATTCAACTCCAAATAAATCTAACGGGATCCAGTGTGTAGAGTCTTACCATTATAGTAGTGAGCTAAGAAAACAGAACCATTAAAATTTCGATCCGGGAACTATACGTGATAGATACGAATCATTTATCACTAACTAACGCCTGTGACTTTACTTTCCTTCAAGTTAAAACTTTTGGGAATTTCACGAATCATTACGAAATCACTCACTGAATCATCAAGAAATCTCCGAAACTATTTGTCCGATTAACTTATAATTTTACATACATACTTCTTTTGTGAAGTAGTCCACTAAGAACGGATGTTACTGAATTCCTATCTCAACGGATTTTAAATTTATGCATTTCGCCAAGTTTTAAACATGTAGGAGCTATGCACTTAACGCGGGGTAAGAGTTACTATAGCAACGGTTACGATGACAACGGATAATATTACAGGTTACCATAGCAACTTAAGTTCACATCCAAATTAATAGTGTGCCCAGCGAAGCGGGGGGAATAAGCTAGTCAATATATATTCGCGCGCTTTTGTATTTGTATATATTGATATTTACGTGATATTTATATTAAAAGAGCGAGAATCGTCCGAATTGCGTAAGTGTCATGGCGGAATGTCATTATTTGTCAAACCCGCCCGTATGATTGCTTGCAAACCAATTTGCTATTAATCGTGATTTATTATTGTAACCGTTGAATATGTTAATTTAAATTAGTAATACAGTTATTTGATTATATTGTGAGTTTTTTATTGGAATATATAAGATTGAAAATCAAATTCAAAATAACTTTATTCAAGTAGACATTTACACGCACTTTTGAATTCAATTATTACAATAGAAAAGGTCAGTGTAGTCAGTAAGATACCAACTCGGAATGCTGCTCTGTTGAGAAGAGCCGGCCAGAAACTCAAAGGCTCTTTTCAAAAGAAATATAACAATCCTAGGTGATGTACATTATAATATCCTGCAAAGATGGAACCTTCCGATACATTTCAATCTTTTCCGACATATAGGTCGCCTGTTACGCGAAAGTGTATATTAAATAACAGTTCCTCACTCTTACACAATGATTATGTGTATTGAGGATTTTACAATACTGTATTATACATCTCTATAAATAAAATGAAATAGAAAATATTATTAACATAAATAAAAGTAATTTATAATTAAATGAAAGTTAATTTACATTCATTGCGGTACACAAATCATTCGGGTCGTAAATGAACATAACCATTTAACCGACTTCAAAAAATGAGTATTTTTTTTTTTTTTTTTTATTTTTTTTTTTTTATTTTTTTTTTTTTTTGTTTGTCTCTGCTGTTAGCCCTACTGGCCATGACAGCGTCACCGGTGTAATGGACGGGTGCAGAGACCCGCCCTTGAAAAGGGGGGCCTGAAGGGCCCCAGGGGAACGCGCGTCCTGAGGGCGCCTCCTGTGAGGCTCGGACCACGGCTCAGGACGCCGTTAGGTGGGAAGCGAGGGTTGGATGTGGGCTAGAATTTGACACTAACGTCCTCCGACGGCAGAACGCCGGAGCAACGTGCTTGGATGGGGACCTCGTCTTCGCCGGCGAAGACGCTGTGTGTGTGTATGTGTAGTATTTATGTTCGCTTTGCCGCTTTTACGTAGCGTTCCCTAACGTAATCGCGTCGTCCGGGTAACAAAAAAAAAAAAAAAAAAAAAAAAATGAGTACCCGTATTTGAACACGAACAATTCTAATGTATACAAATATTTATTAATATAAATTTACAGTAATCGCCTCTATAACACGGTAGATTCGTGCCGCGTTATAGGAAATCGCGTTATAGGAATATTCATGTAAAACGTGCCGAACGTGTGACCGTATAACGCGTTATGTACAAATAATTCACGTTTAATTTTTCTCGATAAAGGAGGTTTAAATGGAATATTAAAAAATTTAATTAAATTAAATTTTTACTTAATTAAATTTAATTTTATAACAACACAATGTGCAAAGGTAAGCGAAATTAAATATGAACTGTAAAATAATTATAAATTTCATAGTATAAAAATATAACGTGCTAAATCCTCGCGTTACATGGGGGAAAACGTGTTATATGAGGGACTGAAATCACATTATAGGGGGCATTACTGTATGTGTTTAGACACGTATATAAATATTTATTAATATAAATATATATATATATATATATATATTTGTATTTTGAAAACACAACACTTTCGCTTGTCCCAGTTTATATTGTTTAGAATATTCTCACGAAAGCGACATGCCATTGCAAAATACACTTAAGATCATTACGTTAAGAGCTATTTGGGTAATCAGTTTTATTGGTATTGCGTCAATATCACTTCATTGCATCAAAATCGAAACATTATTCATATTAAAGAATCATCTGTTTACATGTGTGCACACACACACATTGAAGCAACCACGTACAGACAGTATGACAGTTAGTTTGTGTGTTTGGAATTACATACAAAAACCAAACACAAGACATGTAGCGACTTGCACAACTCGCAATTATTGCAATAATTGCAATAATTGCTTCAAATTACCCAATTGTCTGAAGACAATCTTTAACTGAGACTTATTTATTTATTCAATAGATTTTATTAGCTTATATTAGCTTAAAGATAGATTTAAAACAAAAAATTATTTCAACAAACAGTTTGGATATTACGATAACAAACAGACAAACACACACATATATATACATTAAATGAATGCCTGAAGTGAATACTTTAGTAAACTGGTATTTGTAACAAAGGCTACGTCTACATTCTTACCGGGACACCATATTTCTAATTACTAAAGCAATTACAGCGACATATAAATGTCAAACCATTCACATTGTACGTACAGACAAGATATGACTCATTCAAAATATATATATCAAACATTGTTTCTCACTGGAAAGAAAAATAATTGAACTGAGCGTAAGCGAAGCTCTTAACGGTTTGGGAGACCTTTTTTGTGTTTAGTTGTCTCCAGAATGCGACGAGATAATTAGCTAAAAAATTTCTCATGTATGTTTGAGCCGAACGCGGATGTTATGCGAAAACAGATTGAAAAAATGTTTAGCCATTCAAAAGTTATCAAGAAGAGAAGAAAGAAGGCTCAGCTCAACACCCGCCGCGCACGGTTGGCGGATATATACATAAAATTAAGTAAAAATATAAAGCTTAATAAAAGATATATTTTTGTTTATAAATTTGAGACATTAATATAAAAGATATGGTTCAGTTAGATTGGTATAATCGTGAGTCCCAGATTCGATTCTTATTTTATTTTTTTAACAATAAAGTTTGTAATTCAATTAATATTATATATATAAAATAATAATAATAATATTTAATGACAGTAATATTCATTGCTGTAACACATTCGGTAATATTACAACATATATTATATATTTTATTGATAATTAAATATTATTTTATTACATAGATATGTATATTCAAATGAAGAGTACATTATAATACAAATATATCTTATCTTATCTTGTAACAAACGGGAATGTCAGGACTGATCCATAGTTACCATAATTCCTGTAAGACTCAACTTAAAATAAGGCTACGTGTGTGTGTGTGTGACCCACACAGACTGAGTATTTCTTTATTGTGATCACATATAATATATATTTGACATATACATAAGACATTTAATAATAAATACTTTAATATTTGAATTACACAATAAACTTTATTTAAACAATTTATCTATCTCTCTCTCTCTCTCTCTTTCTCTCACACAACATGGTTATCGTAGAGATAGTTAAGTAATTATTTTCCCATTTGAAATCTATCAATAAAATTATCATTATCTTCTTTTAGAACTAGTAAATCAATATTTAGTTACATACAAAAGGTTTACAAAAATTATAATAATGTAAAAAATATCAAACAGGATTTGAACGTGGGACTTTTATCAAATTCCGTCGCTCTGTCAACTGAGCTATCGCGTTCAATACAAAACAAGGTTTTACTGACCACAGTGCAATATAATATATTTAATTATTATTTGATTTAAAAATTACAAAAGCTCGTACTAATTTAATGAACATTCAAGAATCAAACCCGCCACCTCTGGGATTCCATTTAATGCGCTCTGTTAACTGAGACATCGCGTCAACCTAACTAATATACGTTGTTTAAAAGTTGCCTTTTTATAGTTAAAAATAAATATATTTAAATCAATGATTAAATTAAATAAATTAATATTAATTACAATTTATTATAAATCTTCATTAAGATAAAAAATATGTCTGCATTTGCATCTGTCGGTTTTTTTTTGTATATCCGGTTTTTTTCAGGTATTTTTTTATCACTTCCGCTTTACGTTTGTTCAAATCTTTCCCCTATTTAAATTTTAATAAGAAAATATTGTTATGAAGAACAGATGTTGATAATATTTTTTGTAATCCGCTGAAAATTGTTAAAATTTTTAACATTACAGAACAGAACCTATAAAAAAGTTGTTTTCTTAAAAAATATATATTTTTTGGGTTTGAATAACCTTTATAATTAGAACAGAGTCTAAAACAAAATTTGGACAAAAACAAAATATTTTTTTTTACTTTTTTATAGTACAATGAAAGTAGACAAAATTTAAACATATTTTTTTTTTATTATATTTTATGAAATCCCACTCACCAAAACAAAAATAACGTTTGATAAAATTTTTATTTTTGGACATTTCGTACAAACAAAGGTCAACCACAAGTAGTACAGGTCCGGTTGGTGGACGTGACTCACGATGATATCATAAAGGCTGTTGAGTCACTTTTAAAGCCTTATATTATCATTTAAATTATATTGTGTATCTTTAAACGGTGTTATTGAGCTGAGCGTAAACGAAGCTCTCAACCGTTTGGGAAGGTTCTTTGAAGTAACATCACATAAAAACTACTGAGCCGATTTTAATGAAAATTGGCAGAGCTGTAGAGCTTAGGAAAGGGCATGTTTTAAAAAAAATAGAATTAAAATATCTCATTCCATTCAGAAATGATGGTCAAAAAACGTTTCTCCCATAGACTTAACGTTATCAGAACCTCCGCGCGCTTGACGATCGTCAACCTAGAAATACGCTTATAAGCAATATATACACACACATACTAAATAAAAATAAAATAAATAAATATAATATCATATTTTATTTAAAAGGTGAGGGGCTCAGCTCAAGTACCGCAGCGCGCGGCGGCGGATCGTAGTTTAGTTTATTTTTCAAAATCTCGTCCACTTGTTAGTCAATGTCTTAATATTTGAATTAAAATAACACATCTATGTATGTATATCTTTTAGTTTCTTTTAAGTTAAATTTTAGCTTTAAAGGTAAGTTATCTTAAATACCCAAACACTGATGATTACCCATCACGTAACCATTGTCGTGACGTGATCATTCATTTCTAATGTTACATTTAAATGCTCAAAACTGTTTCATTTATTTACATATTTAACATTAATTTTTAAATGGAGATTGAATAATAGAGTAATTATTATAATAAATCATTTATATTCCATTCGAAATCGTATAAATGTAAATAAATAAATGGGAGAGAAATGTTAAAAAATGTTACTTAATTTGGATTTGTTGACTTTCGGAACACGTAGCCTTATTATAAGTTGAGTCTTACAGGGCTTATGATAAGTGTGGATCAGTCCTGACACTCCCGTTTGATACAAGATAAGATATAAATAGATATCAATAAAATAAAGCATATAATACACACATACATGTATATTTATTTTCCATCATTAGAACCCAAAAATACTCATCAACTCCTGTTCCCAAGGGAATGATATAGCGGTTTGCAGAACTACAAAATTAGACACACACACACACACACACACACACACGCACACGCACAGGAAGCTCGCACCGGATACAAGCACACGTGGTTACAGTAAGTGCATTGTAAAGTTGCTCTTCATTTTCGTTTATAACCGAATACTAGTGGAGTTGATTTTTTATTTTTCATTTAAAAGGGTAAATTGGCCCTTTAAGCGGCTTTAAATAGCTTTCAAGCAGCTGTCGTCAGCTGTTATATAAGTAACTGACATTTGAACATCTGTCTAGTTTTTAGATGAATTAGTTCGCAAGTTTTTACCAAAATAACAATTATTGCAGCACCTGTTGCGGAGAAAATACAGTTAATAATTGTAGGTCATTCTATTTATTACACATTACAATTTAATTCGCATTTCATTAATAATACTTTAAAATGTATTATTATAAATAAAAATGTTCCAAGTAAAAACTTTAACAACACTAGTTTAACCCACGACTTGGTTCGCGCGGTATGTTTCTTAAAATAAACTATTATTACATCTGACAGTCCTATTAAAATCGGTCCAGCCGTTTCAGATATTAGCCGGCACATATACACAGACAGACAGCTTAAAAACGTTATCATAACACCATCCTTATCATTTATCATATCTTAGTGTCCTTCGTAAAAAACTACTTGAGATTGTATTGCAATTTTATCTTTATTTCTACAACAAAACACGAAAACTAAATATATATATATATATCTGAATATATATATACAATGCAAAACCTGAACCCACTACCCTCGTGTCAGTCACGTGCGAACACAAATTGAGCTATCGTGTCCCATTGTCTTGATGCTTTTAAATCAACTATTTTTAAATAATTCGACTATCATGATGGTTTCAATCAAATTTGTCAAGTCCCTTGTCAAACAGTTTGGGAGTTCCTGACCTAGGGTAACAAAATTGAAAAAAAAACTTAATTATAGGTTAGTAATTTCTGGCTATTTATTTACATATAACAATACACACACACACACACACATACACACACACACACACACACACACACACACACAGACAGATATTTTATTATATTTTTTATATATGGAAGGACAGAAATATTTGTATGACAATGAATCATGTTTCAAGTTAAGAAATGTTTAAGAGTACCTAAGCGTCTTTTTATCCTCAATTTGGAAGTCATATTTTGAGGAAAAAATATTTAAGTTTGTTATAAATCGTATATAAAAATATAGTTAACTAAAATGGAGTTTTAAAAACAATTTAAATATCGTGTTGATATTATATTAATTAATTACATTACGAGAAAAAAAAAACATATAACACTAAAAATAATGATAAAAACATACATATATATGTATATATGTATAAATATATAAAACTGGTTTAAAATATTGATGAAAAGTCGAAATTTGTGCGAAACCTTGGTTTTGGAGACATCCGGTTTTAAAGTGTCCATTTTTAATACAACATGGCGGATCGAATTATTATATTATTATATAGTGCAGTGTATCTTACAGTTAATAACACCTTACAAAATATTATTAAGACATACATAATATATATATATATATATATATACAGTTTTTTTAACTACTATTGAATTAATAAAAAAGTTATTCTGATATTTCTCTGACGCTGTTTTAATCTCGAGTGTTTGATAACAAAAAACCTGTTTTTTTTTTGTCAAAATTTTTTCAACTATATTAAAAACGATTAAAACTATTCATTTATGTCTTGTGTTGGCCAATCCCGGATCGATTATTAAATTTGTAATACTATCCGTACAAACTGGTTTCCCTAATTTGCAATACATACCTGTATCAAAATCGTTGTCACAGAGTAAATTTAACAGTTACTCCAATTACGCTATTGTCAGTAGTCTCATTCGACTTAATAAAGAGAAAACTAGGTAATTACATAGACTGTGACCTAACCGCACATCTTACACTCTATTTTGATAGCAATAAGAGTGATATTCGAATAAATTTTAAACTCCACATTAGGAAGGTTAGGAAGCTTATTGCCATTAAAATAAAGTCCATTTTGCAATGATTTTTTTACTCCATATTGCTCCAGGGCTAGAATCTTATCTATATAACAATAAGGTCCATTTTGCAATGATAATAAAAAGGAACGCGTTAGGAAGCAAGCTGTACTTTTCTCACGATCTGAATGTTTAAACGCCTGTGTGTCCACTAAAAAAGCGATTTAAATATTTCTAATTGTACCTAAAATTTTAATATATTGCTCTTAATCAATATATATAGCTAATAATAATAGTAGGGACGCGAACAGGGCCTCGGTTCTAGCTCGCTACGCTCGCAAAATCACGGAAGGGTTCAGCGAATTGAGCGAAGCGAGTAACCCACCTTCAATTAGGTGTTCAAAGATGAAGCCGACCGCCAAAAAATATAGAATAATCAAATATCACAGCGAAATTTTGTTACATTGAATTCTCTGGGACTGTCATTTTTTGGTGATTATTCCTCAACGACATGAGTTTTTCTTTCACTTTTCTTTTATAAGCCATCGTAATAACCATCGCTGTAATTGTCCAAAATTTCATGAAGATCGGTACAGCCGTTTTCATGCCAACCCCTGACATGGGATACAACGTCTCACATAAAGAGCTCCGCTCGCTTCGCTCAATTATGATTGATAAAATAAATTATATTCAGACAAATAAAATTTAAACAAATCGTATCCACGCTGAATTAATGGCGTCTTTTTTTAATAAAAATTATTTATTTTATACACTCATTAGAAGTAGGAAATAATATGCTATTAAATTTATTAACTTTAATTAATTATATTAATTAATTATCGTTATTAAAATATATATATATAATCAAATTGCGTTTTACAAACACACATACCTTGTGTGTATCTAATCGTAAAATGAATGTATATCAGTTATTGTGTTAGAACAATGTATGTTTGGCTTTTGTTAACCACTATTGTACTGAGTGCAATGGATTTTAAAGTCATGATTAAAAATATGTTGAATTAATCACGCAGTCTAATTAATAAATCAACAAAAATATTAATTTATATATTAAATAATTTTAATTGTGTACAATAATAGTACGTCTGTCTTCATTTCTAAAAATCTGCTTTCCAATCTTCAAAAAATTGCTGAACCGATTTTGAAGAGACTCATAAAAAAACAAACGAGAAATTATAATTGTAATCTCCTGTTTCCGTCTCAATACCTTAGTGAGAGGTATTACGTATTTACAAATATATATGTATATATATATTTTTTTTAAATACAATCTATTTAAAGTAATATAATATAAAATAAAGAAACCACCGTTCAATGAACACAGACAGACCTCGTTATTATTGATTAGAGACGCCTTGGTATGTTTAGTTATCATCTATCTTGATTTGCTAATGCATTCCGTTATAATACTCATAAGTATAAACTAAAAAAAATAAACTTAACACTAAACCTACCGACAATTCTTGTATACCTGTTCCTACCGCACGCCGTCAAATTGATCGGTAATTAAAAGTTATTTTATTATATAACGCAGATAATAATGGAAACAACTAAAAGTAAAGAGTGAAAACAATATTATATGCATATTCTAAGAATTGTCATGTAGTTTGATAACGATATTATAACGTTTAAAAATGTGTAAGTTTTATAAAAGTTTAAGAACAGTCAATTTGACCGGTACTTGGTAGGTTTAGTGTTAAATAAAAATAAACACTTTAATTTTTTTCGTGGCCAAACATTTATTTAAAGCGGCCATTGCACACAATTTAGCGAGGCTAAATCAACTAGCAAACTAATATGAAATGTTAGTGTGCTAAAAATTGGATGATAATTTTGTAGACAAACATAAATCATGTGTTTATTGTTTTTATTAAATGTATATTCCCAGGTAGTGTTGAATTATATTCGGAGCATGTGACGGAAACAGATGTTTATAACGGTGACGCGGTGAACTGTGACGCCGGGCGCTTTATGGGGCCCTGGTACTTCGTTTCGATTAATGGTATTGAAATTTTGGTAAAAGTTGATCATTTTTTTTGGTAAGGTACGGGTAAAAAGTTTTTTTTTTTGGTAAGGTACAAAAAAGTAATTTTTTTGGTAAGTTACAGTAAAAAAGTACTTTTTTGGTAATGGACAGTTAGCAGCAAATTTTTTGATTAGGTACAGAAAAAAATGTTTTTTTGGTAAAGTACAGTAAAAAGCAATTCTTTTTAAAGGTATTTATTTTTGTTACACATGTTGAGAGATTAAAATATGAAAAAAGTTTCATCATATTTTTGACCTTTGTATTCTTTCTTAGTTCCTTCTCGTACTTCTGGCCATAAATACTTGTACAGTTAAAATATACAAAATATTTTGAATTTGGAATGTCAGTTTTATACGATTGTATCTTCGCGTTAATATACTGTAAAATATTTTGTGACATCAAAATGGCGACTATTTGATAAAGAGAACCGAATGGAGTCGATATTCAATAAGCTTTATTTATTTTGAATTTTATATTAACATATTCTTCATTTCTTCATTCATTCATTCATTCTAATATAATGAAATTCTGAAGCGGGTTTCCGCAAACATGTATCCTCAGGGGGCGAATAAAAAGTATAAAATTTGTCTGCGGCAACCAGGAATAGAATTTGAAATGACGTGAATCCACGACAGCGGCAACCAGTAATAGAATCTGAAATGACGTGAATTCACGTCAGCGGTCACGAGGCGAATGTGTTAATATAATAAATAAATGTTTTTCTATATAATAACAAATACATGTAACATTTCGTCTAACATTACAACGGAATAGGAATCCATCTTAAGTTGCTAAACCAACTCAATAATACATTTTAAACTTTATCCCAATGGAATAAAGTATAATTTCACTTGAATAACCATGAGCCGCGAAGCGAAACGAAGCGAAGCAAACGTAAAAAGTAGAAAAGGCAATAAAACAATGAAATGATATCAAATGTCGGCTATTGGTGTATTACGTAATATCAATAACTCCATAAAAGATACAAAAATAATGTCAAAAAGATAATAAAAGGTAAGATAAAATGCATTCTTTGTTAACATTTTGTTTTTTTTTTCCTTCCTCTATTAAATTATTATCTTTATATGTTATGTTGGTTTGTGTACATCAAAAACTCAAAAATTACTGTACGACTTGAGCTCAAATTTTGACAAAGTTCAGATATCTATCTTATCTTTATCTTTTTATAAGAATCGATTCAATCTCTCTGTATCAGACGAAGGGAATAAAAATATATTTTGATAGAAATTTTAACGTTTTTATTTTTTTTTTGTTTTGTAGAAAAAACATAAAGACATACATTCAGTACCCAATTAGCACAGCTTAAATAAATAAAATTCAATTCAATTATAAACAAAGCCGCATGTATAAACTTACTTCCTATTTCCTACTTACTTAATATTAAAAGTGATGTATTTCAAATATACACATACGTAGTGACCACAACAGTGCTGTCATGGAAACATCGATGTCGATAATTGTAAATTTATCGACTTTTCTGAAAACCTTGACTTTGAAGGTTAATATTATGTATGGACAGTCATTAATAAGTCATATATATATATATATAAATTTGATTAGTGTCTGTATGTAATTTCAAATTAACTGCTTTTATTCTGTCTGTTTGTTCCGGTTAATCTCTAAAACGGCTGGACCGATTTTAACAAGACTTTCTTGATAAAACTTGGATTCTTTTCTCTTTAAACAATTCCGCCCGAGCGGAGTCGCGGTCACAACTAAACAATAATAATTTATTATAATATATATTACATTTAGCATTAAGTCGTTATACCTGTATTCAATATTACACAATACATTTACCCTCTTTGCGTAGTCGGGTAAAGACAATTATGTATGTAAGTGTTTTAAAAATCTACATAAATAAATATTTATTTGAATTATTCATAAATTTTGGTAATAAATAATTATATATATTATTATATTAATGAAAAAAAAAAACAAAATAAATCCTGTTTTTTTCACAAACTTATTAGGATTTAGCAATAAATTGCAATTAAAATTGAAATAAAAAATGTCTTTTCGTCCCTAAAATATACTAGGATCAGCCCATCGTGCGTGGCGGGAATTGAGCTGAGCGCAGGAAAATCAATTAGAAAAGAATAAAAGGAAATAAATATTTAATAACAATAATAAACAATTAATTGAAAAAGTTTGTCGCTATGAAAGTAAGACTACGAGCGACACAATCACGAGTCTCTTGATTTTTTCTTTATAACTTTTGATTTAATCAAGCTATTCATTCTGTTTTTTTTCTGTAGATGCTTATTTATTAGTTCTACATTCGTGCCAAATTTGACTAAAACCGCTCCAGTAGTTTTCATGTGATGAAGCGACTCAGCTCATTTTGAGGAAGACGATCGGCAAGCGCGCGCGAGAACATTTAAGCTTAAGTCTATGGGGATTCAGTTTTTCGACCATAATTTTTGATCTAATCAAGATTTTATTAATCAGTTTTTTTCTGTAGAAGCCCGTCAACAAGAGCTACAGCAATGCCAATTTTGATGAAGATCGACTGAGTACTTTTTATGTGATGTGGCGACATAAAATTGATTCCCAAACGGTTAAGAGCTTCACTTACGAGTACGTTCAGCTCAAAAAACAGGAAAAATATTTTCTATAAGTTAAGTGACCTTGAGATATATCGGAAAAACTAATGACGCACAGATACCCAGTTATATTATTTATATTTATTAAGTCAAGGTAAGAAAAGGCCGCGGTATTTACCTAGGTCACACTCAGGACGCCATTTTGATTCATAATGTACTTTTATATTATGGAGTAAAATTAAATATAATTTGTAATAAAATTGCTGATTAATATTGGATTTATATTTTATTAACTTACATTAATATAAAGAATAAAAATAAAAACACATACATTTATTCTTTTCATGAACAAATATTTATATGATTCTATATTCAAATACTTGTAATTTTAACCGCAAAGTTAACTACAGTTTAGAATAAAATTATCTAATCTAAACCACAATCAAATAATACAACATAATTTGCAAATAAAATAAAACTCGAGTTCAGTCTCCAAGGCCGCGGCCTCAATCCGCGTCACTAACTCTCACTCTGTCTCGAATGTAACACTAATTATATTACAGTGGTCATCAGTTCGAGAATGAAAAAACATTCTAAATTTAAATTGTTTTCAAAAACGGTTGCAGTTCTTTATTCTTTTTTAAATTATTCTAGAATATTCGGCATGCGGGCAGTGCTTACAGGGTCTCTATATTTATGGCTGAATGTTCGCAGTTCTTTGCCATTTTAATTTCGTGGTATTTTTGAACTTAAAAAATGTATGGTTTTATTTAAAATGACTGAAAAATATGTTTTTAATATTGTTTTAATTATTTAAATAACTGTCCTATATTAAGTTTACAAGTCTATTGATCAATCCGGATAGACCGGATCGAGGTTGCTTAACCTCAATCACAGTAACGATTGTTTTTGAACGTGTTTTGTTTATAACTATTTAATTTTAACTTATTTCTAAATACCAAGTGGATGGAGTATTGTTATACTAAATTTGTCGGTCATTTTGAAGATATTATAAACCTAATATTTGGGTATGTTGTGATTTTCAATGAATGTTTGTCGGCCATTTTGAAGACATTTCAAACCTTCAAACGTGACGTTCGTATTCTGTTCAGATTCTGTGATTAATCAATGTTTTATATTCCGAGCACGAGATAATTCGAGGTCTCCTTGAATTATATTACGTATTTAAATCATTCAATTAGTTTGATAAAATATATATATATATATATATATATATATATATATATATATATGTTATATTTTGTATGTTTGATAATATTTATTAAGAATACATATATATGGATTTGTAAACAAACTTTCACAATATTTTATGTTAAATTCAAATTCTATGTATATCAATAATATTACAATAAATATACAGAGAAACGTTTAAACAGAATAAAATTAGAAAACTAATTTTATTACACCGACTATATATAATAATTTATATAATATAATAAAAAAATATTATCTTAATGCAATGAGGAAGGCGATGTGAGATAAACGCGGAAATAAGTACTTAAGCATTATAAAACAACTCTTAACTCTTTGTTATTAAAATGAATCCAATTAATAATCGATCTTTAATCCGAGATAAACAATGGTTTTCTACAAATTTGTTTTTTTGTAATTATGAAACAAAAACTCAAGATCAATATTTTTTTTGTTAATAATGATAGTATAAAATTATTATTTTGTTAATGGAAGGCTGTGAAGATCGTCTTAGATATATCAGCTGTTGAGATTCTGGTTGACTCTTCAGCAGATCAGCATTCCGGTACACACTTACTATATTGACCTTATTATTATTATTTATTTAGCTTCACGCCATATCCCTTGCGGGGTAGTCAGAGGCGACGGAGCGCCAAACTCTACGGTCCCTGCATACCTCTTTCGCCTCGACCACAGACATCAACCTCTTCATACATGCCCTCCGGGGGCCCTCATGCTTTTTACGTGACCTTCCTCCAGTATCATAGATACAGTGTTTTCGAAGGTCACTCGAGGCCTCCCCCTGTCTTTGTCTGACCTTTTTAATATAATAATAAATGCCTCCTTGAAAAAAGATATTTTGAATTTATAAAGTTAATTAGAATATAAAAATGGCGATTTTTAGGTTACTACATTTTATTTTACCTTGACTGCAATATAATGTTATCTTATACATCACGTGTGATTCATACAACAACCTCCATTTAATCATACACATTGTTATATGAATAACTTCAAAATACAAATATTTAATCTAATATAGTTCAAAATGGCGTCTGATAATTTCCGATAAAAGCAGATGGCTGAGGTAAATATTTACTATAATGTTCAAAGGATGTTTTAATGTATAAAATAATGGAGACACGTATTCGGAATGTATTCGGTCATTGACCCCCATAATTGCAACCGGACCGGTTCAGGTCAGGAAGAACCACAGTAATTGATTATTGATCTTGAATTTTGACTTTCTACAGTCAAACTCGTTTCAAACCGTGCCATTCAATACTTTTAATAATTATATAATATATATATATACATATTTATATATATATATATATATATATATATATATATATATTGTTCTTTAAATAAATTATAAAACATTTAACAGTTATCTGTGGATTCCAAAGTCAACTATAGAAAATAACATTTGTTATAACAGCGAAATTTTCGGTCTAGCGTCGGCCATCTTGTTGTAGTCATGAAGATACCAAAACACAAAATCAATTATCTTTTAACAGTGATGTAATTGTAACAATTCAAAGCAACGGTATTGCGGTTAACTTATCTATCGTCTTTCTTTTATATTTTTTACTGTTCCCGTCATAAATACAGATTTTGACATTAAGATTCCCGCCATTTACGCGTCGAAATGAAAACGCCAAAATGAGTAAAGTTTTCATGAATATTGGAAATATATTTAAAATCATTGAATAATATTTATAATTAGCACATTATCTCATAATGAATCATACACTTGAAGTGTAGTTTTCATTGAAACTTGTCAATTCTTTAGATAAAGTTAGATTGTAGCTGATTTAATTCAATTTACAATTTTAAATCAATATTAAATAATGAAAAAAAAACATTTTAATATACCATGCCATCAATAACCTGTTCTTATCCCAATTTTAACGACTTGTCTTCATACACGGATTCAATGTTTGGAATACTTTATGACCATCCACATTCATACACGAAATTCTTTTTGGGACTTGGTTTTCATCCATACTCTGTTGCCACCATTTCCTCTTGTAATTAAAGGTAAAAAAAAGTATTTCGTGTCCAAATTTTGTATTTTTTTTATTAATATGTTTAAGAAATAACTTTTTATCGATTTTCGTAAATTACACAACATATTTACAATCTATATTTAAATTAAAATTTTCCGAAAGAACCTGACAATGTTGAAATAAAATTTAATTATTAAAAAAAATAAACGTCAACAATAAATAATTTCTTGTAAAATGTTTACAAACTTTTATTAATATCAGAAAAATCAAATAGTACAAAATGAAGTATTTTGGCGTTATTTATTCCTATAAAGCATGGTACAATAACTTAAGTGGTGGTACAACAGTACAAATGTACCTGTACCAATATATCTGTCTGATGTCACATATCTGTTATCGTATCAGTTCAATATTGCGTGATAAAACATGATTAAACAATACATGCACTTACGAAAAACTTATCTTTTTTATCATCTTTATAATTTTACTGATATTAAACATGCTTTAACATTCTGATCCAGTTTTAAAACCAAATATTTTGTAAACAACTGGTTTTAATAACTTTAGTTTAAATAACTCGTTTTATTGCGAATTTGGTATACATTCTATTTCAGTTCCTGTTGTTGTTTGTAGGATATACCAGTAAAGATTTTTTAATAAAAAAGCCTGTACATATATAAAAACTCTGTAAACTATGTATTTCAATTATAAAAATAGTAAAGTCTATTTCGAAATGAACGTTTTCTTTTTAAACCGTTTCAAAGCATTCTACAATTTCAATAACTCAGTAAATTTAACAGAAAACAGCAAACTTTCTGAACTGATCCACAAAAATCGCAATTATAATCTTACGCGATCAACCCAACATGCAATACAACGATAAAAAACAATAAATTCAACAATAAATCACGTTTTAATTTCTTATGATACAAATTACAGATTATTTGCTTTACCTTAGCGTGAATCACCTTTTATAAATATATAATTACATGATATATAATGAAATAATGACTTACCTCAAGTTTTTTAGAGTACTCCTCAGAAATGCGCTCCTGCTCCTTCTTCAGCTCCTCGTTCTTCTCAAGCAATGCCTTCCCAAGTTCTGCCGCCAGCAGCAAATCGGACTCCTTTTGTTGCAATTGACTCCAAACATCATCCCCGCTGGTATCCATTGTTGACCCTGACATCTCTTTCACGTAGTCTTCCAACTCCTCATAAAACTGCTCATCCGATAAACTGAGAACAGTAGGTGTTATCCTAGTTCCACTCCTACTTCGGCTCCTCCTGTTTTTCTTTTTGTTTTCTATGCTACCTCTACCGACAAACTCTGTTTGATCAGTTATGAAATCTGGTGAATTAGTTTTAGTGTGTACAAAATCAGGACTATTTCTACTTCTACTAATATTTGCACTGACTTCACCGGCCATCTAATCTAAACTAAGCGGTAAATGAAACTAAGTTTGCACTATTTTTGTGTAATTATTTTTCTTGAACAGCCTTTCAAAAGCCTGCTGTATTTTGACGGGTTTCGGTAACTTGATCTGTTTAAACACGTTCACGGGTAAATCGAAATCTTTTTTTAATGCCATTATAATATTTTATTTAATCACAAACGTATCATTTCCGTGGCACTTGCACTGCACTGAACGAAACTATATTTGTTACACTTGCGGGATCTGACAGCAATGTTACCGCGACGACGGCTCCGACACAACAAACTGATGCAAAACCTGCAAGGTACAATGCGCCTAATTCACCATAGATTAGATTATGACAGAGGGTCTTTGTCAAAAAATTAATTATGAATGTCTGAACAGTTAATAAATCGGAATCAAATTTAATTAGCTGCTTTAAATTAATATCATTATATTTTCAAAGAAATTATGTGTTTAGTACTTTATGATATTATGTAATGATAATATAATTTTATAGAAATGACATGACATATCTTTTCATATTTATAAAACTATAATATAATGTAGATTAAAGTAATTTATATATAATTTGAAATAAGTTAAAAAATTTCAGCCATACTTTTATTGATATAGGCATTAAGACACCCTACTTGTTTAACTACTCTTTGTCCAGATTGAACACGTATGCTGAGTGAAACAGATATAACAGGTAAACGGTAATCACGAACGCTAGAAAGAGATGGATGTTGTCAAGGCAATAAAGAGAGTGGTCAAGTCAAAATGGAGAACTCAGAACAATATTATTATTTTCATCATTTGTAGGAAGTGTTATGAATCGTATAAGATTATACGTAAAACCCGCTTGAAGACCTTCACTATAATCGATATATTCAGATAGTAATAATTATTTATCGATTATATAATTATCTACTAAATTATGACGTTATTTAGCAATTAGTTTATCAACTTTTTTCTTTTTAATTCTTTGTTTGATTTAATTGTCTAACGCACATAATTTAACCTATAAACTATTTTTTTAAGTTCTACGATATACAAGTGCTTATAACTTGATATTTTTATAATATATATGATAAATGAGTGCCCCAAATTCGTGTAAGGGATTAATGGGGTCAAAATCAAAACCAAACGCTACCTACACGGCTTAATATTTACGATTCGGAACAAACAAACTTACGTTGCTTAGTTATAATATTGACAAATCGAATATTGATTTCGTTCGTATAATATATAGTTCAATATATTCTTTACTCCAGTTGTGAGGATTTTTACACTTGTAGATCAAGATGTCGGCTCCCAATGATGATCTTGAGATGGAGAAGATAGCGGAGGATGAACTGTCCAAATTACAAAGACAAGTAAGTAGCATAATAATTGTATGTATATAATTAGCTAAGTCTTTTCAGTGTACGATATTAGTATACTATTTGTAGCGCTCTATAAATTGTAAAATAAATGGTTATACAATTATATATATAAATATAAATATTTCTCGGCTGCTTTCACAAGATCTATAAAATAAAAAATAAAAAATTAATTTTGTTTTTTCTTAATTTTATAAAAGTTTTTAAAATTTATGAAAATACAAGAGTATATTGAAATAATATTTTTTTGTTGTTATATTATTGATAATACCTATTTTTGATAATGATAATATCGATTAAATTATAATGTGATAGCTTTTAGTAATCTTCCTAAATATCGGAAAGTTCATTTATCTTACTAAGTAATTGATTATTTGTTATAATATTAAATTATATTATTTAAGTTCATGTTTTTTCTTATAATTAAAATATAACAGAATATAGTATTTCTTGTATAAAACAATTTTATACTTCAATTAAATCTGTGGAGTGAAATTCAAATATGGCGGGCTTCACGTATAAGATGTAGTGTCAAAATAAGATAAAAAATATAAATTCTTCGTTTAATCTTCTAATATTTTTAATCTTCCACTAGTTCAGGGTGATGGAGCTGGACCGTGCCAGTGTCACCAGCAGCGTGCAGCCGACCTTGAGGATGCAGAGGAACACGCTCAGGGTCCTGACTTCCGAGCTGGATAACATTATGACTGAACTTCGAGTACGTTAAGAATTTACTTATTCAAAAAGATTCTAGTGGTAATCATTTTCATCTCTAATCTCAGAGAATCTGGGATACAAAGGGATGAATTGGGATGGGATTGGATTAACTGTAACTTTATCCATAATAACTATAAACATTTTTTTAATTCAGTATTAAATATCGCACTGCATATAACAGTACTGCATATCGCGTTCAGTTTTCTATCTTACGTGATTACGTTCAACACTACAATTTAACACATCGTTCAAAAGTAATAATTAATAATTAACTGATTATAAATAAGAAAAGAATTAATAATTAATTAATAATGAATAGTTGACTCAGCAAACACGTTAACAATGTAATATTAAGGAAGGAAACCTCATCGTATCTGATCGGATAGAAAATGGCGATCAATTTGTACGCTTTCAATGACATCTGCATTTACAAATGGCGGCCTGTGACGCATGGATAATGAGCGCCTATTTGATGCGTATTACAACTTTCTATTGTATTATGTCTAGACTGAACTTATATCTAAATATTATGTGATTAATTATTCAAGATTGTTATATTTATATACACTTTCAAATTAATACTTAATTTTAATAGTCTATTGAAATGTTTTTCGAGAATGAGCTTAAATTATTAAAGACGTAAAAAGAGAATGATTAATTTATCTGGGTTTTACAAATAAACAGTGCTACAGCTATAATAATGTTCTGATGTGACATTATTGTAAAATGACTATAAAAAAGTTATAATATCCAAAATAAGTTCAGGGTTGTGAGAAAGAAGTTATGGGAGATACTGCCCCGATACAATGTGAACGGACCCTTGCTACAGGCTGTAAGGTCTCTTTACCGAGATCACTCAGCCCCCTGTGCGAGTAGGAGCTGGCATGTCGCCCTGTTTTGACATCCAATCGGGTGTTAAGCAAGGTTGCGCTATGTCAGCTTGGTTGTTCAATTTGTATTTGGATAGTTGTCTCCAAGGAGTGAAAGATAGTGACATGGGAGTGAAAGTAGGTGACCTTAAGGTCAATTGCTTACTATATGCAGATGATGCAGTGCTCATTGCATCATCAGAATGCAATTTGCAGGCATTGGTCACCACTCTGAAAGATGGGTGTGAAATTAATGGTCTTAACCTGAATGTAGATAAGACGAAGGTTCTGATACTTGAAAGAAATGAAGAAAGAACAGAATGTAAGATCAACGTGAATGATAAGATAATAGAACAAGTGAATGAAGTGGTATATTTGGGAAGTATGTTTAGCAGAGACGGAAGATACGAAATGGATGTGGAAAGGCGTATTGCTGCTGGTAACAGAGTCAATGGTGCTTTGACTGCATTGTTGAAACGGCAAAACGTCAGTATAGCTGCACGTTTGGCTGTACACAATGCAGTTTTGCTACCGACACTGTTATACGGCAGCGAAACGTGGGTAACACAGAAGAAGAATGTAAGAAAGATGAATGCTGTGGAGATGCGATCTCTTCGCAGAATATGCGGAGTCAGTCTAGCTGTTCGAATCCGCAATGAAGAGATCCACAGAATGGCAGGTACTAGCGAAGATGTCACGGTGAGAATGAAGAAGAACGTGCTCAGGTGGTTTGGGCACGTTGAACGAATGAGTGATGAAAGAATGGTAAAAAAGATTTATATGGGAAAAGTGAGCGGTAAGAGAGACAGGGGGAGGCCTCGAGTGACCTTCGAAAATACAGTAGCTACGATACTGGAGGAAGGTCACGTAAAAAGCATGAGGACCCCCCGGAGGGCATGTATGAAGAAGTTGATGTCTGTGGCCGAGGCGAAAGAGGTATGCAGAGACCGTAGCGTTTGGCGCTCCGTCGTCTCTGGCTACCCCGCAAGGGATATGGCGTGAAGGTGAAAAAAAAAAAAAAAAAAATAAGTTCAAAAATGTTCAGTTATTTTTGTTTATAACTTATATATTTTTCATTTCACGATAAAAATATGAGGCATAAAGTTGTAGACGATTTAATTTGATACCAATACTGTTTTATAATATTTTTTGTAGGGTTGGTAATTTACGAGATACAACGCGAAAATTCTCTGTGCCCCCTTTTCCAAGGTGGCGGTGGGGGAAAAGGGAAGCGACTCCACAAACTTAAAAAAAAAAATGCGTCGTCTGAATAATGCAACCCTGAATGTTTCAATTAACTGATATTAGATTGAAACTTTTAGAATATTTTTTTTTCAGTTGACAAAAAGCACTTCGAATCTTCTAGAAAACGCGAGGATTAGGGAGAAGTTGATAACCCTTTTGAAGGAGCACGAGAAGTGTTTTTCAGATGTGAAAGAACATCGCATTAATATCAAGGAACTCAACTTTTTATTGAAACAAGTCCAAAAAGAGATCAAAGGGCTCAGGTCGAAGGGAATTGGGTTTGAAAAGGTATTTCAAATTAAAAATTTAAAAAAATTGCATGCAGTGTCAATATATAAATAAAAAGCACCACGCTTTTTTAAATTGCAATAAATTTTTGTTTTACTTAAACTATTATCAATTTAAATTTATAATTTATTTTGGATTATTTACATATTATTGCATTGTCACCTGTCCTTGAGATGCAAAGTTTCAAATTAATCCGCCATCTTGAAAGTTAAAACCGCGTTTAAGTTTCCGTTACATACAAGCATACGAGTAAGCTTAGTTTTCTTATTTTGCTATTTTTTAAATTTCTCTCTTAATATAATACGATGAATATTTCGCTTACACTTCGTATGTAATATATGTAACTCTACCTAGGACTACACGAACACACTGACAAATCAAAACATCAGCAGTCAGTTGGAGAATCGCCTGAACACCGCCATGATGAAGTTCAACTCAGTTAACAGTGAAAACTTTAACATGCGCCTTGAAATTGATCGCCTCTTGCGAGACCGGTGACGGACATACTAACTATAATAAATAATACAGTTTCCAAATCAATATGTTACCAAAATATCGATCTGCAGACAGTTTTTCAACACGATGTGGCGAGGCCAGATCCGGCGGCTGATGGAAGGTAAGGCTCAGATTTTGGAGCTGGTGGAAGCTGCCATCGCCACGTACGAGCAGCGGGAGGAGTGGTGCAGCAAGCTGGACGCGCTGAAGGAGAAGGCTGCCTTGGACTATCGGAAGCACTGTCTGGTTAGGAAGTATTGGTTTAAGTTCATCATCCTACATTTACCCAAATTTATCGA
Organism: Melinaea menophilus ssp. n. AW-2005; assembly: GCA_918358695.1. Lineage (NCBI taxonomy): Eukaryota > Metazoa > Arthropoda > Insecta > Lepidoptera > Nymphalidae > Melinaea > Melinaea menophilus. Next base: position 15,534,587 of record OU911058.1, on the reverse strand, counting down.
GGTCAGCACCATCTCGACTTCTTCCGTACTTATCTGGCAGTATCATAGTTTTTATAATTTCTTCTGAGCTCATATTTCCACTTCAGACCACGATATAATTAAGTTCTTACAAAAAAAATCGGCAATCGGCAAGAATAATATCTTCGTTGCAAAGGCTTTAAATAAGCAGCCCCACATAACTATAAAATATATTTAGGTCTAAGAATTAACATATAATCCGTCTGTAGTTTGTATGACTAACCAAAAAGACAGGAAACAAACCGAAATATATAAAAAACAAAGTGGATGTTTGTGACAAAACTAAATTAACGCGAATTTTTTTATAACATAATCTAAAATATTATAAAAGAAGAAGAAAGAAGAGATCATTTTGAGTTAGAGAGGGACGGCTGTATATTTGCTTCTTTTATCTACGTCAGGAAGTTAGAGAATTACAACGTCAGTTGGACCACAGCCTGAAGCTGGAGGAGTTCCTCCGCACGAAGGGCACCGTGAGGCTCACGGCCGCAGACGCGCGAGAGGAGGCGCGAAGGGCGGAGCGCCAGGAGCTCGAGACACGGACTTACAACCACTATGTTAATATACTAGATGCTATTAAGGTGAGATTTGAACTTTCTTTCCCACTAGCAAATCTGAACGCCATTTTTAATTTCTTATTGGCGTACATAAATTAAATACATTAAACGTATTTTTTTCTTAGTTTGGTTTCTTAAATAATATTATCCCTTGAATATTATATTCTTCTGTTTGTTTGTTCGTTATTTGCATATATATTTCTAGGAGTACACGGCTGAAGACGATGTGGACAAACTGATCCAGGAGTTCACTCGACGTGAAGAGGAGAACTACGCGCTCTTCAACTACATCAACGAAGTCAACACCGAGCTGAAGCACCTCAGCGATAATGTTAAAATGCTGAAATCTAGCATCGGTACGGACGCCATTTTATAAACACACCTTAACTCAAACTATAGTTCAGTAGTTTTTCAGTTTACAAATATAAATTTAATAATTATTATTATTTAATAATTATTTCTATAATTAAGCACAAAATAAAACTTTCAGAATTAATATTATACATAAACGAAAATAATGATGAATGATAAACTAAATCATTGAATATTGATTGGGATTTGTCTTAATTTAAAATTATACAATATTTTTCTACCCGTAGGGTCTGAATTTTAAATCTGTCATGTCATTCTAATACAAAATGGGGGTTCTTCCGAAATGGCGGACTCGTTATTTTTTCTGCACTACTACGGGGAACAAATGGCTTGCTAAGAACACGAAAACTAATACAACGTTAAATTAAAGTCAAAATGATCTATATATCTAACTGATCCTAGCATAAAAATGACGTCATATTATTCATATGACCGAAATGAATTAATGACCGAAAACTGATTATTTAAGGATAATCTATATTATTATTTGTTTTTTCAGTATGCCATATTGAAATGAGAGTGAATTGATCGTTGACTATAACACATTTAGCTTTTTTGATAACAGATCTCCGCTCCACAAATGTAGGATTGGGATCGTGGGCGATACACTTTCAGGGAGCATTACAGACAGCTTCAGAATGCTTTAAATCAAATTCATGCCTTTAACGTTGAACAGCTCAACAAGAAAACTTTGTAGAAGAGCTGGTGAGAAAGCTTTATAGAAGAGCTGGTGATGCCAGAACAGCACATGACAGATGAGGAAATTCTAAACGCTAACAGAACAATTATTATCGAACAAAACAATATTTTTTTTATTTATGATATTTTAGAACAGCTAAATAATTGTTTAGAGAACATAACGAGGCAGAAACTGGAATAAAACCTTTTCGATTTAGTGAATAATCATTTAATAAATTATAATACCGACATACACTAATTACTGTTGATTTTTTTTAAAGTTTATTTAGTTCTGTTCTTTTTACGACGTTATAAGTTTTTTTTACCGTCAATTTATAGCTATACTAAGGTGTAATATTTTTGAAAAACTTCTATGATAGAGGAGGAGCACGCAAAACACCAGGCTAAGCTGTTCAAGCAGCAAGAGAGCGCGGCTTGCCTTCGAAGCGTGTTATCCAATCTGAACGACCGAGCACACGCGCTGAGAGAGGACACTCAGCGATCAGCACTCACACTCAGCGAGCTGCTGCTGCAAGTGCGGACACTGGCCGTGTGAGACAGACAGATTTATATATATTTACACGTTTAGGTTACACTCTTAATCATTTTTCTTTTCTTACTAATAATTATCCCACAGTTCAATTTGCTATAGCGCATATATTGGAAAATTGTTATAACTTAAACGTGAGTTGTTGTTATAGACATGAAGTTTAATCATGTATTACATGTTAAAGGTCGTCTGAATGTGATTCGCTGCCGCTGTTGAAGTTACTTGGTAAGTGTATGGACATCAACGCCACCAACGTGCGTCTGTACATCAAGAGCTTGGAGAAGAAAGTGATAGAAATGGTCGAACTCATCAAAATGGACGAGGTATTATATTATTTATATTTATTATATAATAATCGTAAGTGACGATCGTTTTTTTCGTATTGTGTTTTATAATTTTATATATTTTTAATACAAAAAAGTCGATATATCTGAGTTGTCTTTGGAATATATTTTATATCACATGTAATGTTTGTGTATCAGAGTGTACGTTCAGCGGAGAGCAAGGAGCGGACTCCCCCCGCCTCCCGCAGGCGACGACGGACTGCCACGCACACTGCCGTATTGGCACACTCGTAGACACACGCACACACACGTACATAAACACACGCAGACACGTACATACACACACGAACGCACAAGTAGATACAGAAATGCACACGTACCCACACACACCAACACAGCACGTTTTGGTAAATAAAATTGGATTTTGAACACGCTATTTTCCTTTTAAGACCACACATACTTAAATAATTTCTATTGACATTAAAATAAATGCCTGTATATACACACACGCACATACACAAACATGTATAACTGCTGATATAAACCAACTAAAGCTCTTCTAGTCGGGAAAATTACAACGAAATCAAAGAAGACCTCAAGAATACATTAATATTATTATAAGGTCACCAGAGTCGTTAACCCACGTTCATGTATAAAAAATCCTATATTAGGAATTACGATCTGAATTAATGTTCAAATTAAACGTCGCCATTACAGTATTTGTAAAATCTAAATCTTTATTACAAGCCAGTTTTATAAATAACAATTTTTCATTGTCAATTTTACCACCATCTCGGGAAGTTACTTGCCTCTGTCTGATGCAGCATCATACCCAGGGTGTCATGTTATAGATATTTGGAAATACTCTAGTATCCATTACCAAAAACATTAAATTTATTATAAAATCTGAACATTCACTTAAGCTTGTTAAAGTCTATATACCCATAAGAATTACTCGCTATTTTGAGTCGAGTAACAGCTAAAGTAAGCTTGTTAGAGTTCCTGCATTTATATGATGTACATCACTATCATAAATATCAATATATTTAAAGTAAGTAAGTAACTTGAATGCATCGTCACAACAAACACAATATTATCCAAATGTAATAGTTATTAAAGGATATTAAATAAAAGAAATATTAAAAAAAATGCGTGTTTTATTTACATTTTATGGTAACTAAATTAAATTTAAATTACCTAAACAATGCTATTACTAATAACCCTAAGCCTTAAACTTTAGTCCCCCCCTCTTCGTGCCTCATAGAAGGCACCCTCCCTGGTAATCCTCTCACAACTAAGCTGCTGGATATCATGATGAAGTTGGAGGCACCCCTGGCGCGGCTCACGGCACCCAGCACCGAGCACCCCGAGGACGAAGCCCGAGCCTCCGACGGGACTTCTGTAATATACACATAAATAGAACATATATAAAAAACAAAGATATTTAAAAGATTCGTACAAAGACGCTGCCTATTTCAAAATGAAGTCTATATATAACTAATAATATATCTAACAATAATAAATAAACACAAATATATTTTAATAGTCTTATTTCTGACATACCAAGGACGCCTTGGCTCCACTTGGCCTTGCCCACGTTCTTCCAGTCGCAGGGTGCCTTGGACGGCACCAGCAGCGACAGCATCGTCGTCACCACCTTATCCACCTCAAGGTCGGTCACCTCCCACAGCATCCCCACCACTATGGGACTGAGAGACACCCACCACTATATATATATATATACTATTATAATTGGGGAATCAATCGGTTGCTTACCATCCGGCCACGTGCAGGTGGTGGTGCGCCGCCCCCGACGGACCCCTACGCGACCCCCGGGTGAGTCTGAGCGAGCCACAGCCCGACAGCACGGCGACGCAGTGCGAGCCAGCCGACTCAATGTGTGAGGAGGTCGCCAGGTGGAGCCCGTCTCCGTGACCACAGTAGCTGACAACACGGTCAACATTTAACAGACAGACAAAGAGACGAGATAAATATACGAAGAGATATGTATACTTTTGAGTCAAAATTAAATGTTAATATTTACAGGAATATATCTGATTCAGCCAAATACGACAAGTAGTCGTCGGCTGAAGGCAGCTCTCCGATGGAACCGCTCCAGGACTCGCACCAGTACTTGACGAACGAACTCATCCTGTGCTCCATTCGCTCTAAATTTTTTTCTGGAACAAATATTGATTTTTATTATACAATAAATGTAAATTGCTGAAGCATCATGCAAGCATAAAGAAAATTATATTATATATATAAAAAAAATAATTTCATTTCATTTTAAATAATACAAATATTTGCAACATTTCGTAATTTATAGCAACAACAAAAAATAATTTAAAAAACTGTTTTTTTCATTAATCTGTGACTTTTTGAAAATTTTATTGCGACTGGCAACACTTTGATACGCGGGGATATCCCGTATTTTGTGCTTGTTTATTCTATTGATTATGATTTATAATCAGAATGACTTCAATTATATATTATCAACATTCTTTATCACAAGTACCTTTGAGGATGCTTTGACTGTAAAAAGTTTTATTGATCGTCAGTTCATTTTACATTATTTCCTATCGTATTTAAACTTTTCCCAAACTGTTTTTGTGCAAATAAAGTGGTTGTGAAATTATAGAATTTGGTGAAAAAATGAAATTAACAACCTACAGTGAAGTATGTGAGTATTACATTATGTCACAATAAAGAGTTTGTTGTGTGGTTCTTCTGACCTTCAAAGCCTTATTTTAAGTTGTAGAGTGTTACGGAAGGGCTTATGACCTGACACTCCCTAGTTCTGGAATGTGTGTAAAGTATTCTTTACCTGGATTTATGATATATCTTCCAACATCAGTCCTGACAGTGTAATACCCATCTATAATATTATTTTCATGTATCTTGTATAATGCGTATAAAAAATGTATATTTTCGATACGAGTGACCGGATTTTGGTGTAAAATTGGAAGCGACTCCCAGGGAAACGTGTCCAACATCTGGAAATATAAATTCATATAAAATAAACATTTACCGTAAAAATATAATTTATTTTGTATTACCTCATCGACTATTAGTATAACGGGATGCCGTTTCGCCCTTTTCAAAACTTGCCACTCGTCGCCATCTTTAATCTGTGTTGCCAGTTGCGAAAACGCCTTAATACCGTCGGCGAGAGTGAAATTATGTATCGATTCAAAACATTTTGACAAACATTTCAAACACAAGTCATTAATATATTTAAAGTCTGGACAATTATCGCAATCTGATTTGTAAACTTTTTTTACATCCTCAATGTTGCCATGCTCGGTTAATATTTTTCTTATACATGATTTTATTTGTTGTGATGGCAACACTGAGCTACTCTCTATGAGGTTGTACAAAAGTTTTCTCTGTTTTGGCGTTAATCTTATGAATCTGAAACATTAAAAAAAAACAAAAGGAATTAAAAATATATATTTGAAACATGAAATAACTAAAAACTTTTAATATTTTAATTCAAATGTAATTTATTATAACAAATATCCATGAAGATATATTTATTTTGTGTATAATCTAAATAATTATTTGATTACACACACACATAAATGCACATGCACACTCACACATATGCACTGTACTTTTTAGATTGTAATGTTTAATTATCAATTTATTTTCCTATAATTCTATGGAAGAGATGACAATAAGAAAAAAATATTATTTATAATATCAAAATAAAATCAATTTTTTTTGAACTCTTAATTCACGTGTATCAAACAAAATAAGTTTTTTCTCACCCCCAATCAGATATGGTAGTATCAACAACCTTCACGATCCTCTCCACCAAGTGAGCATCCCGGAGCTGACCCGTTAGCAGACATGACCAACCCCCCAGCCACTCCTTGGACATCACACTTATCACACTCTGTAATCATCATTATAACAATAATATTAATGTACATCACAATACTCGATAGCAATGACTATCACATGCCGGGGAACAGTTAATAATGTATGTATATATGTACCTTCATTCGGAGGTCAATGTCCTCTCTCTTGCTCCAGTAGTTCTGAACCAATCTCTTGTTGTTGAGGAACTGTGCGTTGTCTATAGTCCTGTAGTTCTCGTCCAGCAGCGAGTACAACTCCTCAAACAGAGGTTTCTCGCCTTCTATAAAATAAACATATACTCACATTACTTTCATATTAATAGAAATCATTTAATTAAGGACATATAATAGATATATTATTATTAAATAAAAGTAAATGCACCAATGTTTATCAAAGTCTGCGAGTTGCATGAGTACACCAAAACGAAAACTGTTAAGGAGGAAGCCGAACACAGAGTGAAATCTTGCAAAGACCGCATAAAGGCTCACACTAACACTATAGCAACAGCATTATATTAACCAATACATGTCAGAAGGCTAAAAAGGCAACACATCTGGGATCTTGCTAAATAATAGCTCCATTTTAATAAGAGACAGCTTCTTCATTGGAGGAACAGTTTCCCCTGTCGCTTTACTCCCACAACAAATCTGTTTATGGCTTGTAAAGCCGATCGCAAGATAATAGTAGAAAAAAAATAATAATAATAAAAGTAAATATCATAATCACATAAGTGGTCATCGGCATAACATTCAATAAAATATAATAATAATTTTACCTTTAGTGGTGTTAGCCGGCACCTCAATGGTTACAGGAGTATCAAAGTGTTTGTTGCTGAGTAGTGTGAGATACAGTGATGTAATCTCAGTGCGGTAGTCGTTGAAAGGTTTGAGGTTCTCGTTGGGGTTGTATGGAGCTGTCAGCTGGATTATTGTCCATTCTGAAATATTATTGTGTTTATATTGTGACATTTTCAAATATTATTTTGATAAGATCGGCTGAGCTATTAACATTTCATCAATTTATATTTTTCCCACTTTGAATCAATACCAATCACTTGTTTATGAATGAGAGTGTTAGGACTTTGATGCCATACTTATCAAAATAAGCCCTGCAAAACACTCAAACTTAAAATAAGGCTACGAGGTTTCAGACACAACAATCTCGGCTATAAAAATTAGTATTTTATATACTATTTAATTAGGGATAAATAGTATTAAACAATATTTATATATACAGTAATACCAGATGAAGTATATTGGTAGATTGACTAGCTGACTGACTTGATCCATTGAAACAATATCATTAACTAAATAATATAAAGTTAGACAATATATGATATTACTCAGAAAAAAAACAAATTATGCAAGTAAAATACTTATTTCTAACTTTAACAATGGAGGGACAAAACACAAGAAATTTCTTATATTACATTACCTTTTGGTAATTCTTTGACTATCCTCATAAAATTGTTGACATTGTTTTCAGAACTGAACCTCATATACTTTTTATAGAAAGGTAGTTCATCATCAATAATATATTTATTCAGAACGTTCGTCACTTCGTCCACATCAGTCGGAAGGATATCAAGCAAACTCTCATCCTCTTTGGATCTGTAATAATAAGAAATTACTTTTAGGTGATATATATTCAAAGTTTAATGATTCATTTAAACAAAATTTTATCATATGACATATTTGGTTAATTGACATAAAAAAATTATAATTGTAATTTGTTACATTTTTATTTTATAACACTTTATTCCACACAATATATGTATAAGAGATGAATAGTTTTATTGTTATATATATAACTGGTATAAAGGTGGTCATATCACTTAGTGAGTTCCTACAGCCAACTGACGGCTACAAGGATATTTCTTTAAAGTTGCAGTAGTTTGTGAATGAAGTAGGAAAATATACACATAGTAACAGAGTATACACATAGTAACTTTACATATACTAACTGTAATACATTAAATTAAATATTTTATTGATAAATTTTCATAGAGGATGAAATACATTAATTATAAGATTAATATTTTATTAAATAACTTGTAATTTAATACTCACATTGGATTTCTTTCAATAAGATTATTAATTGGTTTAATGTAATCTGTTATTTTACTTAACTTATTACCTGCAATATAATAAAAAAAAAAATAATATAAGTATATATTTCATAAATTTCTCTTGTTTTCAAATTATTGACACGATATTTATTATATATGTTGAAATAATCGTCAATTTAGGTTAGATACAGCTACACAATAAATAGTTAATCGTTATTGTTTAAATACTTTTCGCTTAACTACAAAAAACATACCAGCAATTTTCAACTGCTCATCTCTGTACACAGCGAGAGTCCGTAATGTAGCAGAGGCTGATTCACTGAAATTAAATGCACATTCCGTTTCCAGACCCTCAGCTAAACACTCCTGTCCTAATAACTTCCTACCGCCTGTAATTGGATTACCCATTTTAAATAATGTTATTAAGTTTTTAAAAAGAATTTCAGTTTGCGATACCCACTTTCATAATTAGGACCGCTCGGAGTGCTCGGAATATCGTTTACATATTTATTAAGTATATTCTTATGAACAGGTGTAGTAAAGTCAATTTCATCTGTAAAAATATCGAAGTCTTCCATATTTTAACTTTATTTTAAATATTTTAAAATATATATTACGATTTGTTTACAACTTTCATTATCTTTTGTACGTTTAATTCAAATTTGTGACACTGACAACAAGACTGTAGGGCGAAATTTAATATGCCATACCATTTTAGACCTAAGTGTAATCTTGACATATAGTAAAAGAAAGAAAATCCTATGAGGATTACAATATTATAACAGAACCGTTCGACACAGATAACATTAATAATCTGACGTTAAAGAATTACTAAACAATATTACAAAGCTATAGGCTTATTTTATATAATTGATATATATAAAGTCTTAACTAGATCTTGCCCGAAAAATTACCATAATTAAATATTTCGTTTTCTGTAACGTCCTATTTATTTATTTACTACAATATGTAGTTTAGTGTCATCTCGTGGAATAGAAGTAAACTATTACATATACTGTCTCATCAATATGGTGCATGTAATGCCATCTTACCAACTTAAGCTTCCATAATAAGCTTGTGCAATTGGAGTTTCATTTTATTTTTTGATATTATTTGCTTTAGTATAATTAAAAAAAAAAAACAAATAATAGACTTCGGTAATGAAGCAAACGAGGATAAAATAGTGGCATCTTGGAACTAAACCTAAGCAACATTCTCCTATGCCATAAAAATAATTAACATTAGTATTACAAAAACCCTTTAAATAAGGTTTTAGTCCTTTAAAATAAAAGGTTAGTTCAACTGTTAACCAAAACAAGCCCTTGGACGAGAAAATTGGTATTCGGTTTAGGAGTTAGGAATAGAAATAATATATTAAACAGAATTCAAAATTTGAATCTATAAGAGATGACAAAGCAACTGTCTAAAAATCATTCGTTTATTTTTTAATTACTAATTTAGACATAAAACTGGAGCCGCATAATATTCTTCAAGTATTTATTTAAAGTCAATGTTATGTACGCGTTATTTTATTATGTATAAATAAAAATAACGTATGTATGACTGAGCAGGTATTTATGCTTTTTTGTCGGTATACTGCCGGTTGAATATCATCTTATTTACACATATGGAGATGTGGTAAAGGTAATAATTGCAATTAAAGCAGTTAACGTTTTTTAATTATTATGTAATAATAAATAACATTACTTCCGGTAAATTCTTACCAGCTAGTAAAATATATAGTTCTTTGTTAATATTAGTATATTGCCACAGTCATAAATCTCATTAATAATTTTTTTTTATTTTTAAGTGAAAAGTTAAACTTAAACTTTTAACACGAAACTACTAATGTCATAAATTTTGACAGGATGTTTTACACCAAATTACACATTGCCAATTTTCCCCCGCTTTAAAGTGATTCCCTACATATAGGAAAACTTACTGTATTTTATTTATTAACTAATAGCTTGTTTCTATTATAATTATAGCCCAAATCAGGTTTTGCGTCGTCTAATTGTTTTAATATACCGAAGTGAAAAGAATCTTAGATATAGCTATATCAAATATCATCAAATTTGTTATACAAACACACAAAGATAAAAAACATGTCTGTACAAAGTAATGCATTTTTTAAATTTACTACCAGATTAAGAACCTTAATTTTAAGATCGTTTCTGACCTTCACATTGTAACCAATTGATTTTGCACTTAATAATCCAGTTCTGAAAGTTAATTAAAGCAACAATAAATAAGCCAATTACTGCTTTAACTTATATATAAAAGTGTATATTTGTATGTCGATAAGTAATATTTATTTACTTCCGCCGATTATTAGTTACGATTATTTATAATATTCTATACGTATTGTATTGAAATACAATACAGAATATAACACACATCACACTATAGAATACACATTTACAATATACAATACAATACATATTACACTATACAATATTACTTATAAATACATCAGCAAAGATATTTGTTGCTTCCCTAAATGAAGCAATTTTTAATTAATCGAGTTATTTTCGTTATATTATGGAAAAATTTGGTTGATATTTTAATAAATCTTGCTATAAAAGATACTTTATTTAGTAAACTATTTATAATATATCAAATGACCTTTAAATTGTAAATAATCATTAAGTAATAAAGACCTATAATTGAAGCACTGCTAATGAGCAGACAGACAGTAATATAATACATTGAAATTTCTATTGTATTACGCAAGCCGCATACTAATAACTTAGTAAATAACATAGTTCAAATACTTTCACAATGACTCCAACAGCTCAGACAGCTTAATTTAAACATTTATAAATAGCTTAACTATATTTTGGGTGTAAAACGATCTTAATATTTTTGTGCTACCCTCATATTGTTAACCTTAATTCAGATCACGTTGCAATTATCTTACCTATATAATGTTATAATCGGATTGAAGCCAGAAAGGTATTAGGAAACCCTTAATACAATATATTTATTATGACACGTTTAATTCTCATTAACTTATTATCGATTTCAGGATTTGTCAGCATTACTGCGTTATAAACTACTAGTTATAATCATTTAACATACATTTGTTGATATAAACAGTTCTCCAGTCCTCTGGAACCCACGCACTCCTTATATGGGTGGATCCTTTGGTTAATAATATTTACATCGCATATAATGATCTAAGACAATTATGGTCCATTTAAATACTATTAATCAATTATTTACATAATCTTTGAGTTCAGAAGAGTATTTTTTAACAAGTAAAATACTTATAAATCTAAACTGAAAAATTTCGACCAACACTTCTGAGTATCCAAAAATAATCTAATAGTATAACTAAAAGTGACTGTGAATGTGAGGGTATTTAATAATATATATTGTATAACAGCTTACAAACGAAGATCGTTCCAGAAATCAAACAACAAAATATTTTAAAACTTTTTATTCATAATAAACAATGTGCAAATTAATAAAACTACAATTTGCTACATTAGTGTTACAGACTTTGCTTTATTTTTCGCAAATCTAACAAAACTTTAGATAAATAGTAACAGACGATGCTTATGTTGACTACAAATGCTTCTTACAGACAACACAAGTGGCACTGATATATGGTTTTGCAAAAACTTTATTCATGCAAAATCATTACCAAAATTGTGCTATAATAAGGCACAATACAATAAAAAAAAAATACTAAACTTGTTGACGTAATTTGACATTATCTAAAAGGTCTGTATGTACACAAAAAAAAAGAAAAATTAATTTTGGATGGAGGCAATACTGATGAGTAATACATAAAAGCTATCCGAGCTAATAAATTAAGCTAGCGAAGCCTATAATATAACATCGCTTGGTTGCAATGTATGTATGTATAACACAAAAATAAACTATTCCAAATAATTCAACATTAGAAACTTCAATCAAGTTCAAGTTCAAAACTATTTTGATAAATAATTTCAATCTAAACTTTTATACGTATAAAAGCTATCCGTTGGATATGACTCGAAGGCACAAAAATTAGTTTAAAAAATTCAATACACTACCATATTGAACAGTTAGTGTTATTTTAATATACCTACAATAAGTTATTCCAAGCACCACCTCAGTATATTTCATCTTTAACCTAAGTTATAATAAACGCTATAATAAATCTAAATAATATGTTTCATATTTGAACAATAAAACATTGTATATCTTTTATTGCCATCTCGTTAGTACAGCTACGAAAATGATAAATATGTTATCGGACAAGACTTCGATCATTCACGATTCAAGATCAGCCTCCCGATTATCTTATACAATTCAAAATAGATCGAGAAAAACTAAGGCCACAAATCTATCACATACGTTTTCGGATTTGGCAATAGCCAGATAAATAAATATATAAACAACAGTTGCGATTAAATGGTCGTATTATGCTAGTTGCGTTCCGTCCGAGTCTCCTCTCCGCTCAAATGAGCAAACGACGTAGGCGTTATAGACTCAGGATAATTAATTCCATCTCGCACCGCTATCGGACACCCGGTAAAGTGGACTATAAACCTACTTTAAAATTGACGTTTCTAACACGTTTGAAACTTAAAAACTACGTAAAAAATTAATTGATCACATACAGGAGTAGTTTCGAAAATAAATTGTGGCACTCAGAAACTTGGAAGAGATAGGACGTGAGCGCCATCAAGATACCTCGTTTATACCTACCCTCTTACTGAACGGGGAGGCGTCCAGGGTCCTCTCGTTGAGTTTGTCCTCCTCCCGGAAGTGGATCCTGGTGATGACGATGTCCCCCGTGCTGAGAGTCTGCGACGCGATCTCTGTCTTCTTAGTATCGTTGAGATCGTTGCATTTGGCGTCCTCGAAGTTTGTATTATGGCATTTACAACAGCAGTTCTTTCTATCCGTATCCCCGATATTCAAAATTTGACTTAAATTTGACCAATCCTTGTTTTTGAGCAGAGGCAGAGTCTGCTCCATGGTTCGCGAGAACTTATCTTCGAGCTCCCCGCTCAGCGGCGCCACGGCCGAGAGAATCGCTTCGAGACGATTGATTTTTTCAACTTTGTCCATATTGGTATCTGATAAAATTTCATCCATCATTTGCATGGACTCCGTAAGGCTTGGAGGCTGCGTTGAGTGTGGCGAGGATATTGAATCGGAAGGGTTGGATTCCAAGCTGGCCATCTCGTTCTCCTTCTCGTCGTCATCGGAATCGCTATCCTTATCCTGGCCCATGGCTTCCAATTTCTCCAATTTCTTGGATATTTTGTGACATCCTTTTAGCTTTTCTTTTTCTTCTTCGGTGAGTTCTAAATATCGAAGTAATCTGATTTCCCTATTACTTAAAACAATATTTTTAGTAGATTCTGCCAACTTAAGTTTTAATTCACCGACTTCCGTGTTTATCTTTCTCTGTCTCTTCCGTAATTTTACCTCTGTGGGTTGTATGTGCATAAACACTTGTTCATTTGATAACTCCTCAAACAGCTGTTGGTTCTCGTGTTTAATGTTAGTAGACATAAAGGCGTATATAGATGGATTTACCAGAGACAGTACGTCAGAGGCTGCATAGATAATCATATCCTTTGTCAGCGGTCTCCTGGCCCAGTAACGCTGATCTCTACGATAAACATTTTTTAACTGCTCCTTCATTGGATTCATGGGAGCGTTATATAATTCACAAAGAGCATTAAGGCTGAGATTTTTCACTTTATAAACAGGAACTCCTTGTTGTTGTAATTGTAGAACGGCATGAGCCGCCTGCGTGTCGAATACACTCTTTAAAGTGATTTCAAACTGATTGTATAAATTCACTGAGTCATTTCGACAGTCATGAATAACTTTAATAACACACTCACTCTCTAATAGATCCTTAATTTTACCTTCAATGACCATTCCCGGACAAGCCAAGATATCCAGTAAGTATACTTCACCGTTCATTGTGGCTATCTGACAAAGAGTTAGTACACCTTTTAATCCCAGGTTTATGCCTTCACAGTCAAATGATACAATGTTCTTTGTGGTTCGTTTAGCATTGATAATGCTGTCAACCAATGTAGCACATTCTCGCACACTGGCTATGACGGTAGCACTTTGTAAAACTTTCTGTCTCCAAGCTTCTCCCATTGTATTATTCCTTAAACTAACCATTCCATTAGTTTCTTCGGCGGCACGGTTCAAATGATTGTTTACTCTGTCTCTCACCATATTTTCTGCTAAATTTTTAATGACAATTGAGTTAATTCTTTGTTTTAAAGTCTGATTTGCTATATTGGCTTGCTGGGTTCTAGGAGATTCTATTGGACTGAGTATTCTGTTTGTAGGGCTCTTCATGCCATCTAAGGAAGGCGTTGGGCTCACAGATATGGGAGGAATCGGAGATGCGGGTGTCTCTTCAACCACTGGCTTTGGTGGATCAGTCTTGACTTTAGATTTTGCATTTAGATACATAACAGGTATTTTTGGTTTACTAATAAGTGTCACAAGATTTGATTGAACATGGAAGCTATCTGAAAATATTTTTAAAAATGCACTCAAGTCTGCTGGTGTTTTGAACATCTGATACCAGTATTCTTGTGGAAAACGTGACACTATTAAATGAAATAGTTGATCAACCATTACGGGACCTTTTGCTTCAATACACTGAGCCACATAATCTAAGAGTTGCTGAGCTGTGTCTGTGTTGATATTGGGAACTGGCAAATTATGAAATTGCTCAGAGTTACCGTGTGAATGATCACGTCTGTGATTCTCACTGACTAGAACAACATTGTCTTCAATTATCTGAAAGGTATCCGGGTGTTTCATGAGAAACTCCTTGAACTCTTTAATTCGCTGTCCAGAAATATGACGCACTTGTGGGGAAGCCTGACTCCTATGACCCAGGAGACTTTTTATGGGCACCTCGGTTCCTTCACCATACTGAATCATTTTGCCAGCGAAATATTCCTTGGCTTCTTCGATGTAGTCATTGTTTGAGGAGGCGCCAGCGCCGCTCGGGTGGCGTTGAAACGTGTTGATATCGACATAGTCCCCGTCTATGTTGAACAACGCGGGATATTGGCCTAGGAACTTCTTAAGGCCCGATTGCGACCCGCCAGCGATCTGACGCATCTCCTTGGTGAACCCCTTGGCACCAAACTGACAGGAAAGATCGTGCAACGTTCTCGGCTCGCCTTTATCGAGCAGGCGCTCCACGAAAAACAACAGAGTGAGATTTCTAGCGAGCTCATATTCCATTGATTCCATTTCCTAACAGTTGGTGCCAATGCGGTGTCTTACTCTAAAATTTTTCTACGTATATGTGTCACCCACAACACCATGAAATTCTTTAGACTTCAATTCTGATGCGAGCAGAGATAATAGAGAAAAGTGACGTGCTTAATTTAGTGTTTCAAGATCTATTAAAGAATTAACATTCTTAAATAAAATCAAACATTATAACAAATTTTACAGTTTATAATTTTAAAATATTTCTTTATGTTTTTTTAAGACTAGTGCAATACTGTTGAAGTAGCAAATATGAATTCGCAACGTCAATTTTATATTCGCTACTATATTCTATAAAAACGATATAATCTAAACAGACTGGATATAAAACAACAATTATAATTTATTTTTTTATTAATTATAAATGGTGGTTTTTATTATTTAAATCCTTTCATTGTGTTGGTGGGTGTGATAACATAATATATCATAAAACATATTATTAGCCCATAAAAGTAAATAACAAAGATTAATTACATAAGTTGCTTACTTATTAAAGATATTTTTCTAACTCTTTAATATCCAAACACCATCCTAAATCATTTTCATAGAATAGGAAGTTGTTTTTGAAATATATATTTTTTGCTTCGTATTGTATCCATTTTATAAATTATAAATAAATAAAATTAATTTTAGAATCTTGGTTCTTTCTCTAATTGTTATTATACATATTTAATAGTTTTTGCTAACGTTAAATGTATTGGATTCGAATGCAATTGGAATATAAAGGCTTCTTGTTGTGATAACATTGTACAACTTTGCAAAAATACGACTTTAATGTTTTTTTTTAGCTTAATGTGTATACGTCCTTTCATAGTGTTTGTTACTTGTCAGTAAAGTTAAAGATGTTAGTTGTCAAAGTCAAATATTTTATCAGTTCTGTACTTCTGTTTTTAATTGTCAATTGTCAAACTTTAATATTTTATATTTGATACTTGTTTTGTGGGTGTAGTTCAAAAATTAAGAATAATATACTACCTATAGACATTTATTTAATATATTATAGTTTTCTCTAATAATTTCTAAACATTATTTATTGAAAAACTAACTTCAAAGTGAATTTTGATATAATGGTAAGTGTCTTCTGGCTATGACTAAAAAAACTTGAAATACTACTGCTTAAATATTCAAGTGTGGTTGAAAAATATTATCTTGTTGTTCATTATTAAAACGCTATTGTAAAAGTGTAATATAAATAAACATTGAACATTGTTCCGTCACTTTGTAACTTTCAGTTGGTGTTAGTATTGGGCGATTTGCACATCCCGCATCGCTGCAGTAGTCTGCCGCCAAAGTTTAAGAAACTGTTACTGCCAGGTCGTATACAACATATTCTGTGTACTGGTAACCTCTGCACCAAGGAGTCCTATGATTATTTGAAGACACTTGCCAGTGATGTTCATGTTGTTAGGGGGGATTTTGATGAGGTTGGTCTTTTAGGTTATTAGCTCAATATATATTACAACAATTTAATTTACGTAATCACTATATCTTGCAAAACTTGTGGTGATATGTTGGCTGGTTAGTGATTTGTTCTGCCAAAGGTTTTGAATTCAATTCTGATACATTACTGTTTCCTGCACGGCACAGGTTTTAATACAGGTTTTGTTTGTGAAAACTGTTTTTTGTTCTTAATTTAAATTTGTAAAGCCTGTATGTCAATAACTTGCTCATATCTCAATCTTACCGAATCTTGAAAATAATCCATTTATCAATATTACAATTATTAAACAATTGCTTACAGAACTCAACATATCCTGAACAAAAAGTCATAACAGTTGGCCAGTTTCGTATTGGATTGATTCATGGCCACCAGGTTGTTCCATGGGGTGATGAAGAGTCCCTGGCTCTGGTGCAGAGACAGCTGGATGTTGACATCCTCATATCGGGACACACACATCGCTTTGAGGCTTACGAGCATGAAAACAAGTTTTATATAAACCCTGGATCAGCGACGGGGGCCTATAGTCCACTTTTTAGGTTAATCAATTACCTTACCATTATTTTTTTTAACTAGTCTTGCATGTTTGAATAATAGGTATTAATGTGGAAGGATTTGAATATTTCTATCTGAAAATGTTTGAATCAGGGTTTCCCAAACTTATTTTGGAAATATTTACTTGAAAAAAACAGCATCTGCTGTTTTTTTCACTTTATAAACCTCATTGAAACTATTAGTCTCGCCTGCGTTGCATTGCATTATATCCACTTTGGGAAAGAATGGTTTAAATTGATTTGATCAGCAGTTATTAGTCCAGTAAGCTAAGCTTAAGCTAATGTTTAACTTTTCAGGAATGCGACCCCATCATTTGTGTTAATGGATATCCAGAGCTCGACGGTTGTCACATATGTGTACAAGCTGCTCGGGGACGAGGTTAAAGTTGAGAGGATCGAGTACAAGAAAGCATAATGACCTTAGTTATTGAAGAAAATAATATTTACCGTACTTTATATATAATATTTCTTTAATCAATTATCTTAATATCAGTGTAAGAATTTGAATTGATGTTTTTATTTCATGTGTATATTATCAGTGAATAAAATAGATATATTTTTGTTTAATGAGCTGTATATTTATAGGTTATAAGTTAATAAAAATAATAAAATATTAAATTTTTATTTAGTTGGAGGTTTTTTCAGTGGATTCTTACAATAATTCTACAACTGGCTGAGCAATTATTTTCAGAAATATATTGGAATTTCGGTTATTTTATTTGTATCCAATGTGTTAAGATTCCTGATTGACAGACCAACATTTT
The DNA here is from genome assembly GCA_918358695.1 of Melinaea menophilus ssp. n. AW-2005. NCBI lineage: Eukaryota > Metazoa > Arthropoda > Insecta > Lepidoptera > Nymphalidae > Melinaea > Melinaea menophilus. The sequence continues at coordinate 15,516,171 of OU911058.1, read as the reverse complement.
ATAATGAATCTTCTATATTAATAGGTGGTAGAGTCTAGCTGTAGCTGTCTTATTGCAGCTTGTATTAGGCTGGCTCGACTCCGCCGGTGAAAGCGAAGCCTCTAAAATATATACCTCAGGAGTTTACTGGCTTTGAAGCCGGAGAACCCCTCTAGCAAAATGGGGGAATGATTCTCGGACTTTGCTCGGGCTCGTCGTATGTGGAGCGGGCTAACTATCGCGTTTGGTGTTTACTGAGGGCAAACGACGTGTCACCGCAGCGGCACCTCGATACACTTTCAATGTGGACTTTGGCAGCCAGACTTCATTTCAACCTAAACGCAGTCCACTATCATCTAGAGACGGCCTTGTTGTTTTTGACGGAGACGCAGATATCTGAACCTAGCGACACAGCGTACCTAACACCCCGGGTATAAACTAGAACATCGTTATATACCACACGCTAGGGTATCTGTTTTCGTAAAGACGGATATTGACCGTCGCCTTCAGAATTTTGAAGGATGGGAGTTGTTTGTGGTCTGGCTGTGCGTGGACATGGACGATCTTGTCAGGGTCTACGCGTGCCTCTGCAGGTCCCATAGTGGTATTGCAGAAACGCATCAACTCTTAGGCTACGTCCAAGCAAAGATTGACGACCTGCTTTTACAGATTCCCTCCGCTAAAGTTGTAATCTTCGGGGACTTCAACGACTTCCCACTTTCTAGGATAATCTGCTGACTACACATCCTGGAAAGAGAAAGAGAAAGCTAAACTCTTGGCCACTTTTTTTGTTTCAAACTCGACTTTGAACGACCAAGGAGAGACACTGCCTACCATCCCGCGCTGTCAGTTCCACAGTCCCGATCTTATAGAAGTGTGCCCTTGTCCATCCTATCCCTAAAAAAGATGATAGATCGAACCTAGCCAACTACAGACCTATCGCCATTACCTCTCTTCTCTCCAAAATAATGGAGAGCATCATCTCCTATCTACCTACCTATATAGGTACATCTAGGATCGCTAGTTTATCGATTACCGGCACTATAGCTTCCGTAATGATCAATCGGCCCGTGATCTTCTGTTATATCTTAGGCACCGTTGGCCAGCGGTTATTGAAAGCAAGGGAGAGGATCTGGCGGTTAGTCTGGATATGGCAAAAGCCTCCGATCGTGGCATCAAGGGCTTCTTTCAAAGCCCCCTTACTATGGGTTGCTGAGAGTTTATGCAAGTGGATCACCAGCTATATCATTGGGCGGCGCTATACAGGTAGTTCTCAACGGTTTTTGCTCGGACCCAAAGCCCGTGAACGCTGGTATACCCGAAGGCTGCGTGCTATCCCAGACACCTGCACAATATTTCCGACATACATTGTTATAACTGCAATAAGGATGTGGTACATTCCGGCCGTGCAAGGCTCTCTTAGGAAAACGTCGACGAGTTCAGAGAGGTACTTGTGTCTTCTATAGACACTTCCCTGTGTATGGTCTCAGAATAGGGTGAACTTAATCTCGTTCAGTTTAACTTAACAGTGTGCTCCACTAATAAAACCGCTCTTCCAGAGCACTACTCTCAATGCTTCGCCAAGTATCAGAATACTGAGTTTTGACATTTTGAGTGACTATCGGTTTCGTGGTTATCTGGAGAACAAGGCCAAGTTGGTCTTGATGGAATTGGGAATGAACAATAAAGTATTCATTTGGCAATATTTCAAGCCTGGTTAGGCTACATATCTACAAAGGCACAGTTCTCACATGTCACACATGGAGAACTGTTCTCATCTCTGATAGCTGATCTGTCAAAGCTGATATAAGGGTCACACGACCCTTATATCAGTTTCTACTCTTTGATCGCGTTCAACGGAGAGCTGTTCGGATTGTCTCGGATCCGGTACTCTGTGAACGGCTGGACTCTAGCATTGCGTAGAGACGTGGTCTATTTTTGCGTCATACATCGTATTTACAATGGGACATGTCCCGAAGAGCTATTTGATCTGATGCCTGCATGTTATCCGTACCATCTGGATGCTTGGCGATCTACTACTGTGCCCTTTTCAAGGACCTTTCTTTCACGTACTATTAAGATGTGAAATTAACTTCTTTCGACGGTATTTTCGAATCTATACCACATGTTTATCTTTAAAAGAGGCCTATTTTCCCTGCTCCAAGGCAGGCGACGCTTCGCGATCCTCCGGATGCAAGAGTTCGTGGGCGGTGATAAACATGAACACAACTGAATACTACACGTAAAAAGAATGTTTTCAAATATTTTATTTTTACTGGACGGATTTTGATGTAAATTATTTTTTACTCCAGAAGATTTTATCATAATACAAATATTTGCTCTCTAAAAATAAAACTATTAGACGTATTTTTATGAAGTCTGGTGTGGTGTTGGCTTAATATCATAGTGAGTATATAGGATGGTATCCCATTGGCAAATTTTCTAATTTAAAATATGAAATGATATATGGCACACACTCAACATAGGGAGAGGGGGCGCGAAGAGTCGCTAACATCTATATAGTATTACATAAATTATGAACAATCTCAAAAGTAATTTTTCAAAAGGGATGTATGAGTATTTCTTAGAAATAAGCCTCAAAAAAATTGAAATTGATTTCCCTTTGATGATGTTTGACAATGTTTTGTTAAAGCAGATTAAATGTAATAATAATTTACTGTTCTGTCTAGTCTCAAAAATATTTCCTTTACCTATATATTATAATCTGATTACTTAGCTCTGTTTGTCTAGTTAAGTACCTATGGTCAAAGAGACAAACTAATTATACCGACGCCAATAACTTAAGTCTTTAGATAACAAATTTAGAACTTTGGTAAATATAAGTACAAAGTTAATTACAAAGAAGTAAGTGATACTAAACTACTCGTTAATTACTTTTTAGCTATAGATAACTTATTTGCAGCTTATAACTTTAATACTATTTATACAAAATTAAGTGTTTAGTTAAATTGTAATGTATAGTTTTATAATGTCTATTTAAATTTGCTTTTAATCATTAAAAGTTACCATTTCTCAATTATTGATATTTCTGTGATTAACGCAGTCCCAGACAGGTGTACTTTGGTTATATGACAACTAATTTAATTTCAAAATTATAATTTATAGAAATAGTATCAATAAACTAAGAATACACAAAGCATATTTTATCTATTGAAATATATATACGCACAATATCTTTTGAATTCTATATATGCAAATAAAACAATACCTTTGTCAAGGTATACGTGACAATATGGATGTTGTCAATATTAATTGTTAACATAAAATAAATATGGAAAATTAAAACGAGAACCCATTATCATTAGTTTATTAATAAATGATAATTAGTTTATCTGACACGCTGTAAACCCAAATTGCAATTACGATGCAAACGACGTGCGTACGTGAAGCTTCGGGCGTACAATAGTCAGTTAGTTTGTAAAGTCAACACGACTATCGAAGCAGCCTCGAATTTTATCACCAGAAACAACAAAACTAAGATTTATAAAGTATACTTTAGTTTAACCAAATTAAAATTCAAAATTGAGTAACGATAAATATATCAATAATTAAAATGGTCCTAAACAAAAACATAAGCACGTGGTATTTAGTCTTTTTCAATAAAATGTGCATCCCAATAAAGTTCTTGCAGCAACTAATTTAAAGAGCAGAATTGTATATAATTTTTTTGTACGTTAGTGTTATCTTCGTACTTTGGAGTGGCTCGCCCCTCCCTCACAACGACACTAATAAAACAACGGTTATTGAAATTTTAAATCAGAATATCCGATGGTCGAGTGTGAGAGCGCACAACTGACTATTAGTCTATGAGCGATCTTTGAAGATATAAGAGCATACTAGTCAAATAATTTGTAATTTGTTTGTTTGAATTATATAGTTTTTAGATGTGAGGTGTGATTTAAATAGTGACAAAATGGCGATCTCTTTGATGAGACTTGGGTTAAGAAGCACCGCATTGAATCTGGAGAGAAATGCGGCGATGCTATCGAGCGTTACCGTCCAAAATAATGTTAAGGTAAGTAGTATGGTGTATTAATTAATTATATTGATATCTATTCAAAAATATTCATAAACTTTTCAAATGTTCCCTATAACACACGATGGAGGTAATTTCGATAAGCCCCTATCCTTTTTTTCTTTTATATAGTTAAAAGTCGGGAAGGTTCGACTTTTTTTGTTTCTTAACGATGTTTTTTCTCTCTGCATTCTTAGCGTTGGGCTACTATGGCTTTGTTTTTTCAGAATGTATTAGGAATAAGAAAAAAAGTATTAGATGCTTTTAAGTCACATTTTTATGATTCCTGTTTTGTTTATTATTTTACAATGAAATAATAGCAGATATAAATAAACTAAATTACTGACACAAATAGAACCAATGCACTTCAACAATCTACTAATAAAAAATGAACTCCGATAACCTTTTATCAGACCCCTTTGTGTAGTATAGAATATGCTATCTTATTTCTTAATACCATAAAAATAACGATGATTTCGGCTTGAAATGTTCAAAGAAAGTGAAGTTACTCATATGTACTTTTGTGGTACCGGCTTAAAAGCTGTTTAATGTTTCTTTAATCTTTAGTTTTAATTCGCATAGACAAAGAGTGCGATTACTTGTCATTGTTAGATGTCAACGCACGCTTTTATTTCAACTTTTAAGAATTAAGAGCGAATGCCGAATAACAAACGTAGATTCTATCTCAAATAACCAGTTTCCACGACTACTATTACCTTCTTATAGACGTGGTCTTTTTATAATATTTTAAAGGTTTTAAATGGTTATATGAATCTATTGAATACAATAAACAAAACAGTTTTAGTCCATAATCCACAATAATGTTTCTTCTCACATAATTATTAGATTAAGCTCTGACATAGCTATTTATTACGTAAAATCTTTGCAACAATTATATTTACAAACAATATTCGTTACACAGGAAGTGTTAGGCTTTTTCATATTGAAACCTTGAATGGAAACAAAATAAAAACATGCCTACGTGATGTTTACGTTGTTACGTAATTAAAGGACGTAAACAAAAATAAAAACACGTGTTTTATGAATAAATAACTTCATATAGCTTAAATAGTATGTACTTATTGACATTATACAAGTATTTTTATTTTACGTTATTGCAATTTATCGTAAAAGTTATTTGACGAAATTATTTAAAATTTATTTTCATTTGAATCTTAATACCAGTAGAAGAAAAAGGGGGAAAAATATTGGATTTTAAATTTAATGATTTTGTTTTTAGGTAATCTTTAGAAATAGGTATGATATTTAACTATATTACAATGCTATGGATGTCATAAATTGATTAAAATCAATTGAGGTACAGTTATACAGTATATATATTTAAATTGTACTGTCGTGAAAAATATTGTATTTATTATACAAAAGCAAATAAGTTTTATAAATAAAAGCAATTTAAAATCAGCGTCAAATCAATTCAGCGTCAATTTATTATTATCAGTCGTTTATGCTGCAGCCGTGAACTAATTCGCAAATAATTAGTTAAATTTAACAAATCAAGTCCAACGCAGACCTGGAATAAATATTTGAAAAACAAATTGCTGTATTATAATATAAAGTAAATAAATATATATTTTAGAAACGTTGACATAGTTGTCTTTGTATATGATAAAAAGGTCATTGACCGCTTGTGCAACGCCCTACCAATCATTTTTAACGTAGGTTTAGGGCCTGTGTACATTAGTAACAATAGTGGTTTAACTGGTTTTAAAATTTATCATTACATCATTTTATTACATACTTAAGCTTTATTATATTACGTATTATCTTATATATATATATATATATATATATATATATATATTACTTTTTAAAGTCAGTGGACTATAAAATTCATCTTTCAATTTGTCGCTCGAGGTCTTTTAAATGGACTGGTATATTTTTAAATTAAGTCCAACGTGGCCAAACGTTATCCGTTTTATAGCAGACGAATATTATGGTTCACATTCATAAAACAGAACGGTGTCTTTTGGGTGTTACATAATATGGTCAAGTTACTCAAATGTAAACCCGTAACACTTCCGTGAAGTTGAAATTATTGTGAAAACCCCATAAGTGACCTACATTCCGGTCAAACTGATTATGAGAATTTGTTAAATAAATATTGCACCACACGAGAAAGCAAAGATGATATTATTTTGTAAATTGCAGTTGCACACACGAGTAACATGCAACGGCAAGGTATGTTACTTGCAAGCGTTCCAAGATCAACGGGACCTGGAGATGGAAGGATCGGGAATGTTGAGGAGGTACAGCAAACAGCACGGACGTCCCGAGGAGAATCGAAGGAAACAGGATTCTGATAGCGACAGCGATTCCGATTCGGACACTGAATGCAAGGGATACGATAGAGTACGATTTTGAATCGACATATTTCTTTGTTATATTTATAAAAATTTAACTAAACTTGTATTATAATAACTTTTAGTCGGAGTTTTGGCGTCGAAAAATGCGCACAGTGCACAACATTCTTGACGTAGACAAGGATGGATTGATCTCATTTAATGATTTCCTGCTCTTCTCCGAGAGATTTAAGTCCTTAGGACACTTAGACGACAAGCAGGCTAAAGAATTTACTGATATTATTAAGGTTAGTAACATTAGAGTGAGTTAAATATTTACAATATGTTCCATAAGCTTTGGGCTTCCACAAGGTACGGTACTGGGTTTTTAATTGTTTTTAAAATATAATTTTGGTATTCACATAGTTAACGTGGGAGGAACAATGGGGCGCTATCGATCCTTACAACTTTGTGACCGTGGAGCAATATCTAGAGGACATGCACCACGTGCTTAACGACAAGACACTCAAGAAGAGGGCGCATAGGTGGCTGCCATATTTGTTCAAGGTATTATTTTCGTATTTATTTCGATTTTTTTTATTGAAACACTTGTCTTTAAGAATCAATGTATACAATGTGTTAAAATATCTTTTATTACCAGGCGGTGGACAAGGATAAGTCGGGTTTCATATCCGTGGAAGAGTTCAAGCTGTTCTTCCGATGTCTCGGGCTCTCCAACGAGCACGCGGCAGTTGCCTTCGCCGTTATCGATACTAACTTGGTTTGTAATTCCACATTAACAATTTTTCATTGAATGCACATTAAAGTATTAACGGTATAAATGTAAATATTTTTTAAAAATGTCGGGTTTTGGTCCGGGTAATCTCTGAAACGACTGAACCGATTTTAATAGAACACAGGTGGATAGTTGATGTTATAGGAACTAATTTAGGTTACTTCTATAAAAAAACATTGGAAGTCACAGTTTAAAAAAATAAAGAATTCGTTTTACATGTATGTATATCTAAAACTGATTGTCGTCTGATATCTTTGAACCGAATTAATCAATTGAGGTCAATTTTACACATATATTACACATTACATATATATATATATATTTAATCTTACAGCTAATGTGTACCATTTCTCACTTATTTTTAAATTATCATATATAAAACTAATAACGTCATATTATTTGCAGGACGGAAAAATATCACTGAAAGAGTTCGTGAAGCTTGGCAAGGACTTCTTTTACACCGAGGACGAATCACGAGTCTCAAAGATGTTTTGGGGTCCTTTGTCAGACATACAGATATGAACCTTATATTATGAGTATTATAGATATTAAATAGTCTTTAGAGACGATAAACCATGTTTTAGTTATAAATAATACAAAATAATAGTTGCTGAGTGAATTATTTCAAACAATACTCTTTACTTGTAATTTGTGAATTATAGATAATAATAAAGACTGGAGTTTTATTAAATAAGGCTTTTTACTTGATTTCCGTTTTTAGAGACAAGGAGCGAAAGAAAAATCATTATAAAAATTTTATTCAAACTACAAATTTATTAGTAAATTTTATTTATCACTGAAATACTTTAATAATATTAATCAAAATGAATCTAAACACATTCTCACAAACAAAAATGAACTCAATATCTACATAACTAGAGCTCAAAATAAAAAATCTAGACTAGACCGAGCTGATCCTTCAAAATCTTCGTCTCTTCTATGATTGAGGATATTTGTTTGGTTCTGGAAAAGAAAATTAAATCATTCATTCAATAGTTTAGTAAGAAATCATTCGTTCGTTTCAATCCATTCGGTCGTTCGGTGTACTCATAGTGTCATGCATTCAATAATTTTGTAAATCACTCATTCGTTCCAAGCCATTCAGTCGTTGGGTGTCATCACTTATAGTCATTCATTCAATTATTTCGTAAGTTATTCGTTCGTTCCAATCCATTCAGTCGTGGGGTGTACTCACTGCTGCTGCAGTATGGATGAGATGCTGTCGCTGTGAGTCTTCCCGAGGACCGTGTTCTTCTTCGTGTACTCTTCCTGCCACTTCTTTTTCTGGAAACAATACATTTAGGAATAAAATTATGGAACAAAATCAACTGTCATTAGTAACACTCTGAGATTTGTGTTATTTTCAAACATAAGATATATAAGATTTTTTTAGTTCAATTTTTATATAACCTAATTTTTATTTTTTATGCAAAAGATAAAAAAATATATATATCAAAAAGGTGCCATAGTAGAATCTATTTTTACATAGTTTATTAAAGAAATACGTAAAAGAAATTCGTTTTAGTATCAAAGAAAATATTAATTTGAGTATTTCATAATAGAGTAATACTTTTTTGAATGATGACAAAAAAAAATTCTATTGAACCTTGTTGTGTAGCGAGTTTTTGTGAAACACTTTTCACTTTACTTACGACAAAATGTACTAGATGGCGCTGTTCAGTAAAATATTATTATTCGCGTACTCTGCTACTTTATATTTTAATAATTCCTTTCTTTGGTAAAATAAATAGAATTATACATAAAAATATACATATTTTCATATCAATATTTAAAAAAAATTGTTAAAAACTTATGAAACTGTTGAAATTGTGTACAGCGCCATCTGTTGATATTCTTTTTCATTGAATAGCCTTTTAAGCGATTCATTTATTACTTAGGTTTAAATTAGTTTTACCTCAAGGTTATAATTAAATTAATATTGATAATAATGTATTTTGATTGCGGATTAACAAAATATAAGCTCAACTTTTTCTAACGTCCATTGCCCTCGATTTAGATTGTAAAAGTATTGAATATTGATAATCACTAAATATTTCCTTTAACCGGGGGTTCCTGGTACAGATATTGTACTAACTTTCTACATACTAATGTATGAGGTGTATCATCTCCTAAATTTGACAGTCATTCCTACTTCGGTGCTGCCTATCTCGATGGCGGCACACGTGTCCGATACAGTAGAATACAGTAGAGTAGAGTAAGATTACAGTATAATACAGTACAGTAGAGTAAGTTTACAGTAAAATACAGTACAGTACTGAACTCTACAGCGTCCCACCTGCAGCGCTTCTCCCCGCAGCAAGTCCTTGGTGTCGGCCAGTCTGCTGGCCAGCTCGGCGGCTTGGCGCCGCGCCGCCTGCAGCTGCTCCATCTGCTCGCGCTCCGCCTCGCTGGGGCCGCATCCAGCGCGCACGGCGCGGAACACGGACGAACACCTGGAATAATACTGTAAGAGCTGGAAACTATTGGATCTAAATTTTAGTATATATTAACCTGTATTTGATATCGTCTTGGTGCTTCTCTGCTAATATCCACTTCTCCTTGATCGCGGCTGTCGTAGCTTTGACATCTTCTATTTCTGTCTGAAATATATATTTTTTATGTTGATATATTTTGTATTTTGATAGGGTAACAAATAAATTATTTTTCATTTTTTTTATGCACCTGCAGCTCCTGGAGCCACTCCCTGTGCTGCTGCGTGAGCGCCTTGAGGGCGGCCATCTTGCGGGTGATGACGTCACACGCCAGCTGTTGCTTCAGGATGTACTCTCCGCGGAGTCTCACAGTCGCTTGTGTCAGCAGCTGGATATTGTATTATTATTGAGATGTTTACACATAGTTTACGTATATTTACATGGAGTTTTTGTACAAACACTTCTCAAATAGGCACTTTGTAGTTTATATATTGAGTTTAGCATATTTCTCTTTCCTCTCTTAAAATCTGTTGAGTTTCTTGGCTCTTCATCAGAACAGTATTCCGATGGTAGCTTATTTACACTACACTAACCTTTTGAAAGTGAGAATTGATTGAATAGTTCATGTGAATGCCTAATATGTAACATAACAAGTCACCTCGAGGCAGTGCTGTGTCCCCTGGGCGTCCTCCATCTTGAGTATCGGCTGAGACACCTTCCGCTCCAACACCTCGTGTATTATGTGACTGAATGATATCTTCTGTTTCTGTGGATTACGATTATTTAGTACATTTAGTTGTATACAATAGAGTACAATGCAGCACAGTACAGTGTAATAACTACAGTACAATGTAGTACATTGCAATACAATACAATGCAGTGCAATACAGTAGAAGACAGTGTAGTACATTACATTACAGTAAAATGTAGTACAGTACTTCTATAATTATTGTAAATTATTACTATTATAGTTTTTAATTTAGCCGTCTGTCATGGTATGGGCATGTTATGAGGAGGGATGAAAGGCACGTGACCAACAGAATGCTAGGTATGGTAGTGGAGGGATGGACAGGTAGAGGACGGCCGAAGAAAAGATCGATGGATTGCGTGAAAGACGATATGGAGAAGAAGGGAATGTGTACAGAGATGACGAGTAACAGGAGAGTAAGGAAGGAAAAAACATACTGTGCCGACCTCAAAATGGGATAAGGGCAGGAAGATGATATGATGAGTTTTTAATTTAAACTAATAATGACTAGTGTCTATGTGTGTATGTGTGTACCTCTTTGAGTATGTCGGTGAGCTCGTCCTGCGCCAGCGCCGTGTTGTTGAGTTGTATGTCCTTGTACAGTTGTTCTTCAATGTCGTAGGGTCCGAGGGCTCTGAGAATTCAACGAGATATTGTTTATCAATTGTAAAAAAACCTTTCTTACTTCGTGTATGCTGTAAGTATTATTTTTCTTACTATGTACTCGTTTTTGTGAACGTGATCGTGTGTGTGTGCGTGCGTGTGTGTGTGTGTATATTTTATAGCCTTTATTTTTGTTTTTCTTATTTCTCACTCGTGTGGCATGTATGACTCTGTGATTGTTACTTTTTCTCTCTCTCTCCTTATCTGTGTGTGTGTGTGTGTGTGTGTGTGTGCGCGTGTGTTTATCTGTGTGTTTGTGCGTGTGTCACCTCGTGAGCACGTCTCCTCCCGCGCACAGTATGATGAGTGTCTGTAGCGGTGGCGGTGTGAGCGCTATTCCGAGTGGTGGGTTCCGTCCGCTGCAGATGAGATGGCGGGCGGAACTCTGCTTGCTGCAGATCGACTGTAGGGCCGTCTCCATCTCGTCTAAAAATCGATTTAATATATTATAATAATTTATACAGATAATATTTTCAATAATATTTAATTGTCCCTTTTCTCAGGTTGAGATTCAATACAAAATATGTTTCTTTGTCTTTAGAAAAAAATATCATCCTGTAGGTATCTTATCTACAGTATGATCTTGTCTTTGGCATAATAGGGGGGGTTAATATAGAACAGTAGTACCGTCCTCCGCACTGAGGTAGTGTTGTAGCGCGGCCGCGGGGGGGACACGCACGGCGTGCGCTCCGCCCGCCTGCACGCACACGTACGCGCCGCGACCAGCCTGGGGGGTAGGAGTGGGAAGATATATACAAACCCGGACTCTTTTTTTTTTTTTTTTTTTTTTTTTTTTTTTGTTTGTCTCTGCTGTTAGCCCTACTGACCATGACAGCGTCACCGGAGTAATGGACGGGTGCAGAGACCCGCCCTTGAAAAGGGGGGCCTGAAGGGCCCCAGGGGAACGCGCGTCCTGAGGGCGCCTCCTGTGAGGCTCGGACCACGGCTCAGGACGCCGTTAGGTGGGAAGCGAGGGTTGGATGTGGGTTAGAATTTGACACTAACGTCCTCCGACGGCAGAACGCCGGAGCAACGTGCTTGGATGGGGGCCTCGTCTTCGCCGGCGAAGACGCTGTGTGTGTGTATGTGTAGTATTTATGTTCGCTTTGCCGCTTTTACGTAGCGTTCCCTAACGTAATCGCGTCGTCCGGGTCGAAAAGTACCGACTTGGGTCTTCTCTTTCTGACTTTAGGAGTCTTACGGGCCGTGTATCCTGTGGCCTTAACCACCAGCGGGTTTGGGTGTCCCACAGCATTGTCAAAGTAGCTTTTGGAGAGCCCCTTGAAATACTGTGCGATCGTCGGTAGATCTAAGTCTCTGTGCAAGTCGATATTACGCATATACCACGGTGCTCCAGTGGCGAGCCGCATGAATCTGTTCTGAAGCACCTGAAGGGGCTTCAGGTTCGCGTGAGCGAAGGCAACGCTTGCATAGGACATGACGGAGCGTATGCAGGCTTTGTAAAGTGTGACCTTATTTCTAAGGGACATTTTACTCCGCTTGCCTAACAGGGGATAAAGTCGCCCTAGGATAAAGGCCGCTCTGTTGCGAACGTCCTCGATATGTGAAGTGAATACTAGCTGTTTGTCCAGCGTCACTCCTAGGTACTTGGCCTTGTTTTTCCAAGGAATCGGTTTGTCAAAGAGTTTAATCTCCGGGCCCCTTGTGGATCGTGACCGTTCAAAGAGTACCGCGGTGCTCTTCTCCGGGTTCACCTCAATCCTCCATTTCCGAAACCAGTTCCCGAGGGAGTCGGCTGCGGATTGGAGGCGTTGAGAGATCTCATAAGGATCCCTTGAGGATGTGTAAATTGCGGTGTCATCCGCGAACATTGCTAATTCTACTTTATAACGCGGCCTAGGAATGTCGCTGGAGTAAATTGAAAAGAGAATTGGTGAGAGGACTGAACCTTGAGGGACGCCTGCCCTGATGGGGCGGGGAGTCGACATCACGCCTTCCACTCTGTAGCGGAAGGAGCGATTCGACAGGAAGTCCCGTATGATTAGTACGAGTCTGTCCGACACCCTGAACTGGTATAGCTTGTATACCAGTCCATTGTGCCAGACCCTGTCGAATGCCTTCGCTACATCGAGGAAGAGCGCTCCTGTCCTACGTAGCTTGCGGCACAAAGTGGCCCCAGAAAGGATGTGCTCCGTGAGGCGTTGCACCTGGTGGGAACTGGAATGATAGGCTCGAAAGCCAAACTGCTCATTTGGGATGATGTTCAGTCTCTCTACTTCTGACTTAAGTCTACTGAGGATAATCCTCTCATAGATTTTCCCTAGGGAACTAAGGAGACTAATTGGACGGTAGCTAGTTGGAAGATTCCGGGGCTTACCCGGTTTGTGAATGCCTATCACTATGGCCTCTTTCCACTGGGCCGGAAACCGGCAACCGGCCAGTAGAGCATTAAAAATATTAACCATTAGGTAAAGCAAAGGAGGCGGAAGGAGTTTGATCACTTTGTTGGTGATCCTATCTGATCCTGGCGACTTTTTGGCGTGAAGCGCCTTAACTAGGTTCGTTACCTCTTCGAGGTTCGTTTCCTCTATGGGGGGACCTGCTGGTGGTTGAGAGCACATGACTCGAACAGTGTTGTCGACGACTTCGACATGTTCGCGTTCGACCGGTTGCGTGCTAATGTTACACTGGCTCTCTAGGCTGTCGGCTAGACATTCCGCTTTGTCTCGGTCGTCGAAGGCGGGCGTGGAGTTAGGTCTATCGAGCGGGAAACCCGGACTCGATCCCGAGACCTCTATACAACTTCAAAAGACAAAACTAGTTTTAATGTTTCAAAATCAATCCATATAAGTATAGACGCAGTGGCTCAGTTGGGAGTGAGACGGGAACTCACTTGTGGAGGTCACAGGTTCAGATACGGGTAATTATTTTTTATTATTGGAATGTTTTCTGTTAATAGTCATTTACTAACCGGATACAAATGCACTGGGTACACGTAGTTCAATGCTGTCTCGTCGCTGTTTAGAACTATATTCAGCTCTACCGACTCTACCACGTAGAGGGCGAAGCCCTCGTCCTCCTCTTTATCTACGGACTGAAATTATATTGTAACACTAAATATGTTATTTAAAGTAAATGTAGCCTAAGTTACTCCTTATAACATCGGCTATCCGCAGTGAAGGTCATGTTAAAATCCAGCCGTTTCAGAAATTAGCCGGAACAGACAGACTGTTTTTTTTTAATTGTTTTTTTATGTAAGTATATACTTTCACATGCATTTAGTTAAAAGCTGTTAATTTAAAAAAAATAAACGGACGATTCAATTTTAATTATATGTATATATTAGGATTTTTTTAAGTGTGTTGGAGGTGCTACATTATTATATTAGAACGACTTGTTATTACTAATTAAGTGGGGGGGGGATTGATCCCTCCCTGATCTGATTTACCATACTCACATTGGGTAACAGCAGGCAGTGGTAAAGAGCTGCGGACGCGCTGGCGATTACCACAATGGGGGGGGAGTTGACACCCCCCAGTGCTGTGATGGAACACGACTCCGAGCCATAGTTGTCATCTGCCGGAGGATACATTGGAAGGGGACCTTGGAGTTTCGCCCTTATCGCACTGGAAGGGATGTATGTATTATATACATACTCTTTGCTCCTGGCGTTGCTTAGTGATTATACTTACCTCTTTGTATCCAAATCGCACTCCATCATATAAACGTCTCCGTTTCCACTCAGCACGAGCAAGTATTCGTTGTCGGGTGTCGGTGTAAAATCCACGGCTGTATCTCCTAAACTATCTAATACTGTTTGTCCTAACGCACCCGACGGTTTTGGTCCTATCGTGAAGATTTTCACCAATTTGGGACCAGTTTTCAGTGCTATGTTATAGAGCCTGTATATTAATAATGAAAAAAAATAAGTAAAATAAATAAAACACGCGTTCAGAAAATAAATAAAAAATAGATTGCATGCAGTCGCAAAATAGTGTTAAAAATTCCCGTAACACCCAAACATACATACCTCATGGTGTTGTCGGAGAGTAACACCAGGAGGTGAGAGAGGGACTTGGGATGCCAGTGCACTCTGTGTACCTCACCTTGTGAGTACAGAAACCTCTCGTCGAGTGTAACACTCCTGTAACATACACACACACACATATATGTATATATATATATTATGGTTTTTTAAAATGCCTAGATTACTCCTTTAAAAATCGGCTATCCGTTAGCGAAAGTCCTGCTAAAATCGGTCCAGCCGTTTCAGAGATTAGCCGTAACAAAGAGACAAACAGAGAAAAATTATAAGAATGTTTTTTACCCAATTACCAAATAAACTTTCATATGCACTTAAATGAAAAGCTATTAATTTGGAATTACAAACGGAAACATCAATTTTATTTTTATGCTAAAAAAAATGTTTTTACATTTTATTGTGAGAAAAAAACATCATAATCTTAGCAAGATGTATCCTGGGACCAGCTAGGTGACTGATCTAATAAACAAGGAATTAATTTTTTCAAATTTTTAAGAAAATATACCAAAATATTGCTTACAAACAATTTTTTTTTGCACATTTTTAATCGTACTGTATTAATATCAAGTTTAACACAGGAATCAAACCTGGGACTGTGGATTTTCGTCG
This sequence comes from Melinaea menophilus ssp. n. AW-2005, assembly GCA_918358695.1. Taxonomy (NCBI): domain Eukaryota; kingdom Metazoa; phylum Arthropoda; class Insecta; order Lepidoptera; family Nymphalidae; genus Melinaea; species Melinaea menophilus. Next base: position 15,500,605 of record OU911058.1, on the reverse strand, counting down.
AGATCGTTAAAACAACTGAGTTATCGTGGCTATTAATTTATTCTCAATGGAGTCGATACATTGCGTTGGTTTGTCAGATTATAATGTATTTATTTATTAGTAAAGAAAAAAAACTGTTAAACAACCTTTTAACAGCGGCTTCACCCGCTTATAATTATGGAACTTGAATGGCAAATTTTTATTGATGTATTTCTTTCTAAAACTTTCTTATATTGGTTATAAAGGTTAAAGTTTGATCTTATACAAATTCAATTCAAAAAAGGTCAGTGTAGTCAGTCCGTAAGTAAGCTACCAACTCGAAATGCTGCTCTGTTGAGAAGAGCCGACCAGACACTCAACAGTTGATCTTTTAATATATGTATATATAATTAAATACATATTATAGTATATTTCTCAATATCTATCAAATGTATAAATCTTTATACGGACTCATAGTTTCAAACTACAAGTGTATAAGAAACTGTCTAGTTTAATATATATATATATATATATATATATATATATGTTGTAACTGTATCGAAATGAAGCACTCAAATTGAACGATAAAATATAAAAGGTATTAAAAATAAAAAATAAAAAACAATTCCAAACATCGATGTTGTAACAATGTCGGCGGTCAAACGGTCCAAGGCAGGCAGGTGTTTTAAACGCACTGCCCATTATCGGTATAAAAAGCCGGGATCCATCCATTATATCCCGTGATAAATACCGGGAAAGTATCCGTGGTCTCGCCCTTAGGTCGCCGCGGTAATGTGATTGCGGCGGCCATTTTGCTTTTTTTTTTTTTTTTTTCCGTTTTTTTTTTACCCTGCGGTTTAAGGTAATCGAGCGTTATTTTAAACGGTTACGTAGAAATTGTTTAAATTCAATTTTGATCTACATTATATGTAAAATTATGTGACCATGTAAATTTTACTTATGGTAATAGCAAATCATCTCTCCCTTCGAGTGTTCTAACATCAAAAAGTACCAAATTTTCAAAGAAAACGCAATTAGTCAGATCGCGACGCGTATAATGGAAGTCGAAGAAAAACCGCAGTCCGTCCGCGGACGTAAATCACGACATTTTTGCATACCAAAGGGTTGGCTCACTACTTTTTGGGGTCCGAAAAAAAAATAGAATTACAAACGACCTCACATTAGAACGAACGCCGTACAAATAGGGGCCGAGTGTCTCCGGAACAAAAACCGATAAAAAGCCGGGGAAAGGTTCCGATTCGGTAAAAAATAAGAATCAGACAAAGCCTGCGGGAGGCGCGGGTAACCTCTATACGTGTCCAGTTTTTTTACGAGCCGGTGCCCCTTTGTCCTTCCGGACCTCTTTTTTAAATAGATCAGAGAGGGTAAGTAAAGACCGTCGGTCCACCCTGAAATATTATTGTGGATTTTTCTGCTCTGCATTCATAAATATTTCGGCCGGACCCCCCCCGCGCCGGTCGCCCCAAATCGGCGCAGAATTATAAATTCGGTTAATAAAATATGATACGATAAAGCCGCTTTTTTACTCCGCGCGGACCTCTATTATATTTTGTTTAATTTAAATATGAATAATTAAATTTAAAAAGGAAATCTCGGGGCTAATGAAATTTTTGTTTTCGAGATAATGAATTGAAAACACGTCGACCGCGGTGTCGCCTCGCTGTTATTCTTCTCTCGCGCTCATTCGGATTCAGGCTGCGGCGCGTTTTTTATATAAAAAAAATATATATCCTTAAATATAATTATTATTTTAATGTATTAATTACGACGATGAGTTCTATTTTTCCACGTTTATCTCGGCTCCGGGGCGCTATCGCCGGCACACATGCTACGCTTTTCACGCACGGACGAAAGATAAATTTATTCAAACATTTTTATTTAATTATGGTTTTGTGTTTCGTTTTACTTTAGATCATAGCAATTTATATCTAACTCGTATTAAAAATAACGAATTATCCTAACGCGGTACGTTATATCGGACAATCCGGGATACAAGAACGAACCGCACCCGCGATCTAGATATCCCAAAAAAACGCTACGACGCCCTTAATCAACCCAAACGGCCCGACGGCGCGATCAAACGAGTGCAGAATTAAAAATAATAAAAAATAAAAATAATACACCGAACCGTGAAATATTAAAACAAAAAGCATCGATCCAGACCGCAGCGACCACGGGGGATTAAAAACGTAACGAACGCACAAAAATATTCAAATACAATACTAACAAATTGATACAAACACTCATTAGGTGCGGATCGCGGAAGGCGCCCCGGGGGGGAGGCAGTAGGGGGATAGCGGGGGGAGGGAAGCGCCGGCCGATCTCCGCCAGCATTACAATCCACATCCAACGTACAAATATTATCTAAAATTCCTTCTCATTTATAATCCTTTTGTGTCCTCGGTGCGGTGTCCTCCGTCAAAACCCCCTGGCCCCCCCGAAATGGGGGTGGCGGGGGGGGTATTTTTATATTTTTAATCGCGTTGGGCATTATCCAAATGGACACTGGCGTTCCCGCCGACTGTCGCTGCCGTCTAGATGATAAATTCTTCTTTCGTTCGACACTCGGGGCCATGTTTTGTTTTGTTCCCTTCCCTTATTCCTATCGGTATCGGGGCGAAAAACCTTATGTCGTCATTAATTATCCACGATTTCTCTGCGGCTGACTGCCGGCCATTCTTCTTATATCCGGTTCTTCGACGATTAAAAATGGATTTCAATTTTTTTTTTCATTTCCCAAAAATTTAAATTGATTGTGGCAATCTGCGATCGTTTCGTGCAGATCCGAAGTGAATGCCCTGTTACTTCTGCCTGTGATTGATTGACAGAGTTGCGAACAGTCACACTTTTTATATCATTATTTGGAGAATTATTATTATACAATTATATATTTGAAATGTTTAGTCTATTGAATTGTCAAAACACGTCAAATAAAATTGCAAAATAATGTTATCCGAAACGAAGTCAAGTCGAATCCAATTATCGTTTCCATCCACAACTTACTGGGGGGGACCGATACACACATTCCATTGAACAAACGGACAAGAACAATATCTTCCGTACAATAAAACTCGAAAAAAATTTATATTTAATGTAACCGGAATCCCTCAGACCGATAAACGTTAAAAATACCCCAATATTTTATATCACTTTGAACCGTATAGATCCTTTGGGCGCCATTTGCATATAGGAAAGCTATCATTTTTTTATATATGAAATACGATGGTTTAAATTCGGGAAAGAATTAATGGTGCGAAAGTTTTGTTGGAGGTGGACAATTTATGTACAGACGTGAATCGCAGACTTACGTGTTAGTGTTTTGACCTCGTCATGAAATTCACTTTAAATGTTGATAATTGGTGGAAAAACCCCCCATCTATTAATGTTAACGATAGAATAGATTAGATAAATATAAAAAAGTAGTAACACTTTTTCTCGGGATGGATAACTATTTCAATAGTAGTAGTTTCTTCTTGTATACTTTTTATAGTACTGACTGTAAATAAGATTTTCATTTCTAAACCCTTCCTAACCGTATTTATTCAACATTTTTTACACCAGGTATGCGAAAACACGAAAACCTTGACAAATGTCGATAGCTGATGAGAACAATCGTTGGACAATGTAGCGGGATTTTTAGTCTTGATACTAAATTAATAAATTTTATTAATTAGTAACTAATTATTCTTGAAATATTATTGATTCAAATCCATCCTGTGAAGTTATAATAATAATAAAAATAGGTTAGCCTTACTTTATGATATCTGAATTTTTAGTTACATACATTACTGTAGTGTGTAGTTTATAACAAATCATTTAGACAATTTCCCACGTATTTCACGGATCAAGAGGCGTCGGTCCCGGTAGGACATTAAGGCTACAATCACCTCGGCTCGCCCGCCGATTTTTCCCGCTCTCTTTTTAAACCTTCCTTTTTCACCGACCGCGCTCGCGGTCGGAACTGTTTAATGATTTGAAAACGTGTTCTATCAGCCTCTACGCGGAAACAACCGAAAAAAAGCCGACAACAGAGGGTACACTGCAAATATACACTGGATTTTAGTGTCTTGCGATCTGTTTTAAAAATGTCAAGCGATTATGACACTTGCTGCGCGGTTCTAAAGATCACATGTTTTTTGGAGGGTAGGTGCACATTTTTGCTGAAGTGTTAGCGCAGATCTCATCGGCAATTTATTATATTTTGTCCGTTCGGAATTTACGATTATTTGAACGGGACAATGGTCGGTTCGCGATTGGTCAGTTTTTTTTCTAACGCCAATAAAGGCTGGTGATGGACGGCGTGCAATTAGACATTATGAATTGTGAAGTGGCGATAATATTCGGACAGTGTTTAATAAAAATGAAAAATTGTACGAAAAATTCGGTGGTACATTTTAATTTAAATTAAAAAAAAAAACGGTCGATGTAATGAAATTAAAAAAAGTTTATACTTGTAACGAATAAAATAGAATTTTTTAAATAATAATAAAAGAACTTTTCTAAGAAATTCGAGTTTGTAACTTCTTTAAGTTCTTTAGTTTCTCATATATTATTATTATCAAATGCTAAAAAATCTCTCTGTGATTTTAAAATTTGACGTATTGTATTTTAAGATTAACACTCATATAATTGTATAAATAACTAGCTCTGACCCCGACTTCGTTCGCTTGGAATATATATTTTTTAATAGCCTAAGTTGCTCCTTATAACAGCTACCCGATAGTGAGAGTTCTGTTAAAATCGGTCCAGGTTTTTTAGAGATTAGCCGGAAATAGACAGATAGATAGACAAAGAAAAATTTTAAAATATATTTAAGTAACGTATATATTTTCACATGCATTTAGTGAAAAGCTATTAATTTGAAGTTACAAACCGACACTTCAATTTTATTTATACATAGATAAGTCTCTAACAGTTTTCTGTCTATTTCTCTAGAACTTTAGAGATTACAAGATTAAAATATTTGAAATTATATTAATCTTACGTTAACATTTTATTTAATTAATATTTATGATGCAACGAACAGAGTCGCAAGTAATTACTAGTCGGTAAGTTAATATAAAATACGCACATTATTTACAACATATGAACCCTATGAAAGGAAAACTAATAATTATTCATTTATTCTATTTTTCCGTGACATTTAATATGCGAGGGCGTCTAGGGGGGGTTGGAACATCCCTTTAATTGGTACTCAATGACACTCACGTTATTTTTGCGAGATGTGATCACCGTAGTCTTATAAAACTATTATTAAACTAAGCAAATTGATAATTAAAAAATATATTTCATTTGTATTCTCAAATGATGCAAAAAACACGTTTCCACATCGGATGAAACGAAACGAAGTCAAATCGGTCGGTTCCGAATAAAATATCTACTTCCAAATTGACTTCAGCGGGACTCACTTTACGACTTCTCCCGGTAACAACATATTTTTCCTACCCTTACAAAGATATACAGATATTGAACAGACATATATATATATAAATATATATATATAAAATATATTAAAAATAAAATTTATTTAATATCTGATAGTTTAAAAATATTTTATTAATTTTAAATTAACAATTACAAGTTTTATTTCAACAAACAAACAACATTTATCTTTAATATATTATTATAATATATATATATGTTATTTATATATTAATATCAGTCTGTTTATTTTAAAAATAATACCACATCAAGCAACTGGTTATCTTTGTTGAACCAATTAATAATTAAACATATCCCAATGTGGGTAGAAGTTAATTTTTTTCTTTGAAAATCGACATTTCCGAGGATATATATCTTAATAATATTTTTATAACGAATGTAAAATATATAATTGGTAAAAAAAAAACAACAAAATAATACATTTGTATATATATATATATATATATACATACATATAAAATATGTCAAAATAAACAAACTTTAAACTACAGCAATTATTTATCAAAGTAACTAATAAAAAATATATATAAAAACTAATTTTCTTTCATAGGTGTCCGTCGATTGTAAGACATTTTTCAGAGTCCGCTGGACTGGAGGGGCGGCGACGTAAATTAAAATGTGAATAATTAACACCTCCCCGCTCCGCCCCCCCCACACCTACCCCGACCCCTACCCGCCCAAATGTATTAGTTTTAAGCTCTTCGCATGAGATTTACTGACTCCAACGCCGCTCTCGAACTAATTGACATTCAGTGTTGGGTATAGATTGTTGTTTAGTTTAAATTCGTTTAAACTAAACACTATTACTAGTTCATTTCATTAACTAAATGTTTAATTTGTTTACCCTTTGTTGAAATAATCACATATCCGATTCATTTGTTACCTGTAAGACTATTTTTAATCTTATAAACATTTAGATACAAAAACATTCATCATATTTCTTTCTGTTCTTTACTACTCCTTAATATTCTCAGGTAAAAAGAAAGAAAAAGAAAAAGAAAGAAAAAGATACAACAAACACAATGAATACTATACAAAATAACCATTCCGAACTCCGGGGGCATCAAGTTTAAATATTACACAAAACGACACACCAAAATTGGACACCCATCTCACTCTTATACAAACAATGATTGAGGGACAAAAAATATGTTTTCCGATTCCGATGAGACAAACGATCAGAATACAGACGCACGATTACCATCTAAATAATTCAAGGGCCTAACCTAACCCGTACATCTATTTTTCTTTACATTTACACCCACAAAATATACAACAGACCTTATTACGTAGGATTAGAGTCTAAAATTTATAAAAATAACAGCAAATAGATTACCGTATTTGTATTTAGAGTTTTTACAGGCTCTTACGCGAGATGTCGATCCGAATTCGTCCCCTTTGTGTGATGAGTTCGCAAAACAATGAGCGTTCATAACCGGTATGACAAGATGGAGATAAGGGCTAATAACCCGTCACGTCACCCGCTCAGACCGACCGAGGGACCCCGGGGACCCCAAGTGCATATAATAAAAAAATCAAAATAACATCAACAAACATCAAATTACAGAAAAACAGTTAATAATTAACATTAAAACTTAACATCGGAGAGGGGGGGTGGCAAATAAATAATTCCGATCAATCGGGTGAGAGGGGGGTTAGGGGGGGTTTGCAATCAACATCTTAATCTTCACCTTAATAGACCAGGGAAGACCAACCTTGGGATAATTTACTTTTTTTGGTTTATATATATTAAAATAGAAAAAACATTAGGGCCGATTAAAGTTAGTTTATTAAAGTAAAAAATATTATATTAATAAAAACATTAACAATATTTGACGTCACCGAAACTATATGGAATATATTTTTTTCTAAATACACACCCACGTACCCACACATATAATTATTATGTATGTAATTGAGTTAAATAATTATCCGAAGGTAGGTTTCATTAAAGGGCCAGCTAAGGGTGAACCTTATCCAATATTTATTAACTTATTTCAAAGAAAATCGTATAATTAACACCATCGCATCCCCTCGCCACCCTGGCTTTTGAATGCGATAGAGTAATGAGGCAGACTCGCCATAGAGACGGTGGAGATCCTACATTGAGGACATGTAGAGTTAGTACAAACATAATGTAGAGATTTAAATTTCTTTATCATCTTTAACACTAAACCTACCAAGTACCGGTCAAATTGACCGTTCTTAAACTTTTGTAAAACTCACACATTTTTAAACGTTATAATATCGTTATCAAACTACATGACAATTCTTAGAATATGCATATAATATTTTCCACACTCTTTACTTTTAGTTGTTTCCATTATTATCTGCGTTATATAATAAAATAATTTTTAATTACCGGTCAATTTGACGTCATGCGGTAGGAACAGGTATACAAGAATTGTCGGTAGGTTTAGTGTTAAATTATATTTAAGTGATGTAATCTGAGACGTACATTGACTCTACCGTCTGAGGCCCTACATTTCTTGCATGTCTCATCTACATTAGAAATCTTTATCTCAATTAGTATTCAGTGTACCTCCTTATGTGATCCAAAGTTAATGAGAGCATGTGTCGTCGTATTTTTGAACGGACCCTTTGAAATAACATCGCAAAAATATGTTAATCACACCTCTTGTGTTAGAATAAAATTGATTTTGTCTTGTATGAGTTTACATATTATTAACCGAGCCGGACGTCCTTTGGTGTGGTTATATTCATAAATGAGGCGCCTCCTTCAAATATAAGGCACAAAATATGTCATATTATTTATCCGTCTGAACGAGCCCTCAAACGATACATCGAATTTTGATCTGGTCAGATATAGCTATAGAGATTGTAAGAAAATCAAAAGTTTATTATTAAATAAATCTTATTATAGCGTTCAAGAGTTTTTAGTGGATCAAAATATGTGGAACTTAAGTTGTTGAATCATTTGCAGGATTTATATTGAATGGAAATTGAATGTACATTATCTAAGATTATTATATTTCTTTTGAAAAGAGTTTTGGCCGGCTCTTCCCAACAGAGCAGCATTCCGAGCCGATGATAGCTTACTTACGGACTGACTACACTCACCTTTTTTGTATTGTAATAATTGACGATTCAAAAGTGCGTGTAAATACCTACTTGAATAAAAATAATTTGAATTTGAAGAGTATCTTTACAGTATTTATTAGTTTTAAAATATTAACCTTTAGAATCCTATAAAAAAAACCTTCAAACAAACAGTCACCAATAATATAATAAAAATCATCTACGTAACAATCATCCGACAATGACATATATTAATATAAACAGAGGTACTCTAATTAATTAATATTACAATAAAACAGTAGATATTACAATGGAGGGATTCTCACGTACGTTTTTCAATAGACGGGTAGAATAATATTCCTAGCAAAACTAGAATCTACATACATATTCATTCATCGCACCACTGCATCTGTTTCCAAATTGAGTGAGGATTTAAACGGTTCATATTACGAAAACTTCGATAAAATATACGAGTGGGTACCTACGCTTTTTAGACACACGCCACTGGTGTTATCTTTGAGTTATTTTTAATATATTATAAAACATACATACATATGATGATTGAGAAACTTAAAAAGAATGTATCAGAACACGAGTTCCAAGACCGGGTGTCAATAATTAAAGAGTTTCTCGTCGGTGGGTTAATTAGGTCCCTCCATAATGTACAAACGGTCAAAATCCCTCACATAACATAACTCCCACATAAATATGTACCGACATACAGTCATACAGTGATCTCGGAAATTTTCAGTTTTCGGCAGTCCCTTTAATAATTCAGAGGGCGAGCGCCTCCGCGAACAAAAATGAATTCTCTAATGTGAATGGAACTTAGTGCTCTGGCCGACCAAAATAATTAAAGCGTGCAATTAAAAATTCTCCCACCGAGCTCTGGTCGGCCGGATATATGATAATATTAATACAACACGGCCATACCTGCGGGCGTACCTTATTTAGCGCTAGTGTGCATTACGATCGCCCGATTACATAATACTCATTACGGGATCTGATTAATATATGTCCTCTTTTGGAGGGGTGGAAAGAAACATTGAATGTAATCTGTTTTTGAATTTAAACCGCAGGGTATGCAGACTTTAATAACATTCCATCTTGTATTGCCGGTGAAGCGCGAGCGGAAGAGGCGTCCGAAACGAATGTTAATATGATTAGAAAGGAATTACACACAGCAGCTATAAGTCCGACGAGCTAACTAACCGCGAGCCGCGTCGCCGCCCGCCTTTGTTCGCTCGCTTTCTTTGTATTTTGTTTCATTTCATGCAAAATTTAATTTCGTTTTCAAGACTCGCACGGAATGATATTACGGCCACCGGCGGCGACCGCTCGTAATTTCATTGTTACTCCTCAAGTGTGTGTGGACATCGGCCTTTTTCATCACATTCCCTCCCGGTGGATGGGCGCGTGTTTTTCGTTTACAGTGGACGTTTGTCGGGAATTAAACCACGGGATTGCGGGATCGTTAATTGCTACACGAAACCACCTGTGAAATTTCATTGGTTAAGTTTTAATTTTAAACTTAACGTCATTTTATTCCCTGTTTATGCCGCAATTAAATGCATGTGCCCGTTCGGCGTTGATTATAACGGTTCGAATAAATTAAGCCGAAATATGTATTATCGTATAAATTACTGACGTTAATAATGAATGTGTGTTCGAAAAGTTAATTTGTAAATTCCAATTTTGCGAAAATAAACCAGTAACTACAGTTCTATTTAAATTAACGTATTTTTTATTACACTGATTTGATATTCATTTAAAAACCCCGTCCCCGTGAAATATCTATAAAGAATTCAACAAGTGCACCCGGTCTCCATTGATAGAATCAACAAAAAAAATCGAGATCCAATAAAAAGACCCTCTTACAAGCGTCTTAGAATCCCTTAAGCCTTATAAGAATTGCCAACCCTAATTTTCCATCGATACTTGTAATACAGTCCGGCGGTTTAAGGGAAGCTCCCCAAGGTAAAGGGATAAAGGACGACTTTTTGTATGTTCTTACCATAAATCGGTGGGATGAGGCGATAAGGGACTCGACAACCGTGGGAATTCCACCTTCCTTTACCTATCTGATACAAAAGAAAGGCGACTGTTTGGTGACATTTAACTTGCTAAAAAATTTACTTTTTACACAACGACCACTAGAACTACATACTCTTATGATTGCTGCAATTGATTGATTGATTGAACAATATCAAATATAAGATAAAGATTAATATATATATATATATAAGAAATGTAAACATACAGACGAGTATATTTAACCAACCAACCACCAAAGCTATCTAATAATTTGGTATCTTAATCCAAACTTACAATGTTTGTTGTCCGAGACCAGTGGAGGTCCTGAACAAACTTGTTTACGTCCTGTCCTGTCCTGTCGTGACACGTTTAACAGATTATGTTATCATAACTATATACTTAAAAATAAAATTATTTAACCGACTCTATCAGCACGAGGAGGGTTATGTTTTGATTGTCTGTATGAAGGTTTGTAGTTGTAATTTTTTAGTTTTAATTTTGCACCAAGCTAAAAGATTCTTACATGACAGTTCTTGGACACCATGTTTTTCAGGTTAAGTTGATAGTCCAGTTAACATTGCAGGAATGAAACAATGTACGTATTACTAATGAAAAATCGAAAATCTGGATACTGAAACATCCCATAAACGTACGGGATTCGGGAAGCAGTGTCGTACCAAATGAATTTTCTTAACACGAGACCAAACCACAAGTCAATTTGTCTATCTGCATGGGGTATGGGGTGATCCGAAAGGCGTCGGATATCCCGGATTAAAGGGCAAATTGGTTGAAGCTGAATCACGCGCCCGCCTATCAATTCTGATAGAAACGAGATTCAGAACGTAACGTTTAACCTTAATTGATTGAGTCTTTTACTTCATCGGGTAATTAATTGATTTAACGTTAAGATATTTTATTGAATTTAATATTAAATATATAATAAATTTTATTGACCAGAATAATACCGTGAGGATTCCAAACGTCTCATCCTCACACGTATTCAATTTCAATATATCCTTATAAGATTAGTGTTGTCACACGGGTGTTAGATAAAATAGTTTGTGGCCTATAATTGCGGTTCAGATGGCATCAGTTGAATAAATCCCTTAATCAATACGAACAATCCTAAAACCATTGAAACTGAGTCGATTTTCCGGTACTGAGGGATCCTAGTGTGGTCACGGCGCGCATCACTAGCCAATATCGACTCCGAAGGTGTAGATAACGGGGGATAGTATATTGAACTTAAAGTTTGTGAGGATTAGATCGAATTTCGATTGCGATCGCGATCTGTTAGTTTTCTCCGATCGGGTACCGTTTACAAATTGGATCGGTCGTGGGTAAATCAGGGTTAGCCGTAATTGAGTCTTACAGGATCATTCGGTTTACGATTGCGGTGGAGGTCAAAGTATTGTGGACATCTATTGATCTCTGGGACGAGAGGTTATTTTGTCGTGTTTGCTTTGATGGTTCATGTAATGATAGTTTAGGATAAACATTATTGTACACTTTAAACCAGCACAATTACCAACCATACAAAGTTCCCTTTATAATGCTTCACTTTATACAACTTTGACTTCATTTAAACAAGGTGAAAAAAATTCACAATTCTCGCTTGCGATTAAACTATTCATGAAGTGAGAAAAAAAATACAGGAGTTGATTGAAACGAGAAAACAAAGGACCATTATGGTATAAACAATACCGGTCTTTAGAATCGGGAGCTAACAAATACGGAGGAAAGTTGGCAAAGGCGCGGGCCGCGTTCCCGTGCGATACCCTGTTTGTACAGGATCTGATGCTGTTTGACGTCCGTCTACGACAATATGGACATTTAATTACTTGCTTCGAATGGTCTAAGAAGCGTAAAGGAATTACAGAATCCAGTCAAGCTATCGTCACACAGATAACTCAAAACTGCAGCCTATAAAATGTCAATTTAGTTTTCAAACTGTCAAAAACGAAATGAACATTTATAACAAACAACTTAGTCCCAAAAATGTTAGTTAAGTTCTTAACAAATTTATATACGCGATAAAACTACGGGGGTCATAATTCCGTACATATGCAAATATTTAGTATTTGCTTCGGATCGGACCGCAAGGGCAACGATAAGCGGTTATCAAAGACTTTATTGTGACCGCAACACACGACCGGACATCATAAATATATAATAATAGGCATTAATTAATATTAACTTCCTTCCGACCTCAATTATTTAATGCCATTTATTTGTAACACTTCTATATTTTATTTACCGCCACTAAAGGATGCGAGGATGGAGGAGGATGGAGGATCGGATGTTCGAGTCTTGACCGTGTTATATACATATAATCTATATATTAATACGTGATGCCAAAACTTTGGACCCCTTTTTACGAAAATTGCGCGGACGCAGGAGCATAAAATTTGGCACACTTATAGTTTATGTACAGAAGAAGTGCACAACGCTAATATTTTTCAATAATAATGCTTATAAAGTACATTAAATCAAGAAATAAAACATTACCCACACTACCATGCATTTCACACACACATGTTTGTTTTGTTTTTCATTTTGTCTATAGACATAGAAACATTAGACACACTACCATGCAATTTCACACACCTACTTAGTACAGACTTAGAGTATTGACATTGACATATTAAAAATATATATATTTGCCTATACATACTCTGTGGTCAAATGGTTTCTTTTGTTTTTCATTTTGTGCATAGACAGAGTACTCAAAAAAAAAGTTTAATTTGTCTCATTTAATTAAATATAAAAAAAGATTTTAATAATAATGCATAAAAAATACATTAAATCAGTTAATAAAACATTATACTAACCAGCATGCATTTGACACACGCATACATACTCTGTGGTCAAATTGTTTCGTTTGACTATTATAGACATAGTTGAAAAGTTTGTTTCCTGTGGTTTTATTGAATGTTTAAAGTTAATTAAAGTTTTATTTGACGAATACTACGTGAAATACTGAGCATTTATACAAATTTATATGAGTTGTGTAGCAGTAAGATACATTTAAACGTATCGTCGTCTTTCAAGGACTATCATTATATGCATAAAGAAAGTACTGTAGCAGCAATCTGCAATAACAACATTCAGGTACAAAATTTTTTGCTATTGCTGGTTCAAAGCAATTATTGTAGTTTACGATTTCAGTGATTGCATATACTTTAGGATAAATAAGTGATTTTGTGTAAGAATTATCAGAATTAAGAATTCATCATACAGGTAAAAACTTTTTCTCTTCTTGATTTCAGTAATCTATGAAAGAACTTTAATTATGCCTCGACATAGAACATTAACGAGTCGGAGTGAGAGACAAAGAAGAAGGAATATTTCTCTAAGAGGCAGGAATAATTCCTCATCAGCAGTATTAGATAGTAATATGATTTTGAGAGATGCATTTAAGTGAGCTCTAAATGTCATTCCAAATGTTTTTTTAAGTTAAGATTGTGGATTAATTAATTTAGAGTGCAGGTTTTGCAATGCGAAACATTTTGAATCTGAAGTGACTTAAGGCGACCAAACTGCATTCACTTCATGTTGTCACAAGGGTAAAGCAATATTACCACCCTTAAGTCAAGATGAATATTTGCTTTAAAATATTATATGATGGACTTACTTCAAATTAACCTTCAATAAAAAGTAAATCAAAAAATTATTTTGAAAATATTAGGAAATATAATTCATGTTTTGCTATGGTTAGCTCAGAAGCCAAAGTTGCTGAGGCAGTTGCAAGTGGAGTGTATCATTTAAAAATACATGATGTTTTTTATCTCAGATCAGGCCCAATGACTGCCGCATATGGTCGCTCACCATGTTATGCACAATTATATTTTTATGATGTTGACACTGCCATTAATTATAGATTACAAGAACATATGTATTAATCAAACATGTAACAACAACATAATGTTAATGGTATAATTAAGAATATCTCAGTTTTGGACTCATCTTTAGACCCTTTAGCGTACCCACTGCATTTTCCCAACGGTGATACTGGGTGGCATGTCAATATTGCTCATAATACACCAACTACATCTATTTCAAGAGCACCCAGAAATAAATTAACCATACTTCAGTATACAGCCTATTGACTAGCAATTAGAGATGATTTCAGCATGTTACACCATTCACAAAAACTATTTCTGCAGTGGATTGTTGATATGTATGTGAGAATAGAGGGCTCACGATTACACTTCATTCGACAAAATCAAACAAGTCTTAGGTCTGAAGTTTACAACAATTTAACAGACTACTTAGAATTGGACATGAATGCCAGGAATGTTGGCCGAAGAGTAATTTTACCATCTTCATTGAATGGATCACCAACAAATATGTATCAGAATTATTTAGATGCAATGTCAGTTGTACAACATTACGGAAAACCTTCCTTATTTATTACAATGACTTGCAATCCAAGATGGCTAGAAATAGTGAACAACATTGGTGTAGGTGAAGTTCCTAATTTTAGACCTGATATTACTATACATGTGTTCAAGTCGAAATTGAAAGCATTCATAGAGGGCCTTATACAAAATAATATCTTTGGTAAAGTTGAAGCACTCATTTACAGAATTGAATTTCAAAAAAGAGGATTGCCTCATGCTCATATTTTACTCACTTTAAATGACAAGATAAAATTGTTGTGTTTTGTTTTAGTAAACATTTTTTTAAATAGATATTCTTTATTTTACTTTCTTTTAATTTCATATAGTTTGTTCAAAAAAGAAATTGGCAAATAACAGTCTCGGTCAAATCTGTGGTAACAGTAGTATACTTTTCGACAGTAGAACCTTAGTAATGTTTTAATATTATATTTTAATAATGTATATTAAGTCACAATTTAAATTTCGTATATGGTCGAATTTCGACCACTGGGCGACCACTAGTAGTATGAAAAATGAGAATGAATCTTCAAGGGAAGTTATCTAAGATATAAAAAATTTAATCCTAGATTAAGAGATTCGGTAATGCAGTGTCAAGATCTGAAATCCCCTCAGACGGAAACTTTAGCCAAAACATCTTAACATAATTAGTGTGAAGGGGGTGTTTATTGCTAATATTAGTTGTAAGGATTATTTCTAACGGGCGGAGCGGTGTAGTGTGCGTTTTAACTGCTATTATCATAAGTCTGTCTGCTTTTTTACACTATACGATATATCGTACCACCACCATCACGATACGACATATCGTACGGTCTAAAAAAGCAAAGACAACGTGTGTATTTTTCAACATGTTAGTTACACAAATTTAACCTTTCGTGACATCAATTATACACTTATAGCTCGAGAACGATTTAATTTTAATAAAAAAAAAATCATCAAAATTGATAATTCAGCGCTTTTGGCGATTAATCCATCCTTAACTCTGTGTCTGACTCTGTGTCTGTCTGTCTGTGTCTAATATAAATAATAAATTTTATTTTTAATTGAATCGTATCGGATGTATAAAATTGTTATAAAATAACCATTCTGATTTAATGTTCATGTCTTATATTAGTCGAACGGATCGTATGATAATTACTACGTTTATATTATACCTTCGTACAGGGACTTTTACTTGTTATAATGTTTTAGTATTACTTAAATTTTATAAATACTCAGTGTAGAAGGCTGCCTACTCTAGCGTACGCGGACGGAGTCGGGTGATGTAACTAATTTATTTTATATTATTAGTTCATTGATTTTAATTCAATGAATACCTTTTATTAGTCGTTCGTATAAAAATAATGCCTTGGTAGTAAGGCTTTGACGCAAAATTTATTAGCATCACATGTGTGTTTCAATATTTTTATACATAATTGAAAAGGTACATATAATTCAATTCAACATAGCAGCCATCTTCAAACCTATTAAAAAAATATTAAAAGCCATGCTAAGAATAAATGAAAACCCCCAAAAGTTTTATTAAATTAAATGCCATAAAATGTAAGAAAACCCCGGCACCGTATCTAATCTATATCGGTTCCTCAATCCGAATGCACAAATCCAAAACACCCCAAACTCCCGGTCTAAGTGGATGCGGGCAAATCTTCAAATTAATTTTACTGCCGAAATATGCAAATCTTAAGATATAGCCTCCTAATAACATGTACAAAAGAGTGGTGACTCGCTCCACAGACTATTGTTTTGTAGATACGTCAGGCGGATGTTTAGAGAATGAGAGACAGAGAGAGAGAGAAAGAGAGAGACAAGGAGAGAGAGAGATAGAGAGAGAGTATTAAATTTACGTATATCATATTTTACCGAAAGCTTTACAACGGTTAAGACAACGAAGATATATTATAATATTTAGTTTTAAAAAAATATGCAATTCATAGTATGTTGTATATATGGTTACATATTTTTCTTTTCTTATTTCTTTTGATATTTTCGATTAGGTTTCGAAGTATAAAAGCCGTGTTGGTACCAACATGTCGCTTCTACGCTGCATTGTATTATCTCTGATATAATCGTTACCTCGGGCTAACATTATAGCCGCTTCGAGGAGCTTAATAGGTTACAAAATTTACCGTGATAGTAGAATATACACGATGCTTACGTGCCAGCCTTCTGGTGGACTTATCGGTCGTTATTAGATTCCAGGTGTTTAGTAAATTCACCTTTATACTTTAATATGGGTTCCTGTCATACTGAATAAACGGGAAGATTAAACTAACTTGCACAGAACGGTCTTGCTGCCGGAGTCGAAGAGACCGCCGCGGTTCCATCTCGTTGGTAATTCCATCACCATGACCCCACGGGATCCCCAGAGACACAGCCGGCTTCCACACTCACTGGCGATGATGCGGTCCACTGCAAATGCCGGTGGTGATACCAGGTGTAGTTTCTGAAATAAACATTATCAAAATAACGAGGCAAAAATAATTATAAAATGTTATAACCGAATATTATTTATACGTTATAAAAAAATAATATTACACTATATATATGAATACAAATTATTTTGTATTATAAGAAACTTTCAAATGACGAAAACAATTTAATAAAAAACGCATGCCACCGAGTAAAAATGTCTTTAACGGTATATTCGCAATTCCATCATCAGCGAACTATCTCGGCCGCGGTGAAATATGATTAAGAAACTTTTTTAATCAATAAAAAGAACAAAAAGGAGAGCCTTGCTTCGCTTCCTGGTTTTTTGCTTTTCTCATTACAGCGCCGCGCCTCGTTTCCTCTTACGTATAATCGTTTACCGTTTGATGGCGGTCCGCTAGCCGGCGGGGAAATTGAAAAACTTGTCTTGATCATGGAGTGTGAAATGCCAAGTATCGCCTCTCGGTCTGAGATGCTGCGAGGGCCCCGTCTAAGAAATCTTAGGACATAAAGTTTAAAGTGCGAAACGCGTAATTAACTTAATGTGTTTCAAGAAAACGTCTAGCACCTCCGAGGTGGCGTTTATTTACATAGAGCACGCTAAACTGTCAGTGATTATCTAAAAGAATCAGAGTGAGTTAACCCTTCCAAATTCTATGCGGTCGTAAAATATCCCGGTGAGGTTAAAGCGGGGGGGTTCGAAATTAATCGTTGTGCTATTGATTTTTTTATTTCTTTTGTTGTTTGTGCATCTTTTATTTTCTAATCCCTCCATATTCTTGGAGCGTGTTGGTTTTAACGGGAACAAAAAGGTTTTACCAGCTCGTTAACAAATGAAGTCTTTTTTCGGTAAAAAATTGCTATCAGCGCGGTCACGACTACCAACATAAATCCTAACAATGATAACCTTCCGACGTATCCAAAGCCTTATCTGCGTTAAGCTATTTCAGGTTTACTTTCACGAAATTCATTGTTACTTTAGAATTATTATTTTTTTTACTAAAATATTAAAGTGTCAAAAAATTACAAATTAACTGTTACTTAGTATTTTTCTATAAAAAAAATATGTAAAAGAAAAATATGTATTAGTATTTTTAAAACGCAAATTGGACATGACGAATGGATATGCGTGATCAAAATGGACTCCTTTGTGGAGTTAAATTTAGAATTGTGTATATACAAAAGGGTTATTAAACCATCGATGTCCAAATAATTGAGGAAAAAAAATATACATGCAAACACGTCAAGTATAAAATAAAGGCTTCGGATTAGGGGGTAGGTTTGAGGGGGGTGGGGGGTTATTATTGGAGACGCACGTACATCCCTAAGCCGTCCACAATTACTGGCTGGCTCATCTAAGGGTGGATAATTTTACCATATTTAATAAAATAATACAAAAATTAAAATATTCATCCCGCATCACGGCGTGTATCGCGATCGGTGGCCGGGACAGATTTTTTTTACGCCATTTTGTTTTACGTGACCCGAGATGCGGTTTGCAAAGATTATACTGAGCCGTATATAATTGTTTTTTTTTTTCGAGTTTAATTATATTTTATTTCAGATTTGTATCATAAAAAATGTATGTCGCGATGAATGGAAATTAATTGAGGTAGTTATGTTTGATTACTTTATTGTTAAATGAACGAAATCGTACAACAGTACTTGGGCATTATTTGTTTATTTGAGTGTTGGCTTAAATTTTTATATATATATATATATATTTATCTATGTATAAAACTAAAATAAACAAAATGGTAATTATTTAGACTAACATCATTAATTCTTTATTTAAAGTGGATTTATATTACATATTCGTATCAAAAATATATAAAGAAATACAAAACAAATAAAAAACGACTGATCTCATATATAGTCACACAGAAATTTTACTTACAAAGGGTTTATTTAAAATTATCAAAGTTTGCGCTACTCACTCCTAGATGGCGCTAGGAGTTATAATAACCTATTGTCGAGTCGTAACTCATTACAGTAGTTGTCGTCTTTTATACTGTTACATAGTTGAAAAACTGTTTGATGATTACAATGTAAATCGTCAGGGACTAGTTAGAGAGGCACTGCTTTTAAATTTAATAGGATTGCTTTTAAATTTACATCGCAATACGTCTTTTGAATTCATGTACTATAATAGTAAATATAAAAAAAACATTACTCTTAAACATTTATATCGCAATGAATTATTTGTTGTGACATCACATGGAATTATATTATATTTAATGAATAAGACTTTAACATACATATTGGATTGGATTGGATTCCTTTACATATTTGAGTTATTAGGTATTTTAATCAATTTAGAATTATATTTTTTGTATTGAATACTGACATTTGTAAATATGTTTTTGAATTATTATAATTCCAATACAAAAAGTACTTTTTACCTTAAACACCAAAGTAAGGAAGCCCGTCATTATCGCCGAAGCGTTTCAGCCTACCACCTGTCCGCGAGACACCTTAGGTGACATCGGAACGCGAATAGTTGGCCAAACTCCTCACATAAATCACCAACTCCAGCACAACGTGCTCTCTCCCGGGCCATTAGCATTTTTTATGCATAGAAATCGATCCACCGACCGTCTAATGCCTCCCGCGATACATTAATATCTTACTTTTTATGACTCTTCTGTAACAATTCGTCTCGGCGATCGCGACGTAAGCGCCGTTTTTGCGAATTTGAAAAATGTGTTCTGCGAGGAGGGTACTAATTGACCATTCGTCTGCGATCACGGGGTTGAGTCTCGAGTCGGTATCAAAATTATGCGAGTTGCAGGAGTTGATAATAGGTGGCTCTGGCGATTTTCTTAACGCTTCCATTTTTCTTTCACGGGCACTTTGAGATTAAAAGTTTGGAAAATGAAATGAAAAGTTAGCTCCGGTTCGGTCGTATAGGAGTTATTGGGGGATAACGGTCTCACTTCCGAAAGTATGGATAGAAGGGAATAATGAAAATATTAACGTTATTTAACATATAAACGATGGTCAGTAAAGCTTTAATCATTACCGAAATCCAGCGCCGAAAATTGTACATTTTAGCTACTTGATACACGATTAATTTCCGCAATTAATTATACGCATGAGAATATTATAATACATATAATGATCACCGTACAAGTTATTTTGGACGCCGGCCAAATTCCTGCTATCGGTCGCGCTGGTCACTCCCTGTAACTATTCGTTCAGAATTAGCTGTTATAATAAGAACCGCATTCATTTTACTCAATGTTTTAAAATCCAGAAGAAGAAAATTATAGAATTATATATCATTAGACTTACTTGAACGTAAAATACATTACCGGTTATATTCATAAGATAATTTCAGAACATTCAATAAATCAGTGTAGGAGTAAATTTAAAAATGTCTCTCGTAACTTATCGTACGGTTTCCGTCCTACGGTCGGCCATCGCTATGACGTCACGTATTTAATTACCGCCTACCCGCAAGTGTCGTGGAATTGAATTATTATCATTTTTTATATTAAACTTCATATATTAATTTGCGTATTATAATAGGAACTCAATTTACCGTACATTTGTCAGTATAAAGCTATCGTATCAAGAGCTATATACGTGATAAATATTAAAGTGTTGTTCCATAAAAGTCAACACATCTTTCCCCAGCCTCCTTAGCCACAAAAGCCAGCCATCCAGCGATAAATTATCGGAATTATTGCATTAAAAATTCCATCTAGTCGGTCAAAGCGAGCCATTATCGTAGACACGCTTAACGTGAGCTTCTTTGATAAAGTTTTTGCTATTAAAATTATCTGCATTGCGTCTAGATGTTATTTAATGATTGTAGGTTGTGTTCAGAATATATTTATATACATGTGAACATTGACAGATATAATATCTATCTATAAATTAAATTTTATTATTAGCGAGTACCCAAACACATGTAGATGGCCATATCGTGTATTACATAAAAACACACATACACAAACAATTAAAGTAAAAATAAATTAAATATTGAAGAATTTATTACTCTGAGGTCTGGTTCAGTGAGTTCACTCACTCGTTCGTTAATATGAAAATTAGCCGGAATGGGGTGCACCTTCGCACCTTCCGTTGCGCTTTACTTGATTTACTTGTGCAGCCTTCGCTTCTTAGAACAGTTATATGTACTTTAAGTACATAAACGTACCTCCTGAGAACTTACTTAGCAATGTTCCTCACAAGTTAGTGTTATATTATGATGAACAAAAACGATGTCTAACAAGTATTGCGAAATTTGGGTGTTTGGATGTAGATTCAAAACGTTATATTAATGTTAGACTTTGATAAGGTATTTTTTATACATTATTATTAGAGAAATTACTCTAAATTTTGAACATGTTGCCTCCTGTTCTCTATATCCCTTTCATGCAAGCGAAACAATGCCAAAAGCATTGTATTACAAATTAAACACACAACAACAAACAACCGTTTACATCTAGTTTCCCTAATTATAGACGAATGAATCAGAGTATTGTTGATCGAGCAATTCTATGGTGGTCCATGGGATAATGGCGAGGATCACGGACTCATTAAAAACAATAGAATGTCGTGCTTCGGTTTCTTGTTGTGGTTTATTTAATTTTAATGCTACCGTCCGTTTCTCCTGATTCAAAATCGATACCCCCTCCTCATATTACATTTATTATGTCTTGTAACTCTTGATAACACGTTAAGATGCAAAATTGAAATTTATATCCCCGCATCAGCCTTAAAGAGAATTCAATACCGTCTCTTTAGGAGGCTTTTTATATTAAATTTTGACGTCATGCCGTACCTTTGAAGTTAATTCCGCGAGTGGATCTCCGATAAATAGCGATTAAACAAACAAAAGATGAAAAAAGATGGCCGTCTCCCCTCCCTGTAATTTCATTATTTCTATCTCCCAGTACATAACTTTAAAATATTCTCAATCTATACAATGAACGATAAAGCCATTAAGGACTCTGATTTATATCTGTTTTGTTCGGTAATTATATTTTTATGTACTAAAAATATTCATTAATATCAATAGGCGATAACAAAAAAAAATATTTTTCATTAAAACGACACAAGTCAATAAAGAAAAATACTTGAAAAGTTTTGAATGTTACAAAATAACAAACAATTTGTCTTGACATATAAAATTTTCACAGAATAATCTTTTTATTTTACGTACAGACGAACCCTGGACGGCGAAGTATGTTGTCATCTTTTTATTGATAAAAAAACAATGACAAATTACCGAACCTCCCGTTTATGAGCCTTGTTTTTTTTGGTCGTCCACATTTTGGGGTTCCGTGCCTTTAGAACTTTTAATTTCTTACACATTTATTCACAAAAATGTATTAGTATTCGAAGATACGTAAAAAAAAACTCTTTTTTTTATAATTATTTATTTGCAATACATTCATTTCTGTGGAATTAGAAAAAGTTTCTCTCGTACAGAACCCATTACATGTGACAACGGATCACACTTGATGATATTTTTAATTTGTTTTCTTAGGTGTAAAACGAGCGATGGCCCGTGAATTTGTATTAACGAGGGGAGGAATTTACAATATCGCTGTGCTCGTCTTGTAGTAAATTAAATTGTTCCAGCACCCTGTCTTTCAGGTGTTTTATGAAGGCGTGTTCATTGACTTACCAACTTCCAACATGGTGTCTACATTATAACATGTGATAAAGTGTTTGTCTGTCACGTTAATTTATGTATATATTAAATACTTTAATATAATTACATGATTTTAATACATAAATACAATATCGACAAATAAAAACATTACATTGAAGTCATATACGTTTTGTTATTTAATTGTTATATTAATGTATTCCATATAAAACATTATTTATCTGGTATATAAACAAACTTACTAGCTTACATTATTAATTTGAATACGTATAAAATATCTATAAACAAGGAGAAAATCAGCACAGAACTGATACAGAATTGAAAATATAAAAAACAAGAAGACCGGAGAGTCATTATCTCTCCGGTCAATAAAAGAATCGAAACCATCGCTATTCATAAACAAAAGCACAACTGTTTTCCATGATCGCATCCATTGGGCATTTAAAGAAAAAAAAAAAACGAGAAAATTAATAAAACATCCACTAAAGCGAAAACGGGTGGAAAAATGGCGGGGGACGAAAAAAAACCGAGGAACGTGCTCTTCATTAAGATGAAATTGAAACACCGGATAAATTGATCAATCAGAAATTTTATGGCCAAGAATCACTCAACGGAAAATAATTCGTCGCTCGTTTGGCTTGGCTCATCGCCGCCGTTTTAATTCCGTCCTCTCGGGGAGATCGAGTGTCATCCAATCTATCTGACGACTCGGAAAAAAAAACACCCCCCCCTACCACCCCCCGGACGTCTTCGAGACGATAATACTCGCCGCGGGACCGTTAATGTATCAATTTTTAAATATTATCATTTGGTGTTTTGGTTGGTATTAAGGACATTTATATCACGTTACAAAAATATTATTACTATTTAATAAAAAAAAATATCGCAACAAACGAATCACAAAATGGAGTAACTTGTTTAAATCTAAGCGTAGCGTCGAAATCGATGTAACATGACTAATTATTCGGGCGGTTTGACGTATAATTACTGGGCGTAAGCACCCATCAGCTGCCTAATAATCTATTCCGTTTGCAATAGCTAATTAATCAAGATCAAACAGAAACAACAATCGCGTCCGAACTCATCGCCCCGCTCCGGACCATCTTTTGTTTTGGTGAAAAATTGCCTAATACTTTTTGCTCATCGCATTGCTAATAATTTTCCATAATCCCGAAGAGAAAACTCCGAGGTGGCATTAAAGCGGCAATCAAACTGGCAATTTAAAGGGAGTTCCAAATTTAAATCCAAAAGAAACTGCCTTCCGATTTGTAATTCAAACGTGCAAGAAAATGGCGCGATATCCGATTTGAATAAAGAATCGGAATGGACCGGCGGCATCGAGTTGCCGGCTCGAATAATTGGAATATTAAATGATGACTCACTTTATTTTTTATACCAACAACTGCAACGGACATAACTTTTACATTTAAAATAATATTTATTAGCAGAATGGAAATAGCAAAAAGTATTTAATTAGTGGCCATTTTGATTATGCAAACGTCATCGATAGGGAATCGTTTGTGCAACGAGCGAGATAATTATGAAGGCGATCACCCTTATCTTTAAAAAAATATTACAGTCCATTCAATCTGAGTCACCCCATGATCAAGCCTCGATACAGGCTCGAATGATCAGCCCTAAAGCCTTCATTAATGAAAACCATAAACCCGGGGGCGGGTATCCGGCTCGAAGGACCAAGTAAAAACTCGCGTCAAACGACCGACGCCTTATTAAGCCCACGGGGGCAGGTGGGGCTGAAAAATTATAGTGCTAAAAGAATTAAGTTATTGAAGCGGGGGTGTAATTGGTTTATGAAAATTGGTATATTGATGAAATACGTTATTTAATTAACTTTTTTATGCGTGATTCATCTTGTTAAGGCTTCATAAACTGTTAATAACCTAGACCTTGAGTTTGTTGACTTATTCACCTCAGTAATAGTTAAATTTCGAACCCTTTGAAGTTATCATTAAAAATCATAATTTAACTTCAACGCAGCCACGTCAAGTTAACCAAATCAAATCACGAATCATTGAAGCGGGCGATTACTAGAGATCATAAGAGGCTCTGGTCTGAACAGGACTCCGCTGAGGCGAAACGAGTTACTCAATTAGTTGCCTTTGAAGATAGTTGATGATGTGGGTGCTGTCAGTATCTGTATGTCAGTCGGTCAGATTGTTTATTCTATATATTATAATTTAGTGCACTAGATTTAAATTTAATTATTAATTGTGATGAATTTTTAAGTTTAAAAATGACGGTACTTGATGAAAAAGTTGGAAACAAAAATACGAGTGAAGTGGAGCGCGGTAGCCGTCCTACTCGGACTAATTTCCATCGACATTTTTTAACTACGTCATCAAGGTGTCCTTCCAAGTAATGAGATTCCCCCTCCATTTTATATCCACCGATAACAACATGGAGTAATTATTGTCATAATTTACATCGCCGAACGTTTATTACGTGTATTGATAAGACGAACAATAGAGATTATTGTGCGAAGTACAACATTTGTATGAAATCGAAATTAAACGGTGATTTGTGGCTTTTTATAAAAATAACACATTGTGAATTTAGTCTTGAGAAATAAATACCTGAATAAATATTTAAAATGCGTTACATTTATGTGAAGTATAAGAGATGTATTCGGTATATAAAATATAAAAGAGAAACTTCGTTAAAATTCGATAAAAATTACACTTAATAAGACCAAGTCCGCTTGTCAAAATGAGACATATCTTGTTACTTTCTAATGGGAGAGCGTCACGTCTCGAAAGCTATGCAAATTTTAATATTCACGTAGATTTTTAACAAATAAACAACAAAGGTCCCTATTGCCTATACATAGAAACAAAAATGGCGAGCGACTTTAAAAAATGTGGGTAGTTACAACGTTGATGGGTGCTCGTTGCTACTAATAAGCCACTTGTACGTTTTAATAATGTGAATACTGAGCGGTATCATTAAAATATCGGCAGTCGAAGTAGGTTATTCATTATGGAGCGAGGTTGTTCTCGACTTCTCGTGTCAATTATAACAACAATTTATTAAAATATATTTACAATAACGAAGCCTAGGTTTAGGTGTTATTATTATTGGAATATCGTAACTTCATTTACTTGGGGGAATAAATATTAAGTACGAGTATCTGTCGCGACACATAACAGCGAAGTGACGAGTGTTTTAAGCCGCCTCTTCTGTTTAGCCGCCATTTTAAAAACTAAAGGGTTCACAGCGAGCTGAAGGTATTTCTCTATTTTACTTTTGCTGTAATAAAAATGAAGTTAGTTCTATAATGTAATCTTTAATATGTTTAAATTTGTTACTTGGGTAGTTTTTAAACGACTCTAAAATATTAGTGTTAATTAATTTGCATAATAATATATACAATTTTTTCATAGTAACTTTAATAAATAAATTCTTTTGATAACACTAAACTATTAAATTTTGTCAGTAGTCGGATGTAACTTCATACTTTGGATCCTATGTAATCTTGAATTATACTTTTCATTATATCCACAGGTATGAGTGTTATTTAAGAAATATTTATGATTTACATTTAATGGCGTGGTTTGTAAAGATTTTTCTAAGTATTCATTACACGGTAGTAAAACGCAGTCGTGTATTAACAGTACGGGTTAAGAAGTTTATTTTTATTAAGGTTTATAGTAAACGTATGATTTTATATAATGTTAGTTATTCTATAGTGAGTCGAGTACCTTTAATCATATAAATGTGGCACAGTTCAAGAATAATTAAGGAAAAATATATTATTCCTAATCTTATTAACAAAAACAAAGACAATTTTCGCGATAGCCTGAAATGTAGACATTCGTATGGATTTAAAAAGATCAACGCACGGCCTCATCGCTTATAATATAATAAAATTTTCTCACCTTCCATAGTCCTACTGTTATGGTAATGAAGGTATGTGTAACAGACGTACATTTTATATTACGTATATTATATACACAATGACACTTGTAATAATAAGCTACCCCCCCCCCCCTCCCTTTATATCTCATTACGATACCTTATATTTACGTTTAATATTAATTCACCTCACAGTAACATTTGCGTCTTGATCTCCGATCTATCCCGGATAAGCTGATCTTGCAATTGAAATGTTTATAGATACAATAACATCCCGGGATCAATTCCCCGTCGTGTTTAATTTATTTTTCCGGGATACCCTAAACGCATTCGCAGCGATAAGACTTCATTTGCTTACTTTGTAGCACGCTCTTGTGGGTTGTGAATAATTTTATCATTTTTGGGTGTCAACACCTAAGAGGGTATACATACATACATCATGTTCTTTTCATTATGTATTTAAATAATTCATTAGTTGAATGACCCTAACTGCTAACAAATAGTTCGATTCCTACACAGGATAATTTTTACGTGTGATCAATAGATTGTTATTCAAAGTTTGGTTTACTTTGTGTCATTTTTACGTGGGAAACCCTCGCCACTCGAGAATTATCTAATTCTAAAAGAAGCATGTCTTGTAAATGTATATATATGATAATCAAACAATATTCTTATCCTAATTAACTCTATTTATATCTTTGTTTAGAGCTACGAAATAAAACAATAAATCTTTAACATTTATTATCAAAATAAAAAATATAATCAGGTGTGAATATTTAGAGACATACAGACAACACACACATATTTGTATTACAAAGAACAATCACACAGAAGATTATGATTGGTGTAACGTGTAATGGAGTTTTCCCCCGACTTTGTTTGAGATGATTATCGATTGAGTTGCTCAGTTTACAAGTCGAGCAGGATAATACGATACCCGGATACAGGTAGCGCGGGATTCACATGGAGATGTTATTGTAATAGTAATTAACAAATAATTTTAATATGTGCAGGGTATGGTAGTGGAGGGATTCACAGGTAGACGACGGCCGAAAAAAAATGGATGGATTGCGTGAAAGATGATATAGAGAAGAAGGGAGTGTACAGAGATGACGAGTAACAGGAGAGTATAGAAGGTTAAAACATACTTCCCGACCCTAAAATTGGGATAAGAGCAAGAAGACGATGATGATGTTTCTTCGAAATCTATGAGTTACAGTTAATTCATATAGCTTAAGCTTTATAACTGATATTAATAAAATAGAAACACGCGAAAATTATAATAATCAAATCTATTTTTTATTCATATGATTATATATATTTATGTGGAAGTTACAGCTCAATACAGATCCTTGGCCCCCAAGTTTTTCGCGGGGTATTATCAATTATTAAACATCAGCATGGAAATAGCACCCCGGAGTCCGCTGGCATCCGCCCCCGTATATTGCGTACTTGTATTAAATATTCCTGGATTAGACGCTTTTTACATCTATAAGATAACAAAACGACTTTTAGTTTGATACGTCAGATATATATATATATGTTATGTTATTGCGATAGTTAGTTAGTTAACTTCCAAGAGATAACTTTCTGATACATAACTCATTGCTTTCTCATTTTAAAGAAGAATCGAACTATAAAATACTTTTTCAACTGATACTACGAAGTATTACGTAGCACCAGTAATAAAATTATTAGCAGCTACCGTCATTATTGTAGATGAGTCATTTAAAAACGATATCTATTCGACTTTTTATCGTATCGTAGTCGTGGTAGTAAGGTGTAAAAGAGCTCGTTACACGCGAAGCGGATTCGGCAGCCATGAAATGGTTTTCGGTTTTGTGCAAGTTATTAGCGGGATTTGCATGTTTGTGATTTATTGTTTTTTTCTTTGTGGGGTCGCCTCTAAGACAACCCATATTTTCAAAAGCAAAGATGTTTTATTATAATGAGGTTGGTAATAAAAGTTTACGCTCCTCATTCGCGTTTTCTACTCATGCGTTTGTAATGACAATAAATACAATATACGAATGGGATACCATTACATTTTCAAAAAAGGCGTCCATTTTTAACTTATTTCAAATGTTGATGGTGTTGTTTTCAAATGTAATTTCACATAAATGATACTAAAACATGAATCTCAGATGAAGACGAGATAGCATCGGTCAGAATTGCAATCAAACGCATCGCAATGACCAACCTGTAACCTTAATGCCCTTGCTATGCTGGCAATGTTGAGGTATTTACCTGGTACCTAGATTGGCTTGAATTTAATAGCAGTTAGGATTATTATGTTTAAATGTTATAATATCATTATATAATGTCTATTATAATTAAGAAAATTAGCTATCATCCTTATTATATGATATGAAATGCATTTTAAAAATATTTAATAGAAATGAACGTATTCTCTATAGTCTATTCTAAACGTTCAAATACCTTTATTTCACTGAAACTTTATGCACAGAGAGTAAGATAATATCATTCGATAATGCAAACGGTCAAAGGCAGAAAATTTAACTGGCAACGGAACGTGGATCGGACAAATTTAATTATACTATTCGGAAATGGGATAGAAAATTGAATGTACGGAGATATCGCGGCGGATGGAGACGCGTAAAACCTAATTGATTTAAGGGAAGAATGCAGTGGTGTTTCTAACGGCGTCTGCGTGTAATTTATTATTATTGCTCCTTCTTTGCTTTAATTACAGTGTAATTAATTTTGTAAATTATTTGATTCAACTTTTCATTGAATATTTCGTATTTCCATTACACGTGTAGGTGATGGGGCGAGTTAATCACAATATGTAGTGTCTCGTCAGGACGGCCGGTAAGGGCCAATTATGGCTGTGGGTACGTGATGACGTGTTGGTAGGTCATCTCAATTCATATTGATTAAACACTTACTAGACATCTTAGACATGCAATCTAATACCGGCTTTAATGTAACTTTATTGTGCAATTAAACTTGTATTTATAATTAGTAATATTATGTGCATACATATTAATGTTTTTAGGTTTCAGTGCTGTATTTGTGAATTAATTTCTAATTCATAATTTGGAAATGTGTTGTGTATTTCGTATACGTACATATAGTACGTATCGTACAAAGTGCAAAACACAAATTTCTCATGTTTGATAAACAGAGCTTAGAAACATCTGTTGGGCGCAAATCAAATTAATCCATCTGGAAACAGATCGAAACGTCAGGTCGGACTTGTACTGAAAATAATTTGCACCGAAACTTGTCCAACTCTGTTTGAGCCGCGCCAGCTCTAATATAACCCCTGCGGAACGCTACACACCGAACGAATTAATGGGGATAGAGGTCACCGTTAATTGGTGTCGGATAGACGAAATAGCTGTTATGATGGATCGGACGTCCAGTAGATGGGCTTTTGGCACCATCATCGCTCAATTCGACAATCGTCGTTCGACGGCGGAGTGCCTTCGGATCGAGTCCATTATTCTTCACCTGTCAGGAAACAATATTGGGTGGAGCTGAGAAACCTTTTACCATGTATGTCTTTGTTATTTATCGATGATGGACAAATTTTCCAAGTTATTTCCTCCTTTGTTGTCAAATTAATAGTCACCGTTGTATCTATAGGTCTGTGAGCATTCACCGAGATGATATAATATTACGATCAAAAGAAATGACGTCAGAAACAATACAGAACTTAATCCCACAAAACGATCAAGGCACACGTCTACGGCGATATTATCTACATTTAATTAACCGGTCAAACCCAACGTTCGGACCGCAAAACATCAAAGGACATCTTAATACGCTCAGAGCGAAATCGCCTCTGACTAAACATTGGCGTTATCCTACCCTTACAATTTGTGTCGTGTTCCTAAGGTGAAATTTTCGCCGACGGGTGTCCAATAGACTATTAAAACGGCAGTACCAATAAGACTACATCCTTTGTTTATAATAAACACTTTCCATTCGTTCCGTCCCTGTCAGGTCTAGAGCTTAATGTATATTGTTATCGCGGTCCCACCGCTGTTTTGTAGAAGCATTCTAGTGCATATCTAGGGTACAGCCATAGCAAGAACCCTCAGGAACGTTAACGACATACCCCGAGTTCGCCCGAGGCCGATTCAATTACTACTGTCGTATTATTTCGACGAAAATATGTATGTATTTGTGTACGTTTGTTGTGGTGTGAATTAAATTCTGTTTCAAGTTTATTGGTCACGGTTGGCGATTAGTTTGGATAAGGGTTTGGGTCGAACTCCAATGGGTGAACTATTCCTTATGTTGAATGTGATAAATCACACATGAACGCTATTTGTTATTTTTATGGACATTTTATTAGTATTAATTAATTTTACTGAGACGATAGTATTATATTTGTCTGACGATCCTCC
The DNA here is from genome assembly GCA_918358695.1 of Melinaea menophilus ssp. n. AW-2005. Classification (NCBI taxonomy): domain Eukaryota; kingdom Metazoa; phylum Arthropoda; class Insecta; order Lepidoptera; family Nymphalidae; genus Melinaea; species Melinaea menophilus. The sequence goes on along the minus strand of OU911058.1, from coordinate 15,469,406 downwards.
TTTTAACAGGATAGGACATTATTGGCAAAAATCATATTTTGCAACCATCAGTTACACATATTCAAATAAGGAACGCATTAAATTAAATTATATTTAATTTTAGAAACTATTAATAGATACTTGGCTGAAATCACGAATTCACTGATACATAAACCGTTAATGGTGGAGCCAATGTATCATAACATTAGTGGGCGCAGTGTAGCGATACTTGAAACCGAAATAATAGGCTTGATTAAATACCCGCAGGATACAATTATAGGACCGATATTGCTCTTAACAACTCGATAAGGTGTTATCGGGAAACCTCACAGCAATTTATGGGGAGTTAATAGTTACCCTTCAATGAACGCGATTTAATACTCCCTATAAAATGGATTTTCATGAAACGACAGACTTTGGCTTAGTTTAGAAACGTAAAGACATTTATATAACTTTTTATTTGTGACATAATTAAATATTGCAAAGTTGGAGTGACTGTTCCAACCATGTATCTACTTAAGGATGAGTTGAAGAGAAAATTATATTTAATTGATAGCTCGAATCGTCTACACTTCAGTGCAAACGTGAACTACATACTAATAACGATGACAGAACAAATAGAGGTCGAAGACAGAAAACAAATGCGAAGATGAAACGTTCGCATTATCCAAAGTGCACACTGCACGCTGCCACTGCATACCTGCCGAACATTTAATTCATCCCGTGCTACATACAGCTCACATAAACCTCGGTATATATTAATTTTTCAGAGCTGTGTAGCTCTTGAAACGTCGCCGCGGGCGAGTAGACAGTCGCGAGTGTACCAGACGCGCCCATCCAGTGGGGCTACTAGCTTATATCATTTACTTATCTTTTTATTATTTTACACAAAAAACTATCTACAAACATTATTTTTTATATATACATTTTATTTTATTCAATCATCAATCTTATATTTGAATCGTATTCATGTGATACACCAACATTTGTAGGAAATAAATAAAAAAAAAAGACAGTTTTTTATTTTATTTATTGATGTTTTTTTAAATAATGATTCTATTAATATTATAATACAAAACTGCATTTTCATGGCCCTGCAAGTAGCAATGCACAGACATGATACCGCGTCGGGTAAAATATGGAGTTCGCATGATATTTCAGATTATCAAACGGTAATATTTTTAATGATTCGTTGTATATTATACTCGTGACATTCTTATTACTCTACATGCTATAGGGCTTAATTTGCGTTTAAATTAAAATCAACCCGAGGGTTTTATTGCAGCGGTATAATGTTTCTTACTTTTAGGAGACGCTTATTATAGTGAGCTCCTATTCGGGTGCAGTGCTTTGTCTAATGTACTATTTTATATTTTATAATCGTCAATATTAAAATAATGAAACACACCCTCCTTACAATGGTACCTATGGAAATAAAACCGGACAGGAGAAATCAATTAGCGGAGATCTCAATTATTCATATGAACTAACACCGTGATATATTCGGGTTGGTTTATAAACATATCATGAAATATGAAATATCAGTATCGTTCCGAATGCTTCGTTTGTGTCTGTTTTCCTCGGGCCTAATTTGTTTAGTGCTTCCCCTCCATTGTCTTGGCGGCGTGCGGCGGATCACGGGCTATCTATTATAAAGGTTTTCATATGCAAATACCTCGGGAGCAATTTTAATTACGTATTTTGATTGCGTTATATATTGATTAGGTTCATTATGTTTGCGGGTGGAATTCGGGAGTTGATAGGTGCTTTATTATTCACTGAGTTTGATTATACAAGTTTTGCGGAACGTGTTCAATATTGCATGTGTTTTTATGTTGTTGCTTGAGATTGACTTGGTTTTGTGTATTGAAATACTTTATAGTGCTATACTTTTGACATAAGGACATGAGTAGTTCTGACAGCTACCTAATTTGTAACTGATTTAATGGTTTTGTATATATGTATGGGTGAGATCAATGTGTCATTCACTCTATAAGTTGTTATTTGAATTAACACAATTTTACATAATTAATACAATAATTAGTTTTATGAATTGCAGTAAATACAACAATTCACTATTAAAAAATATAATAATAAAAATAAACATGACAACCAAAACAAAATAGTTATCAGATTCAAACAAAAAATTTCGCAAACACTTCGTAGATCAGTCAGTAATTAGCAAGTTTAATCTATCCAAGATAAAGTTATTAGTCTCCCAATATCCGATGAATGGGTAACGAGTTGAAAATCGGCGAGCCAACCCTTTGAGTTGCGACAACTTGGGTGGAACAGATCCTTGAATTTTTGATCTCAACCGGGAGCGGGGCGTCGGTGACATTATTAACACTTAATATTTAGTGCCACGAGGGGTGCCCGATATATTTGCTTAACGATTTCCTTTGTTGATGTAGATGATTTTTTCACCTGACTTTATTTTATTTACTTTTGAATATTGGCACCCTTGATTGTCTGCAACTTTCAAATGAACTGAACTCTATAAGAATTTTGAGAATTACAATAATACTTTTTAACTGTAACTGTAAATAAATAACAGTACCATTTCTGTACGATAAACTTATTAAATATAATATTATAAAATAAATGATATGAAAATACAATGTCGATGGAACGCCTGGTGTACATATATGTTTATCTACATTGTATTACACAAGCACATCTTCAAAACCAACCCCGCTACGAGTACGCAAGTGTCACAACTCAAAGTAATTAATATTTTAATTGGGCATTTTGTGCGTTGTTACTCGGCTGATACTGCTCGATAAATTCCGCGCTGTAATGCCACCCTCCACCTGTTTGATGTTGTGGTTTTCGACTTTCGCACTTTAACTTTCTTAACTGTTCGACGAAACCACTCAGTTTATTTTAGATACTTATATATTTACTTATTAATTTAATCGAGAAATCACTACTCATTACAAATATGCTTCTTGCAAATTAAAACGTATTTTTCAATCAAAACAAAGTTATAACCGAATTTGAACAATTATATAATTACAAAAAAAAACATCGAAGTCGTAATCAAACGTGGCACACAAAAGCCTTTGACGCACTCGGCGGGTCTAACGAGCCACCTGAACGAGGGAACACTCACCGGAGTTTACGATCGCGATCTGCGTTAAACGCGCGTTAAAAATGCTGTGACGTTTGCATTGATACAGACTGAGGGTATAATTATATTTTTTTAAATAATATTACAGAGTAGATAGATTGGTCGGTAAAATTTCAATTGAGAATTAATCTTGACGAAACTATACATTAAATTATATTATAAGAGAATACAGTAATATTATTTTTATGACGCTGATATTTTTAAACTGTGTCATCAGCTATTGAATTTGAGTTTTTTTGTGATATTATGTAAGCGAGATGTAATTGGTATCTTTGATTACATTTTGAAAAGCTAACTGTTCGAACTTGATATAACTATAGAATATAGTTATAGTTAGATAATATTAGAGTAGGATCATGAAACACAATAAGTTCAGTGATAATAATTAACTGTATCTTATCACGTTCACGCATCATTCCCAAGACGCCTTGCAATCAATATATCATCTCGATAGAATACAATATTAAATCTTTTATTTATTATATACATTTAATTTCTGTTCTTTATAATATTTGACATAAAATTATGATTGATATTTTTAAGAGTGGGTAGTTTAACATATAAAAATAAGTTATAATAAGTCATTTTATAACTTCTTAATTAAGTAATGTTACATTTTGGCTGTTTCATTAATACACACCAGGATACGTCGAAATTTAGCTGATGCAGACCTAGTCACTCAAGTCCAGACCACAAATCGTCCTCGCGGGATTAACAGGGACTCTCATCTCATCAAACAACAACCCTTCACACTCTAAGACTTGGGGGTTAATATGAATTGTTTTTGATGTATGATTATTGAGCGTAATCAATTCTTCAATAGTTTACATTCTTAACTAACATTCACGTTAAATATAAGTGAAGGGACGGCCGACGTACTGATCTAGCCGCATCCGGATGTCCGCGTCGATATTTATTTACACAATCACCCCTTCCCTAAACAGAGACAGTGTTGGTATACATTAGCGGGAGGAGGGAGGAGGGAGGTTTTATTGCCTCCCGCACCTTAAAATATTGTCTGATTCATTAGAGGATATTTCACATTTAAGTTTCGTGTGTGCTCTTAGCTTCCTTAGAATATTTTAACCGGCGAACTTGGCAGCAAATTTCAGAGGTGATCATTCCGGGGAGGGGAGGGGGGAAGCCGTTAACGACACTGTTGTTACAATTTTCTAAAAGGATACCGTTACGTTCGCGTAATAAGACGCTAAGATTCCCTTATACCCTTAATTATGGTGGGGGCTAGAGGGGGGATAATGACACATGTATGTAAATATTCGTTGTAACGACTCGAGGTGGCGACGTGTGCACGCTTTAATGGGTGCTCGGTTGTTTTCTTTGATTAAAGAATTTTATTACGGCATATAATTCACGATTAGACATTAAAGGGTTGGGAGCTGTGTCTCCAGATAAAGCGGTGTAATGACGGGTGCGTGATTCTGAATCATAATTGTTACCGCCGGGAGTCTCGGTTAAAAATTAATAGCCATCAAATTGGAAACGGTGTCTTCGGGCTCCCATTACCCGAAACCCCGGGATCCGCTTTGATTGGTGACAGCACAAAGGATCGAAATTGGTATTAACAAATTGTGTTTAAATTTTCCATCTCCTCATTACGTCGTCAGTTACGACGTTGTGTTACGCGAACGCGTGAACGCGTTACGATGTCGTTAAAAAATGAACATATAATACATTTTATATCAAACATTTGAACAACCTCATTAGTTCAGAAAAAATCAGCTTCACGTATAACATCCACCGTAATGAATGATACTAATGGGTACAACGAAATCGTGGGTGAAATAAACCCATATTACGCTGCAACCCTCTTACATTTAAATCTTATAACCCGCCCTTGTTTTAAATTTTAATTATCATTATTTATTTCATAATACACTCTTCGCGGTGTTATGTACTTTGAATACTGATTCATTATATTATGATTCTCGAAACGTGGATGAAAATTGTATTTATAAAAGGAGATTTCTTTTAAATAATATTATATACGCAGAATGTGCTATACTGTGATGTCTTTCAAAATTAATTCGCACTGGACGCTGGACACTGGCACACCAAAAGCGCGGGATTCCTAATTTTCATTAAAACATTCACAACGTACCATAAAATCTTATATGCAGAGGAATCGTCTGTCCGCTGCAAGTTATTACAATTAGCGTTATTATTTAAGGTTGTGTCAACATCATTTGACGCGGCAGAATGATAGGTATTTTAGTTAAGGTAAGATTAAAAAAACTGAAACTACAAATTTACTTTGTCACATCATATTACTAAAAGCAACGAACTGAAACGATCGAACCAAAAAAAAAATTAATGTTTGATATATTAGAGACGTCATTCCGTAATAAAGTCAAAATTAGTTTATTTTCAGACTTATTAACATCTCACCAATAATACTACCATATCCTATATGACGAAGTCTCTAATTACCACCTCCACTGCAAGCCGGTCGCACCCGTAAAAACGTCAAACGCTGATATTAATTGATGCTCTAATTTGCTATAATGAAATTACATATTGTCGGATCACCTAACTTTTTAATGACTACCCGCGTACATACATTTGTATCGTGGCTATGAACGACTCGTTTATATCTAAATTTTCAATGTTATATAAAAACAAATTATAAAATTATGTGTTATTTGTTCATAACAGTCATTAAGTGGAGTGATCGTTACGAATCCCGGTGGACGTAATTTGTAATCATCATAGTTTACAAAGATAATTGATTAAAATGCACATCCAATTAATGACGAAGAGTCATTAATGCATTCTTTCAATATGGCGTGTGTACAAGGATGGGCCGTGACTTCACAGGAAAAGTCTTGTGAAGTCATGGTCTATCATTATTTATATATTACGTTGGACATTTCATATCTATTATTTATGTAGAAAGAAGACTTTAGAATGGGATATTGCGGATATCAATTTCTATTTCAACTTATCCAGTGTATAAATTGTGTTTTTTTTTTCAATTCAAATACTCCTAACGTGTATAATATTCATATCAATTATACTATTAAACTAATAGTATATCACCACGTCAAGACGCCCCACATTGTGTCACTATACGATTATTTAAAAATATTTCCCGCATGGAGGGAATATCGGTAATAATGGACACAAGATTGATAAACACTGGATGAGACTATGATTATAATGTAAACGAGGATAACAAAGAACACTGCTTCGACAGGATGTTCCTCCCAGCGTTTTCTTTGGAGACCAATGTAGATTCTAACATAAAAACCTTCTGTACATAAAAACCTGTATAAAGTAAAATCCTAACGTTTATTTATTTAAAGTTCCGTATAAGGCAGTTCTGTTTCTATATATCATTGTAACAATACTTAGTAGTGCCGGCCCCTTGTGGCCAGACGTGGTCGCTAATCAAATATATTTTTTGGTATCACTAGCTTGACAGCACTACAGGACAGTGCTTCCCAATCTTTAACGTTCGTCTTGAATTATTAGTTTTACTAATAGAAGCAACCGCTTCTTTAATGAAAAATAATTTTAATGAAAAACTAAAACATATATAACAGTTGTCAAGCCCATGAATATTGATATTAAAAAATAATGATAAATTGAGGCAGTATGTTAATTATTACAAAAATATGATATAAAAATGATGTAAAGACTGACATACATATTTTTCGTTTATATGATTTAATTTTGGGGAGCGCTGGCTGTTTGTACGTTGAATAGCAATGTCCAATAACGTAATGGTGTTAATGAGAGTGTTGCCACGTCCCGATCCGATTATCACTTATTTTATCAATACGAGTGTACAGATGATTTAATTATTATATTAACGTATACCGAATATTTTATTTTTTATCAAAATCACAATTAATTAATTAGTAGATCTTCAAATGTAAAATGGAAAGTAATGTAGACTAAATGAACATTAACAAGTTATTATACATGAAGTCAATAAAAAATGCATATTACAAGAAATAAAAATAGACTATGAAAAAGTTATAGTAAACTTAAAATATAATTGTTATCCACAAACATATATAAACATAAACATAACAACAATTCCAACACGACACCGTCCAAGAAGCACACAATCTAAACAAGGGGACAGAGTCTATAATCATTTATCTCGAGTTTAATAAAAGGCAGATTATTTATGGTGGCGTGGAGGACGAGAGACGCTAATGTCGCATGATTTAATCCCATTACATTGGGAACGATGCCAGGGACGGTATCGGGAAGCCTCTCTGGCGCTATACACAACATGCCTGTGTAGCATTCACTGGAATTTGATTTACCAATCACGTGACATCTTCGAGATCATTTAAATGCTTTATATGTCATTGTGTATCATAACTATATATACATATATAGAAGCTTATAACAATAATAATGCTAAGACGGGCATTAAAAGCAAAGACCCCCCCAAAGCAATAAGAAACCGAACACAATTGAACTCGAGGAGACATTCAGCTAAACCCCATTATATTAGTAGATTAAAGGCTACTTTACTCGATATTCCGTAAAATATTGCCTCATAAATAGAGGGCAGAGACGTGATCAAGTCTCGGACGAGCGTGTAATCCCGTTAAAAATTGCCAAACAGAAAACAAACGGACAATGGACGGGCTATACATCAAGTGGCTTAAAAAGAGAAAGGAAAAGTGAGATCTAGGAGAGGCATAACCGCGAGGCGATGACGTCTGAAGACGGATTCGGGCAGTCCGGAGCGACAGATACGAATGGTATCGTATGGCCGTAATAGGGCGACGGTCAGACTAAATGACCGGCATCCGGACGTAGACAAAAGCGAATCCGCCGTAATAAAGCAGGATTGATGAAAAAGCGCTAAGCCACGCCGATATAACGCTGCCTCCTGTGTCACGAGATGAAGCGTTTTTAAGGAATCTTCGTTTAATAAAAAAAAATATTTAGATTTTTTAACATTACCCTCAAAAAGACAACGAATTGTATAATAATTAAAAAAAATAATTAGTGTATTAGAAATTTGAATAAATCATTTAAAAAAAAAAATTATGTTTATCCGAAATAAAATGGATCGGTAATTAATTTATCAATAATTTTTCTGTTTGGCTAAATAATAAATATATATTTTTTATAACTCTCTTGTTATATACCAATCGCCGAGGCGTCTTCCGACGGGCTTTAATACAAAGCTATTGCTATTACTGAGATCGCAACGAGCTACGCCATCGAACGACTTTACCGGACTCACTTTACAGGGATTTCGGATATGACGTAAAACACTCACTAACCCCCCCACTCAACACTCCCCGCACTGACCGACTTTTTACTATTGGAATTTACATTTTAGATTAATATTGTATTTTATTGTATCACATGTGTATTTCTTGTAATATTTATTTGTAAAACTGTATTTATGTAATAAAATGGACTACTTAAGGTCTTAACAACTTCAGAAACAAGTTAGCTGTCCAATATCTTACAACAACACCCAAACTTGTTTAACTGAGTTTATGAGAGTGGAATGTTGTAATTTTATTAAATCCCGGGTCTTAAGACTTTTCAACGAACCGGACGTTTTATATACATTATGTGATATCAAATTACACTATTATCAGTTAAATTACGTAATTTATCTATCCTCTACGGTTTGCTACGAGATTTTCGATTGAGCTACGAGCTTGCTACAACTCTACATTTAAGTTTTGATTTTGTATTTATAATAATTAGTTTTAAGTACACATATAGTATGTAAAATAAAGTAAGGTAATTTTCAACAATACAGTCCGCCGGTCACCCGAGTCGCTAATTTATTAACATCACAAAAACCAGCCTTACAATATTTACCGTTAGAAAGACCGTTTCTTGCCGTTTCCTTTGTTGGATATGAAACAGAATGCCCGAAGGGACACCTGCCAACCATAGGGTCACAGTAACATATATTAATAACACGTTAATTTATTAACAAGTACTGTTTATCCAGGGATTAACTGAGAATAGTTTTAGTTGAACAACAAAGGGCCGAAAGGGTTCAAACGAATTTCTTGCCGACATATTTACCTTAGGTGGAGGTGATAGTAATTTTACGCGCGAAAGGTCAGAGTTTTGCTTGTGAACAAACAATGTACTCGGATACGAACTGCGATCAAGTGACCCCGCATTAAGGGAAAGGGTGCACGCTATTGTTAACTTTATCGCAGTTGAAATTGGGGCGACTTTGGGACACACAATATTGGGTGAAGCACGTCTCCAAATTGCTTGTCTTGAATATAAACGGTAATAATGATTTGTAAACAGCGGTTGTCTTAACACGGTGGAATATAGTTTTTACTTTGCATATGTTGATGTTTTTATTTATTATAATCAGGTAAATAATATATTAAGTAAATTTGAAGATAATATTGAAGGATATATAACATTTACCAAATAAAATTACCATCGAGAACCGTAAAACAAACAAACGAGTGCAAATAAAGAAAGGTACCAAGGAATGGTAATTAAGTATGTAATGTGCACAAACGTTGAAAGACGTATATAAAATAAGCATCAAATACACGTTTCTAACGAAACGCAAACAGTCGGTGATCACACAAAAGACGGTCCGAAACCGAAGACTCTGAATCATTAATGACCCACCGGCCACATCTATTGTTAAACTATTTAACCACGCTTTATATTGCACCACGGGCGTACCACACGTAATACGATAAATAATATAATTAAATTAACTATATATATAAGAGGATATGAAATAGAAGAGCTGATGCCAAAGGTTTGGACAACAGGTCATCCTGCACTCGTATAATTCTAATCAGGTGATACATATTTAATATATGAGCATGGTTAAAAAAAATTACATACAAAAGACCTTGTTTCATCAGATTACATTAGTAATGCCGCTGGCTGTATCGAATTAAACTTTACAATTCTATAGAAAGTAACGCTAAACTCACTGTTGTACCACTAGAGGAATGTAAATAAAACTATTGTACTGCTGTACGAGAGGTAATGAATTTGAATTATTAATACATTGGATTATTATCAAAATAACACAATAAAAAAATCTTAATATTCATATAACCGCGTAGTTCGCTCTTGATGTTTGAGAGTATTTCTGTCGATTTGCAAGCAAGTATTTGAAAATTTTCGACTTCCGTCACAAAAAACAAAAGGAATCAGATTTCCGAGGGGACCCTTCAGTTTCCTGTGAAGTGGCGTTATAATTATCCTTTAATGATTCGTTCAGTCTCCATCGGTGTTGCTCCGGTATTAATATTTCATGCATTGAGTGTGTGTACATGTATTGTTTACCTGTAATACTATTACAAGATGTCTGACAAAAATATTATTTTTTATTGAATATTCTGTAATGTTAAACCGCATAACTTAAGATACGATATATATATATTATATATTTATAGTGTAAAATATTGTTTATACTGTAAAAAATATTTATCATATATTGTTAAGATTGGACATATTAAATGTTAGTATTTCACAAAAAAGTCATATTTTCGGGCGGTTTCTTTCACAGCACCAAGTCTGTACACGTCAAACGGAAGTGCGCCTTCAAGTCGATTGTTTCACGAGATTTTAATAACGGTGCAACGCAAAGAACAAGTCGACAGCCCATTGTTGACTTCAAGATGCTATGGTGGATTTCGCTCTGAATAATTTCAATTTGATTTTATCAAGATTCACTGCCTCGGGCGACAGATGCACGACGTTCGTAATGAAAAACTAAGCCCGGGACTCATTAATATATATAATGAAGGATTCCTTCTAGTCTTTTAATTATGTCAATGATGTCAATCAAGGAAATTGAGCTTATATTGATATAGTTTTACATTTTTTCAATACTCTATTAACATAAATCTTTTTTGATATACGTACGTCTAATGATAAGACGATGGCTTATCAAATTCCTTAACTATTAAAATTCCTAACATTAATGCGGTCCCTTAACCTTTAAGATCATTTAGTCCCTTTGTCCTCCAACCTGAGTCCTGGTTTACTGCCAATAAATAACGTCATTACCTGTTTAAAGGGATACCGTAAAGCATCTTCAGGAACAATACGCAAATTTGGGATGCCATTAAAGCTGTTCGAGGCACCACATATTGCAAACTATTTATAGTTCGCCTAATGTGCCCTAACAATACATTTAATAGACAATTAATGAAATAGTCATATTTAATAATATAATATTCTCTTTGTAAACAACGGCTACATATCGGATCGCGAGAACAATGATATCTCCCAATGAAACATATTTTTTTCTTCACCGGCAGCGGGGGCAATTATTCGCATCTCGGACACAACAGCGCAGACGTCCTCAACTCACAATGGCTACCACTCGAGGTCTTGCTGTAACGAATCCACTAGTACCTACTATCAAGCGGTCCCTTTCGCGAAACTGGAGCGAGATTGTTTGTGCGACACCCCTACCAGTTAATGATGTATGGGAGGGGGGGCGTTCATTAAATGCTGTTTGTCGACGCCCTTTTTTAAATTTCAGCCTCTTTTCTTGGAATATATTTTCTGTGAATGATGTTGATTAGTACACCAAGTGCTAAAAAGGGCATGTCGCCGGAGGTAAATCTAATTATGTGCCGTCTTGCTTATCAGACGAGTGCCTTGATTTTTTTGCGCTAATGACTCGGAATTAGGTTCATTTACTACCTGTTTCTGCACGTATTTTATATTCGAAATGAAACTTCCTACGACCGCTTGACCTTTGCCCCTCGAGTGACGGTTCCCGGTGTCCACAAAGGATACGAGAGCGATAACCCACACGGCACAGCCGGTGTCCTATACAATCCATCACTCTTGTTCACTCCAATTGTCCGCCCCGAGACTCGACCCGTGCCCTGATCGTTATTTAAAATATAGATGAGTGTTTTCTTTTCGATAATCGAGACCGTGATTGAGGGTAGAACACAATGGCGCCTCCTTTTGAAAGCGTCGCCAGTCGCTTGGGGCTCGAAGGACCGGGCCGCCTATTTGTATTAGTAAATTGAAGGTACACTGTCCACGTTATCGAGGTCCCCGCCGCGTCGCCCCGCGTTCCCTCGCCGGTTACATTTTTAAAAGCGGTGGGCGGAATGGGGGATCAATTAAGCTGGTCTCCGTGAACATTCTATCGGCGCGCAATGAAAAGAGTTGTGATTTTCTTTGATATGCGGAGACGCGGTTTGCCGAGTGAGAAATCAAAGGGCGCCATCGTGATGCATGACGGGTTTTATTAAGATTTAATGCCGCCAACGACACTCGGAGGCGGGAAAAGAACGAGTCTCAAGTATTCGATGTACGTATTACATGACGCCATTTTGTGTGTACTATAGCGGTAGATATAAAACGAGCGTGTTAAATTAATGAGCATCGCTGGATTATTTTCACTCCAGTTTTTGATATCAAATAAATTCAATTACGAAGTTGGTGATACATAAAACAATTTTGGTTTAAATATTATATATATTTAAACTAACATGTCTGTAGCCAATATTAATATTATAGTAAAAGTTTTATTGCATTATCGAACAGAAACATCACAGCAAAAATAAAACCCACTGAATTATATTTAGAAATACACGTTTGATTAAATCTTTATGTAATCTTGAACGCAAACGCGAACTATAGTTTTATAATTTATATGGTTTCTGTTACACTTTCAATTTCAATCTTTCTTTTCATATCATGAAACCAGCCTTATTAAAATTAAAATATCTTGGTAATTTTTTGGTAATATCTTGCTAGTCTTATACTATTGGTTACAATAATTAAGGTCAAATTTAGTTCTTAAAACTCTTTCTTATTCAGGATCCAAGGTTTCTTGTAAAGCACTATCTGCGATCATCGGCTTAACATGCTCAGTTAATGAACACCCGTGGGCATATTCGCTAGCACGGACGACCCAGTGGGAGGAGGGGGGGACGCCACCCCATCTTGGCTTTAAGCCGGTCCACACGTCTAGATTTATAGATCGAAATAATATACACGAGAAAACTTCAAAAAGGCGTAAAGAGAAACTGCAATGAAACGAATATTAAAATCTTTCTTAATATTTGACTTTTCTTATTAAGATATATGTATATAATGAATGTAGTTCAGGCTAAATGGTATCTTAATATTTAAATCAGACGACCGCATGTGCATGTAGGAAGGAACCAGCATAGTCTAATCTCCTCCGGCTCTCAAGACTTTGGCTCATGTCTTGAGGGCTTTATGGAAACCTGTTAAGTATCTCCTCCCAACTAATTTATCCAGCTATTGGGAAATACTCTGGGCAGTAATAACTTATAGCGTCAGCTAAGGCACCGGCGAATTACACATATGATGTATGTATCACAGAGAATTGTTCCGAGAAAACATGTTGAAGTATAGGACGAAATTTATTATTTTGTTTCCACGTACAAACAACATGTCGGTCACACATTTTATTGTTAATCGCGAATAATATTTTAAATAAAACAACTATTTATATTATAATATTTTCTTTGACATATTTATCTTTTAAACCAGTTTTATATTTAATTTACTTACTTCTTAATATCTTATTTATTTTATTGTTTATTAAGTATTATATCTGTAAAGTTTATATAATATAATCGGAATGCGTGTTTAACGAACAATTTCTAAACATTAAAAACACAAAAATGTCACGATATACTATGATAAACGAGTGGCATTTGTAATTATTTATAACAACAACAATAGGGATTACGACGGCCATCCCTTAAACTTAGACTATCAACCCACAATCTACCTCAAAAGGTAAATCCGTCTTATCGAAACCATTACCGTATTTGATTAAATCACCAAAGTATACCTCACACCATACTATCGAGTCATTATTAATTAAAATCCACAAGGAAGCCCACACCTGTCCCAAGGCGGGCGATCCCGTTGTACAAAGCGAGGACCAATTCGCTCCGGGCTAACAAATCCTTGGAGGGTAGTTTCTAATCCGTCCAAGGAACTATCGATACGAGACCGTTATTCAATATTATATAGAAACTTTGTATATAATTTTTAAAACTAATTAACAAAATTAAATTAACGTTTCACCAAAATTACAATAAACTTTCGGACCAACCAATAAGTAAATATTTTTTTTAACTTCAAACTTACATTAATCATAAAGTTAATTTACCTACATAAAAAAAATATACAGTGACAAATGAACTTCCGATCATACAAGTAATGTTTAGATACAGCCATCCATCTGGTCTCCCCAAAGGCAAACTAAACTAAAGTAGCTCACTCCTACCGAATTCACCAATTCGCAACGCCACAATAAATATACCAAGCAATCGGAACAAATGGACAACCTCCAAATTAAACCCAGAAGCGGTGGGTTTCGATTCCCATACATTAGGTACATTGATCTAACACGTCTAAACAAAGGCCTTAGCGAAATGTTCGCAAACACGCGATCGTCTTAACTCTCTCTTAAATATATTTATACGAAATTCGACTTAATTTATAATAAAACAAAGTATAAAATAGCTTGCCGGTTTTGTAAGCTATAAAATAAACTGACATTTACACCGTACGAGCGCTAATAATTATTAACAATCATTACTATAATATTAATAAAAATTTTTATAGACGATAAATTCTCGAAACTAACAGATAAAAATAAAGAAAATATATATTTAATGTGTCCTTTATATATGTATAGTACAGGAGAAAATGATTACAATGTATCAAAAACATATATATATATATATACACATATATATGTATAATTAAGATATTGTAAGAGTAATCAGTGTAGTCGGTGTAATGGTCCTTAATGCGGGCCGACCGAATGCTCACCTCCTTACGTCCGGTTCCTTACAGTAAATTTACATTCCCCACCATCTATCCCGAAGTCCATCCGGGATAGCAATAAAACGATCTCAAGAAACGGAGGAAAACGTCTTATACAGCTCTCTGTTAAGGGAGGGCGATCACTCCTTTCTCTTAATGACGTTAAGTTTAAACTTTGCTATTATTTTGAGAATTATTCGGGACTGGTAAAGGAATAACATAACTGTAGATATATTAAAATTGCGATCTTGTCTGAATAAAATCAAACAATATATTTATATTGTTTCGTCCTTAACTTAGCTCTCAAGCTACATAAGAATATTATGAAAATGAAATTTGAAAAAAAATATTTCAAAGATAAAATATATTTGTGTAATCGTCGTTTAAATCAAAATTAACAAATTTGGAGCGGGTCTAAAGACGCCGTAAGGAACTCTTGGTCCGCATGTTTATAGGCAGATGGTATCTCGTAATTATGACAATATTTGGTTTAGGCTTTTAAGGAGGCAAGGTAAATTGTGGAACCATGACAGGAGCCCGATTATCTGATGGAGCAGACGACGCGATGTTACATGATTACGTGGAACGAGATTTGTTCGTTGGGAACTAATTTGATATGAAAATACTGAGATAGGATTTATTGTGATGAAAAATTATGTTATTTTAAATGGTGTTTAGAAAATAGGTTAACTGGGATTCGACGCCGTGCGCTGCGGGAGTTGAGCGGAACCTTCCAGTTTTTTGACCATCATTTCTGAACGGAATGAGATATTTTAAAACAGTTTTTTTTTTGAATGCCCATTCACACGCTCTACAGCTCTGCCAATTTTCATTCAAATCGGTTCAGTAATTTTTATGTGATATTGCTTCAAAAAGAAATGTCCCAAACGGTTAAGAGCTTGAATTATTCGCTCATTAATAAACCTGTACAAGTTAAAGATATCACTTCAAAATTGGCGTTGTAAGAAACGTGTTATATAAAAGTGGGTACTTGATAAACTACACAAGTTTCTGTATTAAAGGAAACTCACGATCATCTCAATAGAGGTATAATGTACAAGTGAATTGGGAGTAACAATTGGGCAAGAGGTTATACCGACAAAGGGCACCATGGCGATACATTTGACTGGAAGCGTTTATAATTTGTTTTAAAGATAAAAGTCAGAGAATCTAAAAATCAGAGAAATAGTGTTTGCATAGTGCGGTGTGCTGGCTACTAATTCCGTTAAGTTTTTGTTTATTTTTTTATCTATATATGTATAAATTAATCATTGTACCATCAATTTTTTCAAAAATATTGACCTTCTTATAAACGGAGTCTGTAGTTGTGACCAAATTGATTTAGACTTTTATTTTTTTTATATTAGAAAGATAAGTTTAAAAAGACGAATAATAAACATAAATGTATTTTTTTTATTATGACCTTTTCTTGACCCGTTCTCTTCCAGCCGTCCACATCCTTGGTAAGTACTGGTCACTATAAATCGCCCTATGAGAAGTAGTGATTTAATCGGAAACCTCAGGGTCCCTCAGGAAACCTATTAAATCGTATGGTCAGAGGGTAATTAATTCGGCGGTAACGTTCCAAGTGAGATTAATGTGCGGGCTCAAGAATTGACCTCTTTCGAACTTCATTATATGATCATTGTTGCTTTGCTGTTGGGCCATTAAGATAATATATTGTTATCAAATTGATTACATCAAAATTAATCCCTTGAAGTAAGTTTTTTCATATATCTTAAGAGAACATCATATTTATGTATACTAGTTCTTTCCAGTGACTCCACGTGGATTACAGGAGGACGTACCGATACGAACCCAGGACTTTATTAAATATCTGTTAATAGTTATTGGTCGGTCAATTCTATTTAATAACTTAACTGTATTGGTATATTACCTAAAATATAAGTGGCCTACTAAATATAAAAAAAGGTAGTTCCAGAGATTAATGTTTTAAAATAAACTTACAGTTAGGTACAAGTTAGACATCTATAATCAATATTATTATTTACAGATATATATAAAAAAACTCCTTACAAGTGCTGTCTATGGATAATACAAGACTACTCAGTTAACAAATTATAAAATCAATTCGTAATGTTTTTCCTTCATTCTTTTGAAGGGAATAAAATATCAAATACTAAAGTTACGAGATATATATAGCCCAGCTTTAATATATATAAGTAAAATTGAAGTGTCTGTTTGTATTTCTAAATTAACAGCTTTTCATTAAATGCATATGACAATATATACGGGAGGTACATAAAGTAATAATTTTTTTTTGTGTTGGTCCCGATTTATCTCTTATGTTATAAGGAGTAACTTAGGCTACGTTTATTAAAAAAAAACATTTAGCGCAAGCGAAGAAGTGGGCACAGCTAGTCTTTTATATATATATTTATATAATCTTTATATATAGGTGCTCTATAAGAGTATAGTGTCTTAAAAGTCCCATAATAAGTAATAATTGTATATATATATATACATATATAATGTATATATATATATATATATAAGCATGTATATATATATATATATATAAGCGATTTACCACTCACTGATGATGTGATGACTCATCACGAAATCTCCGAAACTATCTGTCCGATTAACTTAAAATTTTACATAGTTATTTCTTTTGTGACGCAGACGTCCACTAAGAACGGATTTTACGGAATTTTCTATCCCAACGGATTTCAACTATTGCATTTCGCCAAGTTTTAAACCTGTAGGTGTTATACACGTAACGCTACTAGTTACTATAGTAACGGTTACGATAACAACGGATAATATGACAAAGGTTACCATAGCAACCTAAGTTCACATTCAAATTAATAGTGTACCCAGTGAAGCAGGGTAAAGCAGGTACGCTAGTATATATCTATGCTCTTTTGACAGAACTCTTTACTTGATCTAATTCAATCATGTTCTCAAATATCAATTTTGATTGTGACCTACAATTACAATATTTGATAAAACTTTGATATTGTCTTTATTTTCGCATTGAGGAATCGCAAAAGGATTGCCGGCCTTGGAGATGGGAGTATACACCTTTTTTTCAGTTACATCAATCCCGAAACGCAGCTACAGTGAGTTCAAAGTGTCTGGACATGGATTTTGATACAGTAGGATTCATTGCCCTTAACAATTTAATATTTATACCCAAAATAACTTAAACAACATAAAAATATAGCTAAAGATTATCAAGTTGTTTGATAACGATACGAGTATCAAATGAATAGTTGAATTAAAACTATTTCACAGAATTCACTCATACATATTGGTTACACTTCTGACAAACACAAGTGATTATATTGATTCAATGTGGAAAAGATATAAGTAAATACATTTTGATTTTACCCAACATTAAAAATGTTTTAAAGCAATCATTATAAAATCTTAATCCATGAAATTGTTTTTTTTTGAATATAGTGAAAATTCCATAAAACATTATGAATTGTAATGTATATTTATAACCCGGAAGCAAGCAACAAGTTATATGTATATAGCTATCTAGAATGGAGTGAAATATTTGCTGTCTCAATTTATACTTTGTCACTTCATTTAAAGAGTAATATTATTTATTATAATCAGATTTTAATTATGATTATTTTATTATCATTTTAAAATTATATTTTAAATAATATATTAACAGAAATAATATTTTATTAAATATAATTACAAGATACTTGACACACTCACATGGCGGCAAGTCATTGCGAGTTTTAATTATTTATTAAATATAAATATAGCTACATTCAACCACATTAGCTAGTTATCAGTGAGAAAAATTTAATAAATTTCAATATAGATGATCTGCAAGGATAAAGCTTTTCTAATCACGGTTATTTTCGCTTGCATCTTGTTATTGCCTCCATATTTACATTACTTTTAAAGTTTTAAACAAAATAAACCATGTGGTAGCATAATATACAATATATAAATATATATTTTGTGCTATGGTGAATAAGTGTGACTGATAAAAATTATAATATTAAAATAAAGTTTTTAAATCTTGTATTTGCTCTTAATATAACTGCATGTCATATATCATAAAATAAAAATTGCAATATTAACTTCTATTATTATTTATGTGCTAAAATTTTAAAGAGATATACTGGTAGTAAAATATTTTTGTTGCATGACAACATAACCTCAAACAACTTTTGATGCCGGAAAATAAAACTGTCATAAAATAATGAATTTTATTACCTGATATGGTGTCTCCTCTGCATCTTCTTCAAGTCGTTTTAAATTTACACTATATAAACAGTTTTCAATCGAGTTCCAAACGTAAAGTACCTCATCTTTAAGTTCTAACAAATTACGCAATTTTCCATGACAATTGTCTTTTAAACTCTCTTTGATGTCTTTAAATATTTTGTGATTTGCCAATTTAGTTTCAAATAATTGAAAATCCATCGCGAAATAGAAATAAACAACAAATTTCTAACTTGTTTTGGTAACGGTCACTTTGACATTCACAGATATTTGACGTTTTGCCCTTTGATAGAATCCCGCTTATTTACGTTCCATTTTAAGAAATATTTTAACAGTTAAGTCATAACTCATATTACTAGCTTTTAAAATAAGAATACATAAAATAATAACAGTACCAATAAAAAACGTGTTTTTGATTAAAATACTTCAGACTGGAAATATTTAAGCTCACAATTTTGATACAAATAATTTCGAAAATAAAATATACTAATCAGAAAAATTATTTTGTATAGGCTGAGGAGCGGTAGACGACTATCAATTTATAAAATTTTTTATTGCTTATTTTTAAATATATTTGCTTGTTTTTAATAATAAGACCGATTTATCTTAATATATAAAGCACAAAGACACTCACTCACTGACTCATTCATCGCTCTACAGCCCAAACTGTAATACCTAGAAAGCTGAAATTTGGACACAAGACTCCTGACATATTGAATAGGTGCAATAAGAAAGGATTTTGCAAAGGTCCAAACCATTCCAAAGTTACAGCTAAAAAACTGCAAAGTTTACCCCCCGCTCCCTCCCTTCTCCCATTCCATTGCAGTAGAAATTAAAATTATTTGGCCTCTCACTATGTTTATTCGTAGGATTAGGGTTCCGTAACTCACATACAGTTTGTGATTATTTTCTATTTACCTACATACAGTATGTGATTATTTGTAATTATTTTCAACTTACCCACATACAATTTGTGATTATTTTCAATTAACCCACATATAGTTTGCGATTCTTTGTTAATATTAGCCCAGTAAAGCGGGCGGGAATCAGCTAGTTATTTAATAAATCTGATATAGTTTTGTTAAAATACTTCAGAAAGTGCATTGACGGAGGTAAGTAATCAAAATTGATTATTTATCATTATTATGTTTGTTTTCCTCAGGACTTATCTAATTACCTAACAAGGTTCACTCTGTCTCCAAATAAGTTTCGAACCTTGTTAGGGATACTAAGTTTTAAAACTACTTTCGTAAAAAATGTACCCATTCGGTTTAGGTGGCCAAACAGAATAATATATATAGATAATAGAATATATATATAGATAATAGAAAAAAAAAATACATTGTAAATATCCATTTATACTAATTTATCTTTTAATTTTAATTTGCAATGGTTGTCAAGATTGTTATTTTTAAACATTAGTAACATTAATATTTTACATATACAGAAAAGTAATACCTTATAAGGTCCAATGATTAAGACTAAAAAAAAAAATATATATTGGTAACATTTTGTGATTTTCTTTACAAAAGGTAATAAAAATTAGCACACAACGAATTTGTTTTATTTTCTGAGACTATAAGGGCTACGACATGGGCTATCTATGAATTTTTGTTTTATTCGAAAGCTGCAAACTGAATAGTAATTTAAAGTTTTGCTTTTTTGGATAAGATTTTTGATATGAGTCTGAAATATTGCAGATCAATTATGGACCCTATTAAGAACCCTAGTGTCCAATAAGGACCAGAGATGTACTTTTAAGAAACTCCTTTTTGTAAGTAACTGGCCATTAAAGCCTTATTTTTACAGTATTTTCTTTTTTAAATATAAATAGTTTATCTGATAATTGTCAATAAATTATTTATAAGGATTTCTTACCTTGCCCTTATTAGACACCTAATAATCATTTACTGATTCAGAAGAACTAAAACTAAAAATACGTTACGTTTAAATCTAAATCTTATACCTATATTACTGTTTATATGTATTAGAAGTGGTATTTTAAAATGACAGTCAGACAGTTATAACATTAAAGACAGAAAGACAGTGGAGGTACGTTTATAGCCACGCGCCCAAACCTTAAAACAAGGAATTTAAATTATACAAGCAGGCGTTCTCACAAATCTCTGAAAACGAAATTTATCGCTGCCTATATTTTGGTTTATTTATAAGAAAGCAAGCTCCTGAGATGAAATTACGTGATGCCATTTGGAATCCGAGTGAATTATAACGCGTTTCCACCTATGCCGCTATAATATTTTCATTCGAGCCTACTTAGCCGATTGCTTGAATTTTTTTTATTGTTTCTTTGTTTTGTTTTTCGATTTATTACCCAACTGATGAGATAATATATTCTATAATTATTGATTAACAAAAAGATCGTACTAGATCAAAATCGTTTCTGATATTTGTTAAATATATAATATAGATTAAATTGTTATTAATTTATGTATTGCATTTATTTATTGTACTTGCGATTTGTTTATTTTATAGCTAAAAGAAATTTCTTTTCTTTTAGATCGATGTCAAAACATCGTACCCTGAATAAAATATAAGGCGAGGCGAGTGCTCAGTTTTCGCGATATAATGCTATTGATAAATTTACCAGCGTCTCTCACATGATATTACTGAGACACCCCCCCCTCCCCCGATCTATTATTATGCTGTGCAGGTCTCCAAACCAGGGTTGTCACTTTCAAGTATTTGATACTCAAATTGTTATACAATATAAAATATATATTAACACCTTTAAATATATAAATGATAAACAATATATTTTTTGATTGAATAATAAATTAAATAATACAAAAATATATTTTTTTATTATTTTTGTGTGGCAGCCCTGGCCGCAGCCCGTTGGGACGGCACCGATGACTTGTCATTAATAACGACAGTGGAAATGTATCAAAAGGTGACGTGTGTCCCTCTGTCTCCAGCCTTATTTATGATGGTAAGAATAATATTTATTTCCCTTATACAATATACATATCAAAATTATATTGAAGTGTAAGAGAATGTTTATTGTAGATTTTTTAACTTAAAATTAATTAACACAATTTAATAACTTATCCCATATCATAATTAATAACATTAATTAATGGAAGTATAATTAAATATTACAAAACAATTTTTCGAATCATAGGATAGGAATTGTTCGTCAAAATTAGGGTACAATCGCCTATATTCGTCCATGAGATATAAGTATACAATTTCCACAATATCGTCATACGTCAACATGTCAGAGGTTCTCTGGAGGCGGCTACCCCAATTACCGTTGGAATTGTTTCAGTGTATCCTATCTATTACTTTTCTGCTCTGACTTGGGAATTTGGGATGGGACGGTAAAAAATAGTTCGTTCTTGTCCCTTTTAGAGACATGATTAAGATGATTGATTCAACAGACGCGATACTTATTAAGGGAATGTTATTTTTTCTATTTGACTATCATTTTAATAAAATTTTAATTTATTAATTTCATTCAAAATATATTTGAGGATGCAATTATATTAAAAAGGATATCGAGAATTAAATTAACAATAGTCATTTCATTACAAAACAAAACCAATATATCTGAGCTATAAATTTCCAAGTCCGTCCGAAACACTTGAAGTGTGTCTTAACCGCACGCCGTACGTACATATGTTAGCCAAGAAAGGGTTAAGCAAGCTACCTGGGGGGTGGATTTACACCCCTCATTTGTTTGTGATGACCTCTAAGCAGTATCTCCTGAGCGTATGTATCACCTCCCATTTAACGCTGCTTCACATTGCTCTTGTTATTTATTAATTTTCGTTATCTCTCTACATTGTTGAGATTTAAGATCATATTTATATTTAGGTAAGACTATACATAATATGTAAGCTTAGAACGTTAACACAGACGTCGTTCTAATATCTTTAAATTCTCTCTGATATCTGAGCGTTGGTGTTCCATTACTGGTGCACTTACCTCATCCAAGATTGCGATACTAGTTTTGCATAATAGGATTCGGTACAGATTTTCTTATAAATCTCTTCTTTAAAATAAAGCAATACCATATATATATTATAATGCTTGTGATTTCGCTTATATATTTGATATACATTAATAAATTTAAATTCTTATTTTAAATTTATTGTTACAAATATTTTTCTATTTATTACTACTATATTTTAAAGCAAGTATAATAGTAAATAAGTTTGTAATTAAAAACTATGTTACACTAGGTGTTATTTAGTAATATTTATCAATTTGATAACAGTCGGGCGAGCTTCCAAAGGTTCTATAAACAAGCGGTATCTACCCGAGCCGGCGCCCGTAAATACGGCTCGAAAAACTTTACAACATTGAACTTTGAGAATATTACTTACTATATTAAAAATATATTTTATATTTTAATTACGTGTTATATATAAAATATTATGTGCTATATATTATATGATATTCTAATTATGAAAAAGATCAAGATTACAGTCTTAAATAGATAAAATAATAAAAAAAACAGAATTAGAAGATTCAACAGGAAGGAATACGTGTATCAAGGAATACAGAGTATAAAATATAAAAAAAACCTCATATCTATTGTATGTTAAATGTACCTTTGTGACAAAGAACTAAACATTCATTAGTGTAGGTGGATAGTGAATGCGTTTCTTTAGTGTCGAGATAACTAGTCTTTCTTTTACTACACAAAGGTATCTTCATATTTTGACGTCATTATTTTTGTGTACTCGTCGGACAAGGAGCAAGGAACGTGTAATCAGAAGTGGAGATTTCGTAACTGGGTGAAACACTTACTAGTGTTTTTACTCAAGTTTCAAAACCGTTACGAAAATAATCTGAATCTGTTTTAAATTTCTTGTTAACAATATCTTTACAGATGCACATTTCTTACAACTACTAGATGCTTTAAAACTATAGCATATGTAAATATCCTGTTTCTTTTTAGTCAGTCAGTCTTTTAATTAATCGGACGAAGTCACTGGCAGCAGCTAGTCATACTTAGCGTAAAATTATTCTAAACCTTTATATATCACTGTAATAAAATTATTAGAATACTTTATATTTTTATTATCATAAAAAATGTATAAGTAATTTAAGAAAGAAATGATATTTATTTTGTACTTTAGCGTATTAAAATCTTCGTAAAGTGTTTGATATAATTCAGTGATTATTCTCTTATCAGTCATACAGCCTGGTCGAGACTTGAGTCAACAGTAATTGTGGTGTGTATGAAACTAAGTAATAAGTAAACAATATAAAAATATGAACGGTAATGACGATGAAAAATAGACAGACACGGGGAATTCAAATTATTATTTGCAGATAAAAAAAATGCGATTAATTTAATATAATTTTTTTAAACGTGTTTTTAATTTAAAATGCAAGACAGATTAACATATCTGGTTTACCGTAACAAAATTTCCACATCTGTTTTAAGAAATTACCTATATACAATTTTCTTTTACCCAAAATTTAAATTAACACAGTTTAGTGTGTCGATAAAAGTATTCTTAAATTTTATTACAAATAAAAGTATTCTAATCTCATACAGATAAAGTAATTACGAACGAATGCATTGATGACTTTGTGTATTTAGCGACTCATTATATAATTAATGTACAAATAACAGCTCATAGAGATGTACTCTCTTATTCCTTTTCGCTTCCCTGGGTACACTATTAATTTCTATGTGAACTTCGGTTGCTATGGTAACCTTCGTCATATTATACGTTGTCATCGTAACCGTTGCTATAGTAACTCTCGCTCCCGCGTTAGGTGTATACAGCTCCTACAGGTTTAAAAGTTGGTGAAATGCAAAAAGTGGAAATCCGTTGGGGTAGGAATTCCGTAAAATCTGTTCTTAGTGGACGTCTACGTCACAAAAGAGGTAACTATGTAGTGACAGTTTCGGAGATTTCGTGATGAGTCAGTGAGTGGTAAATAGCTTATATATATATAATATAGATATTATACTTCATTCAGATTATATAATAATAGGCGATAAAATTCATACTATTGGTTAAACTTAGCGTTAATTTTTTTTATTACTACAAAAAATGGGTACCTATAACGCATTTTTGAGAATAGGAGCCTTCAAATTCTCTTCACGTATGTTAACGTTAAATATTATTTGATTTAAAGATTTATAATAATGAAAAATAATTACGTATTTCTCATATGCAATTGTTATAAGTACGGTTCCTAAAAATATATTTTATTATAAATATATTTTACTTAAATAGATATTTGCAAGACAACACTATCTCTGTATTATGACTGCATCATTATCTATGTGTGATCGTTTAATAGATAATTTATAATATTATCTGTCTATATATAATTCAATAAACATTTATTTGTTTCAGTACTTACAAACTCTGATTGTGTAGAATGAGTTTCACCGACAAAGTAGTTATTGTAACTGGAGCCAGCTCCGGTATTGGAGCAGCAACAGCGTTGTTGTTCAGCAAAGAAAAGGCTAATGTGGTGATAGTTGGAAGAAACGAAGAAAAACTTAAAAAAGTTACAGCACAATGTGAAGAGGTTGGCCAGAAACCACTTGTCATCAAAGCAGATGTTTCCAATGATGATGAAGCAGCATCCATAATAAAACAAACCATTGATAAATTTGGAAAACTTGATATACTAGTCAATAATGCTGGTATTGTACGTTCTGGAAATATAATGAATGGCAAACTTCTAGAATCATATGACGAAGTAATTAAAACAAATTTACGAGCCGTTATTAATGTTACACAACTGGCCACACCACATTTAATTAAAACAAAGGGTAATATCATCAACATATCAAGTGTAGGTGGAATGGCAACCTTTAAAGGGAATTTATTTTTGGGATACGGGATGTCTAAAGCCGCTTTGAATTACTTCACCCAAGGAGCCGCTCTGGAGCTCGCCGACCATGGCGTCAGAGTGAATGTCATCAGCCCAGGACCAGTTATTACTGATATTTTTGCAAATTCTAAAATGAATATGGCTGAGTTTAAGGACGCTAAATATAAAACTATGGATGACAGAGTATCTACTTCAGAAGAAGTCGGGAACATGATATTGTATTTGGCGAGTGATAAGGCGGTTGGTGTCACTGGGTCTAATTTTGTAATAGATAATGGATTACTTCTATTCCATTGATAGTATATTTTTTTCATATTGCCTGTCTAGTTCTATATCTATATAATAAAAGAGTGTTTATTTTTTTTATTAACTGTCTGTCTCTCTTTGTGTTCTTCAATTCATGACTTCAACTTAACTTAATTTTAAGATAAATATATTGTGAAATTCTTAAACCACCTTCCTATATCAATATACCCCGTTGCAAATAATGGTTGCAATTTTTTAAAGTGTGAAGACGAATGTGAAAAAAATGTCTGGTGTACACAATACGACATTATAATTGAAATGTATATATTTTTGAAATCGATTTCTGAATTGAACACAAAAACACAATAACAAGACTGTATGGTATGTCAAATTCATGTTAAAAGTAAAAATCAAATTAAAAAGTCAACAATACTATCTGATACAAAAACAGTAATACTTATTATATTGGTATATTTAAATATTTAAATAAAATTTTAAAATGTAATCAAATAGTTTATAGTAAGAAAAATAAATATTCTGCAGGAAGATTGTACTTACGATAATGATAGATAATGTTTTAGTGTCAATTGTCTGTACAATGCAAAACACAACTGATTACAAATGACTTTAAATTCTATGAATTATGCGTTGTTTACAAAAACAGCAAAATATTAAGTAAAATAAAAACACAGTATTCATGATTTGATTGTAAGACAGACAGACAGATTTGATTGTAAATGTCTAAAAAAAATTTATGGAGTCTATAATAGTTAGAATAATGTATTTTTAATTTTTAAAATATGTGTCTCTTTATATTTTGGATGGATGGATGGATGGAGATTATGGTGAAGTTGGCGAGGTGTTAACTCATTTTGCGTCCACGTATAAAAAAAGGTTGTGGCTACAATTATGATACAATGAAAAATATTTTGTTTTGTAAATGTTAAGTAGAAAGAAAAAAGAGACAAAGTCGTTGGCAATAGTCGTGCAAGCAATGTACGGGGATATACATAAATTATTGATTACAATAAATTATAGAATGATTTGAACACTCAATCATGTGATGACACTTTAGATAACACTATCAGTTATTATTGAGTGTGCCATCGATACGTATATAAATAAAACAGTGACTGTCATGTCATTTGTTATATATGTGACGCAAATAAGATAACATATTGATGTAATAAGTATGTTATGTTCATATTAGCATGTGTGTTTATGTTATTTGCACTACTCTGCTATATTTGAGACACGAAGTCTCCCCTCTCAAAGATTGTCAAGAATATTTTTAGCGATAAGATCGCCTGTATCTTATCTCCGGTATAATCTGTACTTTTCTTTTCATTATTTGTTTTGTCCTCCGTGTGGTGTACAATAGGACATTCTGTCTAATAATCTATAAATCTTTGTTACTGTAAATAAATATAATAAAAATAATGGTTTTAGCTAAAATTAAGTCTAAAGTCCAACTATTTCAATAACTAATGCAAGTTTTGGACTCGTATGAATAAAAAAAGAATAGATTTGAAGAAATTTCTTAATCAAAGCAGAAGTAATAATATGTATTAAATTTGTCATTATATTCTTGTTTAATACAATGAGATTTTTAGGTATACATTTTATTTAAACATTTTTATTCCCAATATCTTTAAAACTATTTATTTTATCAACTGTTGCTCATTTTAAAAGAGATGTTATTGTTAACAGTTCTATTTTGGTTTTATCTTATAATATTACTTATCGTTATTACTTTTTGTGGAATATTTATATTTGTTACTTCTGATTTAACCTTGTAATTATAACATTCTTACATTATTTTTTCTTATGTGCAATGGTAAAGAAAGATACAGAAAGGTACTTTAAAAACAGAAACACAAAGAGAGACAGACAGTTATTCGAAAAAAATATATATATAGCACAGCTTATTAACAGCTTTATTAATAAATATAGAATAACATAAAGAATATAAATTGTGATATCATTGGAATAGAAGTAATCCATTATCTATTACAAAATTGGATCCAGTCACCCCAACCGCCTTATCACTCGCCAAATACAATATCATGTTCCCGACTTCGTCTGAAGTAGATATTCTATCACCCATAGTTTTATATTGAAGATCTTCAACTTTATCCATTTTCATTGTGGAATTTGCAAAAATATCAGTAATAACTGGTCCTGGGCTGATGACATTCACTCTGACGCCATGATCGGCGAGCTCGAGAGCGGCTCCTTGGGTGAAGTAATTCAAAGCGGCTTTGGACATACCATATCCCAAAAATAAATTCCCTTTTAAATTCCTCATACCAACTACACTTGATATATTTATGATATTACCCTTTGTTTTAATTAAATAAGGTGTGGCCAGTTGTGTCAGATTAATAACAGCTCGTAAGTTGATTTTAATAACTTCGTCGTATGATTCTAGAAGTTTGCCATCCAACAAATTTCCAGAAAGTACAATACCAGCGTTATTGACTAGTATATCAAGTTTTCCAAATTTATCAATTGTTTGTTTTATTATTGATGCCGCTTCATCATCATTGGAAACATCTGCTTTGATGACAAGTGGTTTCTGGCCAGCCTCTTCACATTGTGCTGTAACTTTTTTAAGTTTTTCTTCATTTCTTCCAACTATCACCACATTAGCCTTTTCTTTAGTAAACAACAACGCTGTTGCTGCTCCAATACCGGAGCTGGACCCAGTTACAATAACTACTTTATTTGAGAAACTCATTTTCACAATCAGCCGCTATAATCGTTTGCGCAAACAGATGGGTACTGAATCTTTTGCAGAGAAATATCACTATAAATTATCTTCGATACGCCTTCATGCTTCGTTAATAAGCAGTCACACACAATAACATACACACGTATATGTTATATTATGACTGTTATCTTGGAAATAACAAGTTATCTTTGTTATATGTCAATTAATATTCCATAGAAAATAATTAATTTAATTATTTGTGTTAGGGTTAGCAGTCTTGTAAATCTTTAAGGGCATGGTTAAAATACAAAAAAAATGATTTCACACCAACTTAAATAAAAGTATGAAACACTGGTTTAAACATCTCGAAAATAAGCCAGGTTGGTATTGAAAAGTTTCTCTTGTTTGGAGTTCAAATCATTTGGTTACAGCTAAGTTTGTCCAACCTGTATTGGGCTATAATAATAGTAACATTCTTTATTGCACATTTTCAGAAAATAAATATATATAATAATTGTAAAAATAAATGTACAAAAGACAACCTTATCGCTAATAAGCGATCTCTTCCGTATCACTCCATTGTCATAGGAACAGATAAAGGCAGAAGAGGTGTACGACTGATATAAAAGATATGAATACATATACCACACAACATATATGATATATATACAATATATAAAGTAATAATAATAATAAACCTTTTTAATTTCTATAAACTTTAAAGTAAGTAGTTACAATCAATATTTATTTATTTTATTTTATTAATTTATAACACTTTATTGCACACAATATACTCGTACATATAAAAGATGAACAGTAAATTTACAATGCTACAAAATTGGTACAAAGGCGGCCTTATCACTTCGAGTGATCTCTTACAGGCAACCTACAACTATAAAGACATTTATTTAAAATTAAAATAACAGTAGTTGGTTAAATATTTCTTTAACTCTATATATATATTTTTTATAGTGTCTAGGTTAGTGCTTAACTACATTCAACCTGATGGAAAGTGGAAATTTAGTCATAGGTGGTAAGACGCATTAACCTAGCAACCTATTCACTCTTCTCTTGAAGACACCCACATTGTATGTGGACGGAAATACCGACGCAGGCAAGCTTTTCCATTCCTTCGCTGTACGCATTAAAAAAGACGAAGCAAAGCGCTTCGTTCGGACAGGAGGAATGTCCACAACGTAAGGATGGATATCCGCTGTGCGTCGGAACATCCTGTGATGGAAGGGGGACGGAGGAATTAAATCGTGTAATTCCTGCGCACACTCACCATAATGTATCCTATAGAATACTGAGAGGCTAGCAATTTTACGGCTGTGTTCAAGGCTGTGGAGGTTGGTTTCTACCAATTCAGGGTCAACTATAAGCCTCTTTGCTCGCCTCTCAATTGAGCCTCTCGATTGACCGCAAGATGAGACTTTGAGGAACCAGCGAATATATGCCCACAGTACTGCACACACGACCGGATCTGTGTTTTGTATAATACAAGAAGCTATCCCGGTGTAAAGTACTGACGGAATTTCACAAGAATGTTGTCGGTGAAGAATTTTGGCGGTGAACAGACACGTCTGCGTTTTGGTGGCGTTGAATTTGACAAGATTGGCATTGCCCCATTCGGAGACTGCCTAAAGTTTGTCATTCAAACGTTGCACCATGGCTTCTTTTTCAGACTGTACTTGATCTCTACTAGCTCGACTACTCGGCAGGTATCTTTCTACAACTGTGCTATCGTCTGCATACCCATAGATACCGGGCTTCAGCAGATCGTTAGTGTGCAGCAGAAAGAACGGACCCCTGAGGCACTCCGGCATTTATTGTCAAGAGTTCCGAGGAGCACCCGTCGACAACTACTCGGAGAGATCTTTGGTTCAGAAAGTCCGTTATCCAGCCGATCAGACCAGGAGATGTGCCGTATGCTGAAAGCTTGCTTATAAGGCTCGCATGCCAGACCCTGTCAAATGCCTTCGAGACGTCAAGAGAGACGGCGACCGCTTCTCCGTTCTTCTCGAAGGCCTCGCCTAAAATGTGCGTAGCGTATACTAGAAGGTCCCCAGTGGGCCTATTTCGGCGAAACCCGTACTGTCGGTCATTGAGGAGATCGTTACCTTCAAGGTACGCTAAAAGGCGCGAGTGCAATACACGCTCCATAATCTTGCAAAGTATGGAGGTTATTGAAATCAGGCTTATTGAAATAGGCTAGTCAGGAGACTGCGGGGACGCCCGAACCACCACCACCCAGGCATCGCCATCGGGCCTCCTCGTCTGGTCGCCAACCAGGACGATGGAGCGACCCTGGGATTCTACGCAACTGGCAGGGCAGCCTTTCGTAGGTGGCTGACCCACTAATTGGGTTCTTAACTATCTGCGGGTGGCCAGCGGAAAGCCGCTGCTTCGGATCCCGCTACCCTCCTGGACTAGGCACCCGACACAATAAGCACCAACTCAACGCCAGACCGGTTCGCCAACGCAACGCAATTGTTCAGACCCATTCCCATATATACGGCTTCATTGAAAAACGTGCCGGAACACGACTAGGTTGCTTTGCGGCATGACTTGGTTCGATGGGTGGTAACCTTGCCGGCGTCCCGATGTTATGGTCTACCACGGAGAGATATATGAGTGACTCAAAGTGACATTAGTTTTTTATTTTTTTTTATGTCATAGGAACCCTTTAGTAGGGTCTATACCTTTTCGTAAGGTCTCTGCCTCCTCCAAATTCTTCTATTTTTCTCTGTCCTGTGCTATGTCTATCTAATTCTTCTCCACTGTCGATATTATGTCGTCCGTCCATAGTTTTGTGGTCTGCCTACTTTTCTTTTTCCTCGTAGGCCAGTTCATTTCGTACTTTTCAGAGTCCATCGCTGGTCTGTACATCTCGCAACATAGTTTTAGTGCTTTGTGTAATGCATCTGTCAGTTTTGTATTTTATTTTATACCTTGACTTCTTGTTCTTAGATTTTTTTAGGTGTAGCATGCTTCTTTCCATTGCTTGCTACTGACTTGTTAAGATTTTTTTTTATTTTAAGTCCATGTTGGGAGCCATAGGCAGGGCAGACTACAAGTATCCATACATACATAATCTTTTACATATTTATACATATTTATATATGTACGTGACTCTTCTCTTGATCTCGTACTCGGCATTAATTTTATTTAAAATTTACTAGGAAATTAACTCATCTGTGGTAATTTGAAACAAATGTGTGTTTTCAAAAGCAATCACGGTAGGGAATACTAGATGTGAAAATCGGACTTGTATGTTTAATTATAAATGAACTAATAACATATAACAACATTATACATAATCCTATTAACATTATACATAAATATACGTATATTAAAAATAAAAAATATATTTTCTTAAAAAAAAAACAGTGTCCGCAGGGGGACACGCGTGGGTAGACCTCGTGTGTAACTCGTTTAAAATATAACTCACTACCTAAGAATAACCATGATGCCGTTGTTTACATCAAAAATTTTCAAGCAAAAAGCGGTTTTTATTTTTTTTCTCGATAAAGGTATCTTATTTGGAAATACTTTTGGTACTTAAATTAAGAGTAAAAAATAACTTTTCTATTAAAAATATTTGCGAGGAGGGAATGTTTACCAGAAAAAAGTTGCCGTAGTTTTACCTACCTTAAATGTTCAAGCGAAAAGCGGTTTTTATTTTTTTTTCTCGGGAACGGTACCTTTTACGGAAAAACTTTTGGTACTTAAATTTAGAGTAAAAAATAACCTTTCTATTAAAAATACTTTTGATGTAAGAATGTTTACCAGAAAAATGTTATGAATTTTTTTCCAAAAATTTACAGTTTGTTTACCGTTTGTTTGTTTTTATTTAGGGGTGGGCCTAAGTTATTGAAGTTAGGTTTTCGGTTTATGTACATTAGTTATAGGTATTCATCAAAGACATCATATGATATAAACGCGATTGATCTTTTTTGTATAGGGAAAAAGTTATGGTCGAAAAACTGAAATCAGAAAAAGTGAGGCCCTAGCGCCCCCCGTGGCCGGATTTCTCTGGTTAACGAACTTGACCTTAATTTTTGCATGGTTGATTTTTGAACAAATTTTGAAAGCGATCCTGCGATTGAACGAAACTGCGGCTGAATCTGGACGCACGTACGCATATATATATATAAACTTTTTGACCAATGGTCATTTCGGACTCAGGGAGTCAGTCAGTCAATTTTTATAAACGTCTGTTATGTCTAAATGTTATGTTATAAATGAAATCCCAAAGTCCCTGACAAATTCCGTTTAGTGACACAAATATATAAAAATTAAACTTGTATCATAAGTATTTCTCGACAAAAAAAGATAAATACTTCAAAATATAATACCATATGTATTTAGACAACTGTGAAGTCGAACAAAAGCAGACTGCTTTATTGCCGCATATATTTTTAAACACACAAACGATTTCTTATAGACCCTATACTGACTAAATAATTTTTGCGTCGTAAAATTCCAGAGTTGCCTGGCACCGCAGTCAAATTCGACAGCGTAAAGCCTTCGCTCAGATAAAGGTCATTAAGCACGATGATCCTTCAGCCTCATATAAGACGTTTACTCCTTGCATGATAATGGTAATAGACGCAGAGACATCAATTCATTAATATGCAAATTTAGAGGAAAACCAGTGAAATGAAAATCTTTTAATTGCTTGTTGTTAAGATGATATACAGATCTATTAGTATATTTTTTATTTGTATTGGAAGTTTAAAACAGACTTATTTATTATTTTAGGGGGGGTAGTGGTATGTTATTAAAATATGATATATTGTTAATTCATTGTAGTAAAAAGAATCCATTATCTATACAAAAGTTGGATCCGGTGATGCCGGCCGCCTTATCACCTGCCAAGTACAGTATCAAATCTCCAACTTCCTCTGAAGTAGATATTCTGTCGCCCATTGTATTTGATTTTAATGTCTTAATAACTTCCATATCAATTTTAGAATTTTCCAAGATATCAGTAATAACAGGTCCCGGGCTGATAACATTGACTCGAACGCCATGCGGTGCGAGTTCTGTCGCAGCACCTTCAGTGAAAAAATTTAAACCAGCCTTGCATGTAGCATACCCCAAAAAGAAATTTCCTTTGAAATTCTTCATACCAACTACACTTGATATGTTGATGATGTTACCCTTAGTTTTAATCAAATAAGGTGTAGCCAATTGTGTTAAGTAAATAACAGCTCTCAAATTTGTGTTCACGACTCCATCGAAAGCTTTCAGAATGGTCCCATCCATTATATTGCCACCTCGTGCAACACCAGCGTTATTTACTAGTATGTCAAGTTTTCCAAATTTATCAATGGTTTGTTTTATTATTGATGCCGCTTCATCATCATTGGAAACATCTGCTTTGATGACAAGTGGTTTCTGGCCAGCCTCTTCACATTGTGCTGTAACTTTTTTAAGTTTTTCTTCATTTCTTCCAACTATAACCACATTAGCTTTTTCTTTAGTAAACAACAATGCTGTTGCTGCTCCAATGCCGGAGCTGGCGCCAGTTACAATAACTACTTTATCTGAGAAACTCATTCTTCACAATTAGTCGTATACTACAAACTAAAATGCCAACGACTAAATATATATACTGAAACAAAATTTATAAATTATATTTGCTGTTCCTTTAACCAGTTAATGCCATGATAACACTGTAATAATATAAGTAAGATAATATTTTATTTGTTATAAAGTCTTGAAATTAAGACTACCTCAGACGTACATGATCTATTTAACCAACAAAATACCTAATAATGTTTATATCATTTCGTGAATTTGGTGTTTAATTATATTTCGTATATACTTTCGTCATTTGAAAAATTTGTTTCGAGAATTAAGATAGTTGTTGAATCATTTTGGACATCGATATTGATTTCCTTATAAGTTGACTACGAAAAAAAATTTAGTTTGTTTGATCAAGGTTCCGAGGGCATGATGGGCATGGGATACATTCCAGCATCAGATCCTCCACTTTAAAGTCTGTCGTGATGTGTGTTATCGTTGTTCTGAAGTAAGAGTGAATAATTGGCCAGTATTTTTTGGTTAACAGCTAGTTTTTCGACAATAAACACAGCTTTAGTTTTAGCTTGTAAAAAAAAAGTAGCTCTACAGTAATTATCTTGCTAGATCTTAGGAAGCTACAGTATATGACACCAGTACTAGACCATCGAACATTTACCAGCATATTTTCGGGATCAACTTTCGCTTGGGATATGATCTGGTTAACTCTTTGCGATTTAAGAACGATTATCGTACATTATCCATCTTTTATTACGTTCAACAATTGATTTAGTAATTTATGTTTGTTGATTTTCTTCACTCAATTCACGTGGTACTCATTTCTTTTCCAATTTGATTCGATTGAATTAAAATTGTTTTACGTTCGCACTGAAGTCTGCCGCTGGCTTTGTAGTGCTTTGTGATGGATTCGTTTTATCGACCACCTTTAATTCTTAATTATCAATAAGCCTGTGATCGGCGACAGCGTATGTACTGTAGGTCAAAATTTCCAGAACGTAAATGTCGGAACCAAGTACCTTGCTTTCTGTTTCAGTAGCTTATCAATACATATAATTATTTCTTCGAGTTTCTGCAGCGTTGGTACCGTGAAGGAACTCGTAATCGTAGATAACGCAATATTTTAAGTTTTCTATTTTGTAAATAATATGATCTCTTCATAAACATAACATTTAAAAAATGCGTCGTTAAAAGATATGCAATCAAATCTAAACCAAATTAGTTAATTCAGTATACCTATCTATTTGAGCAATTATCCAACCACTTTGTCATATCAAGATCATTTTTTTTACATGCAAAGTCACATTCCAGGGCAGCATCTCAGGACACCTAGTAGTCACATCTGTCTTTACTGGTCCAAGACGAATAGTTAACGTTAACTTTTATACTATGACTAACTTGTAAACTAAAATGATCCATTCACACTAGAATTTTGCTTTTTCTTTTATCAGAAAATATACATTCACAATATTTTCTTATACTATATCCTTCTAATGATAGTTATTTTATCTTCTTCTCTGCAGTAATAGATCGTGGTAGCAGCACTCATCCCTGAACTGGCTCCAGTCACAATTATTATTTTATTTAAATAAATCATCATTTTATTTCCTTAATTTGTTCATCCCCTTGTACTAGGCCTTACAATCATGTCTTATCATTGCAAATGTTTATACTTAATGAGGTCTTTCAAAGTATTTCAATATTTGAGGAACAGGATTATTTACTTTACACAAATATATTATGTAACTGTTCGTTACACAAATATATAATATTTATGATTGACAACTAACATCCTTTATATATATATATATATATATATATATATATATATATATATATATATATATATATATATATATATATAAATTTTTTTTTATCTTCTTATGTATAAAGGAGGGTGCAT
Source organism: Melinaea menophilus ssp. n. AW-2005 (assembly GCA_918358695.1). Taxonomy (NCBI): domain Eukaryota; kingdom Metazoa; phylum Arthropoda; class Insecta; order Lepidoptera; family Nymphalidae; genus Melinaea; species Melinaea menophilus. Next base: position 15,433,034 of record OU911058.1, on the reverse strand, counting down.
CTAGTTGTGCATATTTTTTAATTTAAATACACATAAAATGTCTCGCTGGGCTTAACTTTGTTAAATAATAACAAATAAATATTGACACAACTGAGAATACTTTTGTTTAAAACTACATTTTATCCTTGACTTTGTGAGCATTTTTATAATACTGATATTCTCTTTATTATATATTAAAGTAAAGTTGCGATATAAGCGAAGAAGGTTGCTACGAGTAAATATTCAATCTGAAACTTAATATCTGTATTTCATCAAGGTGTACGGTGGAGTCAATTGAAACCTTACCCGAATAATAAAACATAAAAAAAAATGATTTCGAGTCGACAACATATATTCATAAAATGCGGATTGTCGAGTATTTTGTTAAATTCTAATGGTGCTGACATATCGCAGTCGCCATATTGGCCTAACGAAACGTCACTCACACTCTGCCATCTTGAGTTCGTTAAGGCAAATTCACACATACCAGTGAAGCCACATATTGTCTTTGAACGCATCTTATTTAACATCATCTAGCATTATTGATTTCAAATTGCCATTTGCCATTACTTTTTATTTGCTAAGGTTATTTAGTCTTGATATCATATCATATTTTGTAGCTTCTCAGGTCATTCAGCAATGGTTGCTATATCGTCAGCAAATCTTAGGTGGGTGAGACGTTCATTGTTGACAGGGTGGCTGTAGAGGGTCAGTCCAATTGTTATATTTTTTCTGATGATTATTGGGCCTATGTTGCAATTGAGTAGAGCTTGTCAGATATGGTTGTGATAGGGACTGTCAAATGCTTTTGTATAATGCGATGAACCCAATATACAACTTTATATTATATTCTGATATTTTTTCTATAATTTGGTCTAGCATATGGATGAGGTTCATAGTCGAAAATCCGGAGTGGAATGCTGCTGTCTTACTTGGTTGCTCCAGAACTATAAACTTATAAACGCTTGATAGCAGCATAATCGGGCGGTAGTTAGAAATGTCAAGTTGGTAAATTTGTTTATATATCAGTATATCTGTTTTTTCATTGTTCTGCTATTGTGCCCGTTCTTAGAATCAAATTAAATACTCGCAAGCATGTTAGTGGTCTGGTGAGTAGTTTAGCTTCTCCTATCAGTGTTTTGTTCTTTAAGCCGACGGGCACTGAGCTGTTCTTACGCTTCAACTTTATTATTTATTTATATCTTAATATTTTTCCATACATCTCATTCCTTTATCATTTATAAACTGTTTTGTTTTACTGTGAGCTTATTTCTATGAACGGTGTCGTGACTTGTAGTTCCGTAGTATGAAGGCTGTTGTGGAAGCAGGATATTAAGTTTTTTCTTGATTTGATTCTTTTGGCCGTTCTTTGAGCTCTTGGGTCAGTCCCTATAAGTGATTAGTTCCTTTCATGCTTCTAGAGTGTGTTATCATTTTCTGCCTGTGTCGCTTGTAATTGTTTTTTATTGACTTGATGGCTTGCTTGAATAAGATTGATAATTCTTTTTTCAATTCTTGTTATTAGTTTTTGGTTTTCATCAGAATATTAAATATGTACTTAAATTAATATAATATAGGGGTTATATTGAAATTTGGCCTTGGTGTTGTTCTTTAAATCCTGAAGTTTTCTTATTCTCGTCTTCAACCGGGGAGAAGGAAGATGTCGGTCTCGTATTGGTCGTATAGGAGCAGGATTGTCATAAAGATCAGTTAGAAAACGATTAAACATTTTTACCTGATCGTCAAAACAGCTCTAAAGAAATAAGAGAATGGTCTACTTTTGACGGAACGGCTTTTAAAACCGCTAGATCTATTTTCTGAAAATTACGTTGGAAGAGAATTTTTTGCTCTAGCCTTAGTAGTCTTTCACTTGTAGGATAAGTAAATATGGTCGTGAAAAAAGAAAGCATTGGCAGCACTGAACATATTTTAGGACATGGATGGTTGAAGATACTATTATTAAATCAAGGCGAGAAGGAAATTAGGAAATGTGGGGATAGGTAGTATAGGAAGCATTAGCAGATTACAAGTGGTTTATGTAGAATTAATTCGGGCTGACCGGTGATAACTTTTGAGCAAGCAAGTATTAAGTCGAACATTATTTTAGTGTATACTGGTAGAAATTCTTGAAGCAAACTTTCAAATGCTGCGAAATAATCTAGAATAAGGTTAGGGCTATAAAATACGCCAAGTAAAAGTATGCTGTGGAAAAGATAAAAAAAAGGTTCTATAAAAAGATGCTCTACTCCGCCGACCGAAGATTGCCATATATCAATGATAGAAAGAGAAATATGAGACCAGAGACTTATAGGAATCCTGTCTCTACCTGTCCGAACAACATGGCCATTCTGAGTAAAGTGGAAGAAAACAAAAAGAAGAAGAAAGAAAACATGGTTTCTTCCAAGACTCGGAGTTTAAAAGAGCACGATTGTATATATTAAAATTAAATGTAAATATAGGAAAGAAATAGTTAGAGAAATAGAGGCTAGTTGAATATTTTTCAAATTAGTAGTATCCAAGAAAAGTATCACAATCACTAGAATCGTCTAGCCATTCGAAATAAATATACATCTATGTACGCAACATTATTTTAATATTTACTGAAGTGTAAGCTTACGAAGGCAACAACCAAAATCAGGTCTTTAATTAAAATTTACTGGGAAATCAACTCATCTGCGGTAATTACAAACAAATGTGTGCTTTCAAAAGCTATCAGGTAGGGAATACTACATGTGAAAATCGGACTTGTATGTTTAATTAAATAAGTAATATGTTAAATAAATGAACTAGTAATATATAACAACATAATACATAAATATACGTATATTAAAAATTAAAAATATATTTTCTTGAAAAAAAAAAATAGAAAACTATAAAATCTTTATTATATGTATATATAATTAGTATATTATCAATTATAAAGTTTGCTATGTAATAATCGTATAGTCCCAGTGCTAGAACCATGACCGTCGCAAGGCTAGACGATAGACTAGAAGAAAATATCCTCCAGGCGGGAGTCAGGTATTTCCACTTCAGTTTAAATATAGTTAATTATTTTTCACAGTTTATGATTGTGTAGTTTAGTAAAATTGCTTAAAATTTCTAGTAGGATTCTATTAAAATTTTTGTTGGTCATCATTCTGAAAATACGTCTCTATCGTGTCTTATAGTTCGAAGTCAAAGTGAAGTCAGTTCGAAAACAGCTTGCAGAAGCTACACAAATTTATAAAACACAAAGACATTCACTGACTCACTGACTCATTCATCGCTCTACAGCCCAAACCGTAATACCTAGAAAGCTGAAATTTGGACACAAGACTCCTGACATAATGGATGGGTGCAATAAGAAAGGATTTTGCAAAGGTCCAAACCTTTCCAAAGTTACAGCTAAAAAACTGCAAAGTTTACCCCCCGCTCCCTCTCTTCTTCACTTTCGCCGTCCGTCGCGAAGCACGGGTAACCTGCTAGTTTCACATGAACGTAATATTTTCTGGGTTTTTATAAACGTCTGTGATGTCTAAGTGTTATAAATGAAACCACAAAGTCCCTTAACATTTCCTTCCGTTTAGTGTCACAACTGTCATAAGTATTTCTCGACGAAAAAGATAAATACTTCAAAATATAATACCACATGTATTTAGACAACTGTGAAGTCGAACAAAAGATGAGTGCAGCAGACTGTTTTATTGCCGCATATATTTTTAAACACAAACGATTTCTTATACTACACTGACTGAAAAATTTTGCGCCCTGAAAATTACAGAATGGCCTGGCACAGCAGTCAAATTCGATAGCGTAAAGCCTTTGCTCAGATATAGGTCATTAAGCACGGATGATGTACAATCCTTCAGCCTTATATAAGACGTTTGCTCCTTGCATGACAATGGTAATAGACGCAGAGACATCAATTCATTAATATGTAAATTTGGAGGAAAACCAGTGAAATGAAAATCTTTTAATAGCTTGTTGTTAAGATGATGATGAGATGATTTATTAGTATATTTTTTATTTGTATTGGAAGTTTAAAACAGACTTAAAATTTATTATTTATTGTAATGTATATGAACAAAGGGAGAAAGGGGGGATAGTAGTATGTTATTAAAATATGATATGTTATTAAATCATTGTAGTAAAAAGAAACCATTATCTATACAAAAGTTGGTTCCGGTGATGCCGGCCGCCTTATCACTCGCCAAGTACAGTATCAAATCTCCAATTTCCTCTGAACTAGATTTTCTGTTGCACATGGTATTAATTCTGAAAGACTCAATAACTTCTTTGTCTAATTTCGCATTTTTCCAGATATCAGTAGTAACAGGTCCCGGACTGATAACATTGACTCGAACGCCGTGTGAGGCTAGCTCAGTGGCAGCACCCTCGGTGAAAAAGTTTAGAGCGGCCTTGCATGTACCATATCCCAAAAAGAAATTTCCTTTGAAATTCCTCTTACCAACTACACTTGATATGTTGATGATGTTACCCTTTGTTTTAATCAAATATGACGTAGCCAGTTGTGTTAGATTAATAACAGCTCGCAAATTGGTTCTTATGACTTCGTCGTATGATTCTAGAAGTTTGCCATCTAATAATTTTCCAGATCTTATAATACCAGCATTATTGACTAGTATATCAAGTTTTCCAAATTTATCAATAGTTTGTTTTATTATTGATGCTGCTTCATCATCATTGGAAACATCTGCTTTGATGACAAGTGGTTTCTGGCCTATCTCTTCACATTCTGCTGTAACTTTTTTAAGTTTTTCTTCGTTTCTTCCAACTATCACCACATTAGCCTTTTCTTTGCTAAACAACAACGCTGTCGCTGCTCCAATGCCGGAGCTGGCGCCAGTTACAATAACTACTTTATCGGAGAAACTCATTCTTCAGAATTAATTTTGAACTAAAGATAAAATGCCACCAACTGAATTAATATGTATTGAGGAAATATTATACATTTTATTTGCTTAAACTCGTGCAGACGTTGATAATGTTTTCATTATATGCAAAAGATAATATTTTGTATGTTAATACGTGTTTATATTATGTCCTCTTCAAATGCATAATTGTTTAAGTAACATAATTTTCTTACAATGTTCATTTCACTTGGTGAAATGGGGGTAACTTTTTATTAAATTTAATGTTAGTTGGCCTGAGTATATTAGGTATTTAAATAATATTATTTCTTATATTTACAATATTGTCTTTTCTGGTTATCAGAGAAGAAGAGGTAAGAGAAATCACATGCTTCTTCTTTGGTTTCATAAATTTTGATCAGTGAAATATTGGAAAAACCAGTCTATTAAGAATTTTGACGATTGCTTGTTGTTAACGTGATATGGTGATATGGTATTAAGATACTTCAATAAGAAAATAATACGGAGAGAGATCGATAAAAATAGCTAAATTATTAAGATCTTTAAACATTTTGTTTTTGTGCTATAAGTTTTGAACAGATTTAGAAAATAGATTTTCTGTCTTATATGTATATGAAGAAAAAAAGAGAGTTTTTAGTATGTTATTAAAATATTATTTATTATTAGATCATTGTAGTAAAAGGAACCCATTATCTATACAAAAGTTGGATCCGGTGATGCCGGCCGCCTTATCACCTGCCAAGTACAGTATCAAATCACCAACTTCCTCTGAAGTAGATATTCTGTCGCCCATTGTATTTGTTTTTAAGGTCTTAAGAAATTCCATATCAATTTTAGAATTTACCAAGATATCAGTAATAACAGGTCCCGGACTGATAACATTGACTCGAACGCCGTGTGAAGCTAGCTCAGTGGCAGCACCCTCAGTGAAAAAGTTTAGAGCAGCCTTGCATGTAGCATATCCCAAAAAGAAATTCCCTTTGAAATTCTTCATACCAGCTACACTTGATATGTTGATGATGTTACCCTTAGTTTTAATCAAATAAGGTGTAGCCAATTGTGTTAAGTAAATAACGGCTCTTAAATTCGTATTCACGACTCCATCGAAACTTTCTAGAATGGTCCCATCCATTATATTGCCACCTCGTCCAATACCAGCGTTATTGACTAGTATGTCAAGTTTTCCAAATTTATCAATGGTTTGTTTTATTATTGATGTCGTTTCATTATCATTGGAAACGTCTGCTTTGATGACAAGTGGTTTCTGGCCAACCTCTTCACATTGTGCTGTAACCTTTTTGAGTTTTTCTTCATTTCTTCCAACTATCACTACATTAGCTTTTTCTTTAGTAAACAACAACGCTGTTGCTGCTCCAATACCGGAGCTGGCGCCAGTTACAATAACTACTTTATCGGAGAAACTCATTTTACACAATTAGTTGTACACTGCAAACTAAAATGCAAGCGACTGAATATATATACTGAGACAAAATGTATAAATTATATTCGCTGTTCCTTTAACTAGTTAATGCCATGATAACACTGCAATAATACACGTAAGATAATAATTTATTTTTCATAATGTCTTTAAATTAAAACTACCTTAGACGTACATGATCTATTTAACTAACAAAATACCTAACAATATTTATTTCATTTCGTAAATTTGGTGTATAATTATATATTCACTTTCGTCATTTGAAATATTTGTGGGAGTCGAGGATCAATACAGTCTTTTAATCAGTTTCGACTCTCTCATCGAGATTGATCTCCTTATAAGTTGACTATGAAAAAAATTGTACATTTTGGATCAAGGCCCCGGGCGCATGATAGACGTCGGGTACATTCCAGCCCCAGCATCTCTAATTTAGTCTTTCGTGATAGGTGTTATCGTTGTTCTGATGTAACAGTTGGTCAGAATTATTGACCAGTCTCTTTTAGTTAACAGCTTGTTTTTCGACGATCTTACCAGATCTTAGGAAGCTGCAGTATATGACACCAGTACTAGACTTCCGAACATTTACCAGCATATTTTCGGGATCAACTTTCGCTTGGGGCATGATCTGGTGGGATAAACCTTTGCGATTTACGTTCATGATCCATTTTTTATTATCTTCAACAATTCAAATTCCTTCGGTATTTTGACGATTGAGTAATTTATGTTTGTTTGCTTCACTCAATTCACGCGGTACTCATTTCATGATGTTGACCACTTTTCCAATTTAATTCGATTGAATTAAAATTGTTTTACGTTCACACTGAAGTCTGCCGTTGGCTTTGATATGCTTTGTGATTGATTCGTTTTCTCGATCACATTTAATTCTTAATTATTAATTAGTCTGTGATCGTTGACGGCGTATGTAGGTACTCTAAGTCAAAATTTCCAAAACGGTAATGACGAAACCAAATTCCTTTTACAGTAACCTATCAATACATATAATTATTTCTTCGAGTTTCTGCTGTGTTGGTACCGTGAAGGAACTCGTAATCGTAGATAACGCAATATTTTAAGTTTTCCATTTTATAAATAAAATGATACCATAAAAAAAACATCAAAAACAATGCACATGTCATACAACGTTGTAAAAAGTTATGCAATCAAATCTGTACACCAATATATTTGAACAACTATTACTTTGTCATTGTTAACACCTTATTAGTTTACTAAAAGTAGTTTTTTCTAACCATAACCATATGAACTGTTTTTTACATGCAAAGCCAAATCCCAGGGCAGCATCACACGGCATCTAGTTATCACATCTGTCTTTACTCGTCCAAGTCGAACAGCGTTAAATCTTATATTATGGCTAACTCATACGCTGAAATGATCCACTAGAATATTGCTCTTTGTTTTATCAGAAAAGGTACATTCACAATACTTTTGGGTAGACCTCGAAGAATTCGGTCTGTCCATTCATTTGTACCCGACTTTCGAATTTTGGAAAAATTTCTTCACAGGAGGTCTTCTTATGACATTGTTCATTTCGGACTATATATATATATATTAAATATTTTTCTTCCAATGACAATTACTTTATCTCTTTCATTGTAGCAATAGATTATTGCAGTAGTAGTAGCAGTAGCAGTAGTCATCTCGAACTGTTTCAGTCACAATTATTATTTTCTTTAAATAAGTCATCAGTTTATTTCTTTAATTTATTCATACCCTTGTACTAGGCCTTACAATCATGCCTTATCATTGCAAATGTTTATACTTAATGAGGTCTTTCAAAGCATATCAATATTTGAGGAACAGGATTATTTACTTTACACAAATATATTATGTAACTGTTCGTTACACAAATATATATTATTTCTGTCTGACAATTGTCATCTTTTATATATGTGTATAAAATGCTTTAGTTTAAACGAATGAAGCAGGGTGCATCTAGTTGTGTATATTTTTTAATTTAAATACACATAAAATGTCTCGGTGGGCTTAACTTCGTTAAACTGAAAACAAATATTAACACAACTGAAAATTATTTGTTTAAAAAAATATTTTTTTTCACTGACTCTGTGTTCATTTTTATAATATTCATATATTAAATGACGTATGTAATATTTTTTATATTATACTTGGATTAAGTTAATTAATTGGATATCTAAGTATTTAGATATGTAACTTTAAAAAGCAGATCATTTTTGTATAAAACGCTGGCACTAAATATTTCAGACACAATTTAAAATAATTGTATGTGAACGAAATAAAAGAAACATTGACTTACACACATTCAAATAATCAAAATTGAAATGAAATTTAAGATAAGCAAAGATAAGTCATGACCACGTCGGGGTCCAAATAACAACATAAGTAAAGGCCGGTGGAGATTAAATTTATATCCCTTTAATAATTAATTCCCTTTAACTTCATTAAGAAACCCGCATAGGTGTAATTAGAACGAGCTAAGGAATCTTAATTGTTGAATTGAAATTAACACACAGACCTCCAGAATTAACAGTAAATAATAATTTAAATTAAATACATTACCTATACATAAAATATTGTAAAATATTTGATAACAGATAAATGAAATTAATGTTTAACTATTGAAACATTAAATTTAAAATTAAAGATTAATGTTGCAGTTCGTATGCGGGCTAAATCGATCGGGGTAGAGTTGATTCGACTCGACCTCATATAGATCTGCTTTTTTCAGATTATAGGGAGTGAAAGCTACACTTAAATATTATTATTCCTTTCTATCTTTCTTTCTATCTAAAAGATGAAACTAACATGCAATTTCTAATATATACAGAAGTCCATAGGAATACAAATTTCCACCAGATGAAACCTTTGCTCTTTTACCAATTATTCATGGACAAGTATTTTATTTTAATGATGTATTAAAACTCGATGAGCGCGTCACCCGTGTGTCCAAGCTCATATAATAGGGCATGGCGGGTTACCGGTCAGGACACACAACAATAAGACGTTATTGTTTGCTATAATCCATTCCAACCTTCGTTCGGTGTTATATCGTATGTATTGTTTAGTAATACTTGATAACAATAGAATAGGACGGGTCTTAAATAGTTATCCGAATCATTAGGTATACCGAGGAGATTAAGATGATCAAACAGTTTCAGACCACTGATATACTTACTATTAGTTCGCTTTTACGAGTAAAGTCGCGTTAAAAGCGAAGGGTTGCTAAACATTCAATCTTTAACTTAATATCTGTATTTCGTCAATGTGCGTGGAGCCGATTGTAACCCTACCCGAATAATAAAACAAAAAAATAATGATTTCGAATCGACAACATATTCACAAAATTCGGATTGTCAAATATTTTGTTAAACTCTAATAGTGCTGACATATCGCACTCGCCATATTGGACTAGCGAAACGTCACGACACTCCGCCATCTTGAGTTCGTTAAGACAGATTCACACATACCAGTGAAGTCTCATATTGTCTATGAACTCATCACTGACAATCAGTCAGTGAGTGTTCTCAGTGTGTAAACGAGCCTTTATTGGTATTTAAATCAAAATTCAATTTTCTTTTATCTTTGCAAGCCGGGTTTTCATCTAGTTATAATATATAATATAAAGTAGATCGCGGTTTATTGATATAATAATTCCGGAGGCAAGTAGGAGAGGAAGGACGCTACCGCTCAACTTGTAGACTGGATACCAAATGAGAAAAGTTTCAAACGAAACGCTGACGAGTCAATATTAACTATAAACCTACAAACTTAAAGTTACACCGTTTCTAAACAGCATTCAACCATTTCAACCCTTACCACCCAGTGATATGGATCATTCGGTTACTGGAAGTGCATTTTTCTTTTGTTTCGTACACTGCTTTCCGATGAAGTTTTTTCTAATAAGGTTCCGTTTGTATGGTCTATTATAAATGTTTTATGTTTTTTTTAGTTTGAAAAATCTGCATTTCATTATGCTTTATTCAAGAAAAGTATTATATTATTGTATAGAAATTCATTTAACAATTTGAAATTAAATTAAATTTTAATTTAAGGTTTTATGATCAATTTATTGTGATATTTCTTAAATAAATTCAAAACGTTATCGAAGTTGCGACTAGAAGAACTTATTGAGCTGATAATTTTTTGATTACTTTATTTTATTTTAATATGTATAATGTAATGGACATAATGTTAATCTTTTCCCAATAAACAAATAAATATAAATCTAAAAATCGTTAAACGTAAGTGTTGTAATCCAAATTATCTTTATTACACGGCTTTAATACAATCCGTTTAAAAATAAAAGAATGGAACTTCTAACAAACTGCCGTCTGTTTGTGGTTTATTTTTATTCATTTGCTCTTCCCGGAGACATATTGGTGCCTTGGTCCAGGAAATTGCATTTGTTCCCTAATAATTCGTTTTCACGCGATGCTCTCTGTTTTATAGTGTATATTGTGTTTGTAAAAATAGTTTTGGAGTTATATTCTGTATATTAAAACAAAAGTATTATTAATAATAGTTATTATGATACTAAAATAACTAATACATAAAATTTAAATCAACCCCATAGTGGAAAATATTCGCTTAGAAACTCACATTTTTAATCTGTCATTCAACCACTTAAACGCGGGTTTTTGTGAAACTGCACTTATTTAAACACCCTCACACACACACGCATACACATTTAAACAATACTTATTGTCTATACGTCTACGCATCTATAGAAATATTGTCTATGCGCCATTGACATCAGAGACGCGTATGAATAACTTTGTATTTCAGAGAGAATGCATGCAGTTTTATTTATCTGTTATTTCTATTTGTTATTCTAAAGAAAATATATAATTATATTAAAAATTTAATAATATATATTAATAAATTAGTTTATATACATTATTTGAGTTATTAAATATGGCGGCGTCAATAAAGTAAGCATCTTTTGTGTTACAATTTTAAAAAACATCCGTATTTCCCGACGCGCTCGTAAAGTATCCGAACGCGGTGGAAGAGATAGAATATTCACACTCGATATTGTTTCTTTGAATTTTAAATTAATGTAATTCGGAGTTGACGGTTATTTTACCGAATTCTGACGTATTTATACGCGGTAATAGTAAAAACAAGATTGAAGTTCTTTATTGCCAAATACGTTCTATTTTTTAAAATAATATAATTGGTAAATCCTTTTAATAAATTTCAAATGCATTCGGACATCTCAAAGAGGTTTTATATCCGGATAAGGGTTGCCAGTTAATTACAAAATACATAGAATCTACCGAAAACGAAACGAGAATACGTAAAGCACAATATCGGCGAACTAAAATCGAGATCCTCTTGACTGTATAATTACGCCGAAATTTCGGATACTCTCGAGTACAGTCGAGTGTTGGCATATTCAAAAATTTCAATACCACAGCCCGTGGGGTTTGTACGGACATACAGACAATCAGCCTTATTTTATATATATACAATAAATATACTATTAAAAATTGCTACGTGATTTTTGTTATTTAAAAAAAACAAAAAAATATAAAATAATTATTAAATTAAACAAATGGTAAGTAGTCTTATTAAATATTTTCGTCGCCATTTTGGAAGGTTATTGAGGAGGGAAAGTTTTTATATTAAAAATGAGTTATTTTTATATTTTTATTACCAGTGTGTATCGTATGATCTGAGGGAGGCTGGGGTTATCAAAAGATTCCTCATAAAAAATGTAGCACCGATGCGGAGATGGGAGATGTTTTAACCTGTGGTCTGAATTATTTTTCAATGAACGTCGCTTTCCGAACTGAAAAGGATTTAAAATGGCGGTGTTTTTGGTATAAAATGTTAGTTTGTTGTGATTTCGCTTAAGAATATATTAAATATTAGTTAAGATTAGCATATTTTTGTAATACATCTATTATTTTTTCAATGTTTATTATTTATTTAATCTGTAATTCAGAATTCTCATTCGAGATCAATTAATTAATTGTACAAATTATGTGAAAAACGAGGATTTTGAACTTAATCTACAAAAAGCATATTCAAAACATAAAAATCACATAATATATAAGCAAATACCATATCTCTTTGAAAGATGTGAAGGCTGTATCGAAAAGGGAATCTGCCGAAACTCGCACGACTTAACTTACAAAATTCCACTTGCGGTTCTTAGAACCTTATTGCGTTGTCCTAAAGAGTATTTTGATAAAGATTTCTAAGATAAACTTGTAAAGTTCTTAATGAAACATGAAAAATTCAGTAACGTGGATGTCAAGTGATTTTTTTTCTCCGTATGTCACTCGCTTTGAGGCTTATAATGGGGTTTAAAAGTTTAATGGTTTGGGATTTGGTATGAATGGCGTTTGACTGAAGACTTCGCATTGACTTCGAAATTATCTTCTATTTTGGTAATTGTTTATAATAGTTTATAAATCTTATAATCATTTGAATACTATCTTTAGTATAAAATTAATAACTTTAATCGAAGAGATATAATTATTTGTCGGTAATTTACAAGTCATGAGCCGGAATCTGTACCTATCAATACTTAATTTGAATAAACTTATTGTATCATTAATAATAACATATGTTATTATTTTATTATCAAATACAATCTTTATATATATATATATATAAAATTGAATTGTCTGTTTGTAATTATAATAAACAGTATTTCAATTAACACTAAACCTACCAAGTACCGGTCAAAATGACCGTTCTTAAACTTTTTTAAAACTTACACATTTTTAAACGTTATAATATCGTTATCAAACTACATCACAATTCTTAGAATATGCATGTAATATTTTCTACACTTTATTTTTAGTTATTTCTATTATTACCTGCGTTATATAATAAAATAACTTTTAATTACCGTTCAATTTGACGGCGTGCGGTAGGAACAGGTATACAAGAATTGTCGGTAGGTTTAGTGTTAATGCATAATAAAGTGTACACGATACTTACAAATAAAAACAATTATTTATTCTTCTCTGTCTCTGTCAACGACGAAATAACTCTACCGATTTTAAAAGAACATTCACTGAATAGCTAATGATATAAGGAGTAACTTTAATTTTAAAAACATTAAACACGATGCAAGTCGCGGGTATTGCTAGTCAATAACATAATGAATAGTGGAATGACAAACAATATAACATGTATTAATTAAGCAACCCTTTTAATAACTTGAACAAATAAATTTGAAAACGAGAACAAATGACCGGTTACAGCAGTGTCATGATATTAAAATCACTTACTAGGTGTGGTTTTTATGTTGGGGGGGGGGGGGTTAATTAACTAAGAGATTATATTATTATTACCATATATATATTGAGAGGAACTATGTACCGTATTTATATTGAAATAATTTTTTCAATTCAAATTTGGTTTGTACATTGGGTTTATTTAATTTTGTTAATTAGGTGTTACGTTGTAATTTCTCGTTTACAAACACATAAATTTTTATTTATTGTGTTAAATGTTATGTGTAAAGGTTAATTTTTAAGCTGTGTATAAAATGTTAGTACATGTTTATTGCACATTTCTTAATAATTCTGATTTTTCTAATTAGTGTTTTTCAATTTTTTGACAACACTGGCAACACTGAACAAAAAATAATAAGACATTCAGTTCATTTCTCAAACGATCATTTAATAACTATAACTATATTTACAAAAACATTAAATATTTGATAAACTAAATATCGTCCAATCAAAGCGATGTATACTTTCAGTTAATAACGTGTTCACATGCGATTGGTTCATATTATACATTTTCGCGGTCGTTAAGTAAATGTGCCTAATACACAAAACTGTAATTATAGTTTGTTGATAAATCGGATTAAGCGTTTACGATTCTTTTTAAAGGAAACTTTGTAAAAAATAAAAAATAATATCTTAACTTAAATATGATAGTAAAATCGAAGGATTTACTAGGATCCGCCGACCGTGCGCGGCGGGTGTTGAGCTGAGCCTCTCTCCTTTCTTCTTTTCTTGATAACTTTTAAATGGCTAAACATTTTTTCAATCTGTTTTCGCTATAACATCCGCGTTCGGTTCAAACATATATGAGAAAATTTTTAGCTAATTATCTCGTCGCGTTCTGGAGACAACTAAAAACAAAAAAGGTTCCCCAAACGGTTAAGAGCTTCGCTTACGCTCAGCTCAACTATTTCTGATCTTAAAAACCACAGCCCATTTGTTTGTAGTATCAATATGTTATAATAAAATTATTAATAGCATATGAAATCAAAATATAATTAAGGTCACGCCACACCTCGCCATAAATCAGGTCGCAAAGCAATCGTCTAATACGAATCCGCCCAACTAATAGCCAAGAGGACATATTTTATTAATTACCACTGCGTTATCACGAAATATTACCTTTATGTCCCATATTTGCATATCGTGTTAGTCCATACGAAATAGTGGGCGCGGTGCATGCGATCACGCGGTGTGAGCTACAAGATTTAGAGGAAAATATCAGTTTTAATATGGCAATACTGGCGTAGAACTGTCAGAACATTAATAATTATTTATATTTTAGTATTAGCAAAGAAACTGTCAAACTGCTTAAGAAATTTATTGGAAAATATCTTTTTATTTTGCCAACACTGGCTTAGCACTGTCAGGAAATTTAAATGTTAGATATATTTTGACATTAGCACAGAAACTGTCGAACTGGTCAAGAGATTTATTGGAAAATATATTTTTGTTATGGCAACACTTGCTTATAACTGTCAGGATATTTAAATTTATATATATTTTGACATCAGCACAGAGAGTGTCAAACTAAAGCCTGTGACTTGCACCATGTAAGTTTGATGTAAATTTGGGTGTATCATCGAATTATGAGCTCGAACCTCGCTGGATTATTTTTAATGATTTTGATAGACACGATATATGTTTTGAGCGATTTATATTTGACGTTAAATTATTAGTATGATTCTTTCATTAGGTGAAAAGGTTTTCGTTGTTATCGTAATGAATTTATCAATATTCGTTTTCCCTTTAATTTGTTACGAGTATTTAGTTGGAATGTTTTCTAATTCTAATATAATGTAATTTAATTATTACATACATATTATATGAAGTTTCCCAAAAGTACAATGGGGGTAGTAGATTATGTATAATCCACGGGCCATTTAGTGTGTCTTCCGACCACATAACAAACCTGTGCAAACATCAATTAGACTATTGTTTGTTCGCTAATAACTCAGAAACAGGTTTAGTGCAAATCACTTAAGTCAATATAGGTCAGTAACTTGAACGGCAAATACTGCTACTTGCCAGTTCGGAATCTTCATATTCAGGGTGACAATCATTTACGTCCATTGAAGGACGTGTTTTGTTTTAAAGTTCTTCAAATGCAAAGACTGAACATCACTTCTTACATACAATAAGTCATCATTTTGTCCTTATCCCATTTTGGGATTCCAGTATGTTTTTTCCTTCCATACTCTCCTGTTATCTCTGTACACTCTCTTCTCCATATCGTCAGTCCCGCAATGCATCCATCTTTTCTTCGGCCGTCCTCTACCTGTCCATCCCTCCACTACCATACCCAGCACTCCCAAGCTTCCCCTAATACACATTTCTTATCCTTTCTTGTCACCACACACATCCATCTTAACATTTGTATCTCCGTTACATGCAAACACTTTTCATCCATCACCTTCATCGTCCAGCACTCAGACCTTGAATATGACTTTATAATATTAAAGGACTGTTTTTAAGGAGTATTTACTGTTAGTTATCGAATTATACTGTAATATTAAAGTTATTAATCATAAACTATACATAAATCATAGTCACCCTACTTCATGTTTCCAACACTTGTACCAACTCAAGGGTCAAACACTAAAGGGTTATTTGATTTGTTTTAATCAATCCCTTGCAGGTGCCAGTTTTGCATATATTGCCTCAAGATCTGTTAACTCATATTAAGAATTTATGTTATAATTATGAGAATTACAGTAACAATTGCCGTCTTTAAAATTCGGTAAGTCACAATTATTAAAATTATAGATATATGGAAAGAATTACTAAAAAAATAATGTCAACCACATTAATTTGAGCTGTTTCATTTGACTGTTATATAAATTAACCGTCAAATATAATAAATAAGATATTATAATCGGAAGTATATTTTTATATGCTTTTTATAAAACCTCCAAGCATATATAGGTTTCGTAACTAACCCTTAAAAGAATAACGTATGTAGATGAAGTCTTCAAGATAGCTAGTTCCTAAAACATGTAGAGGGAATAAAGATAAATAAATATAAATAAACATAAATAAAGATAAATAAAGATAAATAAAGACAAATAAAGACAAACAAAGACAAACAAAGACAAATGAAGACAAATGAAGATAAATAATTTAACAGAAAATCTTATCCAAATTTATTACATAAATGAAATAGCAATATCCGATTGCTGTAAGTAAAACTAATATATATTAATAATGGGAGAGATTGTCATTATCTTGATTATTAGGATCGTAATAGACTGTAAGTCAATATGGTATCCGTATTCTAAGAATACACAATCCACAAGTACAACATGTTATAAACATCAATGCAACTTGTCCAATAAGCGACAGTGTGTCAACACGCGGTTTAACATTAACGCAGAGCTGTGTGTAATACGAAACAAGGATTGCTACGAACGTAGCGATTCATTTATTATAATATTATAATTTGTTTCCACTTTAAATTCACATGATCGAGTGATCAAATGGGAGTCTATTACTATACTTCTCGAAATAATCTTCTGTAGACATTATCCAACTGAAAATTAAGGTTACAAGGGTTCCAAACGCTCCCTGGTCAGATAATCAAATAAAAATAAAGGGTTTCTTTAACTTTATTGTGCTCACTGTTTCACAGATTTCAAGATATCTAGCGAGCAATACACGAACAACTAGAACCATAGCAATGAATTTGATATAAACATTTTTGTGTTAAAATATGTTTTTACATAATTAAAAATTCTAAGTAATTTTTACGACTAAAATCTCAGATCGAAATTTATTTTCGTATAAATAAAATAATATTCTCCGCTGCATATGTAAGCAGCCTTAACATCGGCATCATTGTTAAAGATAAATAGTTACCGAAATTGAAATTCGCCAAGTTTGCACTGCTATAGATACATCTGAAATCACATGTGCAAGTAAATTTGTTATATTTTGATAACAATGAATAAAACACTATCAAATTTATATCACAAGTATATTAAAAGAGTTAATTGATCTCCTCTGACACTTAATTTAATGTTCCATAAGCCTAATAAAAATAAAACTATGACTGAAGTTAAATGTTCATAAATTAACTTGTAGTCGATACCGATGAATAGTTTGATCTTATCAACATTAATTCGCCCAAGTAATTATGTATTTATCAAATAAAATCTTTATAATTGCATTATAATTGAAATTTCCAGTTTTGAATTGTAATGTCAAATTACATCAAAATTATTTTACATACTCATAGATTTCTTTGTTAGTATTTTATATGTATTTTGAGGTGATTTAGCCAGATCCAATGCACGTCATTAAAGCAAATAAGCACCTTTGGTCAGCCCGTGGTCATTCAGCACACTGGACAAATATTGACCCGCTATGAACGATTCAAGATGGCCGTTTGGATGGTCAAGTTTACTGGAAATAGGAAAAATATTGTCAGTGAAAAGTTTAGTGAATACTTCTTGAATGATTACTAATCTTACGTTTTCAGTATTTGAATTTATTTTCACTTACGTATTTAGGTTATTTTAAAGCGATAAAATAATTATGTATTTATTATTCTTATATTATTTTAGTAAAGACTTTCATTTATTAGTGATTTTTCTTATTTCTTTTTTTGTTTACTTGTTTCCCTCATTGTTTTTATTATTTCTGTTAATTGTTGGTAGATAATTCCGTAGCATTAAGTCCGCAAATTGTACCATTTTTTGTACAATGAATTTTTAATAAATAAATAAATATTTATATTTTTTTCACTTTGAATCCACCGATCTGATGATGATTCTTTAACAGTGATCACTTGTATATCAAATTGGGGTGTCAGGACTATGATACCATAATTATCAAAATTCCCTTTTGTAAAGACACTATACTAATTACGAGTATTCCAAACGCGCCCTCTGAGAGTCACACAACAAACTCAGTTGAGTTTTTTATATTAATGAAAATAAATATACAAGGACAGTGGAGTAATACAGCAAGTGACACAAGTCAGTCGTCAGTTGACACAGGTAATGACTCGCTATTGACTTCGAGCCGGTCAGAGCAGCTCAGAAAGAGTCATCTTCGGTCAGTGTCAACAGACTCTAATGGACGCCATTCACAGAGCTCGCAGCGTATTGAAAGACCTCTACTCCGATAGTGTGAAATACTCAATGGGGCTTTGATGTTTTAATTATATGTTTTGACTAGCTCTGCCCGCAACTTGGTTTGATTTTTTAATAAAAATTATGCGGACCAAACAGACAGAGCATATAGATTTTTTTTGTATTACTTACGCATTTACTTTCACATGCATTTAGCGAAAAGCTGTTTATTTGGAATTACAAACATATATATATACATATATATATTTGAGGTGCTCTGAATCTCTATTCACTATGACAGATATTTAAACGTGTACACACGGAATGACTGAAATATTTTTTATGTTTATTTTTGTCTGTGAAGTCGAGTCTCGAACTAATGACGTATTTGTAAACATTTTGATATCATTTATGTAATTATCATTAATTAGAAAACAAGTATTTTTTTTCTGTAATTGTTTTAAAGTATAATTTTGTTGTCAATAATTAATGAAGGCAATAAAAAAAAGTCTATATTTTCAATAAAATTAATAATAAATATGTCGGTAAATCTAAATATATATATTTAATTTATATAATATATTTTTGACAGTGATGACGTAATGGATGTTTTTAACCTATTTATATATATATATATATATATATATATATATATATATATATATATATATATATATATATATATATATGTATCATGTCACAAGTGGATCAACGAAACGACCTCAGAATACACATATTTAGTACGAAAACTTATTTAATATATAAATACAACAGAAACGGAAGGTATATTAATATATATAGTATATATATATACATATATAAGTGTATAATTGTATACAAATCATAGAAACAAAGACGGGGAAATAAGTCTTAAATTTAAGAGGGTTGTGAAGCCAAAGTATCATTTCATGTTAATTGCCATAGTTGTGTTTGGTGAAGTTTGATTTCATTTGCATTCTTCACTTTTGTTAAATCCTGTTTGTTAATTATAACACTGTAAAGCTTTTACTGGTTATTATAATTTATTATATATAATAAAGTTATGTATTGTCAATTTATTTGTCAAGACACTGACTGATATTTTGTTGTTGGTATTAAATATTATGAATATCCACTAGCATTGTCCCCTCCTTTGTTTGGAATAAAAGTGGCTAAGTTACGCTTTATAACATCAGCTATTGAAACCATCCACTAGTGAAAGTTCTGTTCGAATCGGTCCAGCAGTTTCGAAGATAAGCATGACAGATGAACAGAAAATCAATGTTTTTTTTATATAAGTAATGTATATACTTTCATGTGTTTAGTGAAAAGTTAACAAAATTTTATTTATATGTATATATTTAAAATATATAACTAAAGAAACTATATCTGTAAATAAGCCTTAATTGTCAAGATTTATACGTAAATATCATAAAAATAATGAGTTATCTGAATGTTTTATTAACAAGTGTATTTAATAGCGTCATAAAATGTCTACAAAAAGTATGTTTATCTAAAAAAGGGCGGTAACTGCTAAACTCCGGGAACTTTACTTCAACTTGTCATCGGCGTCCTTATTTAGTACTCCTTAAGGTACCTTCAGACTTGTCTTCTTGGTGGAACGGTTCAAAATCCAATCCAATCCAATCCAAACAAATTTGTAAAAAAAAACTAATAAAAAAAATCATTATTTATTTTGTTTTTAATATCATTTAATAATAATAATTATGATACAAATATAACAATTGTATTAAGCGATTTCGTATCGTCTCGTGCTGCCTTAAGAGTTATGCTAATAAAATGATATTGTTTTCTTTAGAAGTGCTATTAATTAAGACACTTGACAATCTTACTTTGTTAATCCCGAGTTTCGGCTTTAATGCGGAACACAGAAGGTGAGACAATGAAACAACTGTTATTTATATACCAATAATTCACAATTTTAACGCCGTGTTCAGAAAACTCAGACGCCTTTTTTAAACGGGAATTATTGCTTTATATAATTGAAATTCATTATAATATTGTTAAGATTATAATGGACATATTAAATCAAAACACATCTGTGGTTACAAATAATTAGTTAAAACAATGTAACTTCCTTCATAAATTCCGTCGATTTTAAGAGGCTGGGAGGGCAGACAGCAAAAATCCATCTCGGAGTTTGTCACTTAAGGGCTCTCTGGATACTGGGCGAGGTGGGTTGTAGGGTTGGATTTACTAATCATTGGATGCGGTAATTTAATTAATATATTTTATTTGTTTATATCCGATATTATATTATTAATAAAGAAGAAAACACGACAACCAAAAAAAAAAATAATCAAAATATATAAAATGTTAAACTCGAATGAATTATCAAACAAAGATTTTTTTTTTATTTTGATAAATATTATAATATCAATAATTTGATAACCCGTTATCAGTTCATTAACCCCGTATCCTCGCTCCGTGATAAGGTAGAACACATTAGCGAACGCACATAATGAGGACGCGAGATTTCCCAAACGTGTCCTAGACCAGGATAAAGTTAAATTTTCATAACAGCGCACGCATTACCGAGGTAGTTTCCCTTTAATTATAATTGCAATCACGTATTTTAGGTACTTCTTGTGTCTAAGTGCTTTGGGTTATTTTAACACCCTTAATGATTATTGGTAAGTTTTAATATTAACTCCTAAACCTACAAAACAAAAACATATGAGTAAACCCGGGTGTTACACCGGGATCATAATTCGTGATTAAGTAGATATTATTTAACGTGCGCTCGTCATATCAGGACATTTATAGAGATGATTATCTTATCATTTGTTATCAAAAATCACATGTTATCATATCATAATGATATAATAAAGTTCATAATAAATATAAACTTTTTTTTAGTCTTTAACAGCGATTTATATTTTGAGTTATGTTAAATTAAAAATACTTTTAAACTAATTTATAACAGATATATCTGTAGATTAATAGATTAATTAATGTAACAGCTCCAGTGGTTCCATCTAATAATGTCGTTTGCCTCCAATTTTAGGTTCATTTGATATTTAAAGGTTTTCAACGCGACACAGCCTATTTCGTCAAAATGGCGCCGCGTACGCTGTAGCAATTACAGTAGTTACTGATATTGGTTTACATTATGAATACTCTACGATCGGGCACTTAGAATCTTCTAATGCTATTTTACAATAGTCACTTAGGAGGGTGAAAACCCACCCCCCACCCCGCGAGGGCGACATTCACTTTAGACAAATTTGATTTTGATTTCTATTTCTAGTTTGGTTGACTTTCTTTCTTTTTTCCTTTTATTAATGATTTATTAATTGTACAGTTATTTTTCTTAATTCACTAATTTTGAAAAAGATTGGAGTTTATCTTTATCAAAATTACAAAGTATAATTTTAATTAAATTTCGAAATTTAATTCAAATAAAATTGAAGACGCAAAAATAATTAAATGCAATAATAGAAAAACTTATAAATATTCAGAACCTTAAACCTTTAGCGGGTGACGGATTCGTTTTTACTTATTCCACTGAAAATCTGCTTAAAATCCGTATTTAAAAGAATCACTTGAAATTTATTTGCATCTTGATCCAAGGTGTGGGAGGGCGCGGTTAATAGACATACCTAAATGTTCTAACCTAACTTAACCTAAGTTAGAGTTAACTATAATATTACTGTCAATTACCAAACAATCTGATTGTATTTAACATGTCAGCCATGTTTATTTCTGTACAGTTAAAAAAAAAAAAAACCCGGCTGAGTTTGTTGTGTGGTTCTTCTCAGACCAGGGCGCGTTTGGAACCCTCGTAACCTTATTTTAAGTTGGAAAGTGTATTTTCAGAAGGGCTTATTTTAATACATACGATATCAAAATAGATCCTCCTGTCATTTCCATTTGACGTACACAAGTGATCACTGGTATGGATTCAAAGTGGAAAATATATAAATAAATAAATAGATGCCCCTGTTCATATAAAATGTATTTGTAACATTTCCTTTGGACCAGACCCGAAGCTTTCTTATCTCTTCTCAATGGTCGCGATTCTTGGTTACCCTTTGGATGACGTCGTTGCAAATGATTTTAAATGTAAAAATTATTTAAATCTCGGATAAGTCTATGGTATGCCGGTCGATGCGGCGATTTAGTATTCAAATGCCTATAATTATAGATTATCTTATTACTAACAGACCCGGTTATATACCCGGTTAACTTATATTTAAACCACCAAAATACAGTACTATTAATAAAGATTGAGAAAATAAAGTAAAATTGTCAAAAAACACTCCGTACTTTTGATGTTTTTAAAAATGAAATGTCTATAAATATTTCATTATATCGGACAGTCGATCCGAACTGGTTAATCAACAAAGGAATTTCTGTTTGTGAAATCAAGTCGCCCTGATAAAAAAAGACGATCCCCTCTCATCCCTTTGTCCCTTTATTTTTTCTTAATTTCAACTTGATCTCAATCAGGAGTAAATTATAACGGAGAGTTAACTAGAAGAATGTCCCTTGTTGTATTGTCCGCTGATTTCTTTTCTTTTGTGATCATCGGTACTTGTATGGAGTGGTTTTAACTTTTATTATTTTTAATCTATATCAGAGACCACTTGTATCAAATGGGGGTATCAGGACTATGATACCACACTCATCGAAATTCTCATCTGTAAGACACGCAACAAAAATAAGGCTACGTGTTCCAAAAGTCTGTGAAGAACCACACTTCTTATAGTCACTGTTACACAAACCTCAATATATTTAAGCAATGTACGAACAACTAGAACCATCTCAATCAGTGGGATAACATATAAAAACGTATTTCGTTATCAAAATATATAACTATAATAAAATCTTGATAATTAGAAATAAGAAATAAGTAAAAACAGCACACAACAAATAAATAAAATGAGATTTTTTCGTGAATTCGTTTCCGCGCTCAGAGTTGAATAAACTTATTTTTTTTTTCTTCTTTGTTTATCGTCCGCCATCTTAACCCTTCTCTCGTATCGACGACGCTGTAAAGGATCCCAACGACCCGGCACGGGATTGAATTTTTATCCAGATCAAACTAATGTACGCCATTTTGTTATAAAAACAATGTCAGACTTAATTATTAAATTCTGTATAACTTTACTTATTGTTGGTAAATACAATGACATGTAAACACGATGTTTACATGGAAATTGTTACTCGAAATTGTGTAAACAAAAAAACCAGTCTATTATAATGATCCCCACACGTTTAATTAACCTAGGACCCTCGACACTAGGGCCCTCGCCCTAATTGAAGATAACCTAGGCTTAAAAGCTATTAGGGAATATTTTAAGTAACATTGTATGAACGTCATACTTATACCTATTGTAGGATTAATCATACATTTATAAGATTAAATTACATATAAAAAAGCAATTATTATTTATTTAAACTATACGCAATGCATAGAAATGATAAGAAACTGCCTAAATATATAAAATTGAACAAAAACACATACAAAACTGTGGATAATTAAACAAAAACTCGTATTTGACCCCCATTATTGACGTACAACTAATTAACACTTTAAAAAACAAGCAAATACGTGGCCAGGTACCCGCATTAAAGTTCAACCCTTGGGTCATCTTAATCAACCCTTCAAAGGACCATCGACTGACCCTCGGGGTCGGATCGACCGGCCATTATTGTTAGGTTCATTATTAGTTTCTTATTAATGGCGATTGTTCTTAATTACATTTAATTATAATAATAAAACTCACTTTTGCTTAGGTTGAAAGTGCCAATCGATTGAATGGCCCGATTAGGATTAAATAAATGATTTTAATAGTCACAAACAAAGATAAACATTAAATTTTTTGATGGTTTTTTAAGAATTATTTTCTTAATAATCTCATAAACGGAACACGTCCGAGATATTAGCGTTAATTTAGCCGTTTATTATTATTGTCTCTACAAAGAATTCTCCTAGAAAGGGTTAATTAATATGGACCAAGAATTGAATTAAAAGATTAAGTTATCTGCTGTGGATGAGACCAAATATATCATTATCACTATCATTACAATTATCATTATTATTATCATTAATGAAAAAATATTCAACATTACATATAACTATACATTTGTTATCAAAAATGTTATTATAATTATTCTTTGAATGTAGTTTCCTTTTGTTTTATTTTTCAGACATTAAATTTAAATTTAATGGATTATTTTAATTTATTCTTTGTATATTATAGTACAGTAGTGGTAGTATCCTCGTTAATCCAAAGTCAGCACCGATGAATTACAAGCGACAGATCGCGTCTCGCTCTGAAACAAAACGAAAAAATATTTAAAAAAAATAATAAAAAAAGCTCCGCTCGTCGCAAGAAATATCTTTCATCTTGTAATTATTTTTATCCTTTAAGAAAGAAAGCATTGATAAAAACTGGCGGACAAATAATTAGTTTGCGAGATTCAATCTATGGTGGGCATTGTTTACCTTGTTTTCATTTTAATTATATTAAAAAAATATTAAAACAGATCGTTTATTGGACAATTGTTGTCTTTAAAATACGTTAAAAATTTTAAAATATCCACCAACAGCCAATACCGTGCGGGTATTCGAACATGGAACGCGTATGGACAGTTATCGGTTATCGATTGGTTTCCAATCAGCCAATGGGGGCTCGTCGGCACGCCCGCACACACGCCTACAGGATACTTTTTAAGGCTTTTATTTTGGTTTCATGAATGAAATATCTCTTAAACTTTAGTGAAGATGTAAGCTCCGTCTTTCGTATGTCAGTTACTTGTTATAATAGCTGATAACAGAACTAAGGCAGTTGTTTATATTTAATTAAATGTAAATTATAATAAATTAATTATTTTATCTTTCTTAAAAATGTAATAATATAATAGTTAAAAAATAGGCCATTAATACACGAGTCAGCTTTTTGTGCGAAGTTGTCACTAATTTGATCGCTCTTATAGATTGTCATAATTCTATTCAATTCTTACATATTATTAATATTATATATCTGCCTAGCTTTTACCTGTGACTTCGCTCGTTGTTATTTTATGCTTTCATAATGCTAATTACGTTTATATTACAAAAGTAAGCATGTAGAAGTTCAACGCCTTTGTTAACGAATAATTTATCAAATAATTTCAATTCGTTTTCCAAACAAACAAACAGACATTATCTTATTTTAGAAAATGAATGAATTATTTGAATATATTGACTAATAATATATTTTACTAGCTGTTGACTCTCATGGTTTCATAATTTTTATTAATTTATTTCTCAAAAGATGTCTCTGAAAAAAAGGATGAGTAGTTTTGAAGGTAACCTCATACATAAATTTTTCGTTTATCATAAACCAGTAGAGGGTAGGAGGGTGAAGGGTGAAGGGTGAGGGGTGTCATGCGCTCTTTACCGTATTTTTTCGATGGGCGTGTTTATCGATTATTGATATATCTACACGCCCAGCTTACCTTTTGATAAGAAAACGTCACAGCCAAATATATACAGACAAACAGGTCTATATTAATTGTACGTACAAATATTTATAAATGTTTGACTTTAGCTATGTTTTAACGATTTATATATAAATATAGTTTTATGAAATCAATGTCTGTACGTCCTTTTCCAATACCGGATGTGCGCAGACTCGAACCGATACTGAAGGCGGAGCGAGGCTGGACCGAGACGAGATAAAACTGAAACTAACGACTCGGGATGTATTATATTACCTACATAAAATTACAACATGAATTTTAAATGTTTATTACGATAAAAACAAAAAAAAAACGGATAAAAAAATGAAAAAAAATGACAGTTTTTATCCATATACTTACTAAGTAGTAAGTAAAAAAAAACTTTAATGAAACCGGAGTTTAATTTTGATTATATTCATAGCTACAGTAAAATGATACCAGAAAGAGTGTAAAGATTAATAATAGATAAGGTAATGTTTACAGTTATTCTAACTTAACTCTAAACCTACCAAGTACCGGTCAAATTGACCGTTCTTAAACTTTTGTAAAACTTACACATTTTTAAACGTTATAATATCGTTATCAAACTACATGATAATTTTTAGAATATGCAAATAATATTTTCTACACTCTTTACTTTCAGTTATTTCCATTATTACCTGCGTTATATAATAAAATAACTTTTAATTACAGGTCAATTTGACTGCGTGCGGTAGGAACAGGTATACAAGAATTGTCGGTAGGTTTAGTGTTCATCTAATCCAAAATATAACAACATTTTTTAATCGATTTATTGAAAGAGATTTCACAAATACGTTGATACATACACACATGTTTAAATATATTCAAAGGCGTCTTTGTAAGCAACCCATTTTATATGTTCTGATATTTTAATGGAACAAACAGATAAACATAACATTATTATTATGTAAAAAAAGTGTCACAGAAACAAATGTCTCTAAGTTATACTTGTAAATAGATTGATATAACAACATTTTTAATCAGTTATTTATCAAATTAATTTAACTAAAAGAGTTTATCAAAGAGACTCGCTCACATTACGTTACAAAAACATAATTAAAATATATATTATATTAAAAACTTCTCGAAAGCTCCCTTTTTACCTCATTAACTAATGACTGTAATATGTATCTTTTAACCGCTTCCTACAAGTGGATACCCGCTATTACTATGGTTTTACGGTTCAGAATACAGCATCGTCTGATCCATCTGAAAACACAGTTTTCGTTTTAAGTCAGAGACACTTTATTAATATTTATATCTTATTCCTAATTTAAGGGTTATAATAGAGTTGTTAAATAACATTACTTGAATGATCTTATATATATATATATATATTAATTGTAATACTAAAATTAGTATATTAGAAAAGTAATTTTGTTTTACAAAAAGCAATACATTATTTAAAATATTGTTAATATTATTGACATAATTGATTTGTGGTAAAAATTATACAAGAATTAATAGGTTTTACTGGAAAAACTATAAACCAAAATTGCTCTGAAAAAGCTTCACTACTTAGAATCATCATGTCTTGGAAATGTCTATGACGGCTACGAAATTTTATGAATTATGAAATTTTACTTACCGTTTGATTGTTTTAGAAGTACGTTACCCGATTGTCTATAAGATAATTTGAAAAGTAAATCAAAGAAATTACCTTAAAAAAAATCTACAATACATAAAAACTTTCTTTAAGTTAATATTTGCATGTCCTTTTTCATAAATGATTTTATTCAATATACTTAATATATAATTTTTTATAAAATATTAATTATCTTTCTTGTTTCTTTAGTAGATAAAATATATATTATACAAAAAATTGTCACAAATGGATTTTGAATGTTTACTGCTACTCGATACTAGATGGCGCTAGTAATCCAACTCTACTAACTTAATTCGCGTAGCTTATTCAAATAAAAACAGCTGTGCTATGTTCCTTGTTTTATTTGATATTTTAGTAAAATTATGATATAATATTATATTCTAAAAAAGGATTTCAATTTTCGCAATATCCACAGGGCTTTAAAAAGTATTTTCTTGAATTGAAACAGACAGATAATGTAATATTTCGATATCATTTCACAAATATATATATTTCATTCTCAGCCTGAGTTTGGGTGAAAGAATTACATTAAAAGAAAAATTACTAAATATTTCATTTTTCTTTTCATTATTAATCTTTGTTCTTGCATTTTTTAATTAAAGAAAGAAAGATAAAGATAATTAATAAAAGTTTATTGGTGTTAAGGATTTATAATTAATTATAGAATTGTAATAAATTATACATTTCCTCTCGTGATTAAATAAGATTCATAAATGTACTTTATCGTATTGTTCCAGAAACTATATTGAGAAATTCTTAAGTTTTTTGAAAAAAATAATAATAATTTTTGAATCTTATTAAGAACAATACGGTTTTTGTAATTTTAACTTATAATAATTAGAATTATAATTAATTAATTTTATTTTAACGTATTAAGGTTTGAAAATTCTTTCAAGAATACTTCGAATATCTATAGAAATGTGATAATATTGAGAAACGTAAATTTTGTGTATTTTTATCGTTATTCTTAATGCAACGAACCGTCAACGGTGTCTCATAAACATGCCAGCGTGTCGGATCTAAGAGGACACTGACACATGGTTACAAATTCATTTATTTTTTCGGCATTTAGGGAAAATTACGTGTGTCAACTTGATATATCGCGAAAAAAATGAAAATGTTCCTTATTTTGTTATATTTGCGTGAGATATATTAAAAAAATCTAAAATTTAACTGATTTTTAATTTTATTAGTTATAGTAAAAGAAAATATTTTTATTGTCTTTCTTATCATACTAATATTAGAGCGAAACATTTGTCTTTTTGTATGTATGTTTGTAATGTTTTCACACAAAAACTACTGGACCGATTTCAATAATTCTTTAACCATTAAAAAACTGCATCTTCACTGAGTGGCATAGGATATATCACATTTTCAAAAAGAATAGGGATCCTAATAAAAATACAATAATGTGACCCAAGGTGTGCAAGAATTGGTTGTAAAAAATCTGTCATGGCGTGCGCTGAAAGTACTGATGATAGAACAAAAATATGTTTTACAGTCCTACAATCCTTATCCCATTAAGTTATATTTTATTAAAGCCTTTTTTAACACCTGTAAAATACTTTTTAAATTATTAAAATTGGACATTCCACAAGATCGGTATCTACGCGTGTGAAACCGCGGGGCATTGCTAGTAAATAGATAAAATTGTTAAATGTCTTAATTGATAAATTTTGTGTAGATTATTATAAAAAATTGGGCTTATATGTAAATATATTGTTACCATACTATCTATAACTGTAACTAAACAATAAAAAATATATCAACTACTAAGTAACTTAACAAAATTAATGAACACACAAACAAACAAATATATAATAGATATATGAGGTGATTGCATCGTATATATTTTTTATCATATAGACAAGTAATCTAAGAGTATATAGTTATAGTTATAGTTATAGTTATAGTCATGCACATAATCGTTATATTTAACTCTAAATCACATTACAAACTCAAAAATCATCAAACAATAAGTGAGTTCCGTTATACCGCCATAACTCAAGAACACAAAGCGTCCTAGACTCGAACTTGGAACTCCTTGAGAACAATACTATGAGTTATGGCCTCCGGGAAGCGGGAAAAATTATTCGAGAAAATTGTTCTAGAAATATATGTTTTATATATTATTAATATATTATCATTAGTTGTTAATTTCATTGTCACTTAAATCATTTTTATTTTACAGACAAATATTTTTTATATGTAATCTTTTGAGGCGGATAGTTTAATAAGGAAAGACAGGTGGTACCAGCTAGTAAAAGAGATAAATTCATATTGTATTAGGTATTTTTTTATTTATATTTAATTTAAATATGTATATATATATATATCTTCACGCCATATCCCTTGCGGGGTAGCCAGAGACGACGGAGCGCCAAACGCTACGGTCCCTGCATACCTCTTTCGCCTCGGCCACAGACATCAACCTCTTCATACATGCCATCCGGGGGGTCCTCATGCTTTTTACGTGACCTTCCTCCAGTATCATAGATACTGTGTTTTCGAAGGTCACTCGAGGCCTCCCCCTGTCTCTTTAATTTAAATGATACATTTATTTTATTTAATCTGATTAAATACTTTTAATTTAGTTCCAACGATGTTAAATCGCCAATAAAAGAGACGGATAGCTAACGCGGGATCAGAAATTAAAAAAGGGGTAAAGCTACGTTACCATTATTAAGACTGAGTTTTACGTCTTTTACACGTAAGAATTCACACTTCAATTACAGTCACATAAATTTACAATAATTATCGGGACTCCTTCATACTTAGTTAAATAATTGTTTAGTAACTTTTATTGGACGTAAAAATAGTTATATGAATTTGTGTATTTAATTTGCAGCATCTCAAAATACGAGATGAATTATTAAGAAATCATCAGCTTCTTAAAAGAGATCGTCAATCAGTTTCTTTATTTCTCTGACGAGTAAAATAAATCCTAGTGAAATCCGTTTTTTGTTTAAATATGTAAAATTTTCGAAAACTTTTACATTTTAATCTTAATTAGATTTCGTTTTGTGACATTCTAACAATTCGTTAATCGAAATCGTAAAAGAGGTTCTAAGTCTGAAGAATTTTAAAATAGTACTTAAATGTAAGTCATATGATATGTGCAGTTATCCTTGCTTCATAAATCTTTTGAGACGAAGTCTTTGCGAGCTTTTTACTGATACATCACAAGCGCCATCTATATAAAGTTATTAAAAACTAACGAAATTGCATTTAAATGAAGTAAAAGTAAATGTATTAACTCCAAAGTCGCGAGTACACGATTATTATTATGAATAAATGAAATATTATATACGCGTCGTCGATCCGCCCGACAACGCCAGTGGCAATGGCGTTTGCTTTGTTGTTTAGGGATGGGAACTTATGTATCGATGAATTTATTACTTATCCTCCCTATAACACGATAGATTTGTTACGCGTTATAGGAATATTCTTGTGTAACGCGCTCATATGACCGTATAACGTTATGTACAAATAATTCACGTTTAATTTTTCTCGTTAAAGACGGTTTAAATGAATATTAAGAAATAACTTAATTAATTTTAATTTTATTTAATTTTATAACAACACATGTGCTAGTTCATCGAAATTAATTATGAACTGTAAAAAATAATTATAAATTTCATAGTATATAAATATATCGTGGAAAATCTCCGCCTTATATGGGGAAAAACACGTGTTATACGAGGGACTGAAAGCGCTATATAGAAGTACCGTGTTATAAGGGGGATTACTGTTATAGCAAAGTGTATGTTAATGCGTCATCATTTTAGTTAAAAATCATTATAATTCGTTGATTAATTTAAGTAATAATAGAAATCTTTTAAACAATATTTTAAAATGTTTTATATAACTAATATTTTTTAAGATAATCGATGTTCTCAAAACTCGTGACGCCATATTTAATTTTTGAACTCTATTCCTTAAGATTCATCGATACCCCCTGTCCCATCCCTATCCTAGCTGCTGACTTCCTTCATACTCGCGAGCACTCGTTCGTGCGCGCCTTTGTCGGGAACAATTGTCGACAAATTAGAAACGAATTGAGTTATTTAATATCAACCAGTAATACTGCGATGTAATTGTTTAAAATCTTTTGTTTTATAATTGTTTTTCTTACATCATATTATCTTATATAAAATATATATTTGACAACAAAAAATCTGAATAAACCTAAGGTCGGTATAAAGTATTTTTTGATATCAAATTGAGATGGATGTCAGTACATCATATTTATGTGACGCGCTCCCGGCCTCTGTTTGTCAAGGGGTATCTTTATTGGGAGAATAAGGAATGATTTACGATTATCAATATATTTTTTTGTGTTTTACGTAAAATAACTGATTATTTTTTTATTTTAAGATACAGATTATATCACAAACGTTTTATTTTGAAATTATTGTTTTATTAACTATTCTTTTAATTGAAGGCTTCTTTTCAATGATTATTTTTTAATTTTCAATGATTAATCTTTGTATATATATTTAATACGATATTTGAAAGATCTGAGATAGTAAAATATGTTTGAAATATAAGTAACATGCATTTCGTCAATATCTATCCCGTTTCACGCCCCTTGTTTTTCAAACTATGGACTGTGATCCCGAGGGAGGCATAGCCACCGATTTATATGCACTATATCATGCAAATATATATATTATCTGATTGTCGGTCCGTGTAACCCTTGAAACGATTGACTTGGGAATACACTGGTTCCTTTTGTGTTTCTTTTCTTTCTTTGTTTAGTAAAAACTTCATACGCGTCTATGATTTTGAATCTTTCCTTTCTTTATCTATCTTTTAATTTGATATCACATTATTTCTGGTATATATTAATATCATATACATATTATAATGTAATTTTATGGGTTTTGTATGTTTGTTTTACACCTTGGCTCGTGTATGTGTTGGTTACAGATTTTACCTGTATTATAGGCAGAGAAACTATATATTTCACTGTAAAATATATTTTCTGATTATGACAATTTTTTTCACTGATATAAAAAAGTCTTAATTTTATTAACCAAGGTTGGTCAAATCATTAACGAAAGAGCAAGAAAAATCTTTTACATACGAAAAAAAAAATATTATCATATTATATAAATTTTAAAGTCAAATGTAATTCTTCCAGTACAATGATTATTCATAAGAAATATGTGAACGTAAATTAAGGTACATAAATAAAAATGAAGGCTTAAACAGGTGACCCTTTTACAACATAATTAACTACGAGTATGCCCTCGCAAACACAAAAACCAGGAAAACCAACGAAAATTTTATTATCATTATTTGCATATTAAAATAATTATAATTAAGCACGGTTAAGACTCTCCCGATTTTCATTTTCGAGAAGCACTCCGAGGGTTTTTTTGGGAATTTGATTAGCTTTGCGTGTGTGTGTGTGTGTGTGTGTGTGTTTTAAATTCGAAGAGTTTTAAAACCTTATCGATGTAATGAACAACCCTTTTAATGAAATTAGTGTAGCTCGATTTCCCTCAGCCATTTTTATAAGATAATATTTTTAATCTTCCCAATTCATCCACCCGAACCTTCCGGATGGTTGGATGGATGGATAGATTATTCTTTCTTTGACTTTACTTTAATTTATTGAATTATAACTTTTTCTTATCTAGTTGGTTTTCTAACGGTAATATATTTTTAAAATTTAGAATTTGTTATAATTCAAGAACTGTGATTGGCTGTTTTATCAACCAATCGGGAAGCTTTAATTATATTTTTAATTTATTAGTTCTGAACAGTTTGGAGTGAAGATTTTGGAGTATGAGGTAAATTGAGTAATAATACTTGGGAGCTGGTTTAATTAATGCTAATAATTGACCGCCGGAGGCTGTTATTGGGAACTAGGATAACACTGGGTCACTCTGCGATAGTGGAATATGGAATGGTCTTGATACTTGGTATTAAATATAATTAATTGTATTTTTTATTTATATTTATTGTTATAACTAAATTGATGGTTTATTTTTGATATATATATATATATATATATATATATATATATATATATATATATATATATATATATATATATATATATATATAATATTTATTTTTTTGGGAATGCTTGTGATTAAAATTAATTATGTGAATTTATCATTAATAAAATAAATAAATGGTGATTAAAGTTACGTATATACATTACTAAAATGGGGATGGTTCAGTCGTGGTATACCAAATCGCCTCGGGTGTGTCTAGCTTCCTACATGGTATCTTCAATTATCATCAAAATTTATCAATTTATTATAATTTACTTAAAAATTCCCAAATTTAAGTGACAATATGAATTCTTATCACACAGCTGTAGGTAGGTGTAGATAAAAAATATTTTTTTGCTAAAAAAATTACGATCAAAAAACAAAACGAAATTTATTTCGGCAATTATGTTACGGCTTAAATAAAATATAGCTAATTAATGTAAACAGAACGATTAGGAGGGCAAATAAACAGCGTAATGGCGTAATGGCGCTCCCAAGCAATAAATACCTATAATATTTTTAATTACAACCAAAAAAAAAAGACATAAAACAGAAAGATAAAAAGCCATATTGTAAATGAGAATAAAATACGTACGAGTGTTTTTACACCAGGCCACCAGACCAGGCCCGGACTCGGGTCATCGGGATATATAAATTATGATATAGTGCTGACTTTTTAGCTCTCATCTCCCTCGGATGTGGACAGACATACAACATTTCAGAATAACCACCTACCCAGCTTTATTTAATTTTTATATATATATATATATTTTTATTTTATATAAATTTGTGTGTATTATCTATGCTGAATCGAGTTTAATTTAATTTATACTATAAAAAAGTTATATGAAAAAAATATCTGTATAATAAATTTTGTATAGCAAATGTACGTCAATTGTTTGTCCAAAATTATCTAAAATTAGAAAAAAATAATATATTATATATGTATCCTGTCTAAACGTTCCAAAGTCTACTTGGACGTGTTTAAAAAACCTCAGAGGCGTTGTCTAATGAATTTATAGTCAGGAACTTGTGCGGCTCGTAATTTTTTTACTCCAGAGACGAGATAAACCGATAGAACTGTGATGAATGCGTATTTTATATTTTTATAACAATTTTTATATTGTTTTTAATATTTATTTATTATTTTTGGAATAAATCTGTTAGATTTCATCTCATACTAGCTTCTTCCATCCCGCTTCGCGGTTCACACTATTAATTTGGATGTGAACTTAGGTTGCTACGGTAACCATTGTCATATTATCCGTTGTCATCGTAACCGTTGCTATGGTGACCGTTGCTATAGAAACTCTTACCTTGCGTTAAGTGTATAGCTCCTACAGGTTTAAAATTTGGCGAAATGCAAAAGTTGAAATCCATTGGGATAGGAATTCCGTAAAATCCGTTCTTAGTGTACGTCTACGTCACAAAAGAAGTAACTATGTATAATTTTAAGTTAATCGGACAAATAGTTTCTGAGATTTCGTGATGACTGAGTGGTAAATCGCTTATATATATAGATATAGATATATAGATAGATAATTTCTAATTAATATTATTCATAATACGACCCTGGCGTAAATATGCTCTAAGCGATTTTTAAATCAAAATTACTGGAACAGGTGATATAATTACATACATACATACATACATACATAATTATTTTAACACAGATAGTTAAATTATAATAGTATCAATAAACATGGCGGCCAATTACAGGGTGCTCGTAAAATGAACCCAATGTAAACACCCTGTACATCCCCTATCAATAGTTCCTACGATACGGGGTGTTCTGTTAATTTAATATAATCTATTGTATATAAATATACGAATTTTTAATAAACTTAACTAGCTGTGAACGTGGTTTTGCTTGCCAATGTTTATTAAAATTAAAGTTACTGTTATCAAGTGAAAGTATTATTGAAATCGGTTCAGCCGTTTCAGAGATTAGCCGGAACAAACATACAAACATTTTTTTTCTAAAGTACCATATATGCATAGTGAGAAGCTGTTTTTTGGAATTACAAACAAACATTTTTATATATATATTTCAGAGTTGATCATTGAAGCACCACCTGTATATTAACATTATCAAAATGGCAACCAATAAACTATTGGCCATCGTCCAGGGTTCTCTCGGCATTTGAGGGCTTAAAATCAATTGTCCGTGAAATGGACTAACCAGGAGGAAAATATATCCGAATAGAACCTTTTTCAGTGAGAGGGATGAGCACGAAGAGTAGGGTGCAAAGGTTAACTTCATAACTATTATTGTTCTTAGACCTTTACATAGTAAACTATTTTATGTAGTCTGAACGGACAGATTTAAAATGTTTTTTATATATATATATTTTTCAATATAATTCTTTTTATTATTAGTTTTCTAAAAAAATACTTCAAAGTAAATATTTTTTTGATTTACCAATGAAAATTGGGCTAAATATACATTTTACTGCTATAAATAATAATAGTTCAGATAATAATTGAGTTTTTTATATTATATATAATATTTCTGTTTGTCTGAGTGTCTCACACACAGTGGTTTAACCCAATTGGTTTTTATTGTTATCGGCTGTGGTTGATGTCTTGTCTGTTAGTTAGTTAGTTATTTCATTTATTTGTGTACATTGTGTTTAGTGTTTAGTGAAAACTAATTAGTTTTCTTAGAAACTAATTATTTATCTTAGTTCGGTCAATATTTCAATTGTCTTCTATAGAATATATAATAAATATATTTTTAACAAACAAAATGTTTAAAATATGATAAAATCAAATTAGTTTAATCGACTTTTTGTGTTTTTATTATAATATTAATGGTTATTTTGTTAATCTTATACAAGATGGTGGTAATATGCGCGGCGGCTTCTTACAGAGTTAGTGTCCTTAATTTATGCTGAGACACGACCTGGCGTTTTAACTCCTTCTCAGAAACCCCTGACCCCACTGGTGTAACTCAGAATTATTGTTTTTAGGTAAAATATATTATATATACTTGTATATTTTGGTAAATATAAGTAAGAGAAATTTTGAAGATTTTTTTCAAAATGTTTTTTTTTTAAATTGTAATTTTGGAAATAATTTTTTTGTTATCCGTTTAGTATTTTTTTTTATAATCTGTTTATATTATATTAATTAAAATAATATTTAGCAAAATTAAAAATTTAGGAGATCTGTGGAGAGAAAATAAAATATGATAAAATCAACATACGTAGCTTTACGAGTGGCTTAGTGGCGATTCGGCTTAGCTGAAGCCAAAAAGTGTACAGTCACGCTTCGAACACTCCCCCCCTCCCCATCCCCCCATAGCCGGCTAACTTCATAAGACTATGAATTTAAATACGTTACTCGATGTCAAAGGGTCGAGTTGCATACTCTGATCGCTATAAAATGGCGCTTCACAATAATTATAAATAAAATTTTAAATAAAAATAGTGGAAAAAGTATAAAAATGGCGGTTTTAAAGTATTTTGTTTTTGATTTGATAGTTTTTTAGTATTTTTGTATGTCAAAGCGTCATTTTAGCGCCCCCAAACTTTTCTTATCAGGGCGGATTGTTGGAACAGGGTGTAAAAATATTCGAACCACGATTTTGCTCTTGATGTTTGTTAATTTATTATATTTAATTTTAATGTCAATGGACTTTTAATTCAAGAGTAATGATAGGTCACTCTTATATACATATAAATTAGTGTCCGTCTGTAACTGTAACTTTTCATTATGCTTATAAAAGTATTACATAACAAATGTCTGTCTCTGTTACATCTGGTTAATCTCTGAAAAGGCTGGATCGATTTTAATAAAACTTTCACTGATGTTATACAGTTAACAGTAAGTTAGGCTAATAAAATATTCCAAACAAAGTCGCGTGCAGTATTTAGTAAAGGTAGTATTTTATTAGTTTTCAAAGATGTATTACATTAGATAAATACTAAATCATGACATAAAGACGGACAAGGTTACATCTTTATATATATAATTTTATGGGTCATTAAATAATGGCTTATAAGTTCGGATATAAACGTTACGGGTGTTTTGGGACCCTAAATATTATGGGATATTAGAAAGGGATTAGAAATACCTTAGATTATATATATATATATATATATATATATGTTTGTATGTGTGTACTCTCAAAATGTATTAAACATTTTACATACAATTTTGTCCTATTCATTAAAAATTTTATTTTTCATCATTATTTGTAAAACTAATTTTAATAATTCATTTTCTTACATAAATGTATGTATTTAACAGAGATATTTTAATGTCTATACAACCATTATCCCCAGGTTTCGTTCGCGAGTCGCTTTATTTATTAACACACACGCAACAAATCGATAAATAGATATATATCGCAAGTTGCGGACGCATTTTCTTTTACGATCACCGGACTTTACGTGCGCTACAAAGATATAGGAAGGACGTGGAGATACTTGTTTAGGGATGTGGCAACACAATTATCTGTTGTATGAATAACATTTAAAGACAAAAAGAGAGAGAAAGAGAGAGAGAGTAAAATGAAAAAAGAAATTAAATATCTATCGCAATTTTGTTTAATTTTGTTTTCTATTTGTAAAACATTTTTATAGTTCAAGAATTAAAAGTGAAAGAATTAATATATACATATGTAGAGAAAGAGAGAGAGAGAGAGAGAGAAAGAGCAAGAGAGTTTTATATAAAATATTTTTATTTGTCTATATATTATTACATATAAAATACCACATCCATTTCAATGTATATCAGTAAAGCTAATAGCGATCTCCTAATAGTAGGGGCTAGTTGTAAGCTCGTAAAACCATCCCACCGGTATTGAACCGGCTCCTGTTAACATGTGCCTCTTATTGATTTCTTATTTGGTATTTTTATAACAAAATACGATGAAACTTTATTAACACTAAACCTACAGACTTACTTGTATACCTGTTCCTACCGCACGACGTCAAATTGACCGGTAATTAAAAGTTATTTTATTATATGACGCAGGTAATAATGGAAATAACTAAAAGTAAAGAGTGTAGAAAATATTATATGCATATTCTAATAATTGTCATGTAGTTTGATAACGATATTATACGATAAAAATGTGTAAGTTTTACAAAAGTTTAAGATCGGTCAATTTGACCGGTACTTGGTAGGTTTAGTGTTAATTAAAACCACCGATTCAAAATTCAAAATTCAAAATATCTTTATTCAAGTAGGCATTTACACGCACTTTTCAATCGTCAATTATTACAATAGAAAAGGTCAGTGTAGTCAGTCCGTAAGTAATCAACTCGGAATGCTGCTCTGTTGAGAAACTCAATTATATATATTATAAATATATAGATATACAATGAAACTTAATTAAAAATACCACAAGATATCTTAAACTTAGTATTAAATATAAAATCAAAAGTGTTTTACATAATCGAAATGTGTGGTTGACTTATTTGAATTTGAATTTGAAAACGTTTGATATCAAACTACTTATAAGTTGATTAGCTATAAAAATTTGTTATTATGTCTGTCGTTAAGATAACTACCATATTATGGTATCATTGTGAACCATCCCCAAATATCCCATAAAATCCATCCATCCATAATTTAGCAATTTTATTAATTAATATTTAGTTAATAAGAAATATTTTTACAATTAAATATTATATGATATAGTGGATGATATGCAGAACCGTAAAAAGAAAACTTGGGGATTCGTCTGAAAATTAAAAACCCCTAAGGGCGATTGAGTAATATACTCTCATACCAGCGATTGCTGCTTCAGGTATTCTACTGCAGGTATTGTTGTTGAGCATTGGGCTCAGTGGTTGTCATTACACACGGTCTCCACTTCGATTCTCGGTTGATATATATTTTTTGTTTAAATACTGTATTAATGTGTTTAATTTGTCTGTTAATATAAAAATGTGTTTGTAAAATGTTATATATATATATTGTAATGAAGCTACTCAGACGGTCTGTTAGGTTGGCTAGAATAAATTTTTCGCCATTTTCTACTCTGTAATGAATGTTAAGATTTGCTCACCGCAGATTGTTCTATTGTTGGCATTGTCGTACCTTTAGGTACAGTCAGCTACACTAACTTATACAAAATTCAACTGTTTCCTTAATTTAAAGTAAAATTAACTTAAAATTGACTTAATTATGATATTAATACAAAAATTTGTATAAAAAAATTAATTATTTATTCAGGTAAACATTGTGCGTGTGACTGTACTAACGCCTAAGGCTAGTATGCACAGATGACAGCTCTCCCAGACTTATGATATTAAGACAATACAATGTACTACAATACATTTGTTAGTATGTTTTAACTTGTTATAATAATAAAGCTACGGGCTCGTGTAATGAACTGTAATTCGATATCAATGATATTAATTGGTTTGTCCGTGTATACATTTACAGTGGCCATGAGGAAAATCGTTTTTGCCGGGACCGGGAATAATAAAAACTAATAGAAACGCAGCCATTAACAGTTGTGGGCAATCCTCGATTACGGGGATCGACTGTAACATACATACATATATACAGATTACATGACATTGTTTTGATACCTTATATATATATATAACTTTAACAGATATATATAGTAATGTCCACAAATAGTGATGTAACACGATATAACGATAAAAATATCAGCTGTTATAATAAAATAATACAAAAGTGGAATAAAATAATCATTAATTCATGTTCTCGACGTAATGGACCACTCGTATCGAACCACGCACTTCACTAGTGATGGGAAATGTTATCGATAAAAATAATTTAAACACAAAAAAAATTAATCGCAATTTAATCAAATTAAAACTACGAAATTTTGATTGTTTTTTTTTTATCGATATAATAAATACATCACTACCTGTCCACTCCATGCACCAATAACCGTTGTGGGTAATGCAATTCGGCGTTCCATTAATTATTTAACCAATATTTTAATTGCATGTAACGGCTTTAATCACGGAAACAAATTAATTATTAAATATATATATACATATATATATTATATATATGAAAAACCGAAGCAAAAGTTATGTGAAAAATTAACAGATTTCTATACAAAATTTATCATCTGTTTGTGTGTGTTTGCGTGAGTTTGTGTATATTTGTGTGTGTGTGTAGATCGAATCGAATAAACAGGAAAACGGGAAAGCAAATTAGGGGAATCAATAACGCTACAGACAACATTATGTGAGATTTATTAGTAGAGGCTTATTAGTTGCTAGACGAACTAGCCTTGGTATAGACCTAAGTTTATATTAGACAGGACAAAACATTATATATATATATATTAAAAATAGTTCATATTAAATCTATCTGACAGTTTGTCTGTATTTAGCACGTTAATATCATATTACAATATTTTTATCATAAAAATATTAGTTCTTTTTACAAGAACTAATCAAACATTATTATTATTATCGATTTTGATTTGAATATCATTATATTAATATGCCGTATCTATACTGTATGTATGTTTGTGTCAGCCAATATACAAAAGTCGGGAAGAATGCGACAAAGTATTGGAGTATAAAAACCAAATGTCGACAACCGCCCGCCGACTTCTCGGCCATTTAATATACTCCGATGTACAATCGGGGACACAACTCTTTGATAATATAATTAAAATTAAATTTTACATATAAAAAAAAAATTAAAAAAACGTTTAAAGCAAAAATCCTAATAAAATTATTCAATAATAAAATTAATATTTAACACTTGTGTGCTCACCAGTCCAGACATGTCAGTACAATAAATAAATTGCGCGAATTCCATACTGACCAGTGTCCCAATAAAAGTGTACTACCACCACGGGGTGGATAAATTGCAACCCTTAGTGTTTAGGCATTTGTTAAGTGTCTCCTCTGGGCCACTGTTTATTTTACTCTATACATTAAAAGTAATTTGATTTGATATATAATATAAATATCAAGCAGAGTTGGGTAAATCTCTAGTTTTTTAAGTAATTTATAATAATATATTTCGTCTTTACCCACTAATATTTGTTTAAAATAAGGACCAAATTGACCATGGGAGAAGTAGGATGAAAGTGTCAGTTGCACCATGGGACAATCATGGTCATCAACATACACTTTTGTATGTGTAACTTTACAAAGAAGTTCTCCGTCACCATGTTCCCACTACCACCAGATTCGGGAGCACGGGTTATAATATTTAACACTAAACCTACGAAGTACCGGTCAAATTGACCGTTCTTAAACTTTTGTAAAACTTACACATTTTTAAACGTTATAATATCGTTATCAAACTACATGACAATTCTTAGAATATGCATATAATATTGTCTACACACTTTACTTTTAGTTATTTCCATTATTACCTGCGTCATATAATAAAATCATTTTTAATTACCGGTCAATTTGACGGCGTGCGGTAGGAACAGGTACACAAGAGTTGTCGGTAGGTTTAGTGTTAAGTATTTAATCACAACAAACCATCTAATATATTAGCGATATTGGGATGAAATATAAAGGTAGATACCAAACAACCATGTACAATGGTATTCTTACACCAGGTGGTACAGTGAATGTAAACACGGTACCACTAAAACATTCCTCCAATAGATAAGAGATAAGAGAATGCAAGACACAAGTATGGAGATGGACTTATATATATAAAACATTTAATGTCCGTTTGTGTCAAATACGTTACTTATAAAACATTTTTTTCTGTTCGTTTGTCTGTTTGGTCTTATCTCTGAAACGGGTGGACCGATTTTAATAGTATTTTCACTGACAGCTGGTGTTATAAGGAGTAATTTAGGAATATTTTAACAACAAACGAAGACGATGGATCAGCTAGTTAAGAATATAATTACAATAATTATCGGAAAATTAACTTTAAAACAAAAATGTCTCTCTAAATCCATTTATATTTAAGAAATTAAGGATTTACCAAAAATAATTATTTTATGAGATCGAGACTATAACTATCATATATAGATCTATTTAATACTAAACCCCAATATTATATATATATATGTTTGTATCAATATCACTTGTATATGGTAGAGTCATGACTGATCCTTACTTATCATAAGTCCTGGAAGGCTCTACTTAAAATAAGGCCCCATGTTTTCTGCTCTGAGAAGAACCACACAAACCCAGTATTTCTATTGTAAACACATATAATATATTAAAATAATGGTTACTTATAATATAAAATAATAAATGAATCCCATTCCATAGTAAATGATACATTGGTATATCAATTTAGCAGTAGCAGTCGCGTGTCGATGCAAGCGATATCAAGTCAATACAGGAATACTATTACACTTTACTGGGACTCTTTTATTAAGGATAGCTTTATTTAGGGAAAGAAAGGAAAAATCTTATCTTTAGAGGAAGATAAATGTTTTTAATTTAATTATTGAAGAAAACTATGTAAATTAAACTATAAAGGAATCTGAATGTTGTATTCTTGGGGTGGGGGGAAGTAATCTCCAAAATGGCGTCAATACCTAAATAATGTATGGTAATTAATATAGTTGCTTTTTTTTTCAATTATTACGAATAAAATATAATTAAAATTCATTATTGAATGGTCACCCTCGTCGCATGATGGAAATGTGACCTTTGTAACGAAATATGACCTTTGAAATAGTTTTGATATTTGGAAATGCATCAGGGTCATAAAATCCTTATTAAAAGTGGGTCACTTTAAACCATTATCATTTTCCGTCCGAAATGTACTGGAACAGATAACACTGTATGCATTTCCGTTTAAATTCGGTTTATTTTGCATATTTATGATATATTTTCAACCATTTCTAGGTTTAGCCAAATGTTTGACATTTTCGCTTATATAACCGGAGCTAGATATTTGAAAATTAAAATTCATGTTAAATACAGAAATTAAATTAAAAAACCGACCAATTACAATCTATTTCAATATGGCGTCAACTCGTTAAGTTTTTAATTATATTCGAAATCCGACTTCCAAAATTCAAAGTGTTCCATTTCCGAAAACCACGATTCGAAATTCAAAACGCGTTCGCTTCGAGCAAGTGATGCATGATCACGGGTCGAGTGAAGAGGTTCTTCAATGAGATGTCCATTGCTATTTCGTTTTGGACTTTAATGGTACGGGTTAAGATTCAAAATGGCGTGTATATTTTCCATAGGTCGGTCCGTCCGCCAAATGAACATAGTCGCGACTTTATTTTGTACTTTATTCAAATGGTTCCAATATTTATGTACAGGCTGATTATAAATTACTTCATTAGTAAAATTCTATTATATTTGCTCTCTCGTAACTCTGTTTTGATATTAATATTTATTTTGGGCCGCCTTTCGTTTGTCTTTATGTTATATGATATTTTTTATACGTTATTATATATATAATTCACTATACAGTATTGTTATATTTTCGTTTTTTTTTTATAACGTCTTAACTATAACACCCTGTATAACCGATAGCCCTGTATCTAGAAAGTAGATAGTGCCTTTTCTTCATACCACTTCCACTAACGATGTCATTCGGTTCCGCGCTGACGAGTTATTGAGACTTTTTCAAGTGACACCACCCCGCCCCCTTCTGGGATGAATAAGGATGAATAGAAGAGACAGATATCATCCTCGGACAGAAAGAATAATTTTATATTATATTATAAAACTAATTAATTGTTTTACACTACGATCACTAAATACTAAATTATA
The DNA here is from genome assembly GCA_918358695.1 of Melinaea menophilus ssp. n. AW-2005. NCBI lineage: Eukaryota > Metazoa > Arthropoda > Insecta > Lepidoptera > Nymphalidae > Melinaea > Melinaea menophilus. The sequence continues at coordinate 15,388,661 of OU911058.1, read as the reverse complement.
TTTCATTGATAATTTCAGTGAATCATATGATTTGAAAAAAATCCAATGCGTTTATTTATTCTATAGTCAACTAGCGCCATCTATTATTGCTAAAATTATTGTGTTAATGAAGCCAATTAGCGCCATATGTTATAGGTGAATTGAATGTATTGATTAACACAACTAGCGCCATCTATTTATACTAGAATGAATGTGTGAATAAGGCCAATTAGGGCCATATATTATTGGTGAATTGAGTGTATAGATTAAGACAACTAGCGATATCTATTATTGGAGAAATTAGTGTATTGATTATGACAACTAGCGACATCTATTAATGCTCAAATGAATATATTAATGAAGCCAATTAGCGCCATATTATATATATTATTGGTGAATCGAGTGTATAGATTAAGACAACTAGCGCCATCTATTATTAGAGAAATTATTGTATTGATTTAAACAACTAGTGACATCTATTATCGGTAAAATGAGTGTATTAATTAAGACAACTAGTGCCATCTATTATTGGTTGTCGCATCCAGCGTCCGTACATCCTTGGTATCTGATAATTATGTGGAATGAAAGATTGAAAAGTCTCGAGCTGCGCATTTCTGCAAGGATCTAGGGTGGAAACAGATCATTGATGAAATAAGGCGATCCATTCAAATGACTTATGTTTATTAATTTTAATAACTTCCCTTCAAATGTTCTGATTCTGCGGTGTTTTGAATACATTTTTTGTTTGTTTTCTTGGTTGGCTATCGGCAGTGATTTTTGGTTTGCAAAATAATGAGCGAATAATATAATTCTATTAGAATTTTGTTATTTTGTGTTATTCTGGCGATGGCTAAATGTTTTTTTTATATGATTGTTTAGATTTGATTGCTACTTTCCACCACTAGCTGTGCATACGGATTCGTTCGCGGGATTTGTTATTTAAAATGAAAATAGCCCAGTTACTCCTTATATGATCAGCTATCAGTGAAAATTCTTTTATAATTCAGGCGTCAGAGATTAACCGGAACAAACGCACTGCCAAAAAATAAAATAAAAATATTTTTTTATGTTAGTACCGTATATACTTTCATATGGATTTAATTAAATATATATAATTCAGTTTTAAGTATTAAAAGTTATATAAAGACAAAATTCTGTCGGTCTGTCCGTAAATAGTTAATTTACAGAGTTTATTTACTGATTTAAATAAAAGATGTCTGCTAATTATTTTTATTCTATCATTCCCATGAAGCGTGTTATAATATAACGCAGTATGTTTGTCTTGTTGTTCGTCTGTAACGTGACAATAGCTATATTTTGTTGTAACGTCAGCATATATATATATAATTTTAATACATATATATATTATATAAATATTTTTAATATATATGATATTAAATTATATAGAACTTAATTTTCCATCTCTACTATATTATGACTCTATTTGAATAATTTCTCTATGCTGCTCAAATACATTGAGGTCAATGTACTCTACATGTTATATTAATGCACGGGAATCTCACCTCTATCATATGTATATAGGTGTTATATTTGCGTGTAACATTTTGTGTGTGTGTTTGTACCCTGGTATTGGGAGGTCCAGTTATGAGGGGTCTGGCGTTCGTCAAACAAATGGAATTATAAGATGTTACTGGAATTATTTAAACATGATGAATTCAACGAAATTTGGGTAAATTTAAACAAGGGGTGTTGTTTTTTTTAACGATTTTTTTTTAATTTACAATTTAAATTGATTTTGATTGAAAAAAATGCATTTTTACAAAAATATCTGATATTTATTCTATATCAGAAATATATTACTTTTTTTTTATAAAAAAAACAACAACCTGTATGTATGAACCCAAATAATTATCTTAATATCTTGGGTAAACAAAATATTAGATGAAATAATGACATTTAGTACAAAATTCAATTAATAAAATAAAAAAAAATTGTATAAAATCAAATATAAATGTCAAATTATTGTTTAATAGATGATATGGAACAAAAAGAAACACCAAAACCCAAATACTACGTAACACGCGAATCGAGTATTAAGACAATGATACCGAACGGTTAAATTTAACTTTGAACTAACCAGTTAATGAGTTAATAGTTAAATATTTGTCATATATTAAAATAATCAAAATCCACGGAGTTTAACTAAAATTGTTACTACATTTTAATATTAAAAAATTACAAAAATAGTTCTTGAGTTATAACGAATAGAGAGACGGACATGGTAAAAGTAAGAACCTCTTTTTGCAAAATAGGTTAAATCAGTCAATAGTGGTATTAATACAAATGTAGCCATTAGAATGGGTGAAATATCCGACACTCATATTAATCTTCGGCACGTTTTTTTAAAAGTGTCACTCCCATATTTCAAAGTCGGTAAAAGCGAAACAGTGGAAAGCACTCGACACAAATCAAAATTAGCGGGAATCGAACGCAGGACCATCTTCACAGAATTGATGTTGTCAATAAATCTCTCGTTCTTTGACGCCCACACTCCACTAATACGGATTTATGGACCTCCTACCCGCTACCCACTACCCGCTACCCGCTACCCACGTATGTACCGGGTACTTTTACAGATATCACCAAATATACCATTTTGAAGGGTTTTTTGTTTTTTGATTGATCAGATTTTTTCATTTTTAATTTCGCATTTCTTATCATTCGCTTTTGTTATATTGATTTTGTAATATTACGTTTTATATTATTTAATTAGTTGTTTTAGTTACATATAAATTTTTGTAAATAAAATTAATTGGAATTAAAATAATGTAATCAAAAATAATTTTAAATGCATATAAAAAAAATAACAACAATTTTTTTCAAACTACCATCTAATATTTAGAAATATCTTAAATTTATTTATTTATATATATATATATATATATATATATAAGTTTGTGTGTGTGTGTGTGTGTGTACGATTACATGAACATTAGTGTTGTCATATTTGTTTTCGATGACCGATAATGGAGGCTTTCAGTGACAGAATCATGATTTTTCATTCAATATATCATACATTTACATTTCACAATAAATGAAAATACATTTGTTAACGATTTGATGAAAAAATATTGTATAGAAAACAACTTTATCAATTTATCAATTTGATATAAATTTATCAAAAAGTGAAAGTGATATCAAAAACAAAATATATATACATATATATATGTATTTTGGAATATATATGTATAAATATATATGTAATATGATGGATGATACCGGAGTAAAAAAAACACACAATTGCATTTATCTAAAACAGAAATTTAATAGTATTATAAAATTAAACATTAAAATTAATTAAAAACAAATGTTATCTACTAACCTAAAACAGAAAAATCGACAATTAAAGGTTTTTACTTCCAAGATTATCCAGGCAATGAGAGATAACAATTATATTACTTGATGAGCAGGATTAAAATCTCCATATGAAGTCCGCTGTCATTGTCATTTGTTAATTGCCATATCATAGATATTAGGCAGCGTTCAGATACTCGTACATTAGTCCATGTACACAACATACAATATACAAAGCTTACATCTCCCCCCCTCAAAAGTGCAAATTAGCTGGGGTTAATTTGAGTAATCAAACTGGGGAATGAGCTTTGTCACATGATATAATCCCAAGGACTTTTTATTCTTTCCAGTGTTGATTTTGCATAGAGAATCTGATATCATTTCTTCTATCTCAAAAGGACCAATTCTAATTTCATCCATTTTAGATCTGTTTAACTTATTACAGTCCGTTATGTAAACCATATCACCTTTTTCAAACTTGTAATCCATTCTATTTTTGTCAAAAATTTCCTTGTTCAATTCATGTGATTTTTTTGATCTGAGAAATGCTGTATGTCGGTCTTTTTCCAGTATTTCAGGTTCCATTTGTTTTTTTCTTAGGTCCATTGGTAATACATCAGTTTGCTCTCCATTTAACAGATACAGAGGCGAATAACCTGTCACAGTGTGGTTTGTTGAGTTGTAAGCTTTCACACAATCCATTGCAACGGTTGTCCAAGCTGTTTTTTTTTTTTTTGCTATTCAAGACACATCTAATCCTATTTACTAGTGTCTGGTTCAACCTTTCATTGTGACCATTAGAAAAAGGAGCATCCACTGCTGTAAAAATTAAATTGACAGAGTGGTCCTTTAAATATTTTTTAAATTCTTTCGAATTCAGGGCTGGATATTGATCGGAGAGCAATATCTCAACGTCATTGTCCTTGATCACTTGATCTAACAGTTTTATAAAGTCATTAGCCAGTTGTGTCTTTGAGCATGAAATGTAAGCATAACGTGTGAAATGATCAATTAATAAATGTAAATATTTTTTTGAAGACCTGTTACCACCGAATCCCCCTACCGTATCTATAGACATGATTTGGAAAGGTTTTTCTGCCGGTCCTAATTGTGACATGAGTCCATAATTTCTATTTAATCGTGATTTGTTTTTTATACATACTTCACATTGCCGGCAAATCAATTTTATATTATCCAGTAGCCTTGGTGCTGTGTAGAAAGGTCTTATTTTTGACTCAATCTGATTTATTCCTATATGACAGAAATGCTCATGTACCTTTGTTATTAATGTCTTACTGTAGTCTTCGGACAAAACGATTTTTTTTTTCTTTTTGTTCCATTTGTAATATATACCATTTTCTCGAATAAAACTATGTTGGTTCTTTATGTTTGGATTTTTGTTCTGGTCATCCAATATTTCCTCAATCTTTACAATATTTACTGTTTTCAAGTTATCTTCTTTGTTTTCGTGGCTTTCATACACAGGATTTCTGCTTAAGCAGTCCGCTTCTGCATTGTTTTTACCTGGATTGTATTTTATTACAAAGTTGTATTGTGATAGGTAATGAGTCATGTCTCCTAATTCATCATCTGTTCTGTTTTTTATGTTTAAATTTTCTAGTGGCTTGTGGTCCGTATAAATTGTAAATAAGTTTCCTATTAGCCAGTGTTGCCAAAATTTTAAACTTTCTTTTATGGCTAAGCATTCAAGAAATATGGCTTTCTTCTTTTTTTGTGATTCATTCAACTTCTTTGAAAAGTACGCCACTGGTTTGATTTCTCCACATTTTTGAGTTTGTTTCAGTATTGCACCGATTCCTTTTATACTTGCATCAGTGTATATAAAAGTTGGCGCCTCTCGGTCGAAAATAGCTAGTATTGGAGCAGAGCATAAATATTTTTTTATTGTCTGAAAAGCTTGTTCACAATCAGGCGACCAATCGAAATTGACATTCTTTCTAAGTAAATTGTGTATTGGATCAAGAGTTATTGTAGCATTAGGAATATATTTATTATAAAAATTTACTTTACCCAGAAATTGTCTTATTTGCTTCTTGTTTTGTGGTGCTGCAAATTCTGCTATAGATCTGAGGTTATCTTTTAAAGGTGTTATTGTATTACCTTTTACTATATGTCCCAAGAATTTTACAGACTGTGCTGCAAATTTACATTTTGTTAATTTCAGACGGAATCCTTCTTCAGCAATTGCATCCAGCAGTTTCGATAAATGGTTAATATGTTCACTAAATGTTTTTGAAAACACCATAATATCATCAATGTAGTTCATTACAAAATTTGACAGGTTATTTTTTTTTATTATATTGGTCAAGATTCTTTGAAAAATTGCTGGGGATGTTTTCAGTCCAAAAGGAAGGCAAGTCCATTGATAATGACCTTCTTGTGTAACAAAGCCTGTCTTTTCTCTGTCACTGATCCGCAACGGTATAGACCAAAAAGCAGAGTTAATGTCAAGAGTAGTAAAATACTTACAGTTTATAGTCCTTACCATTAGATCTTCTATTAAAGGAAATGGCTGTGGTTGTGGGATAATAATCTTATTAAGATCTCTAAAGTCAATACATAATCTCGACTTTTTATCTTCATCCCGTTTGAATGCTAATGTTACTGGTGCTGCGAAGGGGCTGTAAGATTCTTCAATTAATTTATTTTTTAGCAATTGTCCAATTTGCTTCTCGATTTCTTCTTTATCATCTAAGGAGCATCTATATGGTCTTTTTGAGCAATATTTCTCTACTTGGAGATCTATAAATGCTTCATAGTTTTTTACTTGGCCGACATCATACTTATCTTTAGCAAATATATGTTTATAATCATATAATAATTCACTAATTTTTATTCTTTGGTTGTGTTCCAAGTGATTTGTATCTATATTAAATTTATTCACATCTATGCCCTCATTAAAATTTATTTTATAATCAAATATTTCTGACTTAAACTCTTTGGTTTCAATTTCTTGATTACCATGTTTTTTGTCTTCATTAGAGCTGATATATTCATTTGCAATTAGGCTGTAATTTTTCTGAAGTTGGATGTTTAAATCCCCATCATGGGTCAACCCAAACCGCTTTATTGTATCCAGTCCTAAAAGCAAATCATGGGTAAAATTTTTATCATTACAAATAAATGCATTTATTTCCTTTTCAATATTTAGTATTTTCCCATTTAATCTTATTAAACCTGTTGTTTTTCCCCCACCACCAATTGTGTTGAATTTATTTTCAAAATAATTTTTCTTTGAATTTGTTACTTTTATTAATTTGGAATTTATTAAGGTTATATTTGAGCCAGGGTCATAAATACCTGTGCATTTCAATGTGTCATTTAGTATAACTGTAACTTCTATTAGTGGGGGAATATCTAGTTTTTTGTATCCTGAAATTGATCAATTTCTAACATTAAATTTTTGCAGTGTTTTACACTGTCATTACTGTTCTTGTCTTCTTTGAACCAGCACAAATTTTCAGAGTGAAATCTGTTTTTCTTTCCCATTTTGTAACATATTTGACAAGGTGTTTTTTTTTTACATTCCGTTTCTGATTTAGTGGAGCTTTTCTTCTCCGTAAAATGTTTTTGTACATTTTTATTCTGATTTTCATGTATCCGTAGAGCACTAAACAGAAGAGTTGGGTTTGTCACCTCTTGTCTATCAAGTTTACTTGTAATATAAGTTGGCAATCCTGCCACAATTAAGTCAGTAAGAGTTCTGGTATCTATATCACTGTTATACTCTAGTAACAATCTCTGCTTTTTCAATGCATATTCTAGCAGAGAGCCATTTAAATGTTTGAAACTGAGTGCATACACTACTGAAGACCAACTTTTATCTGCAAACGTTTTAAGAAAACTTTCTTGCCATATTTTCCATATCGAGTTTAAACTATGTTTAATTAACATAGACCCATACCAGTCACTTTCTGTGTCATTCAAAAATAATCTCAAAGCACTAATTTTTTCTGTATCACCATTTAAATCAAATCTAGTACATTCACTTTCAAAACTTTGCAACCATTGTTTGGCATTAGTGTTCTTGTTGTCAAACTTTTTTAAAACAAACTTTTCATTTAATTTGCTTAAATTATTATGTTTTTCTTTGTTGACATTAGATTTTTCACTTAGTTTCTCTAAAATTTCCAATAATTTTCCATCTATAACCTGGCTTGTGACTTGAGTATTTTCTTGTAATAAATAATCATTAAACACCATATTTCCAGCATCATCTTTGTATAGTGCTAAAACATCACATGGCATGGACATCCACACCTTTCTATTATGACCTCTTCTCTGTAATGTTTTTTTTATTTTCAAAAATTCTGGTAACTTTGTCAATTGAGGGTGGTGTTTTGTTGCTTGAAAACATGGCGGTATGAGATAAGATATTCCTTCCTCTTTTGTTACTGATTTTATAATTATGATGTTATTCTTCGGATCTTCATCTGCTGCCAGCTCAACTTCAAATTGTAATCTTGCCATGATTATCCAAACAAACTCTGACAATTGTCGATTTGTAATATGATGGATGATACCGGAGTAAAAAAAACACACAATTGCATTTATCTAAAACAGAAATTTAATAGTATTATAAAATTAAACATTAAAATTAATTAAAAACAAATGTTATCTACTAACCTAAAACAGAAAAATCGACAATTAAAGGTTTTTACTTCCAAGATTATCCAGGCAATGAGAGATAACAATTATATTACTTGATGAGCAGGATTAAAATCTCCATATGAAGTCCGCTGTCATTGTCATTTGTTAATTGCCATATCATAGATATTAGGCAGCGTTCAGATACTCGTACATTAGTCCATGTACACAACATACAATATACAAAGCTTACATATATATCCCAAAATACACATACATATAGACACTTACGTATAATCAAAAAATGTTATAAAAATTAACAATTGTTCTAGCATTTCTTCTCTTAATAACCTAAAAATGATTTTTCTTACATATGTTACAATATATATATATATATCTATATTTATATATAGTTGCGTGTCCGTGTGTCGCTAGGAGGGTTATAAAAAATTCTTAACAGTTGTATTGGGAGTTGCATGTTGCAATATAACTGGAAGGGCTTCTCTCAAAATCTTTATTAATTAATGCAGTTTGCTTAAAATCGGTTTAGTGCATTTTATATAGAGGGTTGCAATTTGTATTTTATGTTTTTTTCCTAAATCCCTTTAAAAACTATAAAATCAAGGGTAGGGGTGTTTATATATAAATATTAAATATATATAAAATAAAATTATTATATAATATTTAACATCATTTCCAGTTTGTGTATATCCGTTTTAATATTTATTTTATTTTACGTTTACGTAAATATACCTTATTTACGTTGCGTCCTTGTATTAACTAACAGGAATAGTTAAAATTAACCGTTATGTTCATATTAACCATTACGTTCATATTTTGTGTATGTTAATAATAAAAAAATTATTTAGTTTAAAATATTATATTTTTCCAATAATTTTGTAGATTTCGTGTAAAATTTGTTGGTAGTTGAAATAATTGTAATTTTTGTAGATTGTTATCAAAATAAATACAGTTTTTTTTTAATAATAATGTACTTTTATACTAGTTATTGTATTCGGTTTTGTCGATAAATAAGAAAAAATAAGAACTATTGTAATTTACTTACATCAAAAAAAATTAATCAAATGATTTTTTTTTAAATAACGTTTCACCCCTTTCTTGTTTGTTCAATCAAGTTAAATGATTTAACAAAACCCAATAAATTTGCCCCCCCCAATCAAAGGTTAACCCTTGATTGAGCAATTACCTCAGCTACCTTATAGCGTGTTTAAAATAGATTTTGTGTTAATTCAAAATGGATATAGGTTATAAAGACACGATGTTAATTCAAAACTAAGGTCACAGGTTCGAACCCTGATCGTGTTTACGAAACATTATTTACATGTAAATTTAATATATATATTAATTAAAATATTAAATATTAATTCCACATTCAGGTACCTCAAAAGCCTTATACAGCCTTATTTAAAATGCTCTTTGAATTTGCCCACTGAATTATTTAATTCGTGACACGTTATGCCTTGGGGTCACATATTTTAGTTGTATTTGACCACACTATAACATATCTAAAATGGATACGACATATTATATAACAAATAATTGAGCTGAGCGTAAGCGAGCTTTTAACCGTTTGGGCAACTTCTTTTTGAAGGACATAAAATTACTGAACCGATTTGAATGGAAATTTTCAGAGCTATAGAGTTTTGGAATGGGAATGTTTTAAAAAAAATAGAATTAAAATATCTCATTCCGTTCAGAAGTTATGGTCAAAAAACTGAAGGGCTCAGCTCAACTCTCGCAGCATGGGGGCGGATTTATTTTTATCTTAATATACATAAGAGTGTTTTAATTTTATTTAATATATTGTTAATATACCATATCCATAAATTTAATTTAGCTTCATGTACTGACCCGATAGGACACAGGCTTAAATACATATTTATTTACGGCATTGTGGGGCCGAAATACAACTTAACTACTGTTAATTATATTGTTTATTAGTTTACTTTGGAATATTATATACGTATAAATAAAACTAATAATTTATAAGTCTGGGCTGGTCTGGTCTGGGCTGGTCTGGGAAAAGAACTAAAATAATTGATTAATAAATGAGGGGTATCCAATAGTTAAAACAATCACAGTGTAAAATCTATATATCGGAAACGGGGCGGAGGTTAAAATAGACACCTGTGTGGGTTAATGGGGGTGAAATTGATTCATTTAGTGATAGGGGGTTGGTTATAATGATATGTTATAATGACTACACAATGTTTAAATGTATAATAAAAAGTATTTAGTTAGTATTATTTTCTGAAGTTAAATATATAAAAAAACTCTTAAATATGTCTGTCTGTGTAATACTATATTTATTATAAATAAATGTGATTTCCTGGTATATAAATAACTCGATGTATCGGAGGCCATCTTTCACAAAACTTCTGTTATTACAGTGTTTATAAAATGTTAGTAAAACAATACAGAGGACTCAATAAATAATTCACTAAACTTTTCCTCACCACTACTATTTGTTTGATATTTATGTGAGTTTTCAGTGACTTTTCTTTGCATTTACATTTTTCTGTCCTATTATATATTTCCAGTTTGATAATTTTTTATCGATTTTTTACTTACAATTTTTTTTTTTTTAACCGACTGTACATGTACATATATGCAGATTATTTGAGAAAATCTCATTTAACACTAAACCTATCGACAATTCTTGTATACCTGTTCCTACCGCACGGTTAAATTGACCGGTAATTAAAATTTATTTTGTTATATAACGCAGGTAATAATGGAAATAACTAAAAGTAAAGAGTGAAGACAATATTATATGCATATTCTAAGAATTGTCATGTAGTTTGATAACGATATTATAACGTTTAAAAAGTTTACGAACGGTCAATTTGACCGGTACTTGGTAGGTTTAGTGTTAATTAATATAATTAATCTAAATTAGTATAAAAAGTTGTTAAAATATTGAATTGTTCGCGAGTCGATGGTATCAGTTAGTTTTGGTTAGCGCTGTGGACCCTTGTTAGGGGTCAGATAGTTAAGTGTATGGCGATGTTTTCCGTCGATTAAGACGCGGACACACTGCCTCTCGATAATGATGCAAGTTTTTCTTGTAACCGCCCTTACTTTTGTACAGCCAGCATAAAAACATATATAATTATAAATAAAATTTAAATAATATAACCTTCTTCATTAGAATAAATTCATATAAAATATATTTTGATTTAATACTTTTTTTTGAAAAAAATATTTTTTTGCTGACGCTCCACATATTGAAGAGAGTAGAGATATGGGATGATAAACGGTTCTTTTGAAACTAGTGTCGTTAACCGCCCTCCGTTATAACAAAGAATAATACTCTATATATTGTCTTCATACGGATTATACTTAATATATATATATATTTTTTTTATAAAAAAACACATAAAAATGTATTCCAAACAAAACAATACGACATCACCATTACAGCTGATGTGATATTTTATCGCAAGTTATCAAAGATATTCGAAAAAGTCTCTAATGATACTAATTTTTTCTCAACTGATATTAAGTCATGTTTAAGACGCGTCATTATCCTTAATAGTAATAGATATTTTGTCGCGTTCCGTTTTTGGGGGTGTTTACACAACATGGCTTATCATGTAACTGTGCGATATTAGGACGAAGAGAAAAATATATATTAATAGAAAAAAAAAATCATATAAAATTAATATATTTTACAATCAAATACATTTTTTAAAATAATATTTTGTTAAATTAAATTGATGTATAAATATATGTATGTATCGTAGAACGAATCACAACAAGATGGCCGCCGCAATACATCTGACGCTCGTTAATAGGTTTTCCCTTCATAAAGTGAATGCTAACCTATTTATTATTCGGTTGATATTAAAAACGGGTCTTATCCTCATAATAAATGTTTAGAGTCACGGCTTGTTTGGTTATGTTAATGGATGAAAATGTCAAATGTATATTTTTTTTAATAAAACTCTGACCTCAAGCTTTTAAGATGCTTTATGGATTATATTGAGCGGAAAACATTTTTTTTGTTTGTTATGGTTTTATATATATATATATATATACAGATAGGAATCAAATAAATAGGAGTAAATAAATACTACTTGGATGATGAAGAGATGTAAGAAGATTTGCTATTTATCAAGATCTGTCAGTCTGTGGAGTTTGAAGATCTAGAATATTTATTTTTAAATAAACTCATGTATTAAAAAATAATGTAAGGATATTATCTGATGGTTTGAAAAAAAATATATAATTATGGATACATACACATATATACATATATATATATATATATATATATATATATATATATATATATGTATGTATGTATGTTTTACCATCATATACCATACCTATATATCCTAGTGTATGAAGCAATATTTTTTGTCACAATCGATAAAGCTCTCTCTAAAGAGAGAGAGTCTCTCTCAAAGGGAGTTTTAGATCCTTTAAATTCCTTATTATCTATAAACTAGAGGCGACTTAAATATATAAGTACATGTTTTTCATAATTATTTTATTTAAAATTAACAAAATTTACTCACGACATCTCCGTTTCTCTTTAATACTTAATTAAAATGACGATGCAATTAAAAATTATATAAAATATTAAAACAATTATAAAATTGCATCGATTTTTGTAATATCCTACATATATTTTGAACTTTTCAGAAAAATTATCGAGGCTTCAAATAAAATTGGTAACATAGTAGTGACATTGATAGATAAGAACAATGGCGTCAATCCGCCATCTTGAAATGTAAAAATTTTATTAAGTTAAAACTGGTGAAATTGCAGCGCAATGTCACAGCACATGTTTCGGGTGTAATGGGGAACAAATTAACACAAATTCGATTCAAACCAATAGCGTTAGACAATTAATCAACAATTAGGAGTGACGAGTCGCGCTACGTAATGAGGTTTGCGTGATGCTGTCCGCTGTAGGTACCTTTGTATCAGATGGTACAATATATAATAGAGAGGCAAATGAAAATAGAAATGACATTACATTAAAAAATAAATGCACAACACACACACACATATGATTATATGAAAGAGACAGAGATACAGAGAGAGAGAGAGAGAGAGATACGTGCAAATATTTGATACTAGCTGTGCCCACGACTTCATGGGAATGTTTTTGAATTAAAAGTATCCTAAATTACTTATAAAATCAGATATCCACTGAAAGTTCTTTTAAATTCTGTCCAGCCGTTTCAGAATTTAGTCGAAACAAACACAGAAACAAAAAGAGAAAAAGTATATGTAAGTATCGTATATACTTTTAACTACAAACAGACACTTCAATTTTATTTATATATATATATATATATATATATATATATATATATATACATACATACATATATATATATATATAAAATTGCATCTGTAGTGTGTTGGTCTGTGTTAATGGTGTATCAACAGTCTTGTGACAGATTGCCAAGACATGATTACCAAATAATAGTGTCATACTAATTAATATTTAATTAGATAATTATATTTATTGATAATTCTAATTAGTATTATTTACATTACATTACATAAATTTAAAATAAATATATAATAAAAAACAAGTTTATAAAAAACTATTTCCAATATGGCCTCCCGATACCAATACGTCGAATTACGCTTCGAATATCATTATTAAATGTTGCATGTATTAGAAATAGCACCCCCCAACACCCCATAACACCCCATAACACCCACAGCACCCCATAACACCATTTGTCTCAGTAATGGCTTATGGTTTGTGAATTTTTATTTTACGACGCAAATCGTTTTTCAATTTCGATATTATTGTATTTTGATAAAATATTATTATATTATTGATATCAACAAATATACAAATACAGACGAACAATATTTTTTTATAATATAATATAAATTGAGGCTATCTGAGAAGCAATTTGGACGCCATTTTTTATTGATACGTATCTATTACATTCGATTGGAAGGGAGAGATATCTTGAAAGGAAGATGAAAATGTTGTTTTAGGTAAAAACATGTTTTTTGTCTTATTTATATCATAAGTGTAATTTTAATAAAATGTATTTTTAATATATTGTTTATATATGTGTCATGTCGTCTGTGCGTTCAAAATGTGGATTTATGAAGAATATAATTTTCCAATTTTCAAGGCAATGTATCGTTGTAAGAGACAGTTCATAGCATACATTCCCTAGAGTTATTCGCGGTAAGGGTTGAGCGTTTGAACCTATGGTTTAAAACATGTATATGTGTGTGTGTGTGTGTGTGTGTGTGTGTGTGTGTGTGTGTGTGTGTGTGTGTGTATATATATATATATATATGTCTAGAATAGAGGAGAAGAATACATGGATAGAGTAAATGAAAACTTCTAAGGAAGCATGTCTCCATGTTTTTCCCCCAGGGGCTCCCCCACCCCCAACCATATGGTCATATTAATTACCAGCGTGAGAAACCACGGCAAGAGAATCTCACCCTGAAGCAGTTGCCCCGCTCCCCAAGGGTCTAGAGGGAAGAATAGAAACTCAATTCTCCACTGAGATGGTGGTGAGAGAATAGAGTGGAAGGAATTGACATATTCCAAGTAAAAGCTAAAGGGAATTGACTATAGAAAAAGTGAAACAGTAAATAATATTAGCTAAGGGTCTAATACGACGTCAGTAACGAGAACAAATTCAAATTCGCAGAGGAAACGTATCACGGGAGGAATCAAACGCCGGAAACGGGAAGAAGCGTATTTTTCGAATTTGAATTTCGAACCCGGCTACTTCCGCTGCGGAAAATACAGCATTTATGAGAAGCGTTTGGAAGTTTTGAACTTAATATATTTGAATTTCTATACAAAAGTATTTGAAACAAAAAAAAGCATATTACAAACCAAATAAATAAAATTTAATCAAAATTGGATATAATACGATGGATTTTGATCTAAAATTGCAAATACAGATTGAAATTTCAATCTATTTTTAGTTATAGTGTTATAACCCTCTAAGGTAATATAAAATATTTCAAAATACATTGTTTCCTTAAGGAATCCGAGTCGAAGGTAATCGGGAGCAAAACAGAGGTAATACATTCCGGGACAAAGAATATTCAATATAAATAGTTCCCTTCGCTTACATTTATCTGTATTAGGGACGGCGTGATGCTGAAACACGCCAAACATTAATAAATAATTTTTTAACAATATATTTTTTTTTTCAATATTGTCTCTATTTCTGAAAAAAATACGTTTTTGAATTATTAATTCAAAAACACGATTATTTTTTCAATTTGTTTTTTTAACATTTTTTTTCAATTTATAGTATATGATTGTAATTCTGATTAATAACTCAAAAATACGTACATTTTTATTCTTTAATATTTTTGTAACATTTTGTTTTTATTTTGTCTTTTTTTCTGATTAATAATTCAAAAATACGTTTTTTTTTTTATTTTATCTATTAATGTATGAGTTGAATGGATTTTTTTTTAAATATAAATATGGAAGCCATTAAAATACAATATATAAAATACATGAATGTCGGATCATACATCACGTGGATGATCTCGTGGATGTTCTGCCAAATGCTGTTTTGATGATACCCCTCTCCCCTCTCCCTCCAAGCGTTACGGAACCGACATATTTCAATTTTGTTTATCATTTGAAACCAAAATACTCAAAATTAAATATATACATATAAATTTCATTTAACTGTCTTTATCCAAATTAACAGCATTTAATTTATAAAAAATATCAGTCTATATGGTCAGGCTAATCTCTGAAGACATAGCTAGACCTAGGCTAGGCTAGACTAGGCTAGGCTAGACCGATTTTAATGAAACTTTGACTAGGTCATGTACTTATAACGTTTAAAGCTTGTGTTTAAAGTTAAACCTTAGTTTAGACTACCTTTTATAATCAAAACATTCACAAATAAAGTCGTTAACATATCTATTATTAAATATAATATAATTCACACAATATTTAATCAAATGAAAGTAAACAAACACACAACCACTCTCATTTCAGTTAAGTAAGTAGCTATAAAGAATACCAATTTACATATGTTTGGGGACGCCCGAGGCTGATTTGGCCAAATTGAGAGAAACATTTGATTTTATTTTACAATTTCTTTCCGATACCTCGCAGGGAAAGGCCATTATTATATGTATTTAAGGTAAAATCTATTTTATTTGCATAAAAATAGAGTTGATATTGGATTGTGGTATTCTTTATCGTCTTTTTAACACATTTGTAAACACACAGACAGATTTTTTTAATTTAATTATATATATATTTTTTTATTATTTATATATGTAATAAGCATTTATTATAACTAGTTGGACCCGCAACTTTGTTCGTGCAGAAAGCTTTTTAAAATAAACGTAACCTAAGTATATAACATCAACTATCCGCCAGTGAATGTTCTGTTAAAATCGGTCCAACCGTTTTGTAGATTATCCGGAACAAACAGACAGAGAAATATTTTTTTTATATTAGCATCGTATATAAACCAAAATTTTAAAAATGTTTTAATTATGACAATTAAATGCGGTAAATGTCAAATACATTACTATAATACAAAAACAAAATGGCGGTCCATTCCACAATAACCAGCCGTGTGTTCCCCGATCCTTGATGTCTGATGCATCGAATGTGATCTGAGGGGTTCTTAAACGATGTTATTGATGTCTTTTTTGAGATAAACATGTTTGATCCTGTTCGAGTGATGGCGTTGATACAACATGTCAAGGGGTTTGATAAGGAGGTGGATATGGAAAACATTTTGGGACTTTAACTCTTATAACGAGCCAGTCTATACTAATTGTTCTTACTTATACTATTCTTTGGTTCTAGGTTTAAGGTTTCGTTGGTTTTGGTTCTGGTTTTCTAAGCTGATTAATAAATTATTTCAAGATATGTCCAAACAAAACAATTCTAATGTATAAATAATAAAAAAATCATAACAATACCAGATTCCCGTCACGTTCCCGTGGTATCCTTCAAATTCGTGTACATCCGTCATTCTTACTACTGTATTTACCTACGCATAAAAGGCGATACACAGAGCTTTGAATGTATAGATAGGTCTCTGTTAACTTTATTTTGTGGGTACTTATCTATTGCATTTTTTATATTATTAACACATATATTTATATATGTATATTATGTAAAAATAAAGGAAAATAAAGATAATATATTATGCCATATCTATATTGTTGTAACTCTGTATCCAGCATCAGAGAATCACGTAGAAGTCATTCGCCTCAAAACGACTGCTATATGCTTTATCGCTGGATCCGGGGATTTTTACGAGTAAATCCGCGGGTTTCGTGGCCCGAGCTAATGAGCTTTTTCACTACCTTTAATAAGATACGTGCATAGGGAAAGATATTTTTGATATTTCCGTACATACATACCTTATATATATATATATAGATATAGATAATTTGACACAAAATGACACGTCCAATACAAAATACATTTATTAATTGAATTAAAATTTGTTCGTATCTATAAATAACAAGCTCATCTATCTATCTATAAATTTATAGATAAAAAGATCACCTCAAAATTGAATTATTCATTGAAATAATTTTCCATTTCATTTAATGTGTTATCAAAGCGGGGCTGTAAAGATGTCCCTATTTGGACGTAAAGTGTGGTCAATTGGGGAGGGTGTTCCTTTTTATGGACCTAATAAGGGCCACCCCAGTCACAAATTGTCCACCCATTGTTTTATGACATAAGTGAAGACGCCAATGTGGTATAAAATCACGGGAAGAATATATATAAGGAAAGAATTTTATGTGATTCCTAATATATCCAAGAACCACGTTTTAAAATATTTTATAACTAATTAATTGCAGTTTGTCTTTATGTATGTCGATGTTAGAGCGAGAAAAAAGAATATATCCCTTTCAGACAATCCATATAACATCATTACATTACCTGGAAATGATTATAATATATTATTTGTTATAAAAAAAATCCAAATTTTAGTATAAACTTACCCCAAATCAATAATTCCCGAACAGGAGGGTGTTTTTACTGTATTAAGGTATTACTGGATGCACTTACTTATTTTATAACTGTATCAATGGTTTACTAAGTGTTGTATTGACAGCGGTTACCGTGCGTTTTTAAACAGACAATTTTAAGTTAATTGTGAAGATACCACCATAATTAAAAAATTGTCGAAGTTAAATGCATAGTGTCAAAAATTAGTTAAGTTTTGCTGAGCTCCCTCAGTTTTTTTACCATAATTTCTGAACGGAATGAGATATTTTAATTCTATTTTTTTTTAAATATTCCCATTCCCAATCTCTACAGCGTTCCCAATTTTCATTCAAATCGGTTCAGTAGTTTACTGTGCTGTTGCTTCAAACGTTTCCCAAACGGTTAAGAGCTCGCTTACGCTCAGCTCAACTAGATTATTATTTAAGAATAAATTGATATCAAATAAACGCGTCTAAATCGCCACAAGTGTGAAGAGACCTTTTCTTTTACTACACTGTGAATCCACTTTCTGTCTGTTTGTAGCCTTTTTATCGTTTTCACCTTACTTGATGTCTCGATGCACTACCTTATATTTACCTTTACGTGCTAATGTATGAATGTATGTATATTATATATATATATATATATATATGTGTGTGTGTGTGTGTGTGTGTGTGAGTGTGTGTGTGTGTGTGTGTACGAGTACATAAACATTAGTGTTGTCATATTTGTTTTTTTGTTTTCGATGACCGATAATGGAGGCTTTCAGTGACAGAATCATGATTTTTCATTCAATATATCATACATTTACATTTGATTATAAATGAAGATAAATTTGTTAATGATTTGATGAAAAAATATTGTAGACAAAACAACTTCATTGTCAATTTGATATCAATTTATTAAAAAGGTAAAAATGAAATCAAGAACGAGAAAACATATATATATATATATATATATATATATATATATATATATATATATATATATATATATATATATATATATATATATATATATATATATATATATATATATATATATATATATATATATATATATATATATATATATATATATATATATATATATATATATATATATATGTTATATATACTATATATACATGTTATATATATATATATGTATATATAAATGATGCATCGAACCAAGGTTATTTTTAAATTATATATATAACCTAAACCTAACCATGTCTTAATTTTTTTTTCCTATTTATAACATATAAAACCCATGCATGTTCGTATGTATGTATGTGTGCATGTGTGTATAGATGTAGGTTGAATAACTCAGTTCTATATACATTCTTTCCTTACTTTTTGAAACTAAATCAACAATTTGTTCATCTGTAAGTGAAGCGGTTGTGGCTACATCCTCATCTATATTTTCGTACGATTGTAGATCTCTGTTAAAATTGTCTGGTATGTTGAACTGGCTTATCCATTCACTCAGCGGTAGATTGTCTTCACTATCAAATTGATCCATTTCTACTGTCTGGCTACTACATAACCCAGCATGACGAAAAGAATGTTGGATAGTGGCTGCAGTTACCTCTTTCCAGGCTTTTGATATAAAGTTCACTGCTTGTAGCATGTTAATCGAGACCTTGCCGTCAGTTTCGATCAGATCCATCAACATTTTCCGTCTGTAGTGACCCTTTAGACTTTTAATCACACTTTGATCCATTGGTTGCAAAATACTGGTTGTATTTTGCAACCAATGGATGGTAGCAGGGAAAAATGCTAACTATGTTTCGAAGATTAGATATCATATGGTGAGCCGGGCAATTGTCTACTAGAAGCAAGATTTTCCGTGTTTTTAATTCAGCATCCCATTTTCTCACTTCCTCCTCAAAAATCTTCGATGTCATCCAAGCTGACTTGTTTGCTTTATACGTGACTGGCAACTGTTTTATGTTCTTGAAACACCGAGGGTTTTTTGATTTGCCTATAACTAAGAGCTTTCTTTTTTCTGTTCCATTCATATTGGCAGCTACTAGAACAGTAATACGTTCTTTAGACAGTTTTCCTCCAATACACTTTTCCCCTTTGAATTTTAATGTTTTGTCGGGGGTTAACTTGAAAAAAAGGCCAGTTTCAGTTTCATCAGCATTAAAAATGTCCTTTGGTGAGTACTTCTTCTCGAATGTAGGCCACACTGTACTGATCCAATTGTCAGTCACATTCGTATCGACATCCCGCGCCTCTCCGTTCATTATACCAAGTTGTTCGGCAAACTTTTTAGCCTTGGCTTTTACAATTGGCCCCGAAATGGGAACATTATTCTGGCGCTGCTTGTGAAACCACGACAGCATTGCCTGATCCAATTCTTCAAATTTTGGCTTCCTTAATTTTTTAGACGAGTTTCCTTCCAGCGCCGCCTGCAGAATTTTTTCTTTGTTTTTCCAAATGGTGGCAACAGTAGATTGACTTAGTTTAAAACGTCTTCCAACGTCACTTTTCTTTTCTCCTTTTTCAATCGCACGTATCACACAAATTTTTTCGTCAACACAAATCGCTTTTCTTTTACTGGCCATATTAACAGTTTCAATGTTGGTTTACGACTGATAATACGATAGGTACCGTGTATGCTTGGTTGAAGACCATCACTTCCAAGAAAACAAAGCGTCATGTTGCACGTGTTCAAGGCAATTAAGAATAACAAAAGCAAGACCGACCGTTTATGACCTCAGATGTTTCGGAGCTTCAGACTTTTGTTACCTGATAAGATAACATAAACAATAATACCGATAATAAATATGTATTTACTGTTAAAATATGAACACATTTCTTCGTAATAGAGAATGGCTGTATCGTTATAAAGAGTGTATCAATGTATGGGTTTTAACGCAAACCAACCAAGTTGTGTACACTTCTACTTTATAGGGAGTTTATCGTTATAAAGGATAACGTTATAAAGAGTTTACACTGTAATACAAAAAGCAGATTTAGTTTAAATAATTTTCATTTAAATGTAAAAAAAATGTTATCAATAAGACATTTAAATTACAAAAAATTAGGTTTACTTAAATTCAACCCTTTCTTCTTTCCAATCGTCCCTTAAATACAAATTGAGCGCTAAACTCGCCCGCACGTGACGACTCAGATACTTCTGATGTAATAAGAAATTTAAATTTACTTTTTAGGGGGAGCGATAGGGCGTGAAAATTGTAAGGGTATTTTTCATTTTTGAATATCTTTAGGTTAGCTAATTTCTAATTATCTGATTTGTCCATTTGATAATGGCTACTCTATAAGTGTTAGGAATCTATAGGTTTAGGGGACAGGGGAACAGAAAAAGGATAGGTTTTCAATCTCTGTCTTAAGACATTTCATACAACAATCGAGCATCAAACCTGTGTCTATCATCTGTCAACTTGAGACATTGTGTGTGTTCCAGAGATTAGGAAGGTATAGAGATAGGATATAGAAAAAAGCTTGGTTTTTGAAGAATTTTCATTCAAAAGTTCGGCTCAACATTAATATTTTGTAGAGTTAAGACATTTCATACAACACAAGCGAGCATCGAACCTGCGTCTGATATCAGCCATCTTGAGACATTGTATTTTATGATTCGTCGGCCATTTTGAATTGACTATAGATTCTTTAAACCAAATTTCATATATTTAGTTACATGTGTAACAAAACTCAAGTTCTGCAGAACTTAAGAACAGTCTAGTTAACACAGAACCTAATATACAACTTAACCGTAGTGCGATTTAACGGACATTAGAGTTAGTTAACGCAACAGTTAACTTCGCTCGATGCAGACTGACCGGCGGTATTAATAACTTACAAAGGGAACTCTGCTACTACAAGTTTGTCATCTTAGACAATCACTAACTTTAAACCTTATCTCGTGTGTGGACTTGTATAGAGGTGTGTGTGTGTGTATATGTGTATGTGTGAGCGTGTGTCGATGAATGTATGTATATGTGTGGAGGTGTGTGTATGTGTTTGTGTGTGTGCGTGTGTGTGTTTATTGTTATATTATAGTGATTATTTAATTTTCCTGTTATTATTCTATTGTTATGTTATTGAAAATAACTGACATTATTGTTGATAATTCTTAATAATATTTTAGTTAAAGTTTCTGTTTTAAGTGTTAAGTTATGATACATCTTAATATTATAATCAATTGCATTCAAATCCCTTCAGTACTTTCAAGGGACAGGGAAGAATTTTTTTTTTTTACTCTATATCAATACTTCGCATCAAATCACTCAAAATACATTTTTTTTCAGTTTTATAGTAATTAGGACCAAATTTTTTTTTAACTTTTCCTAAAACTGAAAAAAAAACAAAAATATTAATTATTTGTATGCAATCTTATTTCATATATTTTTTCAAAATTATTTTATAAAAAAATACGGGACTTTTTAACTACATTTCTATAAATGAGATAATATAAAAAAAAAAACATTTCAAAAGTGCTCACTTAGTGTGACATGATAATATAATTCCCCGTACTCCCTTATCACGTAACTATTAACATTGTAACTCATACACTCGGACGGACAACACGCTTTATATATATATAATATTATTGTAATATTACAATGGATCGAAAAATTAAACAATGTTTCGGTGAGTTATTGTTTAAAACCACTTTATTCATTTATTTTGTAATAAATTTAAATTTTTAATTTGTTTAAAAATAGTGTTTTTACTTCAAAATCTACAAAAACAGTTTTTTTCATTTATAGGACCGACCTACACTGCGAAAGTATACCAGAAACCTACGAACTTGCTACCACCGCTACCACCGCCAGCCACACCACCCAAACCACCAACCAAACTGGTGGCTGAAAAAAAGAATACTCCCACCCAAAATAAATACATTTAAAACCAAAATAACCAAAAGAAAAAAAACGCATACAACAAGAAAATCAAAAACAATAATTCTTTCTCGCTTGCGCATTAACAATTTAAGAGAGAAAGACATATATATATATATATATATATATATATATATATATATATATATATATATATATATATATATATACATTATTTTGTTTGTTAATAATTCCTGTAATCTGTCTACGTCTTTCTCTCTTTAATTGTTAATGTGCAAGCGAGAAAGAAAATACAAATAATGCGAAGTGTATGTCATTGGAGTAGCTGTATTGAGAAATGAAGTATAGAATTTTTTATTATTTGAATAAAAAACAATATCATAAAAAATTAAGAAAAAAATAATACTTTAACCACATAATTAAAAAATTAAAAAAAGTTGTTTTTTCGTCATTACCAATACCTTACCACAGTAGATTTTAACTCTTATTTTGATTATTTATTGTCTGTTGTGGTCACTTTCTGACCACAGACAACATACCACAGATGTGACGTATCAAAATCATCTGTCTCTTTCACACACTTCAAATTAAAATGCTTATCTCGTTTCCGCAAAACTCAGCTGTTTTATATGTTACAAGAAAAAAGGCGTCATTGACCTCAATTCTCTTCACCGCTATTTTGACAAAGTTCTTATAAATAATAATTTTGATAAATGAACCTTATTTTAATGTAATAAGTTCAAATTTTAATTGCACGTCCAGGTTGTGACCGTATCGAAGTTATTTACGCTGTCAATGTATGCCAAATGGTCAGTCCCATTCAGTTGCGAACCGTGCGTTGTATTGAACTGGTGGAACGTTCTAAATTTAAAAACTTTGAAACTTGAAGTGTTTTTTTTAATAGTTTTATAAGTGCCAGTGTTATTATCAGTCACATTGGATCTATTAATTCAACCTCCTTCGCCTTGTAAGTTTTTAAATATTAATATGCGCGGGAGACGCCATTGTGAATTAAAAATACTTTCTTTTTTTGTTGGCATGTTTGTCTTTGTGTACGATGGTCCAAATTAGTTTAATAAATATTTAATATTTATTGAAAATATTAATTTAATAATAGACATTACTGTCTTTGTTATGACCGAATAACTTATCTAGTTATTGAGATCAATTTGTAGATAAAAAAAATGATATAAAATTTATCATTTTGTAAACAAATATTATCTTGATTTCTTTATAATAATTTTTATTTTTTTTAATTTTTATTTTTTTTATATATTACATATAAATTCTAAAGATGGAAACCAGAAACTGGTCTGTAATTAATTAAAAAAAATGTCTATATAAAAACACTAACAATGTATATATTCTATGCTAAAGGGAATAAGGTTCACTTTTCCTTGAACATATAAAATACTTCAAATGCAACATTCTTGATTTAATTGATATACGATTTTGAACTTTATTATATGTATATAAAGCTGATTTTTGTATTGGTGTAATTATAGAGTTTTACTACTTGCTAATAACTATGAATTATTATAATATGATCGATAATATAAATAATATTAATATAGAAAATTACATAATTTATTAATTAATTTAAGAAATAGTTTACATTATATGAGAACTTAGGAACGTGTTGTTTTTTTTTATACATATTAAGGAAATGTATGAAATACGTGTTTTTTTTTGCTCCAATTAATTTGATGATCTTATTAATTATTTTTTTTTACTTTTTTTAAATTGTCACGAAGTCCCATTCAATGATTCATAGACATGCTTTCTCATGAGTCAGTACCATGGAAATGTAGGGCAAATCCGTTCACGGGATATTAGCTTCTATTTTTATAAGAACAAATATCAAATTGGTATAAAAGTAGTAATGACTAATATATAAAAAATATTTTTAAGACGTCTTTGTCTCCAAGTCATTAGTGTTCACTTTCTAAATGAGTTCCGTTGTTTTTTTTTGTATCGAAAGTAACCGTGCACGTGTCGTGTCGTGTGTGTGTTGCCACTGGGGCACCGTGGTTTATGCGTAATATCGACTTGCACAGAGACTTAGCCCTACCGACGATCGCACAGTATTTCAAGGGGCTCTCCAAAAGCTACTTTGACAATGCTTTGGGACATCCAAACGCGCTGGTGGTTAAGGCCACAGGATACACGGCCTGTAAGACTCCTAAAGTCAGAAAGAGAAGACCCAAGTCGGTACTTTTAGATCCGGACGACGCGATTACGTTAGGGAACGCTATTACGTTAGGGAATCGTGTTAGTGCACGTGTCGTGTCGTGTCCGTCACGTTACAAAAACTCTACCCAAGAATTGATCCGACCCAACGGTACTAAATCGTGTCGGTACAAGGTGTCGTGTCGTACCCGTCTCGTCACCTTTAAATTTACTTTCACAGTCCTAATCATGATTTATCAGTGTTTTTAATTGTTATATTAACACCTTAAACCATCTCAGTTCATTGACCTTTAGAAGTTTCACTAATATGCTTACATTTTTCTGAGCGAAATCTTGAGCAATAACCAGAGTTCAATGATCTTAACGGAAGTGCCATGTAAGCATAAAATTAAATACAAAAAACTCACTTGTATGTAGAAAATTGCACTAACTCTTGTACTCGGCTTTGCTCGCTCGTGTTTGTGTGTGTGTGTGTGTGTCAATGTGTGTCATTGTGCTTATATACAGTTATATCTTCAGACATTAATAAATTTTAATTAAATATGAATTATTTATTTATTTCTTTGAAAAAACAAAGATAATTAAACATACAGATAATTATATATCATGCTAATATTATATATATAAATATAAATATCTTATATATTTTATCTCGTTTTATCATATTTGCTCCCAAAATGTCTATCTGTGAATCTTATCTTACCTTTGAATAAACAAAAAAAATAAATTTATTCAAATTTAAAAATATATATTTGTAGTTTTCAATCTTAGCTTTCATAATTTTGTATTGCATAAAATTGCATTGCATTGCAAAAATTGCATTGCATTGCATTGTTTTTGAAAATCAATTGCATTATCAAAAAATTCATATTTGTAGTTTTCAATCTTTTTTTTCGCAATTTTGTATTGCATAAAATTGCTTTGCATTGCAAAAAATTGCATTGCATTGCATTGCATTGCTTTTAACTTTTGGAAATCAATGCACTATCAAAGTAATACATCAATTAATGATATTCAAACAAAAACAGTAATTTAGGGTCAAGGGAACACCGAAATTGGTGTACCTTGACCTAGACTGGTTTTACCGGACCTTATCAGACAGACACACGTAAGATAATATATGAATAAGAAATAATTAAATTAATAATATATAATTTAATTTCAAATCAATAATATATATTACTGTAACTAAATCATTCATTATCAGTAATACTTACATTTGATTAATTTCTTATCAGATTCATAGAACAATGAAACGTGACATCAAATCCAAACATAACTAATCCAATCCAAACATCCTCAACCCCTATTTACATTAAAAAGTCTTATAATAGCGAGGGTTTAATAAAACCTGGGGTCACACGCCAATGATCCAAAATTTACGTCTTCCTGGGGCCTAATCGACCATTTTTTCTCGGCTGATTACTTGGAACGCTAATATTGACCCCCCCCCGCCTAACAAATGTTAACCCTTTATTCCCCCTTCGAAAAAAAGCCCATAAAATATATCTAATTAAAAAATATCCCCAAGCCAAGACTGACGTTCATAAAGAATGTCAATTAAGGCTGGGACGCTTTTTCTTAGTGTTTTTTCCTTTTTTTTGGTAATATTTTCCGCCCTCCAAAGGGTTAAGATAGCGAAATTAGTATCGGTATGAAATATTGAGTAATTTTATATGTAGGGTCGGTTCTTTTCGGCCCTTTTGTATATTTCTTCTAATCTACATTAATAATAATAAAATCGCAAATTACAAACGATATATATATATATATATATATATATATATATATATATTAGCTTATTCTCTTCCCCTATTAATTTGTATGTGTATACCTAAGTTAGGTTGATATGGTAACCTTTGTCATATATCCGTTGTCATAGTAACCGTTGCTGAGGTTCTTAGTGGACGTCTACGTCCCAAAGTAACTATGTAAAATTGTAAGTTAATCGGACAAATAGTTTCGGAGATTTCGTAATGAATCAATGAGTGGTAAATCGCTTATATATATATATAAGTGTCTCCGTTCGTCCGTGTTTATGTTAATACAGTATTTGTCAAACTAATTCAATTTGAGTTGAATATATAGCTCAGATTACGAAGTGAAAAAAAAATTAAAAAAATATCCCTTAAAAAACCGTTCCTCAGAAATCCTTATTAAATCCCGCCGGGATAAATAAGTTCGTTTGGAGAAGTGTGATTTTTTTCGCCGTTTTCTAGGGTTCCCTTGTTAATTAGATTTTATTATAAATATTAAAAATATTTAAAGATAAATCAACAGATACAAACATTGTCATTTTTATCTTATCTTTATAAAATAAATCGTAAATACTATTGCGCTGTGGATATAAAAAAACATTCATTTAATTATATTTTTTTACGGAACCCCCCCACAAGCTGTGTCTTGACTTTTTTTTGCAAATTAGTAACATTTTTCGCGATTTGTATAGCTTAAGTAGTAATTAGTGATTGTCGCTTAGGGCGGCCATTTTGTATTGGTATTTTTAAGGGGAATTAAGTGAGAAATCGTCGGATTACAGTATTATTAATATAATTGAAGCGATTTTATAAAGATGTCTTATTTTAAAATATCAAAAAATACTTTAAAATATATAAAAAAAAAACAAAACAAAAAGTCCTACGCGTTTATAATATTATCAGATAATTGATGAGACGATTTTATCTTTTATATCTTTTTATTGACAAAACATTTTGAATAAATAAAAACATATTGACACCAAAATCATTCGTAATATATATATATATGTGTGTGTGTGTGTGTGTGTGTGTTCTGTTACATAAAGAGCTGAAATATAATTAACAATTCAAAATGCAACATTCAGGAGCATCACAATCAAACAACACGCAAACACAACTCAGTGATAAGCAAAATGGTTGTCTCCGATGAAAAGTAAATACATAAATAAATAGATATGCAACTTGCATGAGAGGGCGATGGTGTTGTGTGGATACGACCTTTATATATATATATATAATTAAAATACATAATCTGTCCATACCCCCCCTCCCTTACATTATGTTACATAGAAAAAATCTCTTGTGTTCATTTTTTTTTTGTCAGAAGTATAATTTAAATTAAAATCCGAGCGAAGTCACAGTTAAGCATTAGTCTAGATATAATCTGTAATCTTTATTATAACACTTACATATAAGTGTTGTGATAATATTAAAGACACGTTATTTCATACTAATAAATTTATTCTGATGGAAAAATTAAGTTTCGGAAAAAATATGATATAAATTAAATTGTTTCACGCTCAATAAATTTATTCTGATGGAAAAATAACGGTTTTCTGAAAAAATATGGTATAAATAAAAATATTTCAAAATATCAATAAATTTAATCTTATGGAAAAACTTATTTTATTTGAAAAAAAAAATATTTCATATTATCAATAAATTTATTCTGATGGAAAAATAAACTGTTCGTACAATAAATTTGTCAAATAATAAAGGCGTATCCACACTAGATGTCTGAACTAGTTCAAACAGGCAAACTTTGCAGTGTGAACACCGTTCCGATACAGTTGGTACAATATGATAAAATAACAAACGTACCCGCATTATATATTATATATATACATATATTAATATAATCATTGTACATAAAGTATTATACTAGTTGTGACCCGTGACTTCGTCTCTTATATTTGGATAATATAAAATAACAATGATTTTATATATTATATATATATATATATATATATATATATATATATATATATATATATATAGTCATTATAAACACACAGACGAACTATTTTTTTTTTATTTACTGTTAGTTTTCATGTAATATTAAAGATACGGAGATTTTTTATTTTTATAAAGTTATACGGTACATAGTAAAATCATTTATAAAAATTCACTATTTATCTGTTCGGATAACCTCGGAAACGACTGGACCGATTTTCACACAACTTTCACAACTACACAGCTCATGTTATAAGTAACTTAGGCTTTATTTCAAACCCGAAGTCTTGGACCTATATATATAATTTCGAGACCCAAATCTAAATATATCTTAACAGTGTTTGTTATGTCTTTTATCTTTTATATCTTTTTAATAAGATCTAATTAAATAATAATTAAAGTAGATCAATCACGTCAATTGACTCAATGATGTGTCCTACTTGAACAATTGAGATGTACATACATACGTACATATATATATGTATATATATGTACGTATGTTTGAATGTAATACAGACGAAAACTAGTTTAATAATATACATATAAAAAATTATAATATGAAAAGTGTCTCGGGCGACGCCGCGGTCGACGCTAGTATGTGGGGTGCGATGAAATATAATACTAGGTGTGAACATGGCTTCGTTTGTCCGGATTGGTTTTAAAATATAAGTTGCCATACTCCTTATAAAATCAGCTATAATCCACTGAAAGTTCTGTTAAAATCGGTCCAGCTTCAGAGATTAGTCGGAACAAAAAAGATAGACAAATAAAAAAAAAATTGCATGAATATGTTTTTATTAAAATGTTATTAATTTGGAATTACATAAAGACACAAATTTTATATATATATATATAATTAAAATGTACATAATAAGGTCATTGCAATATTTATATTATTCGTAGTTTTATATATTTTAATAATATTTTTTGTTATTCAAGTAAAACTAATTAACAGATAATTGCCAATAATTACTAATAATTGCACAGAATAGCTCTACACCATGCAATATGAACCCTCTGCATTTAACTACCCTGTGCGTTAAAAATACACACACACAAGTATACCTTTCTTCTAATATAAATCTGATATATTAAGGACTTAAGTGCATATATAGATTATCTGAATTAAACCTTATTACCTTACATTAAGATTGAGATTTTAATGATTTTAATATTTTTTTTTTACAACTATTCGACTTGACTTTTCCATATCGATACTATGTATAGCATTATAGTCCTTATCACAATGGATTAGAGACTGATATTCCGTATTGATCGGGATTCGAAATGTGACGTTGCATCGAACATTATTAAGATATTATGTATGGAAATCTGGTCTCTATCACAATGCAGTAGAGACTAATATTCCATAACTTAATCTTGATTCGATATATAACATTGCATTGACGATTATTAGAAAAATGTGTATGGAATTCTAGTCTTTATAATATTGTTATGGAGCCTAATATTCCGTGACGTATTTTTGAATTTGATTTTGCTTATCAATATTGTAAAAGTATAAGAACAGTTCAAAGGAAAAATTTGTTAAAGCAAATTTACCTTTTATGATACCTTTTAAAAATCTCAATTTTATTATTGTGATATATGACATGACATTATTATTATTAGATTATTAGGTCTGAAGAAAGCAAGGCTTGGTTCAATCATTTTTTATTATTAAAATCCATAAAAAACAAAACAAAAATTCTATTTAATGACTTTACTATATAGTGTAAGTAATTAGTGTAAAAATATATACATATAAATAAAATTTAAGTGTCTGTATGTATTCAAATTATTTTTTAATTAAATTCATGAAAGTATATGCCATCTGTAAAACGACTGGACCCATTTTAACAGGACTTTCACGGGCGAATAGCTGACATTATGGAGTAATTAAGGCAATTATTAAAAAAAAACATTCCGCACAAACAAAGCCGTGGGCATAAGTAGTATATAAGAAAAAGAAAATATTTTGAGAAGTTTGCTGTATCTGATGAAATACAGCTGATTAGGGAGTAGGTTATATTTCATAGCGTATATTATTGATAGAGTCCCTCGGGAACACCCCACAGATAAGACCCATTCATAACCCATAAACAACTTAAGAGCGATGATTTCTTAATATAATTTGGGAAAATCTTATAAAAACATATAAATAATAATTGATATTGTTTCAGTGAAATGCCCCCCACGAAGGATCACAGCGCCAAGTATTCATACACCCGCTCATTCTCAAACAGTAAGTGAACATAGTTATACTAATTGAGCGAAGCGAACGAAGTGAGCGGAGCGTTTTACTGGAGACTTCTTTACATTATTTGTCACGAATTGGCTCGAAAACTACTTGACTAAAAATTATTAAGCTTTGCAATTAAAAAGACACACATTGGGTGATGGTATTAGAAAAAAAAAATAAAAAAAATGTAATAAAAAAAAAATATATATATTTTTTTTTATATCATGTCAAAAAACTGATATCCATTGAAATCAATGGGAAACGATAATTCAATACACTGGGCTCGTTTCGCTCAATATGCAAATTGCACCCGAGATTTCGCGAGCGCAGCGAGTCGAAATTGAGGATTTGTTGGCGCCCCTAGTATATTAATACTTATACCAGACATTCACTTACGGTAACTTATCTTAACAATATTGAATATTGTATCTTGTTTCAGACGAAATGACAATGTCGGCGAGGGTTTACCACCCTGCCACAAACCTGATGCCGCCAACCCCCCCCCACTCCCCAACAGGTATCGCCCCCCCCTTTCCGAACAGGACTAACAGCAATTGCAGCAGACAGAACAGTCACAATAACAGCAAATACTCATAGAATATCATATATGATGTAATGTGAACGTGAGAATATATATTGATAGTGTGATAGTGTGATAGTGATAATTATCAGTTACCTACATTTTTGAACATTTATAATTAAATTAGGGCTCAATTAATTAAATATGTAAGAAATAACGCATTTAATTATAATATTTTTGTATTATGATATATATATATATATATATATATAAATGATAAGTTAGTTTGTAAGTAGTCAATTGATAATTAATAGATAATATTATCACTTGTTGGTGACAAATGTTAGATTTAAATATAAATATATAATCCATAACAACAGATTTTAATTCTAAACCATTGTGTCATGGCGGTTATGACGTCACAGATATAAATAATAATATGTTGGTTTCCAATCGGCGTATAATAAAGTAATAATTCCCGAGAGTTCCTTTTTTGGCAGTTTTGTGTGATGTTTGATATTTTTGGAATAATTATGTATACTTATTGATGTAATAAAATATCATGACAATGTAAATACACATATTTTAGTTAATAAAACTATTCATTAAAATACTGATTTCATTTGTTATCTTTTTCAAGTATAAGGAATTTTAAATCAGCGCCATCTAGTATCACAAATTATATATTTATTTATTTATATCTTTTCCACTTTGAATCATTATCAGCGATCACTTGTGTACGTCAAAATGGAAGTGTCAGGAGGGCCTATTTCGATAAAAGATTTATCGTAATAAGCCCTTCTGTAAGCGCACTTTCCAACTTAATGTTAAAGCTATGAGGGTTCCAAACGCGTCCTGGTCTGAGAAGAACCACACAACAAACTCAGCCGGATATTTTTTTTTGTATATTGTGATCACTGTTTCACAAATGTCAATCTTAAAAGCTATTTTGGAACAACAAGAACCGTCGCAATAAAAAAAAAAATAATAATAATAAACGCAAAAAAATAATAATGATAATAATAACAAAAAATAATAATTATATATATATCTTGTTAAACTTATATTTATTTTACTTAAAACCAAAACATTTAAATTTTAAAAAATTAATTGATTATATACTGTTAAAATAAAGGGAACTATGATTTCATTATAATTTATACAATAAATGTTATATACAACATATAATAAATTTTCAGCCTATAGTGACATCTATGTACAATCTGTAATAAGCTTATCGATTTTAAATAGTTCCTAATTTTAATCAAAGATGGCATTGCTCAGTATAAATTAATTTAATGACTTTGAATTAAACTCAGACCAGAAAACAGCAAGAACAACATATTGATTAAGAGTTATAATATTTTAATTCATTTAAAACTAATATTTATTATTAAAATGGATAAGAATATAATTTCAAACAGCGCCATCTAGTAAATAATTATAAAATTATTTTCCAATAATCAATATCTGAATGGGTGTTATTATAAACTTTTTATATCGAACTCAAGATGGCGTCTAAATTAATAAATTTGAAAAGTTTTTCAACAATATTACGCCATCATCTATTAAATATAATAGAAATTCACAATTGAAATAGAAGCATTTGTTTTTTTACCTAAATATTAATTACCGTAAAAATTTCTCCCATTTATCTAAACTTTGTATTTATCTCCTCTCGATATTTTCGGCCATTGTCTCGGAGTTATCAGAGGAAGATATGAACATTTTAATTTAAAATATCTTTCAGCTATAGATTTATGTCCGCTGAAGACTTTTAATTACTAACTTTGTTTTGAGGGGGTGAAGTTTTTAGATAAATAATACTTAAAAAAATTTATGTTCCTGTAAATTTCAATATATATAAAATAAATAAATTAGTTTTAATACATACGAAGATTGAAAATAGAATGTTAATTGATAAATAGCGTTCCTAAACAGATAATGGATAGTGGGCAGAACACTTTGATTTCATTGTCTTGATTGTTGGACTGGTCAATTCTGATCGCTACAATTCAGGCAGGCTTCAGGTTCTGCAAACTTATAATAACAGTTCAATAAATTACCCCCCCCCCCCATAAAGAGAGGTCGGACTAATGTATTATTAGCTAATTACTTTATTTTATGATACAATGAGAAAGAGTGTCTCTATCTTTAACAAACAAATGTTTCTTTATATTTTTGGATGGGTATTTTCCAAAGTCAAAAGACTTTTAGATCTGATATTTTTTTTAAGAGCGATCGATTTTTACTTTTAAATATTTTTTTTAGGATAAAGGTATCATGGAGGTGCATACAAAAAATAACAATATTTTGTTGAGCTGAGCGTAAGCGAAACTCTTAACCGTTTGTGGGACCTAATTTTTGTGTTTAGTTGTCTCCAGAAAACGACGAGATAATTAGCTGAAAATTTTCTCATGTATGTTTGAGCCGAACGCGGATGTTATAGCGAAAACAGATTGAAATAATGTTTCCATCCATTCAAAAGATATGATAAAAAGAAGAAAGGAGAGGGGCTCAGCTCAACACCCACTGGTTGGCGGATCCTAGTAAATATTCAGAAAGCAATCATGGTTTTTTAAATTTTAAATAATTATATAATAAAAATTTATACGATTTGTCGTCCAGACATTCCATTATAAATTAATTACATTATTTTTTAAATATATTTTCGTAAATAATAATGGAGGAATCTGCAACAGACCGAACTGTCAATATCACACGTTGCTAACATGATCGCTGATGCATTTTCTATTATTAGAGTATGATTTCTATTGAGTCACGAACTAAATATAGCAGTGACGAGCGTCTATTGATGTGTTGATATAATGATACTGAAAACAACTGAAATACGGAAAATATTTAGGAGAGATTTGACAATTTCAATTGAAAATAAACATGTAACAAACTATACTAAAACTACTATTTTATATGATATTTTCTGAATTAATGTTTTTTTTTATTTACCTTTAACTTTTGTACTTTTGATGGTAGTAAGACTACTTCCTTGCATACTGATCCGATCAAAAACTACAGTCACACTTTGGACTTAGTAGTTAACATCTTTTGTTTATTTTTTGTTTGTAAGAAAAATAATAAAAATTGTAGTCAAATATTTCGTGAAAAAAATGTTTGTGATATTTATGTTGTATGTTTATAAATAGTTGGTCTAATTAGAGCAATATAATCATAAAATTTAGATCATGAAAATATTTTCAGACACCAATTGGTTCAGGTCTGGCGCCAGAGACCTTAAAGAACAAAAACTAAGCTGGACTGGACTATTACAGGTTTTTTATAAATTCTTAAAATATAAAACGTATAGTTACATTAAGTTACCTGAAACTTGCAAAATTCTATAACATTTTTTTCTGAATTAATTTTGAATTTGCTTTATTAAAATACTGAATTGTAATTATTTTATTGTATTATTAAAAGCATCTATTAGAGACAGTTCATTGAGAAGTCGTCACATGACTCATCAATTGATTCTGAAGTACATAATTTGTTTTAAATAGATTGATCAGATGTTTCTTTATTAATGTTAAAAAAATAATAAATCTTATATTTGACGATTAAAAATATATGCCCCGGGTGAGGATCGAACTCACGACCTTAAGATTATGAGACTTACGCGCTGCCTACTGCGCCACCGAGGCCACAATGGAAATTGCAAAAAAGGAAAATACATAGTATGATAAGATAAAGATAAAAAATATTATCAAATATTAATAAACATTAAACAAAATAACAATTAATGTAAACAATATCGAATAAAACGTAAGCGTTGAGTTCCGCGACCACAGCTATCGGCGCGCCTGCAATTGACAGGGCGGCTCAATTTATGGCCCGCACTGTCTACCGTGGGGTTGAGGCGCTGGAAGCGGCTTAACGGTTTTGAGCCCCTGGATTTTCTTTCTTTACGTGCCATTATTTTGTTATTCTAATACAAACTTTTCGGTTGTCAATATTTTTATTACAACTTATATTTTTGATGCATCTGTAATGCTGTTTTATTGTGAATATCCGAAATTAATAATCTATAATGTTACAAGTACTGACAACGGATTGTAATTTCTATCTTTACTATCATAAAAAGGATAAGTTTAGTTACACACGTTATGTGTAACAAGATAACAAGTGATAAGACAATTTTGTACCGCGATAAAGAATAAAGGTATTTCAATCTCTTCCCGTTCCCGTACATCCTTGGAGTCGGTATTTAATTAATTCCCACATCGGGATAGTGTGAGTTTTGACTGCAACTGAAGCAATGGTTATTCGTTCTGTCGTTTTAAATTAACACCGTGCACCCCTCGCATTGTTATGATATTTGACGTGGGCGTTGAAAATATTATGTAATAACTAATATTAACACATTCTAGACAGGCAAATTATCTACGTTTGTTTTCGGCAACCAGAAATAAAATTGGAAAAGACGTAAATTTACGTTAGCGACAACCAGGACTAGAATTTGAGATGACGTGAATTCACGTCAGCGATCGCGAATGTTAATTCGTATATCTCCATTACTTTAAAGAAATTCTGTAATATATTATTTCAATGTAATTAAGAAATCGTGAAAAACTGTTTCTCTTTTCCAAAGGAGAAAATAGCTGGCATTTGACTCTGTGTCGACGTACTTCCTTTACCCATTTTTAAGAAATTACAAGTGGTTTTTCAAACAACTGAATGCCAGCAAAGGGAGGCCCTTAAATACAGTTTCCATTACAGTCTAACACTAAATTATACATAAATTTTTATTTTAATTAAGATGATAAATGAATAAATCGAATACTCCGTAATTATACGTATTTTCGTTAAAAAAATAGGGAAATTCTGAAATAAATCAGGCGGAAGATAAGCGGAGAAATAATTAGCTCCTGGGGCGAGTTTTTTGTAATTAAATATAAATATCAAATGAAGCAATCAACTCAATGCCACTTCGATCCCCGTTTTTTAGCTTCAGTGGAGATAATTTTTTTTAATTTTATTTTGTCTGTATATTTATCTTGTATTTTATTATTTTATCTCCGAAATAGGTATTTGGAGAAACAATTATGGCTGCCACAATCAAAGATATTCCATTTTTTAATGATTTCTCTATATAAAAACTACAAAAAATATTATTTAGTTTATAAAACAGTTAATTTTAACTGGTGTTAAAGTTAAAATACTTTGATGCGAGTTAAATATATTTTAATATAGGGAGGAGAGAAAATTTCGTTAGTTTTTCCACAAAGAGATCTCTGAATGTTGCATTTTAAAACACCCTCGTACATTAACCGAGGGAGACCGGGTGTATTAACTAGTGAAGGCATCAGATATGAATCTTTAATTTTCCAAATTTATTAAAACGCTAAGCGAACTCCACGTTCAAACAGCAATATTTTTAACGACGGAGGTTAGTGGTAGAGATGTATCTGTGTTTATCGATAATACGATAAAATAACAATTAATTTTACGCAATCCTTAATAGTTTGTTAAACTACGCTACTATTAAGATATGCTACTATGCTAACAAATATAGTAAGATCTATTAATAGAAGGACAATTGGTTACCAATATAGCGGTGACAAGATGCTCTAGCAATGTATCCACACTAAATTAAGTGTACGAATTGGTCTGTAAGATACTATAGAATCAATTCATCCATCTGTGCGTTCCCATTGTCACATTCAACAAAATAGTTAACATTTAATCGTATTATTATAAAAAAATATATATATAAATTTACGAATACCTCACACAGGATAAACTATTTGGGATGTATGTCTTTTTATAATTAATGATGAATATGTTCAATGGAAACAGTGTTCCCGATGGACGCCAGTCAATATGACATCATCCTTTGATTGGTCGATAAACTTGTCCCACATTGTTATCATTCAATTATATCATATTGATGTCGAATTGATTCTAGACCTCGGGTCAAGGGTCAAATTTTTGCCTTCTAAATTTTGTCCATTCATAAAACGTAAAACTGTAGATCGTTTTAAAGTATCGATAAAAATATTGTCCATCCCTAGCGGTACGCGATAGGAAATTAAAATTTTCCTCTTCATTTAAAAGAAGGACTGCCCCCGGCTAACTCCTTAATGTTACATCTATTTCAGAGCAGTATTTTATCACATCGAAGTACCGACCATAAATACTATTTACATTAAAATAACACTTACATTAGAATTAACATATATTATATATGTTAATGTATATAAAGAAAGACAAAAGAAATACTCTTTATTTACACCTTATACGATATAAAAAAAAAACAAAAACATTCAACAATAATTCAATAGATTTTAGAGAGTTATCGAAAAATATAAGAAATTTAATACAAATTGTAATGTAACATTATGTCGCTGATAAAATTAAGTTTATGATACTGGTTTAATAAATTTAATTAATTATTACTTATATTAATTAATAATGTTGTCCAAATAAAGATAATTAAAGATATGTATATGTAAGAAAGATAAAGATGACACAGCGTTCAGAGTAAACTCTTAAATCAGTCTTCCAAAAATAGCATATATCAAAGGTATTTCTTACATATGTAGTTCATTTGAACCGAGATTTCTTTGAAAACGCTGCGTCAAGGCAATTTTACTTCGCTTTTCAATAGCGTCAAAGCCAAGTTTAATAACTTGGTGAACTTTACGTTCTAAGTTCTCAGATCGTACGTTTATAACTTATCGTTAAAAAAATATACCGACCTTTGAGTTATCAAGAACTTGCTTTTTTTAAGCTGTTTGTAAACTCACAAATAACTCGGAAATAAGCATATAGTTATGTGTAAAGTTAATAAATCTTTCATGAGCTTGAGTGTACATATATAACTAGGGGCGCCAACAAACCTTCAATTTCGATTCGCTGCGCTCGCGAAATCTCGGGTACTGTTGGCATATTGAGCGAAGCGAGCCAGGTGTATTGACTCATCGTTTCCCACTGACTTCAATGGGATATTAGTTTTTTGACATGACAATAAAAAAAATAAAGTTTTTTGGGGACACTTTTCAATTTTTTTTTAAAAACCATCACCTAATATGTGTCTTTTTGATTGTAAAGTTTCATAATTTTTCGTCAAGTAGTTTTCGAGACAATTTATGACAAAGAATTGAAAAAAGTCTCCAGTACAACGCTCCGCTCACTTCGTTCGCTTCGCCCAATAAAGATTCACAAGATATCTTAGACCTGTTCTTAGTTTTAAATCGATCAAAAGTGTATTATTAAATAAATCTCATATATTCAAGAGTTATTTGATCGAAATGTATGGAACTCAAGTTGTTGACTCATTTACATTTGGTATTATAATGTACATCATCTAAGATTGTTACATTTCTTTTAAAGCAACTGTTTAGTTTCTGGCCGGCTCTTCAGCAGAAGCATACTTACTGACTATAATGTAATAATTGATTCAAAAGTGCGTATAAATGCCTACTTGAATTTAAGCAAGCAACAATTATCTTATTCCGACCGTTATCAAAGTCTTGCATTATTGTTTACTGATACGATATTTGCATCGGACGGACCCCAATCACATCGCAGACATTCTTGTGAGAAATTACATTTCGTCCGTCAGTAAGTGATCGAAGTGAGCTTAATTAAATTAAAATCACATTATAAGACGACAGATAAAGATTCATCTCGAGCTGTTAATATCATTTGAATTGTTACAACAAATTTTATGCAAAAAAATAACTATTCGTTATTAGTTTTGTTATTAAAATCATAGATTCCAGTGTTGGGTGAATTAAATGAATAACAAAATAACAGCTCTATATCAATATCGAATCGCAAGACGTCCTTCGATTTGAATTCGATGTGGGGCTTACTGTGATCGACGTTTGTAATTAACTATTTCTTGCGATTCGTTTTATATCTTGTAAATGTTATTCATGTTATTGCAGATACATAAAGTGTTAATATATTTATGTGTGGATTATATGTCATAAAAGCACCCTAAATCATATATTAGCGGTGATAAGTCTAATGGTGGATTTGTAATCAAAGAACTATTTCGCCACATGTACGTATTTAGGTTGGTAACGCACCCAGATAAATATATTATTTTTTATTATATATATATAGAATTTCTTATGTATTTTTTGTGTAATTCAATTTAAAGGATAATTGTATCAACAAAACAATTAAATTAATTATAATATATAAAATAAATCACTTTTATTATATGATAGAAAATTTACTACAGAATGAAATGAAACCAGACGAGGTCGGTAACAAAGCTTGTCTGTTAGATAGGTGTATGCAATTCTCTTAATGTATATAAGTCTTTATATGTAAGGGAGTGTGCACATCAAAGCGTTAAGTGGCCCTTTGGTCATCGAATCCCATTTGGGATCCCGCGATAAATAATATTATTATGGACCTTTATATTTTGTCTCGAAATATTGACCTTAATATCATTATTAGGATTTTTATCAGTTCAGTGTCAGGAAGCGGACATCTTGTTTTGGTTTTAAGACAAACATATATTTCCATATCTATAATATTGATATAGATGCATTTAAAAAAAAATCTACTATTGTAATTATGTTTGAACCGAGTTTTATTATTATTGGCGCTTTCAATGCCTAATTAATAAAATACATTTTACGATTAAAGTGACAATTAATTATGATTCTGTTTCAGATGAATCCTTTTTAAAAAGATACAACTAGTCTTTAATAGTATTTTCATATAAAATTATATATATATATATATAAATGGACAGACATTTGTGTTAAAAGTAATCCGAAAGCCGTAAGCTTTGAAAAAAAGATCTCATACATTCGGAGCGGCTTCAACAGATTAGGACTACTTCACAACAAACTATATTATATACTTCCAAATTCATATACAGTAATCCCTCCTATAACGCGGTACTCATATAACGCGATTTCAGTCCCTGGCATAACACGTGTTTTCACAACGCGGGTATTTCACATACATTTAATTTTTATAGTTCATAATTAACTTCACTTACCTTTGCACATTGTGTTTATATAAAATTAAAAAAAAAAACAATTTAATTATGTTCTTTCTTAATATTCCATTTAAAACGCCAATAAAGAAAAATGTAAAACGTGAATTATTTGTACATAACGCTATACGGTCATATGAGCGCGTTAAACAAGAATATTCCTACAACGCGTTTTCCTATAACGCGGAACGAATCTACCGCGTTATAGCTGTACTTATTAATATGAATTCTCTAAAAAGTAAATACTAATAATTTTAAATAATTGTTTAAAAATATTTCATAATATAATATTAATTTAATATTAATATTAATATGAAACTCCCTTTACATATCCAAATAATCTCCACATTAACAGATCCAGTAATCCTAGACTTACTTAAACACATTCTCTTTGAAACATTTATTGAATGAGGAAATATTAACTGAACTAAATATTACCAGAGTATTTCAAAGTTTCATTTATTACAGAAAA
The DNA here is from genome assembly GCA_918358695.1 of Melinaea menophilus ssp. n. AW-2005. Classification (NCBI taxonomy): domain Eukaryota; kingdom Metazoa; phylum Arthropoda; class Insecta; order Lepidoptera; family Nymphalidae; genus Melinaea; species Melinaea menophilus. The sequence goes on along the minus strand of OU911058.1, from coordinate 15,347,859 downwards.
ATATGTTTGGTAGCAATGTTGTCTGTTTGTTGTATCCAATTATATTTTTCATTAATAACAAATATGAACACATGTCCTAATAAAGGCATCGATCGCACGTGGAGTGTGCGGGAAGATAACTGGAGTTACACTCGGTAAGAAATCGTATGATTCTAAGATTTAGGGTAACTGGATGTGACATTATTATTTATATATATATATATAAGAAATACAACAGTGTTGTCAATTTATGTTTTTATTAAAGTAGTAATTACTCATAACATCATAACCAGTGAAAATCATATTAAAATCAGTCTATCCGTTTCAGATTAGTTGGATCAAACTGACAGACAAAGATAACTATTAAAATTGTTTTTTATATAAGTATCCTATATACTTTCATTTTTATATTTATATTTTTAGTGAAAAGTTAATTTGGATACAAACGGACACTTCAATTTTATATGAATATATTTTAATTACATAAGAACAAAGATTGAATAATATAAGCATTTATTTCCTATAACTAGATATAAAATAAACCGCATCCAGGACTTGACATCCCGAAACATCCCAATAATATAACATAAAGTCTGTTTAACAAACAAAGGAATATCGGTTCCATGCCCTGGAGAATAGTGTCATTAGGTGTTATTATCGCTTGGGAGTTGCACCATTATTTCTAATAAGATAATACGGGAAACCCGGGCTAATGATGTGTATGAGAATTAATGTCTTTTGAAGATGAAGGCTTTTTTGATGGTATTATTGTTTGGGATCGTCGCCACTGTCCACTCGGACACAACAATTTATCCTGAAAACTGCAATTCAGATAAATTCAAATGAGCGAATGTTGTGCCTATATGTTAAATATTATCGATATATCGATAATTATAAGTCACTAGTTCAGTAATCAGACCTTCCCCCACATCATTGGGGTATTACAGCGGTGGGGGAACGTATTAATTTATGTTAGAACTGACAGTAATGATGGCCGTCGATTACGTGATATTGGAAAATATTGAGGCTCCAGACATTATTAGGTGTATCCCCCATTATGGCGGGATGCGGTTTTCTATGGTGTTATTTTTATTTGGCAACATTTATTTCACCTAAAATCTAGACTTAAACTTGGGAAATGAGTTCGTAGATAGGTAGGTACATTTTTTTTATGATTTCTCTTTTTTGTTTTGAAGATATTTGGACAATAATTTTGGAAGTCGATACTTAGTATGAAATAAGTATTCCTAGTTAAAAATATTTCTTTTAAGTTCTTAATAATACATATATTTGTTATTTGGTTTTGTCTGTTTTTTTAAATTTTTGTGGTTCAGTAATGAAGGGATTAAGAATAGCACAATCTGAAGATTGATCAAAACAGTCCTGTATCTGCGAATTATTGACCAAAATCCAAATCCTTGAGGGGGTGTTATTAGGGGGATGCGCCATTTTATTTTTAATGTTTATTGCTTTTTGTCGTATCCCTTGTTTTATCCGAGGAATCAATGCGGTGGGTCTTAAGATGGCTCCTACTATTTGATATTCATTTATCTGTAATAATTTTTAGAATTTTCTTACTTTTTAATATTTTTTCTTTATTTTTAGCTGGTAGTACTTTTAAATTTATAATAGATGTGAAAAAATACACTTTATTGTTAGTATAATATGATTATTCACATAAACGAAAGTCGAATTAAAATATTATAATTAAATTTTAATATATTCTCTTCGAGTTGTCGTCGAGTTATCAAATAATGATCAGTAGTAGTTCGTAAGTAATTTTCATCCCAGATGTTTCTATGTTAATTCTGTTTTTTGTTAATTTTTATGTCCCTCTTCATGGTCGATTTAGTCTCTTCGCTTTCGCTTTCAGATTAACGATAATGTGGCTAGGGTCTCAAATTTTGCACAATTGGGACTCTGATTTTAAGTATCGCTAAGGACGTGGTATTATCTACAGACAGTCATACAAAAATATTAATATAGAAGTGTATTTCCTGGCTGTGCTGTGCTGCTGATATTTCTTACCTCGTTATGTGTAAGCTAGAAAATGTTTATGTGAATTTTATGTAAAAAAATGTAATATTACTTGGGAACACCATCAGTACATCTTGATTAAAACGTATCTTTTGGGAATTTCTGTTCTAAACAAATACGATATAATGAGACATCATATCGCAGCATCCGAAAACATCACTCCCCTGAAATCCATCTCGGAATTAGCGTTTGAAAAAAAAACTTGGAGTAAATAAATTGACGAAAATACGCCTTGGGACAGGGGTCGGCGACGTACCATTTGAACTTGACTAATTTTTAGCTCGTCGCAATAAGAACTCTAACAAACCACTGCCATCAAACCACCACCACCACTATTCTCTGGAAGACCATAATTTAAAATCCTGTATACATATAGACATCTCGTGATATCTTTAATTGAAATGCGCACATCATTTTTACATTTTCGGTACCCAAAGGTCTGCGTAGTCTGGTGCCTGGCGCATCTTCCCTCAGGGGTACATTTTTAAAACTGTCATTAATTTCGAGTATTGCCCCCCCACCCCACCTTGTGGGATTGGCAGAGGGCGATTAAACAGTGTTTAAGACCCCCGAAAAATAAAAAGAACTAATCAACAGATTGATTTGTTTTTTTTTTTTGGCTCGCGGCAAAAAAAGTTCGAGGCGTATGCCATTTTGGTGAATTCGGATATTTAGAATTATGATGCTTTTTTTTACTCAAAGGAATAATCCCCCCCTTCACCCCTAAATAAATCTCGTTACTCTAGAGGGGTCAATCAATATTACAGAGTTTCTTCCAATGCGCTAATCAGAGGACCCGACGATGGTAAAAATTAAATTTGCCAAGTCGATTTCATTTCTCATTAATTCATGTTTGGGGTCATATCCAGTGATAAGGTGCTACTGGAAGGGATAAAGTATCCAAACATACATATTTTTTATGTTATAACCAAAAAATACAAAAAAAACACAATTCATTTGTTACTGTCAATTTGTTTGAAGTTAAATTCGTCCATTGACAATTATTTTCTTTAATTCTTGATTGATCACCATTTCCAGTTATTTTATCATTCTGGCAGTCGATACGGAGTTTCTAGATAAAATTTCCCTCAGGGTTCGGATGAGAATTTTTCTTTACACAACTCTGTTTAACCCCCAAATGACGGCTAATTCAAGACGAAATAGCTGATTAATTATTGATGTCGAAATCAAAAGTTTATCTTTGATGTATTTTTTAATACTGTATTCCGTTAGATGATATTGTTTTGATGTTATATATAAATAAAAGCTTTCAATCTGTATGTTTGAGGAATTATCTTAAACTACCTAAGTGATGTGATTTGAATCCTGTTTCTTATCAAATGGAAAGTTGAAGTGTGACCACAACAACGCGACAATGAGAACAAAGAGTCTCATATGACAGTCACTATATACAGGATGTTACAAAACTGATTTTTGATGAAAATTTACTATAAACCCTATGACACGACAAATCATGGAATCAAGACTTAAATTGGTTAAAAACAAACTACATAAAAAAGTTTGATTAATTTTCTAATATTTAAAAACAACACCATGTATAATCTAAAACAAACATTGCGTATTGAATACAACAGAGTCGTGGCTCGATGCACTCAGCTGCTCTGTATTGTCTATATCTATTTGTCTAGGTATTAGATTTCCTGCTTCTAGGGCACTGCAATTGTTTACAATTACATGTCTTTTTAATTTGATCACTAAACCTTCACGTAACTGTTGATTCAGTATAAAATAAAGAAACAACAGAAGTCACATTATTAAGTTGTTAAAATTTATCTCTTTCTATATTTGATATAGTACTCGATATTTTATCCCGAGGGTTGAAAGTTTGACCAGACCATAAAAAATAAGGGAAAGGAAGATTGAAAGGGGAAATCACTTACCATCTTCAATTTATGGGAAATCTCGCCTTTGGGAGTTCCGTGGTCAGACTAACAAAATCATGGTTCACCAGATTGATTGGTGGATGTGAAATCATTTTTAGGCGTCGAAAATAAGTACACGCAAGGGACTTTTATAATCCAACAATATATCAGATATAATACATACTTATATTCTATCGAATTATAATGTTTTATATATAGAAGCTATCTGAAGATAAAAACAGTAAGAACCTTTACAAATCAACCGAAATGGCATAACATAGAATGACCTGTCAAACATAAACTTGTTAGGACAATGTGTTATCAGTTAGAATCACCTTATCATGCCTAAGGGTCGCTATAAGAAAATAAATAGAGATAAAAACAAAGTTATTTTTCCAAAATGTCGAATGGATGCGACCGACACTCACACCGTTGTGGCTATAACGGAATCTTTTATTGGTTTGTTAATTTTTGCTTTCGCAGAATATTTGATCAGAAACCTATTCAAGGTTTAAAAAATCTAGAATAAATTAAGAGTTTTTATAATCTGTGTAATGATATATCAGAGTAAGGAAGTCTTCTATATATTATTATAAAAAAAATGTATATCAATTGATTTCAATTCTATAATACGACAAAAAGACGAATATAGTACCACATAAATAATATATATATTTTTTTTCATGATAATAATTGTCATGAAATTAAATTATTTTTTTTCATGATAATAACTGTAATGGAAATAAAAATTATCAAAAGTAAAGTGTATTTGATGGTCGGTGTGACGGGCGACAGTCGGCGAGTGCGGATGGCCGGGGGCAAGTGGGTTAAAATGGAACAGTGTGCAATAAAACACCCCTTCTGTCCATAAATATCTACGTTCGGAAGTTGCTCTGTTAGCGGTCTCTTTTTTTTCCTCTCCACTTTTATTTATCGAAGGAAAATGTCCAGGGATGTGGGTTTTCTAATGCTTTATTATTTTTTTTTTTATATTTCAGCATTAATTAAAGACTTTCCCTGTTAGAATATCAGTTATTTTCATTTAAAATAGATATTAGAGGTGTACTTTAAGCATTCAAAGTTGTAGTATTTAAGAAAACTAAAGTTTTTTTTTTCTTTCCATATTGAAATAATTTTATAATTTTCAAGACAATTTCAAAGTTGATTTAACTTTATTGCAGTTAATTTGCTCTGTAAATGATTTGAATCTTATTTTTACTGCAAACGTAATAAACTATTCAAAGAGACGGTATAACTTTATCTCAGATCTACAATACCCCTGAGGTTCCGGCGATTTATAAATCTGTTTCGAGCAATAGGGAAAAATAGCCATTTAACCCTCTCCGCCCCACCGTTCATGTTCTTCTCAAATAAATGTTACTATAATTCTTTTGCCCTTCGATATAACGGAAGTGGGCAAGCATTTGATTCACTTCCGGCAGTCAATGTCTTACTTTCCTCAAAGTACACTTTATAACAAAATACAGAATAAATATCTTATTACATATTTATTTCCAGAACTATTACGATTTATATTAGATTTTTAAATGAGTATTTCAATTTCTATGAACGCGTCAGCTCCAATATGGACGCGTCCAACGGTTGAAGAATTTCCGCAATTTAAATTTTTGATTCCGCTTCTAGAACGTTTGCTGTCACTTTCCAGCGCTGCAATTTCCATCACCTTTTAATATCGTTAGACGGCACCTCCCTTTAAGCAGTTAAAAGGAAAAAGGAAGTCATAAAGACTGAATTTGATTGAGTGAGGAATGGTTATACGGTTGGAGTAATTAAGGTTGCTTATTGGGAAAAATTGCTAATGTAACTGACGGAGGAGTCACTAAATGGAGACGTTTCACTCGAATTTCTGATGTCACTCTAAAGTAAATTAATTGCAGATCGATGGGAATAATACGGGGAGAATTAAGTTAAACGAGGCAGAGCATTTTGCGTTCAATTCGAATTGCTTCTGTAATTTTAAAATTAATAGATCAAATTGAATAAATTGAAATGCCTCCCTATATAATGAAATAGTATTTAAGCTCGTTTGAACCGGTGTAAAGCACAAAGATTTTTTAATACAACCAAATTCGCGTCCATGCTAATGACGCGAGAGGACGCGTTCTAAAAACTGCAAAAGGGAACTCCTTTTATAAAATTAAAAACACGACTAAGTAATGATATTAAAATTCAACGCTCACACTGCAAACAAACATAATATTTGTTTTAAGCTCGAGCTCCTAAACTTATTAAAATATTTCTCGGTATATTTAATTAGTTCTGTGCCATTTGTCCCCCTCCTCCTCTCTGCTCAGGTGTATTCGGGTATGGAGTATTTTTTTGTAATTATACTTAATGTTTATGTAATGTTTGTACTTGAATGCAAATTGTATTATAAATTGTATTTGTATTATTGTAATCCTTTCTTCGGGAAGTATTTTATTAATTTTAATTCAATTATTGATAATGTTGTTATTATGACTAGTTGTTTCATTTTGTTCCTCTCCAATTATCACTTGAATTTCATTTTTTTAGTAAATTAAACTAACCTACAAACGGACTATACAAACCGATTTTTAAGTCTTTTTCAGGTAAGCAATGCTGTAATTAACTTTTTTTTTTGTCATTTTTACTTTTAATTTTGACTAATGTCAAGGTTTTTTTCAATTATTATTTTTACTTTATTATTGTAAAATGTAGTTTACATTTCTAGCAAATAAATCTTTCCCATTCCATAGAAACGACAAATCGGACAAACAATTAAATTTTGTTTATCAATGTAGATTATAAATGTTTTGTTATATACAATCGAATAAGACGGTACAAAGAAAAACTAAACATTTTAAAACAATCAAATTCCTCCCACAAAGAGGAAAATATTAAAAATATATTTTAAGTTAACGGACATTACATTTTACCTGAACGTGTTAGCAAATTATTGTGTGTTACTTCCATTCGAAAACTTAACACACAAACTATAACACAACAGGAATACCGTAAAATATAAAACTTTTAAAGCAGCATAATCCAAAAGTACACCAAAAGATTCGCGCCAAGAAAATAGGAAGATGGCGAATTAAAAACACATCAAAGATTGCGTCGGCGGCAGATTGGGCGCAAACATAAATAAATGAGCTTAAATTTAAAATTATAATAGGATTGTATCCGGTGACATAAATGTGTGGAGTTTGTTACTAACGACTTCTGCGAGAGATCCTCTAAAGGACAAGGTGGGGAGGAGTCGGTGAACATCGTCTAGCTTTTTTTTTTGCAATTATATTTTTAATCTATGTAAGATTAATTTATTAAATATTATCATTGACATGTAACAAAATTATTATGTTACTATAAGTTCTTCTTTATAATGTGCTTTTTTAAATTATATATAATAATTTGTTAATTATTTTTATCTTAATCTTTGGAAGACTTACCATAAAAAGTATATTAACAAATTAAATCTATGTTTAGCTCTACAGTGTTCTAAAAATAAATATTATAGCTATTAATATTGGTGATTGTTTTAAGGAAGTTATTATATAAATGTCGGCTCCATTGACGTTGTTATCCCATAGTTTCACCTGCCATCTCGCGGCAACTAATTGTGAGTGCGCATGAAGTATGGCGACTGAGGCGGCCTTAGCTTGCATCACGGCACCGCCATGGTACCTCCCTAATATGTTGCACTTAGGGATAACTGGATTATATTGTAATACAAACCCGAATGAAAGTCGATTATGTGTTTAAATTACAGATTACTATTAAACAAGCTTTTAATCTGGCTTTTCTTGTTTTACCTTTTAATTTTTGTTTACGGTTTTGCATTTATTTAATAAACTGTAACTGTAATGTAACTTATATGTATTTCACTTTTTATATAATTAATAGTATGTAGTTTTTTACATTTTTTACCTCAAAATAATATCAAGTAACTTATCAACAGAATAACAACAATATAGATAATTATATGAATTAGGTATTTTTATTAAAAAATCATTAAACATTGTAATATATTGTCCAACGAATCAAAACCATTTAATATATTTTATGTTATTTGCTACAAAATCCTCGTCGCCAAATGATATCAAAATCCTCGTCGCCAAGTAGTGAGTTGGTATCTAAAAATTGTTCCATTAAGTGCTGGCAATAACTGCTCACTGGACGATGACTTGTGTCCACTGCATCGCTCCATTTGTGATAACTTACTAACTCTGTATAAATCACATCTGGAAGAGACATACATACACATATCGACAATTATTATTATAATTTAAAAAAGTTACAACTTTTCACTGTCACTGTTTATATTTGAAATTATTTCAATATTATATTGTATTTTCTTTATAGTTCTTGAAGGATGATTTTGAACCACTATTTTGATAAATGATCCATAAAACAGCTCTTTCTAATCTCATCTAGTGTGAGTATATCTTGAGAGTGGACAATGGCTGCCAAATACTTTGCACTTACGTCTGATATTATAAATGGTCATTGTATCGACTGTAACATCGTATTTTAAGACATCTACTAATAAATGTTTGCGTGTTGCATTGTATTAACCAAATTAAACATTAAATTTGTATTTTGCAACCTATTTTTTTGTTTAGATTTAATTTAAACAGATAGATATTGTTGCATTCTTATAGATAAGTATAGAATTAGATCTTTACAATTATTAAGTTAATAAATACATTTAAATTTTTGTTCCTTAATCACTAAAAAATGTCAGTGCTTGCCAAAGTTTTTACAAAGATATCATATTTTAAATACTCTATTTTTCAATATTACTAATATCATAAGGTGTACGATTTTTTTAATTTTATGTATTTATTTTACAGAATTTTTTAACGAACAGTTAACTGTTACTGACAAACATACATTTTTGCATGTTACTAATTATTCAGAATAGTGTCCGTGTTATCATAGAGGTAATTATCCGGTGAACCGGATCGTCCGGACAGACGAGGGTATTCGGGCCCCTCGACCGGAATAATCCGGACATATGGCGCCTTTATTCAATACAATCGGTGTTTGCTTTATATTGGACACACATACATACATATAAATATATAATTTTACATAAAAACATTAAACATTTAAAAAAATATATTCATTTGTGCACTCTTTCCTTTATTATTGGAATCTGAATGAAAAATGGGTTTCAAGAAATTGTAAATTAACATAAATATATGGATCGTTTAAACATATATTTATTTGACATACATATAATATGCTATTACATCGCCTGTTACACTGTGTGATCGCCGGTGTACCTATAAGCTACATCCGGATGACCGGACCGGAGCCGGGTGTATTTGATCCGGTGGACCGTAACGACACATGTGGCAACTATCACTCGATATTAAAATCATTTGGTAATACCGAATATCTGTTGTGAAATAATTATTTCTTTCTTTCATAAAAATAATCAAACGTATATTCTGAAATAGATTCGAATTACTAACCAAGATAGCAATGTCCAAACGAATCCACAATAGAAGAATTAAGGTCCAGAAACCATCAATCCGGGATATAACTTGTAACAGACCCTGACCTTTGACCTCTAGGAACCGGTTAGATAACAAGAGATCTACTTACAATCTGCAACAATATTATACATACTATATTTTTTATATATAAATATTTTACAATAATCTTAACATATCTTCGCATTATTTATTTGAAGCGGACGCTTTATCATGTTACCCTGACCGTAAGTTATCCGGTTTTTAAGTCCGTCTCGTGTCAGCCGCCCGGTCGTTTATCACTGGCCGGTTACCCGGGAACATGTCACTAAGGATTTGAATAAGAAAAATGAATCAGATATTATTTGATAATCAATTATTATACTATCTAGTTTTGCTTACTTCAATTTCTCATTAGCTTTCATTTCATCATTCTTATCTTCATTGTTAGTACATCTCATAACGGAGTAACATTAAGTAATATAGCAATGCACGGGTGTCCCATCTTTGGCGATATATTCCTGTCACCCGACCCCACATGCAAATCTGTACCCTTGATAGCACAATGTATCCCATTTATTTGATATTTTGAGTTATGGCGTCCTCTGAGTGACGCTGTATTAATATGAAGGGGTAGAATTACAATAATTTAAATATTATATGAAATTTTATAGAAAATAAAAACATTGTTTATATTTTAGATAATTTCAAGATTGAATCAGTGATGTTAATCAAGTAAAATTAATAATAATCTGTTAATATTTTAATATTTTTCAATATAATATCAAGAACTTTTGTATATGTGTTATCAATAATATAACAACTATTTGTAATATTATGTAAAAGAAACAACTCACTCCGGCGTCGTTTGGTTTCAGCAAATGAAAATTTTCCTTGCTTCAAAATTTATTTTATACATAGATACAGACAGGTGAAAAAAAATGAAATGGTCTATATATATATATATATATATATATATATTTAATACATAGTAGGTACACATCGCAATAAAAAGTAGCTGTCAAAAGTAAGTTAATGTTATATTTGGCAAAGTTACCAAACGTCAGATGTGAAATCATTCAAAAATTAAAATCTCAAAAGGGAAATTGCTTCAAAAGGGCAAGGGTGTGAGATATGAGGCCAATAAGTCAACTGGTATTAGGACCCGCCGTATGAATAATATGAAGATGTTACAGATTCGGTACCCAATTGTCACTTGTGATTTGCTTTAAGATATTGTCATAAAAAAATGAATCACAGAATAAAATTTAAATATAAAAAACAAGTTAATATTGGATCGGGATCGATTATTAATATCCAAGTGTAGTTTAGACAATGTAATCAATAGTGAACAGTTGTTAAACACACATACGGGTATACGGACCATCAATCAAACTCAGTAATGTCCAACCCTTCTTGAGTCCATAGCGTATCATTTGTAACAGCCAAATCCGCGATACCCGGCTTCCTAGATATCTCTTATTTATTGTCAAAATGCCAACTTGGATGGGGTGAAGACTATTTATCATGACAAAGCTCTCGACCGATGAATATGTTAAGGGCACTATTCGGTTTGACAAAAACAAACTATATATATTTAAAGACATGAATGGTAAAAGAATTTAAAATATCTCTAGTTTTAGATGTTTGTGAAAAATCTATTCCTGTGATTAGGGTGCTTTGGTAATGGTTTTAGGGCTCTTAAGACTATGGTTGGTTAATGTCACACTTTGAAGGGATATTGGATGTCATGAGTTGATGGGACCTTTTGGGCTTCCGGTCTTCGAGCGATTGTCATCTACTGATGACGCAGGTAGGGTTAACGACATCTAAATATATATTACATTAAAATCATATTGAAAACAAACATATTCATTTTAATATAAAACGTGTCATTAAAAAAACATATATCACATTTTCAGGATTAATGATGTTAAAAAATAACAATTTTTCTCATCCAGAACTCCCAAGAAATCGTTCAGAAAGTTGTTAAAAACAATCAATTACTTCCCCTTTCCATTGAGTTCAAAATATTTCCTCAAGTGACAACCCTATTGGCATGTCATGTCCCTTTTCAAAATGGCGTCCGTGAAGGGAGCGGTCAGTTCCGAAATGTATCTTACATTTCCTACAGATATTTATTAGAATGTTTGACATGAATATCCATTGTAACTACTTGGGTTGAGAAAGTAATGAAATGTTTGCGAATCTCATTCCAAGTTATTATAATAATAGTGACAGATGGAAGAGAAAACAACCGCGATTTAACAGACAGACTTACAAATAAATAATATTATTTAAGGCATTAGTAATTTATATACATATTATATGACACAAAATTCTATTTATTAGTCTATTTTTAGTCTATTTTTTAAAATAGACTAAACTTCTACTTATTAGTCTATTTTTAGACTGTACAATTTTTGTTCTATGACTTAATAACCTTGATATTAATTTTAATTTAAACACATTTAATACAAATTATCAAGAAGACTCAAACCTGTTATCTAACACCTTTCCATCTCTGTAAACTGAGTTATCGTGTCAATACAAAAGTACATCTGACATCTTACACTATAGATAGCAAATCATTAATAATATATACATTATCACACCCAATCATCAAGAAACTTCAAATCAATTCAGATCACACGAAAACTCATTGCATATTCACCAAACACATTAGGGATGTACGATTATATCTATCGACATCGAGTAGTGGTGGGATCGCGTTAACCTTGCATTATTAATGATTCGTTTAGTTCACACTAACCTCCCTCCCGTTAGTGTTGGGGGTTCACGGATTAGTTATATTATATTAAGGTTTACAACTACTCTAACTATTACTATAAGTATAGTTGTAATGTTATTTTATAATATTTTTATCTGTCGACTTTTTGGTACGCAAAATATTTGATGTAAGATTTTTTAATTTGAAAATATTCTTTGCGAAAACACAGACTACATTATAGAAAGAAAGAATTAATTATGATAATCACCTATTATTTTTTTATCGATAATAACCAACACTACATTGTTTATGAACCTGATTAATAGTTATATGTTTAATTTTCACGGGTCCCGGGAACTCACTACATTTTATGATGAAGTATCGATTGTTGGCACATCACTTTTTATAATGTTTTCTATTAACAATTAATGTATAATATAATTTTAATTTCTTAAAAAAATAACTGTATTTATCCATATTATTTGTATACAGTTACAAAGAATATAAGTTATCCTATAAAAGAAATAAACAAAGCCCAATTAAGTATAAGAAATTAAGTTATAAAGTGCTTGTAAGTTAAAAATATAACAGATGTTTAATATTAGGTGAGTCATTTCTAATAAAATATCCTAACAACTCCAAGAAATCTATGAACAACAAAAAGATAAGGCAAGATAAACAGAGGGAGCCGGGAACAACCGGGATGAACTGGAACAAACCGAACCGCGAGTGTGAAATCAAGTGCATAATTAGGCCAATATTGGACCAAGGTTTGAACAAAGAAAACATTGGTGAAACGTCTTTAGGGTATCGGGGTGCCTAAAATGATGCTGTATTTTACAAAAATTTTCTTACACATTGCATATTATTACTCAGTAATATTAAATTCATAATTCATAGATCTCATCATCATGATCATCATGATCAGATCATTGACATGAGCAAGGAATTATCATGAGAAAAAGTTTTAAACTAGGTACTAAAGGGATACTAGGTATGATGTCTTTTTATCTTATAATATATATTAAGGAGAGGTCACAGTAACATTTTAGGGCTCCATTACAATAGAATTAAACCCCATGTTTGTTCGTTCAAGAACGAGACGTATTTCACAGATTTCAATGTTTTTACAGCGATCAGGAGCTGTGTGAGCTGGGGGTTGTTAAATGTATTGATTAGGGAGGTTTAACAGCTTGTTTTACGCTTAATTAAGCTTATTATATTATCATTTATTTAATCACAATATATTAAATTCTTATTTATTCCTAAAAACATATATTTTACTATGTATATACAATATAGAGTAAGTGGCACGGGGTATTAACTCGAAGTAAGATTTATAGAACAATATACGAGATCTCTATTATCCTGAATATTTTTGCATACCCCCAGTAAGAAATATTTATTGTGACAACCGCAAATTTGGGGTGACACCTGCTTTTGTGTTATTGCATCGTATCTGTAGGTCCGTGTACGCTGGCTGGGTGGCAATATCGTGTATGATGTAAATCATTCGAGTATTTCGGAGTGCGATTGAAGTTTTGACAAATGATGTTAGAATAATATCAAATATTATATTTGTGTATTTCAATATTCAAATGCTTTAATAGTTTTAGATTAATATTAAGAATATCATCTCACAGTTGATGTGTTAGTTATAAACCCCTGCTTTCCTTGAAGTTTTCATTTTCTCACCCAATAGATAATAATTTCTCTTTTGTATACATAAAAATAATTAATAAATAATTTAATTTTTTCAGTTTTGTAAATTCTAAAAAATAAATAATTTAATTTTTTCAGTTTTGTAATAGCTTCGTCATATGTTTAATTTAGTGTGTAATATTTTATTTATAATGTAATGTATTTTATGTTCAATTTCATTTCCAATATAACGTTGATCGGTAGCGAGTGGGGGGTGTTCCCCCCGGGGGTAAGCTCTAAGAATAAATGCGCCACATAAAGCGGGAGTGCTAGGAAATGTATGTGAGCATTCTTAACACCCTGTATGAGGGGGAACTGTATGGAGCTGTGGTTTATAATAAACTATTTATATTTTTATATATTTAACACTAAACCCACCGACAATTCTTGTATACCTGTTCCTACCGCACGCCGTCAAATTGACCGGTAATTAAAAGTTATTTTATTATATAACGCAGGTAATAATGGAAATAACTAAAAGTAAAGAATGAAAAAAATATTATATGCATATTCTAAGAATTGTCATGAAGTTGATAACGGTATTATAACGTTTAAAAATGTGTAAGTTTTACAAAAGTTTAAGAACGGTCAATTTGACCGGTACTTGGTAGGTTTAGTGTTAATAAATTTTTTGCCAGTTTTATAACTACTCTACTAAGATTGCGATATTGTATAGATTTTTACAGTTTTTATATTATATTTTTGGTAAAAATGGGAAAATATACATCACAAATTGTATGTATTTTTCGCTTTATATCAGTATGTATGTATGTATGTATGTATGTATGTTATATATATATAAATACAACTTCCAGCTCCGTACATTCCGCAAGCCGTTTCCTCGCAGTATCGCATTATATCATTTATAAACAAAATGTGTTAAAATAAATCGCGACGTCGGCAGCCGCAGAGCCGCAGATACGCGAATTTATATAGGGACCGATTTGAGAAACAATCTGCGGTGAATGTGTGAATGAGACACACCTGTATCTCCTGAATCATTCACAGCTGTAATCGGATGGATTGCTTTGTTATCATTAATACTAAATTACGATAATTTTTAATAAGACGCCATTTGCAATTTTCTATAAACTAAATTGAAATTTATTTAATTACGATAATAATTTTTAGTTAGACGCCATTTGCAATTTTCTATAAACTAATTTGAATTTTCTTTTTTGAATTTTGGTTATATTTTTTTGTAAAAATGTATGAAAATTTTGATACTTTGTCTTATGTTTATATCTATTTTTTTGTTAGTCAGTTTCACCATTGTATTAGATAACCACCTTTAATATTCATGTGTCTGTCCGTCTGTTAATTGTCTAGGTTTAGGCTTTACAGACATGGTGCTAGAATTATATGGACATACACATTTGTAACTGTCAAAAATATAAATCACAAAATCATGAAAATATAAGAAATTTGATGTGAATTAAGAATTTGATGGAATAAAATTTTTGATTTTATTTTTTTTATATTTTGATTAATCATAAATTGTTATATATTTATTATTATAATTGATTGAAAGTGAAATTTTAATTATTTAATCGTATCTATAACATTTCGTTCTTCATTCACTCTGAGCCGGTCATTACTCGTTCACCATTCAGTATCGAACAAAGCGATGTAATTGTTCGTCGACTAAACACAGCCTTCCTTTGTCACCTCACGAATTAGTTCACTTTGTGCTGCAGATGATGACTGGACCTATTTTGGTGTAATTTACTAAAAAATATAGTTTTCATTACCTAACATATATATTAATATTTTTTAATGGATGTATGAAGTTGTAAGATGAGTTTGGATGTTTCTGAGTTTTTTTTTCTGTTTCTCACACATATTTTTGTTTATATACTTTATTGACATTATTCTTACATGTTTTTATATGAATAACATGAATTTGTTATTAAATAATTTAATATAAAAAATTAAAAAATATATTTACATTATAGGATTTACATATTGTATATTTTTTGTAATTATATATATATATAAATAGCACAAAATTGTCTGTCTTTTATTGTAATATATATATATATATTTATATATATATATATATATATATATATATATTCTTTATAATAATAAATTTAAGATAGGAAAGTGTACACTTAAGAGTAATATCAATTTTAGGGCTAAATTGTAAGCCCCAGGCTTAATAGTCGCATTATCTGGATAGTCGATAGTTATAGATTCGATGCGTATCGATAATATAGTTAGGACATCACTAAATTGATGCTTTGAACCGAGTGTATGAAGTATGAAATTAATAATGTATGAACTAGGCGTTCGGTTTGAAGGAAAATGTTATAATATATTAAATTTTTTGTTAATATTTAACAATTAAATTAAAAATTTAATTTTTTTTAAAACTTTATTGCCGTATTTTTTTTTTAATGAGCGAAGCGAGCATAGCGAGCGGAGCGTTCTATTGGAGACTTTTTCACATTCTTTGTCACGAAAAGGTTAAAAAACACTTGACGGAAAATTATGAAATTTTGCAATCAAAAAGACACACATTAGGCGACGGCTTTAAAAAAAATTTAAAGGTCAAAAAAACAAATTTTTGAAAAATGTCATGTCAAAAAACTGACATACCATTGAAGTCAATGGGAAACGATGAGTCATTAGACTGTGCTTGCTTCGCTCAATATGCAAAAGGCATCCGAGATTTCGAGAGCGCAGCAAGTCGAATTATATTGGCTCCTATTGGCGCCCCTAGTATATATATTCTCAAAGTTATATTATATTTCTCAAAGTTGGGACAGGTACAGACTATATATATATATATATATATATATATTGTTAATGTGTGTATAAAGCCTGTGTAAACCTGTCACCAAGGTCGAAGGTCGAAGGTGAACACCCTTTCAATAAAGCCTCGTTAATCGAGTACAAAAAAGTGAAGTGAGATTAATCTTCCATATTCACCTGACATCAATAAGCTTCTATCCCGGAACGGGACGCTCTCCTGAAAAACGATCACTATAGGGTTGTCACTCAATATTATTATTTAATCAATTTAATATCTTAAAAAAATAATTTTATCAATATACTTATGACATATATGTAATTATAATTCTTTTGTGGAACATACAAAATTTATTTATACCTTTCTACTTTGAATACGAGTGATGTCTTGTTTAAAACGGGAATGTCAGGACTATACTTATCATAAGTCCTGTAAGACTCAAC
Source organism: Melinaea menophilus ssp. n. AW-2005 (assembly GCA_918358695.1). Lineage (NCBI taxonomy): Eukaryota > Metazoa > Arthropoda > Insecta > Lepidoptera > Nymphalidae > Melinaea > Melinaea menophilus. The sequence continues at coordinate 15,330,868 of OU911058.1, read as the reverse complement.
TTAAAATATGGCTAAGTGTTCCGAAAGTCTAAGAAGAACCACACAACAATACATCAATTAATTTATTTTTTTATCTATTTAATAATATTATTTTCAAATATGTCATGTGATTTTTTTAATAAAAATAAAAATCGATCAAAGTGTCAGCCCTAGCATCAATACTACCTGTTGCATCGAATTCGATATCCTTCAATGGGATGTTAGAGGGTGATGGTGCTATATAAATGTGTGTGTGTGCGAAGGGGATAAATAACCCCTAGGGGCCCACTTGAACACGTTTCAATGGTTTCAGTCCATAAATATAGGTTTGAACTTTGTCTACTGCTATCGTCGGAAGTGTGCTCTACTTTAACTAAGTATTATGGTCTAGTTGTTAGTGAACCGAGGTCGTGGGTTCGATTACCTCCCGGTTATTTATTTTATTTATTTATTTATGTACCTACTATTAACTTACAAAAAAACCGAAAAATATACAATGACAAAAAAAGTGTACAAAGGTTTAACTTTTCTCTTTAAGAGATCTCTGCCAGTTATCCTTCGGTAAAAAGGAAAAATTAAAATGACAATGCGGATTGGTACGTTGAAAACATTAAAAAAAACATGCAAAACAAAAAAAATATTAAATAAATTTTTTATTATTAATATATACTTATATATATATATTATACAAATATTCTTATATTTTTTTGACATAAATTAATCATTCATGTTATAAAAAAATTAAAATTAAATTCATTACCACATGCAAATGTAGAGTAAACTCCACTTCGTGTCCTGAAAATAAAAAGTCCGTATAAGCCGCGATAAAAAAAGGAAGGCTTCGAAGCGAAGCGGAACCTATCAATAGCTCGGACTTGTCTCGTTTCCCGGGATTTTCACACCCCGGGATTTTCCCACGGGATTTTCCCACGGGGCTTATTGAGTCCGGGATTCGATTTGCATATTGTATTGGTTTTTTCAACGGCTTTTAAGCGGTGGTAATTGAAAAAGAAAGTCGATTGGTCGTTTATTTCATCGGTCTTTTAATTCGCTATTTCGTTCACCTCACAAAGGATTACTTTGATTGTATATGTGTGTGTGTGTGTGTATGTTTGTGTTTTAGTGATTTCTAGAACATAAATTTTATTATAATTGCTAACCATAAGCAAAAATAATATATTCCTGTTATACATGTATGTATATAAATGTATTACAGTGTATGATCCACCTCTAACAACAGAGATCACTTAGAGCCACTTATCATAGAGTATCGGTGCAACGCATTGCGTCACCGCCGTCATTGAATATGGATGACGGGTGACGTAAAGTGGGAAGCAAGTGAAATTTTGAAAAAAAAAATAAATAAAAAAAAAATTGTTGCAATATCAAATATAAATACAGTTATTTTTTTTTATTAAATAATATTGATATTGGAATTTTTGTTAATTTTTAATAATTTTTTTATGTTTTAAAAAAATGTAGGTGTATCGTTTTCCAATAGAGTTATGCTCATCACTTTGATCCCTAATTGTCATCGGCGTATTAATCACCCGGCTGTATTCTTTGTGTATTGTTTTTGTGATCCCTTTGTGATTCCTTTGTGATCCCTGTGCTATCCCCTTGTGATTCAGGACGCGACATCAAGTACGTGAGTCAATTTTGTTTTTCTCTCGTATTGATTCGTTATTTTTAATATATTTTCTTTTACAAATTATATTTTTTTCGGGTTTGTTACTTAAATATTCATATTAATCGAAATGTACCAATATTTGTTACGGGTTTTTTAATTTAAAACTTTGTTAATCTAAGAGTGTACCACAAAGAGAGGATCAGAGCGATGAAAAATTATTGAAAGGGGGTTGATACCAAAGGGTGGGAGGGGGAGCATCGACTCCTGGGAAATTACAAACTTATATCTACAGTTACTTGTGAAATGGTGTCCGTATCCCGAATATATAGAGTTGAATATCGTTCAGCATTGAGGAAGTAGGTGATATTGCCGTGTGTGAAATACCACAAAGGGTCCCTGTAATAATCGTGATTTTTTAATCAAATTTCATCTGTACAAGGGAAGAGGCGGCTATATTTTTTCATTATTTAATTTTCGGTCGCTCGTGGCTTTTTTCTGCTCCTTCAAGGGACAGCTACGTTTGAAGCTTTTTTTTGGATGTTTGAAAGAGAATTTCTATTACACCGCAGATACTTCTAATATTAAAAAATTATATTTGTTTTTGTCGTTCTGTCATTTACTATTTCAATGTCTTATCCTGGCTTTTGTATGTATTTTTTTGGACACATCTGACAGAGGACCTGTCGAACTGAAGTAACATGCTTACTTTAGCGGTGAATTTAATATGAATTTGAACTTAAATTGAAAAAAAAAAATACAATATAAATTACTATTTTCCAGCATATAACAACCTGTGTTTATAACCTGCAACATTAACATGTAACTGTGTAACAATTGGGTTTTATCCTTATGCGTTAATCATTAACATTACGGTCCGGTGTGATAGACGGACGCTGTAACCGTTCATTTCACGGTTAATATAACAAATCGTCTGTACACGCTCTCATCTCGGTTCGGTTCGGTTCTGTTATAATTGTTATTACATGATAATGTGATTTTCATTTGTTTTACGAAAAAATTCAATAAAACTCGTAATATACCTTTTTCAATTATCATATTTCATATTTCAATGATGGCTGAGTTTTATTTTAGATTTGGATAAATTCAAAATTCTCATATCAAAATATTTAGAAATAATTTGATATGAGAATTTTATGTAATAATAATAATAATATATATATAAACAAAAAATAAGAGTTATATAAAAGATTTATTGACAAAATATTTGATAACTTTAATATATACTGTGTTATAAGACAGTTAGTTTATTTCCACAGAAACCGTTTACATCATAAGCTAAGAACAAATGGCCATTACCCCATACACGGAGATTTGACCTCCGAAACGCTGACGAATCATTTAAATGAAGGCACTGCAGGTTTTGGAGGTAATAGAAAAAATATATACACTTAATATTAAATATAAAAAAGATATGTACTGACAGACTTTATGATATACCTATATTAAATTTATTATTTGTGATCAAATCGAAATCCTCTTTTCCTTGAGTTTATAAGTCGAGTAGTCAGATGGTATCTCTCCATTTGTGCTACGGACATGTGCCCCTGAGTTGATACCAGTGCTGACGCGTCTATTTCGGTACTCCTACCTTAAAGGGGTAGTCCCGGTCTCATGGAAGCATGCCCTTGTCCATCCGATCCTTAAAAAGGTGATAGCTCGGACCCAGCTAACTAGAGACTTATGGCCATTACCTCTCTTCTCTGTAAAGTAATGGAGAGCACAATCAATAAACAGCTCCTAACCTACCTCGAGGATCACCAGTTGGTCATTGACTGGCAATATGGCTTTCGCCATGGTAGATCGGCTGGTGATTTTCTGTTATATCTATTTGAAACATGGCCAAAAACTTGCCCTCTATAAGGCGCAGGTTCGGCCACACATAGAGTACTGTTCTCATCTCTGGTCCGAATCACCCCAATATCAGCTTCTACCATTTGACAGCGTCCAACAGAGAGCCGATCGGATTGTCCGGAATCCGGTGATCTGCGAACGGCTGGATTCTTTAGCATTGCGTAGAGACGTTGCTTCTCTGTGCATCTGAGTGTTCCAATGAGCTATTCGATTTGATGTCTACCGCCGCATTTCATCACCGCACAGCGCGTCATCGCCTCCAATACCATCCCTAGATGCGTGGCGATCCTCCACTGTGCTGTTCTCAAGGAGCTTTCTTCCTCTTACCACTCGAATGTGGAACGAACTCCCTTCGGCGGTATTTCCAGATCGGTACGATATTGGTACCTTCAAAAAAGACGTTTACTCCCACCTCCAAGGCCGGCAACGCTCTAGTAAGTCCTCGGATGTTGTAAGAGTTCATGGGCGGCGGTGGTCACGTACTATCTGTGACCCGCCAGTTCGTTTGCCCTTCTCTTACATAAAAATTTTTTTTTACACATTTCATAAGAAATCTTTAACAAAAATATAAGGTTTTGGATCTAGAATTACTTTAATTATATATAATAATTTCATTATATTTATAATTCTTAGTAAGAAAAACCAACGGTGCCTTAACATAACTTAAAATTGTATACTTTTTATGGATTTTATGGATTCAAGTGAATAGTTACAACATTCAGTTTTTAGGGTTACGTGGTTAAATTAAAAACTTTAAATCTCGTCTCTTATAGTCTTGGAATAGCTTAAGTTATTATTGTGTTATATTATTTAAAACAATAACTTCGCAAAATGAGTCTAGTCTGGTGAAGTTCCTGAAATGTTACCACTTGGTCGTTGGTTGGTACTTAATAACAATTTATCATAACCACGGAACCCGTCTTGAACAGTTGGATCACACTTGTCACATTTGATAAAATCTAAAGCGTACAAGGAATTTTGAATTGAAGTAATTGACTCTTTTATTTCTTATTTTAATGGAATATTTTTGAGAATAATGTTTTTAAATTCTGAAGTCGCCAAAAGTGTTACCCGTTCAAGTTAGTTTACGTGCGAACATTAATTTTTTTACATTTGAGGAATGTGCTTCAACGACATACGAAGTGGAGTTTTGATAATTTTAGTTAAACACAGTTTTATATAATACAAATGAAAATGAATATTTTTCTGATATTTTAAAAAGATACTGAAGTATGTACTGAGATAAAAAGGGGAAGGAAGGAATGGGACGGGGGGGGAAGACTTGAAGGGATCGCTACTGATCTTAAAGTGAAAGTAAGACTCAAAAGAATTTAAATTTTCAATTACACATCTCCTCAAGACGTAAGTAAGCCCCATGCATAAATAATACCATCGATTATAATATAAATTGGTATATTTGAATGCTAACCCCATTCTTGAGCTACGGGAAATATGACAAACGCCATAAAAAGTAATAAAGGGGATAATAAAGTTCTCGGATGCGTTGTCGATATAAAATGTTGGGTATAAAATACATTTTACCAAAAGAATTCGCACCCGCCGAGATCTGATGGCGTAGCAATGTATAGACAGTACTCAAAAATATTTATATATATATATATATGTATATAAGCGATTTACAACTCACTGACTCATCACGAAATCTCCGAAACTATCTGTCATATTAACTTAAAATTTTACATAGTTCTTTTGTGACGTAGACGACCACTAAGAACGGATTTTACGGAATTCCTATCACAACGGATTTCAACTTTTTGCATTTCGCCAAGTTTTAAACCTGTAGGAGATATACACTTAACGCGGGGTAAGAGTTACTATAGCAACGGTTACGATGACAACTGATAATATGACAAACGTTGCTATAGCAACCTAAGTTCACATCCAAATTACTAGTGTGCACAGCGAAGCGGGAGGAAATAAGCTAGTATGTCAAAATTTCAAAATTAGTAAAAACATTGGTATTTACCCTTTAATTGTTAATTTAATTTAAATTTAATTTGTCGCCTCTAAATGATCTTAGCTCTGTCGAGCTAAGGAAGAGGATATTGCAGCCCGATGGCTCAGTGGATTCATTTGTCACGTTTGTTCATTCCCTTTTTAATAACTATACAATTATACATTATATTATGTATATAAGCTTAGCGATTTATACATCTTTATTTTATGATATTTTAGATCGAACATAAATTCTTTACCCCAAAACTAAAAGTATTGAATTCGGGAGCGGTACTTCATAACAGAAATGTCATTTTTTCTCCAAATTTATTCGAATGAATACAAATGACGTCATACGACGACATGGAGCAGTATTGGTTGAAATATGTGAAGAATAATGTAGACTCACTTATGGTGAGGGGAAGGATTGTGGGTTTAATGTGATTGAATGGTGTATAGTGTTTTGTTTACCAGATTACCCACCATGGATAGGCAAAGCTGGATATGTATACTAATTATTAGTAAAGCAACTTATATTTAACACCCCCATTGTGAATGTGTGATCACACACACACTTAAATTGTTATAATATTAACACAAATAAATTATCAAAGATATAAAACCATTCATAATTTGGTGAAATGTCTAAGCGTGGTTGTGTGTGTGAGGGTGGCACGCACACATGCACAAGAGGGAAATCTTGGATGTTCTAATATTCAAATGGGATATGGAACTATTATTGTTGGAGCTACTGTCGATATGTACATGGATTGAAAGGATTTGATCGTTTATAAATATATAATTATTTGTGACTAATTATACAGATTGAATACTGAAAGTCTTGATTTGTTATGATTGGATTAACAAACTTTAGTAGACACATTCAAATTTAGAACACTTTTAATCCACAGATATCGATCGTCGCTATAAAATGACGCGATTACAAACAAACATATAAGATAATATTCAAATACATGTATATAAATTCGACATAACTCAAAAACCGTTTCCATCCAGCGTTTGATTAAAAAGCACTCGTTTTCCAAAGAGCCGTCACAACTTCAATGCCTCGCGGCGTGACGGATGACGTATCAAGTCTCAAGATTATTTGTCTGGTGTAGAGGCTTCTTTGCATACTTCCAGAACGCCTGGTGTCAGTGTGCGATGCGTCACTTATACGATATAGCGTACGTATTGTTACTAGTGATGGGACGATTAACTTTATATCGATATCGATATTTCACTTTTAACAACACAGCCTTATAATACAGCAGAATATTAATATTAACTAATAAGTAGGGTTGTAAAGGACATAATTTTCTTTAAAATCCAATGAATATACCTTTCTCTCGATAAGCTGCTCCACATCACTACCACCACATCAGCTCACTTCATTTATTCGAGCTCGTATCTTTTGTTTGCTATATTTTTGACAAGTACAAAGCGAGATCTGCGCTTGTCATACGTTTGACAGACGAGGGGGGTTTGGGAGGGGTTGGGGAGGGGGGAGGGTGTATGCACTTGTAGGTGCTCGATCTAGGCTGCGATTTAGTGTTTTATATAATGCCAAATAAATATAGATAGCCACGGATTTCATACGTATTCAAACGTTCTTAGACTTTTATTCTATAATGGGAGATTTTATTAAAAATGTTATATATATTAACTAAATTTATCACATTTTATGATATGATAAATGAATTTTAATGTGTATTTTACCAAGTACCGGTCAAATTGACCGTTCTTTAACTTTTGTAAAAGTTACACATTTTTAAACGTTATAATATCTTTATCAAACTATATGAAAATTCTTAGAATATGCATATAATATTTTCTTCACTCTTTACTTTTAGTTATTTCCATTATTACCTGTGTTATATAATAAAATAACTTTTAATTACCGGTCAATTTGACGGCGTGCGGTAGGAACAGGTATACAAGAATTGTCGGTAGGTTTAGTGTTAAGTAATGTATTGTACACAAACAGTAAACAATATTAACTTGAGTTCTGTGTATCATATATTTATTGTTCTGAATGGGGACAGGTGTCGTTCTCAGATTGCCTCCCTCATCTCACATGCTTTTAGGCACAAGTTTGGATCGCGTTATGTAGTACACATCAATCCACTTTTATATATTTAAATAAAATAATGAATAAATCATTTTTAGTAATGCCAATAATTAAAAAATAGTTGAAATTTTGACATATGAAGGTAAAGAAAAATTTTTATATAGATTTTAATTTAATTGTTTGCTGCGATCGATTCATGTATATTTGTATAGAAATAAATATTATTAAAAAATATATATTGCATAACGCCGTCCATATCTTAACCCCTCTATACATGATTTGATTAATTTTCAACTGACTCAAAATGCCAATTAAAACTATCGTAAATGGTAGGCGCGATAAGAACACAGTGCCTCCACTTATTAAATGTACACCCCGCACAGATGACAATGGAGAAATATTAGTTAAATAATCTTCAGTTAAAATTTAATTAAATATTAATTAGCATTCTTACAGTTTTTCTTTATGAAAAAAATCTTGGTTTACGCTTATTTTGATAAAAAACTAAAGCTAATTTTTGGTATAAAATATGTTACAACAGGATTTAGTTATACTAAAACTGATTGTATTATAATTAACTGAATTTAATATAAAATAATATATTGCACCATCTTTTAGTTAACGTCCCATTTACTTAACTATCATATAATATGAGACAAAGTTAAATAACTTAACACGCCATGTTATCTAACCGCATGACGTAATAGATATAATAAAATAATAAAACTAATTCAAATAATAAAATACATACAGACAACAAATAGTTGCATCGCAAATTCGACTCGTAAAACCATAAAGTCATTTGAAATTTTAAAAAAATGACTTCAAGAAGTTATACAAATGTAATTAAAATGAAAAACGGTACCAAATTAGTTGGAATTGTTAAAAAAATATTAAAGGAATGTATGAATCTTTGCGATAGTTTCAAATATTTTGTTACACCTGCATTCCGTAGTGCTTTTGTAGGCATTGATTCTGTTAGATTTTGTAATATTTTAATCTGTATAATCGTGTTTTAAGATATATTTGTGAAGAAATTCCTATGTCTTATGAAAACAGGGATGCTATGGCCTATTCATCACACATGTTCAATGGGTTAAGGATGGTATTGAAGGCCATTCCAGAAAGTCGGTCAGCCATCCTTGCTGTGCATCGGATCGTTGTTTTACTGAATCCTGAAATTCCAACCTAACCCCGTTGTGTTAACAGATTGTTTTAAATTGTCTCTGAGTTTGCAGTTGGCCCACATCATGAAAAGAAAAGCCCCAAATCATCACACTCCCATCATGTTTTACAGTTGCCTGCAAGTATTTGTGATAAGAGTTATCATTGTGTGCGATACAGTTTGCCGATGTCTATTTCCAAATAGTTTGAACTTCGATTTAACAGCCTCATCATCATTTTCATCATCAACTTCAAAAGACCACTCTTTTCTAAAAATCTGTTGGCTTATCCAAATACTTGCGGAAGGACTCCCTTTGTTTTTAAGGATCGATGTTAAGAGGTTTCTGGCAACGGAAAAATTAACATTCTGCAGGGGTCGTCTGATAGTGGTTACAGACACTGGTGTTACCATTTCCTGTAACTGATCTTCGATGTCTCGTACCACTTAGGATTGATTTTACACTACCCCAGTATTTGAGCATCATCAGCAGTTGTAGCCCTATAACGACAGTGATTTATCTAGAACTAGGACTTTTTAAACTCTTCTTTTACGCACACTTTCTGACTGAAAATATTTTCCCAAAGTACAAATTTTTTTTTTTATTCACACACAATATCATTCTTTCTCCAACAGTAAGGTTAACTCAAATAAAGTGAAATCATATCACAATATCTTATTATTGATTTTAAATTACCCACACTGCTCTTAACACTAAACCACCAAGTACCTACCGGTCAAATTGACGGTTCTTAAACTTTTGTAAAACTTACACTATTTAAACGTTATAATATCGTTATCAAACTACATGACAATTCTTAGAATATGCATATAATATTTTCTTCACTCTTTACTTTTAGTTATTTCCATTATTACCTGCGTTGTATAATAAAATAACTTTTAATTACCGGTCAATTTGACCGCGCGCGGTAGGAACAGTTATACAAGAATTGTCGGTAGGTTTAGTGTTAAATACTGATCAATAAGTTTAAGAAGCGAGAGTATCATTTAAAGTTTGCTAATTCAAGTAGCATATAAATATAGATTTTGGAAGAAAACAAAATTTTGGGGAATTACCTAATTTATGTATTATAAAAAGAGCAAACTTAACTTTTACTCATTGAAATGGAGTATTTTGGGAATTTGTGACATAGTTGATAAAATTAATTAATTTCAACTAACTTTTGGATGACACTATGAAATAAAGTACGCATATATCATTCTATATATAACCGAGTGGTTCCGTAATAGGTACTCTAAATAATACGCACACTAAGTCACGATATAGCGACATATTATCGGCCGTGTCAAAGATAAGAGCAAGTGAACCCGGCGGCTGAGCGAGTATTGTAATCAAGCAATAAATCCCTGTGTCTGGAACTTGAGTGCACGCCTTTATTTATATCACCACTTGCTTACTAACATATATATTGACAATTTCTATATATATATCCTTACAATGGTATGTGCCAGCCATTATAATATATGTTAATTTACGAGAAAAGCTCAAACATAAATACAAATGAACATAATTTTACGACTTTATCAAAGTGAGAGTTGACGACACTCGCTCGGAAATAATTCATCGAACAAATGCATAAATCAAGGTCAAATACCTTCCATTACTGTACTGTGTATTTAATGACACATCTAAATACAACCTTATGTCCAGGTGATAGGATATAATTTCCAAAAGCTGGTGTCATGTAGTATGAGCAAAGATTGCAGATGTAATTGCCCACCGTGATTGGTCAGGGCCGGCTGTGACACAAATAGTGCGGTTTGCACAGTCCGGTAATATCGAATTTTGAATTGGCAAATTGCACTTTCATAATTAATATAATCTGTTTATATTTTCATTAAAAAAGAATAAAATAAAATTACTTTTCACAAATACGTATTTTCACTAAACTCTAATATTTCAACCAACATAATAATATATAAATTTCAAAACTCTACATTCCATCCAAATGTTCATCCAAATGTTCATCCAAACGTTCATCCAAGCCAACCAACTTATCAAACTAAAGGTGCACAGGAGGTGTCCGTCATGCGATTATCCGACGTTTGTCGGACGGACACTCAACGGATTTATTGCGCGATAAATCACTATTTCAATATTAGAAGCACGATTGTACTGAAATTATAGCATGCGAGACGACACGGGTCCGACACGGGGCCGACACGACACAGCAGACTGTCTTGTATCTCGTGTCGTTGAAAATCAATCAAAGGATTGGCGTACTTTATATAAATATATGTAAAGTATCGTACCGTATCGTTGATGTAAAAGTATCCACCAGTAATGAACATATGCAGATCACATTAGTGAGATGTTACAATGAGCTAAGATTTAGTAGGTTCATAGGTGGATGTACATCTGCAGTCTAATAAGACATTGTTGATCCACGAACCGACCGTGTCAAATATCATTGCGATAATTATTACTTGTATAATCACTGGTTAAATAAACTGTCAAGAAGTTCAAAGAATAGAATAATTCTATGCATAAATATAAATTTACATTACATAAGGTTTAACAGTCGTTTAATCGGATAGCAATGCCTGGAAGCGGGGATGTGACAATGTCATTCATAACCAACTAATGACAATCCCTTTGACAGTTCCATGTAATTAATCATCCCCATTACATCCGGATCAAGATAATCAATAAGCCATCATTGGTTTCATCATTCAAATAGACGAGACATAACAAAATATTTGGTAATGGATTGATTTCATGAATTATTTCGCCGTCACGTACGGATTGACCGGCTGATATCTGTTGAATATAATTGACGCTTTAATGGACTACTAATTTATGTGATTTATATGAATTATGGATAATATCAATGTTCGCAGATATAACAGTATTCAGACAGACACTTTAATATGTTAATAGATACCAAAATATTTAATGCGATATCGAAAACAAGCAAATGAAACAATGGCCATCACCTGGTTATGCAATCCGATAATAGCAAGATTATTATTAGACATGAATTATTGTCGCAATTAGATGCGACATAGGGAAATGGCGTCGTGTAGTACAAAGCACGGACAGACAGTGGCGATAAATCAATCAGTGTTGACGCGGCTGTGGGGTTGTTAGTTTTCAATATTATTCGCCATTTTTATATCTATATCAATGAAGTCTTATACAAACGTATATCGAATAAGATTCTTATAAGATCTTGTAAAATAGTTTTTTTTTATAAATATAAAATGTCTGTTCATTTCAGTCTTTTATTCATTTAAATATTCGTGTTATTTTGTGTAATTCGTAAACAATAATTGTATTAAACATGTCATATTTGCTAATAGACGATGTCACACCGTCTAATACAAATGAATTGATTACCGGGAGGGCCATAAAACGCAATTACATATTCCAATTCTGAATACACCATAAGGCAGCAGATACAAAGCCTACAAATGACGTGTGATCAACCAGCCACACTTGTTATTGAATAATCTTCCCCCGTACGTATCAATTTATCACGGATTCAATGAAGGTGAAACTATATATCAGTTATGGTGACGGCGAATCTGTGACACTACTCGTGTTTGGATTATAATATCACCATCGACAGTCGGAAGTGGATCTTAATGTTTTGGGGGTGTGGTTCATTTTGCAGTGGTAGTGGAGGGTGGATTAAGAACGTTTTAGAACGACACTAAGGATGAATATTGACGTCATCCAAAAGGGAGTCGGCAGTCGAATGCAAAATGGTTCGACCATGGATTTGGCATATGTTAAAGGGTAACTATCGTCGATACACACGGCCGATATAGAAGACAGGTAATCAAGTATTATTATTTAAGATTTTATAATAAAAAATTATGTTTAAATATAACATTATCAGTTTATCACACGATATTTGATGGAAAGAGAATTAATAATTTCGTAAAATAATATGCCTGGCGTTAAATGTGTTACAATGACATAAAATCACAATATTTGTTTAAAATCCTCCAAATCCGGTTGTAATGGATCCACACCTGTAAGTCCAGGTGGAAGTGTGTGTCTTGGTCGATGGAGCTGTATTTCATATTGAACATGGAACTAATTGTGGGGGTGTAACGATCGCTACAATCCAGTTGTTGGAGTCGTTTGTCGCTTTGACGTTGTTATTGGTCGTGCTTTCGATTTTGGTTGAATTGTAAGGATTGCTCGTTGGGGTCAACTGATAAATCTAACTTCAGGGTAATCGGAACACATAGAAATGTGTTTCGATTTGTGATGTACATGTGTGATACAATAAACACTTAGGTTATAAGAATAAACGTACTAAAACTTGAGAAGAACATTTTTATCTTAAAATAAGGATAGTTCTGGATAATTTAAATCCAATCACAGATATCTAGACGTTACAATCAAGGGCGATAATTAAAACGGATTTAGCTTAGCATTTGAGAAGATTTACACTCCAAAAGCCATTAGGCCGCGTGCACACAGAAGACCGTATAATTCGTGCGCTATCTTCAATCTTGTGCCTACCGCATGCAGTCAGTAACAAACAACTATTGCGTACGGCGCGCATTAGGTAGGAAAGCGTTGCATTCGTGACATCTAAATTTCGGCCAGCCACACGGATAGTGCACGGAGCTGGGAACAAGAGACTACTTAGAGCGGGCTTTGGCTACTTTTGATTAACATTCTTAATGTCTTTTATATTCTAGCTAGCAGACATTATCTTAGGTTCTTTACTTTTTTTACTTACCGTTTAAAAGGTTTCAACTATCAAATTAAATATGGTACTTCAATATACATGTATACCACTTAATATTAGATGTATTTATTTTCATCGTTCTCCATTTTAGAGATTATTTAATTGGTTATCTTTGGTAACACTTATTATATATATTTTTCTGATTGACTGTCGTGTCTGTGCATTGTTAGGTCTTCGTCGGAGCTCCGTGACCGCGGTTTGCGAAGCGACAAAACGTATCGGTCGGTCTGCCCCCTACCTTGCTAAACTGTGTTTCGCTTATAACAAATACGGTTGTGATTTACTTTATAAAATAACTACAATTTTCTTCTTGTGACGGAACATAAAATATTATATTTAATCAACAATTATTTATAAACAAATAATTGACACTTTATATTAATTGGAGAAAACTGAAGATTTCAAAAAAATAATTGCAAATTTATATTTCATTATAGTCGGAAGTAGAGAAATGAAAAAATCCAAATTTAATGCAATATTTTATCTATAATCCGAATGTTTTCATGTAAATCAGGTCGAGATAATGATATTACAATTATGACTGGAGACAATGGCCCCAGGGAATGGACAAAAACGGGCGTAATAGGATCCAAAAGATTCCACCACCAATAAAAGATGGGGCGATCTCATAAAACTATAAGAAGGAAATATGTCTGGAGAAAAATTTTCTGAGCTATAACCGCGATCGTTCGAAGCCCCAAATGTCATACCGATGAATTCATGGCCGGACATTTTTTGGTCGGTTTATCGCGTTTCTTTATTACGGTCTCGCATTTCACTCGCGTGGAGTATTTGTGTGTGTATTTTTATAGCGTTTAGGGGTTTAGGTTTGGGGGTTACAAAGTACTGGTTTCACGAGTAATTTGTTTACGACCCCCATATTGGATCCGTGGTTTTCATTTCCAATAAAGTGATCGTTTATTTTCTAATAACGCGTCGGTTATTTCATACATTGTTTATGATTATTGTCAGAATAAAGCTTTATGATATGACTATGACATATGAAAATACATTTAGGATTTAACAGTGGATTATATTAACTAGCTCTCCTGTGACTTTTCTCGCGTGGAGGACTACTAAAAACGAACTGTTCTATATATAACTTCACTTCAATGTTTAAACATTTAGATTTTATGTAACACGCTATGTCGTATGTAAGCAGCATGGTGGGTAAAGGGTAAAATATAATTAAAATAAGTTCATAGACATACACAGAGTCAAACAATTGTTACAATATAACCCGAGGAAACAATAAAGATATGGACATCTTAAGAGATATCTTTTCCAGTCTGAAAACCCATTAGACATTCGAAATATCAATTTCATCCCCTAAAAATTACATAATTATGACACTACAGAGAATGGGGAGACATCAAATACTCAAATGAGACAAAAGGACGGAATACAAAGAAGGATATTAAAAAAAATGAATTGTGAAGGGCGCACTCAATACGAGTACTTTTGACTCGATCCGGGACATCCATTAGGTATTATTGAAGATTTTAATATCAACAATTGCTGGAACGATAGCAGACGACGCCGCGGTATACAACTATAGTACATCACTCGGTAAGTGTTTTTAACAATGGAGTAACGTCTTTATGTTCGAGATAATATTTTTAATATTTATAAATTAAATTTTAAACTAAATTCTATGTAAAATTACAAATATATCGCCTCGGGATAGAAATACAATTCCCGGTCCAGATTAAGCAAATCCACACTTAAACGATTAGAAAAAAAATTGATGATATGGTTTTCGTAAACCCAAGATAGACCTCCAGCTGTGCACCGTGACGTTTGACAGAACGGATCAAACACATTGATTTAGAGGTCCGTAAAAATGTTAGGTTCAGTATGTACGCATTTATATGTACATACATACATACATACATATAAATACGTATTAAATTATTTTGCGGTACTTACATAAAAAAATCTTTGTCTGTTTGGTCCGGCTGAACCATTTTTAACAGTACTTTTACTGGTGAATAGTTCATATTATAAGGAGTAACTAAGACTACTTTTATTAAAAAAAACATAATCCACGAACAAAGTCGAGTGCACAGCACAGTCATTAATATATTTCTTCTCATAACACCTATCGCAGTATTGACTTAACACTAAACCTAATAAGTACCGGTCAAATTGACCGTTCTTAAACTTTTGTAAAACTTACACATTTTTAAACGTTATAATATCGTTATCAAACTACATCACAATTCTTAGAATATGCATATAATATTGTCTTCACTCTTTACTTTTAGTTATTTCTATTATTACCTGCGTTATATAATAAAATAACTTTTAATTAGCCGTCAATTCGACGGCGTGCGGTAGGAACAGGTATACAAGAATTGTCGGTTGGTTTAGTGTTAATATATTTTTGGTCTATCAAATTTATACTTATACTAATATACGAATAATAATTCAATTAATAAAATAAATTATAATATAACATATTAATTACTGTATTTAGTTCAAATTAGTGCAAAACTTAAATACTAAGTAACATTTTACGTTTGGTTTGTTATAATTAATTTGTCTTTATGTCTGTCACAGTATTTATTGATAAAGATGGCGGTTACCAATTGTCAATGCCTATAAAATATATTACAAATAATTTATACACACACATATATATATATATATATGTGTGTGTGTGTGTGTTAATTTGTTTTAGATGATAAGAACTATATTTTTAACACTAAACCTACCGACAATTCTTGTACACCTGTTCCTACCGCTCGCCGTCAAATTGACCGGTAATTAAAAGTTATTTTATTATATAACGCAGGTAATAATGGAAATAACTAAAAGTAAAGAGTGTAAAAAATATTATATGCATATTATAAGAATTGTCATGTAGTTTGATAACGATATTATAACGTTTAAAAATGTGTAAGTTTTACAAAAGTTTAAGAACGGTCAATTTGACCGGTACTTGGTAGGTTTAGTGTTATGCATTAAATTAATCTTTAATTAAATGTTAAATGCTATTTAATAATACGCAAATGGTTTAATTAATTAGTTTTTATATTTATAATTACAATGTAATCTGGATAAAGTATTATTTTAGATAATATAAAAAAAACCACGAAAAAATTACCATGAATGGACGAGAAAGGCTTTGATAAGTTTGGAGATATCAAGTCGATTATATTTACTCTGATACGCGAGAAATCGTCAACAATCAACAAAAAAATATCAAGACACCGCAAGTAATCGATTTTGCGAAAAAACTCTTCAATTTTTTATTTTAACCAAAAAAAAAATTTTGATATATTTTTTATCTATTTCTATAGAAACATTGGAGTTATTGAATACAGATAAAAATGTTCTTTAAATGTATGAAAATAAAGTAGAAATTGTTTTGGATATGACTTGTAAAGCCACGTCCACACTGTGGAAGGTTGAAGGGCGATTGACAGGGGTTTATCTCAGCGGGTTATTTTATAAATCTTTTTATTGTTATCCATTGAAGGATGAATGTATGTGAGCCAGCGGTGTGTGATGATGCACGGCTTTTAACTTTAAATACTCATCTAGGAATTACTATATCATAATAAAACTAAAAGATAGATAGATAGATAGATAGATAGATAGATACATAGATACATAGATAGATAGATAGATAGATAGATAGATAGATAGATAGATCCATAGATACATAGATAGATAGATAGATAGATAGATAAATAGATAGATAGACATATAGATAGATAAATAGATAAGTAGATAGATAGATAGATAGATAGATAGATAGATCGATACATAGATAGATAGATTATTGCACATAAAATTAATATAAATAAAACAAAAGGAGTATAAAGAAAAGGTAGTTCAAATCATATTCTTATTACAATAACTTATTCTTAAAGTAAATTCTACTTAAAATACTTCGTGTCAATTATTATTGTAATATGTTATTATTTTGCAATCATATAAAGAAGTATGTATGTATCTTTATAATATGCTATTTATGTTAAACAATTTTGATATTGAACTAACTTATTCAAAGCTCACGATACAAGTTACCTCGTGTTTTATTTGCTCATCGAGTTGCTATACGTATTGTTTGGTTCAAGTTACAAAATATTGTATTTAATACTTATGTTTAATATAAATTAATAAATTGTATATGTATTGAGTTGTTATATTGTATAAATCGCTCGTATTTCCCACTTGTACCACACGCTAAAGGGGATGTCAGGACGTCAAACGTCATCGGCCTGGAAGACGTCGGCTCTTCGGTTTTGATACACGTCTTATAAATATTATACAGTGTACACGAGCCTTATCTTTTATATCCATGAATCGATTTTGAACACTATCCGTATACAGATAGAGTGGTTTATCAATTATATATTAACTAAAATAAGGGAAACGAAACGGCCAATTATAATTTGAGTTTGAATTTTTGATTTTTCAATAGTTTTGTTGTATGGTGATGGGTCGGCCATTTAATTAAAATGGCGATGTTACCTTTTTAAAACGTCGATCAAAGTTCGCGGGGATCACGATTCGGGAACAAGATATTAAGAATGTTATAACATAGAATCAAATAAGTTTGTGTTGATACATTTCTTGTATTAAAAATCAATAAGGTTTCCGTGTATGGTAAGGTATACGGGCTACCGATATCGAACGAACAAAAAGACAAACTGATTGTTTATTGTATTAAACCGGTGTACGGTGGGGGTGACAAGTTTTGATCCCATCGTATTAACATACATACCAAAAAAATAAAATATCAATTAATTATATCAAATTGCGTATTTAATAAAAGGTATAGTTTTGATTGTTTGTATTTTGGTGTGGTCGCAACTTGTGTTGTAGGGTGTACAGCCAACGGTAGGCAAATGAGTTGTACGATGCCGATACCCGCAAGTTATTTTCATATTTGTCTCCATCGTATTGTTTGTTATAATCACAGGGCTGCCGAAACTATTTATTAATACAGATAATTACATTAATTTCTTTGGATATATTTAAATTTTTGATAACCTTATCAGTTAATTACTTTTATAATAATCTTCTAGCTTCTAGCTTCTTCTTTAATTCTTCAAGACCTTTGTAAGGTCCGTTTCTTATTTCTTACGTCTTACGAAACCTTAGTGTGACACTTACTAAGACTTGACTGCGTTCGTGCAATATATTTTAAATGCAAATTAATAAATTCTTTATAACATCAGCTATCCGCAAGTAAAAGTCCAGTTACAGTCGTTTTACAGATTAGCGGGCCAAAAAGACAGATAATATATATTTTTTTTTAAGTAAGTTCCAATATATTTTTATATATGTAAAAAGTTGTTAATTTGGAAACAAACAGACACTTCAATTTCATTTATTTATATGTAACTCATTATATCTTGTTTTATTATAAATATAATTAAGTAATTATAATATAATGAATGCGTGGCAACCATCGGATCGAGGAGATATTTATTGGTGATATTTTTTGCTCGGACGGCCGTAAGATATTCAAATTAGGGTGGTCCTTTGTGCGGTCCGAGCACTGTTCGGCTGTGCGGTGTAATACAACACGGTAAGGCGGGGGGCGCACTGAGGATTTTTTATTTTTTTTGAAAAAAAAATTATTTTTTTTTATAATATATTTTTTTATTTCGGTCTATCGTATAATAAATACAAATTGTTTTTTTTTTCTAAAAAAAAAGATTTTTTTTTTGTGTATAATAATTTTTTTATATCGCTCTTATTATACAATGTATAGGCATTTTGTATTAACGATATTAAAAAATTAAATTTAATTATAAATAAAAAAAATATTATACTTTATTATCTCGAAAAAAAAATTTTTTTTTATTAATTTTTGTTGAATTTTTTTATATATTATTATACAATGTACAGGCATTTTTAATTTTTTTTGTACGATTTAAACGATGTTTAAAAATGAATTTTAAATATAAATAAACAAATTGTCACTCAGTCCCAGTGTATCCATGTCCTAACGTTGAATAATTATCCGATTACGAGTACCTACAGTGGATGTCTCTATTTGTATAGAAATAGTAAATATACTACTTTGTCTTGAATATCATATTAACATCATACGACTGACCTCACTACATTATTGTTTATTATATATTTATATCGATGAACAAACATACATGAATTTAATATCTAATTTAACTTTATTAAATTATGTTAAATATGGCGACAATATTTTATAGTTTTTTGAGTCATTGCTGATATAAAACTCGTCAACTCCACTCGTAGCTAAATATAAATTAATTAATAATTAAATCTTTATAAAAATAGATAGATAGCTATAAATAAATAAAACAAAAAGAGTCCAAAGCTTAAGCGGCTCTTAGACCACAATCTTTATCAGTAACATTTTTAACAAACATAATAAGGCTTTAAGCGAGCATTCAAACGGAACAATCCGAAAGAAACTTTAAACATCCACTTAAAACAAGACTCCCGAAAAAAAAAATACGCAAATTATTTAGGACATTCTGAAAATTTCAACCGCTAACGATGTTGATATCAAATACAATACAAAAAAAACTCTTTGTCGGTCGCTCTGAGGCGGCTCCGGTAACTTTTTTATGCGGCCAGCAAGGGTAAAGGGAAAAATGCCCCACCCTGTGAAAAACTTTTTTGCGGTAAGAAAATGTTGCTTTGTGTTTTTTTTTTAATAAAGTAATCAACGTTGTGTTTTATATTACGTAAAATGCAATAATTTTCAGCTCAAATTTGATTCATCACGCCTCATCACGCTATATCACTTTAAGACCAATTGATGTTCAAACGCATACATAGCTAAAGTTTTAGAACTAGTATTGAAAGAATAATTATGTAAGGAACCTTTGAAAGAAAAATATCCGCAATATACTATATACAGAAACCAAAACTTTGAGCTAACTTTTCAATCAATTCTTTTTAATTCTTTATATTATACGAGTACATAGCTGATCCGTCCATACTTCATTTCTATCTTAACGCTAAACCTACCAAGTACCGGTCAAATTGACCGTTCTTAAACTTTTGTAAAAGTTACACATTTTTAAACGTTATAATATCGTTATCAAACTACATGACAATTCTTAGAATATGTATATAATATTTTCTTCACTCTTTACTTTTAGTTGTTTACATTATTACCTGCGTCATATAATAAAATAACTTTTAATTACCGAACTTTTAATTACCGGTCAATTTGACGGCTTGCGGTAGGAACAAGTATACAAGAATTGTCGGTAGGTTTAGTGTTAACTGCGTCGAAGATTGTGCGTTGATAGATCAGGATATTTTTTTATTGTAAGTACAAAGGGATAGAAGAAATAATACAATAATGAAATATGGAATTAGATTGTTAAAGCTTATCTTAAAATAGACTGCAGTATCAAATATCTAAACTATAGTAATACCATCATCTCCCAGAATATTAGCTTTAAAGTTATCAAAATATAATATGAGGTGAGGTATTTCTTTCCCTTCCTTCTGCTCCTTCTCTTCTTTCTCTTCTCATTTATCAAGTTAATGCCTATCGCTTTTGCATCCCTATAGATTGCATCAAACCATCTGATGCATTGAATTCTTCACAGGAATTGTATAACCATAATTTGCAACAAATTGCGTTATATTTCTCAAGCTATTGAGATGACACCAAAAAAATGTCAACTGAACGAAATGAAAATTCATATAAACATATGTTTCTGATTCTTGTGTGAATACAATAGAAGATAACTTGTCTATCTCTTCTCTCTCTATTCTATCTATGTCTAATATCTGATTATAAAATAATCTTTAAAATAATACCAATCACGTTAAATCTAATTTCCTTTCAGTCTACTTGTCTAACGTATCAAATTATTCAATTTTAAATCAAAGACAATTTAATCCGAGCGTTGTTTAATAATGGATGGCAAATCCTTTCAGTGCTTCAGGACAATCGAACAATTTCAGTTGAAGATAATTCTGTCACCGCGCTATTCCTGAGAGATTGGATGAAGTAGCTTTGTGCTTCATTTGAACGACTTGCTTGTGTCTGATTTTATAAAACAATTATTCTTCACTAGAAAGTCTCAAAGTAGATGTAATTAAATAATTGTACTCTCCATTTCTATCAATTGCTTTCATTGGCATTTCTCAATACATTATAAATTTTATTTTGAATTTTTTATATGTTATTGTATGTATATTTGTTATTATGTTTTCCCCATTATGACAAATTTTGCATGGAAACATTCACTTCATTGTTCTTTTCATGGATATGGACAAACTCTTTCTCTTCTTTTACTGCATTGCCAAGTGATTAGTGGATACGCAAGTGACTGGTGTGTTTAAACACGAAATGCAATCGCATTGAAGGCACTACCACCTGTAGTGTGGAGGCATTGGTGTATGATCTAAAACTGAATATGTAAGCATACCCAGGAGATTAAATTGAGAATTGGGGTTTAATCCACCTTCTGTTTAGTTTTATTTTAACACATGATTTAATCTGGCTTTGCTTACTACAGATTTTGCTTACTACACAGATAGATTTTGATTTTTATGATATATATATATATATTATGTGTTGGTGTGTCTTTCGAAATGATCGAAGTACATTCCATAAACCGGTGGTTAATTCATTAATCCAAATCGGCCTTTCTTCCAAATAATAGTCATTCATTCAGATGTATTTCTGAAATATTTGACAATCCACCAAAAACGTCTTATGTTAAGGGGATAAGATTGAGAATGGTATAAATAACTACAAGTATAAGTCAATTATGTGAAATTTTGTGCAAATTTCGTTTTGCTGTTTAAATGAACTTTAACACAATGTGGGAGAGGTGATGTTAGTTTAATCCGTATGATCGATATGTTGGTTGTCGCAGCTTAAATACCTTTTAATAGCATACAAGACGGAATTTGTTCGACAAGCCGTCAGTTCATACAACTGAGATGAAATGCTCCGGGCCATCTCTTGGTTTAATGTAGAGTAGATATACAAACGTACACTTTATATATATATATATATATATATATTTCTTGATAATTTATGACATACAAAAAAAGCTCTTCACTTTAAACTGATTAATATTTTTTTACATTACCCTTAAAGCAAAAAGCAATTTTAATTTATTTTATTTTTATTTATTTTTTTGTAATATGTATCAATTCATATAATATAGATAATATTATATATATATATATATAACAACAACCCTCTGTCTGTACCTACTCTGGAACCGAACTGTAGACCTTTCAATCATTATTCGTTTACGGTGTATAATTATTTTGATGTTTTTGAGAAACATCCTAGCCATAACTCGGAGGCGTCACGACCGACAAAAAATATTTTAATTGCGGAACGTATTAATAAATAAATATAATTTTACTTTTATAGGAATTTATAGTATTATTACTGTTGTAAGCTAAGGTTTCAGATCAGCTTTCGTTAAGGCTCGATATTTCTTGACCGCAAAATTTACACACAGCAAAAGTTATTACTAAATTCAATAATAATAGGATGAAAAAATAATAAAATTTAGAAGAAATTCTGACCTCTGTTATTTATATAATCTTAACATGTTTAAACATGACTATTTGCATTAATACTTTACATACATTCATACAATTACAAAAACTTTAACAAATGTATAAAAACTACAGAACCGAGGCTCACAAAAGCTGAATATTTCGTTAGTATCTGGTAAATCCGATAATGGAGGAGTACAAAGTTGCTTTTACCGCGAAAAACCCATTTTGCCGCTCGATATAACCCCCGTATCAAGATGACAGCAATTAAAGGTGGGGGGTGAATGATGTGTGCTCCACTTTTTATTTGGATGCGGCATATTTATTTTTTTATCTATTTCTCAGGTAAGGCATAATAAATTCTCCAAATTAGATTAAATTTCATACAAATATTTATTCATAAAATACAGTTTAAAATTTTTTATAACTACTCAATAAATCAGAGTTTTCTCCTTATTTAATAGATAAGACACAATAAAAAACAAAAATATATATAAAATTAAAATACCATGTCAAATGATTCAGTATTTCAGATAAAAACGGAATCGCTCGCAGTTTTTACGGCATCCGAGGGAACCGTACGACTAGACGCACCGCCTCATTAAACCGAACTTCACATGTGGTGATAAAAATTACTACACCATATCGGAATCAAACGTAACTAATCTCTTCAATAGCGTCTCCTAATAATAACTTTAATTATAGATAACTAAACTAAGCAATGTTAACGAAGTAACAGCTTTTTATTATGCATATAATATTCGGTTAATCTCTAAAACGGCTGAACCGATTTTAACAAGACTTTCACTGGATGATAGCTAATATTATAAGGCTACTTTTATTAAAAGAGATTACACGCGAATAAAGTTGTGTGCACCGCTAGTATATGTATATCTCTATCATATTTTAGTATTTGAAATTTGTCTTATTTTCCAATTGCACTTGTATGAATACTCAATAATTTCTCTTATATTATATCTTTAAACCGCAGTTTAATATTCGTATATTAACTAGTAAGTTGTAATATATATATGTATATATATATGTATATATGTATATACATAGTTATAGTTATAGGTTTAGTTTCTGTACGAATCTTAGTAACGATAACTTTATATACGTTACTACATTACAATAAAAAACTATTCTTTTTTAATTTTAATGATATAAATATTTGATAAAAGGAAATTACATTTAGTAAATTATTTAATTAAAATAATGAAACTTCTTATACATATAATGAATCTTTATGTATCTAAGATATCTGTTTAACGCGAAATGATACAATGATATAAATATATTATATTTAAATGGTTGTTAACAAACGATTAACAAACAGAAGCCGGCATTGCTTATAATTATTAAAAATAAAAGCCATATAAAACTTAATTTCGCATGTATGCCATAACAAGTTGTCAACCGTTCCGAGAAACATGGGAATAATTTAATCAATCAAGCGAGACTTACGTCCGTCTCGCTCCAAACCTGTATATGTGGTGCGATAGGAGCGAGATGGATATACAGATGGGTCAGCCACGCCCACACGATCGATCTGATAGCGCGGAACCTGTTCTGCGCTCGCGCATGATTTCTATCTCGTCATGACTCCGAGTTTGCGATTGCAGCGCGTGCGACCGGCGGCGTATTAAAATTATCTTTATTACTTTGGACGTGGGAGCAACAAATATTCAAAAATGTTTTATTACAATGACTCACGACTCCGTGATCCCTGATGTCGCTGACTCCTTAATGGTGATCTTGATTATGTTATTTAATATCGTCATTTCTTAGTACTAAGTATATACCATAGCTGGGAATGCTTCGAACCATGGAATTATGCGACTTCTTGCATTGATGGGCCTCCATTGATCCACCCAGTGTAAAGTGTCAAGTGTAATATTTGCATTTGCATAACACTTAACAAACTTTAAATTTAAACTTTGACTTAAAATAATATATTTAAAATGTATATAAAATGTCTTATTAAATCATTCTTATTTCTTACAATTTTAATAATAATGTAAGTAGGTTACGCTAAAACAATAAATATTTTATTTATAAATATTCAAATTTTATCTATATAGGACATTAAAACAAAAATAAATTAAATATATGAAATAAGAAAAGCTATTACGCTATCCATCTCTAGATGTCGCTACTCGTCTCGCTGAGTGCTTCAACTCCTGCGCAACACACACAAAATGCAAGCTAAATATTATCATAGATATGTATCTATATGATATATATATCTATATCTATATAGATATGTATATACATGTGTATATACACATAAATAACCAAGTAATATATATATAACTTGACGATGGTTATTATTGAATGAAGGAAGTCATATTAAACGTAGTGAAGTGAAAAATTATGATTATATAAGAATTTAAACGTCTTCAATCGAAGCTATTTGTGGAACAGCGGTAAAGGAAATTACGGGGTATAGATTTAGTTAAGGCGGGAGTGACGCAGACTTGAGACGGACCAGACAGGATTGGACTTTAATATGATCTATTTGGTATGGATCAACTACAACCTTTAACATAATATGGAAAAAAAAGCAATATTTAGATTGATAAATTAACACTAAACCTACCAAGTACCGGTCAAATTGACCGTTCATAAATTTTTGTAAAATTTACACATTTTTAAACGTTATAATATCGTTATCAAACTACATGACAATTCTTAGAATATGCATAGAATATTTTCTACATACTTTACTTTTAGTTATTTCCATTATTACCTGCGTTATATAATAAAATAACTTTTAATTACCGGTCAATTTGACGGCGTGTGGTAGGAACAGGTAAACAAGAATTTTCGGTAGGTTTAGTGTTAAATAATTGGATGCAATTATTGGATTGGATTGGATCTCTGTATTCATCATTCGTGATTCTCTGTACCTTAATAATGAAATTGAATATATTTCTATGATTTTGACGTTTGCAGTTGCATGTAATTAAATGTCTACCTACGTCAATAAATTTGGATAGTGGTATTACGAATTGAGATGGTTTTAAAACTTTTTAATATTTTTTTTATTTCGATTAACGTAATATGAAACTTGGTTCCCATATCCATAAAATGTAATAATTAGGATAAATTAGTATTAATTACTGCAATGTATTATACGACAATTATGTCTTAATAATGTCGTACGTTTGCTCTGTTCCATGTAATTCGATTTTAATAGGTCTGTTGTATGATATATAGGATTGGTGGGATGTTCTCGATTAGTTTTATAACTAAAGATTGCTTAACCGATGGCCGATAATAAGTGCTCTGCTTTGATCGCTACTTAAGGTCACTTTTTACTTATATTTAATTATACTACAATTATTCAAGATCTCAAAGCTACTGTAATTAATATATTTATCAAAATATGCTTTATATTTTTGTGTTATCCAACTGTTACTGAAGTTATCCAGTTCTCAATTACAGATGCAAATAATATAATAATAATATGCAATTGTCATTTAAAAAGGGATCTTAAAACATCTTTAAAATTTGTAAAGGAAAACAAATAAATTTATTAGAATTATGTAAAAAAGTGTTGTTATGTAATTATTATAATTATTGTTAAAGTGTACCAACACCATCGACCCCACGGGTCGACTGGCACTGGTATTTGGTTTAGATTACAGTACCCTAAAACCTACAAAATTATATACATATAAAAATATATATAGTTGTAGGTAATGCTCTAATATTATGAACTGCTAAGGGTTATCGGTAAAAAAAAATTAAAAATTAAAAAAATATAATATAAAAAATTTGCTGCATCAATCAGCAATATTGCTAAAAGATACTAGTTTAAACGACAGTTTAAAATAGAGTTAAAGGTTAATTATTTAAGTTAACTATGTAGGTACAAACATACTGTAATATTCAAAGATTGGAATATGGTTCTACGGTTTGGAGCCCGTTCTTTAAAAAATATATAAATAAAATGAAAATTTATTCACAATTTTTAAAACATTTGTTATTCAGAGGTGCCTGTTCCGACCACTCAGAGAGTAAGCTTCTTGGTAGTGTTACCCCATTGAGTATACGTAGAGGCTGGAGAGATCAATTCATTACAATTGTCCATAATCTTGTTGATTCTAAAAGCCTCCTTAGTAAAATTTTATTTGAATTTCTACGTATTAGTTCAACAAATCAATTATTATTTTTTTGTACCTCGTTGTAGATGATGCAAAATGAATGAATGATTATGCAAAAAATGTGTTTTTGTTACGTGCGTGTAAGAATTATAATAAAAACTTTAAAAGTTTAGATATATTCAACATATAAATTAGTAATTATAAGAAAACTTTGTCATAGGCTATAATATTTTAACTGTTTCATAGTTTTGTTTTCTGTTTTTTTTGTATTGAGTTTCAATTATTTGTTTTAATTTTGAGTGGAAACTTAATTTTGTAATTTTTAAAAATAAATTTAGTCGAAAATAATTTTCTCATAAATACAAAAGTAATAACAATAGAGCTTAATTTAAATTTTCTTAATCTCAGAACACGGAACTTAAAATATAAAAAAACCCACCGATTGTAACTAAATCAATAACTTAGTTTGTTTTATGAGATAAAAAAATGTGAGTCATCGTCTATCAAGACAATGCCGGCTCCACCCACAAAATTTACACGCGTTAACATATGCAAATATAATGATAACAATATATCTTATTCAGTGTAGACGTGCGACTGAATTGTCTTAAGACAATCTGTATGACATGACATGTCTGGACTGACTGTCTGTAACGAGTTAACATGCGTCATTTTATCCTCTTGTTACATTTGTATTTTGCACATTTATTTCGTTTTCAAGATCATTAAAAATAATTTTAAATTACTTTTTGTAAATAATATAA
This sequence comes from Melinaea menophilus ssp. n. AW-2005, assembly GCA_918358695.1. Taxonomy (NCBI): domain Eukaryota; kingdom Metazoa; phylum Arthropoda; class Insecta; order Lepidoptera; family Nymphalidae; genus Melinaea; species Melinaea menophilus. The sequence continues at coordinate 15,303,091 of OU911058.1, read as the reverse complement.
TATTTCGTCTTGTCTAAAGACTGCATTCTTTTGGAGATTTAAGCACAGATCATCAGATCAATTCGATGTTTCATTGTATGGTAAATACGAGGCACTTAGGACCACAAAAGGTTCCTGTGGAAAGGAAATTGGGTACCCCTTCCTGTTACATATAATTGTATGTGTTATTTTTATAAATACATTCTTTGATTGAGAAAAACAAATGGTGTTGACCAATGGAAGGACTCTAAAATTGTAATATGTTTATTTCTGTATTTTTAGACCCTCGTCTAGGTAAATTATAATTGCAACAAAAACGAACCCTTGTACCTACTATTAAAGCGCTATAAATTGATGAAATTAATAATTTCTGCGCCTTACAAATGAACACCATCAAGTGGACAAATGATATTCATTCCCACAGATCAAGATCACATTACAGGACATGACACACGTCCAGGTGTTGAATTAATAACTTTAATAATAATGGATAATTTATATGAAGGTGAAAAAAACTAAAGATGTAATTACACTGATAACTTTATGCAAATTGCTTCAGCTTATAATATTTTATATACCATTTAGGTATATGTTATCTCTATATATTATGATAAGAAATGTATTTATGTATATATATTTCTGTATATATAGTATAATTATGATAAAGATTGTCAATTTTGATTATAAAGTTTGTTTTTTTTTTAATTTTTTGATGTTTTAAGTAAACATACAGGCATATCATAAAACCGATACTTAAAAATGGTGATGATCGACTTCCTGGAGCGTAGGCAGAGCAGCTCGGGATTAAATTAACAAGATTAGATTGGTCCTAATAGCTGTGAGACGGGCGAGGCGTCGATGGTAATTACTGACTCACTTATCGGTCACGAGACGGCCGTCACTTCCGCAAAGGACAAAGGACAAAGGGCAATTATCATAGAATACATTTATGCAAAACTTACCAGCTCTTAATCAATACATTACATTTTTCCACGTCTAACACCTTGTAAAGAAGGCTTCTATCATTCAGATTTCAGTGACAAAAGTCCACGTATTTTGTGAGTGAATGAAGAATCACTTGGGACGCGCTAACAGCTTTGACCTGTTTATTAGTATTTATTTTAAGACTAATTCATAGACAAATGCTGTCTCGGGAGAACACTTCAATGAAGAGACAAAATAGAATGGAAATGTACATAGAGACAGCTTCTTTTGAATTTATCAAAATTGAAAACAATATCCAAATTTATATACGTATTAAAGAGATTGAGGACAATAAATAATATAACAAGTCATAATATAAATGAGAAATATTCAAATATAACAATTAAGGAGCCTCCATTAAGAGGGTATAAGTGATTCAATAAAACATAAAGAAATTTATACATTAATTATAATTAAGAGACGGTGTAATTATTAATCATATGTACAATGTGATTGAATTATCACAAAAGATACCAACAAAGGACGGCTGTATCGAGTCAAGTGATTATTTTGACAAACAGATGATTTGTGTGACATGTAGTATACTTACAATACTACGATAAAGATTCACATAACATTATATTAACACTAAACCTACCGACAATTCTTGTATCTGTTCCTACCGCACGTAATCAAATTGACCGGTAATTAAAAGTTATTTTATTACATAACGCAGATAATAATGGAAATAACTAAAAGTAAAGAGTGAAGAAAATATTATATGCATATTCTAAGAATTATCATGTAGTTTGATAACGATATTATAACGTTTGAAAATGTGTAAATTTTAAGTAAGTTGTAAGTTTTAAGAACGATCAATTTGACCGGTACTTGGTAGGTTTAGTGTTATTTTTCTATCAATTTTTTTACCTAGATAAGAAATATTAATCTAATCTGAATGTTATGTATATACTATATAAATAGAGGTATAAGAAAAAGTAATAAAGGATTAGAGGCGGTGACAGGAGCATCACAATGAGAGCAGCTCTTAAGAGCATTGATTTATGAAACACAAATACATCCACCTCAATGGAATGGTAACTCAGACTTAACTCAAACACAATGAATGGACTTTAATTCATATTTGTACTTAATATTATTCACGGATATAAATACAGACATTATTTATATATAATAAATTAATTGTTGAATTTTGAAAAAAAAAAATAATTGTTGTTAAATTTAAAAAAAAAACATCTAATTAAATAATTAACTTTATATAATTATTAATTTACTATATCAATATCAATTATCATCAAAAAATGTAAAAAATTATATGAATGAATGAATGGAAATGTATGAAATACATTAAAATATGCCTTCATTTACAAATAGAAATTGGTTGAGGCGCATGTATTAGCGGGTAGTATTGTTGGTGCACAATGGCGTCCTGAATCAAAGTGTAGCAAAAATACCACGGGATACCCTACATAGATGATGTATCGCCTACCACCCAGGGTTGACATCAAGACTTTATATTTATTATTTAATTAAAATATTTTACACTTATCTTGGAAAAACATAGTCATAGATTTGACTATGATTTTTTTTACATTTTAATATTATTTTTTAATATAATTTAATTGAACAGCGACAGCCCTGAACGCGTAGGCGACACAGCCTCCTTGAATGGAATCTTTATATCACGTGTGGTTAGGCTTTGAATTATAGAAGTTGTAATGTTATAATTGTATGAAATCACGGACCAATACATTATTGTGTACACTTCTACAGTTTGTTTGTGTGTTGGATTATATATATATATATATATATAATTAATGTTGGATGTGTATATCTATGTCTATCTTAGATGTAGAAGCTTCTATAGAATTTGTAATTTTGGCAAGTAATATCTTGATTCTTACCTTTTTGTGCGGTGAGATCGTGACCCCCCCTTTTCTTCTCTTCTCCACTCCCTCCACTATGTTGAACCATCGATTCGTATCTTTATCTTTTATTTTCGAAACTATTTCCGTTAAAATTAATTTCTTTAATTATTGTTATATCTTATTATTATTAATAATAATGATATTATAAAATAATTTAACATATAATTCTAATACTAAATTTATCTTTTATTATCTAATCATTCGTTTTATATTTTTCTTTAAGTTCATTTTATTTTTGTGTAAAATATTTTATGGTTTGTTGAAATAATTTTTGTAGTTTTTAGTGTCAAAGTTTAACAAATAGTTTTATGAACTGTAATTTGATGAGAGATCATCTAACTTTGAGACAACACTGAACCCGTCTACTGTCATAAAATGAAAATGTATCAATATATATATATATATATATATATATATATATATATATATATATATATATATATATATATATATGTTAAATGACAATGACAGATAGATTGTGATTGTAGTTTTGTTATCAAAGATTTTTAAAGGTTTATTTTACACTTGAAATATCAGACATAGTTGTAGTACAACCTTAGTATTGACTATTGACATTGACATAAGAATTTAATTTTAAAAAAATCTAATTTGCTTATTTTGCATTTAAAATCAGTTTATATGTAACATTAGATTAGAATAAAATGAAATGAATGTAAATGAAAAATAAAATTTTGAAAAAATATGAAAAGAATATTTTATTCTCACAAAAAAGTCTCCTTACTTTTCCTCCTATGTTTGTTGGGGTTGTTTTTTTATACATTTTTTTTCCTATATCATAGGATAGTTACACAATAATTTACCATATTTCTTTTAACATGAATGACTCTTCATACTTCGATGTTATAGAGCTACCATAATTAAGAAATAAATAATCCCCCCCCCTTCCTTCACTGAAGCCTAAAGCTACACTCCAACAAACCTACGTATAAAATATTAAAAAGAGTATTATCCCGTAACGTCACAAGCTATTATTTCGATAACAAGACCCCTGTTTTCGGTTCGAATTTATTTATACGTTGTTTTCTTCCTTCGGGATACAATCAAAAAAGTTTCCACTCGCTCCAATCAAACTTTTTAAATGCTTCTGTAACCCCCCCACCCGTATCACCCCCCTTTGGTAATAATTTCGTATCGCCTTTTCATGTAATACTTTATTGGATGTCGGATGATAAGTTTGATGTAGTTCTTTTATTATCAAATTACAAATATGAAATTGCGGAATGCGCTTTATACTCTCTCTTTGAGGCATTAAATTTATCATACAAAAATCAAACTAGTATTCAAATATAAATTGTACAATAACTAGGGGCGCCAACAAACCCTCAATTTCGACTCGCTGTGCTCGCGAAATCTCGGGTACCGTTTGCATATTGAGCGAAGCGAGCCCAGTGTATTGACTCATCGTTTCCCATTGACTTCAATGGGACATCAGTTTTTTTACACGATATTAAAAAAAAAAGTTTTTTGAGGACATTTTTCAATTTTTTTGATAAGAACCATCATCTAATGTGTGTCTTCTTGATTGCAAAGTTTCATAATTTTCCGTCAAGTAGTTGTCGAGTCAATTCGTGACAAAGAATGTAAAAAGTCTGCAATAAAACGCTCCGCTCACTTCGTTCGGTTCGCTCAATAAAGTAAAAGTCTTAAAAATTTATTTAAAAAGCGTTGTTTCCAAACGAAAATATTTATAAATCGAATCAAAAACAATAAACATAACTCCAGCCGCGTATAAATTAGGGAAATCGCAAACAAATTACCAAATACATATAAATACGAGTATTGTATTGTGTTCGAGTAATAATCATGAGTTAGTTACCCAAATGGTGTTTAACGTGTGGTGCAAGTAACGAGAGACTGGTATTAAACTAATTTCACATAATATTACGTTTTGATAATAAGATGTATCAAAGTATATACGAGTATTTAAAGTAGGGGCGCTAACAGACCCTCAAATTCGGCTCGCTGCGCTCGCGAAATCTCGGGAGCCATTTGCATATAGAGCGAAGCGTGCCCATTGTAATGACATCGTTTCAAATTGACTTCAATGGGATAGCAGTCTGTTGACGATTATTGCAAAAATTTCATAATTTTCCGTCAAGTAGTTTTCGAGCCTATTCGTGACAAAGAATGTGAAAAGTCACCAGTAGAGCGCTCCGCTCACTCCACTCGCTTTGCTCAATAATGTATATTTATATAAATTATGTATTTTTTATTTCACTTATAATTTTAATCAAGAAATGGATGGAATATTATAAGAAATGTAAATAATCTATAACTTGGAGCACACAATCAAAATAATGTCCACTTTGAATTATAATAATGTATGCTTTAATGCTTATCGTCTCCCGTGTCCCTGGGTGTCCATATTTTTTGTCAATTCAGGATACGACGGCCCGCTGCGTCAAATATATACCTTTAAATGATCTTTAAATGACATCACTAATGCAGGTAAATCTAGAATATGGTATTGCGAAGGATAACTAGGTCGATACTCAGTATATAACATGTATGTGTGTGTGTGTGTGTGTGTGTGTGTGTGTGTGTGTGTGTGTGTGTGTGTGTGGACCTGTAATGTTATTGACATTAAAAATCAGAATCCAATTCGACGGACGCATTCCAACTGGACATAGACGCGTTCATTTGGAAATCTGATGTTATAATCGAAAAATAATATCGACAAACTTAATAGCATTTATATAAAATATATAAAATCCTTATTACGATAACCGAAGGTGGATATTCGTGAAACATTGTGTCAAATGATGGTATATATAAGTGTGTTTGAATTAAGGTCCGGTAGCGAAGTGCAGTCAATCATGAAGATCGAATCTCAACAAAAAATCCGATGATACGACGCCAACAATCGCGAGTCATTATAAAATTGTTAAAAGAAGACAAGCGTCCCGACCAGGGTTTGATTGGATTTATTTGTCAATTTTGAAGGTCATATTTCATAATAATCATCTACACTTTATTATAATTAAAAAAAATTTACTACAATATTTAATTCGCATTTACAACCTGCATTCCAAACATCTAAATTCAACCTACGATTCCACTGTTTTTTTGGCATATTCCAATGAAATAACAGCCTAGTATATAAATAAAATATAAAATAAATAAATAAAAAATAACAGATAAATCAAAACGATCTGGATTCGAATCAGCGATCTCTATAAGTCGTTTTGCAAACTGGGCTATCGTGTCAATACTAATTTTGGTAAATTTAATTATTAGATCTATTTTTAAAACATTATTAATATTATATTTCACACTAAGTATATAAACTAAAAGCAATTCGTTATATCTTTATCGTTAGGACATTAAATAAATCGTATGACATTCGAGTAAGCAATATTACGAGTCTATTATCTGTGTTATTTGTTGCACAAACATGATTGATACTGTGCAAACAATGGACGCAGGACGCACAAAGACACACTCCCTGGGCGATCCTCTTGTAACATATAAGTCATAGGTCAAGATATACACTATTAATAGAGGTTCCATCACAATTTTTTGGTGTGTGCTGATGTATCTCCAACTCCTCATCATCATTCAATGTAAATAATATCCGGCTGGTAGTTCCAGGATTAATTTTTAAGCAAACAAAAAGCATATTTTTATAATATGAGTATTAATTACATATTTTTCTTACTTATAAAAGACAAATGACTCTTCCAGACATTACAATAATGCAATAATATTTATTCCTCAAAATGACGTGGGCGACTAGAATAAAGCAACTCTGAATAATATACCTTGTATTAGATACATCTTATGGTATTTCTGTTTTAATACAAAATAGTTCTTCATTATTTTTATTATCTATTAATTTAATTTCAGATAGTAAACGGACACTGATAAGAGATTAAGATCAAATACTATCCAGGAATGCAGATTAATTATTGTTAACAGACAAAGACAGCAAGCAAAACCACCTGTATTATATGTATTAATAAGAATATATAAATATATATATAGTAATAATTATCAAAGAACAATAAGACATACTTGCATATTGCGGCATTGCCTACAGTGTTACCATGTGCAAATTAAAGTTGCAAAGTGCAAAGAAAAGTTAATGGATGAATCAATTAATTAAATAATAAATGTTAAATTCCCTCACTGTCGGCTACATTAATAATTTTAAACTAAACATTTGTAGCTGTCGGGTAACAATTTAAATAGAAAACTAATATTCAATTAAGCAATAAAACACAAGCCTTCCCATTAACACTCGGAAGCGGTGGCCGGTCCCGGAGACCCATATGGATTTTAAATTTATTTTACCTTCGGAGTACAATAAAAAAAATAAATTTATTACCATTATTTTTGTAAACAAAAATACACATTTAAAGACATTGAAGTGGTATTACCAATAACGTTGGTGCAGTCGATTTTAATATAGTTAAGGGAGATTGATCTCTATGTGGGTGGTTATATGGTTCATGGTTTATTTGTGGTGGTTTGACGTGGTATTTCTTATACGCGGTGGGTCCCCAATAAATAAATATCCACGAGGTTTGACAAATGAGCGAACACGGCCGTTACGGACGCGGCGTTTGTGAACTCGCTCCGTACGAGCGATTTTAAAGATCACTTTTTATTTATTCAAATGCTATTTAAGGTATTTTTGATAGGATTTAAATAATTTGTAACAAATTACGTGTCAAATGTTAACGATCTTTTATATATTTCGGGTTAAAATCGACTATCATATATTTTAGCGTATATAAAAGTACTTAGGCTAGGACGAAATCATTTTTTCCGTAGCCGTATTTATAAATTCTTAAGTAATATGATATTACCCCACCAGTGGGGCTATAAAGCTTAAAATTGAAGGGCACATTATATTAAATAAATCAAGCCCACTCACCGGTGCGAGTAGCTCGTGGTATCGTTTCGGCGCAAACACACACAGAATTCATATTAGCCGATTAATAAATTCTCAGAAGTTGGAATAAGACATAAATTTTAATAAAATATACCATAACACATTATCGGGTCGATCTTAAGTGGGGTCCGTGCGTATTGTTTCAACGGATTTAAGGGCGAGGACACAGGTAAGACACACCACCACAGACAACAAAAAACACACCACCTGTGTATACATCGCATTATATGATAATAGTTTAATGGATATTATTGTTTTATAAGTTAAATTTTGACTAATTAAGTATAATATTATAATTAATTATAATGTTATCTATTTAAAAGCCCTTAGATGGTGAGATTTTGAGATGTGGGAATAAAACCAGATGTTATTGAGTCCAGTGAGGTGGGTCGTTGACTTGAGTGATGTCAATTCTTGAATGTCTGGTGTAGGTCAGAATGTGCTTACTAAATTATAACTGGAATCGATGTCTCCGTCTGCGCGTTCATAACTCGATAACCATTTCAATGGTAGGTGGTACCTAAGTTCTAGTCAAGAGTAGGGATATTTTTTTAAGTAACTGGTATAGCTCGTAAAGGCTTTGAAGCTACTGTATTATAGATTTAGATGTAGTATATCTAGATAGTCCATAGATGCAGACCATAATTGGCGTATCGCAAGACCACGCAGAATCCCATCTCCACAATGTCTATACCATTTTTTCATCAAACACAAACAATTATATTAAACCACATTTTAATCTCGATTAGAGAATCATCCGCAATCATAATAATGACAAAACGCTCGCAATTCGATTACTGCCTAATTAGAGCCTTATAGTGGAAGCCGTGCGGGGAAATTGCTTCTAGACCGAAATCACTGTAATTGCAAACAGCTACCGGTCTTAGCATCTCAACCCTGGCGTCATCTCCGTCACTTTCACTCTTATATACATTTATATTTACATCTTTGTCTTATACTTCTACAAATCTGATGCCAATTTCAACGTATCGCATCTAAATGGTGGGTTAATTGATTTTATGTCTTATTATAGTGATGTAGGGTTGATATTTGATATCAATTGAAGTTGGCAGTCGATAATGGTAGGCCATGATTAAAGGTGAGCCGACACTGGATCGCATCGGATTGCAAATCGATTTTATAACATAATCGATACAAATTAGAATCAATTAAATATAATAAATAAATAATAATAACAAATATCACTTAATAGTGAAGTTTTTATATGTTTTGCTAATAGTTATCATCTGACTTTGCCTGCATGTTGCTTTACAATTTGCTCAAAGGTCACTGTCGTAAAATTCCATATATTTTAATTATTTAATACGGAACCCGCGCTCACTGAAGCATCCCACCTGTCTTGATCCGTCTCTCAAAGACGCCGACATCGATTCCCTCGATTTGCTAATGTAATTACATGCTTTTTCTTTTCATTTTCAATTTCACGTTTTATGGTCAGATATAAGACATATTTGTTTGTTTTATATATATATATAAGTTCCAAGTTTAAACTAAATAATATTAAGTAAACCAGTCGCCAGATGGCGTTGGAGTGCGGTCGATTTACAAATTAAAGAGTCCACACCAGACCGGCGCCGGCGCAGGTGTCCTATTCTGTAATTGATAGACTTTATAAACCTATTAACATTTTTTTAATTGGAGCGAATATTTTCTATTATTGCTTTAATGTCACCTTATATTATTGTAACTGACTACGCCATGCATGCTCCATGCATGCCTCTAACAGAAATATATCAAGAATTTCAATTACCACCTACAGGTGTTAAAATACGATTATTTTTATCAAATAAAAATATCGTACAGCTTCAGAATACGTCAATTTCTTGGACTTGCACTTATTTTTTTATTTTATTGATTTTATATCATTTTTTGTGGTAAAATGGATTCGATGACTGGTAATAATCAATTGTGGTGTAAAAACTGTTGACTTCAAGTCATCGTGGTACTGATTCATATTTAATCAATACCATTTATTATATTTCTTTCTTTTTTTATATTAATTTATAATTTCTATTTTTTTCTTTGTATGTAGTTTGCGATGTCTCTTCTAATAATAATTCATAAAGTATTTTTTATCTAAAAGAACATGTAATAAATTAAAAAGCACAGACAAACAGATATATATATATAATATATATTTGTTTATTATTTTCGGATGTTTAATAATAGTTGACATCAAGATTTATAAGTTACTTGGAAATTAAGTTCGGTTTTTGATTGTTTCTTGTGAATTATTGTTTGTTATTACTAGGGGTGCCAACAGACCTTCAATTTGAACTCGCTGCACTCGCGAAATCTCCGCCGTTTGCATATTGAGCGAAGCTAGCCCAGTATAATGACTCATCGTTTCCCACTGACTTCAATGGGATATCAGTTTTTTGACGATAGTTCCTCAACGACATAACATATTTAAATTTTTTTTTTCTTAAACCATCATCTAATGTGTGTCTTTTTGATTGCAAAATTTCATAAACTTACGTCAAGTAGTTTTCGAGCCTATTCGTGACAAAGAATGCGAAAAAGTGTCCAGTAGAACGCTCAGCTCGCTACGCTCGCTTCGCTTAATAAACATTTTACTTCTACTGATTAAATATTAATGATATTAATTAGTAGTTATTATATTAGGTTCAATGTTATCGGATAATTTAAAGTTGATATATTATATAATATAATATATATTTCCTGTATACATCCTTGCGATCAAAAGTTTCCAGATTTACGGAAAAGCTTTCAATAAAAAACGATAGGATCCGATAACAATACAACAAAAGACACTTGTATTGGCTCGGTTATATACGACTCCCACACTCGGCGCCATCGCAGATACACTTGATATCATTTCATATCATACACTGTAAAACGATCGCAATTAACACTAAACCTATCAAGTACCGGTCAAATTGACCGTTCTTAAATTTTTGTAAAACTTACACATTTTTAAACGTTATAATATCGTTATCAAACTACATGACAATTCTTAGAATATGCATATAATATTGTCTACACTCTTTACTTTTAGTTATTTCTATTATTACCTGCGTTAAATAATAAAATAACTTTTAATTAGCGGTCAATTCGACGGCGTGCGGTAGGAACAGGTATACAAGAATTGTCGGTAGGTTTAGTGTTAATAATATATATATAAATATATTATCATACAATTTTAATAAGAAAAATGTATGTCAATCAGAACAATAGAACCATATTAATATACTTATATACGTACATCAAACTTTATCGTAATGGAGTTCTGCGATGGCGTCATCTTTTTATTTTGAGAGTATCAATAGCGATGTCAACCTTCAAGTTTGAATAAAAAAATATTTTTGTATAAACGTTTTGTGCTCGGATTTAGCCAAAGAGGATTATATTGTGATCTCGGATCGACTCAAAAACACCTCACCTGCTGTCCGCGGGGTTCGATAAATCAACAGATTGGTAACAACATATTAGCAACGATATTTATTTATTTATATTTTTTACACTTTGAATCGATATCATCACTTGTGTCAAAAGTCTCAGGATGATACCATACTTACAAATACGCCCTTCTGAAGACACTTCTCAAGAAAAATATAAGCAACAATTATCAAACAATTCTGTAATACTTCAGATAGTTTAATATTTGTTATATAATCGTTACCTTGGGTAAATTGGGTAAGACCTATTTAATTATCAGTTGTATGTATGTCTTTTATCCTTTGCTTATATCATTAACATTTTAAAGTTATTTACATTATTCTGTTGTACATTCAAAAACTGACAACAAAATTTATTAAATTCATTCAAATATATTATTTTAAGTTTAATAATATAAATTAAATTTATATGAAACCAAATTGAAAACCAATACGGAGATTCATACAATAGATCAATTTAATCGAAAACCATCTCTATTTTATTGTTATAAAGTTGATATTCCACAAATGGTTATATAAAGAGTGTTTTAGTGTCGCCACGGTACCATTTCTTTATCAATCAAGTAGACAGACAAAAAACGTCCGTACATCGAACAGGGAGTCACTTACAGTAATAGCAGCTACCCCATTCACTGACGGACAAAGAATAATAATGTAGATACTGCGGGATTTATTCATTACACACACAGAGACAGCCATATATATATATATATATATATAGTTGAAGCTGTAGTAATAATTTGTTAGTCGATCTGTTCTTAAAACATATTTTGTTATAACAAATGTATATAATGTAGTTATAATACAATTGTTGACACATCTGTTGTTTGTTTGTTCATTGTTCAATCATCATTTCTTTGTAATTGCTGCGGAATCATTTGCCGATTGTTTTCTAAGGCGAGCCGAGGAGCCGAGGAGCCGAGGGAACCCTAATGGTTTTGCTCTTATGTGTTCAGTATATTGAGCGTTTATTGGAATTAAAATGAAGCTATATTAATGTTGAGTGATTTTGAAAAGACACTTTCTATATTGATGTGTTTTGTTTTTGTTTTCTCTTTCGGTTTTGGGTTTATTTATTATTTGGTTTCTATCTCTCTCTCGCTCTATTGTTCTCGTTTGAATGATGTTTCAAACATAAATAACATAGTTTCTAAAGTCATCTATAATAAATAGGTATTCCTGGATCCATCTCCAGATCGAGTCCCTGTTTAATCAATGATACGTCTATCCGATGTTTTATTGAAACCGATCAGTATTGTCGGCTTAACACACTTCCTATTAAATTTTGATAGGGTAAATGTTACTAGTTGTAGTCATTACTATATTATTATATATGAAATAATTAATAATGGAACCATATACGGGTCACTACTGGGCGCATTTACCTTATATTTTAAAACGATCCTACAACCATCACGGACACAATGCAATACGCGATATATTATTGTCAGTGTTAAATAAAGTCATTATTTTGATTGAAGGTTTGACTTTGTGTTTTTTTGTCACCGTCCGTGATGGACTCTCATAATAAATATACATTGTAATAAAGTTGAAAATCTCGGAGCAGGGTCGATAGAGATGTTATGTTATTGAGTAATGTCCGTCCAAATCGCATAGAAATCAGATCAATACATATTTTTTATTGTAATGTCATTACTGACGGACGGTCTGACGTAAAATATTCATAGTTATTAATCGCGGAGAGGACCACTTTGATAGGGTCGTTAACCTCCAATGATAATAAATTGCCAAATATTTTTTGAACTAGCCGACTCTGTATTCTTTTGATTTTTATAAGCGTAAGCGAAGATCTTAACCGTTTGGGAGACCTTTTTTTGTGTTTAGTTGTCTCCAGAATGCGACGAGATAATTAGCTAAAAAATTTCTCATGTATGTTTGAGCCGAACGCGGATGTTATAGCGAAAACAGATTGAAAAATGTTTAGCCATTCAAAAGTTATCAAGAAAAGAAGAAATGAGAGGGTCTCAGAGGGGCCCAGCTCAACACCGGCCGCGCACGGCGGATCCTAGTATCCTTGTGGTCGCGATACAACTCTTTTTATACAAATTTCCATTCTCTATTAACATTTATTACCCAAATTATTGATTTGTATCTTACTACTTGTTTAATTAATTATTCAGGTTTGTCCATTTTAATATAATTGTAGACAGGAAGCTAACATACACATTCCACTTTCATTTTGTGTATAAATAATTTTGCAATAATTTATTATTTACTTAATGTTAACTATAGTAAATAGATGTTTTGAGAATGAGAATCTAATCTAATCTAGAAAATTGCTTGATATAATATAAATGTTACATATATCCCCCATCTTTTAACAGTAACTCAATAACGTCGATCGATTGAAAAATTATCATTTTAATACTCATTTTAACCCAATATATAATTTGAATTATAGACAAAGTCACAAAATAGTGTTAGTATATGAGGTGGTTTATAAATTAACTCCAGCCGCCGCCCGTCGATGTTCGATTCCAAAGATTATCTATCAAAGAGACAGTATCAGTTTATCGAGATCTAGGTGGCACTGAGACTTATATACAGGGTGATTGCACTTCCTTTCAACATATATATATATTAGATACTATATAACTATATTTTATACAAAAAAATTACAAGATATTAACCGATGTGAGCCAAATTTTATTAATAAATAACAGAAAAAAATTCAAGAAATTTTGGGAATCTATAAATGAAGACATCCTGTATATAATTTTGGAGGCGTTCGATAAGCGATCGGAATCTGATCAACAGGATCTGAGGAAGTACAGTGATGGATCAATACCCCAGATGGAGCGGGCTCAGTAATTGGTTGTTATATTTACTAAAGTGGTGATACCAGGAAGACTCGTTAATATTCTTCGGGGCATCCTGACCAGTCTTCAGAATAACCCACAAAAAAATAAAAATTTTAGGTATTTTTGTTTAGACCGTATATGTTAGTATAGACCTTGATTAGAGGGTCAAAATGTCGAAATTTTTTCAATTTCATTATCATTTTGGATAATAATTATATTTCCAAACTAGTAATTACCCACGGCTTTGTTTGTTTCAATTGAAATATTTGAACTTTAAAAGATTTACATGTTTACGTATAAAACGATCTAAATTTGAAAATAACAGATAAACACTGGAAAAAAAACGCAATTGAGTTTTGATTCTCAAATGCAAACAGACAAATAAATTTATATATATATCGAATCCGATATTATAAAAAAAATCTTGAAGCAATCGACTAATCATAATAATATCGATATTAAAATTTTGATTCGATCGAATCGTAATGAGACGTTATAATAAATGATACAGAACTCAAAGTAACCGGACGTAACAAAAAAATATTTAAAAGACTCGCTACCGGCGAGTCAAACTATTAATCAAAATCTTTAAACATCGACAAAAATAAATGCGTTTGTTATACACTTTATTATATTTAACATAAGGTTTAAATTCGTTAAAATATAATAAAGCGAACAAATAATACCATTGATAAAATTTCGGGCATCGACGGGTCATGAATGAAATATTTTTTAAGATTAATCTCTTCATAACACCTCACCTTAGTTTTTTATAAAATACGTTTTAAGCTACTGTATCATAATATATTTCAAAGGAATTTATTTATTTATATATATCTGAAAATAATTTTTCGTTACACACAGACAGACACGTCGTCAATCAGTTGATTTACAATGTACGTTGGCTATCACATCCTCTGATGAAAGGGAATAAGTAAATAATATAATAATATTTAATTAACAGACATAGTCATAGTATCTGATAGTATGTATATAAAAATATAATATACTATTTGTATGTATATTGTTTTCAAAAATAAGTTTTGCGATTTTCGAAAACTGCAGATAAATTATACATAACAAGAGGAGTCTTGAAATCAAAAAATCATTCAACTAAATCAATTATTTAATCAATTAAATTCATCTTAAGTGTATGATATCTCTTATCAATCAATTTTATTAAAATCATCAAAACCACACTTATAGTTATATTCTCGTGATATTAAAGATGGCATCGCGACACCTCACAGCTCACAGCCGCACTCAATTACTCATTTCTGCCAAAACAACGTCCGAATCTCTTAAAATAATCGAATGAATCGATTTCGATGCAACGGTGACGTCACACGTTTATCAACAAAATAAAAAAAGCATTTTTAATATTTTTTAACGTAATTATAATGTGTGTTACAGTTATTTTCAATTTATCAATAGTGTTATTTTCGTTTCAAAAATATTGTTATACCTCCCACACTACCCAGACTGCAATAAAAACATATAAATCCAAAATGGCGGCTATTATGACATTTGGAGAATAATTTTATTTTTTCTTAAATATTTGTACATTTATCAGATAATATAAAGGATAGAGGTATTCTGTGAAATGAGTAATGGGAAATCGAAGGCCGTTCGGATTACCGATCGGCAGCCGCTGAAAGCCTTAATTATGATTTATTAGCCGCGAACGAGCAGAGAAGGCTGTATATTTAAAAATAAGCTATAGTTTTTATCCTACCAACATCTTCACATATCATAATTTGTATGAAAATATTAAAACATAATATTTAATATTAAAATTAGTTTATTTGACATATAATAAGATATATAATAAAGTTTTAAATCAAGATAAAATAATTTAAATGAAGCAATTCGTATCACGATTGTACACAGATATTGTTGCCAAAGCGTGGGCGGGTGTGTCGATGGCTTTCGATGTATGTCCCATTGAATTACGGAGCTTTGACATTAACAGATGCGCGGACGGACATTCATATGCATACACAAACTGATTTAAACGAACACACAACCCAACGCAACGATACGAGTATATTTAGAAACTATTCAAAACATCTACACTATGTACTTATTTTAACAAATTTTATATTTACTTAGGAATAAGATAATAAAAGATAAGATATAAGATATTATATATACTAGCTTATTCTCTCCCGCTTCGCTGGTCATACTATTAATTTGGATGTGAACTTAGGTTGCTATGGTAACCGTTGCTATAGTAACTCTTTGTGATAGGAATTTTGTAAAATCCGTTCTTAGTGGACGTCTACGTCACAAAAGAAGTAACTACTCGTATGTAAAATTTTAAGTTAATCGGGCAGATAGTTTCGGAGATGTCGAGTGGTAAATCGCTTATATATATATGTATTAGTATAAGTTATTTAATAGTTGATGCTATGAAACGTGTGGACTCATAAACGCGACCATATTGGATAAGAATTGCATTAATGTCATAAACAGAAATATAAATAAATAAAAATTGATAAAACTTTTGAAAGACTGTTTCAATTGTTAGAAATAATGATCTCATTTGAATCCAATTAAGAATAAGAAAAGACAATGAGAAAGAATCGAAAAAGAATAGAAATTTAATTAAATGTCACCTAAGAAATAAGAAAAGAAATCAGAAACTACTCTTAGGATTAAATAATTTCATCGTGCTAATGGTGCAGTGGTTAATAATGAATGCTGAGTCAAAGGTAGTGGGATCATTACCAGAACCTGGTCTTGCTTTGATGTGGTAAATTTTAAACTAAAGATTACCACATCCTTAATTATAGATGTAATCAAATCATAATAATTACTAAAATATCGTTCAACTAACTTGTTTACATATATTTTATATAAATATTCTGAATAGAAAGTAAGAATCAACTCATCTCATTTGGTATCTAACGTAAGATAGGATAGTAGTTGAGACTATTAATAAAACCTTTAATTATATTTCTGGATTCAGGATACATGGGGTTATATGACACTAAATGTTTACTTTCAACGGTACATATTAGGGAAATTAGATTTAACCAGCTAATAGATCACATATTGCTTAATTTACTTTGCTTCCATAGGCATAAGGCTCTGAGGATCCAGGACAGGTGTAGTTCCAGGAGGAGTCCTGTAAAAAGACTTCAATACTATATAAGTGTAATGTATGACTGGTGATCATATCATAAGGCTCTGAGGAACCGGGACAGGACTGGATAGGACTCATGAGGATCCTGGATGTAGATCCAGCCTTTAAAGAGGCTTCAATACTTTATAAGTATAATGTATAACTGCAAAATTAACAAACATATAATGTAGAACGAATAACAGTAGAAATAATCATAAGTAGTAGTTCCCGAATTTAGACACAAAAAATGGGCATTGGAACTAGTTTAATAATACAATAGACAAATTTATCATCGTCTGTGTAGGATCCATAAATATCTATTGGATTCTTGTCCATTCTTCATGGTTTTCCCTTAGGATACGTGAGGAGGCTGACTGCATAAGGAAAATATTATTCGCGTTTCTTTTACAAAAAAAAAATAAACAAAATTTATATAAAAAATGGTCATAAAAATAATTTCTCGAATAAGCAATAACGATAAGTTGAAGACAACATAAAGATGGCGTCCCGTTTCTTTATATGTACAACGGACCCTTGGGGTCTAAGATTTACAATATTGCCGATAAAGTTAATTTGATATCGATTGCTTATAAAAAGGATATAAAAATGACAAAACAGACAGGTATATGTAAGCAATTATTTCATGATATATATGAAATATATGATAATTTAATCCTTGCATAGATTTCCAAGTGCGCCCGCGCAGGCGGCGGTTACTTTGACATTTACAGAAAAATCTAAAATCATAAAACACACAACGTATCGGATTGCAATTGCTTCTTGAATGCTAATCATTTACTGTCTCTTTCGCACATTATTTCGTCTCTTTCGCACATTATCCAAAAATATAACAATTTAAACTCTATTAAAATTACATAAAGTTTATATTACAATGTATAAATATATTTGCAATTTCACGACCACAAAGGAGTTATACCTCAAGTGAATATGAAAAAGTTATGGTAGAGATTGAATTGTTACTCTTAAGATTTTCATCTTAATTCAATGGACTATAGAAAATAAGGTAGGTGTAAGAAAACTTCAATGTTAGATAAAAATAATTACAAATTTAAATTTACCTAAAAATACAAAAAATAATCAACCGTAAAGATATTTAAAAACACAGTTAATATTTCAATGCATCTCAAAACAATACTTTGTAATATAAAATAATTAATCAATAAAATTTTAATAGTAAATAAAAACGATCAAGACGAGTTTCAACTATGTAATGGAATATGCAAACCAACACACGTCACCGACATATTATATCGCGTATGAACGAGATGAGATAAGAGAGATTTGTGTGAAACCGAACAACTAAATCTGTTGTGGAATAATTGCTTTATTTTTATAACACGGGATGCTGCGATCTGTTTCATTATTAATAATATTATTTTAAGATAATTATTAGCTATTTTTTTTATTAGTTTATCGCCATAAAGCCTTGATTTATAATTATATCTGACTAGCAGGTTACCCGTGCTTCGCCCGGACGGCGAAAGTGATCAAACATTTTGTTTGAATTTCCACACCACCGAGGTATCAAACAGGCGCGTTATATTTTATTGCAGTTTTTTAGCTGTAACTTTGGAACGGTTTGGACCTTTGCAAAATCCTTATTGCACCTATTCAATATGTCAGGAGTCTTGTGTCCAAATTTCAGCTTTCTAGGTATTACGGTTTGGGCTGCAGAGCGATGAATGAGTCAGTGAGTCAGTCAGTGAGTGAGTGTCATTGTGTTTTATATATTAAGATAGCATTTTTTGTTTATATCAAGTTACAATAACAATATCAATATCTATACAATTCGGATAAAGTGTGATCCACACTCACCTAAAATATTATATAAAATATAAAAGAGCAGGTAACCCCTATGTTATATGTTTTCTGTATCTATAAATATAGTATCGAAGTGTTGTAAATTAATATAAATGTATGAAATTTATTAAAGACGAGTGGAGATGGTACCTTTTGTGTCTGTCTCCGACGCCATAACTCCTATATTTATGTCTTACTTTACGCCGGCTCCTGATTCCGTATTATATTACTTGTTGGTGTGTGTGTATCATTGTTTTTATATAATAAATAATATAAATTGATGTTAGAATTATAAAAATGAGGTAAAAAATGTAAATCTAATCCTAATTTGATTTTATGGTTCATATTACTACTAGTTAACATATTACTACTAGTTAACATAAAAGTTAACAGAAGCGGTTTAATAAAACTTATTTCCTCGTCTCGTAAGACGGACAAAAAAATCGAAACTAACATGTCAAATATCCTTGTACTACCATCTGCTTCGTGACTAACCTTTATACATACACTTGTTAACATTTTAACGATTTTAAACTCTCTTACCTTTAAATAAAGTACATTTTAGATTACTTTTACTGTCAATAAAATGGTAACCGCAGATTACATCTAGCACGTCAACCAAAGAGTTTAATCTCAGATAAAAACATACGATTTTTGGAAACACCGCTCCCGAGCCATAATTGGCCCAAAATTTTATCTTTTCAACGAAGTTATGGTCATTTGTGACATAATATTTTAAGGTAGTTTCGAGTTATGGGATCATGAGCGATGGCGGGGAATTAGTTGGGAACAGAAACACAACAATAAGACAGATATAAGTGAGCTGTGTTATGCAAAAACAACCAGGAGTACCAAGCTTTACATATAATACTGACAAATTTAATTTAAATTGTCTAAAATAGCATTGTTATTGTGATTTGAGATATTTTGTATACATATTGCATAAAACAGACCAATTTGTCTCAAATTAACCCGTGGACCGTGTCGCTATCAATTATATAATTTGACAAAAGTATAATTTTTATAAAAAAAAATTTAACAAACAAAAAATTAATTAGAAACCTATTCTCTGTTCTCCGATCAAAGAATATTATGAAAATAAAAAAAAATATACGAGTCGCACAAAACGAAACCTCCGGCATTCCGGGCTGAATTTTTTCTTGGGGTGCTCGCAACCCCTTCAACCCCTTTAACTTTGATTTTTCATATTTGTTAAGCTTTAGACGTTTTTAATCTGACGGGATTTCATTGTTTTGCTTATTATAAATGTTCATTTTTTATTATTTTAATAAAAAAAAATCAAATAATTTAATTATTGACTAAACGTTGACTGACTGACAACGAGTAAGTGTTAAATGTTGACTCATTATTTTCGTCTTCAATTGCCCTTTTGTTCGTTCATTCATTCTTTCTTCCAGTCAACAAATCCGTTCATTTTTCAGTCTTTTCAATGGCCACCGAATTATTTCCTGCGTCGTCGTCAACTGATCTTTTTTGTTTATTTTTCGGTTCCCGTCAGTTATTCTCTGGAACGACAATTCGTTATGTGTCTAGGCCCTCAATGGTTAATAAGCAATTTACCTCCGTTTTTAAAATTTGGCACTTCAATTTAAACATTTAAATAACGCGGTTTGTTTTCCTCCATTATCTACGGATCCATTCATTCAAATATATATAAACAGCCTTGGTTTGCTTTTGTTTATTGTATTAAGTTAATTTTATTTAATTTGATGTTTAAGCTGGCTTGACTAGACCAATGACATGTCTAAAGAAAGTGTATTTTGGTTAAGTTTCTTGTGGGAGCCAAACCCATTCTTACTCCTCATATATACATCCCCTTCTTTTGGGATGATAAAACTAACAGGTACCCCTTATATATAAGTATAATTATCAAACTTATGTTTTAGTTCAAATTAATTATATATACAGGGAGCTATATTTAAAAAGCCAATATTACTTTGAACAAACAATAACACGGACTTACCTTCATTGTGAGAAGCCACGTTAAGTACCTCCCGAGGGAACGAAATTTGGAATTAGAAAAAATGCTACCAAATGGAAGAGAAGCTAATCTAAATTGGTAAGGTGTGCAAAAAAATAATATTTGAAATAATAATATAAAATATTTTTTTTGTACATTACTCTTGTTGTAATGATAACTTTATAAGTGTTTCTGCCGACGCTACCTGTTATCAAAACCGATATTCGTTCATATTTTTATTTCGTAATGAAAGGCATTAAAAAGGCTATTAAGGTTTACGTTTTTGTCGACAAGGCTCTTAATACACAGTAAAATGATAACTCAAATAGACATAAACATTGCTAGGAATTTTAACGTTATTTTTATATATATAGCCGTCTGTCTGTTTTGAATTTAATTTTAAACTTTATCAAAACTTTAAATATACCCCATAAAAATAACATCTCTCTATACATATTGTCACCCCTAACTTCTCTTACTAAAAACTATTCAAAATCATTTTTAACCAAATTATCTGTATCTATAATATTATAGGGTCAAGGCAAAATATTAATAGCACACAATAATTCTTCTCATAAAAAAAAACAAAACAAAAAACTAAATAATGAACGTCATCTGAAAATCAAAGACAAGAAATCAAATTCAAAATTTATAACAATCGTCGAGAGACAAGTGCCGGACGGGGACGAGGACGAGGACCCTCGCCAAAGGGTTGCTTCACGATTTTACAACAGTTGATTTGTAGAAAATTCCAATTGGTACTTGTTTATTACGTGTTATTATAACGTGTAATAGCAATTGCTTATGCCAAATGATAAACATTGGAGCTGTCAGATTAATAGTATAAATCACTATGTATAGTAGAGTTATTAATAAAAATTAAGTTAAAATGAATGCAATGATATTTTGTTTGTTAAGAATAAATAGTAACAATTTAATGATTTTAATATATTAATATTATTAAATATATAAATAAAATGTCATAATTAATGAGAACTCAATCGATATTTGTGACAGGTGCTTGGATGGTTTGTTTATCACTTGTCGTTTTCCGACAAATTGCGCCAGAGGGCACTGGAGGCTAAGAGGGAGGCCCTCCGCTTTGAACGGATATCAATTGTGTTCAATAAGAGTTTGTTGTTAATGTTTGGAAATATTTTAAGGACTTTATATAAGTAATTGAAACTTTATTAACATTAAATAAATATAAATAGGAGTAATATATTTTCGTGTCGAACCTATGACCTTTATAAGTTTAAGGCACTGTGAGGACTGAACTATCGTGTCATGACTCTTCATTGTATTTTACGGCTTTAAGGCTAATATATTTAAGTATATTTTAAAGGAAATTTAAACTATTACAATAATTTAAAACATTTTGCATATTTTCACAAATCAGTAGCAATTAAAGTAGCAAACAAACATCCAGTCTGTAGTAATTTGGAGTCGTTCTGATCGGTATTCGGCTGCCAAAATCAATTAAGTCCTTGTAATAAGCCATCACCGCTAAATACAAATGATATACAAAACTCGCTTTTATTTTATTTGTTATAGAATTCAAAATACGTCAACAGGACTTTGAGCAGCATTAAGCCTTCAGAATATACCCAAAAGATCGGTATTACAAGAGGTCTGCCAAAGCGAGTCATTACAAGACTTTTTCTTAGTTTTCAATATAAAAATATAAAAAAAACAACGCGATACAATGACCGCGGTAACTACAAAGTATTCTACGGTATTCTGTCTCTTTCATTCAAATGTGATAAGAGAGGGATAGATGAATGTTAGGAATAAAAAGAAAAATGGCGGGTATGTAAGGTGTTAATCACTTTGAAATAAGCATGTGGTTGCACGATGTGGATAAAAAGTTTTGTTTTTGGGTTTTTTATTTATTGAATATACATACATACAAATATATTGCATATAAGTACTCTAAGTTTAATAGTTAAGTTACAATCACAAAGTAAGCGAAATCTTGACTTTAACGTAAAAACTTTTTACTGACAAACTTTTAATCAGAACCATTTAATTACAGTTAAGGGTATTTTACACTTTCCGATTTTAGTAACACGTTTTTTAATTAAAACAAATAAAATAATAAAATTGTTAAATTTATACACCCCTTAAAAGTATTAAGAATGTATATTAACGATATATGGTTTAAAAATGTTGAAATATTATACTGGAAAAGTTTAAATGGTTACAGGCTCTCGTAGTGTACTTGACCAACACAAAGAATAATTCAAGTGACTTATTATAAAATGATTAAATATATCCAAATCCAACAAAAACTAATCCAATTCAAATCAGAAGCAGCACGTACTATCGATGGGAACTTGGATACAATTATTTTTTATACACTTTAATAGAAACTGAATATCATTGCAATCATTGACAAACATTATATCGTTTAACAATTTAAAATTAATCTCTATTCCGATGGAGTACAGCTCATAATAGAGTTTCGGAACCGCAAATGATAATTTGCTGTAATTTAGATGATAGTTAAGCGATTATCACATTTATTGCCTTAAACCTAAAGTTAATTTTAAATTGTATCTCAAAGGAGCTGTTGTTTAAATGCTTTTTGGTACAAATAGTGTACAATGCAAGAAATCGATGAATTTAAAAATGAAATCAATCAGAGAAGCGGTGGGAGGCAAGAGATTACTTTATTGATTCATTTTGCCGAGACTTCAAAGACTTAATATTACAGACAAAAGGTATTACAAAATGGTTTTATATATACTATAAAATATAGTAACAACAGCTTATGTTTTTGAAATCAATATAAAATAAAATAAATATAAATTTATAGATAGATATATAAATTGAAATGCATGTTTAGATGCATATGATGAACGTTTCACAATAAAACTTATATTTTTAGAATAGAGTGTGTGTGTGAGAGATAGATAGAGAGAGAGAGAGAGAGTGTGTGTTTACCAGCATGTACTTGTTTAATTTAAGTTAAATTAATAATTAATTGAAAGGAAGTGAATGTGATCATACGTTATTAAAGAGCAGCTGATGACATTATTTACAATCAAAATATCTTAATTCTTATCATCCTTTAATACAATATATCTTATTATAATTACAGATAAATTGAATTGTTTTATGCAACAAAGTGACATTGATTTATTTATGAATATGTTCCTTAAATAAAATCAATCTGTTCAAAATAGTGATTGCGTGTGATTGTATTATATTTTTCTGTGATATTAATAAGAACATGAATATTACTGAAAAAAAACTATTTATTTTAATTTATTTATTTATTTCTCTCACCACAAATGAATATGTACAAGATAGAATATTAATATAAATATGTAAACAAATATTTGTGGGAGGCTGGTGGTGGGATAAACCTGTATCACGAGTCACCAGGTATTACCATGTCGATGAGAATAAATCTAGCAAACATGGACGCACATATAAAATATATATCAAGAGAAATCACAGAGGTGAAGATCACAGAGAAATCACATTGTTGCGACAATGCTTCTTCATAGCCAATTTTTTTAAGCCAGTCAAAAGTAACATTGCAAGAAAATCTATAAAGTGAATATTATTGTATAGAAAAAAAAGGTCCTGGGAAAAGGAAAAACCTTTAAATAAATGCATTTTCCAAGGACGCGTACAGCGTTAGCAACTAAGTGATTTCGATCCTGTAGAGGATGATAAATTAAATCTGAATGTCAAAAAATGACTTGGTGAACAAATAATTGTCGAACTGTTATCACTCCACCGACTTCATAAAGTTCCTTAGTAGGGATTTAGAGAGGCTTGAACAATGCTACTTGATTGAATGATTAGGTGTGATTTTGCGGCACCACACCAACCACATGCTATAATATGTTAAGAGCGATTGACAAATAGAATAATAATACAGTTTTGTTGTTTTTGGGTCTGCGATTTGTTGTAGTTGTTTAAAACATACATTAGTTCGAGGATCCGAATGGATAGGGACAATATGTGAGGCTGAATTGAGAGTGTGTTATGAATAGAATTTAATATTTCTCGGAAGCCTCAATTCTCTAACATAAGGAGTCATAAATTTGACAGCTGTGTGCAGTTATGAAATATTTACAAAATTCTGGGCAAGCTGATTGTTGGGTAGCAAAGGTAATATATTTGTGTTAGCACAGTTAAGTGAAATTTGATTATTCTGTAGCCCTGCACAAACTATGTTTAGACCATTTTGAGCAACTTGAAATGTTTGTGTCACCAGAGAACAGAAGAAAAGTATCATCGGCAAAAGTTGTGATCGTACCTGCAGAAAGATTTAGGTCACAAAGATCATTTATGAAGGTTTAAAAGAGGATAGAACCTAGCATACTACCTTGAGGTACACCGTAGAAAAACTTTTGATATCTGCTTGTAGATTCATCAATCTTAACACATTGGGTGCTGTTATTAAGGTAATTCTTAAACAGTTCAAGTTGTCTTCCGCAAATTCCTGCTCTCTTTAGCTTATAATTAAATTTGACATGGGAATTACATCGAAGTCTACAAAAAACCCTTTTGCAGCAGCAGTTTACGATGAAATTATTTACAACATTGACCGAAGACTGACAAATTCATTCACAGGCGAATGTTTAAAATTGAGATTTGTGATTTCATTAATGACTTTCCAGACACGTTTCTTTCATCTTTCTTCTGACATCATTCATTCTTTTAAAAATCTTCGTCGTCGTCATCGTCGTCGAGTTATCTTAGACGTAACACTAGATTTGAATGGCAGTACGGATAGAATTTATTAAGTATTCAGCAGCGAAATTGGGGTCATGAGATTGTAAAATTAGTTGGTAATCCATAGCCTTAATTCAATTTAAAAATTCCCGATTGTGGAAATAAAAATTAAGAAAATGTAATAAATATTTTATTTAAACAGATATTGCCTGATAAAAAAGGACAGGTAATTCAGATGCAATCAATTAAAATTATTGAGTGAGGTCATGCTTCCCGGATGTGGACGAGTTTGGACGAAACGGACTCATTACCGACAATTACATAGTATCATTTATTAAAGAGCTAAAAATAATTGAAATAGTTTGAGTGTACCAATCTATATGTCTATGGCAGGTGATAAAATAATTGGCCTTTGTTATAATATAAAAATAAATTATTTATTTCAGTTGCCAGCGACAGACAGACAAACACAGATGATAACCAAAATATGGATTAATCCAGAAGCAATGAACCGTTGAAGAACATGAAGAGAGAGAAAACAGCGTCTGTCAAACCTGGTCGAGCCAACACGCATAGCAGCTCACAACTGGACTATCATTAAAGCCTTAAGATAAAGCCTTATTAGTACCCACACATTGTAATCCAATACACTTGTACGTGGGTAAAATTAATTGAACATTTATTAGAATGAAGAATGTTAATTAGATTTGTTGTCATTAATTAGTACGAGGTATGCGATTAATAATTGAACAGGATTCGCCATTTATACCAGTCTTACTATTACAGCTGTGAGATAAGATAAGGCTTCATATAATTCAATTAATATTATATTTACATTTTATTTGTAGATCTTTTCTTTTTTTTTTATCTTTTTATCCCAAATATTCTTAAAAACTACATATTTAAATATATGTTATATATTAATATATATAATATAATAAGTTATATATTTAAATATATGTTAAATTTATCATTTATATTTAATATTATGTTAAAATAAATCAGATTACAAAATATATATAAAAATAATACCAAATGAAGATGGTATTGTAAGTTAACAGTTCTTAGACTGCAGCTCAGTGTCATGGTGGCAATAGCAGCCAACCACAAACGTTGTATTCTACCTCTTACCCCCCCTTTTTGACCTTACTAACCCCCAGTGTACCATCTGTTCATGCCACCCATAAAAGCGTCAATTCTGCGCTCTCGACTAATCTTTGTCCAGCTTATCTTAAATCGGAGGTCCATTAAAAGGAGCCAAGCAATATATCTGACTGGTAGTTATAATCACTCAAATTGACAGCCATCGTATTTGATTTAATTAATACGGACGATAAGGGTGATCTGGTGATCTGGTGATCTGGTGTGAGTTACCGGTGACCTTAAATATATATTTATAATATAATACTGATAAAGGCATATATTCCTATTTCCAAGGCCGGCAAGGTTCTTGTGAATCCTCGGATGTTGCAAGAGTTCATGGGCGGTGATGATCACATACCAACGGTGACCCGGAAGCTCATTTGCCCTTTTCTAAAATAAAAATAAAAAAAAAAACATGGAAAGGACTACTTAGCAATACTTACAATAGGCTCCATAGTTGAAACTTTCCCTTTGACTATTGGCTTTGTTACTAAAACTAAAAGCAAGCTATACCGACGGATTATTATATAATTTTCAATATTAATATACATGTAGGTATAGGTTGTCTGTTACATTATTAAAAATAAGCACACTTAATTAGCATACGGCGATTTAATTTGTTATTTATATAGTTTTCTCGTAAACATATCAAGATTTATTTCTAGATATATTTAAAAATAAAATTCGATTCAGAAATTATTTAAATGTTTTATAGACTTTAAATAATAAGGAATAGTTTCTATAAATACTTTATTATCGGGAAGGTACAATAAATTCCATATACCAGCAAGTAAACAAGATCAATATTTTAAAAACAGTCGCATAGCAAGATTAATAGCTGATCCGAAAGGACGAACAGACACACAGCAACACGAGGCACCAATGCCAGCAATAACATTAACATTTTCTGTGACACCTACGACCAGCGTCCACGGGATTATTCTGAATCTCAATATAATATCATCAAATCAAATTATTATTATAATATTCCATAATTTTATTAATATATTATAGTTTTTATTATTAATTTTGCACAAATATATTGAAATTATAACATTATTTAGCATAACAATGTAAAAATGTGTTAGGTTATTTAGTATAATGTTCGTTATATTCCAGAATAGTCCCGCTGCCCTCTCGCCATATCATCTTGAGGGATTAGCTTGCTCTCCCGCACTAAATCAAACAGTCGATAAAAAGCTAAATGTTGTCCGATTGCAACTCTTGCGCACAATTTATACCGTGCTGATAAATTAAGAGACCGTGAAATATGGCCGACCTATACACTAACAGCATCAAAAATAGCTCAGCCATTTTTGTACTCCAATGTTTTTAGATAATCTATATATATATATATATATATATATATATAAGCGATTTACCGCTCACTGGCTCATCACGAAATCTCCGAAACTATCTGTCCGATTAACTTAAAATTTTTCATATTACTTCTTTTGTGACGTAGACGTCCACTAAGAACGGATTTTACGGAATTCTTATCACAACGGATTTCAACTTTTTTCATTTCACCAAGTCTTAAACCTGTAGGAGCTATACACTTAGCTGGGGGTAAGAATTACTATAGCAACGGTTACGATGACAACGGATACTATGACAAAGATTACCATAGCAACCTAAGTTCACATCCAAATTAATAGTACCCAGCAAAGCGGGAGGGAATAAGCTAATCATTAAATACATATTCAAAATTTAATCTCGTCTCGTGTGAAGTGCGATCAGCTGTTTTATGTATGAAATAAAATCATTGAAAGAATCACATTATCACTTGGGAGTGTTATATCCTGATCTTAAGATAGTTGATAAGAGGTATACCTAAAAAGTTTTCTCGGATTTTTGTTACGAATGAAGTAATTATTTACATATATCGCTTAATTATAATATTATATGATAATAAAGTTTTTATGTTCCAGTGGAATTTGTATACTTCAATATCCAGCGACTTTGTTCATGTTTCTTCGGAATTAAGTAGTGTGATGTTTTTTATAATAATAATTATCAAAATTTGTCAGTGATTCTAGTATTATCGTTCGCAGTGGTTCACAGTGGTTCACAGTGGTTCATAGTGGTTCATAGTACTTCATTGTGGTACACGATTGTATTATAGCGTGTTGTACAACGCCCACAGTAGCTGTGATCGCTAGATCGGCCCGCCCGCTTCGCTGGCCATGTTGTATAACATGGAAAGAATATATACAATTTTATATGTATATATGTATATATATATTTATTTATTCATTATATATTTAATATTATTAGTCATAAATCAAGATTCTTCATATATATTCTCTGTAATTAATTGCAAAGTATAAAATATAATAAATAGTCCGTCTCCATAATCGCCGTCTTAGACAGAGGAATAAGTAAAAGTCCAAATAACAAATAACATTATATTCAAGCATTATAAAGGACATTAAATAACAATAATTGAACCAATCGACCAACATGGGCCAACATGGGCCAACTGATTGATATTACTTCTGATGGGCCATTGTTGGTGTTTGATTTAGGAGTTATTTGTAATTATTGATGTGTGTTGTGGGCGTTTTGTAAAGCTAGGATTACACGATCAAAAAATAT
The DNA here is from genome assembly GCA_918358695.1 of Melinaea menophilus ssp. n. AW-2005. Classification (NCBI taxonomy): domain Eukaryota; kingdom Metazoa; phylum Arthropoda; class Insecta; order Lepidoptera; family Nymphalidae; genus Melinaea; species Melinaea menophilus. Next base: position 15,273,694 of record OU911058.1, on the reverse strand, counting down.
ACTTTTTAATAAATTATAACATATATAAAATTGTCATTAATATTTCTAACATTCGCGAAATATAATCTAAATTAAATTTAATCACAAAATTTTGTTAATAACTATAATTAATTTCATAAAAATATTTAAAAAAATAAATAAAACAACAAACAAATTCCAGTGATACCAATTAGTCAAGATAAAAAATATCTGAGACAAATAGGAAGCAGGAGACGGGATAAATCTTCCCCGTATACACATAATTTAATCGAAACCTCTCGATTTTGGTCCATAAATAACAGATTTTTAACATTTTAAAAACGAACAAAACATTTAATACACCGTATCACATATAAATCACAGGGAACTGGCATGTTCGACTTAGGTGGCATAAATAGTGAAACACGTACAACCCATAATCTACCCTAAACCTATTACATTAAGGGACATAATTGTGTACAAAATTTGAATTATTCATCTAATTTATTGTGAATATAATTTAAACCTTATCAACATTAAATAAGGTTGAGATTTGATTGTATATTTTTAAATTTTTCTCATATAAATCAATCTGATCTCCGATAGCTATTGATAGTGAGGTGTGTACGTCACGGGTAAGTGTTTTAAGGATCCGTAGAAATTAAAAACCTTCAGACACCTGTCACTATTCAGATTCGCTTCGTTTAATAATAAAAGACGTATCTGTTTGTGTGTGTGTGTGTATGTGTAGTGTTAAAAATAACTTTATTTGATTGAAATAAAACAAACGCAAGACGCGCCCGGAAGACAGCATTACGGCGTAATAAAATGTATGTATAAGGGACATCGACATCGACATGGAGCATCCTTATTACAGACACCGTTTGTAATGGCGTGTTGATTATTAATTAAAAATAATTACGATTACGACCATATTCAATGACTGGTGTTACATCTATTAACGCTGTAGTGATGTGCGGATTATCTATCGATAATATGATAACATTAAAATATACTGTAGACACAAAATATTGTTTTTATATCCTGAAAATTATTCAAAATATATTGTTTTTTTATCTTTTCTAAATGTATTAAACATTTTATAATTGTTTTATTATAAGGAAATAATATCAGAAAAAAAACTGTATGTATGATGTTATTAAATGTTCAATAAATATCTATTTCTAGTTACAAATAAAGCAGAAGCTAGGTTTTACAACAGATTAAATACAATCAAGTATATAAAGTATTTTGATTGGCTCTTCATCACGTCATCACGACATCAACCAATCAGGTACGAGATTCCACTAAAAACATTTTTGATCAATTACAAAATATACATATGACTGAAATGTCCTTCATTTTAATATTTTTTAATTTATCGATAAAGTAGAGCATCACTATGTCGAGTTCTAATTAAGGCATCGACCGTGCACCGAACGATGTTTTTAATCAAGCATGGCCGCTTGTTTGCTTTGTCGCTGCGCGTGCGCATCCCATACCAATGTACCCACATATGTAAAGCATTACATGTATAACATATACATATACATATACATATACATATATATATATATACATCAAAGAACTTAATTAAAGTCCCGATCAAGTGTAGCAGTGATCTTAACTTACTCGCGACATCGGATTATCATTAATTCAGAGATCTCCGGTAACTCAATAAAAACATTTAATGGTTTTTATTTGTGTTATATCCATCGTTAATTCAGATATAACGACATAATAACAATAACTATAAATATAACCGGGACGTGTCGTTGATTTGGACGGACGGCTCTTATGGATAATTTTCAATATAAATAAATACTTTAAGTATTAAAGTAAAAAAAAAAAACAGCATTTATTATGATCAATATATATATATATATATATTGTAAAACAGTGACAAACAGATTTAACTAATGCATCATATTAGTGTGTAGTAGGTATTTTTAATTTGTCTTCTAAGAAAAAGGTTTAGAAATATATTTTTTTTCTAAAATAAGATTATTATAAGTCGTATCCACACAATCCAACGCACCCCCCATCTTAAGTTACATCCTCAATAACAATATACCAAATCAATAAGAGAACAATTGATGGTTACGCCGATACAGGTATTAAAAACATTATTTTTGACAATAAAAATCTTTTACGGCGCCATACAATACCAATCCTTTGACACACCGACGGATTTAACTCGCGCGGTGAAAACAATAATATTTAATGTGGCGAATAATTTTATTAACAAATGTGGAATATCTTTTGATTATAAAAGATATTTTCCTTTAAAAGATAGATACAGTTAAGAGTGGTTCTTGTTTCACCCCTCCACATAAATCCATCGTCTGCATACCCTTAATGGCTGCTTTTTGTTTCGATACGATCCTTAATCGAAGTACGTCTGATGCAAATATTGTGGGGTGTAAATTAAGAATGGCTTTTCATTATATATTGTTGTTTGTTTGTTTGTTCAAAATCCAATCCTGCATCCAAAAATCTATTTGATATGAATATCAAACGATTAACATATATGTTAGTGAAACTTACATAAAAAGTTTACTTAATTGCATTTTCACTTCAATTACCGATTATTCATTATTATTATTATTATTCATTAAATGTTTATCATTTTATAACGACAGGGTGATGATAAAAAACACTGACATCGCCGCGGGTGACAGACGCACAGACACCACCACCTCTGTATTGGAATTACTTTCATATATTGAATTATATTGAAATATTTTATTATTTTGGCATTTTATTAACTTCAAGTATACGTTTTGTGTTTTTGTTAAAATATTGTTATTATATTATTTTAAAACAATTGACCTAGAGGGACAAATTTGGAAAAATTTAATGTTTTTAAACAGTAATAAATATGGTATGTGCATTTTTTACTTTAATAGGATATAATTGTATTTTGTTCATTTAATTCGCACCCGATAAACATATTGTAATTAATTAGTATATTGCAATAAAACAGTACAAACAGAGGTCCCACGGCCTCGAATCTAATGCGCTATTATTAATAGATTTGACCCCAGCGTCAATTAGTTGCCAGAAAACGTGACACATTCGAATATTGTGTGTAAATGGGTTGCTCTTAAAATTTAGTGCTAGAAAGGGTTCAGATAATTACACTAGGAATTCCATTTCGATTAGAGACAACAGCTTTTTGGCGGCCATGTCGGATTAATGGCGTCTCGCGAATTATCAGACACGTGGCCGTCCACGTTAACTTTATATTATTATTTATTAATAAACTACTTCATGACAATAAAGATAAAAATGTGTATTTGTTAAGAATAACTTAATTTATTTTATCATCTTTATCTTAAGGATACATTCCTGAACAGACGCAGCATCCCTTAAACTGAGTTCGATCTTCAAAATAAACAATATTGTCAACCCTCCCTTAAAGGGTTGATATTTATCGCGGTGTTTATTACTTGAATTATGTCCCTAATGACTTCCTGAAGCCAGGAGCTGAATCCTATTGGCTATTAACAGTCAAGACGTAAAATATGGTATCAACTTATGGTAGCACGGCTTTGGATTCGTCTGGAGACTACCATGATATTAAATGGTAGTTTTTAATCAAAGATTATGTTCGTGTATCGTTTGATAAAAGAATCCTTATCATTTTATTAGTGATAATTGAACTAACCTCAAGTTAAGTTTAACTAATGTCTGTTACTTTTCTATTAAGAATAAAAAATAAAATATGTGTGTGAGTTAGTATGTGTGTGTGTGTGTGTGTGTGTGTTGTATTTTTTTGATAGTCCTCTAATTAGTGATATCGATTTGGTGAAGATGTTGTCTCCTGACCCTTAAGATCACTGAACATTCTAATATTTAGAGTTATCACACAAATATTTTGTATTTTATGATTATTCCTTTATCAACAGTTTTTTATATATTATTCTTATTAAATTTACTACTATATAATAATACTATTAGTTTATTTAAAATATTGACTGTATCCTTTAAAATGTTAACATCAATGAAGGTAAAATTAAATGCCTTAAATATTTACAGTCGTTTTAGTATAAACTATAGTCACAGGTAACACTACAAGTGAGCGAAGCAGCGCGCAGGAGCTAGTCTAATGCTCATTACCCGCCGATGGCAATCAAAACTATCATGACAGCAATAACAAAGAATTTAAATGTCCCTTAAAATTCAAAGCCGGGACGCGCAGTGTTCCGAGAACATCTAAGACAGTACGTGCATCGGCTGTTTACCGATTTTTATCGAATTTCAAACGAGTTTTTGGTGGATACATTAAAAATCTCGCCGGCTATTCGAAGAACAATAAAATTTTATATCTCTATCTACTGAACTCGTGTGATAAAATTGATTTTTTGTTACCATATCGCGTTAGGGGTTGTTTTGATATCGCCTGTATTGTGGGTCACTGTTCTAATGAACCCCTTCAATAAAATTATGTCTGAATCTTTGTTGATTGTTCCTCTTAAAATTGTTTAAATAATTTAATAATAAAATGTTAAATCGCAACAGACAGACAAAATGTCACCAGGTGTTGTGTTTATTCTAATTATATGTATATATTTGTATTACATAAATGTCAGAAATATTAAATTTAAATAATTTCTTAGAACACCGCGCTGTGACTAACAATGTATATATGTGAAGAAAACGTTTAATAATTTTATAATATATAAAAAAATACAATACAATAATTAATAGCACAAGAGTGCTTATCTCTAGAAACAATTTTCTTCCTTCAGCTCTGTGACTGACACTGAAGTTATTGAACTGAGCGTAAGTGAAGCTCTTAACCGTTTGGGAGACCTTTTTTTGTGTTTAGTTGTCTCCAGAATGCAACGAGATAATTAGCTAAAAATTTTCTCATGTATGTTTGAGCTGAACGCGGATGTTATAGCGAAAACAGATTGAATAAATGTTTAGCCATTCAAAAGTTATCAAGAAAAGAAGAAAGGAGAGGGGCTCAGCTCAACACCCGCCGCACGGTTGGCGGATCCTAGTTTAGTTTTCTCTTCTTCATTATTCCCAGCACACACATCTGTGTGTGTGTGCTGGGGATAATGAAGGAATAGATATTTCTTCTAATAATAATAATATTTAAATAATAATAATAATAATATATGTAAACACTTTCCCACACGCCGGTACCTCGCACATCGACACGTCCTCCACTTTAGAGATGCCGATTCAAGATAACTCATACTTTTATGTGGTTTACTGTAAAATTGTAGATTCCCGTCCAATGTATCTTAATAAACCGTATAAATAATATATGAAACTTTATAGTGTGAGTTTGTCTGTTAAACACCAGATATACATGCATATACATACATACACAATTTGGATTTACATTACGTTTGTAAATTACAATTTTTTTGTGGATAAATACATATTTAGATCTCTTCTGTGACGATGGTATATTTCTTCTCCCAAATTCTCTATTCTCTTTCTCCTTTCAACTGGTATTCTCTAGATACTAGTACTACTATAACATTTTTACTTTTCGAAATTATTAAAAAAGTAGAGTCAGTATGAGTTTCACAGTTTGTCTCATCCAATAATATTGTTAATTCAACCCTAAATAAAGGTGAGGTGATATTTATATGTATAATAAACTATTTTTTTTTTCAGTCAGTCTGTATTAAATAATAAAATGAAATAACACAACAAATATGTTCGCATCAATCAAAAACTAATTATCAGTATTATTAAGAATTACTTATTTGTTTTAAATATAATAAAATATTTAAATCAAATTATCTTTGATACCTGTGATTGATTGATTATTTTTTTTATATATTAATTAATTTGAATCAATTGGATAATTAATTGATAAATCATAGTGGTTCTGTGTTAAGGCATAATATAAAAAACCAACGGATACCATATGTTATTATATTATATACACTTAGTCTTGCCATATACATTGTTACAAGGAAAAACATTTGTTTTATACGACATTTATTACTATTATAGTGTGTTAGTTACATTAATATAAAACCATTAAAAATATAATATTCGAAGTGTCAATTGGCTGCAATAGTCCTTTAAGCTTTGATACCAGTTATCAATTACAGAACTCTATGGGAGAATTCTTCACTGCCAATCGTATGAATTGTTTTAAGCTTTAACTAAAACTGATTATAAATTCTAATCCACTGGATTAGATGAAAACTAAATGATCTTCAGCTCTGATGATCCGGAAGGTTCGTTTCTAAGATTGAGTGGATCGAGATTCATGAGGGCAGAGGTTTGCTGAACCATTCTTGGTTATTGGGCATGGTATTGTTACATACGCACAAATATATATATATATATATATATATATATATAGATTATCAAACAGGCAGTGCGTGGGTACGTAAAGCCTCAGTTTAGCAATCAAAGCCGCAATCAGATGCCGGGTAGTATTACGTAAAAATTACGATTACAGTAATGAAATAGTGGCTGGCATGGACCTACTCATACTGGATGGGGTAAACTCTAATTGAAATATCGTTATTCGAGTCATTTACACGCACTTTTGTATCAATTATTACATTAAAAAATCCGTGTAGACAGTCCGTAAGTAAGTTACAATCAGAATGCTGCTCTGCTGATGAACCGGTCAGAAACTCTTGCCTTTTTTAAATGATATTTAACAATGTTAGATGTATATTACAATATCAATTTAAATGAGTAAAGAACTTAAATATAATAAGATTTATTTAATAATATACTTTGATTTAGATTTAAAACTAAGAAAAGGTATATATGACAATTATGTCTTAAAAAATTCTTTTATTATTTGAAACAGACTACTAAAACAAGATAGTAATTATTGCTATTATAATGTTGAAGTCTCATAGCTCGGATATATGCCTAGAATTATAAAGAAAATATCACAGCTAATAGAAATAGGAGGGTAGTTCTAGAACACCACACATCCATGTAAAGAAGCCAGTCGCTTGAAATAATTACGGAAGGCTTCTATCATTACAGGCGACGATTATTTTCAAGATATCTCCGCTCCTCTGAACACATTCTTTAATAAAAATTATATTAAACAAACCAGCCAATGTTTAAGTAATCTTAGCCATTGTTTTTATCTTACATCCCAAAGTGGACCGTACCCCAATGGTCTAGAGTTCACTTTCGGTTATTATGGTGATTGGAGTGTTTATATTGGGTACTTGGTGTGACCACATGTACTGTGACTGACAGACGACACACACACAAACGAAACCTAGCTAGACCAAGAAGCAAAACTAGTTCCATGTAGGGACGGATCTCAAATAGACATCTATTTGAGTCAACAGTTGAATATAAATAGTTTTGAGTTATCCGCCAACAGATGGCGTTGGTATATTGAGAGGCCTGCGTTCACGCATCGCTGACGTCAGCAGATCTACGTAATCTACGGAGGGTAGATAGGGATCTTAACAGCTCTATATATCGGTCGGAACGTGTATTGGACCCTGAACGTAATTTAAAAAGATCGTTAAAATGGTGAATATATTTCAATGGTTTTGATATTCTTATAGATATGTCTCAATGGTTTTGTAACATATTTTTTGCTGTAAGACATTAAATATACAATGTTATACAGGAACACGATAATTAGCTGCTCCCTGGATATTTTGGGAAGATTTTATACCTTCGCTGATACGCGATCCATGAAACTAACTAACATCCTTCCATCTTATTTTTTAATTCAATCACTCTTAACAGTAAAATAGAAAACAAACAAAGGATTATTAAATATTTCACAATAGTAAAAGTTAATTCTAATAATAACATTGTCAAATCGTTACGGAATCGTCCCGTCACGACCAAAGAATTGCGACAGATATTAAGACTACTTCGTTTATATTAATACTATGTATACATACGGTTTTACTTGTTATTTAATATGGTATTTTATTGTAAAGGAAACTGGAACATCAATCAATTCGTCGCCAACCCTACCATCAAAACATATGATCTGTGAAGCGAAACCAGTTATAGACCTCTGGATGTGGCAATATTAATAATAAAATCATAATTATTTTGAGGTCTCTTTGAATGATCGGTGGTTAGCCATGGTTGTGGACCCTGATAATTGTCGAACTGATTGACAGGGGCATGCGTGTTTCACCAGACCTCACACACGGACCCCTAGTTTGAAAAATATTCTCAAAAGTAATAGTATTAATGAAATATATCCAGAAACAAGTGATTTATTTTGTAAAAAAAAATATTTTCACCAACTTTAAGTTTTATGTATATAAAATGATTATATAAATCGTTGGACTGTCAGAGTGTCTGTCTGTCGCGTTGTTCCCTCACCAACCACTGGTGCGTGTCCGTTGAATTGTTTAAAAATTCTGGTGGCTTGTTCGATGTTAACAGTTTTTTTTTTATTCAAAACTCATCTGTATGCCGATTTTGTTGATACCGATTCTCATGTTGTTTACGGAACCTGTACTTGTTATTTTTATTAAGATTTTGTAAGCTTTAATTAACTTCAAATATAATTTTAAAATGTAAAAATAATTTTTATTTAATGTTTAAAATATATGAAGTATTTTATTTAATCATATATTTCTCTTATCTCTATAATCGTTTGCATAAAACTAAATTTACATGTTCATTTTTGGAGCATTTCATTATAAAAATATTTTATTTCCCAATACAGTTCGTTATATTATATAAGATGTTTTTATAACACAGAAAATTAAAAAAAAATCTTAGGACGTCTGTCACAATGAAGCGTAATGTATAATTTAAGTGATAATCAGATTTGTTTGAATCTAAATCAAAATAATGTCCTAGTCCTAGTTTCTTTTATACGAAACTCAGTATTTACAGGTCGAACAAGTGATCTTGGGTTTAAATTTTAATATTACCATTAACTATAATTTACTCTTACCCATATTGTAGATAAAAAAATGCTACAGGTCGGTCAAATTGCGATGCGGTGTAACAGAATCCAATTTTTATTTATTATCTGTTCCATTGTACAAAATGCAAACGACAGGAAGGCATCTAATTTGACGTTTGACATAATTTCTTGACAGCCATTATATTAAAACGAAGATTGTCATTATTTTCTTATTACCACAACACAAAGTTCACATTCCCTTGGCAACTTTGAGCAATGTATGTATGTAACCTTATGAGTCTCTTTTCTAACAATATTGTATTGCGTCAGTAAGGCTGCGTGTAGACTGGAGGGTTTAAGTTATGTACCATGTAAATGCAGCCTTATGAACAATTTAATTGCTTAAAAATAGATAGAAAGATAGCAAAGTTATCAATCCAAAAATATTGTACTATTTGAAACTATATATATTTAATTACTAGCTTATTCCCTCCCGCTTCGCTTGGCACACTATTAATTTGGATGTGAACTTAGGTTGCTATGGTAACCTTTGTCATATTATCTGTTGTCATCGTAACCGTTGCTATGGTAACTCTTAATCCCGCGTTAAGTGTATATCTCCTACATGTTTAAAACTTAACGAAATACAAAAAGTTGAAATCCGTTGTGATAGGATTTCCATAAAATCCGTTTTTAGTGGACGTTTACGTCACAAAAGAAGTAACTATGTAAAATTTTAAGTTAATCGGACAGATAGTTTCGGAGATTTCTTGATGAGTCAGTGAGTGGTGAATCGCTTATATATATATATATATATATATATATATATATATATATAAATAATAAACGAGGTGTAAATTATATAACCAAATAGCTTTGACACTATTTTCTTTGAACCCAAAGTTATCAGTTTTAAATCTCTAATTAAATTTTTAATAGTGTCATATACTGAGATGTACTGTTCGAAAAACACTCTTATTATTAGTGTGATAAGGTTAATATTAGATTGTTGATAGAAAGTTAGAATCTTAAACATAATCCCATAAGCAAGATTAGCTTTTTATAATTGTGGTATCAAAGTAACACCTCAAGTTCCCACGACCAATGGGGCGATTACACACTTATTACCACTTATTGCCACTTATTACCACTTACACCAATATCTTACCATGGTGACTTAGGACCATCTAGAATTATTAGAGACAAATTAATTTAGCATATGGGAGTGTCAGGACTATACCATACCTATCATAAGCCCTGTAAGACTTAAACTTAAAATAAGGCTACGTGTTCCCTGCTCTGAGAACCACACACACTCAAATAAAAACAATCTACATTATAATATTTATATTACACACACACACACACAAGGCAATATCTAAACAAATTAATTAAAATATTCGTTTTTGTTTCACATTTTAAATGAAAATTCGGGGGTTAAATTATTTTGTTACCAAACAGAATTGACAAAACTCGAGTGACATAAACGATGACATGTAACGAGAGCCTTCGGATATTAACGATGATCAGAAACAAGGATACAAAGGATTTTAACCCTTATATCCTAAACATAAAGATGGATATACATGGTGGAGGCTGCATATATAAAGTTGCCTGGCTCTGACTCATGGAGCCAGTTCAAATGGTATAAAATTGTCAGTTCCTTTTGAATTTATGCCAATTTGCATTATGGAGTTGTTCACACACCGTGACATACCGTGACATATCGTGACATACTGACACGTAGTATATTCCAACGAATTCCTTGCACCAAAAGTAGAAAGTCCCATTGATACATTCTTTCTTATATACTTAGTCTAATATATTACAATCATAAATTAAATTGTTAATTTTTCATCAAATTCATAGAATGTTTAAACTATAAGATAAGCAATAGGTGTGTAAAACCCAGAAGTGAGATGTAAAACGAGACATGTCTGGAGATAAATTGGTGTAAATTGATCATAGGACGTAAGAATTTTGTAGCCAAATCATCTAATTAGTATTTAAGTAAGCAAAAAACCTACATTTGATTACAAAACTAAAAAACTTTTATTATAATGTTATTAAATATAAGTGAATCCGAGCTAAATAGGTTGTATTCCACGTGTATTCAGACAGACGGCTCAAAGACAATACCTTGACCTTGGTTCAGTTATTATTTGAACCAACCAACCGATGACGAACACATCCTTAACCAAAGGAAACCACGACCAGTCAGTAAAGTGAAACTAATAAACTTAAAAAAGTTTTAAGTGTTATCGTTTTAACATGGATTTTGGCAAAACTGACCATGAAAATCAAGGTTTTCACCAATTTTTGTTATCTTCATCACTTATTTAGTTGTTTTTAACCAAAATACCCGTGACGCCATCCAGATATTTCGACATGCATTGCGAAAGACCATCCGAAAAACATCGAAACGCAATTACGTTAAGTATCTTTACTGTCTGTCTATCTGAGATATATTTTAAAGAAGACAGGAAGGAAGGCGATATTTGAATGGCGACAATCACCATTATAAACCCAAGTCACCCGCGCGTGTCGCCCTCACACGTAGCGCTATTTCATATTAGAGCCGCATTCAATATATAATATATAACACACAGATTGTGTCTTATTTTGCAATTTGAAGATACGAGTGCGGCTCCTTTGTGTCCAATTAACACTGATCCGGATCGTTGGTCTAAATGATAAGGCTGTAATCAATCAATCCCTCACCTCGGTGCCTCGATGCCTCGGTGCCTAATGACACGTGGCATTTTGGTTAGTTTAACATCAATATTACAATGAGATCGACGAACCGAAACCATTTTTAAACCGGTACATGTAAACGGTGCGCTTAGTGTCATCATTCAGCTATAAAATATGAATTTTAGTGGATATTATTAAAATAATAATTAAATTAAATGATACAAAACGTATTTTATTATATTTTTTTCATTAATTCAATAATTAACTTTTTTTTCGCCATCTTTCAATGAATCAAAAAATATTATAGCTGAAATTAAATAAAATTATTTGATATCAAAAACATTTATCAACATTTTAATACTGTTTCTAAAACAGTGATGGTTGACGATTTTTTTATATATTAATTTAAATGTTCACAAAATATAACCAAATCAGTTTGTAAAAAAAACACGGACGGAGTCACCTGCAATGGATAGTATATAAAACACAAGGTTCCACAAACAAAGATAAAAATAACAGTAATACCACAATTAAACATCGGAATCATGACAGACAAACGACAGCTCAAATTAAACTATTACAAGAGTCAACCGAGGGTGGTGAGATTACTGATAAGCATTCAAATTCTTATCATTGCATTTATTTAATTGTTTGTCGTCATTATTATAAAAAAAACATCATATATCATATTATTTAAGAAACATAAAGTTTATAAGTATAGACAATTTTTTACCTTAATTTAATTGATAAATTATAAATATATATAATTCATCCATCCATCTAATGTTTTCATCCATCCACACGACAGCATCCATCAAAAATATTGGATGGATGCTTTGATAATTGCATTTAATAAGTTATCTAATTAGTTCCTTATCAATGGTAGATAATACAATAAATATGACAATTAAATGTACATCTGACTTGATAACGATCTTTTCCTGTAACTAGCTATTGTTTGTTTCAAGGAAGACGAGATTGATAACGTTGGAATACCTAAATAACTAATCTAGAAAGAAATACATTTAAAAAATTGCAAAATTGCAAAATTGCAATTTTTCAAAATTGCAATTTCAAAAATGCAATTTGCATTTATAATGCATTACACATGTGAAAGTAGTGTAAATTCGCGACAAAACATTACGATCGTACCAGATGGGTGATAATTAAAATGCAATTCATCACAACAATAGTTTGAAAGTGCGTTTTCTTGTGAACTTACGATCGCTATCTCTTCACACGACTTATTTCCTATTCGTCTACTATTTTATATATAATAATTAAACGATACTCCGGTATGTGTGTTTGTAAATCATTTAGGTGACGTAAAATATGTTATTTTGTTGTAAAAACACCTAAACTAATGATTTTGTGCTTCACTGTCTAAACGTTTGAGAAGTTGAGCGATTTGTAGTGTATTTGGTGCAAGCGATTTTCAACCTTATCACTATAACGGGAGGGTCAAGTTTGATTAAATTAATACTTAGTGATGCTCGGACATGTTAATCGTGATACGACAAAGTGATGTCTAATAAGGCTAGCTACAGACTGACGACGAACTGAAATTATATTATATATTCATTTAGACATAAAATGCAAAAAAAAAATGTATACATTACTGGATCATCTATAGATTATTTTGGTTATATTTCACGTTAGGTTACACAAAAATTTTATATACAGTATTATAAAAATAAGACATTAAGACAAAAAAGTCGCAAGTGTGTATCAAACCGAACGAGTGATCCTAATTAAATACACGACCGGTATCCCGGTGGAGAGACGAATGATTTAGGGTTCCGCAAAAACTAGGAATTATAGCCATTTTCCTGGTACAAAATAATCCAAGATCTACATACAATGTTATTGCACGCGACATTTATTTATTATAAAATATATCAATATTATATAAAAACATCAAAACATTAAGACTGAACCTATTTTGATGAAACGGTAGCTTAAAAAAACATACAAACATTCAGACTGAATCTATTTTGATAAAGTAGCTTTTAGTCAATGCTATATTACAAAATCTAAACATTCAAAGACTGAATCTATTTTGATAAAGTTGCTTTTATGCAATAAATCTATCTGCCGGTAGAGGTGACTTAATTATAATAAAGATTTATGTATGAAATAAGCAAAACAATGCGCACGCGCAGACACATATACATCATTTGGGCGTCAGTTTGTTTATTGTTCCTGAAAAATCTTACGAAAATCTTAAATATATATATATGTTTTTATATATATTTGTTTAAAATGTCGTTATTCGACTTCGATTTCACTGTAAGCTACTCGAAATGAGTGTCACCGTTTACATATATTGTCACCTCTTTAGACGATTTTGATTATAACTAAATACTGATATACCATTATAAACCTTAACCCTATAACAATAGGATTGCTTTCTTTATTTACTTTTATTTTCTTATAATTTTTCTCCATTCTTTTGAAATAGTAATAATATTGGATGCCATTGTCTATATTGTTATAATGTTTATACAAAATTGGACCGTATAACCGGGGATTAGGATCGATATTACCATATATGGTATATGTATATGTGTGTGTTAATGACGTCATGGTGAGTACGCTCGAACGAATTAAAATAACATTACTATTAATCCGGAAACCTTTTGTTGTCAGTTCACGCCTGCGTGCAAATTTATTGAGATTTGTCGAGTCTTTGAACCGCAAACTGCAAAATGCTACAAAGTATTTGAACTTTGCATCAATCGCGATTTAATTCAAGTGGGTCAGAGATATTATGAGCTGAATAAATAATCTCGTTCTATCAATGGTCTATTAAGTGTCACGCCTCGAGTGTCAGACATCAAGTCCATACATTAATGTCAGATAGATATTTCTGGACATTATATACCGCGTTAAAAAATATACATTGAAAATATATTAATACATTGCCGGGTATGTTTAAGATGTATTAGTTATTATAGTTAATATTCCGCAATGCATGCGGCTGTGACGAGTGGTGAACAGGTGTGAGACGGAAATACACTTAGTTATATTCGCAATTGGCGTTTTACTGTGATTCCCAAAGTTATTATTCGAATTACAATTAATTTTTATGGTCTATTAAGATATATTTAGTTCAAACGACATAAAAGAATCATTATTTAATGATGGCGCAACTCACTAAGGTCATTAAATAAATTATTTTATGACCTTAAAAGGATGATATAATGTCTTAATACACGCAACCCGCCCTTGCTTTGCCTGATTACCATTACACAATTATCTTTGTACTTTACAGGTAACTGACGTCCAAGCTATTATTATTACATTAGTACATTTAATTATTTTATTTTATTTATTTTTATTATATAAAGTTTGAGAAGAACTAATCATAAGTCGTGTCGCGTCGATAAATCTATGAAAATGAACTCTTGTTTAATGTCGCAGGAATGCTTTCAAGATCTGACCGACGCAGAGACGGACTCGATCAATATTATATAGGTACACTAGCTCTGCCCATGACTTCGGTCGCTCAAATGTTTATTAAAATAATAGCCTAAGTGGCTCATAACATGAGCTATCCGCCAGTGAAAGTCCTGTTAAAATTGGTCCAGCCGTTTCAGAGAATAACCGGAAAAAACTGACAGAGATAGTTTTTATTATATTTATGTAACAATCATGTATACATCTATATGCATTTACTGAAAAGCTTTTTATTTGGAATTACATACAGTCACTTCAATTTTATTTATATATATAGATGAAAGAAATAAATATGTATAAAAAAATAATTATATCATAATAAAAAATAGTGATTACAAAGAACTGTATGTAATATCACATTATTTTTTAAATTAATAAAAATCACCCACCACACCAAAAACTAGTGTGGCGGGTTAAAGTTTATAGTGAAACTAAATTATATTACTCGCAGTCCGTCCTAATACTAATAACCGACAGATCTAAATCCGTCCGTGCGTTCTGAGAACGTCGATGGTGGATGAATTAATTGTGTTTATCTTATATTAGCGACAAACGTACATCCTTGTAACATTTACTCCTTTAACTATGTCGGTTAAGTATTATTAAATTTATCATTATCTATCCTGCGTTTGTAAAATCGACGAACACGAAGTATTTACTTAGTATATCTAGGTTCTAGTCTCCACTCCGCTCTTGCATTTTCTTTTTCCCTCGTTCCGATAAAAACTAGCAGTTTAATGTGATTTTGTTTGTTGTATTTAATCTTTAAGAATAATATTAATTCACTGTTTACTTACTTTTGGATATCAAAGCATACAATTTAAAAAATTCAATACAATAATGTGAATGTTATAAAATATATTATTCTTAATAAAATCTTTACAAACAGACAAACAGTAGTATATATGTAATATGTATGTAAGGCGACGTCTGTAGAATATTGCTCTGTAGTTGGATTTCTAGTTAACTTTGCGTTAAAATTGAAATTCCATTAAGAAGATTGCTTTTTCGAGAGTCGCCTGCATCCTATTGGGGATAAGTATTATATTACCGTTTAATCTTTTTAAATATTTCTTCATTTTAAAACTCCTAACAGCAATGAGTTCAGGTTTTATATTGCTTTATAATTCACTATAATCTTATGCACTTTTAAAGCAATATCGAAGTGATATTTTACAATTTATTTCATATAAAAACTTGGTTCTAAACTGCAATATACGAAAAAACGTCTAGGAAAATCTACGTGACGCCGATAGCCAATGGCGGATCGAACCTTCCTTTTCCGAACGCCGGCTCCGAATGATCCCTGGGAAGTACAAAAGTGCACTCTATTCGAACGCAATAAGAGCGATGCATGCGATATCACGTGTCACGATCGATCGGACGCATTCATATCGAGAAGGAATACCGGCCCGCGATTGGTTGATTGGTTCTGCGCCATTGGGCAGCACGGCGCACTCTCGAACCGATACACGTTCGACGTTTGAATACGAGCTGAAAACGCCTTCAATAGGTATTTTACGTGTCACGATCGACGTAGGTATTTGATCTGTGACGCGTCCGCACGCGATCGGTCGATCATAAAACACCCAATTCTATTTTTAAATTTGTTAACCATTTACACTGACTAGCTTTTATAAATTTATCAAAATAAAATAAAAATGTATTCAACTCAACACCAATATCTTTTGAGTGCTAATTAATTGTGTGCAAGCCAGACGGTATAAATAAAAAAAAACTAGCTGAATGCTCGAACATTCTCACTCGACGGCTATTAATAAAAAAATACGCGTTCTCAGTTCACTACCTAACTAATATTTAACCAACTCCAGATAAGGCAAATATATGCGTTTTTCCGTGTACTTATTTGAAATGGAAAAATATTTTTCCAACGTCGCCTCCGCGACGCGGTGAACGGGGTACGTGTGTTTATATATATTAACAGATTTTATATCAATTTAATATTAATTTAATATCTACACGGAGTATATATATATTAATGTTACAGAAAATTTAAGCGATATGTAAAATATTTTTAGTTGGGACGCCATGTTTGTTTGAAAGAAATTTCAGCAGCACTCATATACGATAGTCGTAGATTCTATTCGGTGGCATCGCGAGTAGCAGAGCTTCACTATCGATCTACAGACACACTGGGCTCTAAATATATATATATATATATATATATATATGTTAAACATATGAAGTACTAATAAAGAATTCATTTATTTCATTATTCTTATATTCATTGTTTTCATATAATTTTTAATTTTAATATAATCTGTTCGTGTATTGAATTAATTAAATATTAAAACATCTCTCAGTGTGTCCGAGAACATTCTCGATATACGAGCACGTCGGATACACTCGATCCCGGAACTACACACTACTACTATACTATCGATATCGATAAAAAATATATAATACATGTTTTATATTTTAAGGAATATGATATTTTTAAAAAATATATAAAGACAAAAAAGTCATAATTAAATTTTATTTTCAAAAAATAAAATTCTTTTGAGGCACTTTTTGTAATTTTAGGTTAAACTGACTATAAAATAAAAAAATAATATAAAAACAATAATACAATAAATATAATCTTAAAATATACTATCGATGAAACGGACGTACATCCCTACACTTCCGATATCATATTTTATATTTAATAGTGATACGAGAGACGCAAAAATTTCACTCTATATTATTACATGAAATAGTTTTTGAGTTATCGTCGGATGGAATGATTTAAATCGAAAACTCAACTGACATTAAGATAATTAAAGTACAGAATCACATTTTTCAATTAGTTTAATAATATAATTGAGTTTTAAATCTTGGTTTAGTTAGTTGTAGTTTAACTTTTCATCAAATGATAGTTTATCTTTCCTTTTTTGAATATATCTTTTTATATCTTTCTTTTTATCTATCTTTATCTATTAACGTGTAATATTGAATATAGAAAATATTTTTATCACAAAAAAAAAATAAATGGATATTCTTAAATATTATCCTTATATAATTGAGCGAAGCGAACGAAGTGAGCGGAGCGTTTTACTGGAGACTTTTTACATTTCTTGTTACGAATTGGCTCGAAACCTACTAGACAGAAAATTATGAAACTTTGCTATCAAAAAGACACACATTAGGTGATGGTTTTAAAACAAAAAAAAATAGGAAAATCCTCAAAAAAAAATTTATTTTTTTTGTTAATATCATGTCCAAAAACTGATATCCTATTGAAGTCAATGGGAAACGATGAGTCAATACACTGGGCTCGCTTAGCTCAATATGCGAACGGCACCCGAGATTTCGCGAGCGCAGCGAGTTCAAATTGAGGGTTTGTTGGGGAGTCGATTTATTTATAAATAATAGTTGAGTTGAACACTATCATACAAGAAAACTTCACCGGCTCTTTGATGTAACTAGCTATGCCCACGACTTCGTTCGCGACGAATATATTAAAATAAAACTAGCCAATTTACTTATAACATCAGCTAACATTGTAAGTCCCGTTTGGGGAAGAAACAGACAAAATAATAGATTTTATATGTATATACTTTTAAAAACATTTATTGGAACAAACATACACTTAAATTTATCCATTTATACATTCATCTCTTTTTTTTATTAAATCATTGTTTTTATCGCAGATATTAATAATTCAGTTTCATAATAAATCGAAAAATGTTATATAAATAAGGAGATGAAGCACTATCGAATACGTTGCAAACACCTTTAGCACCTCACAAAGGACAAGAAGATCCACTAAATAACCCCTTTTGATAAGGTCTGAGTTTTCAAACGCTCCGCTGCAGAATACGTTGCATTTTAACAAGTTTAAAATACTTTATGCATAGACATTACGAGCTTTCTGTAGAGAAATTTCATCCGATGTAAAATACCACCCGGCGGCAGCCAATAGCCGCGACCAATTTGAATATAGAACACGCTCGGAATTCATAACGGACACCCACTTCAGTGTTCGTACCGTTCCGTTCAAATTTGACGTTTCCTTCAACTCAAAATGGCGCCGTTTTAGTTTTTAATCGTATTCTATCTATAACATTATTGTTTTAATTTATTGTATTATCTTAAAGTACCTATTCTTAAGTTTGATGTAAATATAAAGAAATGGTAGTTAAATAAAAATGCAAAAGCATTAAAAAATTCAAATGAATATAGATTAATTGCAAATCCAAACTTATCTTACCCGCTGTACACCGTCCGTTACCACTACAAGCAACTAATAACGCTAGCGGCACAAGTATCGTAATATAGTGCACCTGACCACCCACTTGGGGGGGGGGGCGTGTATGTAAAACGATTTTTTAAAATATATTCAAAGTTGAATATTCCCTGGGATTTATAATTAAAGATTTTGATAAATGAAGCACTTCGCGAATGAAAATTTTATACAGATTGTGTGCTACGGTTTCTCCTGTTAATATTAAACTTAATTCTACTTACATCTTATAAAGATAAAGGTAAAATAAGATGAAAT
This sequence comes from Melinaea menophilus ssp. n. AW-2005, assembly GCA_918358695.1. NCBI lineage: Eukaryota > Metazoa > Arthropoda > Insecta > Lepidoptera > Nymphalidae > Melinaea > Melinaea menophilus. The sequence continues at coordinate 15,254,225 of OU911058.1, read as the reverse complement.
AAAAGAAGTACAATTTACAATGAATTTTAGTTACAAAAGAAACTTCATGAACCTAAATAAATCAATATAATAATTATGTTTGTTTGTTTGTACGAGTTAGTTTATGAGATATTGACTAGTGGGAGGTCAATGACCGGGCTGTTATAAAATTTGGCCATCGTTAGACATTAAGCTGTACAGGAAAGCTTTTCAATGGAAACTTTAAAAAATAAAATATAAAAATGGTCAGTAAAAATAATCCGAAATAAAATTAACAATGTATAAAAAATGCGAAAAGTACTGGATCATAAGGCATTTTTCCGAACATACACGTACACCCCCTCCCACTCTGTGATCTGGGAGTGAATCTGGGGGGCGACACAGAGCACTGTACACTAGATGGATACTAAATATATTAATTTAAATTAATTATAATTAACTAAAATTTTTGACAAAGTTTTGCTTTTAATCAATTACTTATTTATATATAATTTTATAACTAATATTTTATTCTTTCAAAAACGTCAGTACCCTCTGTTATAACCTACTCTATTCCCGCTCTTTGCTCCTTCGTCTCACCAATAGCCTCCGATGTGTGCAGCGGAACGCTGAAAGATGCCCTGTGACGAAGCCTTAAATACACCCCCCACCCCCCTACACAGACACAAGTACACACTTATATTACACAAGTGTGCGTGTATACCGACGTCGTCGCGTCCATGTGCGTGTGTTTTGTATTTTTCGTACATGTATTGACATTTTTATAGGAACTAGTGCTTAACTCGGATTTGTCTGTAATGAATTCCTGCGATTTCTACGTTTGCATAAGAAAAAGTTAACATTACAAGCCCTGGAGAGCTTTGAGATGTGGGATTTGGGATACGCTGCATTTTGTACACTGGAAATTAATATTTTATATTATATATATTATATATGAAAGGAGACATTTTATTTAATGTTATTTGTTTCTGTGTGCGTGTGTGTGTGTGTGTGTAAGACGGTAGCTAAGCCCGAATGGGCGTAATTAATGCATTTCAGATGTTGCATGTTTCCTCCAAATAAAGATATTTTAATTCTCTGTTAGTCCTGATAATAATTTGAAGCATTGTGTATACGGGGTGTGTCTGTTTTTATTTACTCTCAAAACTCACCTCATTACTTTGTGTTTGTGTCCTGTTTTTATAAATAACGTCACCATGTTTTTATTTTGGTTGCTATGACTTGGTTACTGTTTTTTTGGTAGAATCCACTTTTTTGTCGAATTCTATACTATCTTATCGATTAAGATAATCCATATGTCAATGGATTTGAACCGAAAACGGTTCTGTCAATTTTGTCAACCATCATTTGAGCTATATGCACAATAATTTGAGATACGTTTTAAAGTTGGAAAATAGTGTTATGTATTAAGAAACATATAAAACCTTATAAATATTAGGTTTTCCAGAATTTTAAAGCCGACTTTCCAGACTTAAAGCCGATTTTTCAGTATAACCTGAGGTATATTAATAATGCTTGATTCAGCAAAAGTCAGATGTAACCATTAGTATGGCGTTATTGATTAGTAATAATTTAATATATAATTGTAATATTATATAAATATTATTAAATTTTCATTTAAAATTGTAATAAATAGCTGATGGTGGATATAAAATTTTAATAAAATACCGATTGCAGTCCGTTGCTATATTACTCGGAAGTGGGTCGCCCCCCGGGAGTGGGGGTTGGGGGTTGGGGGTTGGGGGTCATACATCTCGATCCACGACGTGATAATTTAGAAATTCCAACCCCTCCCTCTTAATATACGTAAGGATTAGATAACCCACTCGTTATATACATTATAGAGATTATTTCTGACCAAATATTGACTCGTATATAAAGTAAAGTACTCGTAACTTTACATGGACGTTTAGAACCAAGTAACAATTACACACGTACAGCCTTCTAGGTTATATTATTATTAAATATGGGTAATAAAACTCGTCTATTAAATGAAGATACTTCAATATATATATATATATGTATGTCTGTGAGTGCTACAGACTGTTTTACTCTTCAGAACTGCTTTTTTATTGTTTTTTATTTAGTGTGAAGTTTCGTATTGGTTAAACCTTGAAGTGTTTTAAAAATATATATGTGTATGTGTGTGTGTGTGTGTGTGTGTGTGTGTGTGTGTGTGTATGTGTATATATGTGTGTGTGTGGGTATTACAGTTGATTTGTTTTATGAAGATAGTAAGTAATTAATTGAAATATAACTAATATATAACAATATATCAATAGTTCAAATTCTACTTATTAGTATTAGTACCTATTAAATTGTAAATAAAAAAATTTAAGTACCTTCATATTTTAACAACACGTGTGTGTGTGTGCGTGTGCGTGTGTGTGTAATCAGCTCACTGAGAGCCAAATCAGTGAAAAATATTAAAACAAAAGCAATTGTTCGCGCACTCTTTATAACAAAACAAAACACCTAGCTACCTACACTCCAACAGAACCTTCTTGCCTCAAAGCGCGAAAGTAGAGCCCCCTTTATCTGAGAGCCAAGGGGGGGGGGAGACAAGTGCATCTCAAAGAAATGCAGATTTTACACGTCGCTACACTTCGGATGTGTCGGATGTGTAGTGTGTGTACGGTTTGCAGATACATTTTATATATAATAAATTAATATATATTATATATTTAAAAAAAAAATGTTAATAAAAATATTGTCAGCGTCGGGATTCGAACCCAGGTCTCCGAGACTGGCTTTGAACCAGTTTAGACCGGTAATCTATATATATAAATAAAATGTGTGTTTGTAATATCAAATTAACAGCTTTTCAGTAAATGCATATGAAAGTGTACTTATGAGAAAATTTATTTTATTCTTTTCTTTGTCTGTCTGTTACGGCTATTCTGGAACGGCTGGACCAATTTTAACAAGACTTTCACTAGCGGATAGCTGATGTTATATATAATTTAGGCTACTTTAACATACTACTTTTAAATAATATAATTAATTACTATTAACTAATAATAATAATAGTGTATAATGAAGGTGCGGACGGTCCCTCCCGAATATGACACTCATTACAGCGAGACGGAAGGATTTCTCTAAAATATTTGAATCGTAAGTCGACGCCTCGACATCTTAGCCTTTGTACAATGTTACTTTACACACGGACATACATTGAATCCAATACAAATCATACATTAACTATTCATTTAATTAAACCTTCACATCAACACTTTGACCCCCAAATTTCATATCCACTAATTGGACCAAGATGGCATTTTATGTTAACTTTCTTTTCTATTACGAAGCCATGTCGATAGAATTATTAAATTTAGTCAATTTTTCAGCAAAGAATAAAAATTTTAAGAAAAAATTAACCAAGAAAGATTCTATGCAAGTAAAAACTTTCTTTTCCTTTACGAAGCCATGTCGATAGAATTATTAGGTTTAGTCAATTTTTCAGCAAATTTAAAGAAAATTAAATTAAAAAAACAATCCAAAAATTGATAAAATATTATCATATTAACAAAAAAAATGTAATAAAAATGTAAGATCTAAGCGACTATAACAACGGTAATTATCATAAAAGCTAATAGATCATTAGAAATTATCAAGGGGGGGTTCGGCCATATTGGAAATGTTCAATAACAATGAAAGGAGAACTTCGCACATTACATCCTGATGTAAAACGATTAAATGGAAAGTTTTTCCGAAAGGGTGCAATACAGGACAGGAATTATGGAGCTGTTAATACACTCATTAATTTATATTATATATATACATATATATATTTATTATACTATGATAGTATAAATAAGCTCTTTTAATCACTTTATTGTGAGAATCGATTTTCTTATAGGATTTCGTAAGAAATAGTTCAACTAATAAGGAGTAAATAGAAAAAGTTTCAGAAGGATTCCCACTTAAGGAATTGAGAGGAGGGAATTGGAAGGAGTCTGAAGATCTGTTTTTTGGGCACATTATACTAAACTCCTTTTATATTAATAGTTAGTAAACTGCAGATAATTTAGTTATAACAAGCTGTGCTCATGACTTTCTTCGCGCGAATAATGATTTTCAAAATAAAAACGCTTAAGTTATAACGGACAGTAAAAGTCCTGTTAAAATTGGTACAGCCGTTTCAAGCCGCCTCACCAAACCGACAGACAATTTGTGTACAAACAGACATTAAAATTTTATTTATATATATATAACAGCTCCATGTAGATCTACAATTAGACAATCGTCACATCGGCCTCAGCCATTATGGTTTTAATTGAAAATAGCGTAAAGCCAGTAAATTGTGAGTGCACCCTGCAATGTTATTACATTTAATTGTAGGGCGCGATAGCTCAGTGGTCATGACAATACTGAAAGTACAGGATTCACATCCACTGACTTCTTATAAACTTCGAAACTACCAATTGGAATTTATTATTCTTTTGTATAAATTATAAAATATAGAGACAGAGGGTCAAATATTATAATTAGTGGAAGGGACATGATAACCAAATAACGTGGGGTGAGGTCGGGTCAATCGGCTCAGTCGACTTTATCGCCCGATCAGAGTTCGATTCCCGCGTGTTGTAATTATATTGTTACTTGCATGCGATATGTGTTATGTAGTGGGTTCGGTGGTTTTGATACTTGAACATTATTTTTACAATTTCATTCTGATATTCGATAGTTTTTTACACAAAAACTAAAAGAAAGTTTTTTTCATAACATTCTTAATACTTGTTCATTTTGATATTTGTTTTGAATTATGCTTAAAATCCAATATATTAAATTTAAAATATATAATCAATTAATAATCTTTCAAAATATTTTATTGGAAAAAAAAAATATTAAAATATTAAGACTGTTCAATTATAGTGTTTACATTTTGATGTCGATAAGAAAGTCAGTTGAAAATTAAATATACATAATTTCTTTTAACGATTATCGGTGGCGTGTTACACACACACACACACACACACACACAGAAACGAACGATTAATTACTTTCTTCAAAGGGCACTGGTATGTCTTATTAAGAATTATTAACACACAGACGAGACGACATACAATATATTATTGTTATGTTTATAACAACTTTAGATTAAGTACCTAATTATAATTATTGTTTATTCTATCTTCAAATTAAAATATCAGTTAAAACCAGGTGTTTAAATGAAATTTGACCAAAAATGGTAAAACTTTGACAAAAAAAATCTGCGATAATAATATATATATAGACATACTGTCTTTTCTTATTGTTTAACGTTCTATAGGTGGCGCTAGTATAATATTTGTGTATAAAATTTATAAAAATATCCAAAAATATAAATAAATTTAATATGTAAATATAAAAAGTGTAGAAATTTTGTAAAATACGTAATATATATTGTAAGAAAGGAAACAATACATTAATTAACGAAATCTTGTCGGTTATCTAAGTTAAATAAATTACTGAACCGTTAATGATGCGGTTTCGATGGGGGAGTGGTCTTATCAGGGTTAACGAGCTGCAGCAGGTGTCCTGGACGTTACAGGATAGACCTGGAATACATTTGGATACAATCACAAGGAAAATATCAGAAATGTACTTCAAGTTTAGTTCATTGAAGCACACACACACACACACACACACACACACACACACACACACACACACACACACACACGCACACATGTAATTACACATGTATTACCTTAACAGGTGCACACAGCGTAACGGACATCGGTGAACCGTGACACTGACATTGTCAACCTTATCTGTATATAAATAAAGATCACAATCGCCCATCAATTCAATATGAATGGCCAAACAATAGTCTATCAATGGATAGGATTTATTGAGAAGGTTATAAGGTTGATTTTCGCGTGTTTTCTTCAAAGGTCAATGGCACGGAATTGAAGAATGTTTAGTTTTTGAGATACGAAATTCAGTTTGCACGGTTTGAGTTTGGTTTGAATGTAATTTAGGTGTTCTTTGATTGCTTTGTTAGGACAAACATACACACAACAACACAACAAAGCGATCTTTAGACATGAATGAATGAAAATATATAATAATAATTCGTTAAAAATTAAGAAATATTTTAATAATAGATTTTTTTTTATAACACTTACCAAAAAAATTTTGTTATCACATACAGAAATTAATATATCATAATTAGCTAATAAATATTGTATATTCAAAATCTTAGTTTTTTTACATATAGCCAATAATTGTCAAATTTACTGATTAATTCCAATATTATATATATCTATAATAATTATCATATTCTAGTACTGTTTTTAATAAGTACATAGACAGACAACATATATATATATATATATATATATATATATATATATATATATATATATATATTTAAAAGCTCTCATAATTGATTACAAAAATTAAAAAGTAATTGTTTTTATTAATTAAAAGTACAATATAATTAATATATGTCAAAACATAACAGAATTAATTAAAATATTCAAACAGAATACAATAAAAATGATAAAAATCGATCTTTACATAATTAATTGACCACATGTCACTACATACACACACACACACACACACACACACACACACACATTAATAGTATCTATACGTAATGAAATAATTAGTTAAGTGCCAGTTAAGTTACAAGCTATTTTTTAACTTTAACTTAAAGCCAGACTGATTCATTCACCAATAAAATATTAAACCTAAGATTAAATTTAATAAGAGCTATTGTAAGTCGATTAACTTTAACCAACCGTTAAGTTATTTTTTGAATTATATTAAAATTTTGTAAGCCCTTAAATCAAAATAATGCAAATACCCATCAAAGGCCATGGTAATTCTAATGGCGACCATAAAATCTCCACAATATATTCAATGTACAAGAGATTTATCTAAACCCACTCGCGGGATGCTGCTATATTAATGACCTATTGAAAAATGATAGCTAAAATAATTCTATGAAAAAAAATTTACATACGCGTTAAGGGTTGACAGTTCCCATACATTTATTTATGGGAAATTCTACCTTATTTTATTATTATACAGCCTAAAATCGTATAAATATATTTCGCATGCTGCCTATTGTGAGCACAGTTCATCTTGTATTAACGTTCATAGAAAAATCACCTCTATTTTATAGTAATAAGGAACATTTCTGTTTGGTATATTATTACATCATATGATAATTTTTTTGTCTATAAATGTTATGCAAATGATACGTATTAGATCAGTGAAGGGTTGTATCAATACGACGCTGACAGATGTCGGGCGCAAAACATAGTATCGTGTTACTCTAAATCTTTTTTTTATCTTTGGGAGAAAGTTAAATTCTTATCATACTTATATTATAAAAAAACAACATATGTGTTCTTGTATGTATGTTTGTAATAACACAAAAACTACTAAACCGATTTAAAAGTTCTTTAACCATTATAACATACATATACATATACATTTTCAAAAAGAATAGGGATCTCTAATAAAAATGCAATAATGTGACACAAGGTGTGCGAAAATCGGTTATAAAAAATCTGTCATGGCGGAAAGTATTGATGATAGAATAAAAATATGTTCTACAGTATTATAGAACGTATTAATTTCTACAAGAAAGTCCGAAACACCATATATCCAACTACTATAATTATGTCACTATAACAACTTTTTTACATGTTAAAGTTGATAAAAGTGCCGACTATAATCAAACCACACTATTCATCTACACAAATCCATATCCCATTAAGTTGTATTTTATTAAAGACCGTTTAAACACTTATAAAATACTTTTTAAATTATTAAAATTGGACATTCCACTCAAAAGACCACTACCACAAGATCGGTGTCTACGCGTGTGAAACCGCGGGGCATTGCTCGTCTTCAATAAATACTAACTAAATCATGTATTCATAAAAAAAAATGACCCTTAACTTTTACTTTTAACGTCTCAAGTTTGAGCGAAGTCGGGAAGCAAGCAGTTATAAGTCAGGTGTTCGTTCCACTCGATCGGTCAAACCGCAACATCTGTCTGTGTGTAATAAGTGTTTATTATATATATTAAATACGCATCGATGAATGGGTGTCTGTCTTACCTCAAGAAATACATCAAAATATTTTATTATTACAAACAATAAATTTATATCAAATTATGTAAACTTTTATATCTATATATTCAACTCTATCAGAAATGTAATTAAAAAAATATTAAACTTACATTTGTAAATAGAAAATGCTTCTAAAAGTCTTGGAAATCACTTTAAAGATACACACAAAACATTTCAACCTAATAACAAGACACGTTAACTCACAAAAAAACATGTCAAAATCGTATCATTAGCGAAACGTCTGTAACGAATTAAAAAATGACAAAAATAGAAACGAATGGAACGGGTTAAATTAGATTAATGATCAAATCGATAGAAATATCCATCAATATTAATTACACGGATTGATTGATATGACTAATGGCGTACGTATTACAATTTACTTTAAAACATCATACAACATATTTGGCGCCAAAACATAATATAGGAACAAAATTGTTTTTTTTTAATTCTTACAATTGGGAAAGGCAAAGACCTTAATATCATACAAACTTCATATTGTTTTCTTAAATAATATAGTGACATGAACAAAATATTGTTTTTTTTTAATTCTTCTGAATGAGAAAGGCAAAGACCTAATATCATACAGCCTCTTTATATTCCTAAATAATATAATGACATGAACAAAATACATATTTATTGTTTTTTAAATTCTTCCCAAGGAAAGGCAATTATCTTTATATCGTACAGCCTCACAAAATACATATTTAAAATTTAAAAAAAAATACCATTAAAAAGTATTGTTATAAAATAAAACACCAAAACGCTTGTTTATTCATGCAAATATAAAAATTGAATATTATCAACCCTTCGATATTTCAAAAACCGAACACAAAATGCACAACGCATTGAAAGAAAAAAAAAAACAACGGAACTAGCGTTCGAAATTCGAAAGTGGAGCATTCAAAAAAACGAACCATCAATTAGAGTAACTCAATACGGTGTCACATTAAAATGAGTTGCACTAATGGATTTCCAAATTTGAATTTCAAATAACACGGGACGGTTGCAATATTATATATACATATATATATATGTCTATAAATATCAAGTATAGACGATAAAAGCATAAAATTCACTATATTTGGTTGTAAAAGCCTTGTATCCACTATTTAAAGCCCCCGCCTACAGACAGACAAACACACAAGCCGATCTCATTACTAACAATGCACCATATATTACTCAGTTTCCGGTGAGAATTGGTATTTTTGTCTCCCTCTATCATTTGGTGTGTGTATCTTGCATCTCTTTCATATCTTGACGCATCAAGATCATTAGGCGATACAGTGATTTGTATTGTATTTTAAGGCATTGCTTTGAGATTAATGCCTCCAGACCTCTTGGATTTAAGAATTATATAAATTAAATCATCAATGGGACAAAAAAAATCTATTTAAGATACAACTTTTTGAAAAGTACATAAAATTTCTTATATAATAAAAAAAATATCACAATTTTTTTTAAATTAACAGAACCAAAAATCTAAAAAAAATATATTTAAAATATAAAATTTATAATATTATATAAAACTATTTAAAAGTGTTCATTGAATTAAAAAAAAAAAAAACTGTCACAAAACCCTCAACACCAAACTCGAACCGTAAAACACAAAGTGACGCACCAAACATCACTATCGCTCTTAAACACCAAACAATATGGCTGAATGCGTCATTCATATGCAAATTTGAGCTCAATTTTTTTGACACAACCATAAAAGATAGATCACTATTATAAACGAATAGAACGAATTCAAATATTTAAACAATGCCTTCGATCCCATTCACGTTCGATTTTTAAATTATTCTTTAACGGACATTTATTTAACAAATGTGGGATTTTTTTGATTGTCTGTTTGTTCCTTCTTTTTGTTTAACATTATTTTTATATATATGAAAACTAATATTCATACAATATTTCGTGATCAAACACAGAACTAACTATTTCGTAGTCGGTTAACGAATGTTAAAACGAACAATGGCGCAAGTCATTAGAAGATTTGAATAATAAAAAAATAAACTAGAGGGGACTGTTCAGTGTTGCATGAGTAATTATAACAATTATTTGATAGATAATAAATTATATCCGACGGGGCGAAGTGTTGCCAGCTATATATAGATTAGCCAAAAAATATATTATTAATAGGAATAGTAATTAAACATTACAAATACAATCACAATAAAAAAAACATGTCATCACACGTGTGACGTCACTTCCTCCCATTCATAACCCTTTCACATTCAAATACAGTATTCACTTTTTGTTATTTAAACAGCTGATCGACGTTTCTTATATTTTTTGCTCCAAAGAGTCTTAATATAAAACATTTTAAATAAATAAACCCCATCTTGATTATGCACGAACAGACACATTTATATATATATATATATATATATATATATATTAAAATTAAAATATTAGAATTTAATTTAAATAATAATTCAGTACGAATATTGTTTATTAAATTACTGAAAATTCTATTCCAATTGTAATTGTAAACAAATAAAAACAATTTCAAATTTCGAACACATTAAACGTATACTATTTCAAATGCATAATTAAATTAAATAATAGTTATATTCAGTCACAGTATTGTTATTAACTGGCGGGAAATTATGTTCCAATAATAATTCTAAATAAAAGAAAAATTTCAAATTTGGAACACATGGAAACCGAATATCATTTGAATTGCATAATTAAATTAAATAATAGTTATATTCAGCCAGAATACCATTACTAACTGGCTGGAAATTATATTCCAATTCTAATTGTAATAAAAAAGAACTTTTCAAATTTGGAACACATTGAAATCGAATGTCATTTGAAATGCACATGAAGTGCAAGTTGCAGCGACAGAGCGCCCGCATCATCTACTAGTAATTGTTTTAATGTAGTGCTATGAAACTATAGACATGACTTCACATGAGGTATTTAATTTAAATTAATGTTTTTGTGATGTCCTATTCTATATATTTGTAAGTCTATTTACACTTGGACATAAAATCGTTTGGGCATTTTTGAAGAATATAATAAGTATTAATTAATAATGGCTGATTGTGGTGAAACAATGACTATGAGACTTTTATGGGGGCATTTGTATGCAAGGGAAAATGTACTTTAAATACTGAAAATTAGAGTTAATTTTGTTTTACTGATAACTTTAGACGGTTTTAATACAAATTATTGTAATTAACTGTAGTTTTATGATCAAAAAGGAAATATTTTAATTATTAATAGTAGTAGGAGTCGCCATTTAGTTTGAACCCTGTTTATTAGGTGGTTCAATACTTGTGTGGGTCAATGTGATTGGTTTTACCAAAACCATATTTTTAAAATACTTCGAACTGCGTTTGTTTGTGTCTCTTAAGTACAGAGTAATGAATGTATAGAGCCGTCTTCATTAAATTTATTATAATTTTACTATACGTGTGTACCTAATCTTAATTTTATTTTCAATACGAAATATTTTTTATAGAAAATGTAAACGAAGTATTACTCTGTGCTCTATTATCGAAATGCACATCGCGGTTTACTAAGGGTTGGATATTTTGTACCAAAATTATAACGAAAGTCGCAAAACCACCCTTAATTCAATAAAAATAAGGTTTGTAATCGCGTATCAGTGATAAGAGACAGCATTACCGAAATTGTTGCCGACAATAGCTATCCAATACAACGCACAGACAATACTCTAATGCACAGATATATATATATATATATATATATATATATTGGATCGATTGAACCAAATTTTTTTGTATGTTTGTTTGTCAAATCAGCGTAAAGTAGCACCCTCCTTCCCCTCCCTGAGTCCTCCCTTATATTGCTAAAACGTAATGAACTTTCGTCTCAGCATCCCATGGACCATTATAAGAAACTGATAACCGAGCAATCAATTAATTAATTCTTAATCAATCTCCAATCCAATATTGATACTATCCTTAGATCAAACTCAATCATCAAGAATTTATTGTGATCGGCAGTTAAAATCAATTATTAATTCTCACTTGATATCATTATTTAATAATTTAATACGTCTTCATCGTTACAAATAACTCAAAAACAACACTAAATCTCCTTAAAGAGGGCTTCTGAATTAAAAATATAGTACGAAACTAATTAACTTATCTTAAGAAACTAATCATATATTGGTGGCCAATGTTGGCCGTTGGTTACAAACATTGGCCGGCAATGACAAACATTCAGAGTGACTTCAAATTATTCATTAGCAATTTAAATAAAAAATCTATAAATATAATATCTTATAATTAATTCCATTGAATTAAAAATCTGAAAAACCCTTTCAATGAATCACGTTTCAAATTAGCTTCATAGAATTTTTTCATCTGACGATAAATCATTTGATATTAACATTCAAATCTGGATTTGAGGGATTTGGATAAGGGAAGATTTCTTTATAATTAATAATTAACATTCAAATCTAGATTTCAGGGATGTGGATAAGAGACGTCTTTATCAACATTCAAAACTGGATTTGAAGGATTTGAATGATTTCTTTGTATACAGTATGTTATTTTAATATGTATCTCACAAATCTCAAACACCTTGTATATCGCCCTCGCGGCACAGCTGTTACCCCGTACGTACCCCATACTTCATTTTACCCTTAACTTTAATATCATAAGAATGAGAATTATTTCTTTAAATTATCAGAAATCAGTGTAAAAAAATATAAATATATCAAATGGACAAAAATATATAATATATTATTATTAATATTAAAAATGTAATTTTTGATATAAAAAATCAAAATCACTAAGTTTTTTAATTTTAACATACAGATGTACAAATTATTAATATTATTACATAGTACTATAATCATTAAAGAGTAAATTGTATTTTATTATATATATATATATATATAAAATAATCTGTCTGTAAACCATTACCTACGTCTTAAAGTACTAAATAAAGAGACATGGTTTCAATATAATACCTGTCATGGTCTAAGTGACCCCCTCGACCCCCTCGACCCCCTCGTGAGTGGGTTACAATGAGGTGTCAAATTACAAATTAATATTAATTCAATTATTTTTATATATATTTATTTTATTACGTACCTTGAAGATGTTTAAAGTTAATGACCTAACCCTAACTAAATAGTACCTAATAAAGTAGAATTTTTTATCATACTTTAAAATAAAATTGCATTATTTGAAATGATATTTTTTTCTTATATCATTATTATATCAAAATATTCCGACCCCAAGTAAGTTGTGAATCGACTGAATGCACTCGTGTGTAAATATTTTTTTTGTTTCTTGTAAAATCCCTTCAAAACTGTTAAAAAGTGTTTAAAATATTAATCTAATATAAAATTAATGTTATAAAAATAATTTCCAATACGTTAATGGCAATTAAAGGCAAGAAAATGAGGTGAAAATGAGAAAAATCTTCGCGTAGCGCCATCTAGCGGCGAGAGGCGTGAAACTTAGTAAGACAAGTTTGATGCAGCTTTGTAAGTTTTGAAATGTGATCACACTTATGTTATAATATTATAAATAATTTATTATAAAACTAATGTTTTCTGTATTATCTGTACATATTTTGGAAATGTTATGATTTTTTTTGAATTTATTTTCCGATATTAAGGGTTGAATATTGGGTTGATTTTGGTGAAAGTGGTTTTTGGTGAAAAATTTTGTTTTTTAATGATAAGGTATCAATTGTCTTATCGGAGATTTGGATACGAACAAACCTACTAACCGAATTTCGGGTGGCGCGAAACAAAAACTGACCTACATTTGCGCCCTAGCGAGTTCAGCCACCCCGCCGGGCCCTACGCGTCTTACCCTTGCGATTGTGCACTTTCGATCATTTCAAGGTGATAGCCTATTGTTGGGCTTTTATTGACCTCAAATAAATAATATTTATTGTACTTAATGACATTGATACCACGGGCACCTTGGAGTTGAGGATTTCAGGAGCGTAAATGTATTTGAAGAAAAGATATATTTTTTATTAAAAATCGATTAAAATGCCCAAAAAAATGTGTAAACAAGCCAGGAGCCCCGGTCGCGGCCGGTCGCAGTTAGTCGCAGACGGTCGCAGTCGGTCGCAGTCGGTCGCAGTCGGTCGCAGTCGGTCGCGGGCACTCGATCGCGCCGCAAAAAAAAGCGCATCCTATTATCGACTACAACAAAAGGACTTGCAGCGATACCTAAGTACACATCTCGATTCATCGTCTCGACTCGATCCGAGCCGATCCCATTGGCGCGCCCCACCGTCGGCGAGAGAGAGCGGGACGGAGAGCGGCCGCGGAGCGAGGAGCGAGCGGGAGGGAGACGGTCATCTTAGCGAGTGGCGTCCCACTGGGCGGGGCCGCGCCAAGGAGCGAGCCTCAGATGCGCGTAGTGCTGGAGGGGCCTCGGCCAAGGATCGCACTGCAGTCGTCAGTCGTCCGCCGCGGCCCCAGCGCGTCGCACGTCACGTCACGCTCGATCGATTAACACGTATCGGGATTGCGTTTCTATTTTTTTTTATTTTTCCCGCTCGCGCGAACTTAGTGCACTTGTTGTTTGTGTCGCCTTTATTTTGGGCGTTGTGTTAATGACACTGTGAGTGAGACGATCCACTAAACGATACTAGTTGTGTTTAACTGACTTGTCTTGTGTCCGTGGACTTCGACGACTGAATCCTCTCAGATAACGTAAGTGACGGCGCTTCGGAAACTTGATACTTGTGTAGAAGTTACGGAAAAAACTTTTAATATCGGGATAAGAAATAAATATAGGAAATATAACATATTAATAATACAAGTTGTTAAAAATATTTTACACATCTAATATAAACATCCATTATAAGAAAAATACTTAAATGGCAGAGATAATTAAGACAATAAAAAATTTGTCACATCGAGATAATTAGTTATGAAAAATATAATTAATTTTAAACATTAAATAAAACTATTTATATATATTATATTATTATAAGATATTTCAATGAATAGTTTATAAAAAAAGTGTTCAACACACTAACGACGAATGCGTCGGGTGCAATGTTTATATCAGTTTTGGGGTCATTGTGGGTTCACGACCCACAATCTTAAATTGTTAGTGGGTTAATTGAAAATATAACCAATTAATAAATATATATTAATAATCAATTATAAATTAATTCTTATAAGATAATTTATTTATAGCAAAAATTATTTTAGTTTTCTTAATAGTTTATTTAATGGGAAAAAAAATATAGACACTGAAATTAATTATTTTAAAATATTTTTCTTCCAATAATTTTATATAACAATATATTAATTATAATTGATAATATAATAAAATTAAAAATATATTATACTACTTAAAAATTATACTTTTTTTAAGAAATTTATAAAATAATAATAATATAAACAAATGAAAAAAAAAAGATAAAAGATTTTTTTCAAAAATATTTTTTTATTATAACAAAGTGATTTACTTTAAGAGATGTAATGTGATAAATATATTAATATAATGAATGTCCGTCTGTTCGTCGGATACCATTGTTATAGTTTTAGACGTTTTTTATTATATTCATTGTAAAACATTTAAATAATTCATTTAATATTAATAACACAATATATTTTATATATAATTCCCTTTTTTAAGATTTAATTATATACATACTAGCTGTTCACACGACTTTTAATGTTTTCTTAAATAAGTTGCCAAGTTACTCAAGTGATCCAGTGAGTCCTGTTGAAATAGATCCAGTTACCCGTAACAAATGGATAGACAGAAATTTTTTTAATAGGTTTTCTATAAAATTACTGTTAATAATTTCATATGAATTTGGTGAAAATTTATTTGGTATTACGTAGAGACAAGTTAATTTTATATTTTTATTAATATATAATTATAAAAACATATAGATGACAATTTTATATTTATAATAATATATATATAATTAAAATAAGATAAAAATATTTAATTATGTGTTGGTTAAATAAAATCTTTGACACAACCCGACGCTATGACTCGTTTATTAATTTAATATAATTATTTAAGCAGACATACCCGCGGTACATTAGTAGTGTATAATAATGTTAATGATAAAAACAACTTGATTACACCATGTGTTAAACGCTCCGCCATATTTATGTATGTATGTTTGTTCGTGTTATAAACGTGTAAACTAATAAAATTACTAGTATATTTACATTTCTATTTTGTTTTCAACCCGCCAGCCCACAGTTTAGCGTGGTGGGTTAAGGTGTTACATTATTAAACAAAATATTTTTATATAATATTATTTATTTACATAAAACCGATAAAATTAACGATTTATTAATGTTGTGGACGAATTAATTATTTTATATAAAAACTATAAAATTATTTACGACCCGATCCAGTTTAACGAAAACCGGAAAACATTGAATGTATTATTCTTATTAGAAATAATATTCTAATAATTACAAATCGTTTAAGATTTTAATGAATTCCTATTCTTCATTCGAATATTTAAAAGACGTTCTTAATTTGAATCTAGATTATTATTTTAAAAACTCTAATATATCACTCAGCCTAGCTTGTAAGTCAACCTCTTCTGTGATTAAATTAATAAAAAAAAACTAATATGTCATTCAGCCTAATATGTAAGTAAATCTCTTTAGTGAATCAATTAATTAAAAAAAAATATTATTCAGCCTAGTTTATAAGTAAAACTCTTTAGTGATTAAATTAATAAAAAAAAAATATCATTCAGCCTAGTATGTAAGTAAAACTTTTTGGTGATTAAATTAGTTATAAAACTCTAATATATAATTCAGCCTAGTTTGTAGGTAAACCTCTTTCTTTAGTAATTGAAATTAAAAAAACTTATGTCATTCAGCCTAGCTCGTAAGTAAACATCTTTAGTGATTAAATTAATTATAATAAAAAGGTGTATTAATAATGTTTACACAAACCCGATCCCCGGATGTCCTATCAATATACCGAGAAGACTTATCTTACGTGGGAAGGAATATGAGGCAAGTTCGAAACTATTTATACAACCCGGCTTTGATTACGTTTTATTATTCACATTATACGTACGTAACGCGAGATTAAATATTTTTATATATATATTTGTTTAAAATGTAATAATAATTGATGTATTCGAATTTTTATTCAGCAATATTTGACACATTACACCGCGCGGTACATTTCACGAGGTGAGCGATAATGTTGTATTAAATTATATATAATTAAATAAAACGCTACCGCTTGTGATGTGTACCGAATCGTCAATAATGGTACATTTAATGTATATTAAGCTCTATTTTAGTGTAATAAGGTATATATTCCCGTGTATATAGCGTGAGAAACTATGATGACTATTGATAACAAATGGTCAAACTGAAACACGAGGAGGGGATATTTTTTTTTTGCTAATATTTTTTTAACTCTACCGAGAATCGCGATTTATGTTGCTTGTTAAGTTTCTTTTAAAATAAATATGGAATTTTCTAGTAACATTTCTCCGCCTTGATCTAACTCAATGGAGTATAAATTCATAAATAGCTGAAGACTCCCCAGATTGTAATTACAAAGACAATATTGACTTAATTAACGATAAAAGGAAGCGTTAGAAGTAATAAAACAATTTATTTATTCCTAATACTTAATACACATGTGGCAAAATCGGTGCCGGTATCAAAAAAAAAAAAAAAGAACTCCATCTCCCTCACACGTATAGCGCCATCTCGCTCTAAACACATGTGCGTGAGATCAATGGCGATTGATTGGTTTTTTATCTTTTATTATTATTTGTATTTCATTTAATATAAATTAACTAATTAAAAACACAAATATATATATTTAAATGTATGTTATTTTATTTTTGTCTCGTAGTTCGCAGTACCCCCGCTAGATGGCGCTGTTTTAAAATAGTGAAATCTTAATGAAATAATTACGAATACTCCGCACGGTCCGAGCCCGCGCATGAATCGCGCTGACATTTACATTTGGCGACGATTCAAACTATCAGAGCATTGGCAGATGACAAATAATATATACAGTGCAATTTATTTATTATATTTAATGTATTATTATTATTATATATTAAATTCCTATTTATATTATTAGGTTATCATAAGATATTTGTACAATAATAACATCGACACATGTCAGTGCACGTCAGATTCATCTCAGTCTGATGAGAGCACCAACAGGTGAGCGTGTCGATGATTTACGAGATATTTTGCTCCATTTAATTTTGGAACCGATGCCGCTGATATTTACATCGTACGATACGATAAGAATGTCGTGTTATATAAATGAGATAAATTATCAAAAAAATCAAAAATAACTCCGTTATAATTAACTGTATATTATTTAATTATATCCTAAAATAAATTAGAGCGAGGGTGGAATGATTGAACGCATACGAATGTCGGTGGTTTTTTTAGGAATGCGTTATGGGACACCGTTAATTGACTAGCCCTCACCTGCGGGTGTGTCTGTCTATAATATAAAAGATAACATTAATTAACACATTTTTCGTGGAATATACTAAACTTTGTAAAAAAATCTATCAATATTAATATGTTTCATAATAAAACTCAACTACAAGAGTTGCACAACTTAATTCCCCTAAAACAGGTAATTTAAGAACCTACATATAAGTAGGTCGCGATTACAATAGACGATACAATCTGACACCATAAACAATATTTATCACATAGATATACCAAAAACAATATTAACAACTAAACCATAAATATATTTTTTTATTCCATTAACCGTATCACATGTGGTATTACATAAAGCGATCAAATCATTAAAATATCCCTCCGTTATAAATAAACAAATTAAAACAGTTATGTGTCAAAATTGACCCAAATGTAATTAGAATACATATTCTGGTGTCCCCCGATATCTTATCGAGTAGCCGACATCTTATCGAATACCCGACATCTATTAGGGAGACACCACCTGCCTCAAATAATAGGTCAAATAACATTTACAACATCCACTATTACATATTTATTAAAGAAACACGTAAAATCAATTGTACCACTCGTATCATGACAAGGAAGCATTAAAAGAAGTGAAATTGAAATTGACAAAGTGATCCCCCATTTTATTGGTTTTATTCCGTCAATATTTACGATAATAATAAATAAAATTTCCTTTAACCGAAATCGTTTAGTTTGAAAGGTTAAAAATGAAACTAAAAGTCATATTATTAAGTGAAAGATGAGTGGTGTAAAAGGCTTTTTGCATCCTCTGTTTGTCCGTACGTCAATGCGCACTTACGTTCAAAAACCTCTCGTGTCCAAACAAAGAACTCAAAAATCCATCAATCAAAGAACAGCAACGATATAATCGAATTTCCGAACGTCGAGTGCAAAGCGCAAACGAGGAACCGCAGCGGATGAAAAAAATAAATAAAAAAAAAAAACGTTCGGAAATATGACTAATATCTGGCACAGAGTTGCGTCTATCCGAAGGAGGGGGAAGGAATTCAAAAAAAGAACTCCACTTCATTCGAATTTCGATTCGGAATGTCTCATTCGGAGATATTATATTGACATTTCGCGATCAGACATTATTGCTTTTTGGTTTTTTTTTCTTGTTCTGTTTTTAAATGCATTTTTAAGTTTATAAAGTTGGAAATTTTAAATATCAACTCATATACATTTACACGCTCATTTAAATCAATTATTACATTAAAAATGACAAAATTTACCTATGTTTGATGTATTATAATATGAAACTTGCAAATGAGTCAACAATTGCTATGAATATAAATAATTAGGACAAATTATAGCCGTAAAAGAAACGTCGAACTAAAAGGCATCGATTGAAAATAAGTTCGCTAACTTTGTCACGAAAACCGCTCACGATAGACAGGATTAAACACTGGAAACACAACCTTATGCCCTTGAGATAAGGGTGCCGCATACAATGATTTCAAAGGTACGTGCGATCTTGGTATATTTATGAGAGTGATAAAATTGTCCGCGGCCATGTTAAGTTCGGTTCACATCGAGCACCTGTCGCTTTTTATCTTTATTGACAATAAAATTATCGGAAGTATACGAATAAATCAAAACCCAATAATATATATATATATATATATATATATAAATGAAACCATTACGTCCCTATTCCGTTACAAAATTTACAATTCAAATAACTATTTTACGTACGAGAATATTTTAAATAACGAAATATAGTTGTTAAGGACACCAAGGGACACGCAACGACTTAAGAATAGCGTGTTCAGTGACACGCGGATATACACTTAAAATCTTCCAAATTAGGGTCGAATTTTGAGTATTTTTATGATTATTCCGATTTAAGATTAGAATATAGACAAATAATTATCAATATTACTAATTAAAATGACAGTTGTCTGTTGAAGTCGAGTGCGTCAATAAGCCGTGTGTGACCCGCCATCTTATCTACCACATCTGGCCTCCCCTAATGAATATTAACTAATATTGTGTTAACTTACTTCAACTGGGTATTATGTTATTTGTATGACTCATTTTATTTATGTAAAATCCATCTATTAATCAAATTGATAACGACTGTAATGAAAATAATAATTAAATTAAAAAATATATGAAAACTTCTTACTAACGAAATAAATACAGGCTGAATATCCTAAAACAATACAAATATTTTTAAAAAAGGAACATTTTAGTCGAGATTCGAAATTTGTACAAATAATCTATCAAGTGTAATTATAAAAATAATACAAAAAAAAAATATATAAAAACTTCTTTCTCACTAGTAAAATAAACAAGGCTGAATATTTTTAAAAAAGGAACGCTCCAGTTCGGGATTCGAAATTTGTGTAATTCAAACAGCGTAGCGCAGTGACCAGTCGATGGAATCGATCTAAGGCGGTGGCGTGTAATAGTTTGCATATCGCGTCACGAAACTCACACTTATCATGTTTATTGATTGACACGCCAGTAATTCAGTCCGGCGGCGCAAGATGGAGGATCCGGCGGTTAACTCATTTACAATTAAATGCTTTCTGAATTATAAATATCGAAGTTATGTTTTGTTTTCTATGTACGCTGTCAGTTTGTAACTTGGGTGCTTTACAAAATTTACAAGTTTTTTTTTTTAAACTCTTTGTTGATAAGTTGGGCGTATTGTTTGGAAATATTTGTTTAGTGGAAGGTATAGTTTTATATAATTCAACAATTATATATTATTTTCTGTTTTATTTCGACTTTTATTCAAAATAAGTAATACAAAATGGCATATAACTGCATTTGCGTTTATCAGCGAGAGGACAAACGGACAAAAAGACGATTAAGAGTCTCTTAAGACGGCGTGCGAACGGACCGCTTCCTAACACCGAGCTGTCAATTTCCTTTTTCTTGGCGATATCTGCTCGAGCATCGAACATAACCAAATTAGTTTCGACACGAACACCCCCGTGGCCGATTGTCTGCCAACTCACAATGGAATCGATATAAAACTTCCCCTTTCAATATTTCCTTTTTCTGTTTCAGGTCGTCGGGCACAGAACAATAAGAAACTAACAAAGAAACGGCACGCGAACCAAAACATCGATACCACTATTGGCGGGAAGATTTGTATAAAATGGAACATTCGAAATTCGAATTGCGCGTGACGCGTGCGAGGTTGTGACGGGTCATTATGCGCCGGGACTGAGCGCGGCGCGGACGTCCGGATGCACCCGACCGGCGCCAGCCTGACCGCGCCCGAGGCGGAGGTGCAAGCTATGCACTCGATGGACTGGCTCTTTAAGAAGGAAAGGATATATCTTCTAGCGCAGTTCTGGCAACAGGTAACACTAAATTAAAACACAAAGGTCGTTTGAATACATTCTACGTGGAGCGATAACAAATAGCAGTATACGAAATCAATTAATACTATCGCACCGCAATTAACCTGCGAGAGGGTCGCGCTACGGACCGAAGCCAAAACAATTATATCTATTGTTACGACAAGCGTTATGCTAATATCTGATTGACTCGGCTCTGTCCCACTGAACTAACACACGGACAACCTCTATATATATATATTGAATTGACAAATGCCATCTTCATTATCTATATCAAGAGAAACTCATAATTAAACTAATATTTATCAGATATAGTCAAATATAGTAGTATAGTCAGGAAGTCAATCAGATCTTGACCATGATTTAAATACAGGCTGTGGTAGAGGAGTTGTGAAACAGGAAGAGATCTGATCTAAATGAGGTAATAGTTAATGTTAACTCGTTTTTTTAATGAAAAATGGTGGATAGTAAAGAATGCTCCGTGTATGTCAACCTTTTAATATAATGCTAATGAAGTTTAACAGATCACTTCCAGAAGGCAATTAAACACAGCCTGATCTGTGACATGCAATTGATTTGATATACAATGCGCCATTACAGCGGATAATTGTCTCAAACTGCGACTTTTACACCTCACGACCTGTCATTGGAATTTAATTTAATTATTACGTTCTCAATTTAAAAATTAAAAATAAATTACTTTGAAGCCAATAATTAATTGTTACATTGGTATTCCATTCCATTTTTAAATACAAAATTATATATATTCCATATTCCATATTCGAATCCGAAGACGAATTATTACGTTCTCAATTTTAAAATATAAAAAAAAAACAGTTTGAAACCAATACAATTAATTGTTTAATATACGTTATATTGCTATTCCATTCCATTTTTAAATAATTCAATATTCGAATCCACCGCAGTCTTATTCCGAAGACGAATTAATTTCTCAATTTAAAACATAAAAAAATAGTTTGAAACTAATACAATTAATTGTTTAATATACGTTATATTGGTATAACATTCAATTTTTAAATAATTCCATATTCGAATCCACCGCAGTCTTATTCTGAAGACGAATTACGTTCTCAATTTAAAAATAAAAAAAACAGTTTGAAGATTAAGAATACAATTAATTGTTTAATATAAATTCTATTCCATTTTTAAATAATTCCATTTTCGAATCCACGAACAATAGAACGTATTAATATCTCGATGTAAAATAAATATTCATTCGTCCGAGGAGCGGGTGCGATGCGTCCTGATACTGCACATTTGAATGCCGGGACCCGATAGTATTGTTCCACTACTAGCCACTGAGAGTTGTATTGATTAAAAAAGATTTACATTAAAATTTACATATGCCGTGCTTCGAATCTCACTTATCGAAGTCGCAAGGACATTTTGTTTTAATGCTGTTTGCTGCTCGTTGCTTGCTGTTTGCTGTTTTCTATTCTGTAACTGAATTGATAATATTTGGATGTAAATTAATGTTTAAATCGACATTAACTGTAATCAATATAAGATATTTTAATTAATAATAATATGTAATGAAATTACAAAAAGCCAAGCCACCCATCTTGATAAACGTTGAAAATAAACAGGTGCTGTAAAAAAGTTAAACTAAATAGAAAAAGTGAACCTCAAAGTGTATTAAATTGAAATAAATATTAGTTTCACATGTAAGAAGTCGATGTAGGCACGGCCATTACAACAAGTATTGCGATAAAAAGTAGGCATTAGGTGCATAAAATACAAAAAAATAATACGCAAAGCTGATCGCTCGTTAATAAAACCAACAATTAACGTCTATAAAATCGGTTATAATCGTCCGCTCGGAATAAGGACGCCGCCGATCGGATTGTAATAGTCGATTAGTTTACAGTAGCGGCCATTATTTATATTTAAAACAATAAAATGGCGGACGGCCGTTGAATTTGAGATATTTTTTTATAAATGTTAATGAGTACTGAAAGTGAGTTCGAAATTTAAAATTAATTAGTGATGCGAATATCGATATCGGTGCATTTCCCTAAGGAATGTCAGCTCAGTTCCCACAGCGGAGGAATGTCCGTCCCTCATTCACAAAAAGTACCAAACTTTCCCATGCCCTAGACTTAACCTTTTTGTTTCGGCAAATATCTTGAATATTACAATACTATCGATAATTTAAAGAAAAGGATAATTCTTTGAAAACATATATTTACCTGAATCGAAAAAAAAACGACTAAACCCAAAATGATGGAATCATCGCGATTCTTTAAAAAAAACGTAACCCGTATTTAAAAATCGATTGCAACCAAAAAATTGTCACTGACAAATGATTCGAACGCCTTGCGGTCGGAATGACGAATTCAAATTTTCGTATTCCGAACAAAAACCGCCATTAACGGACGGTTGTTACCTTTTTTAGTTGTCGATGATTTCTGGGGCTAATCACGTTTTTTGTCGATACCGCTAATCGATACCGCTCCTCCCACTGGGGCGGGACTATCGATACATGCCTCACTGCACTTCACTGGCTATTTAATTTAATTATAATAACCTTTGTAGTCGATATTAAACTAAACACTAACCTAAATTAATTCGAACGAATCGTGCCTCTCGATAATTTAATAAAGAAAAAAGAGAATCGATTGCGGTTGATGACGGCGAGGAATCATCAGCCGCTGATGCTTTTTTAATGATATTTTTCACAACCATTGATGGTTATTAGCTCCAGAGACACAAACGGACAAATGGTTTTAGATTTGGTACAATTTAAATAGTTTTTAAATATATTTTATATAATAAAAGATAATCAATCAAAAAATCAAAAACTAAAATACAAAACATGTCCGTTAAACTTAAAAAAAACAGGTCAAACTAAAGTCAATAGAACTTCAAAGTAATGTCGGCTCCAAGGTCCCATTAGCAATAAAACAAAGGAACCTCCATTACCAAACGTACAGACAACACTAATATATATATACATATATACTAAATACAAAAAATCATGTACACAAATTAATCGATTTTAAAATCGATGTTACGTAAAATCGATTTTAAAGTCAATGTTACCTAAAATCGATTAATTGGCATCGAGTGTTGATAATCGATTAACACGTAATCGATACATCGGGAGCGGGATGAGATTTACGAGCGCGCCCGTCGCAAACTGTAAAGGTTAATTGTGGCAAATATCTACCGACCATTTGTATAAATAACTCCCTTTAATGTTGTTACGTTTTGTGTTTTTTGATTCAGACGATGTATGTATGTATTTTATTACAATGTTGCGTATTTTACTATATATAAATAAAATATGTGTCCGTTTGTATCCAAATTAAAAAAATATCACTAATGCGTATTAAAGTGTTAGTACTTACATAAAAATAATTGCTCTGTTTGGTTGTTCCGGTTAATCTCTGAAATGGCTGGACCGATTTTAACAGGACTTTCACTGATGTTATAAGAAGTAGCTTAGGCTACTTTTATTAAAAAAACATATTCCGCGCAGACGAAGACGCGTTCACAGCTAGTATATAATATATTTTTATATCACTTATAAATACCAACAAACACTTTATTAAAAAAAAAAAACAATAAAAAAGAAATAAACCTCAAAAAACAACAAACTAAAGGATATTTTATTCAAAGATAAAATTAAAAATATAGTTTTATAATAATAATAATAATTTAATAAAAGTATAATAAAGCGCGAATGACGCGTCGTTAATGAGAATTCCTCAGAGCTATAAACGGCCATTATCACCTCTAGTACAAATTGCAATCTTATACTTAATTCTATTACATTCTAGAATATTTAAATAATCGTTACATGAAAAAGTAAAGAGTTATCCGCTTCAGAAATGTATAAGATGCATTCAATAATTAGGAGTCAAAATGGACGCTTCTAGAACATGAAAATAAAAAACAACATTTATACTAATACTTTGAAGCAAGTAACGATTGTGGGGATCCCGCGTTTGAATATCGAAGACATTTCAAATTTAGAACGCCTCTTCGAACTCTTTCAAAATACGCTCTAGAATCGAAAACAGCGATTAGTTTTAAGTGTCGCTGTTCGAACTTTTAAAAATATGTCGCTCGTTCGAATTTTAAATTTAAATATAAACCGGGAGAATGCGTTCTATTTCGCCTCCACTTTACGATGTTTGTCAGTTAATGATCGTTACGAAAGTTTAGTGTTGTGATATGAATTTATAGTTGAGTTCGATTTTTCACATAATTACGTGTTATGCGGTGTTACTGATAAAAAATGCAATCAATTAAATGATATTGTGGTATTTATTAATTTAATCAGCGGTCCAACTGACTGTTTAATTCCGATCTTGACATATCTGAGCGTCGGATTTGTATCTGACACTTTCAAAGTTCCTCCGATCGGTCCGTAATTAGATTAAAAATTGTTTAATTAAATTATTTTTGTTTATTAATATATATATTATATGTATTTTTAATGACAGTAGCCAGCCGTCATTCATAGTTTTCTGAAAACAATGAATTGACACTCACCCACTTGGCACGCGCCATTGAATAAAATAAAAAAACATACTCAAGAAATATTTTTATTTTACGTAAAACTAAAATTATTTTATTTGTATTTATAAAATGACAGTCTATACAGAGTCACAGGTGCAGTGTTAGTCGATGCGTACGTTCTAAATTTAAAAGTACCACCAGTTCGATGGGATTCGATTTTTGAAATCCGAATGCGTTCGGAAATAGCGCGACAGCTGAGAGACGACATCGGAACGATTTTTTATTACCTCCTTCGTGTTTATGACCACTTTATGAGTTGGATTTCTTTTTTTTTTTAATCTAATGTCACATTTCTGATCGGATACGCTCTTCTATTTTCGATTTGACCCGCACGGTGTATTTAAATTTTATTCTTAATTTAATTTTATTACTTTTTTATTTTATCTGTAACATAAATTAATTGAAAATTGCCAATAAACAATCAATGAAGATCCATTGAATGTAATCGGCCCTTCGAATCGTTCGTATTTGATTAGACCATTCAATATAAATCGATAAATAAGCGATATCCTCTAAGGAGGTCACTTACATAATGAATCTATAATCGTAATTCGAGACTACTGTGCCTGGATTAACGATCGAGTTCCTTTTGCTGTATTGTATTTATTTAAATTAAAAAAAAATAAAGGACGCTTGTATTTGAATTAAGAACGGAAATCAACCGTCGCGACCGATTGTGTGAAGTGTGAAAGGATCGATTCAAGGGGGTAGTTTTTTTTAAATTCTGTTCTGTTTATTGACATCTTACTATTTTTAGGCAAATTTATGATGGACGCCGAAAAATACTGAATAATTTTGCATCTCTTTCTAACATTTTGAATGTCATAGTGTTTAGTTTTCTTGCAGTTGCAGTCAAAATGGCCGCCCAAGTGTTGTTAATTTAATGATTTTCTTCGCCTATCATGTTTAGTTTTGTAATGGTAAGATAATTTAATTGTTTTTAAATTATAATGAAGTCAAATTGGAAATTTTAAAAGCAATAAAAAGCGTCTCCATAGAAGTCTATCAATTCAACTATTTTATGATACATTTATTGTTTTTTATCGAGATATAAAAATTTTTCTTTAATATCATCCTTTCATAATCTTATTTATAAATAATTAACTTAAAAATTTTATAATCTATATATATTTCGACACGTAAAACAAAACCTAAATTTAGTTGAGCGTAAACAAAATGGCTGACGGCCAAAACAAAATAATAATTAACAAACAGTTCAATTGAAATTTTATGTTAAGTTGTTAAATTCGAAAACTATAAAGTAAATAATCAAGGGTAATAATTCGTTATTTTAGTGCGGCGCCCGCATACAGGGATGTCTACTATAAAATATATCGATATAATTCTAAATAGACAGATAATATAAAATAAAATCCAACAAATATCGATGCATCTTTTTTTTTTTTTTTTTTTTTTTTTTTATGTAAGAGG
Organism: Melinaea menophilus ssp. n. AW-2005; assembly: GCA_918358695.1. Lineage (NCBI taxonomy): Eukaryota > Metazoa > Arthropoda > Insecta > Lepidoptera > Nymphalidae > Melinaea > Melinaea menophilus. The sequence goes on along the minus strand of OU911058.1, from coordinate 15,226,437 downwards.
AGGGCAAACGAGCTGGCGGGTCACAGATGGACGTGATCACCGCCGCCCATGAACTCTTGCAACATCCGAGGACTTACAGGAGTGTTGCCGGCCTTGTAGGTGGGAATAAACGCGTTTTTTGAAGGTACCCATGTCGTACCGATCTGGAAATACCGCCGAAGGTAGTTCGTTCCACAAGCGAGTGGAACGTGGAAAAAATGTCCTTGAGAACCGCACAGTGGAGGATCGCCACGCATCCAGGTGGTAAGGATGGTATTGGAGGCGATGGCGCGCTGTGCGGTGATGAAATTCGGCGGCAGGCATCAGATCGAATAGTTCTTCGGAACACTCCCCGTTGTAAATGCGGTAGAAGACGCACAAAGAAGCCACGTCTCTACGCAATGCCAGAGAGTCCAGCCGTTCGCAGAGCACCGGGTTCCCAACAATTCGAACGGCTCTCCGTTGTACGCGGTCAAATGGTAGAAGCTGATATTGGGGTGATCCGGACCAGAGATGAGAACAGTACTCCATGTGAGGCCGGACCTGCGCCTTATAGAGCGCAAGTCTTTGGCCAGGTTTGAAGTACTGCCTCGCTCTATTAATCACTCCCAATTTCTTCGAGGCCAACTTGGCCTTGCTCTCCAGATGACCACGAAACTGACAGTCGCTCGAAATGTCGAGACCCAGTATTCTGATACTTGGCGAGGCATTAAGAGGAGTGCTCTCGAAGAGCGGTGATACGACAAATGGGGTTTTCTTAGTGGTAAACGCGCAAACTTGTGTCTTTAGGGGATTGAACTGAACGTGGTTCAGTTCACCCCACTCAGAGACCATCCCCAAGGAAGTCTCTGTAGAAGACACAAGTTTCTTTCGGCACTCGTCGACGTTTTCCCGAGAGAGACCTGCACGGCCGGAATATACCGCATCCCCAGTGCTGTCATCCGCATAACAATGTATGTTGGAGATATCCAACATATCATTGATGTGCAGGAGGAACAGGGTTGGGGATAGCACGCAGCCTTGGGGTACACCAGCGTTCACGGGCTTGGGGTCCGAGCAAAAACCGTCGAGAACGACCTGTATGCTCCGCCCAGTGAGGAAGCTGGTGATCCACTTGCATAAACTCTCGGGAAGCCCATAGGAAGGTAGCTTCGAAAGAAGCCCCTTGTGCCATACACGATCGAAGGCTTTCGCCATATCCAGACTAACTGCCAGACCCTCTCCCTTACTTTCAATAACAGCTGCCCAACGGTGCGTAAGATATAACAGAAGATCACCAGCCGATCGACCATGGCGAAAGCCATATTGCCGGTCATTGACCAACTGGTGATCCTCGAGGTATGTTAGGAGCTGTTTATTGATAATGCTCTCCATTACTTTGGAGAGCAGAGAGGTAATGGCGATAGGTCTGTAGTTAGCTGGGTCCGAGCTATCACCTTTTTTAGGGATCGGATGGACAAGGGCACGCTTCCATGAGACCGGGACTACGCCTTTAAGGTAGGAGTACCGAAATAGACGCGTTAGCACTGGAGTCAACTCAGGGGCACACGTTCGTAGCACCAATGGAGAAATGCCATCCGGCCCACTCGACTTATGAACGTCCAAGGAAAATAGAGACTGCCTAATAGTTTTCTGCCTAAAAACTATTTCCGGCATTGAGCTCTGACACCGCGGGATGATAGGCGGTGTCTTCCCCTGGTCGACCAAAGTCGAGTTGGAGGCGAAAAGAGTGCCCAAGAGATCGGCTTTCTCTTTTGCCGTATGGGCCAGAGAGTCATTCCCCATGTGCAACGGCGGTAGGGATGGCTGGCTAAAGTTGCCCAGAGTGGCCTTTGAAAGCGCCCAAAATTTGCGCGTGCCAGGCGGGTACTTTGCCAGCTGATCCCCAATTTTGACGATATGCTTGAACTTTGCTCTAGCGATTTGCCGTTTGAAGAATCTGGAGGCACGATTATATTTCCTCTTCAGAACTCTAGAGCTCGGATCCTTAGTGACTAACGCATTGGCCCAAGCTTGATAAGCCTGCCGTTTGCCAGCTGCTGCAGCCCTGACAGACGCATCAAACCAAGGCCGCGATCTGCCACCAAGTGGTACCACAGAGCTTGGTACAAATAGTTCCATGCCCTGTAGTATCACATCAGCTACAGCCGCAGCGCAGTCACTAGGATCATCGGAAGGGAAACAAATCGGCCCCCATGGGTAGGATGCAAAGAAGGACCGCATTCCATCCCAATCCGCTGACTTGTAGTGCCAAACGAGTCGAGTCGCAGGTGTTGTGCGACCCGAACGTTGAATGGGCACTACACTCCGTACCAGACAATGATCAGAGGACCCTAACGGAGCCTCGACAGTGACCTGGTACTTTCCGGGATGTGTAGTCAGCAGAAGATCCAACAAAGAGGGCATATGGCTGTCCACATCCGGTAGACGAGTGTGCGTCTTGACCAATTGGGACAGACCATTTGCCAGAGCAAAGTCAAACACAGATCTCCCCGCGTAGTCGGTGGCACGTGACCCTAACCAATCGGTATGGTGCGCATTGAAGTCACCGAGGACTACGACTTCGGCGGAGGGAATCTGTGAAAGCAGATCGTCAATCTTCGCCTGAACATGGCCCAAGAGTTGATCCGTTTCTGCATTACCACTATGGGACCTGTAGAGGCATGCGTAGACTCTGACATGGTCGTCCATGTCCACGCGCAGCCAGAGTACAGACAGGTCCCGACCTTCAAAAACCTGAAGGCGACGGTAGCAGATATCCTCCCTTACGAACACAGATACCCCGGCGTGTGGTATAAAATGGTGTTCTAGATTATACCCGGGGTATGACAGGTACGCTGTGTCGCTAGGTTTAGATATCTGCGTCTCCGTCAGAAACAACAAGGCCGGCTGCGCCGTCTCTAGATGATAGTGGACGGCGTTCAAGTTGGAATGAAGTCCCCGAATGTTGCAAAAGTCCACATTTAGAGTGGGTCGGGGTGCCGCTGCGTTGACTCGTCGTTTGCCCTCAAAAAACACAAAAGGCGATACTTTGCCCGCCCCAGATACGACGGGCAGCCCGAGCAAAATCCGAGAATTATTTCCCCGATTTTGCTCGGGGAGGGGGTCCCCGGCTTCATCAAAGCCGGTACCCTCCTGGGGTATTTTTCTTTCCGGCATCGCTTTCATGTTTCATGGCGTGGGGGGGGGGGGGGGTTTGGGCTTCCGGATTCTCTCACTCACCGACGGAACATAACCAAATGAATTTGGTTACTACGCGTCGGTCTTCTGTGAGAGGGTGGTCCTTCCCCGGTCGAGCCAGCCCAATACGAGCTGCAGTCAGATAACTACAGCTAGGCTCTACCACCTATAAATCATCGTAACACGAATGTGAAAACATTGTCTCCGCACACCCCGGATGAATTTGTAACAAAAAAAAAACCGAAATACCCCAACTCGGGGCCTCGTGGAAATTAATTATTAATTTGTTACCATTGCGTTCGTCTCTGAGGGACTTTGTTTTTTACCCTCAATAATGCTAAGACAATTTTTCATTTCGATATTTTATTCATTGAACACTTGTTTTGATATTACAATATTGATTGTTATCTGTAAATTAAGATAAGGTAAGGTAAGGTAAGATAAGATAAGATAAGAGGTTTTTAAAAATACAAATACGACATAATTTTGAAAACTATTATATAATTTATTTGTTGAAAATAAGATATATGTATAAAATGTGTAATGTAGTCTGTTGTAAAGTGTAATTTAAATAAAAACTATATGTTTTTACCACTGCATTGTCCGGCGAGCCATTAAGAAATACTTAATTTTCAACTTTAATTGCCGTGTTGAAGTATTCAGATCTGAATATCGCACCTTAAAAAGGTAACGATTAAACGAGATTTTTACTTAAAACACGACAATTTAGAGTATTTTAAACGTAGGTACGTTTAATGTTCAGAAATTACAACTATTAAAAATATTTATTAGGAACGATAAAAAACTAAGATGGCGGATACAAACGCGAATCCATTAAACGTATTACACACAAACATCCCAAACAATAAACTAACAAACCATTGACAAGAGATAAGAGAACAAAACGCGGAATCCGAGCGTGTTAACAAGTTGGAAAGAAATCCCCCCGAACAGGTAAAGTTGTTTGCTGTTTTTTCAAACCGATCACGTTCGCTGTTAAGTGAGCCATCTTTGTTTCAACCCTCAACGATTTACGCGCGAATATTTCACTAAAACCGCCTTATTGATTCCTGTCTCCGGGGGGGTTCGATTCTACTGTTCTTTATTCAAATTTTACGTTACATGTGTTGATATTGTTTGTTCGAAATTTAAAATTGAATTAGGAACTAAATCAAAACAATAATATGAACTTGTACTTTGCCAGTCCAGTTATCAGATAACAGTTCTGATAGTGTTCCTCAATTGATATCTATAGAGTTGAAGTAGTTTAATATAAATTAGCATATTTATGACTAGTTTTACGAGCGTTTTTTAATTCCACCATACAAAGGCTGTATCGCCTCCTACCGAATACAATCTTTATTATCCGTATTTATGATCTATTAAATTTATGTTTTCATTTGAAAAAGGTTATAATTATGTGATTTTTTGTATCTTTAACCCACATCAAATCGGATTTTTTTTTAAATCGATGGTTTGACAACAGATAGTCAACTACCAATGGTATCTTAAAATTTTATAGCCCATAAAGAGCTGAATTATTCGGACACCGCTGTCTCTTGGCACGTATCGGACCAAAAATTTTAAACATTAAAATTGGATGCTACGAGCAATAGTTGTAATTTAACGACCTTTTAAAACTGAACGATGGAGGTTTTTAATAAATAAAAAAAAAAGGTTATAAAAGTTTCATAATCGATTGAAAATATGTATTTAGATTTTAATTATAAATTATAATTTTCATTTCTTCGTTGTAATAACGTTATGTTTATTTATCGGCTGTAATAAAATGTCCGTAGTGTATATCGTATGGACGCCGGGTGTAAAGGAAGGGAATTGAAACAAAAAACTGAGATGGCAGAAATTAAACCGGTTCGAAATAAAAAGAGGTTCTGTATTTCAAATTCCTGCCAAGGACACTCGTCCCCGGGGGACAATGTTCGCGATGCGTAGCGTTTTAATTGTCAAAATCGTACCTTTGATGTCGCCGCGCACTTATCACTTATCCGATATAGGACTTCACAGGACATCGATTTTCGATCGAGCCTCTTTAATCGGCCGCTGTGAATGGTGTCATTAGTGATCAGTGCTGTGGCAGCGCTTGTTCGGGGTTCGCATTTTTATATATAAAAAATGTATGATCACAAAATTTATAGCAGTCCGTAAGAATAATAAATTACATTAAATTACCCGTCTCTATGTATGTACGCAGTAAAAAGTGATCCCCGATCTGGTTAAGGTCGCTATAGAGGTGAAGGTGCAAAAACAATGACAAACAACAGACGAACAACGAATCCGTGTAATAACGAATCGCGAATAAGAACGGAAGTGGCGTATACAATCCGAAGATTATATCGGCCATGATTGAAAAGGCAATATTTTACAATGAACAACAAACCTAATACTGTCAAAGAGAAACAGTAGTTATTGTATAAAGAATAAGATATAGACTCGCATATCAATGAACACCGCGAATCAGTTTTAAGAGTGTGCTATCCATAACTAATGAAGACAAGCTTTATAGCAATACCGATCATATTGTTATTGTTATAGAGTACGAAATGGATTGTATATCTGTGTTATGATGTCAGATGTCACGTCACACTTGCAGCGGCCCTGACCTCGCTGCGCGCGCGCAGAGGAAGCGGGACTCGATCGATCTCGTATATTAGTATAATCAGAGTTAGTGTTTTTTAACAAATCGCGTCAAAGTAAACTTCGATTTGTTTGAAATATTAATTTTATAACCGTTACGCTAGATGGCGTTGTTCGTTACTTTAATTCGATAGCGTTGGTAACTCGCACTAGCCACTGTTCTGCAATTTTACTTTTAATTTAAATTGTTTTTAATTAATTCATATCAAATAAGCTATAGCATTTAATAAGCTGCATTAATGTAGATAATAAATTTCTATTATCAGCTATAAAAATATCAATTAGTTATTGTAAGGTTATGAGTTCGATATTATTTCTTTATAGTTTTTAAATAGGTGTGTTATCCAAACTATTTCCTATTCAAGGTTTTTTAATTGCCACTGAAAAAAATATAACATTTGAAAAATAATCAAAAATAACTTATCACTTCGCTTAATCACTTTATATCTCTCTTGGTATTCAGCAAAAATTAATATATTTTTTTGTATATCCAATTTAAATTCTAACCTCAGATGTATTTTTTTCAGCATCATTACTATAAAGTAACGAGTATTTTACAAAATGTATTAAAAATACTTTACAATTACAATCAAAAATTAAAACTATACATCTAACTTTTGCTATTCTAAGTCCTTTTTAAAATAAAAAATAAACCTTTTTGTCCCTGCATCGTAATTACCGAATCAGTTTTAATCTCGAGAAAATTCACTGCAACTTCACAACTTTGCTAATTCAGCTTTTAATTTAAGACTCTAAACTATAACACTTAAATACTTCGCAGAAAGGTCCTAAATCAATTGAGTTTTAAAAGTTTTCTCTCAACCTTGTCGAGATGTCCGCGATCTCGCACGACTTGGCCTTTTTGTTCGAATGCCGATTATTCTACGTGACGTTCCCACAGTGGCCGATCGTAACCCCGAATAGAGCCGAGACGGAATTAAGACGAATTCCTTTTTCGAATTAGCGAATCACCTGTCTAATTACGTGCCTCCCGACTTTTTAAATTTGGAATTTGTTTTCGTAACGTCCGTTTAGGCTCTGACTACAATTATTGTAACATATTTTGTTATAGTAACTTTGTATGTCGATAAATACTTTATTATGTAAAAATATAATAAACAAATAAAAATCAAACTGTAAACCGACAATCGCATCACAGACACGGACATTACCATAACAAAGTGTCGGTGGAACTGCTCCCAATTGTCGATCTGACAAATTCGCAGTCGATACACAAAAGTGCCCTTTCGCATGCAAATATCTTTTCTTGTGCGGTATTTTTTTTTCTCTCAAACTTCCGCCTATTTTCCCGCTCAACGCACTTCCTGTTACATCCGCTTCGGAAATCGGATGAGTTTCGACAAAGATACGTCTATTCCCGCCTCCGCCCCATTGATTCGATGTAAAGTGTTCATATTTTCTATTTTATATTCTTTATTGGCTTTCAACAGTTCTATTGCTGAATTTATTTATCATATCTGTTTTTTGAATTTATCTACCGTGAATATGGCTTTAGGATTGTTATACAATTTCTTATATTGTTTGAATTATCAAAATATAATATAGATAATGAAATCGAATTCTAAAATAGATGTCCAATAGCAGATGCGACATGTAAGTGTCAGTGGGTTTGATTCCCGACACCTGTCGGCACTTCGATTACTCCATTAGCGTAGATATTTAATACTATTGAACTTTCTTTTTATAAACTCTATAACCTTTGAATAACAAGGGCTTACTTTGTTTATATTTTGAATATTGATTAAATTGTTTGAGTCCTCACAACCGTGTTTATTTTTAAATTAGAAAAGCCTTATTTTAAAATAATAGTTTGACTTTGGACATCGAGAAGACCTGTCCGAACAAAAGATGCGTAAATAAAAGTAATGTAACCGACCCCGACACTTGACCTCTTAACACTTAACAAACCAAAGAACCAAAGAACAATACAAATCATTACTTAAGAAAATAGCGTCAAAAAGCTTTCAAATTGCAAAACAAACGGACAGCGCCGTCCAATACAAACAGACGCAAATTATCGTATTTCACTTACCAAAACAACGGCAATTAATACAAGTATAACACCCCGGGCGTTACTCGAAACCTGACCTTACTAATCAATTATAAAGTTCAGTTTTCTTCACTCCAGTCCTCCGTCCGCCGAAAGGGTCTAACTCAACAATAAAATACTTTTGGTTAGCCGCAACTCAATAAATACTTCATAGTATCGGTCTGAGGGCGCCTGCCCGGACGTCCGGCCTTCGATCTCTGCCCTCGGGCGCTCGGCTAGGGCCGACATCTGACTTGTGTTCATTACAATTCACAATTATTGTCTTCAATTCATATTTTGCTTCACTTTAATAGTAGATACAACCTATTATCATATTGTAAATAAGTTTAAATTACAATCAACATTCGCTCGATTGTAATAATTTCCAATTAAAATCATCGTAATAATTAAAGTTTACAAAGAAACCAACAAAACAAACAAACAAAAAGTTTATTATCTTTACGTTTACCTGATGATAATAACTAGTAACTGACAGCCGCTCGACTTATAATAAGACACAGTTTCTTATAGCATGTGTTAGCAACATGAGCGGTAACAATTAATTTATACTTTATAACATTACATTGATAATATAATTAGAAAAACATTTCCCTCCCATTGTTAGAATAAAAACTTTGTGAATGATTTTATTATGTTGTATTGAAATATGAATTAATTTTACAAGAGTAGTATTATATATGTGATATTGATAACCCTGACTGATAACACTTAATGAAAGATGTCCAGTTAAGAGGTGTTTTATCGTAATAATCCCGGATTACTTCTGTATCCTGTCACGGGTCATCTCCTTAATTGGGGTCAATAGTTCCCGGTCAAACCTCTAGTTTAACTTTGAATTTTGGTGTTGGGTTTTATAATTACTTTTCTTATTAATGGTAATATTTTGCTTAATGTTGGGTTAATATAAAATCTATTATATTAAAATTTTCTTTATCTTTTATAAGATCACAGAACGGCCTTAGTGTAATGAGCAATTTGAAAAAACTAGTGTAATCGATTACTTAGATCTGAAATATTGATCAAATCATCGATCGACAAAAGAGCTTGGTATTGTATAAAATAATACTCTATACAATATATTTAGAGTTGATTTTCGTTTAAATTTAACCAGCACGTGCAATCCGTATGAAAGGTTAGCGGATATTGCTTATTAATGTTGAATCGAGCTATTGCCAATAAAGATGATGGACCTGTCGCTGGGGTTACATCAAGTTGATAAATTTAAGTTTTTCAATAATATTATGTTTTTAATAAACTTATACTTACCGTTTATTAGTTTACCTTTAGTTTGAATGTCAATAAATTTAAAAAACACAAAAAAAAGGCAAATTAATTGTCATTCTTTACACGGAAAGTGGTGAAAGTACCACCTATACATAGATGATATTTTTACTATACCACTTACTTAGTGGTATAGTATTTCTTTTATCCACTTCTAAAAGTATCACACAAGTGAATAATATAAATGCAATTACAATACAACAATAAAAAAACTCCTAAACTTTTAGTGCCAAATATATTGTTGCCAAATTTAATATCATTAACACAAAGGTTCAAAATACTGAGATTTTAGGTGAAAAGGTAAATTAATATCATAACATCAAACTGATTATCTGTCAATACGTACACAAACAGCAAGGGAACTGGATGTCTGTTTATATCTAGTTCACCAGACATTGTTTGTTAAGGATACAATTATAGACCTAATTACTGAAACATAAGAACCAAAGCGTATTATAATAAAACACGTCCTGCATTTTAAATGATTTTTAATGTTAATCATTTACATTTCTATTGAATCGTGTGTCGTCTGGAAGATATCTATTTTTGTCCGTCTGTGTTTTGTTATATATAATATTACTCATACATCTATATAAACGTCACATAATCTATTATTAAAGATTTGTGAGTTCGATATAATCAAGGCACACTTAAATGTACCTTTGAATTTATTTTACGACGGTCGTAAAAAGGGATTGTCGTCGGAATCAAAAATATATTCTTACATCGATGACAAAGTCACATTCTATGTTTCGATTTAGGAGTTTTTTAATCTTTGATCGTGGAGTGATAGTTGTAGTTAAATTTTAATGTCAAAATTAAATTATTTTTTATTTATACCAAATTAATATTATAAGTGTTTTAGTATAACTCTTACATTATTAAGAAGTAAAATTTGTTTAGGGAAGATATAAAAATTTTGTATGATGTCTGGAGAATGGAATTGAAAAAAGTATAGAGAAACTTCAACCCATAAATCAGGAAACGGTTATTTAAATAAGAATAAAAGATGGACGACACCACCTTTGAATATGAAATAATATAAACATTCCTAAAATATAATATTATAAACATCAACTAATTATAATGAAATAAAAACCCAGATTTAACATCACAACAAATAAATCTCAGCCGATTGAAACGCCACGTGTATCATGTGTTTAAGATATTTCTATAAGAATAACATTAGTCCAAAGAAAACAAGCGACAGTCTATGATAACATCATAAAATGAATCTCATCTTGTGGGAACATTGATGGATTATTATTATTCTGACTTACTTCATTCACTTCCTCTCCGTTTTATCATATTAAATAATCATTTTAATAATCTCCGTGTGATCTGACAGTGTATGGCGTGTTTATATTTAATATACGCGCAATAGTTGTGAGGTTTTAGCGATATCAATTCACTTTAAGTCTCCCATAGAACCTCTTGATGCAGCTCTCGACTCAATTTCTTAAAAAGGACTCTCGCCAGAATAAGTAGCATTCGAAATATGTCTGCTTCCAACAAAACGACCTCTGCCGGGAATATTATTGCTTACTTTTAAGAAAAGAATGCGCAGACATTGCAAAGAAAAGCTGTCTTCATCTCGCGGCGACAGGGACGCACATACTCGGGCTCCATGCGAATGAAAAGGACAACCGCATATCCGATAACACGTCAATACATTCCTTTTTAACCCACACGCGACTACCTCCCTTATTGTGACGAGATAGAGTCCATATTCACTTGTACGTCTTAATGGAAAACCGATATCATCAATACGTTTAACGAGGCGCTCTGCCGTGCGATATGAGGTTCTACTGTGACGTGTTAAGGTTGAGAATTAGTTTTTTATTGTTTTTAAGAAGGCGTTCTCGATATCTTGTAAGATAGTGAGGGCGTTCAGAACCGATCGAAGGTCGATAAGTGGTATTGGAAAACGGTCTCTATGCTATGGAGGGCTAAGTTCAAGGCGTGCCTGGACGAGACACGCCCAAGTCTTATGTAAGATTTTTCTTTCAATAAAATCCTTATTGGCTGATTTTATTGAGAACGAAGTTTTTTTGGTGAAAATTTTCTTCAAACAATCACAAACCTTCACTAACAATGCAAATGAGGTCGCAGTAGGTACTTGATTAGTGTAGATATTTTAACTTATTTTTGCACAATAATCGTCAAAGTCAAACAAACAATCAAGTCTGCAAACACTGGGTATTAGGTAGATCTAGGTATTAAAATAAAACCATACATGTCGTTTCATTTCAGACCGTTCTCCGTTAATTCGTATTGAATTTCACCGCGTGTTAACACAATTCAATCTAAAACAATGGAGGAATAAAACAGGGCCCTTAATAATCGACTTTGATTATTTAATTCCACCTGGAACTATTCCGATATCGCAATTCGGTCAAGAGTGATCGATTTAACTTATACTTACTTAATCAAATTTAATAATTAAAAATATTTTCTTAACAGTTTTAACTCTTACCTCGCGGAACTCTAAACGATTCTTCAAAACCCAAATGAAGTGAAAGACGCCGATTAACGATTTTTTGAAAAAAAAAAGAACGCAACGTCCATTATGCGTTCGGATTTTAAAACAATACAGCCATTCAGGCATTGGCCCGTTTGAATATGGAATGTGACGGACAGTTCCGGGCAGGCTTTTAACTGTTTATTTTTTGACAGTTTATTTTGGTTTATGGTTCAATTCGCGCGTTACCCTTTATGGAGTTATCGTCAGTTTTATTATTTAAAAGAGCTCTCGAAAACCTCACGTTAAAAATGTAACCGATATAAAGGAGATTTTTATTAAAAAAAATATATATCAATTTACGCTCACTCCGCTCGGACCTTTGAAATTTGAAACTAAATGAAACAGAGTATTAGTGAACGAAACTGAACCATTGAATGGATGAAAGATTTAAATCATCCAGCAACTGTCATTCAATAAAAAAAACAAAAGTGACCTTAAATTCAAAGTCGAAACTAAATCCAATATGGCGTCATTATCCGGATCCGATATGCCGGCGAGAGCAATTTGTGGGCAACAGTGATTGATACCACCGATACATCACTAAAGGCGTTTTTCTATGAAAAATTGCCATAATCGACTTAAAAACTCATTAGACCCAAGACAAAGAAACCGCCATTGCTCTAATTTGTTCCTTGATCGATCCGTGATTGCCTTTTTTGTTACACAAAAGAATTCTAATCCTATTATCCTTTTTATCTATCGTTTAATTGTCTATGGATATCAAATCTCAAGATGTCGTGATGGGACCTTAGGATTCTTTACGTTAATACATTCTTATAAATGTTTTTAGTTAATAAAACAGCTTTCTAGTTCGTATAAGACAAAAAAATACTAGACAAACTAACAAGAACAATAATAGATAAATATGAATAATTATCCGCCATTATAAGTAACAATGCTGGCAGATTGCGTTTTGGAATTTGACAGCTAAGAAAAAAAAAACAAAAAACAAAAAAAAAAACAAAAGTATTGTGCAGAGTCGCGCGCATGTGTCCTACATCATCGGCGCTACATTCACGATCGTTGACAGCAGGAAGCGGTAATAAAGAGCACGGGGGACGAAAATCATAAACAATATTTATATTTAAAAAAAAAAAGCATTCCAAATTTGAATACCATTAAAGGTGTGCACGCATGAATGACAAAAAAATCAAATCCGTCACAATGCCACCGATAATTCAAATTGGTATAAAAAGTTTGTCATTCAAATTAGATCGCGAGATAATTAGGGTTCGGTTGTAAAGTTTCAAATAGCTTTAGTACAAAATTTAGAAAATCAGCGCAGCATCGAATTTAATAAACTTATTCAGTACGAAATATAAAAAGACAAGGTAATAAATTCACAAACAGTCTCCAACTAAACATCGCGGTGTTCGATTTTTGAATATGTAACGTTTTATTTGAATAAGTGTTACATTAATATTCTTTTGTGATAATTTTGAATTCGGAACGCCCACGCCGCTATTGTCTCTCGAGTTATTGGCTCATTAGTGTCGTTGTTCGGATTTGAATTTTTGATTTTAGAATCGAACGCATAACATTGAACGAGAAAGAAATGGAATGATCTATCAGTGTTGGCCGCGTGCCAGGAGGTGCAGGTCAGACGGTCGTTCACGTGCGAACGGCATATTTGTTTAAACATTTCTTATAAAAAGTAATAACAATAAAAAATTTAAACGAAAGAAGCATATTTAAAACACAAAAGATGTCATAAAGAAAGTTTGTCGATAGAGATCGATCGGGTTTATTCGTTTATCGATGGTACATCCCGGGGAGGTCTGAAGGATCAGATACATTAGCATACATAATTCGTGCATCTGCCTCACGTGGGTGCGCCAGGTTTTGTTCAAATATATCATTTCGCTTTTTGTGCCTTAGATAATGCGTATTACGGAAGGCTCTCTTGGAGTTTTTTTGTTGATCCTATATCTGTATTTATGGTAATGTTTCGTTCAAAGGACTATATCTTCATATTATATTCAAATTCACAAAACTAATCATAGCAACAAAAATTACGGCTCCCCTGATACACATAAAATAAATCGCACGACAGACACCGACATCCAAGTAATATTAAATGAACGTCAAAAACGAATGAATCCGGGCGACATTACATGTAATCATGTGTTATGAGTTCCCGCCAAATAGACACAATATGGCGGGTGACACGTCAAAAGTTAAAATCGTTCCGCTCCTCTTATTGGCATTCGTTACGTCATTGATGTGTGTATTAAATTTTTTACTGCCTCTATTTCAGTATCTGTATTCTGTTATAAGATTTCGTTTACATCAAACGTTAATTTATTTTTAAAATTTTTATTTTTCACGTCTCAAAATAAAGCTATGATTCATTGAAGTTATTGTCAAATATATAAAGAGCGCTGTGCACTTGTGACATGTATCTAATCTACATTAAACATGGCCGATATAAAACGTCCCATTATTAGTTATTATCTTAAATTTCCGTTCAATATAATGGCTACACTGTAACCGTCACAAAATTTTATCAATAGCAACATTGCGATATTTAGTTTGAAAATAGAATCAGTATCCGCTTCCGTTCGATATTTGAGCGTTTGAATTCCATTGATAAGGGAACATTAGATACATTCTAAATTTAAAATGAGATTATAACGATATATTTATTACAAATAACGTTCAGGAACACCTGAACCGTAGATTATTTTTTCGTTCGGAAACAAGATAGCAGAGGCAATAACCATTAAAATCTTGAAAAGGGCCGTTCAGAAAGTTTTCTTTTCAATAACGCGTCTAATATTCAAATTAGAGGCACTAAGGCGTGGAATTCTCGGCGATATATCATAGGAGCTAATCAGATTTTTCGTTGCACTTTTCGTAAATTTAAACGATTAAAGAGGGTAGGAAGTGCTTGAATTATTAAGCTGTTATGATATTAGTATAAAGGTTCGTTATATGTATAGTTATAGTAGTCTACTTAACTAAGACGGACAGACAACACAAGCCTGTTAGCCCTCGAGAGTTAAAGTTTGGAGGAAATACATGTATACCTGTCTGTGTCTTAAAAGTGCATTATCAAACGATGTTTTGATTTTATATTTAAAAAATTAAATTAGCTAAAATATATATTTTATAATAATTTCAGGCTGTCTATCTAAAATCATCGATTGAGAGCCCATTAAAAAAACAATTAATTCCAAAGTAAGGTGAATAGTTAGTGTTCTACATTCAAATAATTAAATAATTCCAAATCCTGGCTGCCTATCTAAAATCACGGATTGAGTAACAATAAAAAAAAAATAATCGAACAACAAAGAAATGTGAATAGTTGAAGCGTTCTAAATTCAAATAATTCCCGTCTTTTGGCGCTCCGTCCCAATACTCCGGGGCGCCATAAAAAATAATTTAAATAGCTCTCAGTGACTCGCTATCAGGAACATTTGCATATTAAAATAATGCAAAAATCTATGGTCGGAACGCACTCGTCTCCTTTGTTGAACGGCACGACTTATCTACTCACATACGAGTACGGTTGGTAAGAACTTTTATTTTATATTTATCACTTATATATTTGATTCCATTTTTAAAAATACCATCTAAAAATATATATGTATATATAAAATAAAATAAAAAACTTGTCACCTTATCAAAAGTACAATGGAACCAGGTCCCAACATTAGACGCGGGGTAAAGAAATTTTATGTGTTATTTTTTTTTTGGTTGTTTTGAAATATGCGGTACGTCGGGTTATTTATTGCCTCCATAGATGTTATATTCGGAAAGTAATGAGGTTGGTTCGGAAAGAGCAGTTTAAATGTGCGTAGATTGAGTCGTTACACCGCTCTGAGTTTTACTCGATCATGCGATTTAAAATATGGATACCGGGGGACCTTTAATTTTATTGCAATCTTCTTTTTTTAAATCTTTGGATCGTTTCGTTATAAGCAAATGTGTTTCAATGCTTCGATCTAATCACATTTCATTTGATTGTATTATCTTAATAATTATGGATGAAATTTTTAATGTAATTATACAATTATAATTAAAGTCTCACATAAATCTCACCAATCAAAATAATTTCCCAAAAGCCGTTAGAGCGCGGACACGGTAGATAAAACATATCCAAACCACAGATCAGACGATAACGACTCAAAAAAATATATATATATCCGTTATATATTTTTATTAATTTTAACAATTAAAAGACAAGTGTACCGTGACAAGGTCAACGCACCTCCGATACAGGGCTCACTTTTAAATTTGGAACGCCTTTTTGATTTTAAAACTTACTTAAAGTTTCGCTTGAAATGTATTCATAGTAGTGTAAAATAAATAATGAAATATAAGAAATAAAACACACACATACACACTACACACCCATACATACACAAACACAACACACGCATACATACACAACACACACACACACACATGATTTTCACGTGTACACGGTATCCCAATCGTAATTCGAACGCACAGTAATTCTAAATTCAAAACTGTATTAATTCGAACAATAACCGAGAGCATTAAATGACTGAAACAATATTTTTTCTCATAACAATCTATCCTTTCATTTCATATTGAATCTTATTATTATAATCATAAGGTGTATTTTGCTCTGAACCGAGAACTCCGATCATAATACAGATTAATGATAATTAATTAAAAAATATGTATCCACCAAAGCGGTTCGTTTCCAAATTTAAGTTACGCTCCATATAATACTTTTATTAATGTTGTTTTGTAATTATTATTATTTATTAATAAATAATAATAAATACGTACATATATGTAAATTAAAAAAAGGTTACCAGTTGTTAACTAAATAAATCAAGATTTGAACCCCGATGTTAAATCAAACGTAAAACCCCGAAATCGAACTTTCTCACAGAGCATTAGAAATATTTAATATGCAAATAATTAATTGATCGACCCTTCACCTTAACTCGGAGGTCAATAAATTATAAAATATAACAAAAAAAAACCAGTCCAAGGTTCGGATCCCGTCTCACCCTCGATTGTTCTATGATTTATTCTTACAAATATGCTAATAAATATCATCTCAATAATTATTCGATATTATTTTGTGATCCGGTTTTATTTAAAATGCGAATAATAATTAGTGTTTCCTCCTTTTAATTTCCCAGGGTTTGTAGTTAATATTAACGGTTTTTTTTATTAAATTTATATCCAATAAATGTAATTTATTTAAAGATTATTCATCAATAAATATCTACAATAAATCAAACGTTAATATAAAAGTAAAAAAGGTTATATTAAAAAGTTTGTATTTAGATCATTACGGATAGTGACATTCTTTGCCCGCAGAAAAAGAAAAAAAAAAAGCTCTTCATCTGTCAAACCTCACCGAGACGTCAATGCGATGGTATTATTAAAAAGTAATTCATTCAAGTTATAAACATCAATACATCGAAGGGTGTATTAACCCTAATCCTATCTCTACAATGGCGCTTTAAAACCTGTTTTATTGATTCCTATATTAAATGTATTTGATATTTGCATATGATTTCTTTGGCTATGCAAATGGATATCTAAGGAGGTATGGGAACTGGGAGCGTATGATAATTAGTGAGATAAGCGATGCGTTTATCTTGCGTCAGTCGCTCGCAGGCGCTGCTTCCGACGAGTTCTGAAATTTCAAACTTGGAACACTCCGCTATATTTTAAATCGAACGTTTTGAACTTGGAACACATGTTTTTGATTTTCATTAATTGTGTTATTATTTTGAATAAGGAACGTTATTTTAAACGAGGAACTGGCAATTATTTTTTATTTTATTTTTATAAGTTATTATTTCAAAGGAGTTAGTGATAAATGATTAAGTGTTTATAATTTAAAGAAATTATGAAAATAAGGAGTTATTATATTGAGGTGAGTCTTTTTTTAAATAATTCTTCTATTTATTGACTTTGTATCACAATCTACCAATTACTTAATTTCGTGAACAAAATACTTTAATTCTGAAACTCTCAACTTGTAAATGAAAAGGGTATCTTTGATAATAGAAATGTCCACATTGAAGTTGAAAAGTTCAGATACATTCAGTACAAACTATTCGGATGTGGCACTTTATTTTAATATTATAAGAATTATCTTAAATTCATTTAAAATCAATAAATATAAATATATAGTGTTATTTTGATTGTATTTTTACTTAATACAAATATAAAATGAAAATTGTAAGTACAATGGATGCCGCATCCGAGTATTCTGAGCGCGACGTCCGTCTGTAATTAAGAGGGGCACGAATTAGCTGAAAGACGTGTTTTTCTTCATGCGGGCGGTTTACATGACACTCCTGCTGTGTCGCTATTTACCTCTTAAATGAAAAATGTACATCTTTTAGGGTGTTAGAGAAAAAACTTTTAAAAAAAAGGATGTAAATTTTTTGTAAATATAAGTAATTTTCTTAGGGACACATTAAAATTGATCAACACATAACGTTATCCACATAATGCGTACCCTACTCAGCGGTCACTTCGACAGCGGTTGCCAACCTTTTCCAAATTTCAGCCCCCCCCCCCCACCGGCCCCAAAATTTTCAACCCACTTTTTACGTCAATGTTTTTCTATAGAAGCCACGTAAATGGCGAGGGATATCAAAACATCTATGGGGGGTTAGGGAAAAGGATTACGACAAGGATGCCTTTTAAAACGTGACGTGGGGTGACGCGTAGTTTGTTTTTGATCGCCCGTTAAATTATTGGAGCGTGATTCGGACAAGTCGATACTAATTTGTGTTATGACAACTCGGACCTCCTTACACATGTTGTATACTTTGCAGACCTCTCACAGCCTGATTCAGAAAATAAACATTATTAAGGTCTTAATTTTATAAATTTCACTATATTATAATGTAATTACATTTCTATAAAAATATTATCATATCAAAATATTATAACAAAATACAAAATCAAGTCCGAGATCCCTTTAAGTAACAATTTTTCCGCTTATATTAATTTCTCATATTGACGTACGCTAAATTCGCCTCCGGGAGGGTGTGAAGGGTGACCAGTGGGGGGTAGGGGGGTAGATAACGGGAGACATAAAGCGTAGGAGATCGCTAATTCATCATAAGTTAAAGGGTTTTTATGTACGTTCCCTGTTACGATACTCTTTGTGTGCGCAAAAAGGTTGACGATGTCTGGAGCGATAGCTTCCGAGGGTTAAAAAATCGACGCCTCTCAAAGGCTAAGCGGATGGGTTATTAATTAACTTTTACTGATTTTTACATCCTGTATCTTATATCCTGTACTCCTGGATAAATTAAAATATCTCTATTAAAGCACATTTACACGCACTTTTGAATCAATAACATTAAAAGGCCTTTAAGAGCCAGAAATTTAATAGTTGATATTTTTAAATGAAATTTAATAATGTTTTATATATTATTGTTATTCACTCAGTCTCATTGAGTGACCTTAAAATAAGGATACGAGTGAGGTAATTAATTGATTTAAAAGGCTACATTGTGTTCCAAGTTTCCACCCCGTGTTCAACCCTCACAGATTAGAGAAAAAAGTTTAAAATGCAAATGTATTGACGATTTTATAATTTGCAATGTTCCGAACACCTGGGGTCAACGACATGTAGGTACTATTACTGACATATTACATAAATCTAGTAAAAACTACCGACATTTATTATCAATAGTTCACTTGCCTCGTTAGGACTGTATCGGTTAATTGGGTAGTTCAAAGGAGTGCCATCGATTTGCAAGCTGTTTAGAGAATATTCAATTATAATTGGCTTTGAATTCTTGAGATCGCGACCGGAATAGATCTTTTAGTCTTTTTGTTCTTTGTATCTTATACACCACATATATTACTAGTACGTTTCCTTAATAACAGATGGCGCTGTTTTATAATTTAAATTAAATATGATCCCGTTGGATATTTATCAAAATCCATCCTCAATTAATTCTATTTCGTTGAAATCCCAAACTTCACTTTTAATCCGATCGATCCCCATTAATTCGTCGTCCCGAACCCTTTTCTCTTAAACGTTATACTTATAATTGCATCATAGTATATTGATCTAGTTAAGGGAATTGTGTTCGGAACAATTTATTAAGGGCGTGAATTTATTATGAAATATTGTTAAACAAATTTACTTACTTTGCTTACTTAAATTTTGAACTGATTTCATTGATCTTTAAACGAATTTGAATTTAAAAAAGTGTGAATTTAATGTTTTTAAATGATAAGGTAAAAGTAACCTGAAGGTATAATTAAAGGGCACGCGGATCCCGAGGAACTCAGTCGATGCGTATTTGTATCTCATCGGGACTTGGGAAAGTTTTCTTCAAGTTTTGCAACTGTCGGTAATATTTGCAGACTCCTGCTCTGTTTCGTTAATTTATAATTATACTTAATTGGTTGTCTGCAACGGATTAAAGTATTATAAAATATTATACTGTACTATAAACAATTAATATTATACAGACAAAAGGACAATCTATCACCAGACGCGGTCTCAGCGGAGTGAATGGTGCCATTGATGCGCGTGCGCAGCTTGGAGCGCTGCCATCTTATTCGTTCAGTCACAGCACCGCAGGAGGATAATTATAATGTTATACACATTTAGTTTTATTTAAATACTATAACAATGAAAAGTAAATCAATGCTCGCTAACAATCCTTGCAGACCCATGATTATACTTAAAGATCGCATTTAAACAATATATAAATCGCCTCATTTAGATGTGTATCTGTTCGCACGCATTGTTCCATGTACCGTTGGGTAGTAGATTCGAATCTAGTTTCAGTCACAGCTACTCGATGTTACGCCCCGTCTGCGATCTAAACATTATCAGATAGAGTGCAGCCAAAAGTATATAAAATCAAATCCTAAATAAATAGTTTTGATATCGGAAAACTAGGAATACTTAAAACAATACAAATTCAAGCCGGTCCGGTCCAGTCAAAATCAAAGTGAAGTTAAATTGAACAACACCTATAGATATCTGAACTTCGTCTGTGATATAACATAGACTATTTAACAGAAATGGCAAAATACATTTGAATCATATTATTATTAAATTAAATAATATCTTCACAATAACTTTAACAAATTATTCAAAAAAACCCAGTAATGTAAACATCATTTGAAAAAAAAATTGATTAAAATATGTACCTTTCCTAAACTGAATGTAAGGCTTTATGTATTAATTACAAATAACTATTAATATTGAATAATATTAGAAAATGTCAAAACCATGTCAATTTATATTCTTTGGTTCGATACAGCAGGTGCGAAGTTAGTCGTTCGGTTTTATTGACCTGGGCTTCACTAACTCAATATTTGCTTGTTAAAACACACACACACACACACACACACACACCCACATACACGCTCCCCATTTCGCATTTAAAGTTTTGAAAGTTTATTTTCGATGTGGGATTCATCATAAATATATTTGCTCCTAAGATAGATTGAAACACCGTAAACGTAATGGCACTATTCGGTTAAGTTTTAACAGGTTCGGTTCTCGGTCAGTAATAACATAAAACCAGCCAATCCCAAATATCCAGTCGCAGTCAACCGCGTGCGAGAATTACCGAAAACACACGAAAATTCAAATGTGGAACGCCCGAATCACCAATCGGATTATCGTTCTACATGTATAAAAGACGAAAATTCTCGCGTTCTTACCCCTTCCAACCCCCCGGGAGGGTGGCTAATGGCAGCACCACTCGGATTCATTAGTAAATTAGAAAGCGGATGAGTCCATGAGTTAGGAAAATTCAATATCTAATAATGATTAGCTTCCTCCTAATATCTATCTATCGATAGATGAGACAAAGTTACGAATTTGTCAATTCGAGTTTGAGTTCGTTTGGAATTATAGAGAATTCAATTATTTAGTTTCCGATTGGACTGTTTGCCGTCTACCTGACTGGTTGACGAATTCATTTGTGGGTTTTGTGGATTTTAATATCCTTATCCAGGTTAGGTTTAGGATAAGAATTAGATAGTTGAAATGTAAATACATTGTTTTCTTTCGTTGTCTACGAAATAGGCTTCAAATGTAAGGAGGTAATGCGAAGCCGGCGGCAAATTAAAACTGACATTGAGAGATTAAGAGCTACCTCGAGTGTGTTGGATATCGACTGGAGGGAGTTTTTAATTGCCATTACACGTAATTCGATCAGATAATTATTAAACTAGAAAAGATAAAACGATTTTGATAAAACTTTCTCTAATGTAATTGAATTGTATAAACCTCAATAAAGATAGATTAGAAGAATATTTCTTTGAGTGAATCTTTTATTATATTTTATAATGAATTGATACCAATAAGAGATGGTCAGAGACGAGGGGACGCAGACAAAGAGCCTATAGGTAAATAAACTTGAAACACGACTTAACAACCTACAGACAGGACAAGTAATATACAATTTGTATATTTACAAATTTACAATTTAGTTATATTTACATACTGAGTAATTCTAAAATAAAGTAGAAGATAGTAATAAAACTACATCTATATAATAAAATAAAGAATAACTTTTTTTATCTTTCTTTATTTTTCTTATAAATATCGATTAAAATATTTAACTTGGTATAGTAATAAAAAAGGCAGTTCTAAAGTTTTATAAGCAGTCGTGCTCACTAGACCAAAGATAAATCCAGTAAGCCTTAAACGATTTCAGCTAATACTTTAATAAAAACGTCCACGCAGACAGCAACAATAAAAACACAAAAGTAAAATAATAAACTACAAGTAACAAGTCTGGTGGGGTCAGATCGAGGAGCACTATTTCCTCACCATTACCCATTTCACGCTTATCGATGCAAAGAAAAACCGAAATTAATTAAGTCCACCATGTATTGACAGGCGGCCCCTAGCCCCTCGGCCCCTAGCCCCGTAAAAAACACCCTCCAACCCAAGGAGACCCGTCCTTTATCATATTTATTTTATTTCAATTCAGTACGAATTTAATCCTTTTCCATTAATTAGTGGCCGCTCCCCGTGCAGCCGACCCTCTGAGCGTTAATTTTTCTTGGACGCAGGGTTACGACAAGTGAAGGTTTTTTGGTACGTCCGAATTGCCCTTATTTGTATGTTAATGCCTACTTTACTTAACCGATTTAATAAATAAACAGGACTCGGTATTTACGATTTATTATATAGAATTATCGCAAAGACCTTGGCAATCAAATTATATAAAAAAAGATACATTTTTATTACAAAAAATGGTGGTAAAACCATCGAAGCATCACAAACATAAATATACTTTAATGCGAAAGACTTCACCCTCAAACAATACTCCAAAACACTACCCACAAAGACTGTCTGGAGAAAGAAATATGACACAACAAGAGAACAGTTTGTATAAAATGAATCTCTCCAATACCTGTATAAAGATCGTATGAACTTATTAAATCGGACAGAATATTCGAGAAGCATTACAAAATAACAGTTACCTCGCTAATGTGGAAATGTAATCTAAAAATCGTAAAGCCGAAATAAAAATTACATTTAATTAAGACCGATGGTTCGCCAAATTAATATGATACTCGGATAAGATCGGGTAACGGTCCACGCGAGTTTCAATGATTTACGTTGCTAAATTATAATAAAATACTCTACCTTTACGAGCAAATAGTACTTTTATTTCAGAATATCTACTTCAGCATATACAATTATAAATATAACAATATCTTAATATTTATTTAAAGTCATATTATCAAAACTGTTTGCTGTATGTACTGTTTGCTATGAGTCATTATGAACTGATGCCAATTTCAACATTCCTATGACTATGAAGCATTTTAAAACAAATAAGGAAATTGACGAGACAAAGACAAGTGTTTCTTGAGAAATAAAGTGTTATCGAATACAGTAATTATTACCAAAAAATGCAAATACCTATGTAGTGGAGCGATAGTCGTAGTCGTAAGTAAATCTCTCAACTCACTGAATCATTACCCAAAAGCGCCATTGTAGCTACAACCCGTGAGACTTCTCTAATCTATTACTCAAACATCAAGTTCGCGATGGCTCAGATAGATAAGAGTCTTTGTTAAAATCGCAGTGAAGAATTAATTGCTACTTATAAAGCACTTTTTGATGGTACGTCTAATAAACTCAAATTATACGTTGGGCGTAGTTTAATCAAAATATTTTTACTTGATTCCATTCAGTTTTTAAAGGTAACTTGCTTGCTTGCTTTTAAGGGAGTCCCAATCGGATATCCTCTGAATCGTATCTACAAAGTATTGTAAATATTTTGATCGTCCATTAAATTAATTTCATTGTTTCATAATTCAGAATTTCTCTAACTTTGATTAAGCTATCCTAAATTTATTAAAAGCGGGTCCAATTGATGAATGCCGATGAAAGGACAGAAATTAATACGGACGCCGTGGGATTGAAGGTTGTATTGTTGTGAAGGCTTTGTTTTCACTAATCGTGTTCGATTTATTTGTGCTTCGAGATAAACACTAAAACATTATAACCAACAAACATTACAGTTATAACAACGCAATTATCTATACATATAAATAAAGTAAGTTTGTAATTACCTATCAACAAGAGTTCACTAAATGCATATGTAATCATATACGGTACTTTTTTGTCTACTTGTCTGTTTGCTTGATCCGGCTAATCTTTAAAACGCCTGGTTTGTTTTTAACAGGACTTTCACTAGCAGATAACTAATATTACGAGTCACTTACGCTACATTTATTTTAAAAAACATTTCAAACGACCGAAGTCGTCGGTACAACTAGTATGTAAGTCTTGTTTAGATTATTTAAATTTCCAAAGAACAGTTATTTATATTATAATATGATACGAGACTCAGCGACTAACTATTGTTTGCTAAAAAGTAAAATAAATCACTGCCTTATTACCCCGCTCATACTGGCAGACTGGCTGCGAATAGTTCCCACGTCAAAGTATTCGGGTGTCGCTTGGCCGTTACAATTGTAATTATAAAATCTCTAATATTTGAAGTTTTCGGTTATTTTTAATGATTCTAAATTATTTTTATTACACCTCACGTTACCGTTCACACAATTAAACTCAATTCCTGATCTCCGGCCCACGGACAAACATTCATGATTTTTAATTAAATACCGCAATTATTGCATTGCTTTCAAACATTTTCTACTTTCTAGTTGTAAACAAGATTATTCGGTGGAAATTGAAACGGTTATATATAATTAAATTAACATTCGGAGGTTATCTTTCATATTGTCTACTTTATTGCTGGTTTCTATTATTTAATATTCAGTGGATGAACAATTAAATGCAAATATAATTTAAAATAATATTTTAATATAAAACTAAATCAAATAATGTTGGTAGGTATATCTCGAGCACATTTTTAAACTCCTACACGTAACAATTCTAACTCTCCCTCATGAATGACCTCTTAAATAATATTCCGAGATTGCAAATATGGTAGTTTAGATAATCAGTGATATCAAACTATTTGTTGAATGTCCATCAATCCCACTGTATCCAGAAACGTAGGCAGAGTATTGTCGCTGACGTCACTGGAACAATTGACTAAGATTGATCATTCTTCTGTTATCTGAATCATGGTTAGACTTACGCGTGCTCCAAATGCTGTGACCGAACCTCATTCATAGACCTTCACTGGTCAATTATTTCAATATATAATATATACACAATTCAAACAATGTTATAAGCAAATTAGAGAAAATGTACGTAGCAAACTTTCTGTTGTTTCAATAAGTCATTGGTCTTGGAGGTTGTAATCAGACAAATGAAGTGAGAGATAAGACGCTAATTATCGACCGAGTGCGGCCATTAATCCTGCAATCTTTGATTTCATCGCGAATATATATGAAATGTGCGTGGGCGCAAATAGGGTACGCGCATTAACCAACAGACACTCAATAGAAGAATAACACTTAATACAAATATTATACAAATTGGTTTAAAATTTGGCAGATCATTTATTTGATTTTTTGTATATGAAGACTGGTATATTCCAGTAAGAGCTGATAGTTAATGTGGTTTATGATTTAAATGGTATAAACCCAGTCTGAAGACAGCCTAACGGTCTGTCTGTGTGATGGTATCGGCACACGTAACGCGTCTACGCAGCGTGCGCTTCGAATATTCCATCATTTGCTTTAATTACTCAAATCTCTCATCATCGATTTCACCTGCTTTTTGTTTTATTGCCTTTACAAAGTGGAAAGTAATTGCAATACGTCAGATTATATCTGTGCTACGAAATATTTGATTTTTATAATTATACGAGCGAGAGTAGGTATACATTTTACACATTTTTATTGTTTTTGAACTATTTTTGTTTAGTTGGAGTGAACATAACTAATTCAATTAATAGCTATTATACATAAAACAATGCATGCTAATGCAGTTTTTAGACAAAACCTGAACGGTCGAGTAGTGAATAAAAAAGAGATTTTTGTGCCGGCCAATAATCAGCACGCATCCGTTTTAATGAGATCCAGAGATTACCAAATGAACAGGCAATGAATGGTACAGGAAGTACCACAAAAGATTCACGTCACCGACCACAAGAACAAATAGGCTATGGGAACTGATTATTAATTAGATTACAGACGTGAAAAATGGAAATCGATGTTTCCTCTATGCATTAATTTAATAATCTTATAAGTAAACTCATGTACTTTTTTTTTGTTGCAGCGAGCTACCTTAGCGGAGAAGGAAGTAACTACACTAAAGGAACAGCTCGCTACCACAAGTCCCACTCCCCTCCAAACCACGGGACTTCCGAAAACCAATGGCTCTCACATAGAACCCACCAGGGATCAGGCAACAGAAACTAGATTATCTGAGCGATTTAGTCCAGATATAAAAGAAGAAAAGAGAATATCGCCCGATATTGATGAGGATATAGAGCAGAAGATCGAGATGGCGGCTACAGCGAGGAGTAATAGCAACTCCTCCAGAAGCAGCCCCGTCGTCAACCAGAGCAGCAGCCTCGAGAACGAGCTCGCCGCAAAAGAGAAAGAGGTAAATTAAAAGCAACACCTGAACATAAAATGTAACATTTCTAATTGTGCGAACTTGTATACAATTCCAAAAATATATCCATCATAATCGTATATTCCAACGGCAGTCCATTAAATGACACACCAATAAAGATAACGCTATCAAAATATATCTTCCCGTATAAGAAGGATGAGATGTGTCTATGAGGTCACCCGGTTAAATGGCTAGAAAATTACAGTTAAAGGATGCAATAGCCTTGTGGTTAACTGGCTGCGCGCAACCCATCTCGTATCGAATGTAACGTACGATCAATAAATCAATTACATGCGCGGGGGCATCGTTGAATTGGATTTGACAGTTCGCTCGATCTAGGGACGGCTTCGGATACATTATTTTCGATAGATTATCTGCTCTCAGATTTACATTAAATTCAGTACCTAAGTAAACCAAATTAACTAATTATAGTCAATCTCTTCTATATTTACTTACACGTTAACTCGGTTATTAAAACGACGAAGGTCATTTCTGATGGTTGTAGCGTCAAGTCCAGTTTGGTATTTTGAAGTTTTATTTAGATTTTTTTTATGAAATATATATTATTTATAATCTGATCAATAGCTTATTTAATTTATTTATTTATTTATGTAATAGTTTAATGATAAAACAAAGTTTTATGAAAGTCTCAAACAACACAAGCATGCCGTGAAGTATAATTAGTTTTGTTTTTGTGCGCTTAAGCTATCGATATCCACTAATAACACATCACTAGTTGAACAGGATACGTTCAATGGAATGATTGATCGGCTCCGAACGTCGGTAATCCTTGCACTAAATAAATATCAGCTTTGTAGTAAGCACAGACGGTTATTGTGGATCAATTAAAACGATGCGGTTAGTAGGAAATCATTTATCTTACGGTTCAATTTTATTTTGTATTTAACCCAAATGTTTGTAATTATTATAGTTGTTTGATATACAAATAAACAACTACTCATTATGTTATAATAATAGCAGATATTAATTTTATTTTGTCTCATTACGATCAATTCCAATTAATCGATATTGGCGTGATCAATCAATGTTATCGCGTTGTGAAATGATTCAGCATTAAAAACAATTTAACTATCCGTTTGTCGTCGGGGACCGCCTACAAGAATATCCGTTGATTCTACTTTAACAGTTGTATCCTCTGTCTTTATTTGAATTAATTTCATCTCTTTCTTATTTTGTTTGTTGTGTATTTTTTGCATACAACATCCATCTAGTGTATCTGAAAAACATTTATGCACATCTTCAATTACTCTTTCCCTAACTAGTGCATTAATGTTAAAAAGAGCTTCGAAATAGTCCAAAACGAATATGTGCAGTCCGGTGAATAAACACGCTGAAACTGAAGACTTCCATTCAGGAGCCGTCATTAGTGCATTGAATCGCCGAAATCTGCGTTGTAGTGAATTGGAGCCTTTATTTGTTAACCATTCAATGGACTATTTTTAAAAACAGAATTCGTAATGTGAATGAAAAATCTTTACAGAAAATCAGTTTAGGCTTCAATGTGGGAGAAGTTCTTTTGAGAAAATCGCTTTATATATGCTCAGTAATATTGAATATGTTTGAAATTCAATTTTCATTAAAACTCCAATGCAACAAACGAAGAAGTGTAGCCTTTAATTTGGAATAATTAATCTTATATCTGAAGCTAATGTAACATAATCAACAAGTTATTAAACAACAGTTTGATTGACTCTTTAGGCCAAGTCAGAATTGTTGATTTCTTTCCCTTTTCGAAATGAGTTGTCACAACTTTTTATAAACCCTATCGAAGTGACAAAGTTTCTCTGTGATATTTTTTCCGTTTCCAGATCTCACTCGATTTTAATTAAGTTGGCATAGAAGGGTTGAAATGTTATTTCTTTTTGATGACAACCGATAAACGATTCAGTTCTAAAACAACTTTTTTGATTATGGCTTCACCAAATTGGTTTTGATTTGAACGCAATTTTTTATTGGACTGGAGTTTTTCATAATTTTGATTGAAAGTAAATGGTAAAGTTATATAAAGATATTTGAGTTTTCGATACATTATAAACTGCTGACACAACAGGTCATTAACCAGCTCAATATTAGTGCACGTAGATGGCATTGTACCCGATCCCCAGCTCTATATTCTTAATGTCATTCCAACACGGGACATGAAAGAGTGATGACGCTATTTTTGTGTACCAAAAGGAAAACACTCGAAATTAGTTTATGACGACTGTCTGTCGTTCGATTTATTTTAATTTTGTTATTTTTGGTCCGCACACGCATTTCTCTTATTAGGTTTCGGGCGTCGTAAACTTACTGTCGGCTGCACTGAGAAATTCATTTTAATATTTGACATGATTTACTTAAATAAATATATATTTAGAAATAGTAAAAATCAATTAATAAGACCCGCTTTAAAAATTATGGAATGTGTAAAAATATCCTTTAAATTTAGGGTGTATCCAGTTTGTAGTCAAAGGGAATTATTAATATATCTTTGACATAATTTCAAAGTCCCTGATTGCCTTTGACCTCGCGGACGTCAAACAAGAGAAACGATCATTTAATCGCAGTCAATCAAAGAGAAAGCAGCGGATTCGAAACGTCGACAAGAGATGCAATCAGACGCCTCATCAAACACAACCTATCATCTCTGAAATCGCCACGCACGATAATTTAATAACAAAAAACTGAAGAATACTGATGACCGATAACGGACCCTATTCCCAATGCAATAAGGCGACCCATCACCACCCATCCCCATAATTACACACGAAACATGCGAGCGTACATGAAAGCAAATGTCAAAGTCAGATATTTATTTCCAAGTATTGAATAGTGGGGTCCGTTTCTCGGAAGATGCGGAGTAAACATCATCATGTCGATGATGAAAGCGATGTGATTCTTTGTACTCAATGCTGATTAGACTAATTTTAACACAAAAAACTATAATTTGGACCTACCGTGACAACATAGCGTGTAACGTCGATGGTAAATTGCCTTTTTTCTATCCGCTCTATAGGAATTATCTAATGGTTCAAGAGATTTTGTACGAGATCAACTCGATACTCTCACTACGATATAACGACCAGTCCCCGTATCATATAGAACAAGATACGCAAATAATATCGCAATATTAAACAAGAAACATCAATCCGATGTTGTGTGTTGTGATACAGCTAGCGCCTTAATAACCTCATAATTAACTAAAACGAATCCAAGACTCAAACACGGCTCAAGTCAGTTTATTTATACACACCGCCGTCGATATTCAGAAGCAACTCGATAGATTCATAGCAGCCGACATCAAAGGCTCGACATTAATCATAACTCGCATCAATCGCCAGTGGAGCAGTTCTGTTTTTATTGTAAATCAGTATTAAAAAGAGACGGCGCGGGCGCACGAATCAAATGAATCAAACCAGCGCCTCTAGACGTCAACGTATGCGATAAATTCGTAAAATGTAAACAAAAAACGCCGTACGATCAGACCACCCCGCTGCACCTGTTTGCTCTATTAGTGGGACACATCAAAAGTGTCCGCAGCCTTGCAGCAGCACCGGCATGAGATTTTTCACTCATATATCAGTTGAGGCGATGCGTTGAGGAGATCGTCTCGATCGGTCGGACGAGCGGAGATAGCAGATCAAACGAATGCGTCCGAACGCAAATCGTCCGTCCAGTCTCGTTTTTAATTTGACGGACGCAAGTAAAGCACTACAGCTCCGAACTAATAAAAGTTATATTTCCTACGAAGTGATATTTGTATGTACTACGTCTACGTCTGGCTTCAATCTTTTACGATCCTCAACAGTTACATATTTAATGATCGATGTTTATCAACATTTCTTTCTTATGCAGGTTTTAGTGGAGCAATAAATTATTTATCTTCAAAGACTTGCTTATTTTCGAAACTTTTGTTTTTTACACTGTAATTCAGAGTTTACAGCCAACGTTACCGTCTTTAAACTAACTATGTGAACACAATTAACTATGAAACCTACGGAAACTATAAATATATAAATATTATCAAAATTATAAATTAGATAATAAAAATAGATAAGAGATTCGTCGAACTTAAGTCCATGATATCATGATCTTAGTTACTCTGTTACTCAGTTTACATAACTGACTGACTCAAACTTAAAAATCCAATGTGACACATAGTTTGAAACGTGAATTGTCTTTTGATATCTGTTTTAACTATTAGAATAGCTCTCCGTCACCACAATTAATATATCAAACAGATATATCTCTGTTGCAAACGAACGGAACAATCTTTTCTGAGTGAATTTTCCTTGAGAGAATGTCTTGTTCAGTAAAATAATACAACGCACATCTGTTAATATATTTTTGGATAGTTTAAAATATATTGTATAAGGCAAAGGTATCATGTTACATCGGAAAGTGTTGGACATTTTAATATTACGTTCACAAAAAAACTATTGCATATATGTATATTTTACTTTTTAAAATCCGATTACAAATGTATGGAGAATATATTTTGGCAACGCTCCACAATATGAGCATAATAGCAAATAGGAGAGATTCACACAACTAACAAATCAATATATAATTATACTTTAATCAAACGCACCAATGCTTCATGAAAGCACACCTTATTAATATTGATAGCCCAATTCTGATAAACTAATACATGATGATAAATAAATTATTCTTATAATGCTTCATATAAGATAATTAAACATCGTTTCTATTAAGATAATATAAAAGATATTAAAGAAACTCAAATAGATAGATAGAAATAACAATCACTTCACATATTACACCTCGTATTAGAATACATACAGTAATAAAACTCGAAGTATCAAACGTTTTAACCAAAACACTTTCTTCGATCTGTTCCAATAAGAACTAATTTCCGATGTGTATCTAATGTGATTGATTGTTTAATTGAAATTGAACTCCATGATCATGTAAGTAAGGTTTAGTTTGGATCGTGAGCTGATCATGTGTTAGTTGGGAGCGAGCAACACGTGTACTGAATATGTCAATTCATTATAAACTTTGTGCGCGGAAGATGATTTGTGACATATTATCGGTATAATGCCCTATCTGTGTCTCTGTATCCATTAAGGGTTATTGTGTGATCGACGGAATTCTAAGTGTCGTAAGACACCGCCATTTTGGTGACATCTTTAATTGCTTGCTTATATCCATCCTTGTTATCTTTATTATTGCATTAAAATATATTTTTTGCTACATTAATAAATGTTCCCCGAAATTCTGTAGACGTAATTGCCTCTGTCCAAAACAAATCCATTCATTATTTTTATTGAAATTAATGTAAAAATCAATCAAATCAAACTTCCCACCCCCGGCTACCCCCTACCCCCGGCCATTCAAGTACATTTTTCTTCTCACCCTCGCGTCTCTGAGACAATGGGGATGGTTATTAATATTCCGATATAAAAAATAACCTAAACAATAGGTGCTGTTAATTTACTCATTAAGGATTCATGGGGAGTCCCGATGAGGGTTACAGTTGCGAATTTTGTTATAGAATCCTTTGATAAATTGTATGGTTCAGATATCGTGTGGCAAATGCTATTTGGAATTTAGTGGTAATTTTGGTTAAGATATGCTGATAAAAATAAAGGACTTTGGAAAGTGTTCGTAACAACAAGAAAGTCAAATTCTTGCTCCGTTCAGATTTCCCCCGAGACTGCCTGAAGGCATAGTCTATGAAGCTAGAAGACTATGATTGATACGCCACTCTACCTATATTGACTTGCAATATACCTATATTAATGTTATTATTAATAGGCTTCCTCCAATGACTCCATCAGCTGTCGGATCAATAAATCATCAATACAATGACATTGGTAACAAAACATCCGATACCTAATACTTTGCATGACAAAAAGTTTGACCACGTGTCCTAGGGTCCGAACCGGTTCAAACCGGTTACTAAAATGACACAATCGAATTTTACAAAATTTTTATATATACCATATAATTTGGACTCCAATATAGCCTTTATTGTTAGTACAATAGAGACGAAAACTCCATAATAAAGTTTTGATACAGGATCAGTGCTCCATTAATGGACAATAATCTGAACGTCCAGCTGCCCTTAATCGTAAATCTATTGATACGAGATTTTTGTTATACGTATTAGTTATAGCAGATTTTTTATAAATAATATCTGGTTTTATATTACGCATTGAGTACGGACAGTGGACAAATTGTAAAACACTGTAGCAAGTTTTTTATTTATAATAAAAGAAAGGTTCGCTTCGATACGCCCACCTCTGATCGGCAGCCCAAGTAATCGGTAATCACTTCAATCAAAGTTGCATGCCCGAGCAGTGAGGGGGGGGGGGGGTAAAAATAATATAATTAAATTGAATATTCCCGAGTCCTGAAACAAAGGCGTCAAGAGGAACGTCTCGAATAAATTATTCCCTTTTTTTTCCACAACTTCATTGTTGAAGATATCGTTAATATTAATTTTTTGACACGGAAACAAACGGATTTTAATATTCGTGTTATTCAACCCTTTGGTATTGTAATTTGAGCCGATACCTCCGAGGTGGAGGAGGAGGTGCTGCTTTGAGGCGATTTACTGCACCGGTCCGGTTCGTTGGCTTGCTTTACTGCTAACCGGACTTGACAGACCGGTATCCGGTTGTTACGATCCGGATAAACTTAACCGGATTGATATTCACATAAACATAATACAATTCTAATTATCAAGTTGCGTCATGTTGATTTCCTATTTACATAGAGTGGCAAGAGATCAATAGATTAAATACTTCGATCTTCCCAAAATATTAAGTCATTGCCCCTCTTATCGATACCGGGTCAGCTGACCGACGCGTTAATAGAGATATCGATAGAAACAACACGTTCCCAAATATTGTTAATTAATTAATTATTATCAATTAATTTTTTTTTAAACGTACATAGAAAAAAAAATAATTGAAAATATTATTGATTTAAGATTTAAATAAATAATTCGTTTACAAAAAGTAAAAAAAAAAAAAAAAAAAAAATATTCCAATTAAATGCGATAAAGTTTGAGAAACAAAAAACAATTTGATCGATACACGTGTAAGAAGTATTAGCGGTGATAAGAGTTATCATTACATTACATACGAAGCGACCGGGACGGACATCTCTTGAGGTATGTATATAACTTTTATAAAAAAAAAAACATTATACTAACGATGTCTTGTTACACAATGGGTGCACTTACCCCAAAACAAAACATTACAGCATCATAGACATTAGGCAATTTACCTAATGTCCCCCCCATTTTGACAATCCATTCAAAACCCTCACTCATGGTCATAAGGTTGCTTTTAATTTGAAAAATTTACATCCTAAATCAATTAAATATCAAACGTCTCAAGTGAGTACAACACAATAGAAATTAAACTTTAATTTAATATAAATAGAGATAAAATTCCTTTGATTGATTGTTGTTCTTAGGTAAGTAATGCTGTGCATGGATAGTTCCCAAAGGATAGCACTGTAATGGTTTGTCGTTAAATTAATGTTACAATTTATGACAGTCAGTATTAGTTAGGATCAGCTCTTATTGATAGATGTCTTAGATACACGAGCTTTGGTGTAACCAGTTTAAGATGACACATGTATGTATAGAAACAATTTTCTCTGTCTGTCCGTAAAATAATTTAAGTTTTTTTTTGAAATATTCGTTTGTGTTATCAAATAATGCAGCCGATAATGAAGGGGACTAAAACCTTCGATTATTTATTTAAAGCTTTCCTCACCTGAGGCTTTGACAAAAAAGCGCCAAAATTAATTATTCCGTTATTCTGTTACGTCATTCTAAACCTTATCAAAATAGTTCCAGTGGTTATAATGCTTTGGATTCTCCAATTTGTCATCGGTAACGGATTTAAGCAGTTTAGTGAAAAAACATAAAGAAAAGCTCCTTTTGTGGGGAATTTAATTTGTTTATTTAACTTTTGGCTTTACAATTTATATTGGAAAAAAAAATCTTATATATATTTAAACAAAAATGCGATAATTAAAGCAAGGTTTAAATAAAGTTAATAATGCTACAATCGGGCGCCATGTTTGCGGCGGAGAGCCGATACAATTAAAGGGAAACAAGGAGTTGTAAGTACTAATGCTAAGACGAATGTTGCGGAAAATCGAACCCCCCACCCCCGTCTGCTGGGACGTCTGATTTACGATACACCCCTCGGGTGCTTTTTTAATTTTAATCATTGTTTTATTAATAAAATCCTTTGAAATACGCTCCACGCATACTTTGTCTGAATTATTTCCATTTGGCGTGCGATAACTAATTTTTTTTTACTGTTATAAAGCGCCCTTTACACATTGTATTAAAAAACAATATCACGAATATCAATATTCGTTTCTCCGAATAATATAATATACAATTAATTCCCCCCGTCTCTACTTACATTTCTTCAACCCTTATGGAACCCTCCACATGATCTGGAGGAGCGCTTTGTAACTGTCAGATAAATGAGATTCAATTGGACGTGTCTCTGAATCACTCGCAGCACCACGACCTTATGATTTTGATATTTTTTTGTTGTATATCATAAATCTGATGTATCTTGACAAAAAGACGATACGTAGCTATATAGGATATATTTAATACCGTGTGTTCTTGATACTTGTATTTCACAAAACAAAATGAGCTTTTACAGCATGAAACAAAATACATAATATATATATATAACGTTTCTTGTCCGTCCATTGTGCGGGTCAATTGTAATCGGGCGGTTTATTCGATAATTCGCGCCACCCTCTTCACAGATGGTTAACTGTTTTAAATATGGCCGCCCATTTTAAAGTGACGTCACCTTAAAACATTTAATTGATCCACAGATAAAATAAACTCTTTAAGTTTACGAGTAAGAGCGTATCATATCAACGGATTGACATTTCATTACATCAAGCTTAGGATTTAAAAGTTTATAATCGAATATCAGTTAAGGAGGAAACAATTGACGGACACACTTACCGATCGCATTTAATGGATCGGATTTATCAATAGCTTTGTCTACCTCATTAATACCAATCTTATCGAGCTGTAACTTAAAAGCTTCCATTTCTCAAAACTATCGGATGTATATAAAATATTCTTTAATTTTACCATTAGTAATAACTGTAACTGCCATTCCATTTTCCGTACAATAAACTGTCAATAAAAGAAAAGACATTAACTCGACATCTGCATATTGTAGCTATAAAAAAATATACAATAAATTAATAACCCGTTGAGAAATTAAGTGTTTAGCTTCGTTGTAACGTTAAGAAATATCGATTTCGCATTACTTTATACTGTCATTAATAATTTTAATTAATAACTGGGGGGGGTGTGTTTATATAGCCATTGTCAGTACATCGTGTGTCATGATTTATGTACTCCTAGCCTTATCTCACTCGCCTCATTGATTTTGATGACATCTTATTTCTTGGTTATTTCATTTAAATTTCATGTTATATTAAACTAAAACTAATATGCAACTACCCACATATAATATGATTAATTAGTCCCATTTATTAGTTATATCTGCCGTTCACATGAATAGGGGCAAGGGTTGGTTTATGTGTCATTAATATTTTATTTTTATATTCTAATATTGTAAATTAATGGTAAACTTTAAAAGATGTTTTATCAAAGATTTGCAAAGGCGAATCGTGTTTGATATGAATGGTAATAAGTTATTCACTGCACCGTAGGATAACGATCACTAATTGCACTGCCGAAATGCGAGACGGGTAACGAAAATTTGAGTGTGAAAACTACAGACAATTCCGTGTCAAATACAACGTGCCCGGGTCACGCGAGCCGCTTTCCAACAGCGAACACGCCCTCGGACACAGTACAGGAATCGAAGCACTGTGTCAATTGTGCTGTGCCGTTATATTAATGTTATCAGCGCCATTTTGAATCCGCTAAATAATGCCTTATCGCCTGACACCGTATAATAAAACTGAATCACAAACTTGTTAGTTTTTGTTTGAATTGATGGCGAGTAAGTTCGAGACCCAGTTTGAGGGAGTCTGTTTTTGATTTTAATGAACGAGTCAGTCTAGTTTCCCTCGCACTTAAATATATACTGGGTTTTTTCTATCAGTTAAGAAAATAATGTCCGGCTAAGTTATATACATTTGATTTTATCGGCGGCACCCTTTTGCAATATTTTAAGCAACCCTTCACGATCGCACCCTTAGCTGAGATCAATCGATGTCTGTCCACCCCCTATTATTTACTGATTTCTGTCTTACATACTCGTTCAATTAGTACGAGTGTATCGAGAGCCTTCCAAAATACGAGTAGGTAAACAAATAGCAGTATTATCTTCATTAAAACATTCGATTAAATATATCTTCTCTATAATCTGTATTTTAAAATTGCATGAAATTAAATAAAAAAGTCGTCATAAAAAAAAACAAAACATTATCTAAAACATTAACCTATATAATATATATAAGTATATAAAGTTTAAGTCGATTATGTGTCTCTTTGACCCCTTGTAGTAAAGGGCTACATTGTATATGACAAAGATTCGATACGATGGGGTTCGATCATGATTTTTGAACCCCAATCTCAAAATTTGGTCCCCAGAGCTTAAACCCTTACATACAAGAATGCACATTGCATCTGAATTATATATTAGTTTAACTACCCCGGAGGGTGGCTAATTAAAATACATTGTGTATGTAAAGTACAATATTTTATTTCATAATCTAAAACAAAACAAACGGGCTCGGAATAGACGGAGTCGGAGTCAGATTTTCACCCGAAAATAATAAAAAAACAAAAACATTCTGGCACGCAATACCTCAAACGAATCGAATATATACAGTCATAATCACGCAGTCGGTCTCTAATACCCTTTTGTATAGAATTAACCCTTTGGTACAAGGTGAACAACCCGCCTAAAAAGGACCCTTCTTAAAACACGCTCGAGTTACGAAATTGTAGCGATTTCTTTAGATTCTATTTCTATAAGAAAATTGCGATAGTGTACACATGGTTGGAGGAACGTTCTAATTTATTCAAATTCGTATAAAAAGAGAAAGTAGTTTAAAATAAAAACTATATTTTTATGTCCATAGTAAAATAAGATAAAAATCTTATTTTACTCCCAATATATGTATATTAGTAAAATGACAATGACATCTGTCAAAGCACAGACTAAATCTCATCACTTTCCGCCGCAGGCCCCAGGCGTCACGCGTGCCATCGAATATTCATATCTATATTTTTATATACCTTCATTAATATTTGGATCAAAGCCAAATTACCTCGACTCGGTCTTTATTACTTCTAACATAATATTATTCAGACATACATTTTTCTGTGGTTATTATATGTAGATAAAAGTGTAAGTTCATTAACAATGTTTTAAAAATGTGTCTTATATATCATAGTACCTAAAAAGATTATTACTTCTAAAATATTGTTATTTTTATGTAAAACTGTAATGAAAAAAAGAAACATTAAAATATGAAAATGAACACGTTCAACTTCTGTCACTTCTCCCGCGCTGTCACTTTGACAATGTATTAATGATGGCCGACATCTCAGACACCAGCGCCATCTATACTCTCGCTGTCTGCCAATTCGATTCCACTTCCCGTCAATCAAACCAAAATAGATGTTTTAACGAAATTTGTTCGCTACTCATTTGTTAATTTCATGTCTTGACATCTGGCATTAATTTGAACGTTTCTGCTGATAGATAAAAAATAAATTTGACTGTTTATTTCTTTTGAACGGCGTTTCGTTTCTACCAATTGAAATTATATCCAACGGAAAGGAGGGTATTTGATAAATGATTTTAATTAGAACAAAATATCCAATTACATACAAATTCCCGAAAATTCACATTAGAAACGATACCGCAATATCTCCCAATAGTTTACGGTTTCAGAATTAATTGAATTTAAAATTTCATCCCGGTATATATTTATTCTAAATGCGTACGTAATAAGTCTTTAGTTACGTAAACTGAAATGACGTATTTTTTATAATTTATACAAGAAAACGGAAAATGTATAGACAACAAAAGGTCCCTGGCTGTGATAGCTCATAGCGTAGAGTAAATTAATTCGGAAGTTTTCAAACAAAAAATAAATGGATCACGTTGAAAACAATAAGACGTGAATTTTATGAAAGGAAACCTCACATCCTCGGAATATCGCTCATTAATTATTCTGTGCCATCGAGCGTGGAATGATTCGTATTTATAATAAGTAGGAGTAGGAGCTGTACAGCCGAGGAGTTCTTGTACCTTCAGAACTATATCAATATAATGTCAAACAAAAAACATGCCTACATTAATAACGCCTTATCAAACCGCGACGAGTGCACAAATTTTAACAAATCTCATGAATATTTATAAACTAAATGTGTATATTATTCAAGGCGTCTGTGTGCGGGACTTAATAACAGATATTCAATCAAAATCAACCCCTTCCCGGTCCGATATCTTCCCGTGATGCGTCTCCCCTTGCGCGTTTGTTTCGTAATAGCCGATGTTATGTAGATTATATCATATTTGAGAGGTTTCTTTGTAATATTCTACTAAAATCAATATTCAATCCTTAATTTTAAACCTTTTTAAAGATGAATGAAAACTGAAATACAAGTAAAATAACTATAATCTATTCAAACATTTTTATCCATAATACAAAACAAGTAGGTATTAGGAGTAATATCACAGACTGTTATTACGATTGAATGGAAGTCGATCTTAGATTACGGTGACGGAAGGGGATCGGGACATTTGCATATGAAATAAATTTTACCTTTGTTAAGAAACTATTAGCGCGAAAAAATGGGTCGGATCGATGTATACACGGCCTCAAACCGCATTTTATTACACGTACACATTTGACACTTTCGCACGCTGACCTAATAACAATAACATCTCTAACAGACAGACTCATCTATATGTGTACAAGATCCAAAAACAAAGGTACGAGCAGACACATAAAAAGAAGTATTTAAAATAATATGCTTCCGTGAATCGCAGCATTTGGACAGTATCGCTCGTGAGGGTGTCTTGTGGTGTGAGGCAGTCTGGACCTAACTGCCATGTTTATGTATAGATATTTAAAATATTCCCTTTGATACGGATGATAATTTCGTTCGTACGAAAGCACCGTCAGCAGTTGCGGGTTTCGTATCGTTATGAACAACTTTTTTTAATTACGACTCGAGATTCGTACTAAGTTCGGGTAGGAAAACAAATAAATACGTTAAAATATTATATAAAACTTTTAAACTTGGAACGATTTCAAACGGCTAATTTGAATTCGGAACGCACCAGAAATTAATAACCGTTGACACGAAATTGAAACGTCCAACAATACATCGACAGACGGAGTCTGCAAACTTTTTCCGGGTCGTTTGTGAGTCGTCTTCGGAGCGCTGTCGGCAATCACGTGTCCTCTGTAAGGCTGCAGTCCTCCGACCGTACTCTGATTGCCGAACGCTTTGACTCAAACTTTTAAACATACATTTGACGTCCTATATTGCCTTTCCGTGTATGTTTAATACGTTATTTGTTCTGACTCGCTATTGGATTTAGAATTTCATAACGAATCTTAAGTGCTCACGACGTTTATATTGTCCCCCGTCGACTATTTTCAGACATTGCCAAACTGTTTCGACTATTCACTTGTAACAATATAACTTCAGAGACTGCAACAAACATTATTCTATTACAACTCGCTGTAGTCTAGCTTTTATAGACGACTTTTATTTTTCGTTTATTATTCCTTGATACGCGTTACTTTTTGTATCTTAACAACAAAATGTTGGTCTAATAAATGTAACAGCGATCAAGCCAATAACACTCAGTTTCTAGTTATATCCATTGTGCTCACCCCACACCGGCGACCCTCCGAGAAAAAATAATAAATTATTTTAGTTAGTATGCAAATAAGCAGCCGATATTTTAAGCTACACCCCATTGGGAGCGCGTATTTTTTATAAATATTTCTCTGTTCTCTGTTCTCTGCGCTCTAACACAGCGCTGACGAGACGCACTAAATAAAGTATGGTATGACGTTCGAAATTCAAATTTGGGTTCAATATGACCCTTCGATATTAATCTAGATCTTAGCTGTGTTAGTGCGGCTCGCCTGTGTGCGGGCAATGATATTTAATTCGAAGGGTAGGACTTCTCATCGATTTTAATTTTATGCGCGCATCCCGTCTCGGTGTGCATTATTTGTTTTTTATGTAAATACATTCCCATCTCTTAGCGACGAGCGGTTGAGTTAGTTCTTTTTTTAATTTTAGACACGTCCCGAATTATATTATGAATTTCGAATTTTAATTAATGCGAATTTAAGTTAAAAGTTTATATGTTTAAAACGTTATTTTAAAGTGACGTTTCAATCGAGATGATCACGTGTAATAGATGATAGATAGATGTTTTATAATTACAAAGACGAGCGTAATTAACAATAAAGGATATAATACATTGTCGGTGTCATTAATACGAGTAGGCGATACCTTCGATGTATCAACACCCTTATAATACGGATCCCGCAAAATTAATATAGCCGAGAGCAACGTCAAAAATCATTATATTTTATGAGCGGACAAAATAAATGGTGCTTGGTTATACGTACAGCAAAGTTTATATTCAAATTTCAGTGAGTCCGTCGGTCCATCTCCAAGGATCAATTTACATATTTTCACAGGTTCCGACGACTCAACGTGAGCATGGACTCCAAAATAACCTAAACTATCCAAAATATTATATAATTAATTAAAGAACGTTTTATTTATTGACAGTAGGCTCATAATGAATGTGAATTATTTGAGAGTCGAGTCGCCCACCGCCGGCAAAGGTAACATTTTTAATTAGTACGCCACA
Source organism: Melinaea menophilus ssp. n. AW-2005 (assembly GCA_918358695.1). Lineage (NCBI taxonomy): Eukaryota > Metazoa > Arthropoda > Insecta > Lepidoptera > Nymphalidae > Melinaea > Melinaea menophilus. The sequence goes on along the minus strand of OU911058.1, from coordinate 15,184,876 downwards.
GACAGACAAACGTAAGAATTATATTCGAACGTTCCGTGTTTTCTAATTACACGTGTGTTCTTAACAATGAAAATTTCAATTAATTCTCCCGTAACGACAAACTAAACTAAACGTAAAGAAACAAAGAATTACCTACTCGTAGGTATATCAAAATATTTATTTGCATTTGTACCGCAAATTAAATTTTGTAAAGTATAACAATGTTTTACGTTTCAATACAGAACTTCCCTCGTATCGGTACAATCGTGTTTTATCATTATTATTATTGTTTCCAAAAACACGTGCCCGATTTCTCTTGTGCAAATTTTGTTCAATATACCAAATTTTTCCGACGAACAACGCTCGCCATTGGAGTACTAATTGATTCTAAATTTAAATTTGAAAATAAAAATTAATTCCTCAGCCAATCGTAGAACGCTCTTAAACAATCAAACTAACTGAATAAACATATTTCATAAACAAAATGGTAAACCACGTACGAAACTAGAAAATGAATCCCCAGTCGAATTGGAAACATTAATATTACAAAATTTGATTATCCCATAAAAGACTGTACCATAAAACTGTAGTTGCTGTAGTGTGCAACGAACGTACGAATTAGGAACCCTTTTGATCGTCTCCCTGCCCCCCCTCCTCCCTCTTCATTCATTTTCATAATAAAATCGTAACAAACGGGCCAGGTAACGAAATATGGAGAACGAACGGAAATTTATGGGGACGCGATATGATTTATCTGCCGATTTCGGTTATCTTTAAGATAAACGTAACTAACTCGAGATGTTTTGTTTGTCATATATCTTTATCACCCCACTTTCTTATTTGTAGTTTGTTATGAGATTTTTTCTTTGAGTGTTCTAGAATATAATGTCGGCAGCGCTCTCCGTAGCGTAGGACCGAGAGCCCAATCAATCTGTCTGTATGAGATACAAGCTTCTAAAATCTAACTATTGTTCACGAATAGGAAATTTCCATTTGGATTTATTCATTTGTCTAACTATTGTCGGGTGCCTTTCCATTGAGGCGATACGACTAGCTTTCTTACCAGACTTTGCGTGTTCTATTAGATATAATACAATTTAATAATAACAAATCAATTGTAGATAATATTGATCAATTGATTAATCGGCTCGTAACCCAAATATCCCGTTCCGTCAGCCCAAAGCGGCCATTGTTATAATAAATTTAACAGCGAATACCGATAAGAATCGACTCGCACAGACGCAATTTTCATAGATATGGCTCAATTAACAATCGGTTTGGATCGTGAAGACGTTGTATAATAAACTGCCTCCTCGGGGTGGCTCGAGACAATCATATTTCTATTTGGAATATTGTGGTGTCAATTTCGAGTATTGAAGTGAGAATATGAAAACCGGTGCCTCATATTGTATATTAATTTGCTCGATCGAATCCCGCCTTGTCGCCCCAGTATAAGGAAACGGTGGATTTTATTGCTTTTACATTTTACATCCACAATTTTAAAACATTTCAAAAAATCAAATTAAAAATCACCCTCGACATTCAATAAACACACAGAAGTACCGATAATGGTAAACAAGGTCACAATAAACACACACAATGGATTATATTCCATTGCGGCGACGTCAACGATCGACATATTGAAAAAACCTCACCCTCCGATACCAATCTATCAATAATCCACAATATAGAGGCGTGATCAATTTATCAATAAGCAATACTAAAAAACTTATTATCCACCCCTCGATAATCGCCCGATGATTACCGATCGGCGGCGGTTCGATGTTTTTATCGCCCATTCAAATGTCACACGTAATTTTGTTTATTTTGATTTCGAATGTCGACCGTGTTTAAGTAATTGTGGTGGTTTTAAATTTGTTGACATTTCAATATGAACGATCTATTTACGTGAGTGTTGCGTATTAATAGACTAATTTGTTGTGAAGACTCGGTTCCACCTGGGTCTAGATGAAATGTGTTGTTTTGTACGTAAATTTAACATGTCATGGAGACGTTTAGATAGATTTTGTAATAGCATTTTGATTCGTCAACAACCAATCCTCATGTACTTAATTACACTCAACAAATACAATAGCATCGATATATAGACATACTTCTGAAGACGGGGGTGCTGGGGCGTTAGGGGGTGTCGGGGGGAGATAGAAATCGTATGTTTTCGGATTAATTCGTTCGTAAAATCGTCTCCACCGATAAGAATGGCAACTGCTGTGTACTAATTGAATCTACAATTGCGACGGGATGTCTGATTTCATTACGCGTAGATGTGTGAGTGCGGGGCGGAGATAAGCACGTATTGATAAATTAACGCTTCTAAGTAAGTACCTACGAAAAAGTTGCTATACGGAGAATTAATATTTTCTCTCATAATATATGTAGGAGAAGTTACGGTTTAGCTGAAATAATATGACGGAAAAAATCAATACGCAAAGTAAGAATATTCATGAGGCATTTGAAGTTTCTTCAAAACACGACGGGGGCGAAAATGTGTATTGTTTCAGAATAATGGTATTTATATGCTACATTGGTTTCAAGGGAAATCACTCTCTGAATCGTCCATAACGTCTGTATCAGGCTCCTCGGCGGAGCGCCTCCAAACGTCATATCCGCCAAGGACGAGAGCGTCTTTTACGACATTGTACATCCGAATGCGGTTCCTGAATTCGATATTACTTAAGCTCGTATTGAAATTTGGAGAAAGGGGGGCCTCGAAGATTTGGTAGAATATTAAACATTCACGTTTATTAGTTTGTCCTCGGTGAACGTATTTGGAAGTCTAAACGGGGTAGTTTTCGATGGGAAACTTGGAAAGTGTGTTAACGAGTCCGCCCTCACCGAATGTAGTTTATTTTGCTAATGGGGATTACATTTAGTCGATTATGTAACTGTTATTAACTTTGTTCTAACAAAAACTTGGTAAGTCACGAGCAACTTAACATACAATATCAGTTTGAAATTTAAACTTTCCTATATCAAGAACACTTTGACTATAGTTTTTCTTAAACTACAGTCAAAATGTCGGCAGTAAAGTATTGAAACAGACAAGAAGACTCGATCAAAAGCTCGCTGTACTAACGGGATGATTATAAGTCAGTGATCTGCATCAAAGGCGCCAATACGGCGGAAAAATATGAATGAGCGGCGTTTATGAAAAAGCTAGAAGAAAATTGGTATCGTGTGATCTACTTTTTATACAGATAAGTAAAGGGACCGCCCCACAAAGGCAGCTATCGGAAGGAAAACGAAAGGGTAATGCGGGCATAAGATGCGCATCGTCACACACGGCCTAATCACGACGCCCCCCCACCCGCCTCCCCAACTTTTGCATATTGCCCAAAGTGCCCACGCTTCCCCAGATAGGGTGTACATTTTTGCTAGCGGGATAATTCTTTACCGCATTTGCCCGAGATGTATCTATTGCCATTCGATTTTAGTTTTTGTTGCGTTATAATAAGCCCGTCGTTGATTTTTGCGTGTGACGTCACAGGACAGCATATCTGCGGGATGATTCTTACGCGGTTGCGTGTGGCAAAGCGTTAGATATTCGATTTTCATCTTTATTTCCTCCACTTAAGAGAGAATGTCACGTTTGAGTTGGTTGTTGTTGTTTTTAGAGCAAGGGTGCTATGACGTTTGAGGGATGCGTCTTAATTGTGAGCGTGTTCTGTTCTAGTATTGATTTTTTAATGTGTGTCTCGTCTGTTACTGTTGTTTGCAGACTGCTCGCTCGGCTGAGTTACACTTGCTAAAACGTAGTTAAAATTATACGATTTAAAAACCAACGGTTAATGTTATCGACGACATGCAAATAATAAACAATCGTTTCTTATTGTATGTAAATAGTGTAATTAAATCTGTTCTAAGAATTACAAAATAAACAAACCCGTTTCATTACGCATTACTTGTAGAAATCGCTAACCCACATCATAGTAATTAATGTCAATTTTATTTATAATTATGGCGGCAAAATGAGAATTTGTATGAAAAAAATGATTTTGCGCATAGGCCGCCGACTCAGACGTTAGTGTCAACATGTTTCAAGAATTCGCCGGACTGGAATGATAACTATGGCGGTCTCCTTTCTAGCATGTAATTATATCGCATGCAATAATATACGTTAAAAGGAGCTCATAATTTGAGTGCCATTTTGTTTGGTCATTAGGAACTGTCCGTGTAATTGGTCAGTACTATCCAATCAAGAAAGAATCTCAGTGAAACCGTTCATTGTTCTATTTTTAGTGCTACGAGGAGAGGTCAGGAACACACAACACCTGTGTGGATCTCGTATTTAATTCTCTATCAGTACAATGTCTATTGAAATACAAACACACATTAATGTATTAGCTGAGACACGTCTAAACGCATTCCAGTTAAATTGAATGTTCCAATGCGCATAATATCATTTTCCATTCTCTTTATCTTGTCATATTATTTGCTTACGAAGCTTGCATAGAGGGGGGGGGGGATCTTATTATATTGTTCTGGATATGGCTCGATCGTAGATAGAAATAATGCTCTTGACAAATAGGGGATAGTAAGGAATAGTTCATATGAGAACGTACGTCTTCAAATGTTATTATTTAAAACCGAGTGAAGTAATATATAAAAGTAAATGAGTCACATCCAGCACCCGTATATCGAGGTCTGTTCCCCTTCTTCCTTACTATTTGCACAACTCCTTAAATGCTTTATTTCGTCTATTTGTTCAGTCTAATTAGAAAACTCCGACTAATTACTAATATCGAATTTTGTCGCTTCTGTCATCTGTTTACTTCCTTTATTACGAGCTTTTTTTTTAATAAAAAATAAATAAATAGATTTTGTAATTAAGGATTTGTGACTATCGTTAAAAATAATAAATGATAAGTCACCCGAGAGTCGAACACATCGATATACAATTTGATGTTCAGTAAATTTTAAATGAAATTTTAGTGTTTTACAAAATTCGAAAATAATGTTAAATGAATGGTTGTTATCATTGTAATTGTTAAGTACGATATAACTGGAGTTAGCTGGAACCGCGATAGCACCGGAGCGATAAATACTAACCGAAGCTGAATTAAAATAATTATCTAGATTGCAGTTAATCTGGAACTTCTGAATCAGCAGTATTGTACTCGGATCGGTCAGTAAAAATAATAAATTAGTCTGTGAGGCAATACCGAGTGCATTTAGTGAAACATTAGATACTACAATCATATAGTGCTATGTTAATTTAATATCGAACAAAGGGTGGAGTTGCTTTAATTGAGAAATAAATTGCATTCACCCAAAATACAGTCGAATAGACAATAAACATGTCAAAAAGCCAAAACAGCTAAGAACGGAGCGCCGCGCAGTTTTTAATTGCACCACAGAACTATATTTTATTGTTGGAATACTTTTTTTAGCAGCCGTTACTCAAAATAATCTAGCCCAGATATCTTTAAACACCCCACAATGATGTATGTGCTCGCGAAGGAAAATTTTCGCATTTCTTTTCCTTTTAATCCCAAATGCAATGGCGTGCTGGATTCGCGTGTTTTTGCTGACGTCTAAGGCAACTTGTAACTGACCAAATTGGATCCTTTTTGATGTTATTTATTACACCAAATGATCACCTACTATCTGAGTAATTCAAGGTGGTTCGCATGGTTGTACTAATTATACGGTCTAGAAGTAATTTTTTAACCAAATGTGCAACAAAACCTTAATAACGATGACTTAAAAGCGTTCTCGACAAATGAAAGTATAATGAAAACGAACAAGGATCGACTATGGACACTAATGTAAAGTTATAACCAAAACAAAATATAGAAGCTAATCGTAGTTTTCAATTTAGTTTAATAACTGAAACGATAGACGAGCAATAAATGAGGTTCCGCAACTTATAATTGCTTCATTTCGTTGTCTGTCTCAAAACTACAGACAATTGCATTCCAGCTGTCTATGGAAACTCGATTTTCGTATCGGCTCATGTCGAAAACAACAGGCAAACCAAAAAATCAAAGAACATCAGCTGTCAGCGATGGAAACTAATCGCCGTACCTACTAATGGCTCTTGTCAATTCCTTTCAAACACGAAATCCGAGCGCAGCAACAAAAGTGCATAGACAAACTTCCCGCCAATTTAGCTGTCAACATCGAATATGATGCGATATTTGCGGATTTAAAACAAAATGCTCATTGAATTGTTCGTACAGAGTAACAATAATAAATAGGCGTCGAGAGAGATCCGTGTCGGCTGTTTTTTATCACACGAGTCTTTCCGATCACGCATGCCTGATTGATAATCGTGACGTCTATTGTCAATCAGAGCGCTCGTTTTATAAAAGCACCGCACAATTGTTGTGAATATTTATGGAATGTCACCGATGTCGTGACAATCCACTAAATGGCTGATAAATTTATGCATTTCAAGTCCGGTGGATGCGTCGCCGTCAGTCCGCGAACTCGCCGTAATTCGAATGAAAAGTAAAGCGAATAGGCTGAAATCTCGTTTGGAGAGATTCAAAACTCGTGTCCGGCTGTTCAATCATTCACGTCATTTATCATTTTTCCCCGAAATGAAACTCGCTTCAAACTATACAGTGCCTGCGATAGATGTCGAAAAAGGAAAACGGTTACTTTCCACCCGTAGAAGCTATCCGAACGTCTTTTTTGCTTTCGGCAGTTGGCATCGCCCGTAGATGTCGGCGGGAAGGGGTCGAGCTGGAGCGCTCATATTTTGTTGGCTAATAACGGTTGCCCGCCAATTCTCATGTTTGACCAGTTTGACAGATCGCCGACATGGATTCCACTTTGTGACGGCAAAATGGCGTATTATGCGTTTTTTATTCGCTCACTTGTCTTTCATCACTTCTTTTGTGATTGAGACCTGTACAAATTTATGACGATGGATTGTCAGGGGCCGAATTGGTTGAGTTTTGTTACTTTATTAGTTTCTCCGTCTATCGGCATTGACGTCCTTTCACATCTCCCCGTCTCTGATCACATTTCTTTTTCTTTCAATGTAAAAGTTAATACGAAAATGTCGATTCGACAAAGCACATTCGACGTTGTTTGTTTCTTCAAAAGAGACACGGAACCCTTTGTGATGTGTTCTAATGTGTGTAGATAATTGGTATATTATGTGCAATCGATATTATATCTATAGTAAATACTACTAAATAGTAAAAACACTTTATAACTTAATATCTCCACGGATACAGTATTGTTCCTAACTTTCTAAGTAAAAAAAACACTAAACCTACCAAGTACCGGTCAAATTGACCGTTCTTAAACTTTTGTAAAACTTACACATTTTTAAACGTTATAATATAATTATCAAACTACATGACAATTCTTAGAATATGCATATAATATTGTTTTCACTCTTTACTTTTAGTTATTTCCTTTATTATCTGCGTTATATAATAAAATAACTTTTAATTACCGATCAATTTGACGACGTGCGGTAGGAACAGGTATACAAGAATTGTCGGTAGGTTTAGTGTTAAAGACTATTCATAGTATTGTTTATTTAACTCTAACATTTATATAATCTACTTAAAACTATTGAAACAGTAAAATCTTAAATACCGAGTTCATTGTTGGAAATAACAATAGCTATTATTGTTATTACATTATCATCGCAAAATGCAATTATTTTGTAAATTGTGACAATGATAAAATTCAGGAAAATACAACAAACATTGCCTAGACATTGCAGGACAGACAGATACTAGATATCACTACAGCAGTACAATCGAAGGCGACACGCGCCCGATACGATATATCGTGCTTGCCGGAAACGTAAATTTAATGTTAGTTTTGCATTTCATTTAATATAAAATATATTTTTAAACTATTCATGTAATATTAAACAATGTTAATAAAAATCAAAATTTTAACACAACATCGTTTAAAGGTAAATTAAATTTTAAAAACACAATAATTACATGTAATTTTCTCATTCCACGTAAACTAAACACAACACAACGGTCCGCTGGTCGCAGGGATCGCCCAAAAGTGACTCGGAGGCGTCCAAGAAGACAGCAATTAAACTAAAAAGCCTCCCAATAAAAACCTGTAACTGTGATGGTTGTGGTCGAAAACATAATTGTCCATAGTAATGATTGTAGGTAATTGTCGAGGGTCGCCCTTTAACCCTTGCGAAGGAGCCCTTTAAGGGTACAAGTTACAAGCGTGGGCGGAAAGTGAAAATTTTAACGAAAGTAAAAGTTTTTTTTTATAATAATATCTATATATACATAAATTGCCAAAATTTTGATTATAAAATATATTTTAATAAGTTTTTAACACTTTCTTCACATGTATAACACGTTCCAACGCCGCCTCCCCCCACTTACTCCGCCGGTGTAATGGCGGTCAACGGAGAGAATTAAGACAATAATTACCCGCGGTTCTGTCCGGGACATTCGTTTCGGCTAATACTTTTTTACTATCATGCGTCGTGCTTACACGAGTTTAATGTCATTAGATTTATTTTTGAATTTACTATTATATATATATATATATATATATATATATATATATATATATATATATTTAGTAGGTACGTCCGTGCACGTACCGGCCTAGTGTAAAAATAGAATAAATTAAATTCAAATTTATTTAAATTACATGTATAATTATATATTTTTATAATGAAATTATTTTATAAATATATATATATATATATATTTTAAGAAAATAATAATAAATTAAAGTAATCATATTTGATTAACTTTGTACAACGATTCCAAAATGAATATGAAATTATTAATATATATATTCAGTGGTATGTGTGACTGTGTCTGTGTGTCTGTATGTGTCATTTATCTCCGATATAATTAAATGAATAGATAATTTTAAAAACCTTGGTATTTTTGTTTAATTAATTATTTGATATTCAAGGTCTCGTCAAAATATTTACTGAAGTATTTGTCATACAATAAAGATATACATGTCAAGGTAAAACTGTGCAAGCGATTCAGACCTCTATATCAATTGAGTACGGTACAATAATTTTGATAATTGTTAAACACATTAAAAATTTTGATTCATTACTATCTTGTCTATCGCTAAAACAATTATCATATATATCACGTCAATCCAAATTGGACCTTATTATGTATGATTAAGATTGTTTTTGATATATCATAAAGTAATGATGATAAAATTCATATATTTTATTATTTTAAACCGTGTTATAAAAGACTTTAATATTTTACGCAATCCGAAGTTTTACCTTTTTATATAAAATTTTTAATATACGAACGTAACCTCTATTGATTTGAAGGAAGCTGCATCTTCCGCTGATAGCATCTCCACGGTCGAGTGATGCTGCGATCTAGAGGTCTCATTTAAAATACACAAAATATTAATTAGTTATTTTTTTTTGTATCACATACTAGCAGGTTCACATGACTTCGTTCGCTTTTTATATCCATTGAAAGTCCTCTTAAAATCTGTTTAGACGTCTCAGATATTAGCCGAACAAAAATAGTTTTTTATATGTACATTCATATGCATTTAGTGATGAAATTAATATGACACAAACAGACACTATGTATGTATATAGTAGGTATACCCGTGTGTACGCTGCGAGTGCAACATATTATTAGTCGACCTTCGACCATTAGATCAGTCGTCGCTCAACCGTAGCGTTGAAATATCCAATTTGCTGCAATTTGTAATATTTTTGCTATTGTTCTCCCCTCAAATAACGTATCAGTATACTTTTTATCACACTATACACAGAAAACATTAAATCAAAGTAATTCACTCTATCTAATCTCTAAATTGGGAACGGACGTCATCCTTTGACAGTTAAGATAAGGGAGTATCAATTTGTAATCACCTGATAGTCAACAATATGGCCGCCCGGTTCAACCAATCGGGGCCGAGAGGCGAGCAAACATAATATAATAATTAATAAAATAATTCTAAACAAACTATATAACTCGTTTATATTATTTTTATATTTCTTATTGCAGACGATTAAATGATTAACGTTTCCTGTTTTATTAAAATTAAAATTATATATAGATATTATATTATGATTGTAATTTCAGATTGCACAATTGGTTGAAGACGTCCGAAGGCTTCAAGCGTCGCTGTCGGCGCTGCAAGAGGCTCACGCGCAGCAGCTGCAGCGGCTGGAGGAGAGGTTGGATGAGAAAAAGCAGCACATCGCCAGGCTTGAAGCCAGATTGGACACCCAGAGGGATTACGATGAAATCAAAAGAGAAATCAGGTATGACGGGAAAATAATTTAAGGAAAACGGAAAATAATAAAATATCTTCAAATCGCACACATTCAAAACAAAAATGTCGACGTCAAAAACATAATTCGTGTTGCAATATTTTATTATTCCAGACGCACCTCGCTTTGTGTCCGCCGGCCACAACACATATCACTTGCTTCATTGATTTACATATATTATTTTTATTACTAGAAAGATGGCTTATAAGTATAGTTAAAATATAAACTAAAGATCCCGGAAATTACAAATAGAGATGTATACAGGTAGGCACGTGTTAATAAACATGATAAGGTATCAGGACATTCACCCCGAGATTACATGTGTTTGGACAACCGGGCCTTGGAGGCAACAATGACACCGAATAGGACATTTAATTACTTACACACACACACACACAATCAAAGTGCAATATATAAAAACAACAATTTTCGCAACACCAACACTCAACACAACAGAACAAAGAAATCAAACAAATGTACACCAGAGTCAACAGCTAATAAAATAGAAATAACTGATTGCAAAACAATGGTAGTTGTCTTTATTTAATTCGAGTCCACAGCCAGTGTTTGCGGACCCTACCTTTGACTGATAAGAGGGCTCTCAACAACTCCTAGTTTATTTCAAATGTTTAAAGCCTGATAACTCAGTGCCGTCATTCCATATTTTCTCTCCTCGTATTTAATTAACACTAGATATTAATGTCCTCAATATTATTTATATTTCCCAAGGCACAGGAAATGTATAAAAAAACTCTAAAATCGTTTCTCAGGGAGCGATTTCTGTATCAATAAATTGTTCAAATAGAGGAGGGAGGGGGGGACGCTAAATTCTTTATCTCGAATCGTTTAGCGAGAAGATGCTAGAAACTTGTGGGACAGGACCGATTTTGGGGGAAAAAAATATAAAAAAAAAATTTAAAAAAATGGTTCGAGACCTCCCATAGATGTGTAAAAGGTTAGAAGTATCTATACTTTATATATATATATATATATATTTTGTTTAAAAGAAGTTTAATATTAATGAGTGTTGCGATCAACAATTTCAATATTTCTTCATAATATTATATTATATTATATTATGGTGTAATTATAAAATAAGTGTGAATAAATTTGATTATTATCTACTTTATTACCTCTATTGAATAATTATTTTGACTTCGTGTCTCGCAACACTGACTGCTTCGTTATTATTATTATACGAAAAATTTTATATTTTTAATTATAACGAGCAGTTATGATAAAAATACTTTATAAAATATTTTTAAAAAGTTTAAAACTTTAATGTCATAGCAGTTCCCACGTCAGTGATTAACGGAAGAAATAAGTCAACATCCGCACTGATAGCAAACACCATCAATTATTGTCTAGCCTCAAACGGGATCCCATTATCCCGTAAGTCCTGTAGGTAGTATCTACATCACAAATCAACAGACTTTAACACTTATTAAGTACTGTATAAACACATTAAACCAGGGAACGTTAAAACACGTCCGACCGATGTTTTCTATGGTTTATGTGTTATTTTTACCAATATGGCGACCATGGCGGCGTCTTTGATACATCAAAGGGCTGACATTAGAAGGGCCGACGTTCGCGACATTAAAACAAACATAAACAGGACGGTAAAAGAATAGCTATTTATAATAGATCGATACTATCACCGAACTACTAACGTGTAAGAAAAGTATAATAAATTACGAATTGAGTGATTTAGAATACACCCTCACATTCAACAAACAAACTATCAACTTACACGATATATATATATATATATATATATATAAATGAGAAAATAGAAAATTCCCCTTCAATTATTGCACACGACACGCAAACATTTGGATCATTCCCATGAAAATATAGAAAAATGGAAACTAAATCCATATTATATTTAATCCTCTCCCGAAACAGTTGGAGGCACCTGTAGCGGTTTATTGCTTATTTATACCGCTCAAGTTAGGATTAAGTTATAGCCAGCCTTCGAAGATTAAAGCTTAATGGGGGGTCGGATTGATTTCTAGACGATACCGCCAAATCTCTCCTAATACTGGGATCGGCGTACGCTCCTGAATTCTGATTAAGTTATATAAGAAACAACGTACCATGAAATGTCAACAGTCTGATACTAAGAAATGTATTAATATACTGTGCAATCAAAGATTTAAGTTTTCAACTGACAGACAATGTTTACTGATGAAACTAAAAAAGTCAAATAGGGTATGAGGAACCGCTTATCTCTTGTTTAATTAAAAACTAAGCACACACAATTTACATATAACCCGGGAACACAAACACACACACAAACACGTATATATGTATTGTTAGTGGCTGAGTGGCGTAGTCGAGTTTGTCTCCTATATATCAATAGCGGGCTCGCGGACACCTGTCTCCATTTGGTTAGGCGATGTTTGACTTACATTTAACGAAACTTTACTCACACACAAATTATCAACTAATTTACGCCCGACATTTTTTGGTATCATAAAGAGATATCCTAAGCTTTTTACGGCCCGGCGTGTTTGCTCGCTCAGGCGTCTGTTTGGAAACTAGGAACCCGGCCTTTATCAATATGAGGCTTTTTTTTTTTCGTTAATGCGTTAAACCGAAGGCGATTATGGACTCTATGTGTTCGTGTATCTGTATCGGAAAGGCGTACCGCATCCGTATTGACCAATCGATCGGTTCTGATTGGTCAGTCGCCGGTGGGCGGGGCGCTGTTATCGGCCGATGGTTTGAGTGATAAGAGCCGATCGTGACGTCACAGTCATTGTTACGATATCCTCAAGACACTCCACGCGCTCCACTGATTATTATCAAAAAACAAAAACTCATTCCCGATCCTTAAAGTAACTCAAATAAATACATCCTTTAAATATTACCTGCAGATTTAAGGATCTCCATTTATAAGCTAATAATTAATAAATCATCCAAGGGTAGATTCCACCCTCCAACTGAATCAAAGACATATTTTAACCGAGAGATCAGAATTCGATATTGATTTATGCTAAAATATAACTTCAAACGAATAAGTGAAATTCATGCAGAAGAGAAATATCTATAATATTTAACATTAATTATTAACGATTTAAACTTGGAGTTAAAAAACAATCTCAGTGTGACTGATAAGAAAAAGTGATAATAAATTTTAAAAATAGAATTCACGACGAAAGTTTAAAAATAGAATTCCAAAGCTACCCACATTCGTTTAGAATTAAAAAGTTAGAGGAGCGGAGCCGATAGCGCCACGAAACCGTAGTGATCTTCCGTAATTAATTCAAAAACTCCCTCCGCAAGTTACTACTAAAATATTCAGTGTGTAACACGCCTTTACTGGAGGCTTTTGGTCGAAGACAAAGATGCTTTTAAGCTTCCGTATTAGTTGTTGTTTATGGTTATTTTGTTGTTAACTGCCTTTATCGCCAATATATAAACTTATTACATATAACATGACACTGTAAATAAGTCCTCCATTTTACATTTGAGATTTAAAAATATATTAAAAAGATTTAAACAAAAACATTACTCTACATGTTCCTGAACTTAACAGATTCAAAACCAATATGGCCACTAAATGTAATAATGTCATGTCCTGAGCTCCGACACTTAGCTAACTACATCTTAGACAAAGTTTAAAAGATTCAAAAGTTATTACTTAGCGCAACTATACTGTAACTTAGTGTGTGTGTGTGAGTTTTTGTCTGTGTGCACATAGGTACGTAAACAAAACCAGTTGATCCAACTCCAATCATGCATAAGAAAATAACTACACTTAAACTATGAATTGAAACAATTAGCTATTCACGTCGTAGTCACCTGGGACCGTGTTTAGTGAAGCAACACGGCTAAATCTGATCGCCTATCCCCACGTGTGCCTCAAATGAATTCGCTACCTCCTAAATTTAGTTCCGTTGTCTCGATCAAATGCTTAATTGGTGATATATTAAATTGTAATTAAGGCACAACCCTATTGTCGGAGGTGTTAAAATCTGGTGGCTCGGGCCGGTCGATCGATTGGGCGACTTGTCGGTCGACTCGTTTGAAAACATTTTGCGCTTCCTATGTGGTAATGAAACTCTGTAATTAGGTAGTTACTTGTTAATTTTAAACGGATCACTGTTTTTTTTTAATTAAATGATGAATTAATATTTTTATAAAGTATCTAAATTGCATTATAAATGTAACATGTTTTATTTAAAGCTTCTTGATAAGGCCTTGTATTATATTTCATTGTAAGGCCTCTAGTTAATGAAGGTCTAATTATTGTAAAAAACACACGTCTCAAAATTAGGTTTTTTTAAGTTCCTGAAAAAGTTTATTAGAGATTTTTGTGTCAAAATGGAACTTACATAAAAAATATTTTTACTGGTATTAAAATCTATAAGAGATCCGATGCCAATGATAAAGATAACCTAATTAGGGTAAGGTCATTCTGATACCTTAATAAATTGGGAAGGAACATTGATTAAAACCATTTCAGGTGAATTAATTAAGTATTTTAATTAATAGGATATGCCGGTGTCCTTATTGGCAATATTCCATTCATAAATTTATTGAGACGCGGCCCTTTGATGGCGCCCTATTAGGAGATAAAGGCCCCCTTGATAATGTATATTCTATTTTAAAACGTGTCGAGTGAAATGGTGACGGAACAGAATATAATATTTGAACATTATGGTGTGTGCGAGTGGAGAAAACAGGAAAAAATATTTAGTGTTTATTGCTAAAGTTATACGTGTTTTCCTTGTTACAGCATGCTCCGTTTCTCCGAGCTGGGCCCCGCTGAGCGGCCTCACTCCTTAACACACCCTAAAGATATTTTCGGATCACAAAATCAGTAAGATATTATATTCGAATAAGTCACAGACACATAGTATCAACTCCAACTGCATCCCGAATATAGAATGAAAGCAGATCTTCCCCCCATTAATGGAAAAGGGATAATATAATTAAAATGTATTTATGTTTGTTACAGTTTGCTACGAACGATGGATTTAGGTCCCAACGAGAGGGTAGAACGCAAGGAAGCCCTGCGGTCTCCCGCCGCGCCCTCCCTCAGAGACAGCTCCGCGGAACGAGAGCGGAGCTCCGAGAGACGAGACATGGGTACGTACTCAACAACTCCACTTATCTAACTCCTCACATAATTCGTAAATGTCGACGACGACTCGCGCTCGATGTACGACGTAGGTAGTCAAGGACGTGACGTCACAGGACCCACCCCCCCTCCCTCCCTCCTCGCCCTCGTAACCGTGCTCTCACCGCAGGTGGCGAGGAGTGGCCCGGCACGCCTCCCCCCCTCAACAACAACACCACGCACCACAACAACAACGGCCCGGCGCCTCTGCCGCCGCCGCCGAGCCCCTTCCGCTTCGAGGAGCACCGCCCCTACCGCTTCGCGGAGGACATGGGCCCCTTGCCGCCCGGAGCACTCGTGGGCCGCCTCGGGGACTCCCTCATACCCAAGGGCGACCCCATGGAGGCCCGCCTGCAAGAGATGCTCAGATACAACATGGACAAATACGCCAACTCCAACTTGGACACCTTGCACATAAGCCGGCGCGTGCGGGAACTGTTGTCCGTGCACAACATCGGTCAGAGACTGTTCGCGAAATACGTCCTGGGACTCTCCCAGGGAACCGTCTCCGAACTGCTCTCCAAGCCGAAGCCCTGGGACAAGTTGACGGAGAAGGGACGAGATTCATATAGAAAAATGCACGCTTGGGCGTGCGACGAGGCGGCCATCATGCTACTGAAGTCATTAATTCCTAAAAAAGGTATCTATATAACACATTCCTTAACACGGAGCTACTACCGACGGACATTATTACATTACCTATACACTTTCAAGTAAACAAGTCCCGTTTAATATTCTTATGCAAAAATGCTTGACTAATGAAATCATTTTAAGATAATTTATTAAAAGTATTTCCTGTAGCTGGTGTAAGGCTCTCGTCGGTAGTAGCTCGAGCTGCATGTTCGATGCCTAAACATTACGTTCCATCAATTTCTCCCCTCAAGTCAATCTTCCGAACGGCTTGGCACGTTACCCGTTATCAGCGCTTGTCAAATATCCCATTAATCATAAGAAGAATCCAACGGTAGCTGTTTAACGTGATCCGAAGCGATTAACCGACGAAAACAAAACATTTTTGGTCAAAACTTCGCTACAATTGAGCTTAGCTTTATTAATGATGATGAAAGGAATGATACTACATTATTTGTATTCAAAATAACCGCTTTCGCAAACAAATATAACTCACATATCATTTCTTACAAAGAGTTGCCATCGCGATATCGATGGAAGTAAAGAAACACGTAATAATGTTTCTTTTACTTTTAAATTAAGGCACCTTGTCTGAAAGATGGCAGCTTTTTATTTCCGCACTTTTTTTTTTAACACATGTTTTTTTTTATTTGTTCCTTTCTCCCGTCCTCACATTTCCTCCTTCCTCACCTCTTCCCGTGCGGAAACTAGCTTCAGAGGGCCAAGTGTCCCCTCCCTCGAGGGGGGGTGGGTGGCAAGGGGACATGGTCAAGCTCCCAGCGCACCGCGACTTCGATTTATAGTTTTAATACGTGTCGCTTTTGTTAATGCCGCTCGCCATTTTGTTTTAGTTTAAAAATATAAAACGGAAGATCGAGCAGTAAAAAATTGCTAATGGTTATTTTATTTAAATCGAGGTTAAGAATTACTTTAACTTGTTACAATTTACGGCACTTTTTTTTTTTAAACCGGTCGCCATACATACAACAGTCCGCTGTGTATCATTGCTTAATACTGGGTGTAGAAAAATTTTCGTCATCTCTGCCCAAAAAAGATACAGGAATAGTAAAAAAGTTGATCCGTATACAAAGCAGATCGCTCGCAACAAACGAACAAAAGTGTGGAGGGACAATAGGAAAGGAACTGTCCACACCTAACTCGCTACTCACAAACGTTCCAAACGCTGCCATTACGTATCGTAGTTTGAGGTACGATAGCTTTAAAAACAATTTAAAAATAAGCACACTGTTTTTCTACATTTCATACAAATTCATGAATAAAACCGCCGTGAAACAAATGCAGATCGCAAAACTAAAATGCAAACATCACCAAAAAATGTAATAGTTAATAACTAATAAGGTCGGTCCCCGAGCGTTAGCGTAATGGGCGACGGAAATTCGGAAAGCTTAAAAAGTACTAATGCTGTGTACACATCGGTAACAATGCAGATGTATTGCGAAGACAAAGGCATGCATAACCTTTGTCTCAATGGAGGCTGTCCAAATAGATTGGACGCGGGGTAATTGGATAAACTTTTTGATTTTTTTTTTTTGAAAAATTTTCGACAATCAACATAACAGTGCAATCCTGGTGAAGTTTTCATTACTGTCAAGAAAAATATAGATTATCAAGAGTCAAGAATCATTGAGTGTCGGTGATTAGAGCGGACGGACGCGGTACACCGTGGGAACGGAGCAATCATACTTTCTTCCTTAAACACCGACGCATTGTTACTAGTACCCATTGCTTTCTCTTTAATTTCCTTTTGTACATAACATAACTATTTTCATTTGAAAATTTCAATATCAAATTTGATTTCAAATAAATTTTCTTGTTCATTATTTCTGGTACATACGAATAGCGTTATGGCACTGCCTATTACAGTAGTATATGATTTTCCGGCGTTTTCACACGCAGTTCCCACGCGTTGTCCTGCGTTGAAACCATTGTTGTAGATCCCACGGTATTTATGGTTTCACTGCGACTTAAATACTTTTCAAAACTCGTTTGAAAATTGTTTATATTTTGAATCTTATTGATCGTGTTGATACTAAACGTTAACTAACAATAACTATAAAAAATATGTAAAGATGTATAATCTATACCATTAACATATACATGATTGTAATAGATAAACATATAAAGATAAAAAATGTATAGCAATATCGTCTATTAGATAAAGTGGCGCACTCATTGAATCGTGACAATACACATGTATTGAAAAAGCTTATAATTTCTCGTTAGCTCGTGAATACGAAGTCAATTACGCAGTACGACCGCCCGCACAATTAGTAATAGAAGTAGATGAAAAAACGGCAAAAAGCCTTTATTAATTAGCACCAAAGGCGGAAATTACTTACACTATTAACTTTTTACATCCAAAATTGCCAGCTAATTACAGACCCACCTGTAAGACACGTTTAATTATGCGAAGGACTCCGCTATAACTGAACATTTTCGATCCGTTCCCGCGCATCGAACGAACTTAACGGAAGAATTTCAAAATAGGTTCCATTTGACATTTATAAAAAAGCGTTCAACCTCTCGCGTGCTAGTGTGACCGATTTAATTGATAGTCCCGAAGAAATTGCAGTTCGAAATTCAAAAATCAACTTTCTAATTAATGTCCGATGAGTCACGTCCGTTGCACATATTTAATTTAAAAACCGCTGTCTATCGTGACTGAGTACAGTATCGGAGCTGCCAGTATGTGTAAATAAATCTATTACCTATCAGCGTATATCAAACGAACGCTGCCAGTTAAAGTATTGACTTTTTTAAAACTGACCGAGCAATAGCGTATTAAATATTCAGTTAATCCTTCGGTCCAATTAAGACTAGTTGTTGCGTTGTAATTATAGTTCTTATTGCTTACGCTTCAGTGAGGGAGTGTTCTAACATATTTATTTAATTTTTTTTATCCTTATTAACCATTCGAAAAATCAACCATAATGCACGTCATGTCCGTTAATATATTGTCTGTCTCGATCTCGTTTATACACGTCGTTAGGGAAAAAATAAATAAAAATTCTATAAATAAGATATATTTATTGTATTGCAAGTCTGAGTACAAATACAATGCGTAAAACGAAACGTATCACCATTTTGAATGGAGTGTTTCGAGTTAGTTTTTAAAATGTAGATCCGTAGTTGGATATAGAACAATATTTGGACAAAGTTCTCCGGAGCGGGTGGAGCGTGGAGTGAAAATCTATTTTCAATGGGCACTATCGGCCGTCGCAGGACGCAGCCAAAGGCTTTACGGCTAACTTAAGCGTCCTCGATGCTACTCGACTCCCCGTACTGCTCTTAGTTTAGCGCTAAGCAAATTTTAATATTCAATTGGGCTTTTGTTTCGAAATTTCTGGTAAATCGAGTTTAATGAAACGATGGTTTTAACACGATTGTCTATGAATTTTATCGCTCCAACTCGCGTCGATGGCCGGTGTCCGTTTAAACAATGGACCATAAATACAATTAGTAAAAAACAGTAATATAATGAAATGGTGAACACACAGCACATTGCGTTTTAAACACGTTACAACATTAATTCAGTCGCCTTGTCAAATGTGATATCATTGTTTTAATCATGTATTGCGTTTTTGTTTGTAATTCAAAGGTCGCCTGATCAAAAGTAACGCTTCAACGTCATTTTGTCAATACACAAAAAAAAGTTTTGATGTTCCGTTCCGTTTCACGCAGACGTTTAAAGTTCACTACTCAAGTTGTTAATGTTTTAGACAAGTTGGTATTGAAGATACCTTTAGCATATTTATCGATTTTATCCTTCATATTTTTTTGCTTTCATAGTCTTAGTTAAAAATGTAGATATAATATTTGTTTAATGAATAATAATATGTGTTTCTTTCTCCCATTTTCCGGTACTCAAGCAGAGTCTGCTTATAAAGGTAAATTTATTTATATATATATATACATATACATATTACAAATGATTTATCCGTGTCGTTTATGAACCCAAAACTTTGACCGCGCCCTTCGACACATCGAAAGTACAAACAAACTGGTTCAATATATCATAAATCATAAACTTTCAAACAGGCAACAAAATTTTGTGAACGGATAATCACATAATGATTATCCGATGAAACCACTCGACAATATTTTCGTGTTTATTTGTTGGTAATAATTAAGTCTAGAGCGCCATCTACTGAGAAGCGGACGATACAAAAGATACGAGGCCTGTCTATTTAAGATTGTAAATAAGCCTCATTTTTGCAGACAATTAGAAAATTATGATGAATGTGAAATTTAATTTGCAAAGCAATTATTAATTATGCTACCACAGAAGACATTTTCCGCAAACTCCACCGACGACGGCCACTTACCACTTAGAAAGCGCCTTTGAAAAACTAAATAGCCGCTTAAAGAGCGTTTACTCTGAAATAACGCAAAAAGCTAAAATAAAAAGCCAAGTATGCGCGTCACAATGTACGCGTAACGCCATCTGTTGGCGAGTGGCGGGAAGCGCGTAGGGTCAAGAAATTATTTCACCAAGAATGCTCACCGGCCCGCGGTCGCTTTGATGGCTTCCGACGAAGCAATCAGACCTCTTTACGGGCATATTTATGATTATAATACCATGTCTCGTTATATTCTTTATCATGTTATACCTCCCCGTCCCGGTAATGGCCGGGTGTAATTGTTGCAGTAAGGGACCGAGCGGGACGGAGACACTCGTCCTTTGTTTATCATATTCCACTGATGCTCCATCATAATTCTTTATTAATTATTGTTTTTTACAAAGATCCCCGAGCAGAGTCAACAGACGTCACGTGCAATTAATATATCTTTTGATACATTTCATATTATTTGTTACAACATTAATGGCGGTCATATTAATTGCTTTTAATTCGTCACATCGGCGTACTTTATTCGTGTCGGTACATTTTAAACATTTAACGTTGGGACAGGTCAAGAAACGTTCGGGAATGGACGGCTCATTATTGTATTATTTTAGCGATCGCATTTCGAACACAACACGCCAGATGATTATTAATTGCAATTATTTTAGTCCACACTAACAAGTATGGACGGTATAATGGAGGGAAATTTTGGCATCGAGTGCGAATAAGATCCTTTGTGATATTAAACAATATGGTTTTAAAAGTAGGTCGGAACAACGACACATCACTCACCGACGCCTCAAACTTCAATTGTATACTTGGCGTATTTTTTATTTGTCGTCACAGTGATTATAATTTTCATTGTGTTATTTAAATTATAATAATATCCCACGCTTTCGATTCCGCAGAGACGATCACGTTGAATACCCGAATTCACGAAAACAAAACAGCTATTATTATTGCGATATAAATCACTCGAAAGGTTGATTTACACGAACTTTGTGAAAATTATTGTTACCACATGAACTTGGCAGACAACTACCAGACTGCCGCGATTGATTTAAATCTACAACGGATTTAATAAAACTTAAAACTCGTATACGGGACACTCTTATAATGATTAACTAACAAAATGGCCACAACACATAATTCGCGCCAAATTAATGACACCTCGAGCGCGGGAGCCGTCGCAAAGGACGCGCTCTTTAACTTGTCAGTTTGACAGAATTTGTGTGCGTCCATCTTGCTTCCCCGTGAATAATTAGTCTTGATTAATTAGTGGCTATGAATGACTCGTTGTTGTGAGATTAAGGTCATTTAACGAAATGCATTTCGCATGTAAAAAATAACTTTAATCACCCTTCTCGTAACCGGTGCGAGGTGATGTGTTATGGGTTTTTAATTCCCACTAATAAAGGCAGTTCCACCCGGGAGCACGTCCGCGTCGCGTGTCTCGGCGCTATCAATCGCTTTTATAATCAATATACAAGTAAATCAATGCACATGTACTCGTGCCGTGTAATGTTCACGATAGAAGATAAGCTTACAATTATATTGTCAACTTTTTTTATATATTTTTATATATAGCAGACATAAAAAAAAACGCTAACAAATCCAAATCCCTTGCACATGAAGATATTTTTTATTATGCCAAAAAACCAAAACTCTAGGTTGGTAGAGCCTAAAATCAATTAACAGTACCTAGTGCTGCAGACGATCAGGTGCGACTAACTGCATTACGTACGTCGCTGTTGACGGGAATCTGGTTATTTCATTAAAAAACTTTGCTATCGTTAAAAGTTACGCGGATGTGAATAAACTCTACCGAATTGATAGAAAAGGTGATTGTAATTTTAAAATGCATATATTGCAATGGCAATACAGAAACTATTTAATTAATTAATTACAACATGTAACACTGAACGACAAAGTGCATTTTAAACGATACAAAAATAAATATTTTAATTAATCTAATATTATCAATTAAATATATTATTATTATTAAGTCCGTATACCGTTGCTATATACGTAATAACTTTAAAAATTCTTCGCGCAGTCCTCAGCGGAGCTCGCAAAATTGATTATCGAATCTAGTTACAAACTACAGGCGTTTGCACGAATGCTTCACGTTTTTAACAACACCCGGGGGTATTGCGAAGTGCCACAACGCCGCAAACGATGTACATACCATTTTTCACAAGTTTTCTTGGTCGTCTGAGTTCGTTTTGAGTGTTGCTAGTTGTAATTTTTTAGTAATTAAGTTAAAAATTCTTTAAAAATACCCGTTCGCTCGCATGCTTTCAATTTATCGCTATAGTGTGACATAGAATAATTCCACCTCACTAACACACTTACGATATTGCCCCTTGACACCGAAACAACCACCCGATTTACATAAAATATTGTAGTAATTACTACGTTTATAGTGTTAAAACAATTTCTTACCACATAAAAACATTGAAAATTTTACATAGATAATGTATAATTATATTAATATTATTACAAATGTTACAAGGGGGGATCATTCGTTCTCTCTAGAATCAATCGTGGTCGGTGGCCGCTGATTGTCATCTGGCACGCGATACTGATCACCCACACGCACACACACACGCACACAACCAACTACGGACAAAAGAAATTCTTGACGTAACGTGCTCCAATAACTCATGGGAAAGGCAAGAACTGATATTGACAAGGAATAAACTTTTTTTTATATTTAATAAGCTCGCCACATGTGTTATGGGAGTAATAAAATTGTAGTATTAGAAAGTCGACATTAATTTATGGCGTTATTAATATTAATGTTATATTTCTAAGTATAACATTTAATAATCCGCACTCGAGACCTAATAGTGTTTTCTGCATCGTATTAACAATTTAAATGAGTTGTTTTTTGTTTCCCGCGACACTTTCCATCGCCCCCGACGTCCCCGACGTCCCTGACGTCCGACCCCGCGGACGACTCTAATGCAAATGAGCATCGATTCGCGGCGTGACGTCTAACGCGATCACCCCTTTCCTTATTCAACTACCCACCTTGATTTACAATCCCGGATACGCATTCCCCATTCGCCGGGGCCGATATATGCCACTGGAAAATTAACAGTGTATTTTTCTCAGTCACAGTGACACAATAATTTAGGGCGCCTTTACTTTCAAAGCCTTTGAATATTCATAGAATCAATAGCGACTACTCCAGTGTAGTTTAGTTTTAGCGTGCACGCGATAACTTGTCGCATAAACAAATAATTTTATTACTTTTACTATAACGACGTTATAACCCTATACGTTATAACGTCGTCCAAGAAAAAATATACCAATATCAATCACTTTATCAAATTATATCGCTTTTTAAGGAATTACTTTTAAACATATATAAAGGTCAAAATATATGATGAATTGTAGATTACAATAAAAACGAAATGTCAGTAGACTCAAAGTAAATAATATTTTATGTGAACGTTTAATGAAGAATCAAACGAAAGTTTCGTGACCGGATGACGTTAAATGTGAACTTCTTTTTTGTCCTCCATATTTATCAAAATGGCACGTCGTAATCACCATCAAGAAGCATGGCATCGTCGTATGCCTCAGGGATATATCGTCTATCGATAATAATGTGCGGCCATTTTGTAAACACAAACGGCAGGACAACAAGACAGAAGGAGCGCAATTTTTATAAAATATTCCGAAGCACGTCTCGGTAATCGTCCTCATGTGTATTCAGAATAACAAAGTATCTAACAGAAGATCAAAGGTATCATAGACGTGAGGTGTAATTTATCGACGGCCCCTCCATCTCGTGAATTTGAAATAAACTTACAAATACCATATTGAATCTCATTAAAAATAAGCCTTCAAGTCCGTTCGAGGCGAAATAGATTCAATCTAATGACATAATGACGTAATAGATATGAAAAAAACACTCCATACATAGTATACTTGGTACTATCTGATACAAATTATAAAAATTAAGAAAATTATCTCCATCATAATGTTACTTTAATATATCTCATGATCTTCACTGACCATAACGATGCCTGGGTTATTAAATTTCCAAAATATGAAAAATTTATTGTCAATTAAGCCGCCATTAAAACAAACTGGGCAATTACAAACTCTAATCACGTTTATAGAATTGTCTAACGTTTATGAGCTGTACTACATTACGGACGGGCAGATGTAATCTGAGAAGTACGTTCTAGTAAATGTATTTCTATCACGTCCTAACTCATAAGTCGTTAACTGAACGGTGATTTCACAAAAAAACAAGTCTAAATATAAGAAAATAGTGTATAGAGGGACGTGGACTTGTCGCTTGCATACTTAAAGAATATACAAGTGGCACGTGAGAAAAAATGACTGCCATTGCGACAATACCGAGTTGTGTAAACGATATTGCGAGAAATCTGCATAATATGATCTATGAATGGCTCTTTATCTAGGCTGCGTATCACAACTTAGATCACGTAGTTACCAGCACGATGACAAACAAACACAAATAACATTTATATTTATGTATATACAAGTCTATCTGTAATTAATACATAATTTGTTTTATGAACGGGCCGACCATTTTGAGTTTCGATATATTAATCCCTCTTTATGTAGTAATAAAAAACTAGCGCACTCAAACAAAGTAACGACGGATTGTACGTTTTATTGTCATTTAATCAAGACACATTTTTCCTTGACTCATCGCATCCGAAATAAACAAAATTACTCGAGGAATCGTCGAACATATTGTTGGTTTTAAAATAAAATTTAAGAATGCAATTAAGTCTTTGTGATAAAATTAATACGATACATCTTGAAAGGCTCTCTTCTCGGAGCCATTAAAGTACCGCAGTGTAAATAACACGCAGCACGTCCAGAGGGCGCGGGCATGTCGTGTGTCAAGGTTTGTTTTAGAAAAAAGAGAAAGCAAATTACGATTCGTTGTCACATCGACCGGCGTTCGCGAGCCGCTTCACTAACCTGCAGTAATGAGCTCCAATCATTGGACCTCCATCGTCTATTGCAAATAGAATACGACTTAGGTAATTGGCCTCACTTTACCTGATGATGATTGATCTGGAAATCATTTTAATATAATTTCAAACTAAAGTTTTCTAATTGTTAATAATCTGTAAATAAATTTATTTAAAGAACAAGAAAATGAAACAAGTAAAGCTCCTATGCAAGTATAAATTAATTATTCTTCCTAATTGGATTAATGCGATGCATATATCACAATCCAAGTAGTGTCAGTTAGTTGCGAAATCAGAGACAATATGTTGACAGAATGAATAACCACGGGCGAGGGGTTTTCGAGCGTAAGTGTGGTTGTTTACGGCTGCGCGGGCGCCGGTTTAGGATCGCTAAGTTAGGCGACGAGTGGCCGGCCCCATTCAGCGATTATCTTTAATGCTCCATCCGCTGCACTTTTCGCTTTAATTGCTCACCTAATTTCAATGGTACCAAATATAACTTCTTTATTTATTACTTGGCAAGAGCGAGGGCTCGCTACACAATTTAACCGCAATTAAAATTGTGCGGATGATGAAGATACAATACCGACCGCTTACCTAAAATAGAACAAAGAGCTAGAAAACGCTCTAAAATCAAATAAATTATAATAAATATGCACTTTATATTACTTTAAGTGACTCAGAGATCTAGATTCTTATTTTAGATTTGTTTACAGTTGGCACAAAAGATGGTACGACTGGTCCTGGTTTCGGGAGGCCGGAAGGTGACGGCGAGGATCGTCTCACACACATGCTCACCGAAGCACACATCATGAAGACGCCCACGGGACAAACCAATAATGATGACTCCAGGAGTAACGAAGATTCCAGCTCTCCCCGAACACAGTGTCCATCGCCGTTTTCTAATAAGGTACACATTGAATACTTGCTTAATTGATTATGTTTTCCGATTTATAAAATGTTACAATAATAACTTGCGTCGTTCCTCAGGATTCAAGTCAAAATAGAAGACTGAAGAAGTACGAGAATGATGACATTCCCCAAGAAAAAGTGGTCCGCATATATCAGGAAGAATTGGCGAAGATTATGACCAGGCGAGTTGAGGACATGCGTCACAATAGAGACGGCTTCCCTGGGTAAGGCTTCGACACCTTTTAATGTTATCACTGATTTAAAGTATTATTATTAGATTGAGCCCTTTGTGTTAATCGAGAGCAGCAAATCTAAAACTAACGTGTAGCATGTTTCCTCCTTTTTTCAGCGGCGGCATGCCCCCCCACATGGAGCGTCCTCCTGAAGATATACGAATGGCGCTCGAAGCGTATCACCGGGAACTAGCCAAAATTCAACCGGGTGGTAACATTCCAAATCTCCACAGCTTGCCAGGAATGCCGCCATTCCCTAATCTCCTGGCTCTCCAACAGCAAGCTATGCAAGCACAGAGCCAGCACATAAACGGATCGGGGGCGATCCAAGATCTCTCGCTGCCCAAAGACAAAAATACCAAAATAAATGGATTGACTGATAGTGATAAGGATAGATCTATGGATGAGGAGGCTATTAGGCACGCGGGGAGCGCTTTCTCTTTAGTTAGACCAAAACTGGAGCCGGGACAGTCCACTGGTTCCTCCGCGTCCAGCCCGCTGGGTAACGCTATTCTCCCTCCCGCGATAACACCGAACGACGATTTCAGTAACTCAGCTGCGGCCAGTCCCTTACAAAGAATGGCATCGATAACGAACAGTCTGATATCACAGCCGCCAAACCCACCCCACCACGCCCCCCCACAGAGATCAATGAAGGCGGTTCTTCCACCAATAACTCAACAGCAGTTCGATCTGTTTAATAATTTAAATACAGAGGATATTGTAAAGAGGGTGAAAGAAGCCCTCAGCCAGTACTCCATTAGCCAAAGATTGTTCGGAGAATCAGTACTTGGTTTGTCCCAGGGCTCCGTTAGTGACCTGCTGGCGAGGCCGAAGCCCTGGCACATGTTGACACAGAAGGGAAGGGAGCCGTTTATTCGAATGAAAATGTTTTTGGAGGACGATAACGCAGTTCACAAATTGGTAGCATCACAATACAAAATTGCACCAGAAAAGTTGATGAGAACGGGCAACTATAGCGGAGCACCTTGTAAGTGTACAATGTACTCGTAATACTTTATTATATATAATTTTAATCTCAAGTACTGATTTTTAACATACTTTTTCTCCTTCCAGCATGTCCGCCGAACATGAACAAGCCGATGCCACCAACACAAAAGATGATCTCAGACGCAACCGTACTTCTAAGCAAGATGCAGCAAGAACAGCTCCTAGGGCCAGGTCACTTGGGTCACTTGGGTCAGCCCACTCCCCTCCTGCTGACCCCCCCAGGCTTTCCTCCGCACCACGCGGTCACTCTGCCGCCGCAGCACGACAACAATAACAAGGAACGGAAGCCTCCCCCGCCTCCCCAACCGCATCACCAACCCCTCATGCGTGGACTGCACCAGCACATGTCGCCTAGCGTTTATGAAATGGCTGCGTTAACCCAAGACCTGGACACGCAAACGATCACGACTAAGATAAAGGAGGCTCTGCTCGCCAATAACATTGGACAGAAAATATTCGGTGAGGCAGTTCTGGGGCTCTCGCAAGGATCCGTCAGCGAACTCTTGTCCAAGCCCAAACCTTGGCACATGTTGAGTATCAAAGGGCGGGAACCATTTATCAGAATGCAGCTGTGGCTCAGCGACGCCCATAACATCGATCGTCTTCAAGCACTTAAAAATGAACGACGTGAAGCCAACAAGAGACGGAGGTCGAGTGGCCCCGGGCAGGACAACTCCTCTGACACGTCATCAAATGACACGTCAGAGTTCTATCACTCGAGCTCGCCCGGGCCCATATCCGGCGCTCCCTCCGCCAAGAAGCAGCGAGTGTTATTTTCCGAGGAGCAGAAGGAAGCGCTGAGACTCGCTTTCGCCCTCGATCCCTACCCCAACATGCCGACCATCGAATTTCTGGCGGCGGAGTTGGGCCTATCCACGAGGACGATAACAAACTGGTTTCACAACCACCGCATGCGGCTGAAGCAGCAGGCGCCCCACGGGCTGCCGGCGGAGCCACCCGCGCGCGACCAGGCTTCCGCCCCCTTCGACCCCGTCCAGTTCCGCCTCCTCCTCAACCAGAGGCTCCTGGAGCTTCAAAAGGAGCGCATGGGACTCGCCGGGGTCCCGCTGCCGTACCCGCCCTACTTCGCCGCCAACTCCAACTTCGCCGCGCTCATCGGCCGCGGCCTCCTCCCACCCGACGAGCAGGCAAAGGACCCCTCCGGTGGCCTCGACCTCTCGATGCCGCTCAAGCGGGAGCCCGACGGGGACGACTTCGAGGACGACGACGCCGAGAGCAACCTCGGATCCGAGGACTCCATGGACGAGGAGTCGAAGAACGAGCCCAAGGCGGCGTCCACGCCCGCGGGGCGGTCCAGGAGGAAGCCGGCCGCGCCGCAGTGGGTTAACCCCGATTGGCAGGACGAGAAGCCTCGCAACCCCGACGAGGTCATCATCAACGGAGTCTGCGTGATGAGGAGCGACGACTTCCGCCGCGAGGCCGAGGAGACCGTGCGCGTGGAGCCCTCGCCCGCGCCCCGGGAGGCCTCACCCGCGCCCCGCACCCCCCACACTCCGCACACCCCGCACACTCCCCACACCCCGCACACCCCGCGCTCCCCCGACGTGCTGTGCGAGGACAAGATCAAGACGGAGGCGGACGACGACCGGTGGGACTACTAGTGTAGATGAAGCGAACTCTCGCAGAGCTAAAGCGGTCGAAACGGGTCCGAGTGTTAGTGCAGTGCCGGTACTGAGCGGTGCGTCGCGCCGCGCGGGTCGTCTCCGCCTCACTCCGACGTGAGGCCGAAGACTACGCGGCGTCGGCTCGCATCGTTCGAGACATTTACAATACAAAATTTGCATTTTGCTTTAATATTTTATACGGAGGTACCGGATATCTGAGTATTTTTAAGTTATGGCTTACTTTTATTCGATTATTGTAAATAAATATACCAAATATGTAGGTACGCACGTAGCGCCGGGCGTCGCGGTCTGTATATATGTATGTAGGGTAGGTTAGGTCGTTACGTGTAAGATACAGTTTATCGCAGATAGTTAGGCGTAGTTCAGTTATTGTTAAAATTTGAGTGCAATCAGATGTAAATTTAAGCTAACGGTCTAACGAACCCCAGTTGAAAGTATTATTATGTTTATGCGAACCGGAGAGGTTCGAGATATTACGATTGGTTTTAACGAGTTTACATTAAATTATACAAATATATTATAATACTTATTGTATGTTTTTCTTATATTATTTTATTCTGCACGTCTCCCGAGGGACGGACGGGCCGAGTCCGACCCCGAGCTATACTTTTCGCTCCTTCAGTGTTACATGATTGTAATGTTTTTTTATATTTTTAGAGAAGGTACAAACTACACAGACGTAAAATGTTACAATTAAGAGAGTGACGTCCCGCTGATGTTTATAGTTTTTATTTTATTTTTAGCAATAAATTTGCTTTTAAAAATTATTTTCTTTTTTCGTTGTTTTATTTTATTTTTTCCTTTTTATTTTACTAGGAGATAAAGAATGTACATTAAAAGGAACCGCACTCCTTGCATCTCGGTGTATATAATGAATAAAATTATTTGATGTAAATAAATACGAGTCGCCTCCGTAAGGTCTAACATAGCTAAGTAGTAAAATGTAACGCCCTCAAGTATAAAGAATTCATACATAATCGAAGTTAGCGTTCTCAATCTGTAATGTAAGTGTCAGGACACAATGAACGCAGATCTCTCGACGCGTTGGACGTTGAACGAATTCGATTATTCAGTTTAAGTAAAACCAAACTCCATACATATCGATGTTATATAAAATTATAATTGATTAAGTTAACAGATAAGATTTAGCGAGTAATAGTCAATACTTAGGCTGTTTGACAGTTTAGATACCTGTTTTAGATTATTAATTATTATTTCGAGAGATATTTCTTTTAATTATTTGCTTTATAAAGAGTATTTATATTGTTATTATATACACTTATATACTTATAGGCACTGAGAATATTTTGAAGGGCATTTTCGTTTATAATTCAGATGTTTGCGATGTCTACACACGAACAGACCGTTTTTTAATTAGAATAAAACTTTTGGCACTTTTCATATTATATTCATGTCCATTATGATTGAGAATTCTTATATTGATGATTAATAAAATATCGTTAATTAATATATATGTCTATGTAATGCGAGTAAAGCAAACTTAAGGCTTACATCCTCGATGGCAAGTTACGTAAGTCAGAGATACGTTTTAACACATATATAATAAGACATGTATGATACAAATAATTTTTGTGATATGTTTTTGAATGCTAAATAAAATATTCGTCGTGGCCTATAATCGGCCTCTCGTATACCTGTTCTGTTGATATTAGTAAATAATATTGTAAATAGGTATCGTAGCTGATAGGAGACGTACTATATATCCACTAATATAATATAGTTATACAATTATAGGGTAATTATTATTGTTCATATCATAATTATAATAATAATGACGCTAATGACGAAAACATTGTCTTCTTTCTGAACAATTTCTAAAGTTATTAAATTAAAATAAAGAAATTGCTAATCGATGCTTGTTTCATTTTTAACATACTATTATAACACGCAGCTTCGGTCGCCCGAGAGGAAAATAAACAGTTAAAGAAGTATCGGAATTGGCAACTAAAGAAAATTAAAATATCCATTACTAAGTTATATTTATAATTTTTTCTTCTTAATATTAAATATTAATTGTTGTTTTTTATTAAGTTGATATAAAATAATAAAGAAAAGAATTTTCAAATTTCTAAAACATTTATTAAAGTATTGACAAATAAAGAACAATCCTTCGTAACCATACAAATAACAAAATAAAAGTAATAATCTATTGAATAGCTTCTATTCTACTTCTTCAATAACTGGTCCGTCGCTTTCTTCAGCACCCTGAGGCTTTTTACGGCCCATGGCGTGTATCTTCTTCATCAAAGGCGTGCAAACATCGGATACTTTCTTCAATTTGTCTTCATATTCCACTTTATCCGCCAAAGAATTGTTTTCAAGCCAGTGCAAAGTGTCCTCGCATATTTGTTTTGCTCTTGATCTTTCCGCGTCACCTAGTCTTCCACATCCCAAATCGTCTATTGCTTGTTTTATACCAAACACGTACGTTTCGAGTTTATTGCGAGCTGCCACGCGTTCTCTTTGCATCTCATCTTCAAACTTATACTTCTCTGCCTCAGCTATCATACGATCGATGTCGTCTTGGGTTAGCCGTCCTTTATCATTTTTAATGACTATATTCTTGCTTTTGCCCGAACTGTTTTCCTTAGCCGATACATTTAGTATACCATTGGCGTCCAAGTCAAATGCTACGTCGATTTGCGGAACATTTCGCGGTGCAGGAGGAATACCGGTCAAGTCGAATGTCCCCAGAAGATTATTGTCTTTAGTCATGCTTCTTTCACCTTCATAAACTTGTATCGTAACTGCAGATTGATTGTCCGAATATGTGGTGAACGTTTGAGAATGTTTACAAGGGATTTTTGCATTACGTTCTACTATTTTAGCCATAACTCCGCCGGCAGTCTCGATACCCAAGGATAGTGGCGTGACATCAACGAGCAAAACATCCTGAATTTTTGAATGACGCTCTCCACTCAATATGGCCGCCTGCACCGCCGCCCCGTAAGCAACAGCCTCATCGGGATTAATTGATAAATTAAGCTTTTTACCGTTAAAAAAGCTTTGCAACAAGCTTTGAATCTTTGGTATACGTGTTGACCCGCCGACTAAAACAATATCATTAATAGAACTCTTATCCAGCTTTGCATCTTTTATAGCCTTTTCTACCGGTTCCAAAGTCACGCGAAAAAGATCTGAATTGAGTTCTTCAAAACGAGCTCTAGATATTCTTGAAAAGAAATCGATACCTTCAAATAATGCATCTATCTCAATGTTTGCTTCGGTACTAGATGATAACGTTCTTTTAGCACGCTCCGCAGATGTTCTGAGACGACGCAAAGCCTTCGGATTAGAGTGCAAATCTTTTCTATGCTTTCTTTTAAATTCATCGGCTAAAAAGTTGACTAGTCTACTGTCAAAATCTTCTCCGCCTAAGTGAGTATCTCCTGCAGTAGCTTTGACTTCGAATAAAGAACCTTCATCTATAGAAAGAATGGAGACGTCAAAAGTGCCGCCGCCTAAATCGAAAATTAAAACATTTCTCTCTCCCTTTAGATTTTTATCCAGACCATAAGCAAGTGCTGCTGCAGTTGGCTCGTTAATTATACGAAGCACGTTGAGACCGGCGATAGAACCGGCGTCTTTAGTGGCCTGTCGCTGTGAATCATTAAAATAGGCGGGGACAGTTACTACAGCATTTTTCACCTTTCTGCCTAAATAAGCTTCAGCTATCTCTTTCATTTTTATCAAAACCATACTACTGATCTCTTCGGGTGCGAAACGTTTCGACACACCTTTGTACATGACTTGTATTTTTGGCTTACCGCCTTCATTTAAAACTTTAAACGGCCAATGTTTGAGATCTTGTTGTATTTTTGGATCCTCAAATTTTCTACCTATCAGCCGTTTGGCGTCAAAAATTGTATTGACAGGATTAAGGGCTACTTGGTTTTTAGCAGCGTCGCCAATGAGACGTTCAGTGTCAGTGAACGCTACATAGGAAGGCGTGGTTCTGTTGCCCTGGTCATTTGCTATGATATCCACATTACCATGTTGCCATACACCGACACAAGAATAAGTCGTTCCTAAATCGATTCCAACTGCTGACATATTAACACAATATTTAATTTTTTTATAAATTTATAAACAACACTTTCTACGATATATTTCAAGTTATTAGATTGACACTTATCAAACTAAATCAAAGCAACGTAAGTTTAAAATTGGAATGTTAGGTGCAAATATGTACGTAGATACATTAAAAAAATAACAATATACAAATTGAAGGTGTTTAATATAATGTTCTGGTATCCCGTAGCCGCCAAGTATTTAATACGTTTTTAACTTATCTATTTTGTAATAAAAATACAACATTTGAAATATAGCTATAATTCCAAGATTCCAAATTGTTATTTATTCATTTATTAAAAATATATTATGAAGAAAACATTAAAAACGTTTATCCATAAATGTAAATTATAAGATGTCAATGTCATATAAGATCAAGGGCAGATGTCACACATGGTTTTGCCTTTATTTTGTTTAGTTGCTAATTGCTATTTATTTGAATATTTAAGCTTTAATTCTTAGTTTAGATTTAAGACAATTGTCTTAAATATGTGATAAAATGTGTGTCTTATTCTAACAAATATTGCACCATCTTCTGAAATAGTCTTCCGAGTCATTTGCAAGTTATTAACCGTCTTCGATATTTAAGACTTCTCTTTATAGTATTAAAAATACTGTAGCCTCCAAGGTTATTAATTATTGGACTGTCGATTATTGGAAATTGAAAAAAAATGCGATTTGCTCAATTAGTCGTGGGCCCAGCGGGCAGTGGCAAGGTAAGGTTTATACTGTGATTGATCAATACTAACATATTAATAAAAAATCCAGTATATAAAAGAAATAAATTGTTTTTAGTCAACATACTGCTCCACCATAATTAAACATGCCACTGATACAAAACGCATAGTTGAAGTGGTGAACTTGGACCCTGCAGCTGAACATTTTGATTATACACCACTAGTTGACATCAGGGAACTGATCCACCTCGATGATGCCATGGAAGATGAAGAGCTGCAATTTGGCCCTAATGGCGGACTTGTGTTTTGTCTAGAGTAAGTATTACCAAATCATATCAAGAAGTAACTAGTTATTCACTTCAGTTCTATGTATTTATACAACATATTAAATCTATATTTATACTCAGAAGCTCTAGATATTAAACTATTTATTGGTTATCAGTACTGATTGTATTCATAATAATGTGAAGTATATAAATACAGAACCCTCCTGGAGAACTGTGACTGGCTTGAGGAGCAACTAGGAGATGTAGATGAAGATTACATCCTATTTGACTGTCCTGGTCAAATTGAGCTCTACACACACCTACCTGTTATGAGGAAGCTCGTGGATGCTCTGCAGCGGTGGAACTTCAGGATATGTGTGGTCTTCATGATTGATTCACAGTTCATGGTTGACGGAGCTAAGTTTTTATCAGGTAAATATCGAAAATACAAACCATTACTACTTTGACCGCACAGAGATGGGAATTTAATTTCTAATAATATGGTTATAGGTACAATGGCGGCTCTTAGTGTGATGGTCAATTTAGAATTACCTCATGTTAACATCTTAACTAAAATGGACTTACTCAGCAAATCTGCACGAAAACAACTTGACAAGTCAGAAGTGTTTTTTTATAATAAATAATGATTATTATAAATACTATAAAGGTAGTAAATTTCAATACTATTTTCAGTTATTTGGATCCAGATCCTCACATTTTATTGGCGGACATGAGGAATGCAAAATCAAAGTGGCACGAAAAATATGCAAAACTGACTGAGTCAATAGGAGAGGTCATAGAGAATTTCAGTCTTGTTAGATTCTATCCTCTGAATATTAAGCACGAGGAGAGCATTGACAATATTCTTTTAACCATAGACAATATAATACAATATGGAGAGGACGCCGATGTGAAGATTAGAGATTTTGATGAACCAGATCCTGAAGATAATGATTAAAGAAATATTTAACAAAAAAAAGTGTTTTAATTTTGCCTACACATTTTGCATTATTATATGTAATATATATATATATATATATATATTTGAACTTTAAATAATTAAATTAAAACATGTTGTTGGGGTATGGTGATATTTTAATTACATTTTTAAAGATTTTTTATTAATAATACATATTTAAATAACTAAAACTTAAAAAAAAACCATCAAAGATATATTAAACCAATATTTTATTGTTATCCAGTAATCATTACAATGCAATAATCATTCTTAATCATTGTAATAATATTTAATTAATCGCAAAAGTACAATGAAACATAATAACATAATTGGACTTAAATGAGAAAATAATTCTTTAGAGTATATTAAAAAGTATTTATATATATCTAAAGAACACAAGAATGAGAGCCAGAAGAACACTTATTTCTAAAATACATAGTGAGAAAACTATAGGCATTTTATTCTAATACAGATTTGAGCCCAACTGTCTATCCGATGGTTACTGTTCAGGATCGTGGTCTGCGATGCTGAACACGTACAGCCTGCAGCCGAATTGCAGAAGGGCGCCGTGGGGCAGCAGGGCGGAGCCCTCCCACGCGCCCTCAGCGCCCGGGCCTTCGCCCCGCGGACAGCTGCACGACTCGCGCTCGGATGACACCGTCAGGGAACCCGGTACACTGGTGGAATTAACATTAGATTTGAGTGGTCCAATAATTTGTATTGAAAACTCTAGGGCTGAATTTACCGTGGTAGCACTGGCCTGCGTGCTCGGACCGTGTCCCGCAGAGCCTCCTCGCGCGTATCCCGCTCGGGCGTCCCGCTGTGCGTCACGTCCGCCGCGTACAGCACGCCGTTGACTCGCGTGCCCCACTCCGAGTAGTTAATTAGCTCGAAGTGACCCGTCACCTGAAAGATATGAGATTGAGGACTATATATAAGTCAATGAGAAAAATATTTTTCTATGATACTGTTTGTAATTCCTTTATATTTCATTTATATCTGACTAGATTTTGCCTTTGCCTTTAATCTGTTCGGGTAGCATTTCGTTTTATTTTAAAATTTACAATGTCGAGAATTATGTTTATATTATTTTATTCCAAGCTCTAATATCAATTTAAATAAAACATGACTTGAAAAATTTTAGAGATTCATTCTATCATGATCATCATTATCATGATCATCATTATCATATCATGCTTCTATAGCCTGTTTGGAAAGACGGTATAAGTAAAGAAGTCTAAAAAGTCACTTCCATACTTTGAGAATGACCACTATTCACATCACCGGACCTCATCGTAGAAGATCCTTGCGTGGGTGTCGGACACCCTGCGGCAGACGGGGTCCAGCCGTAGATCGCAGGCGGCGCCCGCGCCCGCCAGCAACGCTGCGCGACGCACGCCCAGTGCAGCACCCAAAACCGCCGCGCCGCCGCTGGAGCATCCCAACACGACCATGTACAACTACACTTATGATACTTCATATCATAACCACAGAAAAAAATCTCACTCGTCAGGCCGTTTGACCTCGCACAGCACCGCCCGTACGAGGGCGACCTCGAGCTCCTCCTTGGGGGGCGGCGCCTCGTGTTTGGGGGGCGCCCCCCACACGAGACGCGCAATCCTCTCCCTGTCCTCCCGGGGCAAGATCTCGGACGGCAGTGGCAGAGTCCGCACGCCCAGCTTGGCGAGGCCGGCCCGCGTTGCCGCCCCCAGGGCTGCGGCGGCGCGGGCGCCCCACGACCCGCCCGACCCCGGCCGCCAGCGACCCGCTACCGCCTCGCCCGCCGCTATCTGAAATACGATAACATTATTATCACTTTTTAAGCAAATAACGTGCGTGCGTGCGTACATGTGTATATGTGTGGACACATTTGTGAGTATGTGTGTGTGCCTTTTGGCTGTTAGAGATCTCGAGGTATTTTAGATACCTGCTGCAGTCGCTGCCACGCCAACAGTTTCACCAGCCGTTCGTCCAGTTTCCGCAGCTGTTCCTCAACCGTGTCCAGGAGCTCCTGAACGCCTTCCTCCTCTCGAAGTTGCAGCTTCTCGATCTTAATTTTCTTGTTTGCATCGTTATCGGTGATCACCTTACGCTTCTTTACTGTTACGTGTTCCAAATCAGAGTCGAAGTCACTTGAGTCGTATGTTGAGAGCTTTTCCGTCTAAAAATATACATTATTTTATGTATAACAGTTAATATTTAAAAAAAATTCTCGAATCTATATAATGTGTAAAATGAAAATATATTTTAATAGTGGGTCAAATTAGTAAGTCATAATAGTAGTAAGTATTGCACAAGGTCTGATAATTATCAATACCTCCGTCTCGTTGTCTGCAATGGCTTTGAGGTCGTCGTCCGCGTCCTCGTGTGACGCCCCTCGCAGTTTGGGCGAGTCCATGGGGCATTGACCCCCGGTGTATTGCGGGCACGTAAGGTTCATGCAGATCTTGTGCGTTTCTCCGTCGTCGGAATCGGAATCGTCGCCGCTGAGGGTGCGGTTATTCAATACTGTAATAAAGTATGAGATTTGTTAAGTTTTTACACTCTTTTAATATTTGAAGATCGTGGAAAAGATTGCTTGTGGAGATGAGTCTGTGTGTCTGTGTGTGTATATGTCTGTATATGTGCGTGCATGCGTATGTATGTGTGCAAGTATGTATATGTCTCTGTTTATGTGTGTGTGAGTGCGCACCGGTGCGACATCGCACGTGGTCACGTCTCGAGGGCAGCAGCGGCGGGGGCCGGCGGTAGTGCGCGCGCACCATGCGGGGGACGGACACGCGGCCGCGCGGGCACTGGGGGACTTTCACACTGCGGGAGACGGTGTACATATTAATCATTATAAAAGCGACATCTATACTACGTTAAGTGAAGGAGTCATCACCTAATGATGTAGTGAGCTTTTGTTTTAATTTCTTTATACTACTACCAAAATGAGAAACAAATGAAATTGTTTTTTTGGTCAACCATTGAAACTGCATAATAAAACATATTACACTCAAAATAACTATCTTAAGCTGTTTGTTGCTGATAACTAGACCAGACTCACCGAAAGGCCGGTCTATTGGTGCGTGCTCGTCGTATGAATGCGCACTTGAGCGCTTGTTGGTCGACGGGCTCACTGAATCTCTCCCACAGAGACACTCGCTCCGTCGCAGATATAGAGTGGACCAGCTTCCAATCCTGTACGATATATGAATAATTAACACATTCGAGCCAGGCTAATTCTCTACTTTTATAATTCTGAATAAGGGCTGATAAAATGAAATTCTGAAGATGGTTGCCGCAAATTTGTATCGTCAAGGGGAGGATAAAAAGTATAAAATTTGTTTGCGTCAAACAGGTATAGAATTTGAAATGATATGAATTCACGTCGGCGGCAACCAGAAACAGAATTTAAAATGACGTGAATTCACGTCAGCGGTCGAGCCTGTGTTAAGAATTATTTTCTAACCGAATACATGTATTACAAATAAGTGGCAATGCTCACAATGTACTGCTCTACATGGTTGGGGCACATCCACCTCCCCGTGGGCAGTGCAGTCAGCGGTGGATCCAGGCAATCCTGTAATCAATTGATAATTAGTTGTTGATGTGCAATATTAATGATAATCAAACAAATAAATGATCACTAATATATTATTTTGAATAAAATCCTGTATTAAAGCTAATCATTTTGCTACCTGTGGATATCTCTTTGACATACACAAGAGATCACTGATGCTTCAAAGTGGAAAAGATATAAATAAATAAAAATAAATATCTATCAATACATATTCATTGAGATTGATCACACACAAATCTTCTTCAGTTTAGTCTACACACACACATATATAACACAGCAGCACCTGGTGGAACAGCAGCGGGCAGTAGTCGCACTGCAGCAGCGGCGCCAGCTTGCAGGTGGCGCGGCACGCGTAGCACGAGCGCGCCGGCAGCGGCACGCAGCCCCACGCGTCCACCGTCACCACCCCACTGCCGGTCCTGCTGTCTGCAATACATTTTAAAGATAATTAATTTAATTTTAGGCAAAATTACATATTCCCATATAGAGGCAGTGTTCCACAGTTTTATAAGTACTGTAATATTAGGAATTATGGATTGGCATTTCAATACACAGTACTATACTAAAACGATATTACAGATGAAATAATACACAGTACAGCAGAGAAAGTATATGTAATTCCAGGTTATAAAGACAGAATAATAATATTACCTTTCTCAGTTCCAGGGAAGTTGCAGGGAATCCTCATTTCCCGAGGCAGTTCAAACTGTTTGGGATTCATGATCTTTGCCGCCTTCACTAGAATCTCCATTGGCGACAGATCCTTCTCGGACTCTATTTCTTTTTCTTTAATCTCTTCGACTTCTTTTTCCTTGCTATCTTCTTTACATTTCTTCTTATTGAGTGAGTTTGCACGGCTGTTCCGTAAAGATCTGATAATATAATTTATTAACAATGAAAATATCCTAAGGTATGTATTT
This sequence comes from Melinaea menophilus ssp. n. AW-2005, assembly GCA_918358695.1. Classification (NCBI taxonomy): domain Eukaryota; kingdom Metazoa; phylum Arthropoda; class Insecta; order Lepidoptera; family Nymphalidae; genus Melinaea; species Melinaea menophilus. The sequence continues at coordinate 15,145,276 of OU911058.1, read as the reverse complement.
ATTTGCTCCAAAGCTACTGTTGCTTAATTAAATATGAACTAAAGTTTAAAGTAATCATAATAGTACCTAGACTTCCGGTCTGTGTCAGACTTGCTATCAGAAGGTGACTGTGCTCGGCTGGAACGAGTACTGGGTGGTTTATCATCGCTAGCACGACACTCTCGACACAGCCACAGCCCCACTGGAATGTCATTTTCTTCCAGTGGAGGATCACTGAAAGATTTATACCATGTTGATATATCATGAGTTTTTAACATAATGCAGAACGCTATACTATGTGGGACCAGAGCTTAAGACACATTGAACTAAATTTTATCTGGCTTTCTTCTGCCAGAGATTTATATATCAATTTCCCTTCTATTTCTTAAACTAAAATAATTGGCAAGGCATTTTTACTATTATCATTTTAAGTCTGTTCCAAATACTCAAATTTGTATTACGAGTTCTCTATTTAGGTAATAAATTTCTTATATAATGACTCTGTGTAGTGTGTATAATATATGTAGTACAACCATAATAATATAATACTTGTATCAATTTATTTTTTTGTATGATACTTGCAACCTTAAACAAACTTACTAGCAGCCGAGGTGGAAACTAGCAGGACATCGGTCGCAACATATTAAATCGCCACCTTCACCACACGCGTCGCAAGAGTCGTGATTGTGACCCTTACCAGGACGCTTGTAATATGGATGCTGAGGCTTTTTGGGTTTAGGAGCATTTAAATCTTCATCGGGTGGCTTAATCAAAGCACGGATAAGCTAAAAATCATAAAAAAAGAAGTTTGTTTGCATTCGTAGTAACTTTAAACAATTCACAACTTGTAGGAATTTAGTTCAAAATACCGGCATTAGACCGCCCGAGGTGTCGAGATCATAACCAACGTTAGACATCGTTTTCGTTTTTATAAAATAAAGTAAATACAATAAGAATAAACACTAAGTTCGGTTGAACTTTTGTTTAAAGTAATTCTTACAGATAACCGTTACTTATCTAGTAATATGTTAATATTTAAGCAAGAAATGATTTCGACATGTTAGGTTATCTACTTTTGAATTAACAAATACTTTATAGATTTAACTAAAATAACAAGGAATACTTTATAGTTTATACGATATAAGGAAAATGGCCGCAACGAGTAGAATGCAAATATTTGAAAGCGTTGACAAATGACAATTGACATTAGACTATGAAGAGTAGAGAAAAGGACTATGATATAGATATAAGAAAGTAGACGATTACATTTCGTCATACAATATTCTTTCTTCTAAAAAAAATTAAAATGAAACATTTACACAAGAATAAGAACAAAAATAACTATGAGCAGCTTAAGCCATGGACTTTTTAATCATCTATAATTACTCTTAATGCTGCTGTGTTTAGAGGAGTCGACCGGAAAAACAACAGATGCTCTTTTTGAATTAAATTTAACATTGTTTAATGTATATATTATAATATCAACCCTGCAAATGAATTATAACGATTTATTAATTAATATATTTTTAATTTTAGATTTAAGACGTTCCTCTAGTTTATTTGTCCAACTGGGCGAGCCACAAAGCTCTATATTAGGACCTTTCTTATCCCTCATTTACATCAATTGACTTGCCTTACTTTGCGAAGGAAAAACATGGTATAGTGTAGTTTAATGATGATACATCTCTTAATTTCTTTAAAAAAACGGCGCGTTGCGAACCCTCGTAGCCTTATTTTAAGTTGAAGAGTCCTTACAGAAGAACTTTTCGATAAGTATAGTATCAATATAGGCTCTCCTGCCAGTCCCATTTGACTTACACAAGTGATCACTGGTATTGATTAAATGTGGAAAAGATAAAAATAAAATAAATAAGTAAACACTAGCTTTATATTCTAACTTGAATTATGTACTAATCTTAACCATTTATATTATATACTTTCCCTATTTACTAGTCTTATGCATTTTCTTTATCTATTTGTCATATCATCGCATTAACATGTTGTTTCATTAGGGGCGAAAGAAACGAATATGGTAATCATGTATTTTTCTGTTCATAAACGTGTCAATAACAGATACAGAAACGATAATAAAATACATAATACATAATAAATTACTGTTCGCATATAGCTTGTATAGTTATTTACACTATTTCCATTTCTTTAAGTTCTCGATGAAAGCTCCATGTGAAAACTTGAACGATCGTCTTTTTTAAGTTATGTATGCATTATTTTATAACAATATGACGTTTATACACAAACAAGATTATACCGTAGTCGAAGAACCTAATAGGGATGGAGCCATATCGATAAACATAACACTATAACAAACCCGACTTTTTTTTTTACAAATGCAAAAAAACTAAACTAATGCTAGATACTTTTGTACAAATTAACTAATATTGTATTTTCATTGATTTATTTTATTATTATTTTCTTGATTAATAATGCCAACATCTTTAAAATTTTCGAAGCTGTTGTAAAATAAGTAGGTATAGGTAGGTACTCGACAATGAAACGAAATAATAATAACGATAGATAATCTTAATTTATTTATTTTATCAAAATCTTTATTTTTTTTTATGTTAGAGGAGGGCAAACGAGCTTGTGGGTCACCGTTGATATGTGATCACCACCGCCCATGAACTCTTGCAACATCCGAGGATTCACAAGAGCGTTGCCAACCTTGGAGGTACGAGGTATATGCCTTTTTTGAAGGCACCCATGTCGTATCGATCTGGAAATACCGCCGAAGGGAGTTTATTCCACATTTGAATGGTACGTGAGCAAAAAGTCCTTGAAAACCGCACAGTTGAACATCGTCACGCATCCAGGTGGCATGGATGGTAAAGGAGGCGATGGTGATCTGTGCGGTCATGAAATTCGCCGGCAGGCATCAGATCGAATATATCTTCGGAACATTCCCCGTTGTAATTGTGGTAGAAGACGCACAAAGAAGCCACGTCTCTACGCAATGCCAAAGAGTCCAGCCGTTCGCCGAGCCCCGGGTCCCCGACAATTCAAACGGCTCTCCGTAGTACGCGTTCAAATGGTAGAAGCTGATATTGGGGTGATCAGGACCAGAGATGAGAATAGTACTCCATGTGTGGCCGCGCCTTATCGAGCGCAAGTCTTTGGCCAGGTTTGAAATACTGCCTCGCTCTATTGAACACTTCCAATTTCATCGAGGCCAACTTGGCCTTGCTCTCCAGATGACCACGAAACTGACAATCGCTCGAAATGTCGAGAACCAGAATTCTGATACTTGGCGAGGCAAAAAGAGGAGTACTTTCGAAGAGCGGTGATACGACAAATGGGGTTTTCTTTGTGGTAAACGCGCAAACTTGTGTCTTTAGGGGATTAAACTGAACGTGGTTCAGTTCACCCCACTCGCAGACCATCCCCAGGGAGATCTCTATAGAAGACAAAAGTTTCTTTCAGCACTCGTCGACGTTTTCCGGAGAGAAGCCTGCACGACCGGAATATACCGCATCCCCAGTGCTGTCATCCGCATAACAATGTATGTTGGGAATATCCAACATATCATTAATGTGCAGGAGGAACAAAGTTGGGGATAGCACGCAGCCTTGGGGTATACCAGCGTTCACGGACTGGGGGACCTAGCAAAAACCGTCGAGAACCACCTGTATGCTCCGTCCAGTGAGAAAACTGGTGATCCACTTGCATAAACTCTCGTGAAGCCCATAGGAAGGTAGCTTCGAAAGAAGCCCCTAGTGCCATACACGATCGAAGGCTTTTGCTATATAAAGACTAACTGCCAGACCCTCTCCCTTGCTTTCGATAACCGTTGCCCAACAGTGGGTACTGTATAACAGAAGATCGACGAGAGAGAGAAGTGATGCTGATCGACCATGGCGAAAGCCATATTGCCGGTCAATTGATCAACTGGTGATCCTCGAGGTACGTTAGGATCTGTCGGTTGATAATAATCTCCATTATTTTGGACAGAAGGGAGCTAATGGCAATAGGTCTGTAGTTAGCTGGGTCTGAGCTATCACCTTTTTTAGGGATCGGATGGACACACTTCCATGAGACCGGGACTAAGCCTTTAAGGCTGAAATAGACGCGTTAGCACTGGAGTCAACTCAGGGGCACACGTTCGTAGTACTAATGGAGAAATGCCATCGGGCCAATTCGACTTATGAACGTCCAAGATAAATAGAGACTGCCTGATAGTTTTTAGTTGAAAAAATATTTCAGGTATTGAGCTCTGACACCGCGGAATGATAGGCGGTGTCTTCCCTTGGTCGTCCAAAGGTCGTCGAGTTGGAGGCAGAAAGAGTGCCCAAGAGATCGGCTTTCTCTTTTGCCGTGTGGGCCAGAGAGTCATTCCCCATGTGCAATGGTGGTCGGGACGGTTGCCCAAAGTTGTCTAGAGTGGCCTTAGAAAGCGCCCAGAATTTGCGCGTGCTAGGCGGGTACTTGTCAGCTGATCCCCAATTTTGACGACATGTTTGAACTTTGCTCTAGTGATTTGCCGTTTGAAGAATCTGGTAGCAAGGTTATATTTACTCTTCAGAATTCTAGAGTTCGGATCCTTAGTGACTAACGCATTGGCCCAAGCTTGATAAACCTGCCGTTTGCCAGCTGCTGTAGCCTTGACAGACGCATCAAACCAAAGCCGCGATCTGCCACCATGTTGTACCATAGAGCTTGTTACAAATAGCTCCATACCCTCTAGTATCACATCATTTACAGCCGCAGCGCAGTCACTGGGATCATTGGAAGGGGAACAAATCGGACGAAATAGGATGCAAAAAACGACTGCATTCCATCCCAATCCGCTGACTTGTATACCAAACGCGACGGGTCGCAGGTTTTGTGCGAGCCGGACGTTGAATGGGCACTACACTCCGTACCAGACAGTGATCAAAAGACCCTAAGGGAGCCTCGACAGTGACTTAGTACTTTTCTGGATGTGTAGTCAGCAGAAGATCCAACAAAGATGACAAGTTGCTGTCCACGTCCTGTAGACGAGTCTGCGTCTTTACCAGCAGGAACAGGTTATTTGCCAGAGCAAAGTCGAACACAAATCTCCCCGCGTATTCGGTTGCACGTGACCCAAGCCATTCGGTTTTGTGCGCGTTAAAGTCCCCGAGGACTACGACTTCGGCGGAGGGAGTCTGTGAAAGCAGGTCGTCAATCTTCGCTTGAACGTGGCCCAACAGTTGATCTGTTTCCGCATTACCATTATGGGACCTGTAGAGGCACGCGTAGACTCTGACGTGATAGTCCATGTCCACGCGCAGCCAGAGTATGGACAAGTCCCAACCTTAAAAAATCTGAAGGCGACGGTAGCAGATATCCTTCCTTACGAACACATATAACCCGGCGTGTGGTATAAAATGATGTTCTAGTCTATACCCAGGGTATGATAGATACACTGTGTCGCTAGGTTGAGATATCTGTATCTCCGTCAAAAACAACAAAGCCGGCTGCGCAGTCTCAAGGTAGTGGTGAACGGCGTGCCGTTTAGGGTCGAGTGAAGCCCCCGGATGTTGCAAAAGTCCACATTTAAAATGGAGCGGAGTACGATACTTTGCCCGCCCCAGATACGACGGGCCGCCCGAGCAAAATCCAAGATCTTTTAAATCTAAAATCAAAAGTTTATTATTAACTAAATCTTATTATAAAGTTCAAGAGTTTTTAGTGTAATGCCTACTTGAATAAAGATATTTTGAATCATTCCCTCGACTTTGCTCGGGGAGGGGTTCCCCGGCTCCATCAAAGCATACTCCAAGAGGGGGGTATATTTTTGTAGGTATCGCTATCATGTTTGACAGGGGGTGGGGCGGGGACTGGGCTTCCGGATTCTCTCTCTCACCGACGGATCATAACCAAATGAATTTGGTTATAACACGTCGATCTTCTGTGAGAGTGTGGTCCTGCCCCGGTCGAGCCAGCCCAGTACGAGCTACAGTCAGATAACTACAGCTAGACTCTACCACCTAGATCTGATGAATCTTCACTGTAATTAATATATGCGATCGATTTCATTACTTATTTGGTCACAACACTACAACTATCAAAATAGAACTGTCAACGAGAGCTTAAAGAAATGGAAATACTATAGTTCGATTTAATCATAAGTTGAAAATGAGCTGGTTAATAGATATGTATTTAATTTACATGTTTTAAAAGGTTTAAATTAGTTAAACCCATTATATTTTAATATTTTAGTAATTTACTGTAAAAAGAGTTCTTATTGTCTAATAATTGTATCTCAAATGTTGCCATTAATTATGTATGAGTCCTGTTATCGAAGAAATATTTTTTCTCTACCTTATTCAAATGTTGTTATCCAAACATAACTCTGTTATGTTATGTTTCGATATCTATAGGTGTTAACAACCTTCGAAGAATAAGAGATTGTAAACAGAAAAATATTTACAATTGTTTACCATTATTTCCGAACAGGGAAATAAAATAACGCATGTGAATATCATATGGAAATATTCTCCAGGGCGCAATTACATTAGAAAAAATAGTAAAACACCTTTCTTTGGATTAAGCCGGTTATTATTATGTAGTAGTTTATACTTTATTCCAAATATACCTATTAAGAGTATTAGCGCGCTTTCTGGATAAATACAGGAACGAAAACCTAAGGGATTCTTGCCTGGATTCTTCTGAACGGACGAAGGTTATGGCAAGAAGATTAGAGGACTACATGGAAACCTATTTTGGAACATAATTCTGAACTACAGATCAAAATCTGACAGAAAACAGCACTAGCTTCTTATTTTTATAAACTGTTTCTACTTGTAATGTGACTTTTTATTCAGTTTTAATATGTATATATAGCACCAAGTATATAAGTTAATAATTTATTCTCATAAATTATTCAACCTACTCGTAAGTTCTAGTATCTACCACTTTGACGAAAATAAGTACTCAATTTATCAAACTACGAATATATTATTCTATAAGGGACCTTTTGGGAATTTGACCTCTAGGATATTGTAATAATTCATAAGATTACAAAGTTTTCGTAAGAAATTTACGCATCTAAAACACGATTCTTTAGAAAACAATCTTCATTACATTAATGTGTTTATATACTATTATAAGTCCTATTAATTTGTGATAATATTAATCGCATTAACTCGGCAGTTGGGACCAGAATCAATTTAGTATAGTAAGGTATGGACAAAAATAGAAAGTTTTTTTTTTTCAATGAAAACTTAGATCAGTCTCTAACCCCCTGCTAATGTAAAAATACACATATATTTACTTTCTGGTTCCATACATCAATGTTTTTAAGCGACTTGTGACTTCCCTCCTAACTCAAAATCATATGTATTTTTTATACAAAGGATGTTAACACTGACTACGGTCTCACCTATACGGCTGAAACACAAATATTGTGTTTAATAAAAATCTATATAAAAATGCAGTGTAACAGACCGCTTGTTTGTTTTTTGTAACTTCAGTGAGGAAAAACACAGTTTCTCAATTTTGGACGAAACCCTGCTGTTCGGCGTATATTTTAGTTTCTTAATATGGAAAAATAAATATTTACTAATAATTTGAGTTATACACAACATATACATATATGTAATATCAATTTGGAGATTAAATGATAACGGAATTTAGGTTACAGGATTGAGTTGATATTTTTATTCTATATATATATATATATATATATATATATCATGTCTTATATATTATGAATAAAATACTTTTATGATAAACACAAATCAAACGTAAATAGATTTATTATTAAATGCTCTTCAGTCCTAAAATACGTTTCTTTTTTTAATTACATTGTCTTAGAAGATCCGCACAGCTAATGCTATACTTCCCACATTTGTGTTAAGCCGCATAGGCGGTACGTTTACCCACACCTTGCGTGCCAAGCCGCATACACATTACGTTTCACTACACGAGTGCGGCTCCATGTGTTGTTCGTGTAGAGCCGCACTGTTATAGTTTTAACGTTAATGTTCCGTAGCAAGTGTCAATTCATTGTCATACATAGAACTAGATAAAGGCCTTGTCTTATTTGATGCTATTTGATAAGGAGGTTACAGACTGGCTTAAAATGAATAATGATATCTCACTTTACAATATAACAATATATTAACAAATAGAAATATTGGGACAGTAAACAACTATTGTTCTTCACACTGGATCCCAAACGGTCCCATCGCCTCTTCGGGAGGAGCAATAAAACTACAATGTGGACTTTTGAATTTTATTATTAGATTTACACTGTCATTTACAATAAATTTCCATGTAGATGGTAGGACATAAATCAATATTGCATAACACTAAGGCTAATTGCATCAGTATTTTTTGTGGATAAATTAACAAAATATATGCAATATTACAAATTCAAATAATAATAACGCTAATATCTTACTCGGGCACGCACTTGCCGCAGTCTGCCGCCGCCGGGCCGGCGCCCGCAGCGCCCGGTGCGCCCGGCCCGGTCGCCTCTACATAGTATGAAGGTGGAATGTGTTCGAGAGCTCTCGCTGAGCGGTCTATCGCAAATAAATATTATTTTTTTACCCAAGTGCATAACCTTAACCTAGCACAACATTAGAACTACCGTTCGTCCTGTAATATTTCGTAAGATGTAGTAGCGCTACGGCGATATTTTGAAACGAGAAACATGCGTAATTAAAAAATAAATTAAAATATACAAAAATCTCTATCACAATACTCGTAAGTAATTAAAGCAATTCAAGTGTGAATACTCCGACGGCGCGGCTCACGGGAGACGGGCGACGCCGCCGTCACTTAGCTAAATATTGCGAGTAACTACACATACCATCTAACACGAGTTACCGTTAAAATATATCGATATCGATAAACGAGCGACCATTTGTGCCCGGAGCGCGTCCGCCCGGTCGTTGACCCGCCGCCGCGGCGCCCCGGCTGGGAGTCGTTACGGAATTAAATACGTTAATTTTACACGCGGTATAAAATACTTAGAAAATTTACAGTTTCCATCTTACTAGAGAGTGGTGCGAATGCGAGATGGAAGTCCGCCCCGGGGGAGCTGGGGTACGCGGAGATCTATCGAGTGAACCCTCAAGAGAACGTACGGATAAAATGCAATACCAAAGTACATACTTTTATCTTAAACATTAATTATATTTTTGTCGTAATCGATAAACGAAACATCGAATATATCAAAAGGGGGGAGGTACGTACATACACATCACGGATAAATTTGACACGAAACGAAACGAAACGCTGAGTCGGCTCACTCGGCGTCGTGCACTCGGGGCCGTGTGGGGGGGAGGTTAAGGGGGGGTGGGAGGGTCGGGGGGTATTACGACACGTCCTGGTCGTCCGCGTCCTGGGCCTGCTCCTTGGGCTCCTGGTCGGGCTCCGCGTCCCCTTGCATGTCGGACGTCCACAGGGTGAGGTTGTCGCGGAGGAGCTGCATGATGAGCGTGGAGTCCTTGTAGCTCTCCTCGGACAGCGTGTCCAGCTCGGCGATGGCGTCGTCGAAGGCGGCCTTCGCGAGTCGGCAGGCGCGGTCCGGGCTGTTCAGGATCTCGTAGTAGAAAACCTAAGGGGGGTTCACGTGTTATCATTGTGTACGTCGTAGGTCACACAGATATCGATTGGTGATATAATGATTTCTAATGTTGACATTGTTTGTATCGTATTATATAATATCGTGTAGTGAAATTTTGTATATGAAGAATTTTTGAGACGACATTTTATTTTTACTGTCAAAACTCATGCAATACACAATAATTCTCTTCAAAAGTACAAAACATGTTTAAAATTAAACTTCGAACTTTGAAGTTTATAACAATGAAATGCTTTTTATAATGTGTGTGTGTGTGTGTGTGTGAGTGTGCGCGCGGGAGTGTGTGTGTGCATGTACGTGATCGTCACTCACGGAGAAGTTGAGCGCTAGTCCGAGGCGGATGGGGTGAGTGGGCGGCAGCTCCGTCATCGCGATGTCTGAGGCGGCCTTGTACGCGACCAGCGAGTTCTCGGCCGCCTCCTTGCGATCGTTGCCCGTCGCGAACTCGGCCAGGTATCGGTGATAGTCGCCCTGAAAGTACAGACGGACGTTTTATAAAATTAAAATATATACATATATATAATTAAAAAATTTACCAAATGTGTATGTATGTAATGTAATCATAATTGTTACACGACATAATATCCTACAAATATTTTTCTAACAAAAATTAATCTGAAAGCGACGCTTTAGGAGAAATAAAAGTCGTTAATAAAAACGTTAAAGGAAAGAAGAAAAAAAAAACAAAATTTCTAAACATCGTGCATGAGAGTTGTGCGCAGATACATCCGATGTCTTTATGGCATGCCTTGTATATATTAAAAGGAAGACACGAGGATAATTTTCAGCCGAGTGCTCACGGCTCACGGAACGAAATAATTGTCCAAGTCCTTGACAAAATTACAAAATTGTCTGTACATTCAATAAATAAAGTAATTACAGAGACATACCATACGGCTTTCAAATGATCCTATATATATATATAATCAAATCAAATCCTATATTATATATATAGGATCATACAAATCCTCTCAGAGGCGGACTCCTATTTAAATACATATTTCAAATCTCAATACTACGTAGCCTTCTCTCTTCAATGATAATACATTAAATTATCCCTCATCATATTCGTAATACATCTTTTATTTTTTACCACCCCAATATTGCCATACTTTTTTACCACCCCAATATTGGGTGTGTGATTTTATAATATTACAACAGTAATAGTAGTATAGTGTACTACTACAATTTCATATTACAATATTACGAGTGGGGGGGAGAGCGTGCCAAAGTTTCTTTGGCGAGTACGTATTGATTATCCTACATTCGAGTCACGGCTAGGAGGAGCGAGTACCTACAACCTCGCGGCCGTGACGTCACCACGATACAAATGGGGTTGCACTGCAGAGGGGCGCGGTCCGGATTGCAATTATACATTTTGTATACGTGGAAATCAACATCATACTTTAAGGAGACCCAGAAAACGGGATAAACGAATTATGAATAACTAGAGGATCCGCAGCCGCGCGCTGCGGGAGTTGAGCTGAGCCCCCTCCCCTTATAAATATATATATATTTTTTATTAGAAGATTTTATGTGATGTTGCTTATAAGCGTATTTCTAGGTTGACGATCGGTAAGCCCGCGGAGGTTCTGATAATGTTAAGTCTATAAGGAAAACAGTTTTTTGACCATCATTTCTAAACGGAATGAGATATTTCAAATCTATTTTTTTTTAAACATGCCCATTCCCAAGCTCCCAAATTTTTATTCAAATCGGTTCAGTAGTTTTTATGTGATGTTGCTTCAAAAAGAAGTTTCCCAAACAGTTAAGAGCTTCGCTTACGCTCAGCTCAATTATCATTTTCGATATTTTTAACGGCTTATCTCAGCCATAGATAAATATAATCTAGCGACTCTACTCTCCTCGTGTATTGCTATTTGTTTTTAATGCGTCAGTCTGCGACTATTAACACTGCGTAGTTGGAGGAGATGTCGCAATAAAGTGCTGGGATTGAAAGCCGCAGAGATGTGGAGGAAAATATTTTAAATATGTAAAAAAAAATCACTCTGCCTTTGCTTTGTATTTTTAATAATTTTAACAATCAAATTATTAAATATTTTAATGTCTAAATATAAATAAGTTTAATGTGAAACGCGTAGAGATGTTATATTAGAATTTACAATGAATACTGAAGTCTATTAACAAAAAATATATATATTTCCACTGCAAGTGAATCAAAACCATTATTATAATTAAAATAATAATAAGATTTAAAAAAACGCCTTCAAATCCGATGTTTGATTATGAATGTGACAACTGAACTAAGAAGACAGGTCAACTGAACTGAGGGTCTAAATTGAAGACAAAGACAATATATCTGTCATGTGGCGATGGCAGATGGCCGGTAATGAGGAAGCTCACAGTCAACCTCATTAACGCTCATTAACAAACGAGGTACCACCGCCTTTTTACTCAGTTACTTTGCACTCTGACCGACGCATTGGGCACTTCAACAATGGCTTACGATGATTTCATTATAAAAATACACACACACATATATATATATATATATATATTCTTGCTATATGCATCAATAACAGTTATGACTCGTGTATCAAATGTATCAAGACTATTTTGATTTGAAATGAGACCTAATAAGACAATCTTTAACTGATAATAGGGCTACGAGGGTTCCAAACGCACCCTGCTCTGAAAAGAACCACACAACAAACTCAGCCGGGTTTTTTATATTGTGATCACTATTTCACAAACGTCAATATATATAGTGACAAGAAACAACTGGAACCATGGAAATGAAACTTTAAATTTGGACACTGGTTTGTTTTACGGTAAAATATCATGGAACCCATCTTCAGATTCCAACCACGATTACACCAGGTACCAGTTCCATCATTCATACCAACAATGAATCTCAACCAATCTTAGATTCACACAAATCTTTACAATATAAAATATTTCACTAGTATTTTTTTTACCAAATATCCATATGAGACAAGGCGAATATCCCGTTCCTTGCACGATTTATTCGAAATTCTAATATCATTCCTAGTTCGGACGTACGAAAATATTAAGGCATTAACACACAATCCACGCAAAGATAACGAAATCCACGCAAAGACAGACATACATGGTTAATAATTTAATTCTTAAACAATCATACGTCATATCCACTAAACATACACACTCACTAGATTAGTCAATACGCGTTACATATTACCGTCGATTACCGGTAATAATAATGTTAAATGTTAAAATTTACTACACAGCTGAATGGTAATAATGGTAATTTTTAGTTGCAATATTACAAAAAAATACAATTATACGTCGAATCAAAATATACATTTAATTTGAATCCGAATACCGACATATTTACAAAGCAAATTTACTATAACGAAAATGTATATTAACAAATTTAATTAACACTAAAGCTACCGACAATTCTTGTAGACCTGTTCCTACCGCACGCCGTCAAATTGACGGATAATTAAAAGTTATTTTATTATATAACGCAGGTAATAATGGAAATAACTAAAAGTAAAGAGTGAAGAAAATATTATATGCATATTCAAAGAATTGTCATGTAGTTTGATAACTATATTATAAGGTCTAAGAATGTGTAAGTTTTACAAAAGTTTAAGAACGGTCAATTTGACCGGTACTTGGTAGGTTTAGTGTTAATTATTATCGTATTATACACAGACATGTGTTATTCTATCGCCGTCTTCACGACGCAGTGCCTTATTCCTTTTCACGATTCACACGCGCCACATCACATCGCTCGTACGACACCAACAGATACGATTGTGATGCTAATGTAGACAACAGCTTCTATACCATTTAACGAGTGTAGTAGTGTGTATATGCAAATTGTGAGCGATCCGAGCGTTCTCGAGACTGCGGCGATCGACGGATAGTAAATTTAATCGATTATATATTTTATTTAACACATTCGAGTACGGATAATTTTTTTACGTCTCCAATTCTGAGTACCGACTGATATAATGAAATTCTGACGCTGGTTACCCCGCAAACTTGTATCGTCAAGGGGAGGATAAAAAGTATAAAGTTTGTTTGCGGAAACCAGATGTAGAATTTGAAATGATGTGAATTTATATCAGCTGCAGCCGGGAATACAATTTGAAATGACGTGAATTCACGTCAGCTGCAAACAGGAATAGAATTTGAAATGACGTGAAAGAAATAAAAAAAATTAAAAATTACCTTCATTTTGTAGTAGAAGACCTTGGACTCCCCGGTCTGCGAGGCCGGTATGAGGTGCTTGTCGAGGACCCCCAGTATGTCCGAGCAGATGTCGCGCAGCTCCTTCTCCACCTGGCTGCGGTACGCCCGTATCATGCTCAGCTTGTCCTCCGCCCCCTGCGACACGAGCCGACCAAGTCTTAATTTTATTTATATCCACTTTTAATCAATACCGGTGATCACCCGTGTATCAAATGGGAGTGTCAGGACTCACTCCAAACACTCCCGCTTAAAAAAAAGGTTACGAGAATTCCAAACCGTACAACAAACTCGGCCTGGTATTCCTTCCTATATTGTGATCACTGTTTCACAAACGTCAATATATTTAGTGAGCAATGTACGAACAACTGGAACCATCGCAATCAATTCGCGAAGAGCTGGTCTAATTATTAGTTTATTTTAATAAAAAAACGTGGCTAGTAACGTATGCCATACGTTTAACAAAACCACGGCTGACTTACAATTTTTTTTTGTTAGTACAAATAAATCAAAGTCAGTTTCTTGTACATGTAAATGTCACTGAGGAGAAATAAAATAAGTAATAGTATAGTAGTGTTAATGAAATTTAATCACCATGCCGATAATGTATAATAGGCTTTAGAAATCTACGCACGTGCCGAGAAACGACAGTGAGCATCTTCCTTCTAGGAAGTAAATCCTTGTAAATTATGATTTATCAAAACTAAAACAATCACAATAGTTCGACAAAACATTAAAAATATGTTAAATAAAATAATTCATATTAAATGTGGCAACCATACATATTAATGCTCAAATCATCCAAGTAACAATAAAAATTTTATTCATCAAGTTGTATAATATTATTATAATTATTATTTAATACGTTCGAGTCGTCCCGTTTGATATCGATCCCGTCCGTCCCGGCCGTCGTGCACGTGAGTCGTGAACCTGTCGTTCAATACTCGTCCCGCACACGCCACACGCTCGCTACACGCAGATAGATGCGCTTTGTTCTGTGCCCATTTTTTATATTTAAAATTACCCCATTTTTATTAAAAAAAAATTAAAAAACACTACTATTTTACTGAAATGTAGAGCGGGCACCGATTGGACCGGGTAGAGGCAATAGAGTGTAAATTACTTGATCAATATGTAAATCGCACCTCTACCAACCGCCGCAACCCTGACTCTCTCTGACCTCGCCACTACACCGTATATCAAATACACAAATCAAATCTTTCCTTTTACATTCTTTTAATAAAACAGATTGACGTTTGAAAATACACGATTCATTTACGCCTAACTTTTGTTCTTCTACGTTGTTTAAATTTTTTTAAATAGATTAATAATGATAAAATAACAAGTGTTTAGATATTTTATATAATAAATATTTATATATATATAATCGTTAGCGACGTCTGTTTATAAAGGACTATGTCGAGGTCGCGATTTAGTTTCAGATATCGTGAAATATGACGCAATTTACGTAACCGCAGTATCTAGTATCATTTGTAATACGCAAATAATTATATAATGATACACATTTTATTATTATCATCAAATAAATGATTAAATACTTGGAGCAATTTAATTTTATCGTTACACCAGATCCCCCCCCTGCATAAAAGATTTTCATACTCGACCGACGACGTCGAGGGCCCCCGTTTAAAAATCCTCTGTAGATTTTCACTTTATGAATAATTACGTTTAAGAGAACATTGTATATGACATTATCTCTTGTTAATTGTATTCTTCATGTGTAAGAGTGTGTATATAGCTTTATAGTTTTGTATAATATGATATTAATATGTAAAATAAAATTAGGCGTGTACATACATACATAAACGAAATTAGTGGGTCGTTGTATTACAACGCAACTGTCCGCACCACGCCTTTATCTACACCGAGAGCCCCCCACGCAATAAATTAATATGTTAAGTTGAAACAATAGGTTTTTATTTGCAATAATTGTTAATATTAACACGGATAATGTAATTAAAATATCACTATTATAAAAAAAAAAAAAATTCACCGAGGAATGAGAGTATTGGGCAATCATATCCATACATGTATATGGGACAGAACTCATTAAGTGATTATATTTGTTAATTTAAGGTAAACTCAAAAATTTAATTTCAGTTACAAATATGCATTAGTAATATGTTAGGGACGGGTTTTGCAATAGATTATGGACCTTAGAAATGAAAACCACTCATTCATCTATTAAATATTGTTAATTTTCCAATAAATGTTGGATGTCTATCTGATATTAAGTGAGTATGTAATGTTTAACTTGGTGATTCACTAGATTTGTAATTCCAAGAGATCTGACTAACAACACTCGATTGACACTAAAACAAAATATTTCATGAGTAAAGAGTGTATTATTAAATATTCATATAATTTAATTAAAATGTATAAAAAAAATTGTAATGAATTTCGAAATTTTAAAACCGTCTCCTTACGTAACAGTAAGAATGATTCACTTAGCCCAAGTGACCTATTTATGAGTCACTTCACTCCAATGTAAAGCTGAGACTAAATCAAGTTAGTCAAGTTCATTCAATGAACTTCACAGCTCCAGTTGGTGATTAAATGTCCCCGTGCTAATCTTTATTGTATACCGGGGGAATTACATCCGGTAATCTCTCAAGTTTTGTGTTACATACTCGAGTAGATTATTATTCACCTCAAAATTTAACTTTTTAATACAATTTTAATTAGCTTCATTCAAATTTGTGTTTAAATTTATCATGAGACCTCTTCTTCATGTTCAATAGTTGTTGCTAACTTATAGTAAGGCTTATAGATCTTTCAATCATTTCCTAAACTGCTTATATAAATTAACATAAAAATAATGTAAAATATCTTACTTTGGTTTCTTCTTTCTGTTCGATAGAGGAGATGATCCTCCAGGACGCTCGGCGGGCGCCAATGACGTTCTTGTAGGCCACTGAGAGGAGATTCCTCTCCTCTACTGTTAGCTCATTGTCTGATATGTTACGAGAGGCCACATTCTTCATCGCCTCCACCATTTCTGAAATTTATCAAATATGTCTTATTTTTCTACTAATTTCTAATTTTATTTGAAGTGTTTGTGAATCTTGTATTTTCTTGTATTAATTAATTTCTACAACTAACTGTAGATAAATAGATTATATGGTGCAAAGTTATAAAATTATGGATTTCAGAAATATAAATTATGCTTCTATGCCATCTCATTGCAACAGTGAGGTAATTAATTCTTAATTACTTTTCATCTTGCATTAATTGAGATAAAAAATATTTTTACATTCATAATGTGTACTGAGAAAGTTACTAAAGTTAATTAACAATTATATATATATATATATATATATATATATATTTAAAGTCCATTCAATAAAACCTGAAACCACCTACTCCAGAACTAACCAACTACAGAAATGAACAACTCCCTTTTTGTCTAATCACTGGAATCAAATTGTTAGGTTATTTTGCATTTTAAGCTTTTAACGTAATATATGTAGTTCATCTATTAGCCATGTGTGAAAGTTTGGCAGAATTAACCTTTATAATAAAAACTATGAGATACAAAAGATGTGAATATGTGTGAAAAGTCCGAGATATTCACAGCTCACCGAGAATTGAACAATAGGTGAAAATCTATTCTAACGAAGGTTGACCTTTTACCTTAACATCTAGAACATTCTTAATCTCTAAACGACCGATCTATCCAAGGTAGGCTATGCATGAATGAATTTTGTGACATCGATCGACTATGACAACGGAATATAAAGGACATTTTTTCGTTGAGTTTCTGGACACAAATGTCATGTCGGAACAATAAATCAATATTTCCAAGGGATTAGAACTGAATTAATATATTATAGAAAGAACATTAGAAAACATTATATGCTGTTTTATATCTTTTATCACAGAATGTAAGTTAAAGGGCATCCCACCGGCGGATGACGCATCGATCGTTGACCAAGCCTAGCGAATGCCATCGATTTATAAGTCTTTAGCAAATAAACTATATTATATGACTGTATAATATGTATTTCTAGCCAAAACATAAGGTAACGGATGCCTTGGAACCTATTTTGATTGTGAAAAATTTAAAATTATCTAAAATTCGTCTTTCAACTGTCGGCAAAAATTCGAAGGATTTTAACGTTCTAATACTAAAGATATACTAAAAATATAGGCTTACCATCGTAACGCTCGGCCTGCTCAGCTAACTTAGCTTTATACACATTATCTTCCCTTTCCGACATTGTGGATGACAAATGATTTTTCACTAACTAAAACCGAATCGCCAGGTCACTAATTCACCAAGATGGCCGCGCCCGCCAACCGAATCCGAATTCGATCTTCAACTAAACTCCGCCCATGACGTCATAGAAATGGCAGCTTCCGTTAGTGCAAGGTTGCCATATACAAACCTCATTTTAGATGAAGCATCCGCTTTTCAATAGGTCGATAATTATTAATGATAATTGCTTATGTGTTCGTGTTGCTTTTTCATTTCATTTAAGTTATTAAAAAAATATTTTAAAGAGAAGTTTTATCAAGTAAAACAACTCTACCTACTCTTGTAGCCTAACCTTTAAAACAGATGTAAATTAAAAAAATACTGAGAGTAAAATACACAATATTGTTAAAATATTTTTAATATAAAATTAGCTCTCATATTACTTGGTTGTAGATCTAATCAAGTGTAATGAAATATTTTTCATATTAGAAAATATTCATCGATTCAGATTTTTTTATCTCGCAGAAGCAGACCACTTTATGAGCCTTAAATTCTATTTTTTTTATTTTTACTATAATTTTTCTTAGCAGCTAGAGTAACTGTTTAAATTTGGCATAATTATGTAAAACGCAGTGCATTTTATTTATTGAGGGCAATATTTTTGTAATGGTATTATCACGATATGATAACTAAAAGCGGGTAATAAAACACATTGTTAGGAAATAATCGTACTTATTGCACAGGGATATTGGCTTAAAATATGAAATCTAGATAACAAATTAGATGAAAACGCGGGATTAATAAGCTATGTACACATTATACAAAAAACCAAAATTTAACTAATAATAAAACAAAATGGCACCGTATAATAATTCAAACAATAATTTTTAAACATTTTAGTTTCAGAATAGTCCCTCGACCATCTTAAAGATAAAGTTACATAGGGATTTTTTTTATATCAGTATATCAAACATTATCTTTGAATATTTTTACATCATATATTACCTATATCAGAAAATTTATTACCTAATAATAAAAAATATTTCACAGTTTAATTATAATTCAAATATAATTATTCATAATAAAATACAGAAACAATAAGCACTCCTACATATTAATATATTATGATTTAATAATTTATTTATATAAAAAATACATTATATAGATCGATCACAAAAATAATAATAATCTGACGATAAAATAAAATTAGTATTAATAATAATATAAACTCAAATAATTCTTTAACATTAAAAATACAGTACACACAAACATACACTGTTTCTAAAATATATTTATTAAAATTATAACACATGCACTAACTTCACACCCGTCTCCGTCTACATCAGTCTCAACATATAAATAATCATTTATATATCTAGGTATTGTTGACCATAGCTTAATACAAATTATCACAATTCGATAAAATAATCTAAACCTTAAATAATACATTACACCCGCTACGGTGTAATAAAATTAAATTTTAAACTACAATAACAAATTTAATATTATAATTAAGTTTATGTAGGAATTCCGTTTCAATTCAACGGAATTATGGAATGATAAGTAAGTAATGCAACAGATACACAATCTTCTCTACTTTTATTATTATTTAAGGCCATTCTCTATATCGTATATTCTATCTACGGCTTGTCGTCCAACGAGTAAGAAATATCCTCACACTCCGATAGTTTTACATGACAAGAGAGAGAGAAAGATAGACCAACGGTTATCGCTCATTCGAGATACCTATAAATTGGCAGTTAGTTATCAATAACGAACGCCCCTCTAGAGAAACGAATACTTTGTTTGCCCACGAGACCATCAGATAGGGCGGGCTCTAGGTAGTCAGAGGACCGGTCCCGGGAGGAGTGCCCAGGTAGCCGTCGTAGCGCAGACCGCGCCGTTCGCAGAACAGCTGATGGACGGCCGTCACACGAGGCTGCAGGCGGGGCGGGGCTCCTGGCGGTAGTCGGGAAGGTGGTGCAAGGCGCGGGGGGCGGGCAGGTAGTCGTCGTAGCGTAGGCCGCGCCGCTCGTAGAACAGCAGGTAGGCGGCCGCGGCGTCCAGCTGCGGCGCCTCCCCCAGCTCCCGGCACGAGCTGTCGTTGTAGCACAGCCAGGCGCCGGAAGCGTGCCGCGCGTACGACACGTAATGGCCGCCGCTCAGCTGACCCGAGTGGGACTGCGGAAAACGTAGTGAGATGTGTGCTGTATATACACATTTATATAACATATATAATGTTTACTGACCACAACCGCGTAGAGGCGGTACTTGAGGTCGAAGGGATCTCGGTCCGGTTGCAGCCTGTGTCGGTGGTAGTCAACCAGGTCGTCGTCCAAAACGGGCGTCGTGATCAGACTCGTGGACTCCAGGCGCTTCCTGCCCTTCCTCTCGACGGAGGCGCGCCTCCTTCGCTCGCTTTTCCTCCTCGAGGCGTCTCCGCTGGGGTCCCCGTCGCCGCTTCCAGGCGCCTCGTTCTCCTCGTTCTCGCTGTCGCTCTCCGATATGCGGTCGTCTATGTCGAGGAAGTTCGGTGAGTGCCGCTTCATGTTCTGCAGCTCCACGTGTCGCAGGATGGTCTCCTGGGGCACGGAGGCGAGGTAGGGCGTCGGGTCGAAGTCCTCGAAGGGGAAGTCGACGACCTTGTGAGACTTTATCCATTTGTCGTTGACGTACTGGAACCGTTTGAGGTGAACGATCTGGAATACGCGAGAACCGTCAGAGAGGGGATCGCAGAAAGAGAGAGAGAGAGAGAGAATACGGGGAGGGGGTCCCACCAGTACGGGCGGCAGCCTCCAGATCTGCAGTTTCTTGGTGGCCGGCTGGGGCTGCGCGCAGGGGCCGCACGGGTAGCGCGTCTCCAGGCGTTCCTCGCCAGTGAAGGCGCGCAGACAGCTAGCGAGATCCACGGGCTGCGCCCCTGCCGCGAGACACCGCGACACCGAGCCGTGCTCCACTACCGCCTGGGGAGAATATTATATATATATATATATATATATATATATATATATATATAAAAAGTATATAAAAAATAATAAGGACGTATGCAAGGCTCTGACCTTCTCCCTGGTAGACTGGTAGCGCAGATGCAGCGCAGTGGGGTCCCAGTCGATGGCCAGCATCACGTGCACGCCGGCACGGCGGAGCGCGCAAAGGTCCAGCCGACGGACCACGCCCTCCGACGAAAGATGAGAACCCTAAGTTGAAACCGATAGTTGATGATCAATTGCTATAGAAACGCCATAACAGATCGCATACGCACGTAGTGGCTGGTGAATCTGGAGCTGGTCTGCCGCCGCAGCTTGGCTTTGGCGATGGGCGAGCTGGTGTCAGGCGCGTCGGGGCGCACGTCCGAGCGCTTCCGGGGCCGGCTCGAACCTGTGGACAAGCGGTCTTGTAGCGGACATGTTTTTGTGTGCGTGTATGTGCACGTGTGTGTGTGTGTGCATATGTATGTGCACATGTGGATACACGCGTGTGTGCGTGTTGCGATCTCACCGTCCCGCAGCAGCGGCTGGTCGGAGGCGGGCAGCACGCAGCCACGGCACAGCGCGGGCCAGGCGCACAGCGCGCACCACATGCCGCTGCTACCCACTACGCGCAGGGTGAACGGGAACTCGTAGCCCAGGCTGTCGTCGCTGATGACACACATCATAAGATACGGATTCAAATCATACATTACTTCAACACATACTGAGAGATCGCACAACGCAGCTACGGTTAAATCTATCATCTACAGCGAACATACAAAAGTATAAACAAATATTTTCAGCACTAGATAGTAAAACATGCGGCTCAAATGATGTATATTCGTATATATATATAAGTAATGCAAGAGTAGCGTGCTCACCAGTCCGTGGCGTGGTTGTGCGTAGCGCGGGGGCGGGCGGCGGGGCGGGCGGACAGCAGCCGCGCCAGCTGCGCCCACACCCGCCCGTACAGCGCCCGCCCAGTCGACCCCGCGCCCGCGGCCACCACCAACGGAGCTCCGAACAACGCCGCCCTTGGGGCGCCGCCCGCCAGGTAACCCTCACCAGACACCTGCTTCCTGCGACCACGCCTCCCTTTAGTAATAAACCGACGTTTATTTGTATTAATTGTAGACGGAATACTCACCTGTGCACGGCGATGAGGTAGACGTCGCGGGGTGCGGGGGGAGGGTGGGGCGAAGGTGCCGGTTGCGACATAGCGCGCGGCAGCTGGCGGGGCTCGCACAGCGCAGGGGGGGACGCCGACATCAGCAGCTCGGAGCGGGAGCGCTGCAACCACCGGGGGACACATTGACATATCGTCTAACTTACTAACTAACTATTTACACTACTTCAAAACATTTTTCGCTAAGATATTTACACTACTTCCATACACTACGAGACCGGTGCGGCGACATACACGTGAGGACCCATTACAGAGAAGCGTTCAAAATAAAAATTGCAAAAGCACAAACACGCCGTAGCCGTCATTGTGATTTTTTATTAATTATAAAAACATATTAAAAGTAACAATAATAAGACCGACTTTCACGTATCTAAGAAAATATAACCAAAAATTTGCAAGCAAAGAGAAGCTAATATTTACAAACCAAATATCAAATTTTATTATGTACATTATAAACTAATTAAATACTTCAGGTACCTGTAGGTTTAGTTTATTTGTCCTAGACACAAACAAACGCGTGTTATAGAACTACCCGTCCGGCACGTACGCATCTTATAATAATACACACACACACATATTTATTTATATCACATAAGAAAAAAAAATTAATACGAAATATATATTTTTTAAATCTTTAGGCCTTATTTAAAATAAACACAATATGAATACACGCGGCCGCGTGTTCGTGTGTATACGTGTGCGTCTTTGTGCGTGCGTGTGTGTGTGTATGGCTATGTGCGTCTGTATGTCTGTTTGCGTTAGTGAGTGTCAGTGTGCGTGTTTGTACGCGTGTGCCCGCTACTGGGTGCTAACCTTAAAGCAGAAGAGTGCAGGCATGCAGAGCGAGGAGGAGGCGCGGCCGCGCGCCACACTCACCGAGCCCGGCGGTCGTCCTTCCCGTTCGTCCCGCTCGTCCGCGTCGCCGCGTTCGTCCGCGTCGTCCCGCTCGTCCGGCGGAGCCCGTCCGCGCTCGTCGTCATCCGACATCGCGCCCTCAGTGACGCCCGAGTCGCTCTCCTCGATGTCGCTGGACCACTCTAGAACACGCGTCGCTGTGAGTGGGCGTGGACGAATCCGTGGGCGTCGTGGGCGCGGGGTCGTTACCGTCGGCGTCGCTGCCGTCGTCTCCCCCCGCGGCGGGCAGCTCGTAGGCTACGAGGTCGCGGGCGCTCGACGCGCTCACCTTGCTGCCGTCCTCCAGTACGCGACCGATGGTCGCTCCCGACAGCACCACCACCAGCATCCTGGGCACGCGGTACATTCATTTGCATATTCGTGGTGCTAGCGCGGGAGATGTAATAGTGGACTTACGAGTCGGGTGATAGACTACATAATTCGGAAAGGTTCCTTTTGAGGTCCGCGTACGTGCCCTCCGAATTCACTCTCACGCCGTACTTCACTGGTACCGAGCCGTCCAGCAGTATGACTGAAAAATATACAAGAACCGGCCTCAGCATCACAGCGAAAGAAACATAAATCGCAATCTGCCTTAAAACCAAAGGGCCAGGTCGCACCTCTGACGATGGCACACACGAAGGACTCCATAGGCAGCGGCAGGCTGAGCATGTTGAAGGTCTCGAAGCGCACCGACTCGCCGGCGCATACGCTGCAGCGCACCTTGGACTTGAGCTGACCGTAGAACAGCTCCGACATGATGGAGTCGTTCCGGCGGCAGTGCGCCTCCCACGCCTCAGCTGCCGCGTCTTGATCCGCTCTGCGGCGGGGGGGCGAGGGTGCGGGGGACGGTGGGCGTTCGGCGGTCTCCTCTGAGGCCGCGACGGGGGCGGGCGGCGAGGCGCGGTTGAGGTCCTCGTGCAGCGCATCTAACAGCCAGGCGAGCAGCTCCTGTGCGTCGTGCTGCCCGCCGCCGGCCAGCGCGCGTGCGTGCCGCGATACGCACCACCGCACGCGCACGGGCGCCACTGAGCGCGCGCTCGAGGTCCATACCTCCCGGCATAGCTCGCCGAAGCGCAACGCCAGGGCTCCGCCGGTGCCCAGCGGGTTGGCGGCGTTCACTTCGTGAAGGTGGAGCCCCGAGTTGAAATACTGCGCCAGGGGTCCCGTGTTCCAGACGCTCTGCAGCGCCGCGTTCATGTAGCAGGTGTTCCCGAGATTGTGTAGGCCGGTGGCGCCCGGCAGCTGCGACACCGTGAGCGTCTCGCGGCGCTCCGCCCAGCGCGCCGCGCCCCCGCCGCACGAGCTCTGCGCGCCGCTGTGGGAACACTCTACAGTCACTCGGAGACATTTTATTTAATGTATTAATAATTCATTGTTGTTTTTATTACACATACAAATATGTTGACAATTATATTTAAAACAATTGTGTGAGAATTTGTTGTTTTGGTTCATTATATAGCTGTAGCGACTAGTTACAGATTGATTGTATGTATAGATTTTAACCCGTTGCAGATCAGTCTTAATATTTTCTTTTTTCAAAATAAAATACTTCACTGAAGAGTTATTTAGCTATAGCTGGGCTATCATTACGGTGAGGTTGTTAGTCTCGTGGTATGAAAACAGTTTTTATCTTTCGGAGTTGGCATTTATTTGAGAGAATGTACCCTCTACTGGTTAGTATGATTGCATTACCCTAGAGCGCCGATCTCTTCGGGCCAGGTGAGGTCAGCGTTCCGCACCTCCAGCAGCAGCTTGGTGCGCTCGTCCAGCCGCAGCGCCTGCAACGTGGGGCGCTCGTCGTCCAGCAGCAGCGCCCCCGTGCTTAGCGCCCACAGTCGCACCGCCTCCCGCGCCAGCCCCAGCGCGCCGCACAGGAACTCCGTCACTTGCTTCACGGTGGCGAGCCGCGAGAAGGCGGCGGTGTAGGCTAGCTGCCGCTCGGGCGGCGCCGCGTACAACGCCCCGGCGCCCGCAGCAGCTCCTGCCGCGCCCGCACCCAGCGCTCCCAGCGCCGTTGACCCTGGGGGACATTCATCATTACTATCGGGTCTTGCGTCGGATTACGCGGGCGGGGGGGTCAGCTTACTTTGCGGGCCGGGCGCGTGGCGGTAGATTCTCATCTGCAGCGGGTACAGCTCCAGCTCGGCGTCGGCGCCGAGGGGGCGGATGACTTGCCGGGGGAGGGGGTCGGGCGCGCCGTACCACAGCGCCAAGGCTCGCCACAGAGCGTCCGGCACCAGCTCAAAATCACGGTGCTGCGCCAGCGTGACGTCCCTGCGCAGCGTACCGCCCTCGCCGGTAAGTGCACGCACGGTGGCGGCGGGCCCGCCTAGCAGCGCGGAATTGTCGACAGGCCCGGGATGCGGCGCAGCGCGGACGCTGCCCACGCCGCTGCTGCCGCTGGCCGCGCTACCGCCCGCGCTGCCCAGCGACGCGCTCTCCGCCGGCCACAGCAGCGACCCCATGGACTCTGCGGGAGAAGGGTCGGTCAGTCCTCGCCGGGATCCCCCCCCTTGTGATCGGTCCGTACTGACCGGTGGAGTTGGTGGTGAAGCTGTCGTCGGGCGCAGGGTCGTCTCTCCGGCAACATCCCCCGGGTGCTCCGCAGTAGTGTAGCCATGCGCGCCACCAGCCGCTCGCCACCAGGTACCAGAACTGTCCCACGGCCAGCCCGCGGCCCGTCTCCCGCCGCAGCCAGCCCAGCACTGCCGACGGACGGAACTTGACGCCTTCGTTAACTCTATCGCTCGAGGAGGCTCGAGGTCATGACCTAATTCGTTAGATCGGCTCTTATGACGATTCGTAACAAAGAGCGTTTATAGAAAATTAATTATCGTCCATTCCGAATGTACGGCTTTATCGATATCGATATGTCAATACACGATCGATTGGGTTTACGTTAATTCGATTGTTAGTAAATCACAATTGTAATAATATAAGATAAAGGAAATATAGAACGTCGTTATCGACACCGGTAATAATAATATCACATCCGTCCCAATAAAAGGGGATTATATATAGATGCTAAATTCATCGCAATGGCCGGCGGTACCGTAACAAAACTTTACGGAAGTCGCAGAGTCGAGTCCTGCTCGTATACATTTTTTTTCCATTTTTTTTAAACTTAAAACAGCATAGTATATTTAAAAAAAGGTGATCAAAAAAATGTTTTACAATAGACAAAATGAAACGTAAATTCTTGAAACACTTTGAACTGAATAAAAAAAACTGGTCTTGAATATTTTGGAACGACAAATAAGAAATTTTTAGGACTTTGAAATTTTTCCTTCTCACCGATGTCCCTTTCCCTATGCCTGCACTCGGGGCGAAGTCCCAGTACCACGTGACACAGCTCCAGCAGCAGCTCTCTGCATGGCGCCACCAGAGCCTCCGCGCTCTCCACGCTCCAGATCAAGAACTCCTCAAGCCGAAGACCCAAAGACCCGTCCTGAACGCATTTCATTCAGCCTTAACCCATCATTGCGATATCGATATTTAATGTGGTATCGATGCATTACCTCACTGGCTGTGAAGACCTGTTCCCCGTCAGTGGGTCCCAGCTGGAAGTTGGGTTTCCTGCCGTCAATCGGAACAGCGACCAGTTTCTCCTTCAAGTTATTCAGCACAGTCTGTGGGTCGAAACCCTTATCAGCCTCCGATTCCCCGTCGGAAGGCGTGGACGATCTTGAACCTTGGTTTTTTATGGCCTCGTTGGCGATCGTGCAGAGAATTTCGATCATATCGACCAGCTCTTTCTTATTGAGAACGCCATCTCGATCTAAGTCGAAGATTTTGAAGCAGACTAGAAGAATATAAAAAAAATATATAAATAAAGTTTTAGCAAAGGAAAATGGACACAGGATAGGCCCTGATCTAGATATTCCTATAAATAATAGAAATAAGTTTCTAGAATAGTTCAGAATATACCGTCACTAGACAAACATCGTACACCTTGGCCCATATAACTGTCAACAATAAATTATCGATAAATTTTATCTTTCTCGTCTTATTATAATGTTAATATTAGAAGTCTTTTCAGTGGGTCACAGAAAATATTTATTTTAATATAAGTATTATAAATAGTTTTTAATCCAATCTTATAAAAAATCACAGATTATCACATAAAATATATAATTATTAGTTTATTCGACGGTGACGTACGAGACATGGCGGGAAATTAATCAAAACTGACAGTTTGACATTTTAACACAACATGGCCGTTATGTCCAAACTATTTTTTTTTATATATAAATTATTATATTAATATATTATTATTATAGAATACTGTGAAAGATTCTATTACCATCAATCAATCAATCAATCAATGGAACCCGAACAAAATCAGATATGACATAAACATACATAATTGCATACATTGTATGTATTAACACTAAACCTACCAGGTAACGGTCAAATTGACCGTTTTTAAACTTTTGTAAAACTTACACATTTTTAAACGTTATAATATCGTTATCAAACTACATGACAATTCTTAGAATATGCATATAATATTGTCTACACTCTTTACTTTTAGTTATTTCCATTATTACCTGCGTCATATAATAAAATAACTGTTAATTAAAGGTCAATTTGACCGCGTGCGGTAGGAACAGGTATACAAGAATTGTTGGAAGGTTTAGTGTTAAGTATTGTAACTTGAATTCTATTTGTATTGATAACGTTATAAAATGCAAATTTATTCGCAAAACATTGTTACTCTATTATCTTATCTATCACGGGGTGATAAGATCTAGTTTCGATTGTATTGTATTATCTCGTCCTCGTCGTGTTAGTTAACCGATTAATAGATATATATATATATATATATATATATATATATATATATATATATATATATATATATATATATGATTAATTTAGTTGAAATAGTATTCTAGTATTGAGAGACTTGTGATAATAATTTAAAAATATTATATTTTTTTTATATGAAGATATTAGTTATCTCTTTCCCCCCTCCCTTCTATCTCTCTCTGAGATGTATCATATTTAAATTTAAGTCCTTCAAATGTATTAATATCTACTGAACGATGCTGACTATTTCCTCACTTCATTGTTCTCTTGACAAGTAATATATCTTTACAAATATTTCTAATCCTAACAAAAACAGCGAAGTCTTTATTAAAATACATTTTTAAAATAGTACGAGAAAAAAAAACCAATTTTTTAATCTGTATCTGATTTAGGATGTGTAAAATTTAATCTTGCGAGATTTTGGTTTGATTTTTTTTTTACCATGACCATGAGAGAGAGACCATGAACTGGACGACATTGAACTTGACACTGATTCAAAATAATTTTAGACGGGAATAGAACCTTCTTAATAATTTTATTTAAAAAAAAAATTGAACTTATTGGACGTTAAGGGAGTATTTTTTTCTCCTTTATAACATGTCTATTCGAACGCGATTTTCGAGTTTGGAAGGATGATATAGATAAGATAAAAAAAATATCAATGTCAACTTGAGAGTATTTTTAAACAATTTGCAGAATAGTGTATTAAAAAGTAATAATTCAATATATTTGTGGACCAATTATATAACGCCTTATGATTGCGAAACTATAAATATCTTACGAAATTACTATTTGCTAGTAAATTAAGAATACTAGATAATAATATATGTTTGATAAATCTTATCAATGAGACATTCTTTGATTATATTTTGATATATATGTAAAATTAGTTGAAAGAAACAGTTTTTTTGTAAACCCTTAACAACTTAAAGGTGGAATTGATGTAAATATTTGATTTTAAAGCTTTATGAATTATAGCTTAACAGCGTACGAGAAAAGCCGGAAGACTAAACTATCATCTTCCTTCATCTCCAAATTTTAGAGCATATTTGAAAATCATTAACGATGGTTGGATCACAAGTTGCAAGAAAGCAAGGTTTAACTAACTGTTTAAAACTCCGTTTTGATTGCTTTAACACTAAACCTACCGACAATTCTTGTATACCTGTTCCTACCGCACGCCGTCAAAATGACCGGTAAATAAAAGTTATTTTATTATATAACGCAGGTTATAATAGAAATAACTAAAAGTAAAGAGTGATGAAAATATTATATGCATATTCAAAGAATTGTCATGTAGTTTGATAACGATATTATAACGTTTAAAAATGTGTAAGTTTTACAAAAGTTTAAGAACGGTCAATTTGATCGGTACTTGGTAGGTTTAGTGTTAGTTAATTTTTAAACATGGCATAATTCACGTCCTTCGGTAGCAGCTTCTTGTATCTTGTAATTTAATATTTGCATAATTATATCAAAATGTAAATAAAAATGTAACCTTTATCATTTATGATAAAACCGACGGCGTAGCGATTGTAATTTCGCAATTTCTACGTAATTTTCCATTTACGTATATACATCAATTGAATTATTAAAATCAATTAAATTGTTATTCAATTCAATTAAACGCTCAACCTGAACGTGTTTTTACATGTTTCTTGTAAAGAAATAAATAATTTATACAATAATTTTAACATATCTTTACATGGTTATTGTGGAAAAATACAATGCAATTTCTATTGCACATAGATATGGCGGATGGAGAAAATTATAATAATATTCCAATAATTGTTTAAATTAAATATTAATTAACGTCTTATGACGTCATGACGTGGTCGTGAAAGACAACCGCATGTGACCTGAGGAATTCGTATATGGGAGCATTAAAATTAATATATAGTCCATATATGTAAAGAACTTATTATATATTTCTTATATTATAGAAAAAAACATCTCACGCACGAGTAACATATCATTATCAATAATAGGATTTGATTATAAATTTTAGATTAACAGGTGGAATGATTAAATTAATAAAATCTTAAGATATACAAAAAAATCGCTATTTTGATAAATACATGTATAGAGATAGAGAAGAGAGAGAGAGAGAGAGGGAGAGAGAGAGGGAGAGAGGGAGAGGGAGAGAGAGGGGGGAAGAGAGAGGAGGGGAGAGAAAGGGGGGGGGTGAAGAGAAGGGGGGTGAATATGATCATTACGTAACGTATTGATGATTTTTCTATCGTCATTGTGTGTTTATCGAATCGACAATCAATGGATTATGTAATAAAGATATCCGTTCTATATAATATATATAAACACCGATCAATAAATAGGTTTTAGGTTACACCAATAAAAGTGTGATAAATTTTTAGAAAGGTGTCTTGTCTTATCTGCCGATATTTTACGTATGTCAATATTTTATCTTATTTTAAAGATTTCGATAGGATATTGTATATACAAAAGTTTACTTTACAAAATGAACACTTACATTTGAGTCTCTCGGTCGTAGGTCCCCTGCAGGCCGCGCTAAGTCCACAGCAGAGCTCCTTGAAGTCTATATGACCGTCCCTGTTCTCGTCGAAGGCCAGAAATGTACCCTCGATAGCGGCGCGAGGCAAGGGGGGTGAGAGTAACCCACTCATACTCTGGAGATCCAGTTCGCCTGTTGGCACGGAGTTTCGGAGACACCAGAAACATTTCTCCAGTTCTATTATATCCTGGGAGATGAGATTTAGAATAAACTTATATAGATTTAGAACAGTACGCCTATAATTTTAGGGTTTCATTTGTAATAATAATAAATCTAGGATTCGCCGCCGTGCGCTGCGGGAGTTAAGCTGAGCCCCCTCCCCTTTTAAATAAAATAAAATATTATTTATATTTTTTATTTTTTTTAAATTAGTAGTTTTTATGTGATGTTTCTTTTAAGCGTATTTGGTAGATTGACGATCAGCAAGCGCGGAGGTTCTGATAACATTAAGTCTATGAGAGAAACAGTTTTTTGACCATCATGTCTGAACGGAATGTGATATTTTAATTAATTTTTTTTAAAACATGCCCATTCCCAAGCTCTACAGCTCTGCCAATTTTCATTCAAATCGGTTCAGTAGTTTTTATGTGATGTTGCTTCAAAAAAAAGTTTCCCAAACAATTAAGAGCTTCGCTTACGCTCAGCTCAATAATGATGATATTTATATTTTAACATGGCATCTGTCATTTTTAATTTAATTATCCTTAATTATATGTTTAGAACATTGGTTGAGAGATATTAGTCCCTTGCAAAGCATTATCCTTATTTGCGTATTATTATCAGATACTTTTAAAAGTTTGAAGTGTGTAATAATAAAAAAAAATTAGGCTATCAATTTCAAAACACACCTTTAGAATCGAATTGATTGACAGACACACACTGGAAACATTTTTAGTACATTTTTTGACCACATTGTCAAAAATTTGGTAATAAATTGAAAAAAATCTGGGTGCACCCTATGGCATTTATAAAATAAACTCTAGAAATTTCAAATCTCTAATATCCAGGATAAAATAAAAATCTATACAATGAGTGTTAGAATTTCATTATACCAGCTAATGAATGCTAAGTATTTAAAGAATTGTTTATCCCAAACTCCTTGACATTACGTGTGACTATAATTTTATCTATACTTGAGTAATACGACACATATTTATACACTATCTAAGCAGGACAACTATTATTTAAAGTCATCTACGAAGTTTCCTTATAAAAATTTATTTTCTTCATTAATTAATTATAATGACTTGTGTAATGTCATTGATTTGAATGAATGCAAACTAAAATGGCCAAATAAGTCACAGTCTAAAATACCAAAATGATGACCAACAGGAAAATAGACCTTTAAATAAATTGAGGATTTTTTTTTATTTGCACACGAATAATACCAATTCTCACTATAAGAATATATATATATATATATATATATATATATATATATATATATATATATATATATATATATATATATATTACTTCAACTTAATATTTGGTGGGATAAAAAGTTAGATATATATCTGTAAAATTATCAGATTATTACAATTTAATTGAACTGAATTAACCTTGCCGCGATAAGATTACATACCAGCTGGTGAAAGATGAGAATCGCATGCCAATTCAACTTATTTTCAAAAAAGATATTTTTTAGTTTGTAGGTAATTACCAAAAAGGTATATTAAAATCGTTTTTCTGTTTGAGATAAAAAAAAAACAAACACTTCAAAATCAATATATCACATGTGTTATTATCTGTATTTGCGCATAACGAAAAAAGCTAAAAACTTTGACAGTTGACTTTATTTTACTTTGTTATGACATAATATGGCACTTTTGACATATTAGAAACAAAACATTGCGAGGCGGCATAATCTTGCATTTGAATTTCAACCAAATGTATTTTTAGTATGTTAAACCTCTATACCAAAACCATTTACCGTTTGCTATGTTAGTAATTGTGGACACAGGTCGCTAGTAATACTCTCCTTGTAAAACATCGTAACTAAAAATATATATATAGGAAGCGTTTTTTTGTTATTATATTCATATTCATAGACAGAGACAGAGTCGTGAGCAAATTCTAGTTAATAAGAAAGTAGTTCTCAAAGTTGTTTACAAATTACCACATTGCATGTTTTCCTCATGACTAATATGTGGAAGAATGGAAAAACCAAGGTTCTATTTAGTGTTGTCATATGTAACACTACTTGATCATGCCTCACTTCATTTTCTTATACAACTTATTGAACGCTAGATCAACTAGGAAATGAAAAGGTCGTTGCTGAACTAGTGATTGGCGCGTAATTTTTAACGTAATTTCTTAAAATGAAGTAGTGCTATCAATTGGAAAATATAATCTTAACCATTTAGGAGACCTTTTTTTGTGTTTAGTTGTCTCCTGAATGTGACGAGATAATTAGCTAATAGATTGAAAAAATGCCTTTTAAAAGTTATCAAGAAAAGAAGAAAAGAGAGGGGCTTAGCTCAACACCTGCCGCATACGGTTGGCAGATCCTAGTTAATAGTGTTCCAGAGTCAGGGTTTAAACAAAAATTTCTATAACATTAAAAAAAAACCAAAAGTTTTTCTCTAAAGATTCCTAAAAGATAATATGTTTTAATTAATTCAAACTCTTTAAAACAACTCAATTTACTTGTATAAGACAAAATATTTAGTCTATAAACTCATAAGCAGTTATGTGGAAATGATTGAATATTGATTTCGTAAAATGTCACTTAAGATGTTTTGAACAACAGCAACAAATAAAGCAATTATTTACTTAATCACTAATTTAAAATTACATAATCAGAGACTGAATACATACTTCACTATTTCAATGTTCCAATCTATGTATATAGAATTATATTTAATAATAAAATTTGTGCATCAATTTCAGTGTTTTATTATATTTAGCACTGCAATATAACATAAATGAAGTCAATCAGAATTGATGTTACAAATTAAAAAAAACTTGAGGTTATTGGCATAATTACGTTGAGATAAGATACGCCTACGGTTAGGTAATTATATGTTTACATAATGTATCAGTGTGGTTAGTGTATGTCTGTGCATACAGTCAATATAGCATGATCTTAATTACAATAAATTAAACATTAAAAATATCAAGGGCAGCAATATTAATTAAATTTAATAAAATTATTAAGTTTAATTTTTTGACTATGTTTAAGTTAATGTCTAAGTTGTCCCATGTCTAAGTTACTTATAACATCAGCTATCTGCTAGTGAAAGTTCTGTTAAAATCGGTCCAGCAGTTTCAGAGATTACCCGGACCAAACAGGTAACAGACAGACAAGAAAATATAAAATTGTTTTATTGTGTATACATTTAGTGAAAAGCTGTTATTTTGATTTACCAACAGACATTTAAATTTTATTTATATGTATATGATTGGTTCTAAATATTCCCATCTCAAAAATGTCTTCTCTATTATTGAAGTCCCCTTAGAATTAATATACAATAAGGATTTACATATTTTTATCATCTACACTTATATACAAAGTTGTAATGATAATATCAATTCACAATTACATAACGGAATGATTAATTATTTAATCTTATTGCATTTTAAGTTTCCTGTAACATTTATCTTTTAGCATATAATAAATCAAGTTGATAATATACATTTATTTATATATATCTTTTCCACTTCGAGGCAATACCTGTGATCACTACAAATGGGAGTGGCGGGAGTGCTTATTTTGATACCATACTTAATGAACTACGCCCTTCTGTATAGACACTAATAAGGCTACGAGTGTGCCAAATGCCCTGCTGTAAGAAGAACCACACAACAAACTCAACAAACGTAATGTTTCACAAATATCAATATATTTAATGAGCAATGCACAAACGACTAGAACCATCGCATTCAATTTGAAAATCTGTCCGTAATATATACAGCATTTCTTATAGATTCCTTATTTCTTATATAGTTATTAACAGTAACTTGTAATTCAAATATATTTTTTTGTTTCCATTATAAATTTATAGTGCAATATAATATTATATTACTAATCATAATTTATAATAACCAAGAAATACATTGACTTTTAAATGTGTCTATAAGTTTTAGTAAAGCAATACCTACGCTGAGATATTAAAACTTCGATAATTGATTTGAAAGATATTGGAATTATCTTATTTAGAAGTTTGTTAATTAAACTGTGACTAAAATTTAGCCCTTCTTTGCATGGTTTTTGGAATTTCCAACCACAACAAAAATCTGAATGATAGGTACAAGACCTAACAAAAGACAGTGGCATTCGTTTTTTTTTTTTACAACTATGTTTTATTTATGTTATGATCATATAAAATGTTGTCAGCAACAACCAACTAACAGAAAACCGAGGTTTTGGATAATTTTTTATTCTCAATGTCATGATGGAAATTTCCATCACTATGCAAAGAAGGGTTAAGTTTGTGATGTTATATGTTTTACAATTAAATTAAGTAAGAAGCTAATAAGATTCAATTATATTTGAGACTAAATGCTTATTGGAATACTTGTGATTTAAATTATTTACTTAATTCTTATAAGTACTTATTTTTCTACTTTTTGATAAAATTTCTGAACTGCTATTAACTTGACATGATATTGATAATAATTAATTAATATTGATGAAATCTACGATATTTATTAAGTATTGTGCAATCCTGAACCTATCAAGGTTAATAATAAACATAAGAGATTCAAATGAACTTACCCTTTCCTCCAAATGTGTGACACCAGCTAAGCTTTGATAAAATGTTGGTGTTTCCAAATCTTGAGGTACACTGCTTCTATCAAACAACAACCACTTGGAGAGCACAGTGGCATCTTTGTGTATGAGTAGCCAAGATCTGAACTGGTCGAAGGTGACCCTCTCGCATGATCCAAAGAGGCTTGTTAATATCTCTAAGGTTTGGTGAGATTCGCTTACTGGTAAAGATGTGTTCTCAAGGTGCAGGGCTTTGGCAAAGTCTCGTTTGTATATATATGTGCCATTATCACTTTGGTTATTAACATAAAGTGTCCAGAGAAACCTACAAATAAATTTTGAAACTTTTAAAAAATTTAATTACATCACTACTTTATGTATGGACAATGATTGTACATAAAAGGAATAAATAATGTGGTAATAAAAATGCAATCTAATTTATTTTATTATACTACAATTTTAATTGGTATGTTTTTGAAAAATTCCTTACTTTATTTTTTCTTCTATATTTCCCTTTGTAAGAACAACAACACCACGCAGTAAGTCCTTGAATGTGATCCCGCGTTTCGTACCCCCACAGGCCTGATACAACCACTCCGCCACTTCGAATGGAACTCCATCGCACAAAACTTCTTGAACGAACGCTTCGAAACTTAACACAGAACCGTTTGCTCCAGCACATCTCTTAAATGCTTCTCGAATACGCCTTAACTCACTATCAGTCACTGTAAATTAAATATTTTATATGTGATTTTTTTGTATTAGAAAACACTTAAAGATTTTATATCACCGAATACCTCGTTTCACCGCATCGTCGTATGATATAAAACTAAGCTTTGAATCTTTCGCACCCATTTTCGCGTTTTTGTAATCATAACATTTTTCTGCGTAATAAACACAATGAATTAAAAAATAACTAACTGACAGCTAATGTCGTATGATGTGTACCACAGACAATGTGAAACCTTTGAGAGTTGAGACTAGGGCTGACACCAGTAGCTAACATCAATGTTGCCAGTGAGACTGCGCAACGTCCTGAAAGATATAACTTAATTTTATATTAAAAATTATTTAAAAACAACTATATAAATTAATCATTATTCCAATTATGTACAGTATTTATAATATACCTAGCAAGTACAGTAAAGAAACAAATATCAATACGTAGAAACATAATATTAACAAATACAGAAACTTTATGTCATTATATTTTCCGAGGTTTCGTGGGCTGTACACATTTAAATAAAACTATTTTACGGGTTTAACTCGTTTACATTGGTTATATTTTAATTTGAAGTCGATGTTTCAATTCTTTTGAAGCAAATGTGGCACGAAAAGACGAGATGTTGTCATTAAGACAGTTAATTTGTGATATAACTCCAACGGTTTGTTATAGAAGGATTCTTAGGACTTTATATTTTTCATAAGAGAATCCGAGGTTTTAAATAAGTTCTAACCATAGAAAATAATTGTATATAACTTCACAAGCAAGGTTCTTTGGGTATTCAATTCAAGGATAATGGGTGGGCTAGTCTATTGTATGTTCACACGCTGCAGACTTTGACGTTCACATATTTTTACATCCGAGATATTCTCTCTCTCCGAAATATTCGAGATATTCTCTCCCTAATTCTAGCACTGATTTTTCTCTTTAAACGAAATATCACTAGTCACAATCAAGTTTATATACTAATGCACATTCCAAAGGAATGTAACATTTAAGTTGTCTAAGAATTGACTCGCTTTCTTATATGGTTTATAAATTCTTTATTGAGACTTTCTTC
Organism: Melinaea menophilus ssp. n. AW-2005; assembly: GCA_918358695.1. Classification (NCBI taxonomy): domain Eukaryota; kingdom Metazoa; phylum Arthropoda; class Insecta; order Lepidoptera; family Nymphalidae; genus Melinaea; species Melinaea menophilus. The sequence continues at coordinate 15,108,409 of OU911058.1, read as the reverse complement.
TAGATATTGCTTATTTTGACAATAATCAAATTCAAATACAAACCAGTGAAGATGCAAATACCAAGGGTATTTCCCGAACTAACTTTGACAAAATTATAAATGTTAATAAAAAAACAATAAATTTTTAAGTAAAATGATTATTATTTATTGAAGAAAAGAAAATGTTAAATACATGTTTATTTATAATTACAAAAAAATTACAAAAAAGTGTGATTAATAATAATACAAAATAGTAATATAATTAAATATGAAAATAAACTAAATCAGTAAATTATAAACAGCGCCATCTCTCGACAGTAATGAAATTTTTTCCTGTCCACAGACATCCATACATGCATCCGAGAAAAGTGAAAACAATACAGAACGAACAAAAGTCGTTCGTGAATATCTTCGTTCAAGTAATCATTTACACGCACTTTTGTATCACCGTATCGGAATGCTACTCTGCTGAGAAAAAAATTAACAATGTTAGATGTATACATTATCTTTACTGCAAAAGGGTAAAAAATTTAGTTTTCACACATTTCGATTCACTAAAAATTCTTAAACGTTATAATATAATTTATTTAATAATACAATTTGATTTCAGATTTAATACTAAGTAAGGTCTAAAATATCTTATGGAACTTTATTATACATGCGTACACTATGCCCATAAGGGATAAGTTAACTTTTTGAAGACGAAATTTAGTTGTTACGAGTTATTTTTATGTCTTATATTCATTGTGTGTCTATCACTGTTTTTTATAAAATAATATGTAATTAATTATGTATTGAGAAGCGATTGTAAGAATCCCCAATTACTTTAAAAACATCTTCCAGGAAATCTCTAGAGTTATAGTTATAAATAGCTCGCACAGCTCTTTTTTGTAAAATAAACATAGAATTAATTGAGACAGCACTGCCCCATAATAAAATACTCTAAGACAAAGTACTACGAAAATAACTAAAATAAACAAGTCGAGTTGTGTTAACGTCCATTAATTGTCTAACATTGCTAATTACAAAGACGGCCGAGCTGAGTCTAGCTGCGAGTGTCGACAGATGGAGTTTTCACTGGAGCTTTTTATCTAAGTTATACCTAAGAAAATTTGTTGAATCACTCAATTTTAACACTTCATTGTTAAGGAGCAGGTTGCAATTTAGACTTTTTACATTAGGAAATGAAAACTTTATACATTCAGGTTTCTTGGCATTTAAAACTACATTATTAATTTCGAATCAATGAAGACGACGTGACAGAGTACTGTTTACTTCGTCATACTTAGCCCTATAACGCTAAATTTTAAAAATAAGTGAGGTTTCATCAGTAACTATGTCACATATACCTGTAGACCTGTCACGAAAAAAGTCAGTAACATAATTTAAAAATTAAAAGGGGCCAAGAAAAGATCCTTGTGGATCCACCCCTCTTTAGTTGAGAACCAGTCGATTTAGAATTTACATCAATTGTCTGGACTCTTTGATTTAGCTAAAAAGCAATAAGATCTAGCGCAGCGCTACGTACACCATAGTGGTTGAGTTTACATAGTAATGTTTGATGGTCTACGTAATCCAAGGCTTTGGACAAATGGCAAAACAACCCGCTTGCATTATGCGACTTTGTCCATGCGTCGTAAATGTGATTAAGATTGTGGCAACCGTTGTTTACCCTTGGTGAACCATATTGTTCACTATGCATGATTTTATTGCTATAAACAAATTCTGCCATTTGGCTTAGAATATTTTTTTCGAAGATCTTACTTGAGGTGATTTAAACAGAGGCTTTTGATTTCAAAATTCCGGGTTCAAGTTTATGGCAACTTTTAAACAAAGGCAGTACAGTTTTTCATAAAATCTGAGAATATACCGGTTTTAATAGATTTGTTGTAAATTAAGAACAATTGTGGGGCAATATCATTTATAACAATATAATTATCAATAGTGCTAAGTAACTGACATACCCCAAAAATCACCGGTTTTTTTTCATATATAAGGTTCTAAATGTTCTAACAATTACATCTGTTGAAATATGTTTATAAGCATAACATTTAATACTGACTCTGACATTATTAGTCAAGTCGGCGATTGCATCAGATAATGAAGAATTTACATTACGCATGACTGTTATTGGAATTGCAATTCGAAAGTCTTACAAATAGCCGCCACATTTATATCTGTATTTATTTCAATATTATAAATTTTATCCTTATAGTTATTGAACTATTAATTATATTAATTAGGTCTGCCCATTGGGGCAGACCTAATTTTCCCAATAACTCTAGATAATACATCCCGAGTAGCCTTTATTTTATCTTCTGAATTAAGGATTTAATTTCTAATATAAATTGTCTTCATATATCGTAATAGCTGAAACTATGATTCATTAGGTCAAAAAATACAGACACTTACCTCTTTTGTTGAAATCTCTTATACTGATATCCCTCACATGCAAATATTATAAGTTAGAGGTATTCTTAATATATAAAGTCCTTAAATATTTTATAACATCCTCAGAACGTATAAACTTAACAACAACAACAATAAAAATAACAACAATTTTTAACATTTTCATTTTATAACAGTAGGAGAAATTAAGTTTAGAAAAACCATTTTGCGTTTTCATTGTACCCCCTGGATACAGGACTTTGTCTAGGAGAAAGTGAGAAGTTTTTCATGTGATTTTAAATATCTTCCAAAAATTGTTCTATAAATAATATTTTTTTAAATAACTGTGACAAAGTAACATGTAAAATATTCAATTTTAACGCGCTATATTATTATAGATATAATTAAAATTAATAAATAGTTATAAATACGAATTATAGTTTGAAATACGGTTCAGTTGATTGAGATAACAGATTGGTAGAGTTAATAATGTGAATAAATTATAGCTTTCACAAAATAAACCTTGAAATTAGTACATATTTTACAACAAAATTAATTGTGCACACAACTCCGCCAAGGATTGTATTTCTCTTATTCACAATAAGTTCACCCATCCCTTTAAAGGCTTAAGGTAAGAGACCTCTTAGCGTTAAGAAACATAGATTTCGTTTAATCTTTTTGATTAGTTTATGTTACTGTTCAAGGTGCGTTTCCACCATTCTCTGTATTCATGAATAAGAACCTCTAAACGACAGATCCTGTCATTTAACCAGATAAGAATTCCGAAACAACAGATTCATTTGACCAGATCTGTTTCGTTCAATACAGATTTAAAAAACTAATTTAATACGTGTTATATCAAATACCCCAAATAAACCGTTTTAATCAGTATAAAACACGTACATAAATAAAACTATGTCTTACACTTTATTGTTTGCATTTTTTGGTGACCAAACATCATGTTTCGTTTTAATTAATTCGTAAAAAATCAATAGAAACTACCTACCGACTTAAGATTGCAGAAATCTATTATGTTATATTATATACAGACTAGATTAACACAATGACGAATGTTTGGTTTTAAACCAAATCAAATTGATTATTTATATCGTTTGTAAACAATGAAAAAATGTTTAATTACCAAAATAGGGTTTTTACTTATCAATAGAGTTTTTATAACTTAGGTAGGTAATTAATACAGTAATTGGTCAGACGAACGTTATATGCCTACTGCGATCAAAATGAATAAAATGTAATAAATAATTAATAACACAGGCACACAAAAAAAAAATCATGAACCAGAGGGGAGACCCCATTATTCTTAGGTTTTGGGATCGCTGAAACCGAATATGACAATAAAAACTAATTTTAAGTGCCCGTTTTCCCGCTAGCACCCCAAATTTTTGTATAAAATCAAGATAGATGTGTATTTCTACGTTTTTTGGGATGCTGGAACCGAAAATGATAACTAAAAATAAATTCATGACCACTATCACCCCCTTACCACCCCTTAAAGGGGGTGAAAATTTCAATTTTTCTATAAAATCAAAATAGATGTGTATTTCTACGTTTTTTAGGATGCTGGAACCGAAAATGATTACTAAAAAAAAATTAAGACCTCTATCACCCATTAACATCCCTCACCAACCCTTACGGGGGGTGAAAATTTAAATTTTTATATAAAATCAAGATGTGTGTGAATTTCTATGTTTTTCAAGATGCTGAGAGAAAAAATGATTATAAAGTATATGGTAACCTTATTGTATGCATATATTTGTTATTATGATGCTAAGACTGAATCATGATTTTTGTCCTATTCTTAACAGGGGGGTGGAGTTGCTCGCGTCCGTAGGAATCATCATCTTCTACACCCTACACGTGCCCCCTGGGTGGTGCAAATCGAGCAACAACTCCGAGTATGGGCGGGATAACCCTACTACTGGCCACTACAAGCCAAGAGAGACTAAATCCTCTTTAAAAGTGTGGCTGTGGGACCTTGGGAAAGTACTACATGAAACTCCCACCTCGTCTTTTTAAACATGGAAAGTACAAATATTGAGAGTGTTATGTCATGCGATCCGGCTAACCCCCGGCGCTCACGGGTACCCGGGCCTGTGGGTGTGAAATTAGTTACCGAAGACTACACAAGGGTGGGCGACCAGGCCCCTGTGTCAGTGAATGTGCCTGGCAGCAACAGCAGCAGCAGCAGCAACAACAACAGCACCAACAACAACAGTAAAAAATCTGTTCAGCAAACCTTCCACTCCGGTCTATTCATCACAAGGCCTCGATCTTCCTCCTTAGGAAGCAATTTCATAGGAGCAGAAGGAAATCCAGAAATTGAAAAGGGTAAAGAAACTATTACAGATAAAATCCCTTACCGGTCTCAGGAGACACCAACACCGCCATCATGGCAGAGAGTACCGACAAATCAAAACAAAAAGAGAAAACTGTCCACTACTCCACCCACTGAAGAAACTTCAACTTCTAATAGGTTTATAGGGCTCCCTGTTGACCAAACAGAAGATAGACCTACAAGAATCATAAAACCACCTCCAATTATTCTGTATGGTGTTGAAGATCTCAACAAGCTTACTGAACTCCTGGAAACGACAGCGGAGAAGGACCAATTCACATACAAAGTCATAAACAAAAACCAACTAAGAATAAGTTCCTTAGACACAGACACACACAAAAAGCTTATTACTCTAATCAGAAATAAGGGTCTTATTGGACACACTTTTAACCGCAAGGACAATAGGTGCTTCAGAATTGTCATCAAGAATCTCCATCCATCCACACCACTGAATATGATAAAAGAGGAATTGGAGGCAACAGGGACCAAGTAACAGGTGAAATAATAAATGCTCGATATGGACCTGAAAAAAAACCTACATCTACCTTCTTTGTCAACCTTGCAGCTGGTCCAAACAATGGGCTTATAAAGGATCTCAAATACATATACCACCAATCTATTACTATAGAGGAACCTAAAAAGAGAAAGACAATAGCCCAGTGTCAAAGATGTCAACAATATGGCCATACTAAAAACTACTGCATGCGCCCCTATAGATGCGTGAAATGTGGCCAATCACACAAGACATCTGAATGTTCAAAGAAAGACCGAAACTCACCTGCCCACTGTGCATTGTGTGATGGATCCCATCCAGCGAACTATAAGGGGTGCGAAGTATATAAAGAAATTGTTGCTAGAAAATCTTCAAAAAATATTCCAAAAACTAGCTATACTAGAAACCGTCCCACAGAGTTGGATAAAGACATAATTAAAGATAATATGACATCAAAAAAAAATGAAAAACCTGGCATAAGAGGCTCATTTGCTGATAGAGTAAAAAACAAAAACAACAACCCTGTTCCAAATAATACAGATATAGAAGCAAACTCAACACTAGAGAAACTAATATTAGCAAAATCCGAGAAATTTGATTTAATACTTCAACAAATGAACACTCTTATGTGTCTCATAGTCAAACTAGTTGATAAACTGACAAAATGACTGCATTCAGAATAGCAACGTGGAATGTTAATGGACTTGTTACTAGTATACAGGAAGCTGAACTATTGATGGTCCAACATAAATTAGACATATTGCTTATTTCAGAAGCACATTGTACTGCCACAACTACTGTTATTCTTCCAAATTACCAGTGCTACACCACTCATCACCCCGATGGCAAGGCACATGCTGGAACAGCTATTATAATAAAAAAATCAATAAAACACCACCAACTGCCTCAATACAAAACAGATCATATACAAGCGACTAGTATTGCCATTGAGGACAGTACTGGTAATATAAATATTTCAGCAGTGTATTGCCCTCCGAAGCATAAAATTGATGAACCTCTATTTACTGAGTTTCTGAATACGCTGGGTAGCCGCTTCATTGCTGGTGGAGACTGGAACGCTAAGAATACCTACTGGGGATCAAGATTAACTAGCACAAGAGGCAGACAGTTGAAACTAAGCATAGAAAAGAATAATCTGATTCCAATATCTTCTTCAGAACCAACATATTGGCCTAGTGACAATAACAAAATCCCAGATCTTTTAGATTTTTTCATTACAAAAGGATTATCAAAACTCTATTTAAAACCTGAAGCTTGCCTTGATGGTACATCGGATCATACTCCTGTGCTACTTACATTGTCCACAAATATCATAGAGTTTGCATGGCCACTGTCACTTAGCAACAAACTTACAGATTGGAATGCTTTTAGGGAGTACATTGAGGAAAAAATTGAGCTGAGGCTTGCTCTGAAAACGCAAGAAGACATAGAAGATGCCACTAAATATATCACCACACTGATACAGGAAGCATGTTGGTTGTGTACTCCAGAAATGCGAAATACTAATAGAGAAACAAACTATCCTCTATAAATAAAAGCTGCAGTACTGGAAAAGAGGCGCATGCGAAGAATATGGCACCAAAGTAGACTAAAGCAAGATAAATCACATTTCAATAATGCCGCAACGGAATTGAAAGAAATGCTTCAAAAATGGCACAATGATACGCTACAAGCCCGACTTGAATCTCTTACAGCAACCAGAGCAACCAACTACTCGCTATGGAAGATAACTAGTCACTGTAACAGACCAAACACTGCTAAACCACCATTGCGTAGTGACTATGGCTGGGCAAGATCTTCACAGGAGAAAGTGGATCTATTTGCTGAGCATTTGGCTGAGGTTTTTTCCCCAAATAAATTGGAAGACAAGGTGTTCGAGGAGCATGTAGATACTGTCCTCAATCAGGATCTTCAGATGGATATACCACCAAAACCTGTCACTGCAAGGGAAGTGTGGAAAGTAGCAACAGAACTAAAGGAAAAAAAAGCCCCAGGTTTTGACCTCATCACTAAAGAAGTCATAACACAACTGCCAAAAAAAGCTATAATCTTCCTTACTGCCCTATATAACGGAATATTGAGAGTACAATACTTTCCAAAGTTATGGAAAGTATCACAAGTAATACTCATCCATAAAGACGGCAAACCACCAACAGAAGTAACATCATATAGACCGATAAGCTTGCTTCCCATACTATCAAAGATCTTTGAAAAGCTTCTTCTCCGGCGAATACTGCCTATACTAGAAGGTAACAACACAATACCTCGGCACCAATTTGGGTTCAGACAACAACACTCAACCGTCGAACAGGTCCATAGAGTTTATGAAAAAGTCAGAAAAAGCCTGGAGCATAAAGAGTACTGTTCTGCTGTGTTCTTGGATATACAACAGGCCTTTGACAAAGTTTGGCATAAAGGACTGTTGTACAAAATAAAAAGAAGTCTCCCTCATAGCTATTTTCGACTTTGCAAATCATATCTAACTGAACGTGTATTCCAAGTTAAAGAAGGAGAAACAACGTCAAGATTCTTCAACATAAATGCTGGTGTCCCACAAGGTTCGGTGTTGGGACCAATTTTGTATACGATTTTCACTGGAGATCTACCTGATGTAAAAGATAGCACAATAGCAACGTTTGCCGATGATACTGCTATCCTGGCAAGTAGTAGCAATCCAGATGTGGCATCACAAGTCCTTCAAAGGAGCCTAGACGAGACAACAACATGGCTGCATAAATGGCGCATTAAAGCCAGTGCATCAAAATCTGTACACGTTACCTTTACATTGCGCAAAGACAACTGTCCACAAGTAAAGCTGGAAAAGAATACACTACCACAACAAGACAGTGTTCGATATCTCGGACTATATCTAGACCGACGCCTAACATGGGAGGTACATATAAAAAAAAAGAGAGAAGAACTTAACCTCCGATATAAGACCCTCCTATGGTTATTGGGGAAAAACAGCAAACTGTCGTTAGACAATAAAATACTGGTGTATAAGACAGTGTTAAAACCAATCTGGACCTATGGCCTTCAGTTGTGGGGTAGTGCCTCCGATTCTAATATATCATGCCTGCAAAGGATGCAAAATACTATTCTTCGAAATATCAGCAGTGTGCCATGGTATGTTACCAACGCAGAAATCCACAAACATTTAGAAATAAATACGGTAAAAGAAGAAATTGAAATTATTGGACTGAGATACCGGAAGAGGCTACATGAGCATCCGAACATTCTAGCACAACAACTCACCAAGCGTAGCTATGAGAAGAGACTTAAAAGAAAAGATATTATGATCTGATTGGAAATGGGTAGATGCCCTCACTGGAGGACACACCCAAAAATATATAAGCAAAGGAACACATTTGCTAAAAGTCAATGCACTGATCGCAAATATAAATAGAGAAAAAAAAAATTCTTAACAAGTTTTTTCATTTTTTGTTTTTTTTTGTTTTCTATTTAATTCTACTTATACTTTTATCCATCCGGCAGTCTTGTAAAACGCTTAAAAGATGCTGAACCTAATTCTATGCCTCCGAAATAGAATTGTTACTATTTTCCTGACAATTTAGGAGACTAAAAGATGCTGAACCTAATTCTATGCCTCCGAAATAGAAGGGACTATTTTCCTGCCAATTTAGGAGACTACAGTGAGGAGCAAGGTGAAAGGTTCCATCAGGATCTTAAGACACTGGAACAGCGCTATCAGGGTAAATGGGATGTTAATATGTTAGCAGGCTACTGTTGGAATTTAAAAAGAGATTTTCCAGCACAGAAAAAAACCAATAAAAGGAAACCACTTAGAAGAACTTTTGACAACAAGAGAGTTCGTTATCGTAGAAACAGGTAGACGCTGAATAGTGAGAGGTAAGGGGACTCACTTTAATCCAGCACTCCAAAAGGGAACAGAAATCTACTACCTCCACGCCGTTGTTCCTGGGTTACGCTAAGAGTAGAATTAAATCATGAATATATATCAGATACTTCTGATCGATAAAGCATTTGAATTTCTAATATAAGAGCTAAGAGTAACCTCAAACTAGTTTGATAAACATGTCATTTACTGTAAATCGTTAAAATTTCTTCATACATCTTGATTTTATACAAAATTGAAACTATCCCCACCCCCCCGTTAGGGGTGGTTAGGGAGTGGTATTGAGTAAAAGAGGTATCAAATTCACTTTTGGTTGTCATTTTCGGTTTCATCATACCAAAAAACAGAAATACACATTCATCTTTATTTTATACAAAAATGGAAAACTTCACTCCCCATAAAGTGTAGTAAGAAAGTGGTAATGGGTTATGGAGGTCTTAAATTAATTTTTAGTTACCATTTTCGGTTTCAGCACCCAAAAAAACGTAGAAATACACATCTATCTTGATTTTATACAAAAAATTTCACTTCAATTTTCACCCCTTAAGAGGTAGTAAGGGGGTGCTAGCGGTAAAACGGGCATTTAAAATTAGTTTTTATTGTCATATTCGGTTTCAGCGATCCCAAAAACCTGAGAATAATGGGGTCTCCCCTCTGGTTCATGACTTTTTTTGTGTGTGCCTGTGTAATTAAGAAAAACATAATTATTTCGGATTTATACCGATTTTTTGGGTTTAAACCCGATTGTTATATTGGTTTTAAGCCGGCCTTACATTTGTAGTTTACTATGTATTTATATACCATCTGATCAAATTTGACCCGGACTGGTTAATTTAAACTGCGCTAGTAAACCGAATCAGTGAATTTTTTTTTTCCTAGGTTGGTACAATCTCGTTTGACATTTATGCGAAGGTTGAGCGGAATACATTCATTAGTCTGGATTTTGCTATTAATTTACGACGTGAAAAGTTTGTTGGGTGATTTTTATTATGGAAAAAAAAATGAACAACGAGTTTGCTTGAAAGTTTGCTTTTCCAATGGAATTACGACTACAGACTCATTGAAAATGTTGCAAAAGTGTTTTGGGGAGTCTACTCTATCGAGAACGCAAGTATTTGAGTGGCATTAAGCATTTAGTGAGGGTCGCGAGGTTGTTGAAAACTTGCCTAATGCGAGTCGTCGATCTACCTCTGTTAACGACGATAACACCGAAGAAGTAAAAAGAATTGTGCTCGAAAATCGTCACATTAGAGAGATAGCAGAGGCTCTTAACATCTCTTATGGATCGACTCAACACATTATGGTTAACGTTTTGGGTATGAAGCGCGTCGTCGCCAGACTCGTACCAAAGGACCTGAATTTTTTGCAAATTGAAAATTTGAAAATTGGATTAACCGTTGGCATGCTTTTATTGGCTCAAAAGGAGCACAATTTGAAAGCGATAATAAAGATTTGTATTAAAATACGTAAAAATTTTGTTCTTTTCAACCAGTCCAGGTAAAATTTGATCAGATGGTATATAATTATATATTAAGTTTAATAATTAAAAAATATTGTTTAAACCAGAAAATGCAGATCAAGAAGCGATGGATTTTAAGCAATGATCTGATTTTTGTGCTGCGTCTTTCGAGAATGTGCTGCCTTGCTCCGATCCGCTGCTCTGTAACCCAAAACATCACATTCATATACATCTCACGGCTGTTGCAAATAATTAGTGTTTTTGTAGCAGCTGTCCTCCGTTAGTATAAATACATTATTCATGTAAATAATATTACTATTGAATAACTGTAATCTAAATTCGAACACATATTATTCCTCGGTGTAATAAGTGACGGATTACTAATTATACTATACTATAAATATGTAAATATATATATATTTTATTGTTAAAATATTTCTTTGTATTTTTTAGAACTGCTAAATCTATATAACAGTTATGTCCTCATTGCCACTTGCAATAAAGAAGACTATAAAATATCTGTAATTGAAGCTCTCAATGTCAGCTTTATAGTAGCTATGATTAGCTACGCAGTGCTTACCAATGAAACTAGAATAAAAAAATATATGATTTGTTATACAACAATTAATAAGGTATTAATACTCTTAAATAATAGCCAAAGTTATTAATAATTTCGGCACTGCTGCAAGCGCCGTCATGAAAAAACGGTATACGCAGTAACTACGGAGGTCACTAGATAAGTTCTGCAATACACAGGTTCTATAAACAGAGGGTACATGCACATATATTATTTATAAATTACAACTCATAACTTGTAGGTGGCCATAATAAATCATTGTGTATAATTGCATTACAAAGTTATATGTTTTTGAAGAGTGTAAAATTACTGAGTGGTCGAGAGACGAGTTAGTAGTAATTATTCGCTACAGTTTTATGAGTTGCCTATCTATAGATAATTGCTATGAGGAAATGAAAATTGTACTTCAAGAAAAGTGTTCTCATAGCACAACTTTTTACCGGTGGTATCATGAATTTGAACGCGGTAACGTCAGTGTTAGTGGTGCTCCGAGATCAGGTCGTCCTATAGAATCAACTTCTCTGGAAATTATAAGGAAAGTCCAGTCATTGATTAAGGCAGACCGTCATATTACCTATAGACAGATAGAAGAGGTCTTACAGATTAGTGCACCAAGTGTTCATAGGATTTTACATGATATCCTTGAGTAAGAAAAGTTGGTACACTGCGGGTCGTGGGGTGACCTTGAACCAAAAGAGGTGAGAGTAATTTGGTGTAATAAAATGTTAAAGATTTACGAAAATGGGACTTCGCGTCAGATCAACGACATCCTTAAGGGTGACGAAACCTGGCTTTACTATATTGATGTATCGTCAAAAGATAAAAACAAAATAGGGTTGTTCGAAAATTAGGAAACGTAAACTCAGGTGTATATAAGTGTAACTCTAGTGTATAAATTGCAATGGAAATTTTTTTGAAAGACTAATAAATATGGCTGTATTGCAAAACTTATTCAGTGACCTAGTACCTACCTCACATACACGTTAATTAGTACTGTACTCTTAGTGAATACAGGTAAGTTTAAAAGCGTCTGTAGCAAAAACAGATGACTTAATCTAAATCGTATTTTTATAGATCAAACGAAATCTGCAAAACGATGGAACAAATATAACGAACAGTCGAGTTGTAATGTATATGGTTATATTCACAGTTGGAACATACTTATTAAAATTGTTCGATGATCTCATCTACACCAAATGTAAGATTTACTTTAACCGATTATTTTATAACTGATATGTTGGTACCTTTTTATCTATCTTACTTACAGCCTTAGGAAACGATGTCTTTATTTATTTGACGGAAGTCACGATTTCAAACGTTCTTCAAATGCAGTTTTTGTATACTGCATTGTGCATCAACAATGCACTAGAAACAATTCAGACAGTACTTCAACAGGAACTCATTAAAATGATCGACCATGGTTTGTAAAGTGTACTTATTAGTTGATATTTATAAAATGATAAAAACCTCAAAAACCTTTGCGGCTTCTTTAACTTTACTAACGTTACTTTTATAATAAAATTTATCAGTATTTTTTTTTGTTAATAACAAAAATTGCTTAACTACCACAAATGGTCGTTTGTTGAATATTAATTTTGATATTTATATTATGTTGACTTTGAATTTTGATATTTATTTTTATATTTATATTGACTTTGAATTTTGAACTAGAAAAAAACACTAAATACTGCTATATTACGAAAGACAGCGTCAATAATCGACTGGAATCTATAAACAAAACCATTGACACGATCGGTGTGGTGGATCACATCTTGCCAAGTAAGCAGTGATATAGTTCTTTGAATCAATCAGTTGAGATGTTAATAAATAGATGTTTAAATTTTTATTTAGTTTGAGCCTACCGCTACAGTTTTGCCGTCAAACTGACTGACTTCTAGCATTGCATTCACTTACATGTTTACCTAAAACATTGGCTTCTATTGGCTTTACCGATATTTAAACATTAAACAAACAATTATGATGTGCCTTTGACTTCAGCCATTAATATCATACATATGACAATACTAACATTGACTGTGACTTCTCTCATGATTATTTCGATATTGATGGAAATGTTAAAAGTTTAATCTGTACCCGCGACTTTATCGGCGGCATATTATTTTTATTTCTTATCACCCTGGGAGCAATGAAATGAAATGAAATACACTATCATCATCTTCCTATCGTTATCCCAATTTTGGGGTCGGCGCAATTTGTTTTTTCCTTCCATACTCTCCTGTTACTCGTCTATACACACTATATCTATACACACTCCCTTCTTCTTCATATCATCCTTCACGCAATTCATCCATCTTTTCTTCGGCCGTCCTCTACCTATCCATCTCTTCACTACCATACCCAGCACTCTATTGGTTATATACTTTTCATCTCTCCTCATAATATGTCCATACCATGACAGACGGCTAGCTCTAATCTTTCAAGTGAAATGAAACAGGTACATAATAAATATTTTAAATTTAAAAATATATTTTGCAAAAGATTATATAATTTACAGATATAATGGCTTATCTTTTACTCCATCACAGATTTTAGTATATTATACTTTTTGTCGAGGTCCCTCGAACAATTCTTGATTCATAGAAAGACATACAGACAGTCAGTTAGATAGAAAGACAGACAAAAGAGTCAAAAACATTGTTTATCATAAGATTATCACAAATATATACAAAAACGGATAGACAGAAGCAACAGATATTGAATTTATAGTAGTATAGGTATTAAATATTAAAGTAAGAAATTCGTTACCACAATATCACATCAGATATATATTTTTCATTACTATATTGTCATTTATATAAAAAAGATGTTAACGTACAAATTGACGAATGAATGTGTTAACTGACTTATGCTTCAAGTAACTTTTAATTGTTATGACACTGTGTTTAATCATTATAAACTGTAGCTTTAAGTGTAATGTTAAATTTTACATAACTTTAATAATATATATTTTTATTATTTTTGAAGATATCAATAATATAAAGAGACAGAAATTAGCTCAAAGGATCTGCCTAATAAAGAACTCTTACGTGTTGGCATGCGACGCCTTGAGGGAGTTAAATAATTCGGATAATATTTTGTTGTTTTTACAACTTGTAGCTTTCATTTCAAATATTGTGTCTACGTGGTATAGAATTTTATTGCTGCATCGAGGTAATGTATTTTACATTACTTGTTAAAAGTTAATAGTATTTAAGTCTCGTGTTAAGTTTAAATTAATTACTCAGAAACAGTGAATATGTGAATAGATCTTTATTATCATTGACTTGTCACATCAACTTGACCCACCTGCAGCATAATATTTTTTCTTTTGCAGACGGTTCCTTGGTGTTTATCAAATTTATTATACAAATAACGTGGTTTATTCACCAAATAATTACAATTATGTTAATTATTGAACCGTTTCACTACGCACAAGAGAAGGTAAATAATATTAATAATTAAGTTACAGTTCGACACTTCTTACACAGGTACCCTACTAAATACATACATTTAAAAGATAACTGCACATGTAATGTGGAATTGAGTTTATGATGGCTACACTACTATTTTTTTTATGTAAGAGGAGGGCAAACGAGCGTACTGGTCACTGATGATAAGTGATCACCGCCGCCCACGAACTCTTAAAACATCGGGGAATCGTAAGAGCATTGCCGGTCTTGGAAGTGGTGGTATTCACATTTTTTGAAGATACCCTTGCCGCATTGAGTTGAAAATAATTCGAAGGCAAGTTGTTCTTCTTAATGGTATAGAAATAAAGGTCCTTGAAAACCGCACAGTACATGATCGCCATGCATCTAGGTGATACCGACGGTATTGCAGGCGATGACTTGCTGTGCGGTGATAAAATTCGGCGGTAGGTATAATATCAAATAGCTCTTCGACACATTCCCCATTATTAATGCGATAGAATACTAACAAAGAAGCAACGTCTCTACGCAATGCCAAAGAGTCCAACCGTTTACAGAGCAACGGGTACCCGACAATTCGGACTGCACTGTTGTAAGCGGTCAAACGCTAGAAACGGATATTGTGGAGATCCGGAGAGAGATGAGAACAATACTCCATTTGGGGCCGGCGTTGAAATACTGCCTTGCTCTATGGATCACTCTCAATTTCATAGAAGCTAACCTGTCCACGAAACAGACAGACAGATACTTGGCAAGGCATTGAGAGGAGTGCTCTCGAAATAATACTAAACGAGGTTCGGTTCACCCCATCCTGAGATCATCCTCAAGGAGGTCTCTATAGAAGATACAAGTTTCTTTCGGTACTCCTCGACGTTTTCTCGAGAGTCCCGCACGCCCACAATATACCGCTTACCCAGTGGTATCATCCGCATAAAAATGTATATTGAAAATTTCCAACATATCATATGTGCTGCAAGAAGAGAATTGAGGATAACATACCATAACAAAATTTTTGTGTTTTCCCGTTAAAATGACCGACATTTCTGGAGTTTATTAACCTTAACCTAACCTTTAACCATATCACATGCCATCAAAATTCGTCCAATAGTTTTGCCGTAGTGCGTGAAAAAATAAACAGACAAAAAAAGATCAGACTTATAAGTACTAAATACATAATTTCTTTTGCAAAAAATTATAAATGTACAGATTTTGCTTGTATTATCTATAGTGAAGTTATATATCAACAATTGTCCCACATTCAGAGTACATATATATATATATATATATATATATATATATATATATATATATATATATATATATATTATGCTGTTCTATTTTAGATTAAAAGAATACGGTTATTCGTGGCGCAAATGATGTGTAACATAATATCAGAAAGAGATCCGGTTAATAATGAAATTAAGGAATTTTTTAAACAGTTGTTGCTAAATGATATACCGCATTCAGCATTACAAATTTTCACCTTAGCAAGACCTGTTATAAGTGTGGTTTGTAATTTTGTGTTGTTTTTTTCTGATTCGATTTACCCTTATAAAATTAAAGGACACATTAAAAATAAATTGCCCTCATAAAGGTATATTTTTAAAAATTTCATCTGTATTTTTTAATCTGCGTGTGTTATAACAGCTTATCAATACTTTATATTTTTGCAGATAATTGGGATTATTACAACGGTTATAATAATTACCCTTGAATTTTAGGTAAAAACTTAACAAAAAGTTAAGTACATTCCGTAAAGCATGAGGATGGATGAGGATTTTAAGAAAAACGTTTGTAGTAGGTTAAGCATATTAATTGAGCGAAGCGAGCGTAGCGAGCGGAGCGTTCTTCATGCTACTTTTTCACATTCTTTGTCACGAATAGGCTCGAAAACTACTTGAAGGAAAATTATGAAATTTTGCAATCAAAAAGACACACATCACATGGTTTTAGAAAAAAAATATGAAAAAGATAAAAAAAAACAAAAATGTCATGTCAAAAAACTGAAATCCCATTGAAGTCAATGGGAAACGATAAGTCATTACACTGGGCTCGCTTCGCTCAATATGCAAACGGCACCCCTAGTATTAATGAAAGTTTAGAACTTACATTCACCACTTGCACTAGTGACTATTGAGTTCATTTACACTCTGAAAGTGTTGATGGAACACTTTTAGTATTATATCAAATGGGATAAAACATAGGTGATCTGGAGTGTCAATTGAACATTTAGATTTCATTGATGAGACTGAGGTACAACTGGAAGTAAAATAAGAAAGATAAAACCTCAAATGTTATAAGTTATGAAAACAACCCCGGAACGGTTTCTTTAAATACACAGAAAAGACTTTTCTCATCGTAGCTTGAACAAACAATTCTATAGACATAATTCCAACCTAACCTAGGAAACAGAACGGATATATAGAAATCTGCGATGTTTCTGCCACAGAAACCACCACCGCTACCACAACAGCAACAGAAGAAAAAAGCCCTAGAATTTGAAACTTTCCGGATATCACTTTACGAAATAGATTATTAAATAGAAACGAGTTTCACATTTCTTATATCTAAGATAGATAATTACGTCAAGGATTTTACCCTTGATATTTTAAGTTTTTTTATTATTTACCAGGATTTGATATCAAACCTGGATATCTTTTTAAAAGATATCCAGGTTTGATAACACATTTACTAGCCATGCCATTTCCTGTCGAAAACATATGTATTTTGTTCTTGGTGACTGCAAATTTGTACACCAATCGTAACTGCTGTTGAATTATTCTGTAAAACTTTCATGCACATTATTCTGATATACTCGCATATCTATTTTACTTCCTCAGGTGAAAATTTAGCCTTACGGCCCATTGGAGGATTATAATCTATTCCCAGTTTTAAGCGGTCTCTGAGAATATATTCCGAAGCAGTCGTTATGTCTTGTGGATCTTATGACTTTTCTTTGGTATGCATGCATGTGGATGCAGTATTTTCATCACCCTTAATTTTAAAGATGGGTGCTAGTGTATTAGGACAGTGTTCCTCTTCTTAAGGCTGCCCACTGTTTTTTTTTTACATCATTCATACTACATATTCTAGACATATCCATATTTGCTACATCTTCTACTGATCTGTCCATTTATTTCCCTAAATGTACATTCCTTGTTAGAATTCCTGCAGCATCTTTAATTAATTTGATATACGAAAAATCCTTCTATCTATTTTCTATATTTATTATTTACTATAGTAAATACATATTTTGTTTTGTGCATTAGCTTAGATTTTTTTTCCTTTTTCACATTTTCAACATCTTCCCTACTACATCTCCTGTAATAAATCAAATATTGACAATATTCATCTGTAATAGATAAATAGAAGATATTATACTAAATAATTTTAACTTTTTTGGTTAATAGTTAATAAAAAAATTTTTTGGTTTGAAAATAGATTTTTTGTTATTTTTTTTTGGGTAAATATTTTTCATTTTATATTACGATAATTATATCGGATATATTTTGTTTTGATTTGATATTTGAGGCAATTATGTCAATGACGACATAGTATGTAGTTATTTTATTTTACATTTGAATCATACAACATTATACGTTTTATACGTACAATTACGTACAAATTAAGTAAACAATGTAAATAATGACTATGACTTTAAATAATAACTTTAAATTATTTTTTACTATAATATAAAAGAATGATGATGATAAAAAAATGCGTATTATTTAACTGGTGTATAATTCTAAAATTCTAAAAACTAATTTTATCTTGAACTCTACACAAAAAGGAAGAAACCATTTTAAGTAGACGAATAATTGAGTTACCGATAGACGACGATATCTCGGGTTTCCTTGTGCAGGATCATGTAAATCCTTGAAAAAAAATAATAAGGGATATTAATAAAAATACTTAATAACAAGTACAATGTCTGTATAGCTTATTATAAGAGCTTTACTCTTATTATTTAGCCGTAATTAACGAAATTCTTTTCTTTCATGATTTTTTAAGTTGAAGTAAATCACCAGTCAGGAATAAATTATATATTTTTTTCGGCGGTTTAGATAATTATTCACCAAAATATTATACCTGCAATATTATACCAGCGCGAGACTTGAAGCGCTAGAAAGATTTAACTGATCCATGGAGTTTAAAAGATACCACAGCTACTCGTATAGTGACAGTTGTTAATCATCATCTTCATATTCCTGATGTAATCGTATGGGGCAGACCAGTAGTGGTAGTCCAAATAAACAATGTTGATTCCAAGATTATTTTATAGTATCACTGAAGAAGTATGAAGACCCATCAAGATAACTAGTGAATATCACGCGAGCTTGAGCTAGGAAATTTGTCGGGAGTTACCTAAAATAGTAAGCTGAAATTTGCTAACGTTAAGTTGTATCCCATAAGAATTACTCTAGCTACAAACCACATTCAAATCATAGTTCAGGCGCTTGATTGCATCGGGGATACCTTCCAACAGGAGTGGATACGTACAGCTGGTAATCATCAGTATATAGATGATGTGGCCAGGAAAGATCAGTGAGAGTATTTATTATCATAGAAAAAAGTTACAGATATAAGACACCTCCTTGCGGAACACCAGCACTAAAACCGCTATATGACGATAGTTTTTCCTTGTCACAAATACATTGTGTGCGTTCATACGAGTAAAACTTTAACTCGTGAATAGTTGTTGACGAGATACTAATGGATTCAAGGGAAACTAAAAGAATATCATAGTCAACTGAGTTAAACGCTTTTGAGAATTCAAGCAGTATCAGGATCATCATTTGTTTGTTGTCATTGTCAAACCTTATACTATAACACAAGTTAATGCCGTAACAATGCTGTGACCCCTGCGGATAGCAAATTGGTAGGTAAGTAGGTATTTTTGGAAAGAAACAGTGAGAGTTGGAAAAGAACAATACGCTCTAGAACTAGACAGAAAAGAAAGTATGGGAATTGGACGGTAATGTGAGAAAAGCGTTGGATTACAAATTTTGGGGATAGGAACGACTTGAGCAAAATGCCAGGTACTGGGAAGGGTATTGAAGGTAAGGTAATAATCAAATGTGACAAAGTATAAAAAATGCTACCTATACACAAAAGCATCATCTTATGATTAACCCGATCACAGCCGATGGAGTCAGATTTAACTTTTTTTTAATTTGTCAGGTACTGTGAAATCTTATTACATATTATTAGGTCTACAATTTTGCTCCCGCCGTTTTTTTTTTATTTTAAAAATTATATAAAAAAAATGGTATCTCATTTATGTTTCAAAGTATTGTCCGTCACTTTCCACTACTTTGGCCCATCTTTCAGGCAACAAACGAATCCCGCGTCGGAAAAATTCTTCATCCTTTGATAAGATCCAAGAATTGATCCATTCTTGCACTTTTTCAAAAGAATCGAAGCACTGGTCCGCCAGGCCGTGTGCCATCGACGTAAATAAATGGTAATCAGATGGAGCAACATCTGGAGAGTATGGCGGGTGAGGTAGAATTTCCCATTTCAGTGTTTCGAGGTACGTCTTGACTACTTTCGCCACGTGAGGTCGAGCATTGTCGTGTTGCAAAATTACTTTTTCGTGTCTATCAGCGTATTGCGGTCGTTTTGCTTTTAATGCCCTACTCAAACGCATTAATTGCGTTCGATAAAGTGCACCAGTAATTTTTTCAGAAGGTTTTAGCAGCTCATAATAAATTACACCAAGCTGATCCCACCAAATACACAACATGACCTTGGATCCGTGAATATTCTGTCGAGGTGTCGCCGTAGGAGTGTGGCCGGGCAAACCCCATGATGTGCGTCGCTTAGGGTTGTCGTAGTGCACCCATTTTTCGTCCCCAGTAACAATACGATGAAGAAATCCTTTTCGTTTTTGTCTTTCAAGCAGCTGTTCACAAGCAAATAAACGTCGCTCAACATCTCTTAGTTTCAACTGATACGGTACCCAGTATCCTTGTTTTAGGATCATCCCCAGCTGTTCCAGGCGTTTTGATACTGCTTGCTGAGTTACTCCCAATGATTTTGCTAGCTGTTCTTGACTTTGGCACGAGTCTTCAATAAGTAAAGCCTCCAGTTCATAATCTTCAAAAGTTTTTTGTCTGCCATCGCTATGCCGATCTTCAACAACAAAATCACCGCTTTTAAAGCGCTGGAACCACTCGCGACACGTTCTTTCACTAATAGTATCATCACCATAAGTACTTGAAATAACCCGATGAGCCTCAGCCGCCGATTTTTTCATGTTGAAATGAAAAAGTAAGTTGACATATTTAATTAAGTGTAACTATATGACGCAAACAAAAATTAACTAATATCGATGTAAGGTTATATTTATAGATATCAAAACTGATTTAAAACAACTGTGATTTATTTATTTGAAATATTACTGGCTACTAGCGCCATCTTTTGGAAAACGGCGGGAGCAAAGTTGTAGACCTAATACTTATTTACTTATGTACGTAAGTTTATAATGCATTAATTTATCGGTATGGTATTATAATTTGTATATGTATTCCCCGCCTATCAGTATCGTTATGTTTGTAATTGTGGGTTACCTGGAAGAGATCACTTTAGTGATAAGATCGGTTATTGTTTTACTGATTCTGTACTTTCTATACGTTATTATTTGTGTATGCAACAAAGTTATTTAAATAAATAAATAAGTTGTTGTTGTTATTTTAAATTTATGAGATAATATCGCTTATAAAGTTCTAAGAAAATAACTAAAATAAAATAATATAATAGTAAAACCATTTTGTAGGTAGTTCCCCCGGAATCACAGAACAAGGAATGGTTGAGGAAGCCAAATTCCAAAACCCCCTCCCTAGTATTTTTGACCTGCATTTACATTAGTAAATGTCATTATGACAGGTAACGCATCTGCAAATTAAAAAAATTGCGGATCTCCATCGGTAACGATACCATTATCATGTCCACATTGGTCCGCCGTCTACTCGTTAGTCATGTAATAAAATAAAGCACACAATATACCTTATCTATAAAGATTATCTAAATTACTATAGAATCGTTTTGTTGTTTGTGACACTGTTAGAGTTTATTTTAACGTGTGTTATGAAATATATGACATCAGTGAATATGTTGGTGAAGTTGAAGAGAGCACGTGTGGGGTGCGAGGTGAGCGGCGCGATGGCCACGGTGCTGCGAGTGCTGCGTCTGTTTGGCCTTGCGCCGCTTCGCTTCACATGCGTTCGCGACGGCGTCTACCGCATCAGTCATTCGAGCATCATATTTATATTGGGCTCTATATTTATTTTCCTTATAAGTATGATTGAGTTTGCTCATTTTACAACTGGCTAAATCTGTATTTAAAACTGTTCCTTACCTGTTACTGTTACCTCCTGTTTTCCAAAATAAAGAAGAACATTGTTAACTGTCAGCTTGTGGCTTACTCGACTCGCAATGATCTTAGTGTCAAAAAATTAGTCGGGCTATTGGAAAAGCCTTTGAAGGTATATGATACAAAATTCTTCTTTACGAGCCACCTTCTTTCACTTCCCAGAATTGTATTGAGCGTTCTCAATAGGCCGAACGTAGAGATTGTTAGGATAGAAAATTTAGACCAGGTTTCATAATGGGGTAAAATGAATAAATGTTTAATCTTCAAAAGATTCAACGTGTACCACAAAAAAAAGTCATTACACTTCCGTCGGAGGTGTTTCCATACCGTTAGGACTGGATTTTTAGGAAGATTTACTATATTGACGTGTTTGCTTACAGATGTAATCCTAATTTCTATGTTTTGTCTACTACTATTCGAAAACTCTATTCACACTCAAGAGGGAATCATAATTATTTCAACTCTTGCTGTACCAAATATTGTAATAACAAGTGTAGCGGTTCTGAAAGGAAAACACCGAATGGAATATTTGATGACTATAATAAATCAAATAGAACGGGTAGGATACGATAAGCTATCTATATATACCGACTGTACTCATCTTGTTTTATAGGAATTTAGTTTACAAATTTATTTCATCTGACTGGATAACTGACGGTTATCCATTAACCATTGTAACCATAATCATTACAACAGACGGTTTGGACTAGTGTTTTTATAAAGAAAAAATAAATTTGTTGGGTGATTATATGATGATGGCATATGATATATTGTCTATATGGAATAGGCCCTATTTCATAAGAGTCAGGATTACCTGTCTCAGTAATTATCAACGGTTATAACCAGTCGTCTTAAAAGTCTCTAGAATAACAATTATAAAGTAAAGTTTGTACGGTTTGGTGAGGTTTTAATTTACCCGAAATATACATCATCCAGGTTCGCGCTAGAATCAAATACGACTGCTCCTCTGATCCAACAGCTCGGAATGTAATACTGACCATGTTTGGATCTCTGTTATGCAATTCTGCAATATACTTATTTAACTTGACCTTTGACCTTCGTCAAAATATGCCCTGTAAGTAATAATTTTAACGTTTTTCTTCATCTTTGCATTAATTATAACTTCAATTTAATGTTGTTCTTTACAGCTGAAGCAATATGCTTGAGTGTCGATTCAACTCGGTCATAGTGTTATGTTGATGTTGCAAATGCAATATTTATTTCCCGCAACAATTTTCGTTTAACCGCTAAAGCAATAAATCGTAGACTATCACAGTGCACTGCTCATGAAGGTACAGTTAACAATAACAACGGTAAACGGATATTTCGTTTTAATTATTAATTAATATTAGTTTGATTAAATAATGAGAATAGCCTCAAAAAAAGATTGCTGACAATGAATATGGAATGAAGTGCAGTTTGTTAATTGGTGCTTTATATATTGGTTGGTGCTATATATATATATATATATATATATATATATATTGGTGCTATAATTATAAATATAATTGTGGGGCAATTTCATTCATAACAGAGATAAGTAATTTTACTGTCATACCCCAAAGATGTTTTAACAATTTCATCTGTATAAAACAGATTTAGATTTAAAACTGAAACAGATTTAAAAGCATAACATTCACTACTGACTGACGTCATTAGTCAAGTCGGCGATTGCATCAGATAATGAAGAATTCACATTACGAATGACTGTTATTGGAATTGCAGTTCGAAAGTCTTACAAATAGCCGCCACATTTATAGTAGTATTTATTTCAATATTATAAAATTTATCTTTATAGGTCCTTTGGCAGCCCTAGTTTTACCAGTAACACTAGATAAAACATTCCAAGTTTCCTTTATCTTTTCTTCTGAATTAAGGATATCATTTCTAATATAAATCGACTTCGAATCATTTTCGTATATCGTAATAGCTGTACTTGTAATCACTTGTACAGATATCCTTCACATACAAATATTATAAGTCAGAGGTATTCTTAAAATATAAAGTCCTTAAATATGTTATAGCAACCTCAGACTCTATGAACTTTAAAATAAAAATAACTAAAATTTTTAAATTTTTCTTAAAGTAACACTAGGAGAAATTAAGTTTAGAAGACCATTTTGCGTGTCCATTGTACCTTATACTCTGGATACAGGACTTTATCTGGAAGAGAGGGAGACGTCTTTCATGTGATTCTAAATATTTGCCAAAAATTGTTCTATAAATAATATTTTTTTAAATAACTGTGACAAAGTAACATGTAAAACATTCAATTTTAACACGCTATATCATTATAGATATAGTTAAAATTAATAAATAACTATAAATACAATTTATAGTTTGAAATACGGTTCAGTTGATTGAGATAACAGATTGGTAGAGTTAATAATGTAAACAAATTATAGCTTTCACAAAATAAACCTTGAAATTAGTACATATTTTACAACAAAATTAATTGTGCACACAACTCCGCCAAGGATTGTATTTCTCTGCATTCACAATAAGTTCACCCATCCCTTTAAAAGCTTAAGGTAAGAGACCTCTTAGCGTTAAGAAAAATAGATTTCGTTTAATCTTTTTGATTAGTTTATGTTACTGTTAACGCTGCGGTTCCACCATTCTCTGAACTCATGAATAAGCACCCCTAAATGGCAGATCCTGTCATTTAACCAGATAAGAATTCCGAAACAACAGATTCATTTGACCACGATTGTTATATTGGTTTTAAACTGGCCTTACATTTGTAGTTAACTATATAACTATGTATATAATTATATATCAAGTTTAATAATTAAAAATTATTGTATAAACCAGATAATGCAGACCAAGAAGCGATGGATTTTAAGCAATGATCTGATTTTTGTGCTGCGTCTTTCGAGAATATGCTGCCTTGCTCCGATCCGCTGCTTTATAACCCAAAACACCAGATTCATTTACATCTCACGGCTGTTGCAAATAATTAGCGTCTTCGTGGCAACTGTTATTCGTTAGTATAAATAAATCTATTCGTGAAATTTAAATAAACCTTCGAATAACTATTATCCAGATTCGAACTCCACTCCTAAAATTTTTGTTTTATCTCACATATTATTTCTCGGTATAACCAAGGATTCATGACATGTTGAAACAGGTAAATGTGTATTAAACAAATATCGTAACATGTGAACCGAATGCTTAGTAGAAAAGTGGGTCGGTGACGCTGTCATGGCCATTAGGGCTAACAGCAGAGAAAAAAAAAAAAGAAAAGTGGGTAATGTACCGCAAACTTTTCATAATTCAATATTTGTCCATAACTTGTAACTTGTATTGACTCTGCACATATTACTTTCCTTTTTTATAACTTTTGGAAGCATAGAAGTGGGGAGTTATTTGTAGTCTCAGTTATTTCTACTTCTAAATATATATTATTTTATTGTTTAAATATTTCTTTGTATTTTTTAGAACTGCTAAATCTATATGACAGTTATGTCGTCATTGCCACTTGCAATAAAGAAGACTATAAAATGGCTGTAATTGGAGGTCTCAATGTCAGCTTCATAGTAGTTATGGTTAGCTACGCAGTGCTTACCAATGAAACTAGAATTAAAATATATATGATGTGTTATACAACTATTAATAAGGTAACAGTACTCCTAAACAATAGCCAATGTTATTGATAATTCGGCATATATCGGATATATCTGAGAGTTATGAAAAATGATATATGTGGTACTACGGAGGTCACTAGATAAGTTCTGCAATACACAGGTTCTATATGGTAAACAGAGGGTACAAGCAATTTTATTTTTGTATAAATTACAGCTCATAACTAGTGGGTAGCCATATAATAAATAATTGTGTATCGTTGCATTACAAGGTTATACGTTTTTGAAGAGTGTAAAATTACTGGGTGGTCGAGAGACGAGTTAGTAGTAATTATTCGCTACAGTTTTATGAGTTGCCTATCTATAGATAATTGCTATGAGGAAATGAAAATTGTACTTCAAGAAAAGTGTTCTCATAGCACAACTTTTTACCGGTGGTATCATGAATTTGAACGCGGTAACGTCAGTGTTAGTGGTGCTCCGAGATCAGGTCGTCCTATAGAATCAACTTCTCTGGAAATTATAAGGAAAGTCCAGTCATTGATTAAGGCAGACCGTCATATTACCTATAGACAGATAGAAGAGGTCTTACAGATTAGTGCACCAAGTGTTCATAGGATTTTACATGATATCCTTGAGTAAGAAAAGTTGGTACACTGCGGGTCGTGGGGTGACCTTGAACCAAAAGAGGTGAGAGTAATTTGGTGTAATAAAATGTTAAAGATTTACGAAAATGGGACTTCGCGTCAGATCAACGACATCCTTAAGGGTGACGAAACCTGGCTTTACTATATTGATGTATCGTCAAAAGATAAAAACAAAATAGGGTTGTTCGAAAATTAGGAAACGTAAACTCAGGTGTATATAAGTGTAACTCTAGTGTATAAATTGCAATGGAAATTTTTTTGAAAGACTAATAAATATGGCTGTATTGCAAAACTTATTCAGTGACCTAGTACCTACCTCACATACACGTTAATTAGTACTGTACTCTTAGTGAATACAGGTAAGTTTAAAAGCGTCTGTAGCAAAAACAGATGACTTAATCTAAATCGTATTTTTATAGATCAAACGAAATCTGCAAAACGATGGAACAAATATAACGAACAGTCGAGTTGTAATGTATATGGTTATATTCACAGTTGGAACATACTTATTAAAATTGTTCGATGATCTCATCTACACCAAATGTAAGATTTACTTTAACCGATTATTTTATAACTGATATGTTGGTACCTTTTTATCTATCTTACTTACAGCCTTAGGAAACGATGTCTTTATTTATTTGACGGAAGTCACGATTTCAAACGTTCTTCAAATGCAGTTTTTGTATACTGCATTGTGCATCAACAATGCACTAGAAACAATTCAGACAGTACTTCAACAGGAACTCATTAAAATGATCGACCATGGTTTGTAAAGTGTACTTATTAGTTGATATTTATAAAATGATAAAAACCTCAAAAACCTTTGCGGCTTCTTTAACTTTACTAACGTTACTTTTATAATAAAATTTATCAGTATTTTTTTTTGTTAATAACAAAAATTGCTTAACTACCACAAATGGTCGTTTGTTGAATATTAATTTTGATATTTATATTATGTTGACTTTGAATTTTGATATTTATTTTTATATTTATATTGACTTTGAATTTTGAACTAGAAAAAAACACTAAATACTGCTATATTACGAAAGACAGCGTCAATAATCGACTGGAATCTATAAACAAAACCATTGACACGATCGGTGTGGTGGATCACATCTTGCCAAGTAAGCAGTGATATAGTTCTTTGAATCAATCAGTTGAGATGTTAATAAATAGATGTTTAAATTTTTATTTAGTTTGAGCCTACCGCTACAGTTTTGCCGTCAAACTGACTGACTTCTAGCATTGCATTCACTTACATGTTTACCTAAAACATTGGCTTCTATTGGCTTTACCGATATTTAAACATTAAACAAACAATTATGATGTGCCTTTGACTTCAGCCATTAATATCATACATATGACAATACTAACATTGACTGTGACTTCTCTCATGATTATTTCGATATTGATGGAAATGTTAAAAGTTTAATCTGTACCCGCGACTTTATCGGCGGCATATTATTTTTATTTCTTATCACCCTGGGAGCAATGAAATGAAATGAAATACACTATCATCATCTTCCTATCGTTATCCCAATTTTGGGGTCGGCGCAATTTGTTTTTTCCTTCCATACTCTCCTGTTACTCGTCTATACACACTATATCTATACACACTCCCTTCTTCTTCATATCATCCTTCACGCAATTCATCCATCTTTTCTTCGGCCGTCCTCTACCTATCCATCTCTTCACTACCATACCCAGCACTCTATTGGTTATATACTTTTCATCTCTCCTCATAATATGTCCATACCATGACAGACGGCTAGCTCTAATCTTTCAAGTGAAATGAAACAGGTACATAATAAATATTTTAAATTTAAAAATATATTTTGCAAAAGATTATATAATTTACAGATATAATGGCTTATCTTTTACTCCATCACAGATTTTAGTATATTATACTTTTTGTCGAGGTCCCTCGAACAATTCTTGATTCATAGAAAGACATACAGACAGTCAGTTAGATAGAAAGACAGACAAAAGAGTCAAAAACATTGTTTATCATAAGATTATCACAAATATATACAAAAACGGATAGACAGAAGCAACAGATATTGAATTTATAGTAGTATAGGTATTAAATATTAAAGTAAGAAATTCGTTACCACAATATCACATCAGATATATATTTTTCATTACTATATTGTCATTTATATAAAAAAGATGTTAACGTACAAATTGACGAATGAATGTGTTAACTGACTTATGCTTCAAGTAACTTTTAATTGTTATGACACTGTGTTTAATCATTATAAACTGTAGCTTTAAGTGTAATGTTAAATTTTACATAACTTTAATAATATATATTTTTATTATTTTTGAAGATATCAATAATATAAAGAGACAGAAATTAGCTCAAAGGATCTGCCTAATAAAGAACTCTTACGTGTTGGCATGCGACGCCTTGAGGGAGTTAAATAATTCGGATAATATTTTGTTGTTTTTACAACTTGTAGCTTTCATTTCAAATATTGTGTCTACGTGGTATAGAATTTTATTGCTGCATCGAGGTAATGTATTTTACATTACTTGTTAAAAGTTAATAGTATTTAAGTCTCGTGTTAAGTTTAAATTAATTACTCAGAAACAGTGAATATGTGAATAGATCTTTATTATCATTGACTTGTCACATCAACTTGACCCACCTGCAGCATAATATTTTTTCTTTTGCAGACGGTTCCTTGGTGTTTATCAAATTTATTATACAAATAACGTGGTTTATTCACCAAATAATTACAATTATGTTAATTATTGAACCGTTTCACTACGCACAAGAGAAGGTAAATAATATTAATAATTAAGTTACAGTTCGACACTTCTTACACAGGTACCCTACTAAATACATACATTTAAAAGATAACTGCACATGTAATGTGGAATTGAGTTTATGATGGCTACACTACTATTTTTTTTATGTAAGAGGAGGGCAAACGAGCGTACTGGTCACTGATGATAAGTGATCACCGCCGCCCACGAACTCTTAAAACATCGGGGAATCGTAAGAGCATTGCCGGTCTTGGAAGTGGTGGTATTCACATTTTTTGAAGATACCCTTGCCGCATTGAGTTGAAAATAATTCGAAGGCAAGTTGTTCTTCTTAATGGTATAGAAATAAAGGTCCTTGAAAACCGCACAGTACATGATCGCCATGCATCTAGGTGATACCGACGGTATTGCAGGCGATGACTTGCTGTGCGGTGATAAAATTCGGCGGTAGGTATAATATCAAATAGCTCTTCGACACATTCCCCATTATTAATGCGATAGAATACTAACAAAGAAGCAACGTCTCTACGCAATGCCAAAGAGTCCAACCGTTTACAGAGCAACGGGTACCCGACAATTCGGACTGCACTGTTGTAAGCGGTCAAACGCTAGAAACGGATATTGTGGAGATCCGGAGAGAGATGAGAACAATACTCCATTTGGGGCCGGCGTTGAAATACTGCCTTGCTCTATGGATCACTCTCAATTTCATAGAAGCTAACCTGTCCACGAAACAGACAGACAGATACTTGGCAAGGCATTGAGAGGAGTGCTCTCGAAATAATACTAAACGAGGTTCGGTTCACCCCATCCTGAGATCATCCTCAAGGAGGTCTCTATAGAAGATACAAGTTTCTTTCGGTACTCCTCGACGTTTTCTCGAGAGTCCCGCACGCCCACAATATACCGCTTACCCAGTGGTATCATCCGCATAAAAATGTATATTGAAAATTTCCAACATATCATATGTGCTGCAAGAAGAGAATTGAGGATAACATACCATAACAAAATTTTTGTGTTTTCCCGTTAAAATGACCGACATTTCTGGAGTTTATTAACCTTAACCTAACCTTTAACCATATCACATGCCATCAAAATTCGTCCAATAGTTTTGCCGTAGTGCGTGAAAAAATAAACAGACAAAAAAAGATCAGACTTATAAGTACTAAATACATAATTTCTTTTGCAAAAAATTATAAATGTACAGATTTTGCTTGTATTATCTATAGTGAAGTTATATATCAACAATTGTCCCACATTCAGAGTACATATATATATATATATATATATATATATATATATATATATATATATATATATATATATATATTATGCTGTTCTATTTTAGATTAAAAGAATACGGTTATTCGTGGCGCAAATGATGTGTAACATAATATCAGAAAGAGATCCGGTTAATAATGAAATTAAGGAATTTTTTAAACAGTTGTTGCTAAATGATATACCGCATTCAGCATTACAAATTTTCACCTTAGCAAGACCTGTTATAAGTGTGGTTTGTAATTTTGTGTTGTTTTTTTCTGATTCGATTTACCCTTATAAAATTAAAGGACACATTAAAAATAAATTGCCCTCATAAAGGTATATTTTTAAAAATTTCATCTGTATTTTTTAATCTGCGTGTGTTATAACAGCTTATCAATACTTTATATTTTTGCAGATAATTGGGATTATTACAACGGTTATAATAATTACCCTTGAATTTTAGGTAAAAACTTAACAAAAAGTTAAGTACATTCCGTAAAGCATGAGGATGGATGAGGATTTTAAGAAAAACGTTTGTAGTAGGTTAAGCATATTAATTGAGCGAAGCGAGCGTAGCGAGCGGAGCGTTCTTCATGCTACTTTTTCACATTCTTTGTCACGAATAGGCTCGAAAACTACTTGAAGGAAAATTATGAAATTTTGCAATCAAAAAGACACACATCACATGGTTTTAGAAAAAAAATATGAAAAAGATAAAAAAAAACAAAAATGTCATGTCAAAAAACTGAAATCCCATTGAAGTCAATGGGAAACGATAAGTCATTACACTGGGCTCGCTTCGCTCAATATGCAAACGGCACCCCTAGTATTAATGAAAGTTTAGAACTTACATTCACCACTTGCACTAGTGACTATTGAGTTCATTTACACTCTGAAAGTGTTGATGGAACACTTTTAGTATTATATCAAATGGGATAAAACATAGGTGATCTGGAGTGTCAATTGAACATTTAGATTTCATTGATGAGACTGAGGTACAACTGGAAGTAAAATAAGAAAGATAAAACCTCAAATGTTATAAGTTATGAAAACAACCCCGGAACGGTTTCTTTAAATACACAGAAAAGACTTTTCTCATCGTAGCTTGAACAAACAATTCTATAGACATAATTCCAACCTAACCTAGGAAACAGAACGGATATATAGAAATCTGCGATGTTTCTGCCACAGAAACCACCACCGCTACCACAACAGCAACAGAAGAAAAAAGCCCTAGAATTTGAAACTTTCCGGATATCAGTTTACGAAATAGATTATTAAATAGAAACGAGTTTCACATTTCTTATATCTAAGATAGATAATTACGTTAAGGATTTTACCCTTGATATTTTAAGTTTTTTTATTATTTACCAGGATTTGATATCAAACCTGGATATCTTTTTAAAAGATATCCAGGTTTGATAACACATTTACCAGCCATGCCATTTCCTGTCGAAAACATATGTATTTTGTTCTTGGTGACTGCAAATTTGTACACCAATCGTAACTGCTGTTGAATTATTCTGTAAAACTTTCATGCACATTATTCTGATATACTCGCATATCTATTTTACTTCCTCAGGTGAAAATTTAGCCTTACGGCCCATTGGAGGATTATAATCTATTCCCAGTTTTAAGCGGTCTCTGAGAATATATTCCGAAGCAGTCGTTATGTCTTGTGGATCTTATGACTTTTCTTTGGTATGCATGCATGTGGATGCAGTATTTTCATCACCCTTAATTTTAAAGATGGGTGCTAGTGTATTAGGACAGTGTTCCTCTTCTTAAGGCTGCCCACTGTTTTTTTTTTACATCATTCATACTACATATTCTAGACATATCCATATTTGCTACATCTTCTACTGATCTGTCCATTTATTTCCCTAAATGTACATTCCTTGTTAGAATTCCTGCAGCATCTTTAATTAATTTGATATACGAAAAATCCTTCTATCTATTTTCTATATTTATTATTTACTATAGTAAATACATATTTTGTTTTGTGCATTAGCTTAGATTTTTTTTCCTTTTTCACATTTTCAACATCTTCCCTACTACATCTCCTGTAATAAATCAAATATTGACAATATTCATCTGTAATAGATAAATAGAAGATATTATACTAAATAATTTTAACTTTTTTGGTTAATAGTTAATAAAAAAATTTTTTGGTTTGAAAATAGATTTTTTGTTATTTTTTTTTGGGTAAATATTTTTCATTTTATATTACGATAATTATATCGGATATATTTTGTTTTGATTTGATATTTGAGGCAATTATGTCAATGACGACATAGTATGTAGTTATTTTATTTTACATTTGAATCATACAACATTATACGTTTTATACGTACAATTACGTACAAATTAAGTAAACAATGTAAATAATGACTATGACTTTAAATAATAACTTTAAATTATTTTTTACTATAATATAAAAGAATGATGATGATAAAAAAATGCGTATTATTTAACTGGTGTATAATTCTAAAATTCTAAAAACTAATTTTATCTTGAACTCTACACAAAAAGGAAGAAACCATTTTAAGTAGACGAATAATTGAGTTACCGATAGACGACGATATCTCGGGTTTCCTTGTGCAGGATCATGTAAATCCTTGAAAAAAAATAATAAGGGATATTAATAAAAATACTTAATAACAAGTACAATGTCTGTATAGCTTATTATAAGAGCTTTACTCTTATTATTTAGCCGTAATTAACGAAATTCTTTTCTTTCATGATTTTTTAAGTTGAAGTAAATCACCAGTCAGGAATAAATTATATATTTTTTTCGGCGGTTTAGATAATTATTCACCAAAATATTATACCTGCAATATTATACCAGCGCGAGACTTGAAGCGCTAGAAAGATTTAACTGATCCATGGAGTTTAAAAGATACCACAGCTACTCGTATAGTGACAGTTGTTAATCATCATCTTCATATTCCTGATGTAATCGTATGGGGCAGACCAGTAGTGGTAGTCCAAATAAACAATGTTGATTCCAAGATTATTTTATAGTATCACTGAAGAAGTATGAAGACCCATCAAGATAACTAGTGAATATCACGCGAGCTTGAGCTAGGAAATTTGTCGGGAGTTACCTAAAATAGTAAGCTGAAATTTGCTAACGTTAAGTTGTATCCCATAAGAATTACTCTAGCTACAAACCACATTCAAATCATAGTTCAGGCGCTTGATTGCATCGGGGATACCTTCCAACAGGAGTGGATACGTACAGCTGGTAATCATCAGTATATAGATGATGTGGCCAGGAAAGATCAGTGAGAGTATTTATTATCATAGAAAAAAGTTACAGATATAAGACACCTCCTTGCGGAACACCAGCACTAAAACCGCTATATGACGATAGTTTTTCCTTGTCACAAATACATTGTGTGCGTTCATACGAGTAAAACTTTAACTCGTGAATAGTTGTTGACGAGATACTAATGGATTCAAGGGAAACTAAAAGAATATCATAGTCAACTGAGTTAAACGCTTTTGAGAATTCAAGCAGTATCAGGATCATCATTTGTTTGTTGTCATTGTCAAACCTTATACTATAACACAAGTTAATGCCGTAACAATGCTGTGACCCCTGCGGATAGCAAATTGGTAGGTAAGTAGGTATTTTTGGAAAGAAACAGTGAGAGTTGGAAAAGAACAATACGCTCTAGAACTAGACAGAAAAGAAAGTATGGGAATTGGACGGTAATGTGAGAAAAGCGTTGGATTACAAATTTTGGGGATAGGAACGACTTGAGCAAAATGCCAGGTACTGGGAAGGGTATTGAAGGTAAGGTAATAATCAAATGTGACAAAGTATAAAAAATGCTACCTATACACAAAAGCATCATCTTATGATTAACCCGATCACAGCCGATGGAGTCAGATTTAACTTTTTTTTAATTTGTCAGGTACTGTGAAATCTTATTACATATTATTAGGTCTACAATTTTGCTCCCGCCGTTTTTTTTTTATTTTAAAAATTATATAAAAAAAATGGTATCTCATTTATGTTTCAAAGTATTGTCCGTCACTTTCCACTACTTTGGCCCATCTTTCAGGCAACAAACGAATCCCGCGTCGGAAAAATTCTTCATCCTTTGATAAGATCCAAGAATTGGTCCATTCTTGCACTTTTTCAAAAGAATCGAAGCACTGGTCCGCCAGGCCGTGTGCCATCGACGTAAATAAATGGTAATCAGATGGAGCAACATCTGGAGAGTATGGCGGGTGAGGTAGAATTTCCCATTTCAGTGTTTCGAGGTACGTCTTGACTACTTTCGCCACGTGAGGTCGAGCATTGTCGTGTTGCAAAATTACTTTTTCGTGTCTATCAGCGTATTGCGGTCGTTTTGCTTTTAATGCCCTACTCAAACGCATTAATTGCGTTCGATAAAGTGCACCAGTAATTTTTTCAGAAGGTTTTAGCAGCTCATAATAAATTACACCAAGCTGATCCCACCAAATACACAACATGACCTTGGATCCGTGAATATTCTGTCGAGGTGTCGCCGTAGGAGTGTGGCCGGGCAAACCCCATGATGTGCGTCGCTTAGGGTTGTCGTAGTGCACCCATTTTTCGTCCCCAGTAACAATACGATGAAGAAATCCTTTTCGTTTTTGTCTTTCAAGCAGCTGTTCACAAGCAAATAAACGTCGCTCAACATCTCTTAGTTTCAACTGATACGGTACCCAGTATCCTTGTTTTAGGATCATCCCCAGCTGTTCCAGGCGTTTTGATACTGCTTGCTGAGTTACTCCCAATGATTTTGCTAGCTGTTCTTGACTTTGGCACGAGTCTTCAATAAGTAAAGCCTCCAGTTCATAATCTTCAAAAGTTTTTTGTCTGCCATCGCTATGCCGATCTTCAACAACAAAATCACCGCTTTTAAAGCGCTGGAACCACTCGCGACACGTTCTTTCACTAATAGTATCATCACCATAAGTACTTGAAATAACCCGATGAGCCTCAGCCGCCGATTTTTTCATGTTGAAATGAAAAAGTAAGTTGACATATTTAATTAAGTGTAACTATATGACGCAAACAAAAATTAACTAATATCGATGTAAGGTTATATTTATAGATATCAAAACTGATTTAAAACAACTGTGATTTATTTATTTGAAATATTACTGGCTACTAGCGCCATCTTTTGGAAAACGGCGGGAGCAAAGTTGTAGACCTAATACTTATTTACTTATGTACGTAAGTTTATAATGCATTAATTTATCGGTATGGTATTATAATTTGTATATGTATTCCCCGCCTATCAGTATCGTTATGTTTGTAATTGTGGGTTACCTGGAAGAGATCACTTTAGTGATAAGATCGGTTATTGTTTTACTGATTCTGTACTTTCTATACGTTATTATTTGTGTATGCAACAAAGTTATTTAAATAAATAAATAAGTTGTTGTTGTTATTTTAAATTTATGAGATAATATCGCTTATAAAGTTCTAAGAAAATAACTAAAATAAAATAATATAATAGTAAAACCATTTTGTAGGTAGTTCCCCCGGAATCACAGAACAAGGGATGGTTGAGGAAGCCAAATTCCAAAACCCCCTCCCTAGTATTTTTGACCTGCATTTACATTAGTAAATGTCATTATGACAGGTAACGCATCTGCAAATTAAAAAAATTGCGGATCTCCATCGGTAACGATACCATTATCATGTCCACATTGGTCCGCCGTCTACTCGTTAGTCATGTAATAAAATAAAGCACACAATATACCTTATCTATAAAGATTATCTAAATTACTATAGAATCGTTTTGTTGTTTGTGACACTGTTAGAGTTTATTTTAACGTGTGTTATGAAATATATGACATCAGTGAATATGTTGGTGAAGTTGAAGAGAGCACGTGTGGGGTGCGAGGTGAGCGGCGCGATGGCCACGGTGCTGCGAGTGCTGCGTCTGTTTGGCCTTGCGCCGCTTCGCTTCACATGCGTTCGCGACGGCGTCTACCGCATCAGTCATTCGAGCATCATATTTATATTGGGCTCTATATTTATTTTCCTTATAAGTATGATTGAGTTTGCTCATTTTACAACTGGCTAAATCTGTATTTAAAACTGTTCCTTACCTGTTACTGTTACCTCCTGTTTTCCAAAATAAAGAAGAACATTGTTAACTGTCAGCTTGTGGCTTACTCGACTCGCAATGATCTTAGTGTCAAAAAATTAGTCGGGCTATTGGAAAAGCCTTTGAAGGTATATGATACAAAATTCTTCTTTACGAGCCACCTTCTTTCACTTCCCAGAATTGTATTGAGCGTTCTCAATAGGCCGAACGTAGAGATTGTTAGGATAGAAAATTTAGACCAGGTTTCATAATGGGGTAAAATGAATAAATGTTTAATCTTCAAAAGATTCAACGTGTACCACAAAAAAAAGTCATTACACTTCCGTCGGAGGTGTTTCCATACCGTTAGGACTGGATTTTTAGGAAGATTTACTATATTGACGTGTTTGCTTACAGATGTAATCCTAATTTCTATGTTTTGTCTACTACTATTCGAAAACTCTATTCACACTCAAGAGGGAATCATAATTATTTCAACTCTTGCTGTACCAAATATTGTAATAACAAGTGTAGCGGTTCTGAAAGGAAAACACCGAATGGAATATTTGATGACTATAATAAATCAAATAGAACGGGTAGGATACGATAAGCTATCTATATATACCGACTGTACTCATCTTGTTTTATAGGAATTTAGTTTACAAATTTATTTCATCTGACTGGATAACTGACGGTTATCCATTAACCATTGTAACCATAATCATTACAACAGACGGTTTGGACTAGTGTTTTTATAAAGAAAAAATAAATTTGTTGGGTGATTATATGATAATGGCATATGATATATTGTCTATATGGAATAGGCACTATTTCATAAGAGTCAGGATTACCTGTCTCAGTAATTATCAACGGTTATAACCAATCGTCTTAAAAGTCTTGAGAATAACAATTATAAAGTAAAGTTTATACGGTTTGGTGAAGTTTTAATTTACCCGAAATATACATCATCCAGGTTCGCGCTAGAATCAAATACGACTGCTCCTCTGATCCAACAGATCGGAATGTAATACTGACCATGTTTGGATCTCTGTTATGCAATTCTACAATATACTTAATTAACTTGACCTTTGACCTTCTTCAAAATATGCCCTGTAAGTAATAATTTTAACGTTTTTCTTCATCTTTGCATTAATTATAACTTCAATTTAATGTATTTCTTTACAGCTGAAGCAATATGCTTGAGTGTCGCCATTCAACTCGGTCATAGTATTATGTTGATGTTGCAAATGCAATATTTATTTCTAGCTACAATTCTTCGTTTAACCGCTAAAGCAATAAATCGTAGACTATCACAGTGCACTGGTCAAGAAGGTACAGTTAACAATAACAACGGTAAACGGATATTTTGTTTTAATTATTAATTAATATTAGTTTGATTAAATAATAAGAATTGCCTCAAAAATACCTCGTTCCACAGGGTCGTTTGTGTTAGGTAGATTCCCATCGGTCGGTTCGACAAAGAAAAACTAGCCAGCAGTATTCTACTGGTCATTACGAGTCTTATGATGGGTCACTCTGCATATATTGGGTGAGCGGGGAACCACCCCCCACCCCTATCTCCTAAACGGGGGGTCGCATCAAAAAACTTTTCGGACAAAAAGTTTCCTCTTTTAATTTGTTAATTTTCTAAGATTTTTCCGTCTGTAAAATTTGGCCTCCGTCTGTGACTTTTTCGGTTTTTAACTTTCAACCCCCCCGACCGATTTCCCCCGTTCAAGAACTTAACCTTCATTTTGTCCTTAAAAATGTGTATACCAAGTTTGAAAATCCTCCGTCAATATTTGCGACCTGTAGCGTGTCCCAAAGGTTTGCACTTTCACCCCTCCCTCCCTCCTTACACTTTTTCCAAAAAAACGAAATGCTACGTTTGTCCTACTAATTTATCCTATCGACCTGTGAAGTCAGATTTCGCTTACGATGAATTTGGACTAATGGATCATATATACATATATATATATATATATAATTTTTTTTTTCGACGGATTCTCAATCTCCAGTTCATAAACGGCGTAGCGCCCCTACTCTGGGGTCTGGGTCCCGTCATCGCATAGATTGCAATAGGTAGATTCATCTATGGAATCTACCTAAAAGGATCGCTGACAATGAATATGGAATGAAGTGCAGTTTGTAAATTGGTGTTATGGAAATAAAATTTATATAATTTATTTATTTACCTTCACGCCATATCCCTTGCGGGGTAGCCAGAGACGACGGAGCGCCAAACGCTACGGTCTCTGCATACCCCTTTCGCCTCGGCCACAGACATCAACCTTTCATACATGCCCTCCGGGGGGTCCTCATGCTTTTTACGTGACCTTCCTCCTGTAACATTGATACTGTGTTTTCGAAGGTCAATCGAGGCCTCCCCCTGTCTCTCTTACCGCTCACTTTTCCTATATAAATCTTTTTTACCATTCTTTCATCACTCATTCGTTCGACGTGCCCAAACCACCTGAGCACGTTCTTCTTCATTTTCACCGTGACATCTTCGCTAGTACCTGCCATTCTGTGGATCTCTTCATTGCGGATTCGATCAGCTAGACTGACTCCGCATATTCTGCGAAGAGATCGCATCTCCACAGCATTCATCTTTCTTACATTCTTCTTCTGTATTACCCACGTTTGGCTGCCGTATAACAGCGTCGGTAGCAAAATTGCATTGTGTACAGCCAAACGTGCAGCTATACTGACGTTTTGCCGTCTCAACAATGCAGTCAAAGCACCATTGACTCTGTTACCGGCAGCAATACGCCTTTCCACATCCATTTCGTATCTTCCGTCTCTGCTAAACATACTTCCCAAATATACCACTTCATTCACTTGTTCTATTATCTTATCATTCACGTTGATCTTACATTCTGTTCTTTCTTCATTTCTTTCAAATATCAGAACCTTCGTCTTATCTACATTCAGGTTAAGACCATTAATTTCACACGATTAATTTAAATACGAGGCTGATCTTTCAAAGTTTTCAGTGACGGTATATACTACCGCTACCAAAGTGTTGAAAAATCTTGAAAATGAGCGACGACAGCTTTAGTTTCCTTCATCACCACAATGCATATTGAACTTTGTAGTAATCCTGAGAACAACATGTTCCACGGGAGCAAGTTAATCATAGTTTTTAACATATTAAACGCGTTCCAAATTAGAGTTCTTAACAAATAGTAATAATGTAACAATTTTCATGGCATACTACTGACATACATATAATATACAATATTTATAATTATAGAAATATTTTGTAATGCTATCAATACTGATTATTCTTTTCACTAAACTCAGACAGCCACAGCGCCTACAAAAAGATATACAACTTATCTAGATCATATCATTCGATATGTGAAGTGGTAAATACAGTAATACAAGCAGAAGGATTGCTTTCAATAATGATATTATTCAAAATGGTCATTCGTATCCTTATTACGATATATAAATCATTGTTAGTCTACCCTCAATTTGGTGAGTACTTAGTATAACATCTGGTAAAAAAATAAATAAATAATGCTATTTCATTAAATATAATGCATTATTTACAAATTAAACCTTTATTGTCAGTAACATTTAATTAAAACATCACGAACAAGACACAACATATTTTATAACATATTTTAATTGTATAAAGTTACTTCCCAATACTAGTCATGAGGATCATAAAATAGTGTTACTTTCATGAATAAAATGGCTATGAAAAAGTTCAACGCTTGTAATCTTGTAAGATACTCACAAGTAACTAACGCTTCAACTATTGTTTTAAAGCTACATCTATTTACTCCAAACAGAAGTTTATGTTACTTGTTATGTGGATATTGAACAATAGCATCCAAGTTGTATTACTGATAGAACCTTTCCACCGCCTGAATAACGAGGTGAGGCATTACTTTATATATATATATATCACATATTACAATTGTTGTTAAAATATCACTGTTAGAATATATGTTTAATACAAAATAAATATTTTAATTTATTAAAGTTTTAGACCTTCAGCAAAAGATTATATGTAATCGTATAAATGTTTATATTGTATTTTTATTATTGTTTTTGGTAAGTAAACGTCAGGTACATATTTGTATGTTTCAGATGGAGAGTACAAAAGTAGTTGTAAGTAAGCTGTTAACCACAATTCCTCGCGGCAGTGCTCTTCACGATGCGTTGGACAGTTTCATTGAACAGTTCCTTTTCAAGCAATCCACTTTCACCCCACTCGGATTATTCAACTTCAGTAGACCATTGATTGCTACAGTATGTAAATATTTAATTAAAACATGATTAAAATATATACTCATTTAGTACATTTGAAATAATACTTGTTAATGATGTTTCCAGACTTTTATACTTTACATAATTATTTGTTTGTTAAACAGAAAGAGTTTTTTTATATATTTAGATAATTTGTTACAGATTGTTGGCTGTGTGATAACATTTTTACTTATTAATGATCAATTTAGACATTCAAAGTAATAGATAATGAGTGAATAACCTATATAAATCCGTCTTAAAATTCAAATAATATATATGCGTGCTTATATTTTTAACTATGATAAAAGTACTTAAATACTTCTTGAATACAATAAGGATTTCTTTTAAGAACAACTTAGTTTTATTATTAGTTAATAAGAAAAAAACAAGATTATTTTTAAATCAAATAGTTTTTAAAGTGAATAACTAAATTAAAATTAAAATAAGTATTGCATTGCAGTTGAGGCTCCATAAAAAGGTCTCTATCTGTCTATATATATGTGTCTTAAGAAACTTACATTTGTCCAGTTGAATTTTTCGGTAATTTTAGAAATCTGGAGAACACTTCAGAAAGTTTTTGCTCATGTTCTTATACGTTAGATGCCAATGCGACAATATCGTCTAAGTTACCAAAAACTTCATCCGTCTTGTAAATCAGAAAGTGCAAATTCCTTTTCTCATTGGAAAATAGCAAGAGCGTTAATAAGACCATGTGGCATTCCTTCTGATTCATAATGGTCACATGGCCTGTTAGAGACTATTTTAGAAATTTAATTTTAATTTGATGTAATCTTTTGGCTAGGTCTAATGTGGTGAAATATTGAGTTTCCTAATTTATCAACGCTGTAATTCTTACGTTTGTGTTAATCTGTTACTTAACGCCAGTTTTGTTTACCGGAAGCTTCTAGTTTCTTGGGCTATAGTTAGATGGGACATGGGAGTGCTTGCGCACTTCAACCATTGCCAAAGGCGCGGCCTCCTCCTCTCTCTAGCCAAAAGAGGAGGATATCCTACTATGTATATCTATGTCTGGCAGGTTATCCATCGGCAAAAACTGCACCAAGATTGTAGCGGCCTCATAGGATATCTTGCAGTATTCCCACGCGGCTCAAATAGCTATCCTACGTTGTATGATGAGGAATTCCACTTTCACCTTACAGCGTCGGATGTACAACATGTGTGACTACACCGGCACCCCCTAGAGATACACGGATCACTTTACTCCCCCATAGAGGCGTCAAACTTCCCTGGGACCCCGAATTATGTCAAAGATGCATCTTGCTCTGTTCGCCTAGTTACGAATAAATTAACATTTGAAAAAGTGGAGCAAGAATGATATGCGAGTAGTTAGAATATAGCTAAAGACCTGAGAATTGACCTTAAAACAGTTCAGTGATCGATTTGAAGTGAAAATGACTGGCTATACAAAAAAAATATGAAATGTGGGTGCCACATGAACTCAGTGAAAGAAACTTAATGAACCGTGTACTTATTTGCGATTCTTTGCTCATAATGCACATAGATACTATCACGGAAACCAGGTTGACACGCAGTAAGGTGATATGGCAGAATTGAAAAGCGTTACTCATTAGTAGTTTCCACCGCCGGGCAAAACTATCTATTCCTTTTTATGCATAGCTTGCAATAATAATACTTTTAGGAGATTCTAAAACTGATTACCAATAAGCGCTGTGATCATTAATTTTGTATTTAATTTATACTCTGCTTATCACAAAAGGCTTAAAATGTGTAACTTATTACAATAGTGTCTATTGTTTATCGGTAGATTCAGAATTTCCTTCTAATATACTGGAAATTAAAAAAAACACAAAAATATTTTCATATTGAAGGCGAGCTCGCAATAATAATAATTTAACATTTCTAATTAAATGGTGAAACACTCTACATTTAATGAGTTCAAAATCGCAAACATCTTTATTAGTTTCCCTATAGTATCTAAAGTATTCTAGATATGTTAGAAAACAGGTAGAAATATAGCTAAATTATGTCAGTTCCCGCTTTGCCTCTTGAGCCTGCTCTCACATACATACCTAAATGTATATGTAATATATATGTCATCCAAGTTAACAATTAAACAAATATATTGATACAGGACATACATAAATATATGTCATTTTGACAGCACGACAATTTCTCGTTTATAATACATTGTATCAAAAACAGTCTACGACGCTGAACTAACATAGTAACTACGATTATTTAGTACAACAAAATAACAAAACAAATTGTTAGTTTTATGTTAAATAAACGCAATAGGTGCGTAACCATCAATCTTTTACGTTAATCACAAATATAAATCTTAATTCATTAATGTCCTACGAGCGACGGGTGATTATTGTCTTATAATAAAGTTTAGAGTTCGATCAAATACAGTTTTATAATATTTGATAAGGAAGCCATTTCAGATTAAACATTAGTGATACATACGAAAAGTGATGGAAGATTTGCGAGAGGCTCTGTGTGAGGGTGTGTTGGCGGCCGTCTTTCACGTTTCTCGTTTTGCTGGTGTAGCACCGTTTACTTTGACACAGAGAGGACCTGTCATCTCTCGCTATCTCACTGTGTACAGCTATATCCTCGTTACCTTTATTAGTAAGTTTCCAAAGTCAAAATATCTGCTATTGTAAATACGTAATTAATATTTTAATGTATAAACTTGAAATAAACGTTATACATTATAATGTGATGTACAATAGAATTATGATAATGATGATAAATCCAACTTATGGGTAAATATGCCTAAATTTTTCAGACGCGGTAGTTTTAGCTGGTTTCGCAATAGATCTAACAGAACCATCGCGATCACTGCGAGTGTCCACACCAACATCACGATTAGTATGGATCGCTAATTTTTCTATAGTAATACTGATAACAAGCGTCAGCGTATATCAAGGACCCGGCCGTATTGCCTGCAATATCAACACCTTAAAACAAATTATAAAAGTAAAGTTATATAAAAACTTGATCAATTATTATCATAGTATAGATGACTTATCATTTATTTGATTTTAGATCAAAATGTTTATAGGTATTAAAATAAAACCAGACTCAACGGAAAAAAAATTACGAGTAACAGTTATATTGATATCTGGTGGACTTTGTTTACTTATATTGTGGGATCTGTATGGATACGTAATAGAGGCTTTCAGGGGTAAAGAAGGTAATAAAAATGACACCCTAATGTATTGTATGTTTACGTAAATGCTACAAGTTATGTTTATATTTTAGTTCGAACATTACTGATGTACTCTTTCCTATACTACGAGTATATCCTCATTTTATTGGTCGAGTTACAATTCGTGTTGCTAGCGTTACAGCTACAAACAATGTTACAGAACATTAATGAAGGCCTAAAAGAACAAATACGTTATAATCTGGAAAACGAAGGTAAGTTTTGCATTTTTTTTATAACTAGCTGTCAACAAAATCAGTAGTATTCAATTACAATTTTTTTGTATGAACTACTACAGTTTCATTCAATGATCATAACTAAAGTATATATAACGGCCTGGTAGTTGGAAGTATACGCCTTTTTTGAAGGTCGTATCGATCCGGAAATATCA
Source organism: Melinaea menophilus ssp. n. AW-2005 (assembly GCA_918358695.1). NCBI lineage: Eukaryota > Metazoa > Arthropoda > Insecta > Lepidoptera > Nymphalidae > Melinaea > Melinaea menophilus. The sequence goes on along the minus strand of OU911058.1, from coordinate 15,064,263 downwards.
TCAACGGAAGTTCATTCCAGATCTGAGTGGTATTTTTTTTTTATTTAAGAGGAGAGCAAACGAGCTCACAGATGGTATATGATCACCGCCGCCCATGAACTCCTGCAATATCCAAGGATTCACAAGTCAGAATGTTGCCGGCCTTGAAGGTAGGAAGGAAGAAGTAAACGCCTTTTTCGAAGGTACCCATGTCGTACGGATTTGGAAATACCACCGAAGGGAATTCGTTCCACAAGCGAGTGGTACCTGGAAAAAATGTCCTTGAGAACCGCACAGTGGAGCATAGCCACGCATCCAGGTGGTAGGGATGGTATTGGAGGCGATGGCGCACTGTGCGGTGATGAAATTCGGCGGTAGGCATCAGGTCGAAGAGGTCATCGGAACACTCCCTGTAGTAAATGCGGTGGAAGACGCACAGTGAAGCAACGTCTTTACGCAATGCCAAGGAGTCCAGCCGTTCGCAGAGCACTGGGTTCCCGACAATCCAAACGGCTCTCCATTGTACGCGGTCAAATGGTAGAAGCTGATATTGGGGTGATCCTGACCAGAGATGAGAACAGTACTCCACGTGTGGTCGGACCGGCGCTTTGTAGAGGACAAGTCTTTGGCCAGGATTTAAATACTGCCTCGCTCTATTGATCACTCCCAACTTCATCGAGGCCAACTTGGCCTTGCTCTCCACGACGAGATGACCACGAAACTGAAAATCGCTCGAAATGTCGAGACCCAGTAGTCTGATACTTGGCGAGGCAAAGAGGGGAGTACTCTCGAAGAGCGGTGATACGACAAATGGGGTTTTCTTAGTGGTAAACGCGCAAACCTGTGTCTTTAGGGGATTGAACTGGACATGGTTTAGTTCACCCCACTCAGGGACCATCCCCAGGGAGATCTCTATAGAAGACACAAGTTTCTTTCGGTACTCGTCAACGTTTTCCCGAGAGAGACCTGCACGGCCGGAATATACCGCATTCCCAATGCTGTCATCCGCATAACAATGTATGTTGGAAATATCCAACTTATCATTGATGTGCAGGAGGAACAGAGTTAGAGATAGCACGCAGCCTTGAGGTACACTAGCGTTCACGGGCTTGGTGTCCGAGCAAAAACCGACGAGTACGACCTGTATGTTCCGCCCAGTGAGGAAGCTAGTGATCCACTTGCATAAACTCTCGGGAAGCCCATAGGAAGGTAGTTTCGAAAGAAGCCCCTTTTGCCGTACACCATCGAAGGCTTACGCCATATCCAGACTAACTGCCAGACCCTCTCCCTTGCTTTCAATAACACCTGCTCAACGGTGCGTAAGACATAACAGAAGATCACCAGCCGATCGACCATGGCGAAAGCCATATTGCCGGTCATTCACCAACTGGTGATCCTCTAGGTACGCTGTTTTTTGTTTATGCTCTCCATTACTTTGGAGAAAAAAGAGGTAATGGTGATATGTCTGTATTTAGCTGGGTCCGAGCTATCACCTTTTTTAGGGATCCGGACCGGGACCGGAACTACGCCTCTAAGGTAGGAGAACCGAAATAAAAGCGTTAGCATTGGTGTCAACTCAGGGGTACATGTTCGTAGCACAATTGGAGATATACCATCTGGCCCACTCAACTTATGAACTTCCAACGAAAGGAGGGCTTTAAGGATGATTTTTTGCCGAAAAACTATTTCCGGCATTAAGCTTGAACACCGCGGTATGATAGGCGGTGTCTTCCCCTGGTCGTCCAAAGTCAAGTTTCAGGCAAAAAAAATGCCCAAGAGATCGGCTTTCTCTTTTGCCGTGTGGGCCAGAGAGTCGTTGCTAGTGTACAGTGGCGGTAGGGATGGCTGACAAAAGTTTCCCAGAGTGGCTTTAGAAAGCGCCGATAACTTGCGCGTTCCAGGCGGGTACTTTGCCAGCTGATCCCCAATTTTGACGACATGCATGACGAACTTTGCTCTAGCAATTTTCCGTTTGAAAAATCCGGAGACACGATTATATTTCCTCTTCAGAACTAGAGTTCGGATCCTTATTGACCAAAGCATTAGCCCAAGCTTGATAAACCTGTCGTTTACCAGCTGCTGCAGCCTTGACAGATGCATCAAACCAAGGCCGTGATCTGCCACTAAGTGGTACGAATAGTTCCATGCCCTGAAGTATCACGTCAGCTACAGACGCAACACAGTCACTAGGATCATTAGAAGGGAAACAAATCGGCCCTCATGAGTAGGATATAAAAATGATCGCATTCCAACAGAAGAGATCTTTACTCAAGTTTTTCATCTACTAAAGAAAGTTAACACTTTAAGATACTTGACCATTTGGTAACCGACGGTTTGTGATCCGCATGCGATAACTATTAAAAAAAAGGATAAGATCTGTGATGAATATCTACAAACAAAGCACCAGTTATAAATTATTTTGCAGATTTTAAAGAATAAAGGTATAAAAGAGTTAAGGTTCAAGGTTCATAAGTATTCTTTTCTTTTTAAGGAGACTCGAAATTTGATAATTATTCAATTAATTCTGACAACGATGGAATAACGGCAATTAATAATTATTTATTCCGACGTCAATCAATTAAAATGACAAATAATGTAGTCGATTTTATGTCAGCAATTAGCAAAACTTCTTCAAGTAAGTAATATTAACTAACATATTGCCAAGAGGCGAATGAATAATAATATATTTTTATTTACCATTTATTGTTCAGAGTCATTCAGAATGTGACTCCTTACTGGTTTTTTATCTGGTTTTATTGTTTAGGTGAGCCCAAAAATATAAGACATGTTCCCAACAAGAAGAGTATAAGAGATTTCGCAACGGCTTACGGCGCAGTCTGCGACGTCTTGAGACAGTTAGATCGAGGACACGGCCTAGTACTTCTGCTCATTATTGTAAACTTTTTCCTGCAGTTAGTGATAACGCCATATTACATGATCACATCACTTTGTATGTTACCTATTTCTTACATTTCTATTACTTACGAAATTCTAAATAGCTTGATAAATTTTGATAACTACTTACTATCAGAATTCACGATCCTATCTTATAATTTTAATTAGAATGTAGATCTTTTTTTTAAAGATGATTCCATGGACTGGAAAGCGAATGTAATATTACAACTTTTTTGGTGTTTATTTCACATTTGTGATATGTTTCTGGTCGTGGAACCCTGTCACCGCACTCAGGAGGAGGTAACAACTCACAGATCCCTAAAATTTATGAGATTTACAGTCAACAAATACGTATTAACTGCACACTTGTTTATTTCCATCAGATGAACCAAACGCATATGCTGGTGTGTTTAATGATGCGTACTATCTCATCAACAAATGACCCAACCCTCGCTGAATTAAATATGTTCTGTAAGCAGTTGGTGTTAAATCAGCCTTCCTACTCGCCCCTGGGAATGTGCACAATGTCCAGACCTCTGACAGTAACGGTTTGTCTTTTATCATTCCTAAAGCGGAACACCTTAACAATTATTTATTTGTTATTTATTTATTTAATTTTTCATTGCACAATACATAAAATTATGCTCAAAAGGCGGGCTTAATGCCACAAAGACATTCTCTACCAGCCAACCTTAGAATGTATATGAGAGAAAATCGGTAGGCGTGCAAAACAAAAAACAAACAAAACAAGCTAAAAATATAAAAAAAATCAAGAAATATAACTACAATCATATAATATAATAACAAATACAATACATTATAATAATACTACATTATATATATATATATATATATATATATATATATATATATATATATATATATATATATATATATATATATATATATATATATATATATATATATTAATTATTATATATATTAATGTATATAATAATAAAATAACTATAATTTATAGATACATACATGCATAACATACACATTATAAATCATTCATTGAAATAAAGTTGTTTTACTTGGCGTTTGAATGAGTCACGAGACGGCGCTTTTCGTATTATATGTTCCGGTAACTCGTTCCAAAGTCTGACGGCCGTTAGAGCAAATGAGTTGGATAAGTAACCAGTCCGATGAAGAGGAGTGTGGAGCAGTAAATTGCTAGAAGAACGAAGTAATCTGTCATGTACATCTGCTAAGAAGGAGAAATTGCATTTTAAATATGTAGGAGTAGAAGGATTTAACAAAATCGAGTAAAGGAGACACAAAATTCGTACATTTCTTCGTTTACGAATTAAGTTTTGATCTATAGTCGGAGACATGGTCTAGCTTACGGAGTCCGAAAATGAAGCGGATACACGTATTAAGGAGGCGATCTAATTTATTTAGGAGTATTTCATAGGCATCGACATAGCACACATCAGCATAGCCCAAGATTGGTAGTAGGTAGGAGCATGTTAATCACCTGTATTTTCGCTCTATAGGGTAGAAAGTTTTAAAGCTTTAATACTGGGTGAAATGTTTTATAAAATTTACGAGACAGTTCTTTAACCTGATAATGCCAACTAAGAGAACTGTCCAGAAAGATTCCTAAATTTTTTACTTCGGAAGAGAATGGTATTATGTTGTTGTTATAAATCACATTCGGTAAAGAATTTGAGTCAATAAGGGCCAACTGGCGGTAACTACCAATAATGATTGCTTTGCACTTATATGGGTTAACTTCTATACCGAAGTCATTAGACCAACGCAACATTCCCTCAAGCGCCGCGTTTATTACGTGAATTGAATGCTCGACTAACCCAATTTTTGTGTGTATATAAAGCTGCAAGTCGTCGGCATAAAGATGATAACGACAATTTAAGATAGAGGTAATGGAGTTAATAAAAAGAGAAAATAATAAAGGAGACAAAATACCGCCTTGGGGGACCCCAGCAACGACATCGCAATAATCAGAGAGGCTCTCATCAGTGCGAACGGCCTGCTGACACCCTCGAAGATATGAGAAGAACCACTTGTTTGCAGAAGCCGAAATATTGTACTTGGACATCAACGCTAGTAATAGGTCATGATCAACAGCGCTGAATGCGTTACTGAAGTCTACCATTACAAGAACGGTGACACATTTGTTTTCTATTCCATGGCGAATGTCTTTGGTGACTTTTAAAAGTGCTGTACTTGTGCTATGCCCAGTGCGGAAGCCTGATTGCAACGGGCCCAGCAAATTGTACTTTGAAAGGAATAGGGAAAGCTGGGAGTGAACAATGGATTCAATTATCTTAGATATAAACGATAATATTGAAATGTGACGATAATGAGAAGGTAAGGTGAGATTAGAGATTTTTGGAAGTGGTAGAATGTAAGCTTTGCGCCACAAATACGGATAAGTGTTTGAGGAAAAGGAAAAGTTGATTATTTTGGAAATAGGAGTAATGAGTGCATCCATAACAAATGTTATCATAGTACGATTTATTCCGTCACAACCAGTAGCTTTTGATGTTATAGCTAAAAGGTGCTTCTTAACCTCGGCTTCCTCAACAGGTGCAAAGTAAAATATTAGAATATCGGGCTTAGACAAACAGAAAATGCTTGAAAGGGTGAATTATACTTATAATGAGTAGTAGCTGTCGGCCGACTGCCTTCACAAGGAGTACAGAAAGACATTACACGTTAGTAGGAGATTATTTCCAATGTCATTCTAATAATTTCCAATACCAGTTATTATTATTGTAATGTTATATAACCTAATGTAGAAATTGCTATATTTTCAAATATTTTCCACAAACGATATCGTTCGACAGTTTTTTTGGGTTAGTGAAATATGATCATATCGAACTCAACATTAAAACTAAAGATTCATTCTCGAATCGATTTGCTAAATAGAAGATAAATGGCTTCTGAAAATCGATTACGATCCTGATATTTTAGTACATTGCTTGCAAAGATGTACTAATTTTAAAGAAAATAATCTCAAAAACATATTGACAATAGAATTTTAAAACTCTGAACTGGGCAGCGTCTTCCCGCTCTCATGCTTGGTGCGGAGCTGGAAGAGACAGTGAAGTATAGGCTTTATTTTAAGTAGTACTTCTTTATGTTGGTAACATTGGACGCTCTTGCACTAAGCATACTGATTTAAAACCCGATCAAGTCAGTCAATACAAAGTAGCTCCAAGTCAAACTATGAATTATTATTTTACTGTATTGAAATATTTGTTGCAGATAATTGGAGCCGTGACGACATATTTGGTCATCATTTTTCAATTTCGAACCTTTGAAGTCAACTTTAAGTCATAATCATAGTGTGATTAGGAATTGTGAAAATTAATTATTTCATATATGTACTTAGTCGACAAAGTAGTATTGTTTTAGTATTTTTCTTTCTCAGAAATAAATGAAATCCTCACAATGCTTTTTAAATTGCTACTAAGTATTTCAGGCGATTAAAACCGAGTCAGACTTAAATTATAAAATTTTATCAATTAGGATTTACAGTGTTAAACATTACTAAAAAAAATGTGATTAAATTAAAGGTGTTAACTTTAAATCATAGCCTAATTCATTTCGAATGACTATCGATACATTTATGTTGACATAATTAATCTAAGAGATTTGGACACTTAAGTAAACAAAGGCATTTGACCCGCTATGCCCCGTGCATAGAGGTAAAGTGGGGTTGCCTATGGGGCATTGTGGGGTGGTCATAACGGAACACAATTTCCAAACTGAATAGTTTTATTTTTTCTTTTTTCTTTCTTCACCGCCATTATTTGTTCTGTAGTCTGTTTGTCTGGACCATCCACGAACAACCAGGTTGTGGAGAAGGCTGCCTAGGAGCAGTTTGCATATTCTTATCCAATTGCAATGGTTGTGTAATGTTACGGGTCAAAATTGTACAGCTTGTTTCATAGCTTGCATAGACCAGGAATGTTGTTCAGTTTTTCTCTTATATGTGCGCACCATATTAGCTAAAAACGTAAAAAAGAAATATATTACTTTTTTTTTTTTTTTTTTTTTTTTTTTTTATGGAAGAGGAGGGCAAACGAGCTGGCGGGTCACAGATGACTTGTGATCACCGCCGCCCATGAACTCTTGCAACATCCGAGGATTTACAAGAGTGTTGCCGGCCTTGTAGGTAGAAGTAGACGCCTTTTTTGAAGGCACCCATGTCGTACCGATCTGGAAATACCGCCGAAGGGAGTTCGTTCCACAAGCGAGTGGAACGTGGAAAAAAGGTCCTTGAGAACCGCACAGTGGAGGATCGCCACGCATCCAGGTGGTAGGGATGGTAAAGAAGTCGATGGCGCGCTGTGCGGTGATGAAATTCGGCGGTAGGCATCAGATCGTATAGCTCTTCGGAACACTCCCCGTTGTAAATGCGGTAGAAGACGCATTACTACTTAGAAGTCTTTAAAACGGAGCAAAGTGGGGCTTTTCTGTAAGTGCCTCGCTTTGCCCCGGGCACCATACCCCACTATGCCCCACCGGCTTAGTCAAAATTAAAGAGAAACTGAATGCCATCTTACCTTTCATTCAATCAACGTGTGCTTTTTGATTAAAAATCGGCAGAGAATTTGATTCTTAATAAACTATAACACACCACAGTACATAAATACGTTTTAGAAAGAATTGATATTCAATTTCACTATAAAATTTTAAGAAAAACATTTTTTTTGTTATTTTTGTTTATATCACACGAACACTTGCCGAAAGGGCGTGGGTAGCTTATGAAGGTCCCATGCTGTCTAAGCATCAATCATAGAGACGCATCTGACAGTTCGTACAGCGTTTACTTCAAGCTATGTAAAGCGCGTCCCGCTTTGCCCCGTGGCCCCGCTATGCCCCCCCTTCACCTACTCGAATTCCTAGTTATTATATATACAGGGTGTTTTGTAGAGGGTTCGACAAACCAAGTGAGCGTGTTCAGGTACCTATTTAGAGAATACAAGTTGGCCAAAAAAATCCCTGACCTCCTATTTTTTTTTAGATTTTTTGGTAAATTTTTCGTTTTTCACCGAAATTGTACCTAATCACTTAAATAACATTTCTAAAATCCGTTTTAGACCGGATGATTTCATGTAACTTTAGTCTTAAATGCATGCTTGAGCCACGAAAAGCAAAATTAGATACAATCTGAACTACCTAACTGATGTAGAACTCATAAAGTGAAAAAATAAGTTTAAGCTTGACATCAACAAGTTCAACTTTCACAATGATTTAAAAAAAAACCACTAGCGATTCTGGAGGTAGTATCCATTAAAAAAGTTCTCCATTTATCACTTATTACAACGCCATAAAAAATGCTATAATACTTATCGGCTTGTTCAATAAATGAGGTACCAACAAAAATACAAACAGCAGAAATTAATCAAAATTATTTTTATTTCAAATCCTGTTCGAATACAACTCCTCTGTTACGAATACGTATTTACGTATTTCTTTTGTGGTGGTGTATAGACTCTTTCTGCTTAAATTTTTGCAAATGCGTCGTTAATTCTTGCCACCAATTTTTCTTTTGCTGTGATTTCGAGCTCATACACCAACTCTTTAGAACGTCCCCAGACATAGAATTCGAGCAGTGTTAGGTCTGGAGAACGTGCGAGACATTCAATTGGACCTCGCCTCCCGATCTATGAATTGGGGAAGCAGTCATCTAAATACTCGCGTACAATGTGTCGGTAGTGTGCCGGGCAGCCGTCATTCTGAAATATGATTGCCCGGTCATCTTCAAAAATCGGCAGGTGGCTCATTAATTCCGGTAAGTCATTGATTAAAAATTCCAGGTAATTTTCGCCATTTAGTGTATCTGGGAGATAATCTCATTAAATGTAATACAATATTTTCATAAGCGCCCTCTACCCGAGGTTTGGTACAGCCTAATTCTCTACCTGTCTAGTTCGTATGGGGACCCAATATCGCGGGGTATAGCGCGGCCCCCTGCTCAGAGTTACGGAGTCCATCGGTACGGCGGAGCAGGCGAAAGAAGCAAATAGACTACCTTAACATCAGGCGGCTGCCGACTGTAAAGTACCAATTGCCAAAAAACAAATAATAAATGAGATCCATCCATTCCCCACAAGCGACCTTATTAACACTCTGAGATTCGCTACATTTAATTTAGGTTCCCATAGCAACTAAACGAAGCCCTTAAACGAAGACACATTGACGCATGCTGCATACAGGAAACCAAGTGAAAGGAACCAGGAAACCAAGTGAAACTAAGTGAAAGTCTCGTAATATAAAAAAATCCGTTCAAAGCAACAGTTGGCGTTCATCAAGGCTCCGCACTTAGCCCATTAATATTTAACATCGTAATGAATGACTTCACGCGGGATATACAGAACGCCTTACCGTGGTGTCTTTTATTGTTATTTTTTTAATAGGGTACAAACTGTACGAATGTATAGAATTAATTCTTCCTAACATGAGAGGAAGGAAATGCCAGACGTTGTGTGATAACCCCATGCCTCGATTCGGAATGCTGGACTCAGAATCAAGAGCAACCTTTTCATCTTAACGAGATGAAGATGCTAAGATGATCGCCAAAATGGACAGAATACGGAACGAATTTATCTGAGATTAATTTAAGTATCGATTACCAGTAAATTACAAGTAGACTGCGATGGTATGTCCACGTAGTCAAAACTGCCTTAAACCTCCTCGAAGGCCAAAAAGAGAGACGACTTCCAAAAGCTTCGTGTTAAATAAAGAAACTGAAAGCCCTTCACTTAGATACAAAGACAACCCAGGACAAAGTGAACTTTCAAAGTGATAAGGTGGCTCTAAATAAAGGGAAAAGGGAAGGAAGCAAGAGGGGGAGGATGGAACGGGAGACGAGTAACACAATGACATACAGACGTACACTTTAATAAATTCTTATCAGATAAGTTTACAAAAATACATTTATTAAGTATCAAAGGAATAAAGGTTTAGAAAATGCACTTAAGTATTAATAAAACATAATATTTTAATTAAATCATAACACTTTGTACACTTCATAGGAACTCAGCGGACTAGTATAGACTAAGTTAGGCCAAAACTACTTCGGTATCGAGGAATAATATTTTAATATTACTACTTTAATTTTTCTATTGATAGGAAAAATAAAAAAAATATTGAGAATAACCTACTCTTGTACTAAAATATATATTATTTAACAGATTAAAAACCATGTCACAATGTATGAATTCGTTGTAAACAGATTTACTGTAATAACATATTTAATACAAAAAAAAACATTAATCAAACCTTCCGTATGTAAAAACGTTTCAGAGTTGCTACTAAGATTTTCTACTAACTCGATCGCGTTAAATTAAACTTTGATTTGTATGGAATGACAATTTGACATCCGTTACGCTTTAGCGTCAAGCGCCATCTATGGCGTTGTTTTTATTTTACACTTGTTATGCTAGATGGCGTTGTTTTTATTTCACTTTCTTCCCACTAGATGGCGTAGTTTTATTTTATGATCTTTACTATAGATGGCGTAGTTCTTATTTTACATTTTTTACGTTAGATGGCGTTGTTCTTGCTTCATACAAATTTAAATCCACTTTAACCCTTTGCACTCGGAATGCCAGCACTGCTGACATGAAGTTTTATTCCGGCAACTCGGAATGCCAGCACTGCTGGCATGAAGTTTTATTCCGGCAACTGGGAATGCCAGCACTGCTGGCATGTTGTTGGAAGGAAATGTGAAAATGGTCTCCGAGTGGAAAGGGTTAAAGAGATCGAGATAACGTACCGGTTACTGAGATATTCTCAAACTTTAACAAAACAAATGTATTATATTGTCTCTAAACAGTGAAAGTCTGTGACAGCTGGAAACCCTGGACTGAAGTTATTCTATAGTTCTCGTACTTAACACTTGTAAGTCCGCACAAAACACTCAACACAACACACAAAACCAACATTTAACACAAACAACATTTACATACAACTAGAGAACAGATGAGAGAATACAATTTACAACAATAACTTTTCTCGTACGGGTTGTTCTAAAATCAGCCAAATATAATAAATATAAACAAAATATACTTGTGATCACAACTTGAGGTCAATCAACTCTGCAAATATAGACTCAAGATCTTGACAATTTGACATCAAAACAGTCAATAGTTAGGCCAAAGATAAAAAAATATAATAAGATAAGAAAAAAAAGTAAGTACTTCTTTAAGGTACATTAAGTGATTGAGTAATTGAGTAATAGAGTAATTGAGCAACAGAGCAGTTAGTATAACAGATAACAGAACCGACCGTCTTGAGCACTCAAACACTGTAACAACTGAATGATTTACAACTACAGCTTACAACTAGTTCCTCCGTGAGATTAAAAGCTTTCTCTTTGGTATGTCGAGTAATGTAAAATCAGTTCCTCTTCTGATAATCCGTGACCATGTGCAGCACGGACTTCTTCACTCTGTGTATCTGGAGGTACATGTCTTGTGTGAACGGCTCAAAGTTCTGATGCTTCTTCCTCCTTCGGTATATTCCCTCTTGATTGAGCACCGCACAGCTCATGTCCTCCTGGAGAATTTACATACATAAATCAATATGATGTACCAAACAGGACTTACCATACCATACCTACTTATCGAAATAAGTCTTGCAAACACTCTTATAATAGGTTTGAGTGTTCCAAACACACTGCTCAGAGAAGAACCACACAAAAAAATTGCCAGACTTTGCCAAACTTCTGGATTTTCCATTTTTTTTATTACTTTTGATCACTTTGTAAGTACTATGTTTAGAAAGGTAATATTGATAATTGTTTAACAAAAATATTTAATTAACCCTGAAAATAGCTTCAAAAGCACCTAATTAATAACAGTCCTAACATCTCACCTCGGTAACTGTGTAATTTATGAAATTGAGGACCCCCCTCAGACTGGTGGCAGTGTCCTTCACCAGCAGCTCGTAGAACAGCACATGGATTGGCCCCGGGAACTTGGTCAGCCATATGTGGTGGAAGGACTCCCAGAGACCAAGCTGAGAAAACACGTAGCTCGACCAGTCTGGAGCAATTGTTTAGTAACAAAGATGAGATAATTAATGTTAAAGTAGCTGGCAGTAGACACCAAATATAGACAAAATATCCATTGGACAACTAAAAGCTTGCAAAGACAGAGTTCAATAATAATTAATGGCATAGTCAAAGGCCATAAGATAAGGCCTGGTTGTCTGGTGATTTTTACCTGATCTTTTATGTTTAGTCCTCTTTTTGAAGGCCGACTTTGGAGCGGTCCCTATATGCCCCTTGTGAAGTCTGTTGAAGTCGGCCTGGAGAGTTTTACAACATTAACAAACCAACCGTGTATAATTAATGTATCAATGATGTCATGTGATAATAAGACAAATTAACTAAAGTAGAAGGCGTAATGTAAAAATAAAGATTGATCAATTACCTAATTAATTCATCTAAGTGCAGAAGCAAACTGTTAGAAGCTGCAACAGAACACTGGAATATGACAACACCAAATAATCACGATGCTTGCTATTAAAACAATAACGAAGGCAGAATATAAATCAAATAGTTATAAATATATGTAATAAAAATGGTGCTAATAATATACATACTTATATCTGATATTTTGCAATTTTTTGTCTGTTAAAAAAGCTAGTAGTTATAAATAGTAATATTGAAGCAAATTGAAACATTCCTAAAATGCAGAATTTAATTTACAAAGCTGCACATCAAATTTAGCTTAATTGTAAATTTTTATATATAATTATTTACTTATTGCTTCTTAATTTATTAAGAGCAAAAGGTAATGTATTACTCAAACATTACCAAAATTGCATCTCTAGGGTTCCTTATAAGTAAGATGGCCGACTTGAATTTGTCTGGCTCTAAAGGAGGTGCTTCATGGGTCTTAACTACCAGCACCGATCCATCGGTGACATTCTCGGCTGGAAAGCCATGCATTCGCAGACCATAGTCCATGTATATAGAACCAGTTACTATGCCTAAAATAAAGTCTCTTTAATTGGGGTAGCTTGAGTTATACTCTATTAACAACATGTTTTTGATAAAACATAAAAAAAACAATCAGAATAAAATTACCTGTAACTTGTTGCAAAAGGTATCTAAGCCAAGTATTACCGCTGCCCGGAAAAGAGACGAGGGCTACCACATTTGGTGAGGGCGGCGAACGCCATCGCAGATTCTTACACCAATTCACTCGCGGTGCTTCTCGCAAACCGAGGTGATTTATCATATTACCAGAAAAACTTTTTGTTCTATGCAATGGTCGTAACATAAACACAATTAAAGAGAAATATATTAATACAACTATTACAGCAAGCAAAAATATCGGCCTCCTTGACATTATACGACGTCTATTAGAATGAAAAGAAATTTAATCTTAACGTTTTAACATTTTTATCTGGTTTCTTATTCGATTTATGACCATAACAATATTCGACAAATTTTTATATTGCGTTGCTTCATGATTTAAATTATTATTATTTTTATTTTATTTTTCCTGTTTTGGTTATGACTTCATTCACAATTATGCTTGGGATATTTCACCAGTTTCAAGTTTCTGTTTATGAAATTTGTTGTTGTAGACTAATACAATATACATGTGATGAACTTGTTTTTGTCATTCTCTTTTATGTTAATAACTTGACATCTTGACAACTGTTGTTTTTATATTCTTCCCGAGGGGACAGGCAAAGACATTTAGATCATACAGGCTCTCCATATTTATGTATTGTTTCTATAATCAAATTCAAATATATATTTTTTAATTCATTTTAGTTTTTGTAAGGCAAGAATGTAATATCATTATAATTTATTTTTGTTGCTTTTTTTTAATTAGAAAAAAATGCCATTTTTTATGCTATATTAGGTGATGCCAAACAATATAAATAATTTGAATTAATTAAATTCAGTTATATTTGTTTTAACTGATACCATAATTGCTTTATTTGGTCTATTATATTATTAGTTTTAGCAATAAAATTTTTATTTTATAGGGAATTTGAAACACTATTAGTAAGTATTAACCAGTTACCATCAGACTTGTGTTTAAAAATGTATATCAATACCTTTAAAATGGCTGAATATTCTGCTAAATAAATACTTAAAATTTTCTTCCAAAATCAGTCCTGTTATTAGGGATATAAATTGCCATAGAAACCGTATCTTTATTCTTAGAACGGTCGGTGTATATGTACTTGTAATGAGAATATTCTGATATCTTTTCAAGGATGATACATTTCTCTCTAAACTACAATAGGTATCCATTTCTATACCACATATTTTTTTAGTCATAAATTTGTTTTCTCTTTAAAGTAAATAAAGTTCATAATATTTCTGTAGTAGATAATTAATGCTTTATTTAAAAACATAATTGAACAAAGTCTTATTAGGCATTCTACTTATTATGGAAGTAACTTTATCAATTGTGACGAGAAATTTATATTAAATAGGTTCTTAGGTTGGTGATCTCTGCAACTATTCAAAATGTTTTAGTAATAAATAGTATCTTGTATTATCAGTTCTCATTATAATATTCTATCTAGTTACCCAATTTATTTAAATTAATTATTTATACTACCAGAGTTAAAATAAAAAAATTTGGTTCATAAATACAATATTTATTTGTTAAAATTATGATATGTTAGATATTCGAATTTTTCTCAGAATAGTGTGACAATTTTCTATATTGCCTGTGCAAATTTCCAAGTACATCTGAAGAGGTAGAACTCTGGGTGAATTAATTTGTAGCAATATTTTTCTTGCAGTGATTAGATCTCCACGTAGTATGTGACATACGGCTGCTTTCGCCCACACAGACACAGCTATCATGTCACGCATTTGATAAGGAAGAACAGACACAAGATCATGTATCATTGGAGGATTCAAATGTTCTACTGCATCAGTGATTTTGTCCAGGTTAATTAAAGCCTCGGCAGCATAAATGTGAGACCAAGCCTTCTGACTGCTAGTGGCATCCGTCTGAGCAAGGAGCTCATTAGAACTCATGAGAGCAGATAACGGATCTTGTAAGTGAAGGAAAATATAACTTTGTAGAACTAGAATGGAATTTTTAAGTTCACATCTCTGCTTCCAGTTTATGGGAGGTCCAGGAGGTGCTTGTATTAAAGTTACAGTTGCCTCTGATTGTGATTCTTGGTCTGGCAGCAGGGTGATAGCATTTCTTAAGCATAGTGCGGCAAACTCCAATGATAATGATGGTATAGCAAATGATTCGCCAGATGTTGAATACTTTTCTTTATTTTCTTTTGACAATAATATTCGGGTATGCGGCCCACTTCCCAGTCTTTTAACTGTAAATTTTTGAGCTTCTTCACTGCAACATTTTTTGACACAACATTCAGCCAGTCTCAACCAAATTCTAGGATTATTTGGATAATGCCGAGCTGCCTCGACTAAACACTCAAAAGCTCCCTCTGAATTGTTAGCAGCAAGCAACGCCAGACCTAAATTATATACATAAAGTGGTCTGTCCTTACATGTTATTAACATTTCACTGTCTTCGCTCTCCATGGTTCTGAAGTGCTCTTTAACAGCATGCTGAAAATACTTTGATGCTAAAAATGGTTTCTTAATAGACAAATATATAACACCAAGATTATTATTAATAGCTGCCCAAATCTCTTCACCTTGTGTTTTAATATCGTATTTGAAGTCCATAGTTTTATAAAGGCCTAAAGTGTCAGCGGCGTCATTGATTTCACCATTAACATACTTCTGATGAGCAATAATAAAAACATTTTCTATGGAATCTGATTTTAAATTTGTTGTTTGTCCAAGATATATCTGTGCCCGAGCCAGAAGTCTCTCATACAAGTCCTTTACATCATTATTTGATTTGAGGGTTTCACCATGATTTTGAGCGATCTCTAAAGTCTTTTCATAAGTACGGCGGCATAAAGTAGCCTCAAGTAAAAGCAAGATTATTTGATTATGAAGTTTTGTGTCTTTGATCTGACACGTTAACAACTGCTCCAGCACCACGGTACATTGATAAAAGTACCGAGTATGATATAGAAGTACAGCATAGTTGTATAACAAACACGGCATACTCAAGTCTTTTATTTCAACTTCAGGAAATAGAACACCTGTTAATTGAGAGACTGTTTTCTTAAAACTATTTACGTCTTTCATTTCGCTCTTCGCAAATTCCACGACGGCCTTATTGTGTTGCACTCTTTTCAGCAAAACGCTATTATTACTAACATACCCTTCCAATTCGTTTAAATTTTCTAATGCCGCATCGTAGTCCTTTTTTAAGAAATTTTGATGCGCTAGCAAAGCTGGATCATCATTGTTATTAGCCATGATATTTTATTAATTATAAGGAATTCATTCAATCTGGTATATGTGACTACGAGGTCAATAACAGCAATTGTCAATAATAATTTGTCAAATGTCAATTTGACATAAATCACTAATTAGAATCAACTCTATATCAAAAAGTTTATAGTATCTATTAAATAACATTAAATTGTTTTATCACGCCAGAAACTTACAAAAATAAATTTCTAAAACGTTAATAAATTTTTAATGATGTTCTTAACGTCCTTTAGCAAATTAATTGAGTAAAATCAACAAATTAACAAGAAAATTGGATACGTGGCGAGTCTAGGAAAGCGTTGTTAACCGTCTTTTTTCATTAAACATACAAAACTAAGGTTCTACCTTAGATATTTACATCATGACGAAATAGTATGACAAGATGGGTGTACACCCGTATTGAGAGAGGTTATACAATATTTTCATTTATTTTATTAATTATAGGAAAACATATATTAAAAATGTAAAAAGATCCATATATATTATATATGATCATAAATTAACATATTCCAACTGCAAATGGATAGCTGAAATCCATTTCTATGAATGTAGGAATTCCATTGTAGTAACTGAATGAGCTTCAAGATCCAAAGACGTGTGTCGTTTCCCAATTTTCACATATATTGTTTTAGCATCACCACTGAAAAAAAAATACTCAATCAATTTGTAACTCTTTTAAAAAATAATAATAATAATTCTTACTTGTTATAAACGACTAAAACAATTGTGTTTGTCGGCGTAATAAATGCAACGTGATGTAGAGTAAACGTGAAAAATGGTTTATGTTCTACAACTTTAATTCTCTCTGAACCACGGAGAATAAATTTAGAAAAATGTCCCATCGCGTAGAACATTGGTTGTTTTAGAAACTCCTCATTAGTTTTATTAACTATTATTGGAGAATCAACAAAATTTCCCGCCCAATTCGGACCGCCATTCGTATCGAGACATAAGTTCCAATCGATCCAGCCGACCACGTTATAATTTAGGTCCTAAAAATATTTTAAATTTATCATTTCAAAAACATCTTTACTGAAAGCAAAATTTATACAACCTATATTTTATTTTACTTACTTCTAGTATATCTGTTATGTACGACTTTGCTCGTTCCCATGATCCTAATAAGACTTTCTCTTTTTGCCAAGGTTTACTACCTACAAATAAAAAAAATTGCCCATGAATTTTTAATCATACTAATATTATAAAGAAAGAAAACTGCAACAACTAATGTTACATTTTTTTACCTATCGAAATCTACATCAGCAAATAAGATGAACTAGAATAGGCTTTTTATCCCGATATAAACAGAGGATATGGACCTAAGCGAGAGTCAAAGAAAAAAGTGCAACAAGAAAAACTAAACAAAATGAGTCCTAAATATTTAGTACAAAAGACAATTTGTAACAAGTATAATGTCTGCAGCACAGCAACGCGGGAAGAAGTCAGTTAGTTTTATATAAACACTAATGTAATTTTTGTCATTATACAAAAATAATAACAAAATGTAACCTTTAATATTATTATGTTTAAGAAATTTATTATAATAAAAGGCATTTCAATCATACCTTCACATGCTTCTGTACCAAGAATAAATTTATCAGGATGAGTTTCAGTAACCGCCTCAAACACACTGGCAGGCACGATCATATCCGTATAGAAGTGTACTCCGATACCATCCACGTATTCCAGAGCTTTGGGATGAAAGGTCAGCATCTGGATAATCATACTCGGTGATTGAGCTCTGTTAGGTGTTTTGGCGCTACAACGAAGATAGCAGATGGAACTGCTCATGTCTTTAAATTAATGGTAAGAATCATGATCATCATCAAAAATGATCATCAGAATATGTTGATAGCAACACTTGTAAGTAGTATGAATGGATGTTTGAATAATTTGTATAAATAACCGCAAAGTTAGTTTCAATTAAATATATACAGCATTTTCGATGACATCTGCAACAAAAATGTACCCACCATATTGAACCAGTAGGGTACGGTGAATCTCTGATCATCTCCGATTATTATTTTAACATTATTAAAATCTGAATTCCTGATGGTTGGGCCTAAATTATTTTCAATCCACCTCCCCTAAAAGTTAAATTATATTAAAAACTTTGTTATATATCCCCTCAAAGAAATGTTTATTATTTTCAAAAGTCTTACCATCTCATTCATATTCCAGCCGAGAGAATTGAAGCCAGCGAGAGAAAAGACACCGTTAATTGGTTCGTTGGTAGTGGTGATTGCCCATATCGGAATATCTGATTCGTTGTATTTTTGAATAAATCTATAACAAATATGCTGTTTTTAATTAGTAATTGATTCCTGATTAGCGGAATACATCCTAGCTCTGGGTTTCGATTATTCGGCCAAAAATAGATCTATTCAGATCTTAACCTAACCTAAGTTAGAACACTTCTAGCATGATAGCATCGTTTACCTTGAATAGGGTGGCTAAGCATTAAAATTGTTGATAAAATGAAAATAAATGTAACTTGTAGATGTATCTTTACATGAATGTACATAAATGACTGAAGATAACTAAAAAAACGCATTTGTTCTTACTTCAAATGGTAATCAGCGTAGGTCTGGTAGTATTCCCGTTTGAGGCGACTAAATCCTGCGAAGGTACGATGTGTCTTCATCCAGAGTGGTGGGGACCAGGTCGTGGCTACGATATGAACCGGAGACGGGGATGCCTTCATTATGGCTTTTATCATTGGGATCTAAAAAACAGTCAAGTGCGTGTCGGGTCGGGCCACGTAGGGTTCCGTAATTATATACGATATAGATACACGAGATAAAAATAAATATAGTAAATTATATACATCCATCTTCTAAGATTTGGTCAGCGTTTGTAATATAAGTGCCCAAAAATATATTTTAAGTTAACCGACTATTACTCGTAAACTTGTTAAGCCTACTTAGTTGTGATAGTTTACGTTACGTTGACTTAATATTTCACAAACTAATTTCTTAATCCAAAGAAATAAGCAATACGAACCTACACACACACACACACTAACACACACACACTAACACACACACACTAACACACACACACTAACACACACACACTAACACACACACACTAACACACACACACTAACACACACACTAACACACACACACACTCACAGGCACACTCACGCACGCACACTCACGCACGCACACTCACGCACGCACACTCACGCACGCACACTCACGCACGCACACTCACGCACGCACACTCACGCACGCACACTCACGCACGCACACTCACGCACGCACACTCACGCACGCACACTCACGCACGCACACTCACGCACGCACACTCACGCACGCACACTCACGCACGCACACTCACGCACGCACGCACACACACACGCACACACACACGCACACACACACGCACACCCACGCACGCACGCACACACGTGTAGAGAGAGACGTTATCCTAAAAATATTTTAAAATTTTTTATTCTTTTCATATTAGCCATAATATGTATGATAATGCCCGAATTACAGCCTTCTAGTACCAAGAGTCTCAGTTAGACTGTGGAAAAACTGACATAACAATACTACAAGGGCATAGTGGACTAAGGAACCCTACAAACCTAGACATAGTCATAGCAATCAATTTGTTAAGAATATGGTTTCTAAATGTGTTTATTTTTTATATATAGATAAATAGGTATTGGTCCTTGATATTAACAAAGAAAGTTGTGATGCGTTGTTAGTCCAAGAAGAATATGCCGACGGCTCTTAAGTTTTAAATATATATATATGAACTATATACTTTATAGTCAAAGTCTTCACGTGCGAGTGTGAAATTATTGAGGAGAGTGTCGTTTTCCGGCAGCTCATTATAAGCATACGCATGTGTAGAGAAATCTGATCCTCCTATAGGCACTCTAAGCATATTGTATTGCAATCCATTCTCACTGAAGTAGGAACTGAAACACAATATTACATGCCTAAGTATACAAAATATTACGTACAGAAACCACCGATCATTAGAAAAAAGTTATTTCACTTGACTTACTTTATAAGTTTCTCTTGTAAGTCCTCTGATAGACTCTTCCAGTTGATTCCAGCGGAATCTGTGACCGCTGCTCCAAAACCTTGTATTGACTGATATGTAATTGTTGGATCTATTTCCAATGTTCTGGGGTTGGATGATACTAAAATTTATATTATTTTTAATACAAAATTACCGACGTTAAACAATAACATTAAAAATACTTACTGTAATCTTTCCATGTTCCATAAGACTTTTTAAAACGTGATCCCTCCTAAGTGATACAATAAATATTATTTAATTTTGCAGAACGCTATTTTAACACTAAACCTACCAAGTACCGGTCAAATTGACCGTTCTTAAACTTTTGTAAAACTTACACATTTTTAAACGTTATAATATCGTTACCAAATTACATGACAATTCTTAGAATTTGTATATAATATTTTCTACACTCTTTACTTTTAGTTATTTCCATTATTACCTGCGTTATATAATAAAATAACTTTTAATTACCGGTCAATTTGACGGCGTGCGGTAGGAAGAGGTATACAAGAATTGTCGGTAGGTTTAGTGTTAAGAATATTTATAACAATTACCCGTGATGAAGTGTATGTTATGTAAGTGTTTTTTTTTGGATTCTCTTTTATAATCTCGTCACAGTATGTGGAGTTGCACACGCAGACCACGGATTCCCTTTCAATCGGTCTGGAGGCACACGGCTTATCTAAAGATAAAATAACACAAAATTTCATTTAATAATAAGATTAATTAACTATCAATTTACAGTGACAACAAAAAGAGTACAGTTATAGTATAGAATTACTGCTATTATTTTTTATTACTTTACATAATTACAGTTTTAAATATTTAACATTGCCTTAATAACGTATTTATGTTAAATTATGAGTTCTAACGGATGTGTGACATCAGAATTACAAACAAAACAAAAGTAAAGGAAAAACAATTAATTATATATAATTACAATAAAATCATATAAAAATCATAACATTTATTAGTTTTTTTTTATTTTGCAATGTTTTTCTATTTACGAAGCAAGCTTAAAATTTATAACAGGCTTAAAACGAAATTTAAATTTGAAATATAACTGTTTCTTATCGTGAGAGTTTGTAAATGGCGCCGTGACCAGCATCCGGTATTATCGGATCAGCCCAATCATCCTATTGTCTAACATTGAGTTGCAAAAAACAAAACTCAACAAGAATATCTTTTAATATAACTATTTAATATACAAAATATAATTAACTTCATAAAATACCTGTACATACAATAAATATGTCAAACGGAATAGTGTTTAAATAAATACGTTTCCTTGATAAGGTTACTCGTTAATAAAACAAATTTGCCTGACCAAAAATCACACTATATTATTACGATACGTAATACGATATTATGTTATTGTATTGTTATTTAATGATAAATGATAAAAAAACTAAACTATATAAACTTACCGGTTAATACATTATTTATGTGGATTAGAATAAATAAAACTATTTTTTTCATCGTAACGTGTGACAGCCGCTCGTCGTAATTGTAAACACAAGTCCAGAGGCTATCTGAGTAGATATACTATCGTAAATCAGTGTGGTCGAGTTTTTATTCATTCATTTGTATTATCATGTATCAAGTAACTAAAACAAATGTATATATTTTACTTTATTTAATTATATATCATTCATAATTATAAATTCCAACATTATATTATTTAATGTTCAACACACAGAGAGAAAAAAAAATAATATAACAAAGAAAATAATGAAAAACATGGTAGAATACAAAAAGGCGGTCTTATCACTAAATAGCGATGCCTTATAACAACCGTTGAGAATGCAAAAATATATATAAATGTAAAAAATAATAAAATAAAATAAAATCAATAAATAAATGTATATATATAAATATACATTCATAAATATGTATACATCCTATATGTACATAGAATACATATACTGAAATGTTTAAATGGATATAACTCATATAAAAATCATCTACTTAATAATATACATACACACATATGTAAATAGTTACTATGTATTTATATATAGCTTAAAGTGAGATAATGCGACTTTAATTTAGTTTTAAATGAAGCAAGCGATGTCGATTTCCTTATGTCCAACGGCATACTATTCAAAAGTTGAATGGCATATTACTTGAACTTACACAGTTTAAAAGTTTTCAAAGGATCTTAAAGATTTGTTATGAGTACCCAAGAGTTGGAATTGATTTTCTAAATGAGGAGGGGAAGAGGAATTAAATAGGACACAGTAAAGAAATGTAAGTATATGCATTTTACGGCGAAATCTAATTGGTAACCACTTGAGCTGTAGACGAAACTGAAAATTACGGTCAAATTTGCGTAATCCAAATATAAACCGTATTGAAAGATTTTGAAGTCTCTTAAGTTTGTTAAGATGGTCCTGGGTTAAATTGGTATAGCTTGCGTCTGCATAATCCAGAATAGGTAGGATTAGGGGCTGTGCTAGCACAATTTTGGTTGGAAGGAAAGTACCGAAGCAGCGCAAGGATCCCAATGCTGCAAAAGTTTTGCAACTGACTTTTTTAAGTTGGTCAGACCAAGATAGTGTATTTTCAAATATTATCCCCAGATTTTTGACACTGGTGCTGTACGGTATATCTACTTTATTGTATTTTATACTAAGCAAGGTAAGGTCAGTCAATGTTAGATATAATTGCAAGACTGCCTACAATAATACTTGGTGACTTAATCCGGTTAACTTTAAGACCATAAGATATAGTTCAGTAGTAAATATTAGAAAGGTGTGAATTAATAATGGAGTTTTTACCTGGTAAGGTCTCTATGTCACTGTAACAGTAAAATTGCACGTCGTCTGCATACATAAGGTAGATAATCGTATTGATAAAAATTGTAAACAGCAAAGGAGACAGCACGCCACACTTAGGTACTCCAGCACGAATATCGCACCACGACAAAAAAATACTATCGACACGAGTTTTTAACCGGCGTCCTTTACGATAACTACGAAAACAGTCAACCACTAATAGAGATATGTTAATAGAGCACAATAGGTTCAACAATATTTTAAAATCTACATTATTAAACGCATTACTTAGATCTAACAGAGTTAGTACGGTAACCTGTTTTTGATCCATTGCCCATCGAATGTCTTTGGTAACTTTCACGAGAGCCGTAGAATTGCTATGGCCTTGACGGAATCCAGATTGATAAGGATCAAGGCAGTTGTGATTATTAAGGTAAACGTTAAGTTGAGTGTTGACAAGCTTCTCTAATACTTTGAATAGAAAGGGCAAAATTGAAATGGGTCGGAAATTGCAGGGGGTCGAATTTAAATTCTTGGGTATAGCAGTAACAAGTGCATCTTTCAATGAATCAGGGAATTTTCCAGTAGATATGGAAGTAATTAGGATATGGGCAAGGACAGGAGAGATTATATCAGGAGAGATTTAATTGAGTGAAGCGAGCGGACCACTCTACTGGAGACTTTTTCACATTCTTTGTTATGTAAAGACTCGAAAACTACTTGACGGAAAATTATGAAATTTTGCAATCAAAAAAATCATTAGGTGATGGTTCAAATTTTTTTTTTTAATGTCATGTCGTTGAGGAATAATCGTCAAAAAACTGATATCCCATTGAAGTCAATGGGAAACGATCAGTCATTACAGCACAGCGAGTCGAAATTGAGGGTCTGTTGGCGACCCTAGTAATATATAGGATTAGAATAGAAAAAGTACTTTATATTCTTATTGTATCACTTTATATTGTCACTGTATCTTAGTTAATAACTATATACATTCGTAACTATTTACAAACAAAGTTTTTGAATATTTTATCAAAATAATCATACAAATGTCAT
Source organism: Melinaea menophilus ssp. n. AW-2005 (assembly GCA_918358695.1). Lineage (NCBI taxonomy): Eukaryota > Metazoa > Arthropoda > Insecta > Lepidoptera > Nymphalidae > Melinaea > Melinaea menophilus. The sequence continues at coordinate 15,040,170 of OU911058.1, read as the reverse complement.
CAATATACCGTTAATTATAATGTATTGTGACTACTAAATTCTTATTCAAATTTCATTTGTCTTTTTTACAGAGCATCTTACATTTATACTGTACATTTTCTCTTAAGCTTCCTTCTATTACTCTGTTCACGTTATCCGATGCTGAAGACTTTATATCTGTACTTGCACTCGATTTTAAATTATTATCTTTTATTTCTTTATCATCAGAATTACGATTTAACATTTTAGCTTTAAGTGCTTCTCTTAATCTGGAAAGCGCTAAATTTCTTGCTACTTCTTGTTTTGCTTTAACATCTTTAAAGTCGCTATCAAATTTTAGGTCAGATTCATCTGAAGAATCCATAGCGAACTTGTGAGAATCTTTTGTTTTATCTAATAAAACTCTTGACATTATATTTTCACTACCCAAGGAATGTGGTTCACCAGATTTAAGTCTAGATATAAATGTTTTTCTTTCTGCGGATGGAGTTGATATTTTAGGCGTTGAAACTTTCTTGGCTGTCTTTGGAGGTTTTAATCCTGAAATTTCAATTTTGGGACGACCAATTACGGTCCCAGAACTCACTTTATTATCTTTAAATTTAGGTTTATATATTTTAGTTTCGGTTTTTGGAGAATTATTTACAGATGATGATTTCAATGTTGGCTTCACAAGCGAATTTCTTAGTGATTTTAGGTTTGATAAATGATCGCTAATCAACGACTTTTGAAACAGCTTAGACGCTGACAAATTGTCGTCAGATTGTATTACTGTACTTAACTTACGTTTTGGTGGCGCGTTTCTTATATTGAAAGGTACATTTGCACGTCTCAAGGAGTCCAAACCTTGTTTAACGTTCGATGTGCTTTTTGCAGTTATTTTTCTCTGCGGTAAAGTTTGAGAATTTAACGATGGTAAAATTGATTCTGCCATCCTCTGTGATAATGTAGAAAGTCTGTCATTGAAATCTAAATTTATAGCCTGAAGTTTTTCATTGAACTCATTGCGTCTACTTGTCATTGTTTCAAAGTTATCATTACCAATATTTTTGGTCACAAATCTATTATTTTCATTAAGAAACACCGCTCTTAATGGGTTGCTTAATGATTTTTGTATATTTTGGATGGCTTCTTCAGTTCGACCTTTTAATCTACCGAGATTTTTTGATCCAGAGGATATACGGCTCTTTTGAAAAATATTGGGAGACAAAACTGTGGATTCTGCGTTAGGGTTACTGTACTCCGATTCTCGAAATAATAAACCCGAATTTTCATTTTCTAAGTATTCATTAGAGTTATAAACAAATGTGTTAGTTGGATATGTTTTAGGTAATTTATCTCGGGGATTATTTAATGTTCGACTCCTTGTATCAAAGGTTTCGTCATGAGTTAGTATTGGGCTTACATCCAAAGATTTTGGCACTGCCACTCTAGCTCTACACGGATTCAAATTTGACTTATATCTATCAATAGAGTAAGTATCAGTAGGATTCGCTTCCGAGGCTTTTAACAAATTGGTGTTCTTTTTAAAACTCGATTTAGGTTTCTCCAAGCCATAAGGACGATCCTGTTTATTGTTTTTGTAATTAATGTCTACTTTGTCTTCATTATCTTCAATTTGTCTGAACATATTTTCATTTTGTTTGCTAAACACATTTGATATTCTTGATTTAACGGTGTCAAAAAAGTTATTAACATTTGACAGAGAACTGCCGAATTCATCGAATTCCTTATTTGGTTGATCAGCGGAGTCCTGTTTTAAGTATCGTAAATTATCTTGAACAATTTTAGTATTTCTTTGTGGTTTTGGTTCACTAGCTGAGGCTGACATTTCATTTCTGTCAAAATTGGCTGACTTTGGTTCTTCAATATCTAATGCGGACTTTTCTAATGGTTTAACACTTTTTCTGGATTTGTCCTCAATGTTTCGATATATCTTACCAGTATTCAAGTTTCGGAACTGATTTTGGTTTTCAAAACCTTTATTATTATTATTTAATATTTTTTCTTCAGACTTTCTACTGCCATAGACCTCAGCAGGAGTTAAACAGCTAATTGTTTCAGATGGTGCACCATTACTGTCCATTTTCTCTAATGTCTCAGATGCCTCTTTAACTGAATGGCTCAACCTTGAATCTGGTTTTAGGTTTGCCGAGCTTAAAGTTAGAATTGAATCTGACATTTTTTGTAATTCATTGATACTTAAGTTATTAGATGTTCTACCATTACTCTTACGAGGTATATCTAATATTTTTGGCGAAAATTCTGGAGTTTGTTTAAGTTTCTCCTGCACGACAGCACTATTTTTTACCTTAAATAGTTGTAACGCATCTTGGACGTCAAGTTTGATCTTTTCTTGCCATTTTTCATTTATATTTTTCACATTTTCAAACGTCTTTATAATATCCTCGCTAATATTCGGTAAAGTTTTAAGATTTTTATCTTTATTCTTGTCAAGAAGATTATTGATGGATTGGGACCCTTTTCTTCTATTGCCTTCATTTATGGAATTAATATTCTCGTCTTCATTTTGACTAATGGGGATATTAAACACATCCGTATTGGAAGTGATTAGAGGTTCTGGGGTAGACACAATATAAAAACTACCTATTTCGGTTTTTGTGTTTTCAGTAGTACATACGGTTTCGGGGATATATTTATCTGATTCTTCACTATTTCCCTCTATAGATAAATTGTTTGTATTATCTTGTACATCTGTTGGTATAGCGATACTATTTGGATCACTATCTTCCTGTGTATTATGAATGATTTGTTCTGGGTTAGGTTCTAGGTTTATTTCAGATAGATTTTCAATATTACTCTCTGTATGTGGTGGATTATTCGCTGATAATCGATTACCATCATCGATTATTTCAGAAGGGCTCGGTATGGTGTCTAAAATTTCTGTGCTATTATGTGGCGGTATAAAAATCGGTAAATAGGATGAATTTAAATCATTCGTATCACCGTTATTGTTAGTATTTTCTTTTTTTAAGTTACAATCATCACGTGGAGATAATACTGGATTTAAGATAGAGGTGTCTGTATTAGAATCTATGTCGTGTTCTTTGGTGTTTTTAAAAAGTTGCACCTCTTTTCGCAAAGGGAAATTTGTTGCCTCTAAAGACAATACTTCATCTGTTACATATTTCTTATTTTCTTGAGTTTTTCCCAATGGTGTTAGTACAAACTTTTTATTGTTTTTGAACATATCATTACTTAACAATGAGAAATCTTTTGTCTTTTCTGCAACCGGCGATAAACTGTTTGAATCTAACTTCGACTTCAGGTTGTCTAAGGAAGCAACTAATTTCCAATCAGTATTTTTTTTCTGAGGATATCTGAAAGATTTATCTGCTGCCATTCTTTGTAATAATCCTTTGTTATTAGGAAATAACTTTGATTTTAATAGATTAGTTTTAATTTTTATATCATCTAAGAGATTATTTCTTGCGGGTAAAATGTTTTCTTTGATATCACTCGGGCTGTTATTCATATCAAAAATATTTGTATGCAAACTCGCTGGTTTAAGAAGGAAGTCTTTAAGTAAATTTCTCCCATGTCCCAATTCATTAGTCCGGCTCAGAGTAGGATGAATGAAGCTCGTTTCATCGTTACGCGAGGCTTCTGGTATTGCATCCATTGCCTCTTTACTTCTAGAATTTAATATGTTGTTAAATATATTTCTATTCGCGTTCACGGGTATTTCATCTGCATCCATTTCTTGTAAAGCCTTTCTAGCCACCTCTCTAGCAACAGCTTCTTGGTATTCTCGATCGGTAACATCTCGTAATGTTTCCAGAACAGATGACGCAAGTCCAACTTCTGGATTTAGGAGTGGTTTTGGCTCCTCGTTACTTTTAAATGGCCTGCAATTATGTTCGAAAAGAAAAATAAACTTTTATATTTGCATTTATTATTTAAATACATAAAAAAAATCATAAATACGGACAAGGAACCGACCTCAATAAATTCAGCATTCTATATATTAAAATCTTTATCAAGTACCAACATAGACCGAATTTTTCATTTTATATTTAACTAAATTTTTAAATGACTTTAACATAACTATATGTTCAAAGCATTGTTATTTTAGCATTACATTTTACTTTTAACTGCAAGAATTTTACCTGTCGAATGATTGAACTGCCTTCGAAGTCGGTTGGAATATAGACGAAGCGGTGTCAGAATCGGCAGCTCTGCAAGGACAATCTGATGGAAGGTTGGTGCCCAATGCATTGTTCTCTTTTATCCTGTCTAAGGTTGGACAAGGACAGCACTCGTCTAAATTCAACTGTCTTGTCTCTCGTACTATTTCATTTAGTGGTTGTGAAGATATCTATTACATAAATTGTTGGTGTTATTAAAATGGAAGTATACTAAAAAATATTTATTCGTAAACTAACAAAAATGTAAGGTAAGGTAAAAAAATCCGTGCCCGCAGGGGGACACGCGTGGGTAGACCTCGTGTGTAACTCGTTTAAAATATAACTCACTACCTAAGAATAATACATGATGCCGTTGTTACATCAAAAATTTTGAAGCAAAAAGCGGTTTTAATTCTTTTTCTCGGAAAAAGTTTCTTTCTTGGAAATACTTTTGGTACTTAAATTTAGAGTAAAAAATAACCTTTCTATTAAAAATATTTGCGAGGAGGGAATGTTCACCAGAAAAAAGTTGTCGTGGTTTTACCTACCTAAAATTTACAAGCTAAAAGTGGTTTTAATTTTTTTTCTCAAAAACGGTACCTTTTACGGAAAAACTTTTGGTACCTAAATTTAGAGTAAAAAATAACCTTTCTATTAAAAATACTTGTGATGCAAGAATGTTTACCAGAAAAAAGTTATGATTTTTTTTCCAAAAATTTTCGGTTTTTTTACCCCCACCCCTAAGTTATTGAAGTTAGGTTTTCGGTTTATTAACATTAGTTATAGGTATTTGTCAAAGACATCATATAATATGAACGCGATTGATCTCCTTTGTATAGGGACAAAGTTATGGTCGAAAAACTGAAATCAGAAAAAGTGAGGCCCTAGCGCCCCCTGTGACCGGATTTCTCTGGTTAACGAACTTGACCTTGATTTTTGGATGGTTGATTTTTGTGCAAAGTTTGAAAGCGATCCGAGCGAAACTGCGGCCGCTATCGTGCTGACAAAAGTCGAATCTGGACGCACGCACACATATATATATATATATATATATATAAACTTTTTGACCAATGGTCATTTCGGACTCAGGCGGTCATAAGAAGACCTCCTGTGAAGAAATTTTTCCAAAATTCGAAAGTAGGGGACAAATGAATGGGCAGACCGAATTCTTCGAGGTCTACCCAAAAAATATAAATTATATATTAGTACTTATAGAAAAACACTATAAGCGGACTCCTACAATCATTCAGGTATTTTAATATGTTTAATTAAATTTATTTACTTGAATTAAACAAAATACATAAAAACCGTTAAATCACTTTTTAAAAAAGGAAAACATTAAAAAATACTTACGCAATTCCTTTGCATCAAAAATGTTAGAAAGATGACCCACTTCATATTCGACCACCTTCACATCTGTGACTCTGTGTAATAGATCTACTTCCATTAAACCAATATTATAGGGTCTTGTTTTATCAGTCATCTGATAAAGAGCAGTAATGCAAAAGCACGCTTCGTGAACCGATTATCAGTTTTAACACCGTATACGTGACAAAATCGCTGCGATCAGCAGAACTGATTACTATCAGTGTTATGTTATGCATTTTAACATGCATTTTAATTATTTTTTTTTCAATAATAATCTTATTATCCAATTTGTTAACTTTAAAGTCTAAAACAATGTAACTGATATTATGACGACATCTTATTACAATAAAATTAATATTATTAAATAATTTAATTTTCAATACCTAAACATTGTAGATGAAAAAATATATTTATATATAAAAGAGAAATTTTATTTGAATGACTTAAGTTAACTTAATACAGGAATACTATAAAATTATATATATATAAGATATATTTTATAGAAAATAATTTTAAAATTTAACGGCCATATTTTTCTCTGGTTAGCATTATGCTCCATTTGCTTTGATTTTTAAGTTACTTTTGTACTTTATACGATTTTTAACTCTATTTTCTCTAAATAAAAATAATAAATGATGGCTGAAGTTAAGATCATAAACATTTTAATATATTTCTTAGCTCTATTATAAATTCTAAATATTAAAGAGAGGGATAACATCTTTAAGACAAAAATTGTAAGATCTAAATGTATTATTTTTTGTACAGAAGTTAATATGATTAACGATATTTTTATTTCAAGACCCCTTTAGATTTTACAAAACAAACATGCTCTATGCATGGCAATAGAATAAATAGACAAAATAACAATAATGGCAATAACACCAAACGTCACTTATAAAATTTAAAAACTTCGTTTGAAAGTCGTTAAGTATTGTGAAAGAAACGTAACGTTATTTAGCAGAAAAAAATAATACACGAAGAAATATTGCACCTCGTGACAGAAAGGTTAAATTTTAATGCAATATTGATGAACCCATAAATACGTCGTTTAAACACGCGGCTACTAACCGCTATACTTGTATCAAATCGCTTTTACGAAATCAGACAAAATTTCGCCTTACAAAATGGATGATTTCCTTAAAATAGAAAAAATAGGGGAAGGCACGTATGGGGTGGTTTATAAAGGCAAAAATAAAATAACAGGACAATTTGTGGCTATGAAAAAAATTAGGTTGGAATCTGAAGATGAAGGCATCCCCTCTACAGCTATACGGTCGGTAGACAACTTATGTTGTTTTCTTATTTACTAACTATAGTTTTGTTATTTAAGCAGTCTAATAAATCAAATATTCATTATTATTTACTATGAATCTACCTTTACAATATCTCTAAGTTACTAATTAATAATGGCATTTACAGAGAAATATCGCTACTTAAAGAGTTAAATCATCCGAATATCGTTAAGTTAGAAGACGTTTTAATGGAAGAAGCTCGCCTCTATTTAATATTTGAATTCTTATCCATGGATTTGAAGAAATACATGGACTCTCTCGGCTCAGGGAAGGTAATGATAACGATTATTTTTGTTTAGCTTCTCTAATTTGTGAATACATTCATATATACTTTCTTATTATAGTTTAACAGAGGGGTTGATATTATTTAATATTATTTACAAGTTTTGTTATGTACACACTGTTAAGTCCGCCTTTTATCACTATAAGTCCGAAACTGTATAGTAATCTATCATACAAGTGCAGATAAGACGATTGTCAAATGAATATCATCAATACTTTATGTTTGCCATGCATTGTTCAACCCCTAATGCTGTCTGAATTAGAAACATTGGAGATTAAACTAATAGATATCAACAAAATATTTTTAGATGACTCAATTACGGTAATATAATTAAAAATAACAGGTGCCTAAAGTATTCAACTCTAATTACAGTTCATGGACCCCGGCATAGTGAAGAGCTACCTGTATCAGATCAATAACGCCATCCTGTACTGTCACCAGCGTCGCATCTTGCATAGAGATCTCAAACCTCAAAACCTGCTTATCGATAAGACTGGAATTATTAAGGTTTGTATCTTCTCTTATACCAAAGAAGATGTAATATAATAGTATTGTTACGATTTATATTGTAAGAGTATAAATAAATATTTTAAATGATGTTTTTTCTGAAAAGGGAATTTGATAGAAATGATAAAAAATACATAATGTCCATGTATTATAATGTAACTTTCAACTTTTTACTACAATGTGTATCAAAACCCAAAATGGCAATAAAAATATTGATTATTTTTATATTTTTATAATTTTCTTGTCAAGACAACATTCTAAATGGATAATGGTAAACCTAAAAATAGTTTTTTTCAATGTTTGTTGTTCTAGGTGGCCGATTTTGGGTTGGGCCGAGCATTTGGTGTGCCCGTACGTGTTTATACACACGAGGTTGTCACTCTCTGGTACAGAGCCCCTGAAGTACTTCTTGGAAGTCAGCGGTATATTAAATAAATTAATTCTATTTAGTATTAATTGAGCTGAGCATAAGCGAAGCTCTTAACCGTTTGGGAGACTTTTTTTTGTGTTTAATTGACTCCAGAATGCGACGAGATAATTTGCTAAAAATTTTCTCATGTATGTCTGAGCTGAATGCACATGTTATAGTGAAAACAGATTGAAATAAACGTTTAGCCATTCAAAAGTTATCGAGAAAAGAAGAAAGGAGAGGGGCTCAGCTCAACACCCGCCGTGCACGGTTGGCGGATCCTAGTTTTTAGAGGATTGAAATGTATGGTGGAAAGAGCAACTGTTAAATTTCTGGCTATTTTCAAAAGCATTCCCAGTTGGTAGCTTACTTGCTGACTACACTGACCTTTTATTGTATTAATTAATGATTCAAAATACTTGTAAATGCCTACTTGAATAATTTGAATAAGACTATTCAATCTTTTTATAATGTATTATTTTAATAACGCATTACAGATACTCGTGCCCAATAGACATGTGGTCGGTGGGATGCATATTCTCCGAGATGTCATCCAAAAAGCCTTTATTTCAAGGGGATTCCGAAATTGATCAACTGTTCAGGATTTTCAGGTAATTAGGTTTTTGTTTGCAACTTATTAAAAAATATATATTTATAATCAATTAAAATATTATGGTTGATTTATTATAGGATGATGAGAACTCCAACTGAAGAGATATGGCCGGGAGTGTCGTCTCTACCAGATTATAAACCGACTTTCCCCAACTGGACCAGTTTTAATCTACACAACCATGTAAGCATTATAATAGAAATAAAGTTATATTATTTGCATGTTGATTGTAAGAATATGTATTTATTTATTTATATCTTTTCCACTTTGAATCATTATCAGTGATCACTTGTGTACATCAAAATGGAAGTATGAGGAAGGGCTTATTTTGATACCAGATTTATCAGAATAAGCCCTTCTGTAAAAGCACTTTCCAACTTAATGTTAAAGCTATGAGGGTTCCAAACGCGTCCCGGTCTGAGAAGAACCACACAACAAACTTGTAATTTATGTCATAGTTAATAAGATCTAACACAAGGCTTATTACTAAATAGATATTTCTGATGCAAGATTTTGCACTGTACAATATAAGATAAAAATTGTATGTTGGGTGTTGTTTAAAATATTTGTTTAAATAATGTTTGTGATGTCATAGCTCCCAAATGGATGATCCAATTTGTGTGTTTGTCCACATGGTTCTTAGTGTTTGGTTTGCTTTGGAAATTCTCTAAGATCTCAATACAGAATCTTTGGGACTGTGGGAGCTAATAATTTCGAATTATAGTTGAATATAATCTTTTATATTAAAATGTATACATCGCTCCTGTTAGTGGATGGACTTTCAAAAAAGTTTTAAGAAAAATGTTAACCCCACACTAATAAAAAACCATAAAACAAAATCATAATCCGCAACTATACACTCTCTGCCTACTTTCTTTATTTTACATAGTCACAGAAGGAATTCAAACATTCTATATTATATTAAATTTATTCTATAATTATCCAGGTGCAGAACTTGGACGAGAGTGGCATGGACCTGCTCCAGAAGATGCTGGTGTACGACCCGGTGCGTCGAGTCTCAGCCAAGGAGGCCCGCAGGCACCGGTACTTCCGGGACGTGAAGCTGCCCCCGGGCCTCGCCGCCCACGCGCCCTACATCAGATATACCGAAACCTCCCCACAGACCGACACAGTGCCCAGTGTTTAGTGTTACCAGCATCCCTCCTTGTATTGTAAGACGTTTGTAATTTTTAACATATATCAGATACACCAACACCCCCCTGACACCAACAGTGCCAAGTGTCTAGTGTTAATAAAGTCAATATGAAAAAAAAAATGTTAATATAATTTAAAACTTCAGAAAGATAGCTAATCCTTTATGAGACAGAGAAAGTGTAATAGAGATTTAACTTAGTATTATGTTCAATAAAACACAGTATTAACTTCATTGAATGTATTGTGCTTGGTAGCAAAAAGATGACAGACACACTGAATATATATTATTTATATACCCTCTGCTTAGTCAATCTTATTAGTAATAAAATGTGAAAAGCAGTCATGTCATATACATAACACTTAGCATTGTCTGAGAGTGGACATTAACGGTATTATAATTTTTCTTACATTATTTTAATTATTTTTAACACGTGATTAGATTTGATAGTACTTTAATTATATATTATTATTAAAGAATACAAAATACCACTGCCATAGTGTAAAATAATAAAGATATCAACCGTTTGTTAACATTTTCATCGCCTGCAACCATTTACGTTGAACAAATATTTACGTAAATTATTTTCATCATCAAAATATATGTGAGAATATCATTTACTTTTCTGCATTTTTTGTGATTTGTTTGTGTTCCGATGTCATTGGTTTTAACAATTATAAAATATGGTGCTGATACTATTTTGCTCTTTTGCAGTGTGTGTAAGCTCATTTTTATTTTAGCGGATTAGTAGTTGTAAACATTTTAGCAGATTAGTAATTTTAAACATTTTAGCAGATTAGTTGTTTTAAACATTTTAGCAGATTAGTTGTCTTAAACATTTTAGCACATTGCTAATTTTTGAATAATTTGGCAGATTAGTTGTTTTAAACATTTTAGCAGATTAGTAGTCTTAAACATTCTGAACTGTTGTAGATAGTTTTAGTGTATTAAAGGGGTTTAATGGAGAGCTTCATCAGAAAAACTTAATGTATTATAGAATAGTTATTTTTTATACGGACAAATCCTTATCTATTAGTGAAAGGTAATGGATAGTTTTATAAATAAATTTAATAATTGCATTATTTCTTACTGGGTTTTATTGAGTTTACACTGCTCATAAATATGCACTTTCCGCTGTCTTCTTTCTATTTCTACCTACATGTATATTATTTATCCATATTATATATTTATTTTCACATGTTTAATGACCCTACTTTGCTTGCTGCTTGGTGAAGATATTTTTTTTTGGAACTGTTTATCCTGGTATGAGTGTCTTGATATAATTTTGAGAAATTTCTAAATATTGTATAATTATTATTGCAAAAATTTAAGCAAACACTATCCAATAGACATAATTTGACCTTAAGCAGTAGCAAGATATTTTATTTGTAACATTCATGTATGTATGTTAGTTTGTTTCATATCTATCTCTTATTTATTATAGAATACATATATTATTTCATACTTGTTAATTAAGTTAGTTGTAATGAATTGCATTTAATTATATTTTCTATAAAAATGCTGATTATTAAAATTGGTTTTAATATTATGTAGTTTTATTTAAACATTTTTGTTTTTTCTTTATAAAATATATTTATTATTTCCATAAATAATAACAATTAAAAACATAGCACATTTATATGTCCTTTAAAATTCTAATATTGCTGTAAAAAATCTTAATCTTACATATAAATAAAATATGTTCATGAAAGTTGTTTGGGAGAAGAGAAAAAATTAATGTTATATTAACACTAAACCTACCGACAATTCTTGTATACCTGTTCCTACCGCACGCCGTCAAACTGACCGGTAATTAAAAATTATTTTATTATATAATGCAGGTGATAATGGAAATAACTAACAGTGAAGGGTGAAGACAATATTATATGCATATTCTAAGAATTGTCATGTAGTTTGATAACGATATTATAACGTTTAAAAATGTGTAAGTTTTACAAAAGTTTAAGAACGGTCAATTTGACCGGTACTTTGTAGGTTTAGTGTTAACATATAAGGCATTTTAATTATCCTCCTACTTACTGACTTTAGTTTATTATGTACTTAAAGATTATATATGCTTATTTGTGCGTCACATGGGTATCGGCGTGTCGTGTAGGCGTATCATAACACCGTATCATATATATTTTATTGTGTAATATATTAAGTATGGACGACTAACAATTTCCTATTTAGTTATATATTAACAAAATGGGTTTACACATGTGACACAATATGATCATGTAAAGCCTTCAGTGTAGAGAGCTGGTATATAACTGATTTTATTGGTGTAGATATAGTATCACGACAGTGCCACATCATCGTGTATCATTTTGGTATGGATAAGGCATTATTGGTGTGTGTTAGTGTTGTGTGTGTGTGTGTGTGTTAGTGGTGTAACGTGTATAGTGTGTGCGGGTGTGCGTGCGGGGGTTGCAGTATGATGCGGTGCACTCCGCCCAGCTCCTGTCCCAGACCTGACACGACCGCTCCCGGCTGCAACTGGATACAACAAACATACATTAACTATGCCTTCATAATCATCGTACATTAGTATAATTATATTATGCGTTGTCTCTTTCCGCCTGCGGTCGCTAGATGTCGCTGTTCAAAAACTTCAAAAACTTGAGGCAAGTCGCCATTTAATTTAATCATCGATCAGCGTAATGATGAGGTACAAGAAATATTTCTAGACTTCAGACGTCTCGGGAAACAATTAAAATTTTTTTTGGAACGTAAAATTTTGTATATTATGCCATACTTAGGGTACGGAGACATGTTGATATTCGTACCTGCAGTATATTAGGCACCATGGTCTGACACGAGCTGGTGGCTACGTGGAGCTGTTCCTGCTGCACTTGCTGTACTTGCTGCACTCCTACCGCCTAAAACATTAATTATCTATTATGAAACATTATACTTTTTCATGCAAATTTTGATGACCAGGTAAATGATTGATTTTTAACTTGTTAAATACTTTTTCATACAAATTTAATGATTGTATGATTGATATTTGATTAATGTATGAGTGATTGATTGATGAACAAACATCCAAACTTTATATTGTTAGATTTAAAACGTAGTGGTCAAATTGATAATATTAATGTACTAATTAATAGATATTATATTAAATACTAGCTGTGCCCACGACTTGGTTCGCGGAATGTTTTTTTTTAAAGTAGCCTAAGTTACTTTTTCTAACATCAACTATCCAACCGCGAAGGTTCTGTTAAAATCGATCCAGCTATTTCAGAGATGGACCAAATAGACTGACAGATTGAAAAAGATTTAAAAAATTAATTTTTTTTTCCCAAGTACTGTATACGAGTATGCTGTCATATTCATTTAGTAAAGTCATTAATATGGGATTATAAACAGACACTTCAATTTTATTTATATATATATATGTTAACATTCACACTTACATGTATCTGTATTGGTTGGTGCTGCGGGTGTATTTGTATTGTCTGAACTTGCAGCTGTGGTTGCTGAAATATAAAATAACAAATTAATTTACAACCAAATTATATAAAAAAATTGCATAACTACACACATAAGTGGAATAAACAATGTTGCAAGCAATAAAATACTAAATATCAAGTAAATAAGCTGGTGGTTTCAATGAAAATAAAATAACTCACTATTTTGATGTTAAAAGTTCTCTAATATAAGAATTCTTTAATTTAATGTCTGTCTTATCCACTTTATATATTGAAGTGAAACTCCGATGTAACGAAAACGCGTCACGATAGAGAAAAAAAACAATCTATAAGAGAGTGAGATAGAAGATATTGCTCGCTGCCGTGGTGCCATCTATTGCTCAATATTTAAACTAAACTTATTAGAATCATGTATTAAGTTGTTATTTTTTTTATTTTACGATAGATGGTGTTGATCCTTTTGTGAAATTGTTAGAAACAATAAAATTATACTAATATATCTATCTCTCTCGCATAGGCTATTTTTATTATTGAATAGTTGATGACAATTTTAATAATACTTAATTAATAATTATTGTGAGTGAAATGTTATTAATGATATATATAATAAGACAAACCGTGTTAATCTGTTGGTGTGTTTGTTGTAATTGCACAGATGATATTACGGGGTATTGTTGACCGCTCTGCTGAAAGAAACAACAATACATTATAATACAATACAATAATAACAAGAATAAGATGGTGGTGACTCTTATATCAAAGTGATACAACGGAATTGATTTTTATTTTCTAATCAGTTCTAATGAACCGTTTGTATGAAATTATACGTTTTTTTTTGTACACCACGAAATCCATGAAATGAGAATAGAATAAAACACAAAGACAGCATTACTGATAGGGAACATTCTTCCAGACGAGCTTGGAATAGAGTCAGAGCCATAAGAGCATTGAGTTAAGTATCTAAATAGAGTTATATATAATAAAAAATGTGTATAATCTGTTCCTTGTGAAGCAAATTCTCATACGTCATATGTATGTATGACTCTTGTTAGTTTTACAATAATGTATTACTATAGTATAGTATAGTGTACTACTACAATGCTCACCTGCACCTGTGACACCAGCGGCTGCACGTGCGGGTGCACCGGCACGGCCAGCTGCTGCACCCCGCCCACCTGCACCACCTGCTGCAGCTGCTGCTGTTGCTGCAGGTGCTGCTCCTGCTGCTGCTGCTTGAAGGCGTACATCCGCTCCGACCCATCGGGACTGTACACGCACATCTGCACGTGGCTCAGCATGTGCTTCTTTAGGCTGTGCAAGTACGTGTAGCTCTTCACGCACAGCCCACACTTGAACCTTATTGTGAAAAGAAAATATATATTGAGATCAGTGGCAAGTGATGAATACTAGGGGTCATTTCTGGGCTGATTAAGCTAACTCGTAGGGTGTACTATCAAAATGTTCAACTCTCAAACAAACAAATATCACCAAATAAAATAGTATAAATAGTTTTATAATATAATATCACTGTTTCGTAATACTTTGAAAATAGAGTTAAAAATTACTTGTTGTATTAAATAGTGTGAGTGAGAGTCACCTTGAGTGCAAAGGCTTAATACACCCTCTTAGCCAATCTTATTAAAATAGGATGTGAAAAACCAACCTCTTTTGTGATCCGTTCTCTTGGACCACTATCGTGCCGTCCTGGTTTATCTCGGTTTCCGTGCTGATCTCCGGTTTTTCATCGGTCTTGTCCTCAATCTCGAGCTGGGATTCCATTTTTAGCTCTTCCTCGATGCTTTGGCTCTTTGTCTCTTCAGTTGGGGATTTTTCTTTAGAGAGAGTTTTTGCATGCTTCTTGTAAGAGCCGCTTTCTACGGAACCTGTAATAAAGATATAACATTAAAACTAAAGCTACTATAAACCATCTTTTTAGTCTTCAATGCAGTCCATAGACCATAACACTCATAGACTCAGGGTACAGACTAATTAAACTCATAGACACCTCATCAATAATAATTGTATCTGTAGCATACCTCTGCCCCCATGTGTGTGTGTTCGTCTGTGCGCGGCTAACAGTGCGTGCGTCCCGCAGCGCTGCCCGCATTCTTCGCAAGCGAAGAGTTTCTCTCCGGAGTGTTTGTGCGAGTGCAGCCTCAGCTCAGCTCGGGACGAGCAGCCCTTGAAACACACTGGACACACCAACCTGACGGAGTCATATACATTAGTAAGAAGTTGCATCAAAAAGTAGTCATTAACAAATCCTACATGGGCTTGAGTATAGATAATAAAGTTCCACATCATATCTTTTAACTTTCTTTTCATAGTTTTAAATCTTAAATGAAAAGTATTAGTATTTATTTATTTATTTAACTTCACGGCATATCCCTTCCGGGGTAGCCAGAGACGGCGGAGCTCCAAACCTCTTCCCTGCATACCTCTTTCGCCTCGGCCACAGACATCAACCTCTTCATACATGCCCTCCGGGAGGTCCTCATGCTTTTTACGTGACCTTCCTCCAGTATCATAGATACTGTGTTTTCGAAGGTCACTCGAGGCCTCCCCCTGTCTCTCTCACTGCTCACTTTTCCTTTATAAATCTTTTTTACCATTCTTTCATCAATCATTTGTTCGACGTGCCCAAACCACCTGAGCACGTTCTTATTCTTTCTCACCGTGACATCTTCGCTGGTACCTCTGTGAATCTCGTCATTGTGGATTCGGTCAGCTAAACTGACTCGGCATATTCACATACACATTTGGCTGCCGTATAACAGCATCAGTAGCAAAACCGCATTGTGTACAGCCAAACGTGCAGCTATGCTGACGTTTCGCCATCTCAACAATGTAGCCACAGCACCGTTAACTCTGTCACCGACAGAAATATGCCTAAACATACTTCCCAAATATACCACTTCATTCACTTGTTCTATTATCTTACCATTTACGTTGATCTTATATTCTGTTCTTTCTTCATTTCTTTCAGATATCAGAACCTTCATCTTAAGCATTAGTAAATAAATCTTATTATAATTCAAGAGTTTTATAGGATTTAAACGTGTGGAACTTAAATTGTTGACTTATTTGCTGGATTGATATTATAATATATATCATCTAAGATTGTTAAATTTATTTTAAAAAGAGCAACTGTTGACTTTCTGGTCAGCTTTTCATCAGAGCATCATTCCGAGTTAGTACTTGTAAACATCTACTTGAATAGAGATAATCTGAATTTTGAATAGTAAGAGCTTGTTGAATTTCCCGTACTTCTTGTTCCCTGAGTGTGTGAGCATGTGGTTGTTCCTGGAGGAGGAGGTGGTGAACCTCGCGGGGCAGGTCCTGCAGGCGTAGGGCTTCTCCCCAGTGTGGGTTCGTTTGTGGTAGATGAGGGCAGACTGCTGCGCGAACTTACGGGAACAGAACTGACACTCGAAGGGACGCTCGCCTGAAGGTTGAGGGTTAACTTATAATATTGACGCGTATTGGAACTATAGTTAAAGCACAATTTAATTCACATTATACAGATATTGAAAGATTGAAGATGTACCTGTGTGTACTCTCATATGTGCGTTAAGTTTGGAAACTTCGTAGAAGGCCTTGTTGCAGACTGTGCAGACATGGTTTCGGATGCCTCTGTGCTTCTTCATGTGCTGACACAAAGTTGAGTGCCTCCTGAATGTCTTATTACATTCTGAACATTTGAGGGGTTTTTCGCCAGTGTGAAGCCGGAAGTGAACCTAATATATAAAAAACATATTAATTATTTCAAGAATAACTAAATAATAATAAATAAGTCCTGGTGATTAAAGAAAACACGTTAATGAAATATATATTTGTCAATGTCAAATGTCAAGTGACAAAACTTTAATTAAAAATAATATCCACAAAAAATTTTGTTTATTTTTATTATAGCGTGAACTGTAATGGGTTTCGATTATTACGGAATACTGGGTGTTAAGAGATCATGTGAACAAATTGAAATAAAAAAAGCTTATAGAAGACTCGCGCTGAAATATAACCCAGAGAGATATGACAACGATGAGAACATTAAGCGAATTTTTGCTCTTATCGGGGAGGCTTACGAGGTTTTGGTAGATCACAGGCACAGAGCTGTCTACGATCAGTATGGGGAAGAGGGGCTTAAAAAGGGCGTCCCAGGACCGGAGGATTACATACAACCTTACACCTACCACGGCGATCCATCGCGGACGTTTCACGAATTCTTCGGTAGTACAAACCCTTACGCCGATCTATTGGACTACTACGAAAATCCGCCACCGATGTTCGAATCACCCTTGGGAAAAGGGTATAAAGAAAAGGACCAAACGATCGTACGACCTCTCGCTCTAACACTCGAAGAAGTTTACAAGGGAGGTCTCAAGAAAATGAAAATTCAACGTTTGGTGTTCACAGACGAGACGTGCTCCGAATTAAAGCTTCGGGAGAAAGTTCTATCGATACCGATCAAGCCCGGTATGTATCCTAACACGGAGGTTAAATTCAAGGAGGAGGGCGACCAGGGACCGACGAGAATACCGGCTGACGTTATCTTCATAACCGAAGATAGGCCGCACGAAAACTTTGTTAGGACCGGATTGAGCGACTTAATCATTGTGCGAACTGTTACTTTACAGCAAGCTTTATGCGGAATAACTATAACAGTTAATACTTTGGACGACAGAGTCTTGAGGATCAAAATAACTGACGTTATTACTCCTACATATGAAAAGATCATCGAAGACGAGGGTCTGCCCGTGCCGGCTTGTCCGAACAAAGCAAAAGGAAACCTGAAGATTCGTTTCCAAGTAATATATCCTATATATTTGTCGAAGCGCAGTAAGAAAGCCTTCGAGGAAGCTTTCAGGGTGAAAGACGAGGAAGATAATAAATTTGATAAACTGAAGTGCGGAACATTATCAACGACGTCTCTTTATGGATAGTTTGTATTATTTCCCTTCAATTATAGAAATAATTAAATATTGTATGGAGGGATATTTTTTTTATAAAATGTCATAATTTTTCCCGCCGTTGACGCTGTCATTGCCATTGACTGACAGTAGAGATAATAAAAAAAAAACAAAAAGAACAATGTAATTTTTTTCTTCAAATAAAAATGAGTTACTTACCTTTAAGTCCGTGGGGTTGTAGAAGCTCTTGAAGCATATAGAACAGACGTAGGGTCTCTCTCCTCGATGTCTCGCCATGTGAGACCTCAAGGCATATCCGCTAAAGAAGCGTTTCTCGCAAACAGTGCAGTGATGTGTTTTCTGCTCAAAGTGTGTCTGTCTATGTCGATACAGGAGCGTCTTGGTTGGGAAGGTCCTCTGGCAGACCGAGCACGTCGGCTGTTTTGGGGGACGCTGCTCGTGGGTACGCATATGCATTTTCAACATACCCGGACCCTAAAATTCATTGTTCCTCAATATATATCGCCCTAATTCGTGCATTAACTTGAACATTTTCAACAACCCTAAAATGTATTGTTTCTATAGGCTTTCATGCTTCACATTTTAATACATTACCTTAAACGTTCTCTCGCATATGGGACACATCGGCGGCTTCTTGCAGTTCGCTTTGATCCAATTAGAGTGAGACAGCATGTGCATTTTCAGCCATTTCGCGTATTTGAACTCCTTCTGGCAGAGGTTGCAGACGTGTCGACCGGGAGCCACTGATGACGTGGCTTGGAACACCACCATTTGGAGATAGTTCTCTTCATCAGAATTTAAACCCTCGTCCGTTTTAGCTTCAGTATTTGGAGGATCCAACTAGATGACAAATTAAATTATATATATATATTATATACTTATTTAGATACAGTTTAAAGTAATGTTATCTGATGGAAGGAATTGAATTCATGGATAGAAATGCAAAGAGAATGTCAAATTTGGTACAATTTTTAATTGGAATGATTATTATATTAGTACCTTATCAACATCAAAATCGTCTTTGTTTAAAATTTCTTGCGTCACGTTTGTATCACTCGATGTCTCCGGGAAGAAGCTGTCCAATAATTGACTGGCGGTGTTATTTAGATTGGGCACTTCTATGAACTCGATATACTGGTTTGGATCTGCCAACTCTTCGTCTTTCTGTAAGAAACATTGATATTTAAGGCTTTTTTTTCTTTTTCTTTTTTTTTATGGAATAGGAGGGCAAACGAGCTGGCGGGTCACAGATGATTTGTGATCATCACCGCCCATGAACTCTTGCAACATCCGAGGATTTACAGGAACGTTGCCGGCCTTGAAGGTGGGAGTAAACGCCTTTTTTGAAGGTACCCATGTCGTATCGATCTGGAAATACCGCCGAAGGGAGTTCGTTCCACATTCGAGTGGTACGAGGAAAAAATGTACTTGAGAACCGCACAGTGGTGGATCGCCATGCATCCAGGTAGCTCCTCCTGCCAAATGTCTTGAAACCTGTTATTAATGTACCTTGATCGTCTCCGCCACCACAACCTTGGCCTGCTCACGAAGAATTGCATCGTTTCGCTCCACGAGATCTTTAAACGCGTGACAACGAGATATCTGATGCACACATTGCAAGCAGAGTTGAGATGGAAGACCGTCTCCAACTGCGACCTGCAAGGTTGGACTTATCTTTAAATATAAGAATAGAAGAATAAGAAAACAATTTTGTCTTCTTCAAACTTCTGTAGAACTTTATTTTCAGATTTTAGCAGTGCATTCGTTCTTGATGTCAATTTATCGAAGCATGATGATAATTATAGATTTATAGTGCATTTTAATTTTATATATATATATATATATATATATATATATATATATATATATATATATATATATATATATATTGTATTACGAAGTAAACATTCTGTATTTTTCTTTAAACAAATATTATAGACATAGATACGTGTAAGTACTTGTTAAAGGTCGTTTAGTTTTATTATTTATATATATCTGCACACATTGGTAGAGGCATAATTGAAAGTCGTGACTCAATCAGCACTATATTTTGAATTTTGCAATTTTTAAGTAAATACTTTTTCCTTTTTTTTCCAATATAAATAATACAATAACTAAAGTCAGTATCAATATATTTTAATATTAAAGATACAAAATTAAATAATTTGGTACTATAATTATAATTGAAATGTAACCTTCTATAAAACAGTTTTATGTGAAATTTACCAAATATCTCTTTCATACGCATGTTCAAAACATTTGAAAATAGAAAAGGATAGCAAGATATTTCTCAATCAAATTCCTAGAATACGCAGGAAATCTTTGAATGACTGCAGCTTTCCCATGACTTCTAAACAAAGATGACTCGATGAGACGACCACTGTCATCGCAACTCGCCCGTACACAAAAGTAGTAGGAGTGAAAGAGACAACAATATTTTCCCAAAAATAATTGTATCTATCTATTTGTCATCTCACCTGCACTTTCGATATACCCATTAGCATGGTGGCAGTAAGTTGTTCAAATAAAGGTCGCATGTCTTTCTTTATCTGCAAACAAGCGCGACATATTTTTTCGATGTTATACTTTTGCGCCTTATTAGTGGCAGCCATTTTGAAGGGCAGCTATCGAGCTGTTTTTGTCCTTGTTGTTCAGTTCACTCACTAAAACTTATGTCACAAATCAAAATACTAAATTTATATAAAACACCTTTAAAACATATTTCGTTTCTAATTTCCACTTAACTCTTCTATCTAATTACAATATTCACATTTTAAGAAATACTATTAAGACATAAATTTTCGCCTTTTCCTACAATGTACGTACGCAACAAAGACAGACATAGCTTTATAGTTATAAAAGTCATTACTTCAGCCAACGGGCGTGTTGGAGGGGACGAAATGTCATTACCACATGGGCAAGAAAGAGATGGCAGCTGTGGTAGAAAATGTCTAAAAATAAGATTAAATGTTATAAAATAACATTGTAGAGAATAAAATATTATTTATTGGTTGAACCATTTATAGACAATAAATTATTAAACTCTGCAATTGGGTTTGTTCAATTTACAACTTTAACTTACACAAACTTTCTAGAAAGAGACAAATATATAAGGTAAAATATTTTGAATAATATGTACCGATAAACAAAGAACTTATTGAATTTTACAAGACTTTTTCAAACTTAGGATGAACTGCATGTGTTATTTTTAAATAAATATATAGTTTTGAGTAGATGTTTATTTATTTTAATAGAGAATCATTATTTTAATACTATTAGGTCAAGGCAAAATAGGTACTCACCATCAATTTGTCTCTTTTCTTTTAGCAGAAAATCTGCGTGTCTGAAAGAGATAACGAACGCAAGATGTCAAAACCTAAAACGTTAAGGTTGCCACTTTCCGTCATTAGTATAATTTGGAGTTTCCAAACTATTGTTGAAGTATTTTTTTTTTTACTTTCTCATATATGATTATAAGTTAAAAGAATATAGAAGATGCATTTGAAAGATATATATTAATAAATGCAAATTACAATATATATTTTTAAAAAGTGACTGTCAAAATGTAATGCAAGTCAAGGTTTTGTCAACTTGAACTTG
This sequence comes from Melinaea menophilus ssp. n. AW-2005, assembly GCA_918358695.1. Taxonomy (NCBI): domain Eukaryota; kingdom Metazoa; phylum Arthropoda; class Insecta; order Lepidoptera; family Nymphalidae; genus Melinaea; species Melinaea menophilus. Next base: position 15,018,456 of record OU911058.1, on the reverse strand, counting down.
TCATGATTGAGTGCTATTCCTGTGCCTGTGCCAAAATTTGTAAAAATAGGGCATCGGAAATACAACATTGCAATGAAATAAAAGGTTAAATAAAGCCAAAGACACAAAATCTTCAATTCTAAAACTTCAACGATGAAATGTGTTTATTAAAGTTACTACATCGATTTTTAAATAACTACAAAACGTTTAGAGAAATTATCTAAAGTATGATTGATACTTACATTTTCAATGCGTTCCATCGCTATTACGTATATGGGGATTTTAAAAGGCTGTATTTTTTCAGGAGATTTAAATTATGCCTGAGCATTTGGAACTCCAACATTTGGTAGATCTATCAGTTGGAAGTGGTGATGAATCTTTACCGAACTTATTGGAAAACAGAAGACCTCTTATTAAAAGATGTCCTTACCTTGGACTGATACTAGCAACACTTTCGTCGCTCTTCTTCTCACTATGTTCTGTTATAGTGAAGAGCCTGGTAAATATAGATCCAATGCAACTTGCTATGTTTCGTTTTATAGGAGTACTTCTCCCAACATTACCCATTGTGATATACACAGAGCAAACAGTGTTCCCGGAAGGTAAACGCATATTATTAGTATTACGATCTGTTGTGGGAACAGTTGGTCTTATGCTAAGTTTTTATGCCTTTCGTAATATGCCTCTTGCAGATGCATCAGTTATTGTCTTTTCTGTACCAGTATTTGTAGCATTATTTGCAAGAGTGTTTTTAAAAGAGCCATGTGGCATATGGAATACTATATCCATTATATTAACTTTATTTGGAGTTATTCTGATTACTCATCCACCATTTATATTTGGTGAAACGAGGATAGAGAGTAACCAAAACTATAACAGCTTAAGGGGAGCAATTGCGGCATTTGTGTCTACTATATTTGGAGCAAATGCATATGTACTCCTCAGGGTGCTGAAAGGTTTACATTTTTCTGTAATTATGACTAATTTTGGTGCTATAGCTATAGTCCAGACACTATTTTATTCATTTGTTTTTGGTGTATTGTGTATGCCAAATTGTGGAACTGAGAGATTTTTAGTTGTATGCCTTGCTATTTTTAGCTATTTGGGCCAGATACTTCTGACTATGTCACTGCAAATGGAGCAGGCCGGGCCGGTAGCTATTGCACGCTCGGCAGATATAGTTTTTGCTTTCTTATGGCAAGTTATGTTTTTTAATGAAATACCAAGCAAATTTTCTATCTGTGGGGCATTCTTGGTTCTTAGTTCAGTTGTACTTGTCGGTTTAAGAAAATGGGCACTAGCCTTACCGGCTGATTCTCAGTTAAGGAGCAAGCTCGGTGTATTGGCACAATAATATAACTAAGCTTAAGAATCTCCATCATTCATGTAAATGGTCTCTATATAACTTTATATTTCTAGATTGTCACCAGTGCAATATTAATTGTAAAATATCACTTGAGCAATAAGTTATTTTAATAAAATCATGTATCAAATATTATTATTATGTTACTATATATATATATATACATATATATATAGTATTTTATATGTGGCTTCTTTAGAATATATGAAACGATTTGTATATCTTTTAAGACTATTCAAATATCTACATTGTGTTGTATTTGTCTGTAAATTTGTGTTGTGTTCCTGTTAGCTTTAATATATACTATGTTCTTTTAAATTGATATTAAGCTAAGACATTGTTAAATGTTCATTGTATTGTATTCTAAATAACAATTCTAGTCAAAAAGTTATCTGCTAGTGTTAGGAAAAGTCATTTTTAAAACTAGTTGTCACAAGTTATTTTTAACAAGAATAATTATTATTTTATTTTATTTAAAATAAGTGTTACTTATATTACTTATAATTTATGAAATATACTATAGTTATATTCCCTTTAGTCCTATATTTATACCAAATAAACATTTATCAGTATTATCATTTTGATTTATATTCTTTATAGTTATTTATTTACCTCCATCAACTCAGATTATTGTGATATCTTTTTAGCCTTAGCATTATAGATGCTACATGCTTTATTAAAATAAACGTCATCTTTACACTTGAAATGTTTTCTTTCTTAATTTTATAAAATATGACTGTTGGGTGAAGTCAAAGAAATAAATTATGAACTTGTATCTTTATTCAAGATTTTAGAGTTTTATCAATGTTTTTCTTAGAAGGTTATGTTTTTCCTTTATCTATATTAAAATAATAATATATTGTATATAATATAACTTATTAATGCAAAATATAATAAAAAAATATATTTTATATAAATAATTTATATAAAAAGAATGATTGGATACTTGTATATGTATGATTTTTTCTTAACAAATCATTAGGTACGAGTAAATGATTTTATTGAAAATATGACAGTTGTCATATGTCATGTCAATATCTTGTGCTTCGCTTGAGACTTGTCAGTTGTCGAAGTCTGAATTCTGATTTAATAACTTAATATTTATTAATGATTAAAATTATTTAAATATTTTGGTTTAAGCGATCAAATAATACAATCTTTACAGTTTCTTAGAGCGTATAAAGTTGTAATTCGATTCGATTCTTATATTTTAAATAAAATAATGGCGGATCGGCTGACACAGTTGCAGGACACAATCAATCAGGTAATTGTACAATATTTTTATTGTTAATTAAAATGTACAAAAGTATCATCTATAAAATGAACATTGGGTTATCTGTGCACTATAATTTAAATCTAAAACTATGGTATTTCAGCAAGCTGAGCACTTTTGTAACAGCATCGGAATCCTACAACAGTTTTCATCGCCCAGTAAATTTCATGGATTCGATCGCAGTGGTTCACAAACGCCTCAACAACAACAAAATCAGGAGGATTATGCAATGCTCTTTGCAACCTTGATATCTCGATGTGCAAAAGATATTGACACTCTTATTGAATCACTGCCCAGTGAAGAAAGCTCAACAGAACTGCAGGTGCAGAGCTTAAAGCGTTTGGAGGCCGAAAATAAAGAAGCAGCAGAACAATTAGAAGAGGTAATATGTTTTCTAAGTATGTATAATTAAATATAATTTATCAAAGTCAATAATTTTACAGTTAATAATTAAAAACCACAAGTTGTTTTTTTTGGACAATTTTAACATAACAATTTCTATTTTACAGGTGGTTCGTCAAGGGGAGATACTATTAGAAAAGATTCAAGGAGCTCTAAGTGATATCGCACAATCACAGCTCGACATGCAGAATCCACAGCTAATCCTCAATAAAGATGTCAAACCACAGTTATAAAATATAAGATTATTCCTTATAGGTATAATATTAATTTTAATATTTTTAGATGATAAATATATTAATTGCTATCCTATCTGGTATTAAAAGCTGATATAAACGTTTTTATTATCAAATAATACGTTAACCATACAACATTTTTACAGTACTATCCAATTTGTAGTTTAGATTTCTATCCTTCCAGACTCATACAAGTTTTAAGTACCTGATTATTGATATATTGTCTGATATTAACTACAGTAATCCCCTTTTCTCTTTAAAGATGGTTTAAATGTAATATTAAAAAAGAACTTGATTAAATAAAATTTTTACTTAATTTTATAACAACACAATGTGCAAAGGTAAGCAAAATTAATTATGAACTGTAAAAAATAATTATAGACGTCATATAGAAATACAACGTGTTAAATCTCCGCATTATATGAGGGAAAACATGTGTTATGTGAGGGACTGTTTGCGTTATGCGTTATATGAAAATTCGTTATAAGAGTACTGTGTGAAAGGCGGGATTACTGTAATTGTTTAATTTAACCACTACTCATTTATTTATATATGAATTGTCCAAAAATAATACACAACTGAGTATTTACTGAAAATATGTTTAATTAAAACAAAATTTAAAACAATACACTTTTTTTTAAATTTTTTCACTTGTCTGTCGGAAAATATTCTTTCATTAATATTTTTTTCATAAGTAACAATGAATTTTTTATTGTAATTTAAATTTAGTTTTCGAAATAAGTTACCTTGTAAATACAAAATAAAGGAACTTCTACATGCAATTCGTTTTTATTTTTGTTTTTTTAGCAATAAGCTTACTTTTTGGGTCAATAATTAAATGTATATGGTCATATATCATTTTTTACCTCTTCATATAAATTATAGTTAATTAGTAATTAGGTTAGGTTTTTTTCTCACAAAAGACTTTATAATCACTGTTTATGAGTTTGTAGCAGACTCTTCAACAAGTTTTGATTGATTTATCTTAAGGAAGAATTCTTTTTTTATCTTCAACTTTACATGTCTCAATAGTTTAGATACAAGTCTATAATAATTGGAGAGAGATTCTGGAACCCTTTCCCCAGAATTTCCTTTAAGTTCCATCGTGTTCCGGATAAACCATGGTATAAAGGGGAAAAAAAATTAAGCAAGGCAAGGAATCTAAACGGATTCCCGACTGCGGTCTCTTTAGATCACTATTCCAATTCTTTTCTATAAAATTGAAAAATTATTATTGAAAAATAAACAATATAAAAAAATATAACATTCAGAAATGGTTGGAATATCTGAAATAAAAAGTTTTAGGTTAATCATCTCGGCATGACAAGTCAGTGCAAGTGACTAGAATGCTCCACAACAACAGCAACGCGTTAAGTTCACGTGCATCTTTGATCCACTAACGAAGACTAAAGGTTTTTTTGAACGAATTGTTTGGGACGAAACTTAGGTCCATTATGAATTTGAGTCTTAGCAAGATTCCATGCAGTTGCATAAAAAACAGCAATGCCTAAGAAATTCAAGATCAAAGAAAGGCCATGATGACAGATCATAAAAAAGGGTGTTTTCCATAACCGGGAAACATTACGCTTCTTTATTGGAATAGTTGAAAGAAGAGGAAAAAGAAAGCAGAAGAGTCAAGTTGTATTGAATGCTTTGAATAAGTTTCAGTTTTAAAAAGCGACCTTTTTCTCTTTCCAAGTCTGTAAAAATATCTTTAGGGGGAGATATTTTTTATCACTTAAGTAAAGGATGTAGTTTCAGCGCGTTTTTTTTAAATATATTTTTTTTATGAAGGTATTCATATATCTGACTTATGTATTAGGGTTGCAGGTGAATATATTGATATAACAAAAAACAAAGAACTATTTTGTAATATTATTTTATCCCCTTGCATTCTTAGTAATTATCCATTTTTAGTAACCTTGTCCCTATAATTATTGGATTAGTATTTTGTATGGTTATTAATTAAACTCATGTAAGAAGCGTATGAAAAAATATTTAGCAAATATATTAAAGAGTATAGAAGAAATTGTCCAAATAATTGGAATAAGTATGAATGACATGAAAAAGAAAGACCGATCAGGTGTACTATATTTAAAAAACGACTAAGCTTTTATATATACATACATCATCATCTTCCTGCCCTTATCCCATTTTGGGGTCGGCACAGTATGTTTCTTTGTTCCCGGGCTAGCTTCTCGCGTGGCACCGGTATTACCATACTGCTTTAAAGATTTGGCTTAGTTTTACGGCCGGCCGAAAATATATATACATACCTATTATATTTTTCTTAATCAGTACAATATAAATTATTATAGATATTTTTTTTTTCATAAATCCACAAGCGGTAAAACCAAAGGAGGTCTTAAAATAATTAGAAGGACGTTACAATTACTTAGTAATTTGTAACAAAGTAAATATGTCATTACGAATTCTTAATATCTCTGGTTGAAGACCGTATTCACACTGCAGTGAATAGCGGAGCAACAATCGATCATACTAGAAAATGATTGTCATCATTTTATATGCATTGCAGTTTAGTTACATCCATTATCCACAGCATGGCAGGTGCAAAATAAAATCAATTTACAACGAAACAACCATTATAATGAGAACATGACAACGCGTGCGTCATGGGTGAGTTTTATTAGTTTTTCGCAACTTATTCACAAGCTGACACCAACATTTGATTAAATCAACTGACGTGTTACATAATATGTTGATCACTGCTAATATTTCGAAAAAATAACTTATAAAATATCGGTCAGTTGAGAAGGTGATGGCTGAATCAAAACGAATAAATTCGTTTAAAAATTAGGTAATTCGAGTAATACCGGTCAATGTCCCATATTAAATCGTACACTTCCAAAAGGTAGCTTATTCGAGCCGATGTTCGCCAACGCTTCTTATATGATTTGTCAGAAATATGATTACCTATAAAAATTCTTTATAATCATCAAGTTTGTCACTACGTATATAATATATTTTAGACACCAAAATGACGTAAGATGGACCTTTTTGAGCGTCCAAGAACCAATACCATCTGAGTCTTGTAAAAAAATATTATATAGAAGCAACATTTTTGTTTCTGATCATTCGTTCAAAAATATTTTTAAATAAAAATAAAATAAAATAAACAGCGGAATAGTATAATCAATTATAGAAAAAATATTTTAAAATAATAAAAATTAGGATGTGTTACTTAGTAGCAATATTAGATGTGAATCAATAATGTAAATAAAACCTTATAAAAAGGCTTGAAAGAGCTAAACGATTTCGAAAACCTTATTTGAGTAAGCAACATCCAACTCTGTATTCAAGTTAGAAATAGCAGCGCAATTAGTTACCAAGTTTACATGTATTGTATATTAAAGACAATTTAATTGTGTTAATAGGTAATTAACGATATATTTAATTAGTGTCAAACAAAAATGCCTCTGAAATAAACAAAAATACAATATTTTGGAAGCCTCGGTAATTTAGTGGTAAAATAAATAGCACAGTAGTTTCCTTTATTAAAAAAAATATCGTGTCAGTTGTAATCTAAAGACTGAATCATCCCTTACTACTTGCAAATAAATATCTGTAAAAATATCTGGGTCAATGCATTCCCGCCATTAAAATGACAGTGACATATCTTTAGTGAAAAAAAATCACCAGTAATTCATTGCGACATTCTTTTAAAGACAAAGACGTCATAAATATAAATGATTATTTACAATAATATTAAATAAATTCTATAATACATATATTCCAATAAGTGATATCCTCAATCCCATTGATCCTATTTTTTAAGCGACACACCTGCCAATTCCGGGTCATCCGGAAAACCGGCTACTTTGACATATCCAAACAATAATAATCAAATATACACCTTAATCGACATTAAATAAAGTGTAAAATGCGTTAAATATTAAATTGTACATTCACGTTCGAGCCCAGCCTCTCGCTGCGTCGCTTTACACCTGCAGTTGATAACCGACATCGTCAGCGGAAGCACGTTTGAAACGAGGCCGCACTAACTTACGATATTACGTGTTTAATTTATTTACTTTTTGATGGATGTTACAAAATAACTTAATGTGTGACTTTACAACATTATTTGTGCAATATTGTTTATTGAAAGGAGGGAATGTGAAATCTTGAAAAGGTCCGGAAGGACGGGTTGATCGGACTCTCCCTTTACATTTCCGCGACAGGTATGATAGAAATTTTTAAATTTAATAATATATTTCTGATTATAACAATAATATTATTTATTAATTTATGTAAATTAATGTAAATATTATCACGCATGCAAGTAAAAGTGAGTTGTAATGTAATTAATTTATAATTATATGTAATTTGAATTAATAATTTACTCTCGACATGAATAATCTAAAACGTAAATTAGTAAAATGCAAATGGCTGCAATGCGTCTGATTTTCAACTGCTTTTAAGTGAGGTAAATTATTTTATTTTTTATATTGAATTGTAAAAGAATTTACACAAAAGGCAATAATAAATTAATGATTTCATAAGTAATAGAGATAATTATTTAGCAAAAACCGGTGTTTTAATGCGGTTATTTATTAATATTTGTTATATATTAAATGCGTTCATAAATACCTTTGTGGATATAAATTCTAACTATTTGCAGGTATTTAGTTTATAGGTATTTTTATGTGTTCGTTTTTAAAATGGCGACGATATTGAAACTAATAACACAAATTATTGTTAAAACCTCACTGTATTGAGAAAATTACATTAACTTATATACCTATGTATATAAGATTTTGTATGAAACTTTTGCATGGAGTTTACATTAACATTTAATGTTTAGGTAATAATTTTTATATTTTAACAAGTTTTTTTTTTTTTAGTAAGTACGTATAGTTGATTATAAAAACAATATTGAGCTTAAAGAAAAAAATACTTATATACATATATATTATATTAATATAACAACAAAAAATATTATATTTTCTAGATTTATGAAATAAATTAGATTTTATATATTTAATGTATTTTTAAATTCATATAATTTAATTATACATACACATATTTTATTATGGAAGATTAAAATAAAATATTTACATCACAATAATTATTCCTTGTGTTTAATAAAATGTATTTTTTTTTAAATACATGGTAAATTTTATGTCCGAAATTTAGAAAAACTTGTTAATTTTTTTTTTAACATCCATTTCTAATGAATAGGGGATGAAAGTTAGGGTTCAAATATCCTATTTAAAAATATTATCCTTATTTAAGACTGGGACGTGTATTGGGTCTTCAGCTATTTAGCAAAGTTGCAAAGAAATATGGCAGACACCATGTTTAAGGAAAAAGTACCGCCATATCTAGTACTAGTGGAATTACTGCAATTCTTATAATAATAATTATATTCTTTTTGGTTCAACATAATAAATCAAATATGTGCGTTTGTGAAACAGTGATCACAGGTAAATACCCAGCTGAGTTCGTTGTGTGGTTCTTCTCAGAGCAGTGCATTCCGAGCCCTTAACCCTATTTTAAGTTAGTGTTTACAGAAGGGTTTATTTCGAAGTATGGTATCATGTCCTAGTACTCCTATTTGATACAAGTGATTAGTATTGATTGAAACAGTATAAAGAAGTAAAACCCTTAATAGTTAAAGGGGTGTGAAGGGGCATGGAGGTTTTTTTGGAATTAGCCTGGACAAGAGAAAGTATTATACTATATATATACAATTGCAAATGTATATATATAAAAGTTTTATTATCTAATCAAAGATCGTCTGTACGTACGTCTCAGATTGATTACGTATGACCAAACTAGAAAAAATAGCGAGAAAGTGTACGTCGGAACCGGTCGGAGTCTCCTTTCGGTTGATTCGGTACTTCATAAATCTTTATAACTTTTGTATTTAATACACTACATGTATACATAAAAATATTTTGATATAATTTATTTTATAAACGGATAATATTACCTAAATGATTCTTGATAGAAGTAATTTTATTTTTTGTGATTTTTTAAGATATACATATAAAATCTAATTATAATGATTTTATTGTGACACTATGTACAGACAAGTAATTATTATATATAAAAAATGAAAAGTTACATCTTAATTTTTAATGTTTCATTAAATTATAACCAAAAGAGATGGTTTGAGAAATAGATATTAATAATATTTTTTTACATTTATATATATATATATATAATTGTATTTCAGTAACTTTACATTTACTGAATCGTGTTCGAGTTACAGTTAAAATTAACTAATATCTATTATAGATTTAAAGTACAGTTTTGGGTTAAGTTCAAATTTGTATATTTATTAGATAATTTATCCAATTTTGACCCTAGATCGTTATTATGTATGTATGTTTGTCATTACAATTGATATAAAATCAAATTTGTTCAAATAAATATATGTAAAACTTATCTTTAACATTAGCGACGCTATTAAATATTAATATTCGACTTATTTAAAATGGAGGATAACATGTTTGGGTTGAGTATATTCTGCCTCATTATCATATCTCTAAGGTCGATGTTTTTACAGATATTAATGTTAAATTTTGTTATGAATTGAACTTTAAACTATATAACATAGTTATATACACTAGGATTCCCCCTAGCGTGGAGGGAATTGAGCTGAGCGCAGGAAAATTAGAAAAGAATAAAAGGATATATAATAATAATAAACAATTAATTGAAAAAGTTTGTTGTTGAAAGTTACACTACGAGCGACACAATCACGAGTCTCTTGGTTTTTTCTTTATAAACTTTGATTTAATCAAGCTATTTTCATTCTTTTTTTTGTTACCATAGATGCTTATTTATTAGTTCTACATTCTTGCCAAATTTGACTAAAATCGCTACACTAGTTTTCATCTGATGAAGCGACTCAGCTCATTTGAGGAAGACTCGACAAGCAAGCGCGAGAATAGTTTAGCTGAAGTCTATGGGGATTCAGTTTTTCGACCATAACTTTTGATCAAATCAAGATTTTATTAATGTTTTCTTCTGTAGAAGCCAAGAACAAGAGCTATAGCAATGCCAATTTTGCTGAAGATCGACTGAGTAGTTTTTATGTGATGTGGCGACTTAAAATTGATTCCCAAACGGTTAAGAGCTTCGTTTACGCTCAGCTCAATTATTAGGTTAGGTTAATACCCTATGCCGTTATGTTTGAGGTACCCACTTGTTTAACACCCCTAAGGGTACCTCAATCCATTATAACATTATAACGGACTTTAATTTTTTTAAATTAAATTTAAACTACATATTCTTAATTAAATGGAATTTACTTTATTTTATGGTATTATTAAATTGTGACATATTTAAGTAAAAAAATTTTAAATAAAAAATATTTAACAAATTATTTAATATTAAAAATACTAGAGCATAACAACAATAACAGGTATATCCGGGTGGTGTGAAGTGTTTATTTTATTCAAACACTTTTAAGATAAGGCTTTGACGTCATAACTTTAAGCCTCCATGTTGAAATTGAGTGGTGTTTCAGATTTATATATACTAGCTGTGCCCGCGGCTTCGTCCGTGGAATGTTGTTTTAATTAAAATATTATAACTCCTAATAACATATACGCCAGTGAAAGTTCAGTTAAAATCGATCCAGCCGTTTCTGAGATTAGCTGGATCAAACAGAGGGAGAAAAAAAAAATACGTATTTTATATGTTCATAGTGAAAAGCTGTTAATTTGAAATTACAAACGGACATATCAATTTTATTTATATGTACTGAGAGTACAAATGAGACAAAAAAAAGAAATCTTCAGTTAAAATGCCAAAAAAATTATTTATTAGGACAGTTTAAGGTTTCCAAAATGGCTTTTCCTTTTCCATGATTACATAAGAATTAAAAACAAAACGTTTCATCTTTTTAATATACAAATATATCAAGTAACGATTATCTTTTTTCTTTACAATGTAAGGAAAATTTTTAAGTATACATTTTTCAGAACTTATATTATATATTATTAGAAGAAACATTAATTAAAATATATAGAAAACAATAATTTTTAACTTATTTATATTTTTCTCTAGCACGTGTATATTTTGATGTACGAAAAATATTAAAAATTTACATTTATAATAACCAGTTTGTAGAAAAAATACTAATTTATGTATGTTTTTTTCTCAAGTTAATATAATATTCAAATTCATGTGAAAATAATATATGGTAGAAATGTTTGGTAAATACTACCTTGGTTGAGCTGAGCGTAAGCGAATCTCTTAACTTTGTCAAACTTCTTTTTGAAATAACATCACATAAAAACTACTGAACCGATTTGAATGAAAATTGACAGAGCTGTAGAGCTTGAGAATGAGCATGTTTTAAAAAAATCAGAATTAAAATATCTCATTCCGTTCAGAAATGAAGGTCAAAAAACTGAGGGGGCTCAGCTCAACTCCCGCAGCACGGCGGATCCTAGTAAAGTATTTTTGAATAATACACATTAAAGGAATTAATTTGTGAGAAATATTGTCTTAAAGTGAATAAAATTATAATATTATTTAAATATGTTAATATTTGTAAAATAAAGTTATTTTATGTAAATTTTAGGTTTGAATGACGCAATCAGAACAAGTCTGAATTTTATTAACTAAATATATTTAGAGTATTATTGTTATGAGTTTGTAAGTAAGTCAGTTTCATTTATTTCACCAAGGGTCAAACAGGATCAAAAATGTCAAAGAACCGACAATAAACTTACCATTCATAATATTATCATTATTAACACTAAACCTACTAAGTACCGGTCAAATTGACCGTTCTTAAACTTTAAACCATTGTAAAACTTACACATTTTTAAACGTTATAATATCGTTATCAAACTACATGACAATTCTTAGAATATGAATATAATATTTTCTTCACTCTTTACTTTTGGTTAGTTCCATTATTACCTGCGTCATATAATAAATAACTTTTAATTACCGGTCAATTTGACCGCGTGCGGTAGGAACAGGTATACAAGAATTGTCAGTAGGTTTAATGTTAAGTTAACAAATTAAATATTAAAATACTTAAAATGACATACTAACAATACTAGTTCTAACATAAGGATTTGTCTACTTAATTTCCAATATTTGTAAATGTACACAGTAATCGTAATCTGCTGCGTATTTGTTCTTAAAACAATATATTTGTATGTTTGTGTAACAGATTGTATCTCAGATATATTATTTTGGTAAAAAACATTTAAAATTGTTATAGAAAATAAATATAACCACATGAACACATCAAAGCGGTAGTTCACCTTGACATTTACAGTTCAATAGACGTGGATCTTAAACCACACTCGCCTCTAGACCTCATAATAAATGTATATTTTTATGATATTTACAAATTTGTTACTCTGGGATATAAAATAAATCTTACATTTTTACTTTTTATATTTCAATTTGTTGCAATATTATTATTTATTATTATTATTTTTAATTTTAATGTAGGTACCCACCTACTTACGTATACTCAGGGGTAGCTGGAAGAGAGAGAGAGAGAGAGAGACAGACAGACAGACAGACAGACAGACAGACAGACAGACAGACAGACAGAGAGAGAGAGACAGACAGACAGACAGACAGAGAGAGAGAGAGATATATCTAAAATTTATTTATTTTGAGATTATATTTGATAATCGTTCCAATAACACAATTACTTAAAGCCTTGTAATTTTCCAAAGGTATTATAGTTTGTGTATATTTCTATCATAGGCTCGACTGTGCAATTATTGAGACACCCGATATGTTAACGCATGCGTTACTAAAACTGAAATACTGATGTAAATTATGATTACACTTTCACGTTATTAATTGCAAATTTATTAGCTTCATTGAGCGAAGCGAGCGGAGCGAACGGATCGCTCTATGTGAGACTTTGCATCCCATGTTCGGGGTTGGCATGAAAACGGCTTTACCGATCTTCATGAAATTTTGCACATTTATAGCGATGGTTGTTATGGTGGTTCATAAAAAAAAGTGAAAAAAAACTCATATCATTGTGAAATAATCACCAAAAAATAACAGTCCCATAGACTTCAATGTTAAAATATTTCACTTTCATATTTGATTATTCTATATTTTGCCTGTCGGTTTCAGCTTTGAACGCTGAATTGAAGATGGGTTACTCGTTTCGCTCCATACGGCGAACACTATCGAGATTTTGCGAGCGCAGCGAGTCAAAATCGAGGTCCGGTTCGCGGACCTAGTATTAAAAATAAATGTACATAATAGGTGCTCTTCGTGTTAACGATTCCGTGCTTGGCAAAGTGTTATCTGTCTGTTAGATATCAGAGCCATCGGCGCCATATTGATAATCGTATAACGAATCGTAAATCTCCCAAACATTTAGTTAGTTTATTTGTGTTTTATTATCTTTGTTTTATTACTTTGTTTAAGTTACGTTCAGTTATTTAGATTGAATTTGTGGTAGGAATCTATTTGAGTCTATTTTTAGTTTAACTAGGTAATTCATATTGGACAATTTCCGGTTTGCTAACAACCGTCTAGAACTTTAGCTATATGGTATGGTAGTTTGATTTTATTTACGTCTACTTATATTAGTATATTAGCTTTTATTTTAACTTATACCCGCGACTCTACCTACATTAACATATTCGCGACCGCTGACGTGAATTCACGTCATTAAAAATTTTATACCTGGTTCCGCTGACGTGAATTCACGTCATTTCAAATTCTATACCTGGTTGCCGCTGATGTGAATTCACGTCATTTCAAATTCTATACCTGGTCGCCGCTGACGTGAATTCACGTCTTTCATATCCTATTCTTGGTTGCCGCAAACAACATACTTTTTATCCTTCCATTGATGATACAAGTTTGTGTCAACCAGCTTCAGAATTTCATTATATTAGCCGGTACTTAGAATTAGAAACGTAGAAAATTTGCCTGTCCCGAATGTGTTAAATGGTCTTAACATAAATATATTTAATTTTAATTGAATATTTACCCTAATTTTAATATCTGACACAAGTAATATAAGATATTGAAAGTAAATTAATTTAAATTGCCTATGCAGATATATTTACACGGAAAATACTAGATTCCGAAGTATTGCAAAACGGAGGCGCGTGCGTTTACCGAATAAGTAAATAGTTTGAGCAATTTGACGAGGTTTTTAAATTTATGTCACTTATTTATAGTGTGGTGTTGTAATAATGTGTTACTTGATACATGTATATTACAATTGTATTTTATATTTTCCTTTGGTATTTATTAATATGTATAAAGAAAAATACATTATATTTGTTGACTTGACAAAACTTAGATCTAAAATAAATTTAGTCAGATCTAATCAAATAATGCGAATAATCGATAATATTTACATAAAAATGTTATTAGTGTTCGTTTTCTTTTATTATTATTATATGACCTTTGGAAAAATTTGTGTTTATTTATCATCTTGTTGTATGTATATATATATATATATATATATATATATATATATATATGTATATACATCTAGCAGTTTGTTGTGTGGCTTTCAGAGCAGCGCGTTTGAAGTTTGAGCACTCTTAGCCTTATTTTGAGTCTTACAGGACTTATGATAAGTATGGTATCAGTTCTGACACTCCCATTGATACAAGTCATCATATAAAATATAAATAATTTTCCCATTAATAATAATTGAAGTACATTTACCGTCTATCCTCAGATCTGAGTTCAAAATGGTGTTTTTCTCCAATTTTAATGTTTCCAATGAGTATTTGGGTATTTGACAAAATAATTCCTAAAAGGTTATTGAACTTTTAATTAATTAATCTTCAAGTCTGCTGTCGTTCGTCAATCATCATCAATTGTCAATCGTCAAAACATTGTTTCTCATATTTACTTTTAAAAAAATTCTCCCTACATTGATGTCAGCTGTCATTTAAATATCGGCCATTTTGTTGCAAAAAAAAAACATCATATACATTTTTTTTTCACATTAATTCAATCAATTCATCAAAATAAAACGAAAGCTCTTACAAAACCGTATATTAACAGTTACTTTAACGTTATAAAGACTTTGACTTCAAACTTCCATATTTATCACACCATAGACACGTAACTATGAAGATACCATAGACCATTACTAACTGGTAATTGTCTATTGCTCTTAATAATATAATAATATTTACCTCTCTAGGTTAGTGGAGTGTATCATTCGTATCAAATGAGAATTTTAGCTTTCTTTATATGTATATTATATATTATATTCTTTATATTCTCTATATTCTCTATATATATATTTCTTTATTATATAAGCCATTTACCACTCACTGCCTCATCAAGAAATCTCCGAAACTATCTGTCCGATTAACTTAATATTTTACATAGTTACTTCTTGTGACGTAGACGTCCACTGAGAACGGATTTTACAGAATTCCTATCCCACTTTTTTAACTTTGCATTTCGTCAAGTTTTAAACCAGTACTAGCTATAGGTACACTTAACGCGGGGGTAAGAGTTACTATAGCTACCGTTACCATAACGACGGTTACGATGACAACGGATAATATGACAAAGGTTACCATAGCAACCTAAGTTCACTACCAAATTAA
Source organism: Melinaea menophilus ssp. n. AW-2005 (assembly GCA_918358695.1). NCBI lineage: Eukaryota > Metazoa > Arthropoda > Insecta > Lepidoptera > Nymphalidae > Melinaea > Melinaea menophilus. Next base: position 15,002,643 of record OU911058.1, on the reverse strand, counting down.
TAGTGTGCCCAGCGAAGAGGGTGGGAATAAGCTAGTATGTTTATAAACAATATCTAAATATAATATGTATCTAAATATAGTATTTCATAAATTATTAAGAAATAACAAATTACATGAGTGTTATGTAACGGTGATGACATGTTAAATCATCTGTTACATCATTTTGTGTTAAAATTCATTACAAAATACTAAAGGCCCTTAGTATAATATAAACAATGTATTGAATTTCATTTAAACCTATGAGGTTTTCACTTTGATAATGCCTTATTGTAATTACATAATCTAAAACATTTGATTATAAAAAACTAAATTCAGATTAACGGTATAATTTTAAAGATATTCTTAAATCAAAGTCAAATAGTTTTTAATTCAAGGAATATCAAATTAGAAGATGAAAAGTTGGTTATGAAAGACTGTCAAGTCCCATATTTTAAAGATAATTGCAAAAAAATAAATATTGAATAACTACACTTCAACGTTTGTAATATTTAAAAAACAATGAGACGAAAATATTTACGAAAATTATATATGATAATATTTATTATATTATTATTAAAATACGGTTTATTTTGTAAAAAGTTAATAATGTTTAAGACGAAGCAAATATAATATATTATTTGTGAACTAATAAAATATATTCGTCTATGATATGACGTGGTCAGTGTGGATTGCTGACAAATCTACAGACAATTTTGATGTTTTTTGTATTCATTTTGTTATTATAACATTGTTTTAGGATAACTAATCTTTTTATTTCTTGATTGTTGAATATTTAGTGTACACTTTGAGTATAAATACGTAATATTTTGACAGGCGAATAATGAAGGCGTAAATCGTATGACATTTTATTCTCAAAATTAAAAAAATAAGAAAAATCACGAAAAACCATAAAAAAGATAGGATTAAAAAATAATATCTTGATGATAATCTAAAACAATAAAAAACTTGTTATAAACCATAACTTAAAATATCTATGTTATTCTTATTTTTAAACATTTCTTTGGCTTTAAAATATCGAATTAGTTTTATTAACACATTCGCGATCGCTGACGTGAATGTGTCATTTCAAATATTATTTCAGGCTGCCGCTGACGTGAATTCACTTCATTTCAAATTCTATTCCTGGTTGTCGCTGACGTGAATTCACGTCATTTCAAATTCTATTACTGGTTACCGCTGACGTGAATTTACCTCTTTCATATTCTATACCTGGTTGCCGCAAACAAATTTTATACTTTTTATCCTCCCTTGACAATACAAGTTTACGGCAACCAGCTTCAGAATTTCATTATATCAGCCGATACACAGAATTGGAAACAGAAAATTAGCCGGACCCGAATGTGTTAATATTTATTATGAATAAAAAATAATTTAATATATATGAAGCTTCGATTCCTTCCTTTGTTATTGCCATGACTCGATGTGAACATGGCGCCTGTGTGTTTTATACCGGATGTGTATTGATACGTAACGATATGCAATTTTATGGGAATAGGAAGGTGTGGCCTTGATTTACATACAATTTGTCAGGACACAATGGGCACCATGATTAAGATATATTGTAATGGAGTTTGGTTGATATAAATGTGTGGAACTCAAGTTGTTGACTCATTAAAAACGTTAAATTTCATTTAAAAATATTAACTGTTGAGTTTCTGGCTCCTCTTAGAAGCATACCGAGTAGCTTTCTGACCCCACTCTCCTTTTAATGTAATAATTGATCCAAAAGTTCATAAAAGAATTCAGTACAGAGTACAGAATTTAGAATACAGAATTCAATATTTAGAATACAGAATTAAGAATATATAAAATACAGAATTCAGAATTCAAAATTTAGAACTTTGACTGTATTTAATAGATGTACGTATATTACAAATCTATGTAAATTCAGAATACAAAATTCAGAACTCATAATTCAAAATACAGAATACAGAAGTTAGAATACAGAATACAGAATACATTTAGAACTTTTACTGTATTTAATAGATACGTATATATACATATATAAATATTTAGTTCCGTCCCAACGCACACAGATAGATTTACGTAAGTACATCGCGTAAGAGCGAAAGCATTATAAAAAGTACTCTGATATAACTATATATGATGGGTGAGTCTTCCGTGTGTCTGTACGTATTATGTTACTGAACCCGCATGTACAGGTGTATAATGTATATACAAATTAAATATAAATACAGGGTTTATATAACTATGATTGCAATGCGTCTTCGCTTATAATTTTTTTTGTCTCAGTCTTCAGATGTTAAAATAATAATCTCAATATGTTGTTCAAAATTAAAATGTAACGCATACGTACACACGAACAGTACCTATTTATATATATGTATATATATATATATATATATATTTAGATTGTCTTTATTTGCTGAATTCTATAAAATATAATTAAACATAACCTGGACGACCCGGAAACCGAATCTGACTTATAAAGAACAATCCTGTGGGAATAGATGTTACAACTGGAGATTACATCTAATTATCATACATTGTGTAAGTAATTATTGTTTTTATTAGAATTGATGTCCATTTTAATTAAAAAGAGTGGGAATACAAAGAAATATAAAGACAAAATATCAAGTACTCCTATAATATTACAGATATAAAATCACTGTCGGTTTTAAAAACATATATAAATTGTTACAAACAGACACATCCACTTTCAATAGCATTATATATATATATATATAACTTTTTGCACACAAACACACATACAGATTAATTCTATCATTGTATAATATTAAGTAACATATTTATTTGTATATATAATTAATAAAAATGTAATTCCCAATCTCATTGGCAGCGCCATTTTGTTTTAATTAATGATGAACTTTTCGTGAAGTTTTTGATGATAAATGATAACCCAATCGGTAAAGATAATAAATATAATTACGAAATCTGTCTTGTTTGTCTGTTAATGTAATGAGAAAAGTACAACTAATATTATAATAACTACAACTACCAACAGACGCTCAATTCCGACTCGCTGCGCTCGCGAAATTTCGGGTGCTGTTTGCAAATTGAGCGAAGCGAGCCCAGTTTACCTAACGACTCATCGTTTCCCATTGACTTCAATGGGATATCAGTTTTTTGATGATTATTTTTCAAAGACATGACATTTAAAAAAATATATATTTTAAAATTATCACCTAATGTGTGTCTTTTTGATCGCAAAAATTTTATAACTCGCTGTCAAGTAGTTTTCGAGCCTATTCGTGACAAAGAGTGTAAAAAAGTTTCTAGTAGAGCGCTTCGCTCAATAACTAGGGGCGCCAACAGACCCTCAATTTCGGCTCGCTGCGCTCGCGAAATCTCGGGTGCCGTTTACATATTGAGCGAAGCGAGCCCAGCGTAATGACTCTTCGTTTCGCAATGACTTCAATGGGATATCAGTTTTTGGACATTACAAAAAAAAAAAATTTTTTTTGAAGACATTTTTCTTTTTTTTTAAAACTATCACCTAATGTGTGTCTTTTTGATTGCAAAATTTCATAATTTTCCGTCAAGTAGTTTTCGAGCCTATTCGTGACAAAGAATTTAAAAGTCTCCAGTAGACCGCTCCGCTCGCTTCGCAGTTAAGTAAATTATTTTTTAAACAATATTTTTTGATTCCAAGCTATACAAATTTATATTTTTGTTTCATCCCAAAATTGACATTACGTCAGTATTGACACACGTCAGACTTATTGTTATATTAATATAATAGATTTTAGTGAGTTGTTAATTTAATTGTTATTAATATGTGAAAAATAATATATATATAAATAGGACATAGTGTGTTACTCTTTGTAAGAAAGCTATACAGGTATAACACGGTAGATTTGTTTTGCGTTATAGGAAAACGCGTTGTAGGAATTTTATTGTATAACGTTCTCATATGACCGTATAACGCGTCATGTACAAATATTTCACGTTTAACTTTAACTTTTTAAGTTTAACTGTTCTTGTGTTAGGCGGTTTAAATGGAATATTAAGAAACTTAATTAAATTTAATTTTACTTACTTAATTTAATAAAATAACAACACAATGTGCAAAGGTAAGCGAAATTAATTATGAACTGTAATAAATAATAATAAATTTTATAGTATAGATATATAACGTGGGAAATTTCCGCGTTAAGTAGAAGAAAACACGTGTTATACGAGGGACTGAAATCGCGTTATAGGGGGATTACTGTACTTAGCTTGTACCAGACGTGAAAAAGATCTTTGAGTCCCCATTATGGAAGTGTATATTATATAAGGAATAATATCTTTTAAAATACAATGAAGCAAATATATATGACGCGTATATATATATATATATATATATATATATATATATATATATATATATATATATATATATATATATATATATATATATATATATTTATATGTATATTGCGTCTTGCAATCAATCGTAAACATTGCTCAAACATGAACACTAAACAATTATCCGTTGGTCCGATTGTTACGCTACACTTGTTCAAATACGCGTCACTGACTTATATTTGAATAATAATTAATATACTTTAAACAAATTTAACATTTCAATAAAATTTTCACGGACCGAGTTTTAAAATAAATTTCCATCTTATTTTTGCTTTAATCTCGGATTGTAGATAGATTATTCGTCTGTGAAACGAGATCATTCAAAATCTTAACCTGTCAAACTTTTATGTCATAAAGATAATTAATGAAATATAGTTAAAAATATTATACAGATTATATAAATTATTGTTAAAATTGAATGTAAAATCGATTAGCAGAAATATATTAATGATATACTAAAATTATTATAATTATAAATTAGCGGGAAATTAATGTTCCAACTGGTACTCGTAATGGCTGCCGTGCGGTTGCGGCTTCCACTAATCGATATTAAGTACTATTATAAATTACTTTGTTGTTTATTATAATATATTTGATTTTATTTAATAAAAAAAAACATGACATTTTCATTTTTTTTTACCATTCCTTTTAAGACATTATTATTATTGTGGTTATATAACAAGGAATTATGTGAAAACCAAGATATATTATTAATAGCACATTAGTTATAATACTCAACGCACATTAAGACAGCACCTTTCACAATAGTATATATATATATATTATTATGAAAGATACATGTATAATATTAATATATTTAGATGTTATTTAATTCATCTCTGGTTAAGGTATTCTGTCCTAAACAATCCTTTACTCGTTGAGAAGTATGAGAAGAAGAAGAAGAAGAATAATCCGGTTTTGTTCGGATGAAATGTGTCAAATAGACAATATTTTACAAAATGTATAAAAATAAATTAAATCTGAAAATTTATTTGAATTTGTTTGTTCTGACAGCTCAATGAATAAAACCTCATTTACAAACTGATAAGTGTGACTGACACTGACTGTGAGGGATGCGTTCATGGACAGTATGGTGGAACTGTGACGTCACTGATACATGTGACAAATTCAAGATGGCGGAGTGTCAGCGACGTGTCGCTAGTGTCAAGTGTCCAATGGCGACTGCGATATGTCAGCATTATTAGAATGTAACAATACTCCACAATCCGCATTTTGCGTACATATTTTATTTACTCATTATTTTTTTATGTTTTATTATTCAGCTAAGGTTTCACTGACGTTTAGAAAAATTTTGTTTTTGTCCTAAAGGGTTTAATACAATACATGAAACTTATAAATATTAGACCTAAATGATATATACAACAACCTTACTTCGGCTTCTCTTGTACAATATCTACACAATACTATATCTTTTATAAAGAAGATATCTGATAAATAATGTAACACAAAACTTTTAAATTATACATTTAAACTAGCCTCATATATCACTATATATTACTGAAAACTGTATCGAAATCCATTCAGCTTTTTGAGAGTCGCGAAGAGACTGATGAATTATTTCATCAATAACAAGATAAGTTTAAGGCTGTATATAAATTTCAATATGGCGGCGTAAAATTCTAATGATAATTTGACGTTCCTTTTATAGTTGTTAGCATATTAATTGTCCTCTAACAGCTGTTATTTCTTTTTAATTGTTAGATATTTTTTTATGTTAAATACTATTAATTAACATTTGCGTGTTTACTTAAAACACAATTATTCACATGCTATATTATTAGGGATATTATCGTATATTTTAATATGGAAAAAAATGAACACGGTCAGGACTCGAACATGTGACCTCTAGGATCGCAGAGAGATTTCAATTTTATAACCTTAACACAATTATATTCATACACAATTCATGCGTTGCTATATTATATACTAGATGTGACCCCGACTTCGCTTGAGCCAATTTACTCCTTATAACATTAGCTATCCGCCATTGAAAGTCTTGCAAAAATCGGTTCAGTCGTTTTAGAGATTTGCCGGACCAACAATTTTTTTATGTACCGAATATACTTTCAAATGCATTTAGTGAAAAGCTCTTGATTTGGAATAACAAACAGACATTTCTATTCTATTTATATGTATATATTTTTAAATTCTTAAAACGTTAATGTCAGTAATAATTATATTTTTGTTTAAAAATGGCGAAAAAAGTAATCTTTAGATTGTTAACTGAACAGCAAGATGTAATATTTCTCTTCCCAAAAGTAATCCAGGATGTAATACCAGAAGCCTGTGGATGTTTAAAACACATTAGTTGAGCTTTAATTATTCTATAGATACGGGTAAGCTCGGCTTTACACCGGCTGACCGCATTCCTGGCGATCGAACGTTCCCTTTACACCCCTTCAGACACAACGACTGGTAAATATTATATATTTTTGAAATCAGGAACTTGCTTATTCCCTCCCGCTTCGCTGGGCACACTTAATTTGGATGTGAACTTAGGTTGCTATGGTAACCTTTGCAATATTATCCGTTGTCATCGCAACCGTTGCTATAGTAACTCTTAACCACGCGTTAAGTGTATATGTCCTATATTTTGAAAACTTGACGAAAAAAAAAAGTTGAAATCCTTTGGGATAGGAATTTCGTGAAATCCGTTCTTATTGGATGTCTACGTTACAAAAGAAGTAACTATGTAAAATTTTAAGTTAATCGGACAGATAGTTTCGGAGATTTCGTGATGGGTCAGTGAGTTTTAAATCGCTTATATATATACGAATTATAAGAGAAAAATAATAACTGCGTTTTCTAAAGTTAACTTTTCCTATAACATATAATATTTGTAAATAAAAAATCTCTACCAATGTAGTGTTTATTGGAAATAAATCAATAATCAATTGTAACAGCTCTATCTGAAGGGCACTTAAGTTAAACATTCCTATTAAGAACCTAAGCTAGTCATAATAAGGGCCATATTCGAGATTTGTTTGCCGAGAAATTATATGATCTCTTAGTTGCAGGTTCTGTGACCTTGTTTAAGTGTATGTGTTATATACGATTATTACTTTTGAAATAACCACAAAATATAGTATAATAATTATTTCATAGTTTAAATATACTATTCGGGGGTTACAATTTGAAAAACTGTTAATTTTCATGTATTTTCGCGAATAAAGTAATTGCAAATGAAGAATTAAAATTTATTTATTTATGTAGTAATTTGACGAATTTAAAAATAATAATTGCATTAATCTCAACTTGTCACCAATATTCTACTCTGATTCAATATGTATGTTTCTATTTGGTTTCTTGTCTTTTTTCTTGGTATCACAAAGGGTGGATGGATAGGGACTTTTGGGGAGAAGTTTGGAGACAAACATAATATATTTATATACAAACATACATATTAACGATATAATTAAAGTCAGGCAGCGTCGCGTGTCGTAATTAGCTATTATAATGTGTGGTTTTCATTGACATGTTCACACGAGAGAAAGCCGATTCTCAGTAACAATGCTATCGATATTTTCATGATTCACTTGAATTAGGTAAGTTATTACTTATATTAAGTGATATTTATGTACAGACAGATAGATATTTTATTGAGCTGAGCGTAAGTGAAGCTCTTAACCCTTTGGGAGACCTTTTTTGTGTTTAGTTGTCTCCAGAATGCGACGAGATAATTAGCTAAATATTTTCTCATGTATGTCTGAGCCAAACGGCGATGTTATAGCGAAAATATGTTTAGCCATTCAAAAGTTATCAAGAAGAAAAGAAAGGAGAAAGAAAATTTAGATTATGACAGTATTTTATGTGAAAAAAAATTGTTTTATAGACATAAATTTATTAGGAAAAGTGTCAATGCCTACTTGCATAGATATTTGAATTTTAGATATACCTAAATAAATGTTATTAAAAATCATATACATAAACTATAAATTTAAACTGAAGAAGCAATTACTTTAATGTTTTATTTTTGGTTATAATAGTTAAGATCAATTAGTTAACTATATAACTGAATGGTATAACAGTTATGGCGATAGAAACTTGGTTCTAACGTTTCACAAAATACAAAATTTCTCGTCCCATTGACTTACTTAATATAATGTATATTAAAATAAATAGTATTGTTGTATATTAACTTAAACTACGGTTAAAATTAACTACACTTTAAACGAAATTATAGTTTTCATATTAATGTAATTCCGCCATCGTTTAAGACAAGTAATTACGGAATGAAATCTCGTTAGAAATACAAATAAAAAGTCAAAAAATAAACTTCACCACTTTCACTGGAACCGGCTTCGAGATTCACACCAGAGAAACCTAACACTTATCACACTTGACATAAGGGTGATAATTATATATTATATATTATTATTTGATTAGACCGAAGTTTCCTTATCTTTTTAGCATTAATAATAAGTATTTTAATATATAAATTAGTCATGAACAACGATTTTGACTAGACTGTCTCGTGTGAATATGACCTCAATATGACATTTGGAACACATCAATCATACACAAACGATGTGTGTGTGTGTGTGTGTATATGTGTGTGTGCTTAAGTAATTACATTATATAATGTGTAAAGTAATTTAAAGAAATGGATACAATAGTAATTTAGCATAAAGGTGAGAGCCCAATACGTACCACCCTTACATTTCTAATAAAATCTGTCACTAATCCCAACATAGTGTATACCCACCTTAACATATTCAAAATTTAACTTTAGTTGAGTTACTTAATACAAGTCGTAACCCGCGGTGTCGCTTGCATATTGAAATTAAATTTCGTATTTGTACATCGGTGGTTACCAGGACACTATATATATGCAAGAGATAATTTTACTGGAATGGCATATAAATAATATTAACTGCTGTATTTTGACATATATAAAAAATTCTATACGTTTTTAAATGAGTTTTTTTACACGTATTATCACGTCGGGTTGTCACGCAATTCGTGGCTACTCGTTTAACACTTATAAGGCCCTGTAAGAAGCCATCTTGTAAAATAAATAAAATTTTCCACAAATTTGATGTGTATAAATTGTACTTTATAATATAACATGTAACAGAAGTAGGGCAATGAATATATAATTAAAGATATCATTAACGAAGTATTTATTCTAAGTATTTTGTTAATTGTAATATTATACTAAAGTAATAATTCTGTATTACACACACAAACACATGTCTCTACATGTGTGTGTGTTTGTGTAAGATATTCATTATATTACAATGCCCTGATCTGGAGGACTCTCTTCAAAACCCGACTAGAACAATTGGATCTTAAATAAAGAACTTATTCATTAATTTTGAAGTTCTGGCTAGAAAATCAAAATCTGTATTGATAGTTAGTATCACAGAAAACATTTTTGTACTGTCAAAGCTATCAGCTGGGAAAGTTATTTGCCACTGACCTGAGGAGCGCTGGGACAAAGTGGGTATAGCCACCGATTACAATATAAATAGTACTTTAAATGTCTCCATCTCCATATATTCATTATTGAATGAATGAATGAATGAATGAACGTGGTCAGGGACGTGTCAGGGTTTTATTATTGAATAAATATGATAATACAATGATTATTTTAGTTTGTTCAATTTGTTCAATTTTGTCAACAATACTTATATTTTTAAGAACAATTATAATTATCACTGACACTAAAGACTAGATGAAAACCAGTCTTCGCTTGGATGAAATGTATATTTTACAAAATGTAGGCACCTAATTCTATTCTATATATATATATATATATATATATATATATATATATATATATATATATATATATATATATATATATATATATATATATAGATATATATATATATATATCGGTTTACAATGAATATTAATATTATTTGATTTGATACGTCTGTCTTAATAAATTCAAGATGGCGGAGTGTCAGTGACGTTTCGGTAGTGTCAAATGGCGACTGCGATATGTCAGCATTATTAGAATGTAACAAAATACATGACAATCCAAATTTTGCGGCCATATTTTTTCGACTCGAAAACATTATTTTTTATGTATTATTATTCAGATAACGTTTCAATCTAGTCCACCGTACTTGACACGGGTCTAGCTGACATATCGTATTATAAACATAAGTTCTTAGTAATAAATTGTTTTATAACTTTAGATATTATTTAGATATTAGTAAAGTGTAGTCAGTAAAAAATAAATAACACTTCAACCTACATTCTTAATGGACATGTTCCTTAGTTTTTGTTTGTGTTATGTATAAGGAAAGCTGTCTTCTAAATCCCTACTTTCACTGCAGATGTTACGAGTAGTTAGAACTAATAAACTTATTTAGTTCTTCTACTCTAAATGCGATGATGAAGTTTAACACATTCAGCCCGGCTAATTTTCTGTTTCTAATTCTGTATCGGCTAATGTAATGAAATTCTGAAGCTGGTTGCCGCAAACTTGTATCGTCAAGGGGAGAATAAAAAGTATAAAATTTGTTTGCGGCAACCAGGTATAGAATTTGAAATGACGTGAATTCACGTCAGTGGTAACCAGGTACAGAATTTGAAATGACGTGAATTCACGTCAACGGCGGCAGCGGTCGCGAATGTACTAAAATGCCACCATTAGTCAACATTTAAAAATCACATTTTAAATTAATTGGAACAGACATACAGTTTATATATATATCATCTTTTATTTGATCACATCATATAAATAAATATTGTTTAGTTATATTACGTCATTATCAAGACCGGACATTAACTTTCAATGTGAAAGTAATCTTTTATTAATTAGCTTACATAACAACCGCATGGGAATATACGAGGAAGGATTTAATAATTATAATAATAACAATAGGTAACAATCTTTATACCTATAATATTATCAATAAACCTAATCAGTGCGTGATTTTTGATCCGTCACCTATCATCACGTTCATAGTTTTACGACATTCGATACATTGTGATGATTGTGATCGGAATTTTTTTTCACTAGTTATACTGTTGGTTTATGTGATTAGTGTGTGATGGTTTGGAATGATTTGGGATTTTTTATTAAAATGGAGGTACGTGTTTTTTTAATCTACATAGTTAGAGAATACATTAACTTGATAACTAGCGGCGCTAACAGACCCACAATTTCGACTCACTGCGCTCGCGGAATTTTTGCTGCCATTTGCATATTGAGCGGAGTATGCCCAGTGTAATGACTCATCGTTTCCCATTGACTTCAATGGGATATCAGTTTTTTGACGATTATTCCTCAACGACATGTCATTTTTCAAAAAATTTCCGTCCAGTAGTTTTCGAACCTATTCGTGAGAAAGAATGTGAAAAAAATCTCCAGCCGAACGCTCCGCTCGCTACACTCACTTCGCTCAATAAGTTGTCGAAAATCACCCTAAATGGATCGCCATGGAATTTGAGCGATGTTACGAACAAAGCTAGTTTTAACATAGTTTACCCACAAACCGTATTTTCAACCCATATTTAAATATTAAAACAATAGAGAGATTCCAACTTAGCAAAAATATAGTCACATTAACAATAAGATCCCACGCGTCAAATTAAATCTTTTTATAGAGTTTTCCCTTCTTTCATCTAGGGGAGGTTGAGGGGAGTTGGAACAGTTTCAACTATTTAATATTAATTAATTGATGTGTGAATACACCTCGCTCTCCTCTAATAAAGTTTTTAATTATATGAAAGGGTTATAAAGAATAAATTGACTAATTGACTTCTGAGATCGTATAAATCTTCCCTTTGAATATTTTTGACCTTATAAATGTAATTTTAATAATGCCTCAAAAATGTTGCTTAACTTCATATATATGACAAGTATTTCTGTTTATACATTTTCTGTATGCCTATTTGGGCAACAAAACATTGTAGCTATGTATATGTTTGGTTAGAAAAAGATTTCTGCATTCCACGTCAACAAAGTTGTAGGCGAAAGCAAGTATAACCTGAAATTAGAACCTTACAAAAAATACTCTAATATATGATATATTTATGTATATAAATTGCTCTGGTTCTGTCTGTATGAAGCAGTCTTTCGTGGTGAGTGCAAGAATTAAGACTGATTTCTTCTCACAACTTTTCAATCAAAATATATATATATATATATATATAATATGAGAGGTTGACCATTTATCGTTATTTTAGAGAACCTTATCATTATTCAAAAATAAACATAAATAATTATTTTTAATCTTGTGTCGTGTGTCTGTTGAGAACCCAAAAATGTTTACACAAAACGTGACACCGAAGTGTTCTTTGCTTTATTAATAACCTTCCAACCAAATTATCATATTTATGCGAGAAGTCGTCCGTGTCACTGTGACCTTGTAATGCAGTATTTATTAGTATGCTATTGTTTCATCGGCTCCAAATGATTTGCGATAAAGGCTCGGCGGAAATTGTTTGGCTTTGTTTAGGAACCAAGCTTATGTAAGTACATGTATGTATTTTAAATTGCTAAACACTTATAAATTCGATCTGATTGAGGGTAATTCGAAATGAAAGTATGGAGAATGGTCACTGCACTCACAGTTTCAATCATTTCAAATCACCTATTTATATTTCTGTTTTAGTAAATGAATATCGAAAAAATACTTTTTTCCATTTTACAAATTTATTTTGTTAAAAAAGTATAATTGAACTTTTTTTTATACAACGGATTTTTTTATTAAGTCTCACAAAATTAAGAAATTGAAATTATTTTCTTTTTTATTTCGCATAAAAAATGTTCTTAAAAGTCTTTGTGAACTTTGACCTCTTTGAATTGATATTTTGACAAACTTAAGTCTGATTTTAATCACAAGACACTATATTTGAAGACATAAAATAAATTAACATTTAGTAAATATTAAACATTTATTTGTTTGTAAAATATACCGCTATGATATAAATTGTATTAAATTGCGTTTGGGATTTATAATAAATTTGCAAGATGGCTTCCGTATGTTGATTATCCATGAAATATAAGGGTCCAATGCAAAAACATAATATCGCTTATGGTGGGAACGACCACCAGTGGAGGCTCAATTTGCGTGCGCCTTGCTTCCTGTCCTGTCATTACATCGACCTTCCGTTATGTCACTGTCAGGTGACAGATGATCTTCGGACGACTGACGTTTGTTAAATATATACATATGTCAAAATATTACAGTTTATTTACATGTAAAACTATTTGTTTTAGATAGTTTTTATTCTATTTAAAAGATGGAAATTATATCTGATGGTAGTCTTCAGATATTTTTTTAAACTTGAATTAAGTATAAATTGGAGACATTCCTAAAAATATATAAACTTTATAATATATTTGTGTCTGAATGGGTTCATTAACTCTGTTTTAATGTTTTAAACATTGCAAAATCTCCTTCAAAACTAGTTTATTGGATGGTATTTGACATTTTAAATCTGAAAGATGCGTCCATTCTAAATTTCTGAACGAACGTATATATACATATATATATATATATATATATATATATATATATATATATATATATATATATATATATATATACATACTAGCTATTGCCCACGTCGTCGTTTGTTAAATAAAGTATATACTATTGTATGTATGTATATTATATGTATGTGATACTTTGCTACTTTTGTGTGTTTGTCTGTTGTTATTTATGTTAACAAAGGTATACAATCACCGGAAAGATATTCAAAATGTTTTTCAAAATGTGTTATTCGGATGTAACGCCATTTTGTTCTATCGCTATACCAAACACGTCTTGTTACCGACCGACTGTCACACCGAACATAATATATATAATAATTTACGATTTATTTTCAATGTTTTACACAAACATACAATTAAATGTAAATGATTATAATCCAAATACCTTAGAATATACATAAATAAGAGGTTCAAGAATGCATTATTGACAAAGAAACGAACAAACAAAATGTTTAATTTTATGATATTTCTAAATATGATAAATAATATAATCAGTAAATGAAATCAAATTTATTTTCTTTAAAATTAAATTTAAGTAATGGTATTGAGACCTTGAATATTAAGATTAAAGAATTTAGTATATATATATATATATATATATATATTCGGTGTGACATCTGGAGGACTTGTCAAGCTAGAAAGTAAGATGATAAATGAACACGTCTGAAGGATTCTTCATGTTTTATCGAGATTTCTAAATTATAACACATATTTGTCCACAACACATACGAGTATGTGTGTTATTTTTCATCATTTATATAAATAGCTTCAAACTCTTCAAATGATAAACGTAAGCATAGATTTCATATAAATTCATCGGCCATGTTGAATATTAGATGAAGGGTGAATAACCTAAAATACATCAAATTAATGTGTGTATTAATATTTTAAAATTTCAATCCAATTCTATCCATCTTAATATTTGCATAGACTAAATTCAATCTAAAACTATGATATAAAATAGAAGTGACTTATCTACAAGTTAAAATGCAAATCAAGAAGTCGTTGGTAACTTTCTTCACTCATCGTTCCAGTCTGTGACCTTTTATAAAATCTAAAAACCAACATATATGTATTCATAATTTGTGAACAAATTACAAATGTCTGAACAAGCTTCAACAAGATAACCTTCTCAATAGTCTTTATCTAAATGCAATAGAGTTCAAAATTGAACAATCCACGAATCTAACAAGAATTGCAAAATACAAAGTGCAGTCATCAGCACATGCACATCAAACAATTCGCACATGACCCCACACATGTCAACCGCAAATATAACTTTGTTCTCACACAATAGTTACCCATTGTGTGTGCATTCACATACTATCTAAATTCTGAAAGATAGCGAGAAAGTTCCAGATTCACCCATTATTTTACAAGATTAGCAGCAATTTAAAAATATCTCTACGTACCTAATCGTATCATTTTGTTTAATTGTGGGTTATCAGATAAAATAAAAAGTTTCAAGTTAATACGTGTGGGTAAAATAATTCAAATCCTAATGCTAATACAAGCTCAGCGAGTGACTTTGTTCACGTAATTCTAAAGCATTTGCAAGTATTGACTCTTTGCAGAATTGTCTTTACAGCTTAAATTTAGATTTAGATCATAAAATAATTTTACTTGAAATTTTTCCTTCTACATATTAACAAACTTTATTTCTGTAGAATTAATATTGAATCAGTTAATGCTGTCATTAATATGTTGTAATACTAGGATCCGCCACCCGTGCGGCGGGTGTTGAGCTGAGCCTCTCTCCTTTCTTCTTTTCTTGATAACTTTTGAATGGCTAAACATTTTTTCAATCTGTTTTCGCTATAACATCCGCGTCGGCTCAAACATACATGAGAAAATTTTTAGCTAATTATCTCGTCGCATTCTGGAGACAACTAAACACAAAAACAGTTCTCCCAAACGGTTAAGAGCTTCGCTTACGCTCAGCTCAATTAGAACGAACACTGAACGCAAGACTTACGTTACTGTCCTTAACCCGATCGCAATTAACTTGTAATAAATACATTTATTAATTAAAATCAATAACTCACATTACATACATGTATCGTAATAATAAAAATATTGTCAAGGTAAACTCACTCTGGCCTCACACTCTATATGGATCTTAACAAGGTGACTTGTTAAACTCGGAAGACGGTTGAGAAATGGTGATATATTTCCGTTTTTGTCTATGTCCTGTGTAGGTCACGATCATGTCATCGCTAGGTCACTTCTAGGTAATTAATTATATACTCATAAAAAATGTAAAATCCATATCAAATTCATCAGATAAGTGATTAATAAAAGTGGACAGACATGATAGAAATCTTGTTTTTAAATTAAAAAATGAAAGCTTGAGCAGTTAATACAATCGCGACCGCTGATTCACGTCATTTCAAATTCTATACCTAGTTGCCGCTGACGTGAATTCACGTCATTTCAAATTCTATACCTGGTTGCCGCTGACGTAAATTCACGTCATTTCAAGTTTATAAAAAATTAGCCGGACTCGAATGAGTTAAGATGCAAGTTAATAAACTAACTAACTAATAAAATAATCATAATTCCAAATGATTTATCAAGTTAAGTAACTTTAAAACATAATATAGACAGAATATACAAAAAATACATATATGTCTTTGGAGGCTTTGATTCCGAAGTCATACATACGAATTAGTAATTTGGGTATAAAGTTAGCCTTGTCATTAAAATTATCATGTCTCATACATAAAATAAATATATAGTTATCTAAGGTAAGTATTAGCTTTCAATAATTCAAAATTCAGATTAGTTAAATTTTTCGATTTGAACTGAAAAGTTAATGTCTTGTCACGGTTCCAAAAGGTCCAAGAGTTGACTAGAAACTATATTGAATCTTTTCACCTATTAATAATATATTTTTATCTATATTATTTTATTTGAGTGAAAATAATAATTGATATGTGAAAAAAAAAACAGAATTTAAATTAAAATAACACACCACAACCAAGTTCTGTGACTTCACAAGAGAATAAAGGATTACTCTGAATAATATATATTACTATTATACATATATGTAATTACTTATATAATTGCTTTTTTATTCTGAGTGTAATGGACGAATCAGCGAAGCAGCATGTTCAGAACAGCATCAGCAAGCAGCAACATCATAAATATATAGCGATATCGTCAAATTTAAGCATTTGGGTTTATTTTAAATCCAGCTTAAATACAGTTATACTAGTTTCTATATCAATACCAACTTATTTATTTACACTTAAATAAATAATTTGGTATAATTGAGCGAAGCGAGCGTAGGCGAGCGGAGCGTTCTACTGGAGACTTTTTCTCATTCTTTGTCACGAATAGGTTCGAAAACTACTTGACGAAAAATTATGAAATTTTGCAATCAAAAAGACACACATTAGGTGATGGTTTAAAAAAATATATTTTGAAAATGTCATCCCATTGAAGTCAATGGGAAACGACGAGTCATTATTACACTAGGCTCGCTTCGCTCAATATGCAAACGGCACTCGAGATTTTGCGAGCGCAGCGAGTCAAAATTGAAGGTCTGTTGGCGTCCCTAGTTATCATAAAGTGTGGGATAATTAATACTATTTGTTAGTTTCAAATGTTAATGTTATATTAACATGTAAATTTTATTTTATTACACTTTATATTTGTGAGTATTTTGTCCTTGTCATACTTAATACGATTTGAAACCGCGTATTAGGCAATCCATTTTTACTTAAATAAAAACAATTTAATTATAATATTGTACAATAATTATTTTAAACCAAATTTTGCCATACTTATTATTAATAATGTCCATTAAGTTATATTTCAATAATGTAACACTAAACCTACCGACAGTTCTTGTATACCTGTTCCTACCGCACGCCGTCAAATTGACCGGTAATTAAAAGTTATTTTATTATATAACGCAGGTAATAATGGAAATAGCTAAAAGTAAAGAGTGTAGACAATATTATATGCATATTCTAAGAATTGTCACGTAGTTTGATAACGATATTATAACGTTTATGAATGTGTAAGTTTTACAAAAGTTTAAGAACGGTCAATTTGACCGGTACTTGGTAGGTTTAGTTGTTAAAAAAAAAAAAAAACTTCATGAGACGAATATTTAAAATTGTCACCTCAGTAATTATCACAGTTTAGTTAGAGTTTCTTTTAAAGATGTAAGAGAGCATAAACAGAGGTATAATCGTGTGAAATGCATTGTATAAATACAAATGTATGGGAAATGGTGATTGTAAAGATAACTATAATAATTGTTTACCTGACTCTACTTATTTGTTGTTTTCACTTCTCTGTGAGGTAACCAATGTAACTCGGACCAAATTATTGGATGCAGTGAATATGTATAAATTGAAAATTTTTCTAATATTTTTTCATTTTATTTAAAAAATGTAACAAGTAATACAAAATAGAGATTTGATTTTGTCAGATTTTATTATTGACTACATGCTATAGATATATTGACATCAAAATACAAGACTGACACAGAAAATATTAAAAAAAAATAATTTAAATTGTGAATATAACATAATAAAAGAAAATCAAACTCGGAATTTATCAGTACTTTAAAACTATCATATTATAACAATTATTGATCTTTTTCGTGAAAAACTAATCAATTTTTACTTCGTTAACGTTAAATTAAAAGTTAAGTTAGCCTTAAGTTTAATCCTAAATTCCTTTATGTAATATTATAATAAAAATTATATAAAGTCTTTGTACTATTTCCTAATAACTTCTCATATTCAGACAATGTCGGAAATAAACTAGATATTATGTAAAATATTTTTAATTAATATCCGGGTGTGGTTCAAGTTAGAAGAGAATATTGTTTTTAAATACGACCTATATAGGTCGTTAAATTTAAATTTTTATATATCCTCTTAACTAAAAGACACGTATAGTTTATAATAATCACAATCTCCCATGACTTGAAGGTGTGAAAATACAATTAATGAATGGGAAGTGTCTCAGTGTATTGTCATTGACGCTTTCTCTATTGATTTTGTTTTATGAAGTATATATTTGTATTTAATTAATTAAAAAATATTATAAAAGTTAGTAATAACAAACAGTAAACAAATATTTATCCCACAACTGGGCGTAGGACTCCTTTGCTGTTATGAGAGCTTAACAAAATATTAATCTTACTCGTACTTGTTTTTAAAAAATATCAAGTTAGTCTTAATCCTTCATTACTGAATAGAACGAATAAAAAAACAAAAAATGTAATATATCAACTATGCCATCAACGGGCATCGAACCCGGGAAGTCAAAATTGAGCACACTGCACCGTTTACGTAACACTATATTTAATTGAATTGAATTGGTATTATTAACTCCAACTTTAACCATTATTACAAAATCGCATATAAAAAAGTATCGATTTTTCTGTTATTGTTAAAAGTAATACAAAAGAATAAATATTTTATATTGTATCCTCAGCTCAATGGTTTATTTACGATGAACTCACGATCGCATGCTGTTTAACTCTCACTTTCCATTCGAAGTGTTTATGGTCACATAACTTGTAATAAATTAGAATCTACACTCTGGGGACTTACACAACTGGCCAATAACAAATAATAAAAGAAATATATAAAAAACATAATATGAATATTTCTTTTACAGGTCGATAATGACAGTGAAGAAGGGGAGTCGGTGTGGAGGCCAAGCCGCGATAGTCGCTCGACAAAAGATACACAACACCAACCAACAGATAGACATTGCATCTATTAACAAATCGCCACAGTCATATAACATCACCGTCGGGTTCAACGAGAAGGATCAGCTCCAATTACTGAAGAAAGAAATCAACGACGATGACAAAATAAAGGTCAAAGATTACGATATCAAATGCAAGCAAGAAAACATTGCTATCGACGAAATTTTCAACTGTGTCAACATCGACAACTATCCCAATTGTGAAAACATTCTAGTCTTTTACGTTACAAAAAATCAAAATAAAGAATCGATAGCGCTCAGATTTGAAAACGAACAAGATTTTAAAAGAATATATTTCACGTATAAATATTTCAAAATGCGAAATAGATTGACGAGAAACGCAAATAATTACACAAGTAGCGACAGTTTGTTTATTAAAAAGAAAAACGACACGTATAATAAGATAAATGACGATTATATCATAAATAATAAAACAAAATCAGAATACGATTTACAGACAGTCGACAATGATGGAGTTACTCATATATCTATCCAGCAGAAGGGCGCTGTACCATCTCGATTCGATCAACCGTTAAGTCTCATTGGATTAAGGAATGAGATACGTGACGGTGAGATAGATAGTGTCATATACACAGATTTAGATATACCAAACAAACCGGAGAAAAAACGTCTATTTCACAAAAAATCAAAAGCACCACCACCACCTCCACCCTTAAGCAAGGATACCAAAGTACTTAAGGGAGAATTCGTAAGAGTCAACGTTGAGAGATCACCGGACGTCCTACCAAAAGATAACAAACACACTAAAATCCCCGACCTCCTGGTATTCAGAGATAATAAATCCAAAAAAAACAACACAAATAGCAATCTGTGGACTGTGAGTAATAAAGGTGGGTAAATTTTGATTATTCTTACGCCGCTTTCAATAATTTACGTAATTTTTGTATAACCAGTACTCGTAACGAGGAAAAGGATTACGTTGGGAAGATGTGCAATTAGTGAATCATTCTTTGTTTTGAGGCATTAACAATGCCTCTATGTAGGTTACTACGGAACATCATATATATTTCGAACTCAGTTTATAGTATTGACATCGTTAAATTAAAATACCAACATGCCAAAGATATATCTGGGAGACAAGGTCGAAGAGTAGCCTATTGTTATTAAGATTGCGAGGTAATTATGCAAAACCGTTCATTAAATTTTTTCTAAGCAAATATCGGCAGCGACAGCCGTTTAAAATCAATGAATATTTAATGAAGCCTGCCTTCGTGACTTCTTCAGTTCCAAGGCCGTGAATTTCGCAAGTGTCGTTCACCCAAACCCATTTTGTCATTTGACGAAACATTTTAGTACTGTAATTAGAGAGGTCCACTCATTATTATACACAGATTATATTACATTTTTTTTATAGTATTTTAGTTAAATTGTATAGTTTATAATAAGAAAGCATTTACAAAGAAAACATTTGTTGAATTTATGAAATAATTTAGAAGTAAATTTATCAATTTTATTATTAGTAATTTATTTTAATTGCTATTTGTCGGTGTGTCGTCAACATTGCAATATGTGAACGCTCATTACAAAGTATGCACAAGACATAGCTAAAACTAAAATGTCTTGCGAAATAATGTTCAAACTAAACTTACTAATAACACGTACTAAAAGCACTACAGACTCATTAAGGTAAGTTTATCTTAAAATAACCAAACATATGTATGTAACGTTAAATATAACTACGCACGTCCCAAAAAGTGGAGACACGTCCAACGATACGTACAATTGGCTGAATAAATGTTTACATCGTTAAGGCCACGCGTGTTTGAGATTTAATTGTGATGGCCACCATTCAATCATTCAATATTAGTTCATTTGTTTGGTTTATCTTAATTAGAAGGACAGATTAAACTAATAAGAACGACGGGTAGTTGGAGAAGTGATTACTTATTTTTTTAACATGAATTATATATAAAATTATATGAATTGGAGGGGTTGCACAACCCTCGATCGTCATGGATTAGGTTAGGTTAAATAATAATGGAAGCCCCGTTTATTATTTTATTTTACCCCTTTTTATTCATTACATACCAGTCTTACCGGGTAACACTTACCGTTTTACTAAGAGTTATTAGCTAATTTTTTTAACCGTTATCACTTGTAAAACAGAATCTCATCGAGTGGGAAAGAAATATTTTATGCACTGAAAAGAACTTTAGATATATTTAGGCAATAAAATATACCTGGAAATATATTTAAACTGCAATTAATATGAATGGTAATTAACTATGTTAGTTCTGATTTATCTTTCCGTCGGTGACAGTGACAAGGAATCCTGCGCTATCGAAGTCAACTAGATTCTCTTATTCTGGAATTCTTCCAACTAGTATTTATCGGTCAGTGACTCGGACCTCTTTTTCATGTCTATAAATCTAACATAGGTACTGTTAGGACTAATTTGCATTTGTCACCTGTTCTGATTACTCATCGCGAAATCTGTTATTTTATTAACGCCCTGAACAGGTGGTAGTGTTCGGAGTTTGGTTTTATATAGTCTATTTCTATAATTAAACTAATTAGCAATCTATGTTAGTAATCAGTTTATCAGACTATAGTTCATAGTAGTAGTTCTAAAAGAGTACCAATAAACTAGACTAGTTATAATTGCTTATATTTGGCTGAAATTATAATGTATTTAAAAAATATTAAAGCATTCGAGTCCGACTAATTTTCTATTTCTAATTCTGAGTACCGGCTGATATAATGAAATTCTGAAACTGGTTGCCGCTAACGTGTATTGTCAAGGGGAGGATAAAAAGTATAAAATTTGTTTGTGAACGTGAATTCACGTCAGCGGCAACCAGTAATAGAATTTGAAATGACGTGAATCCACGTCAGCGGTCACGAATGTGTTAATAATGAAATAGATAAGGTATAAACTTCTGACTACAAAGTTCGTAGTGCCTTCATACAAAGTACGAGTAAACTAACAAAAGCCTATTAACTGTTGTGTCATCACAACTAGTGACTTGAAGGAGATTGCATGTAGCTTTTACAATGTAAAAGGGAGAATACAGACTTATTCGTTTCGTGAATTTATTACAAATAAAACGATTTAATTCAGTAAGTATTAGATTTAAAATAATAAAATGCCAAAAACTATGCATCATATTAAAAAAGAATTGAAGTCTATAACAATTTAAATCTATAACATTTTCTTGTTTGTTTGTTTGTGGATAACAGAATAATGATTTACCTATAACATTAAGTTCCAGTCTGAGATAGAAAAAAATTAAATATCGGAAATATCAGCTAAAAGAGCTAATATTAAATATAATTCATAGTATATACAAAATTGCATATTCTAATGAAGTCCGTAATATAACGAATATGTGTGTGTTGTCTTTTTATGTTTTTAAGTTTACGGCGTCAGTGACCTATTGTACATGTCAAAATGGACTTAGAATATAGAAAATGCGAAGTACAAATGTAAGTTTAATTAACTGATTGCAAAAAAATATATATTTAATTTAAAGACAAATGTATTCATTTAACATTAATTGAGCGAAGCGAACGTAGTGAGCGGAGCGTTCTACTGGAAACTTTTTCACATCCTTTGTCACGAATAGGCTTGAAAACTACTTGACGGAAAATTATGAAATTTTGAAATCAAAAAGACACATTAGGCGATGGTTTTAAAAAAAATTGAAAAATGTCACGTCGTTGAGGAATAATCGTCAAAAAACTGATATCCCTTTGAATTCAATGGGACACGATGAGTCATTACACTGGGCATGCTTCGCTCAATATGCAAACGGCAACCGAGATTTCGCGAGAGCAGCGAGTCGAAATTGAGGGACCGTTTGCGCCTCTAGTTAATTTGGAAAAGAAAGGTATTTTCTCAATATATATTAACACTATGAATAATATATTAAGTAAGTTATTATATATATATATATATATAAAGTGGTTTGTAGATGTTGATGTCAGTACATCACATGTAGGCAGTAACTCAATATCTGTGACACAATCCAAGCATGAAGGGCGGGTTCGGTTCCCGCGGCGGTCGGCTTCCATCTTGTGTTCCTGTAACAAGTTGTGTGTGTGTGTGTATAACGGTATATATATTTATTATTATTATCAGCGTCTCTTACAACAGTTATTACAATGTGCAAATTATAATTATTAGAGATTCCAGTTAAGGTTTGGATTGTAATATAATAATTGTTGTAAATTTTCATATATATATATATTAATTACTCTAAAATCTTAAATTAAATATATTTTAATGTTTATTAGATATTTTGAAATATAATAAAATAAACGTAACAAAAAATAATAATATTACATAGAGGCAATATTATATAAATTAATAAATTCAGTTTTCCTAAATTTCCGTACTTTAAGATATATTAGACAATCTAAATGATTTATAATAATTAAAATTATCAAATTGGACATATCTTGAATTATCGTATTTATGAACACAAAGTATTAATACATAATGTAGATAATTAGTTTTATTAGAAAACTTGATATTAATAATAAATATCCAACTATCCAACTCAACTCGACTCGACTCAACTTAACTCAACTCCAACTGTCCAACTTAGGCTAAATTGGACAAATGCAGACTTGAGTATTTCCAATTACTTATAAGACTTCATTAACTTGCATTATTATAGTATCTTACGACTTTTTAAGGCTTTCAGACAAATTATCATTTAAGCATCTTAACCCATTCGAGCCCCGCTAATTTTCTGTTTCTAATTCTGAATACCGGCTGTTATAATGAAATTCTGAAGCTGGTTCACAATTTGTATCGTCAAGGGGAGGATAAAAAGTATAAAATTTGTTTGCGACAACCAGGAATAGTATTTGAAATGACATGAATTCACGTCAGCGACAACCAAGAATAGAATTTGAAATGACGTGAATTCACGTCAGCGATCGCGAATGTGTTAATATACCGTAAGTCGTAACCTCGCCATTTGTTTTCGACTGTCATTGCTTAATTATTGAGCAATTTGATAAAACTTCTCAAGTATTATACAATTTAATACATCTTTTAAAACAGATAACGATTCACGCGATTGCGGTAATAACATTAAAATAGCTAAGAAAAAGTAGACACCAAAAATAATTTAAAGGAATAAAGTTAAGGTTTGATTATTATTTCGGATCGACCTGCATTGAAGGTTGTGACATTTTTCCTTTTAAAGGCCTCGTCTGTAGTCTAGGTCACGGAGGTCACTTGGTATGCGACGCAGCGCGGAAACGATGGTCATGGAATTAATATTGATGTACATGTAGTGTCGTGATGTAATACCTACGTGCTCCATCCATGATCTCCTAGAGGTCGAATTAGATTATAGTTTAAGAACATATTCGATAAAGGGAAGATTAGTGTCAGTCTGTTTTTTGATGACAAATAAGAAAACACTATTAACTAATTATATTTCTCATTCCAGTCAACAATGGTTACGAGTCAGACAGAGAAGAATGGAGAAACAGTCGTTCTCAGTTCTCCACCACCGCGTTCGACAGTCTCGCGCGTCCAACCAAAATGGCGATGGCCCTTACCCTCAAGAAACCCCAAAGAGTAGAACCAGTGCCCCAATACTTTCGTCTGTCGAGCGAAACAAAGCCGAAACTGACGCCCTTGCCCTTCAGACCCAACAACTTTCTCCAGAGGCCGAGGTTACCGCGACTCAGTCCGGAAATACAAAGAAATTTGAGCACCGACCATCGGAAGTACACTTCATTACAGAGTTTAGAATTACCCAAAAAGTTGAGCGAACCGAAGAAACAGGACGTTAAAAAGAATTACAGCAATATATCCCACAGGATCACGGGACTGACTAATAAATTAAGGGATCTAGGGAGCGGTAACACGATCGGACGGTTCAAGTCCCATGACGTGGCTCTGAAGCCAGTATTGAAGATGAACGATAAGAGGTCAGTAGTGAGGACTTGCAGTGCGGAACCCCCAAAGAAAGTTACATTTAGTGCCTTCGCCACCGTCCAGGTGGTTTGAATTCATTGTTAGATATCTTACGAGTAGTTTAAAGTATTGTTCTGTCATATGAAGTGTGATAAGTTAGAGATATCACTGAAAATCTTGTTATCATTACATTTTTAGACGTAGTTTTTATCCTTTTGGTAATAATATTAATGATTTTATTTAATATATTTATATTTGTTTACGTTGAATCTTCATTAAGTAAAATCGTTTTCATAAAATAGCGTAGTAATTATTTTGTATGTAATTTTATTTATGGGATTTTTTAATAATACTTCCTCATTCCAAAATGCACTTTATTTCTATAACTTTTAAATATATATTGTAATAACAAAATTAACTTTTATTGTTGTATTATACGTAATATGATTCTGATCTGACATTTATATGAATGTTTCACATTGACTGGAATTGAGGTTGACATATTCTGAGAGAGCAGTCAGTGTGAAAACACCCTCGGCTTTGTAAATTATATGTAAAGTAAATATGATTTGTAATGCCAAAACCGCATTGACTATATGGAATCCAAAGATCTAGGAAATGCCACCGATCTTTAGAAGATCGATTGTCGGACAGTTTCAATTGTATATAGAAATGAGAATATATTTTATTATATAAGTAAATAACACAAAGAAATGTTTTCTGCAAGTATTCTTGACTTACGTTACTTTTAGGAGCTCTAATACAACAATTTACACTTCCATATTATATTATGCTTATATTGTCGCCATGAAATATTATTAAAACTATGTTATGTTGATGTTTTAGTTAGTTTACTGTAAGATGA
This sequence comes from Melinaea menophilus ssp. n. AW-2005, assembly GCA_918358695.1. Taxonomy (NCBI): domain Eukaryota; kingdom Metazoa; phylum Arthropoda; class Insecta; order Lepidoptera; family Nymphalidae; genus Melinaea; species Melinaea menophilus. The sequence continues at coordinate 14,976,324 of OU911058.1, read as the reverse complement.
AGGGAGGGTAGCTTATAAAGAAACTTTGAACTGTTGGTAAACAAATAATAGCTAAGACTTATTCACTATAAGATTAATTTACACCTAATATATAAGTATTATTGTATTTTTAAGATTAAATATTGCGCTGTTTGTTAATTGTTTTGGAAAATAATAAATTGTTTATTTTGATGATTTCTTTTTCTCATTACATTCATAGACAAATTAATTATAATATCTTGTAAAAGATACGTCCTAACTTAATATGATTCTTTTAGAATTAAGTAAAATAAATTTGGACACATATACACACACATTTATAATAGTGACATTGTGATTGTGTGTGTAGTTTGTTTAGTTTAAAATATTAAAACACAGTCTTTATTGTTTCTTATTCATATTGGTTGATATCGAGGAAAATTTCGGTGCATTTTTCGCCAAATTGGTAAGATATTAAAAGTATTATCGGTATCTGTATCTCAAAACGGTGTAACTGAAATACAAGATATCAGAAATATAAAATACTTTATATTTTTTACAAAACATTCATGTTAATTTTATTTGCTCTTAACACATTCGCGACCGCCGACGTGAATTCACGTCATTTCAAATTGTATTCCTGGTTGCTGCTGACGTGAATTCATGTCAATTAAATTCCATTCCTGGTTGCCGATGACGTGAAATCACGTCATTGAAATACTATTCCTGGTTGCCGTTGACGTGAATTCACGTCAATCAAATTCTATTCCTGGTTGCTGCTGATGTGAATTCAAGTCATTTCAAATTTTATACCCGATTGCTGCAAACCAATTTTAAACTTTTTATCCTCCCCTTGACGATACAAGTTTACGGCAACCAGCTTCAGAATTTCAGTATATTAGCCGGTACTCAGAATGTGTTAATAGATCATCGATACACATTACATTATTATTTATCAGGGGATAGGTTATAAAAAAATCTTAATGAATAGGGGTCAAAGTGGGTTTGGAATTGAATAAAGAAGTGGGCTCAATACACATATCAGTCGTTTCAGTCGGTGTTTATGATCTGCAGCTGTTTATAAATTTGTACGAATACAAATTATTGAAAAAACCTAACTTAATATTTTAGAATTCAGACAATATATGTTAATAATGTGCCAATAAAAGATTTTATGATAACGTTTTTATAATATTGTTTTGCTATAAGTAATAATTAATTTTTACTTAGACTGCTACTAGATATCAACACGTATATAGCTAGGTAGGTATACCTTTGGACTTGAAGATAAAGTAAAATAACATTAAGGGTGTCGGAATGTAAGCAATTTTTTTTTTATAAAGTTAGATCTAGTTTAAATGTATGGGTTTTTAATTTATTATAGAAGCCAAAGTCAAAGTTTTGAAAAGAGCTCGCACATAAAGACATAAGAACAACAATGTTTAATATATAACTATAAGAAATGCGTTTATAATGAAATGATATACATTTTTAAATTTAAAGATTCCACATTACAAAAGATATTGAAAAGAAATCTCTAAGATATGAAGATAGCAATAACATGGAAATGTCTGTCTCGATTTAAATGCACATAGAATTTTAAAAAAGTTTTAATAAGTTACTTAGTTAACTGTACCTTATTTAAGAGTACTTTATACTCAAAAAGTTTATATTTTAAATAGGGTACGAATAATAAAGAATTAAGACAGAAGGGTCATAGAATAAGATTATTTATTACATAAAACAGCTTCAGGCTATCGGAAACCATAATTTGATGTTTAGATGTAATTTTAGTCATGTTGAATTGAAATGAAAAAAGGAATTAAACTTAACTCAATTTTCTTAAAAGGGGAAAATATGTGAAAGAAAAATTAGTTTTTTTTTCTAAAGATTCAGATAACAAAATGGATGTGAATGACGACGCCTGTTATTGTTAGTGATGGTGGAATAACGCAGCTGAACACAGTTGCTCTACTATTAGGGAAGTAATACTAAGTATAAGTATAACACAACTATAATACTCAATAAGAAATACTGTATGTATTGGATGTCTATATACCAATGATATATATGAGGAGCTGTGTGTTTTTTCAAATTCTCATGTAGAAGTAATGACAGCGTATCTGGAGTCCGCTCAGAGACGTCACTGAAGTCTGCCTACAGCACATTCAACAGGTATAGGAAAAAAAATTACTTGTTTTAAAAATTGTCAAGGCTCTACTGCGATGGTTTTACGGGCATTATTACAGATGGTTTTTAAAAAACTAAACTAATCCATGGACTTTATACACATATGGCAGAGGGTGATTTACATACATACATACATATTTATAAAATTGTTTGTAATATAATGTAATCTTTGTAAATCTCTTTAAGATGATTTTATAGTAGATTACTGTGATCTATTTTGTAAGATTTAGTCAGTGTTTGCAATAAAAGTGCCCAAAAAATACATATAAAGTTAACCGACTATTACTCGTATGCTTGTAAAGCCTACTTGGTTGTGACAGTTTTCATTTTAAATTCGTTCGACCATATTTTTAAAGACCTATCCCAACCTATATTTGGGGTAACCCACATCAACAAAATTTTATTCTACCACTTTGTCGGTGTTGCTAATATTTACGGACATGCTGAATTACAGTTGTCTACAACTAGTCTGAGCTGTGGAAGAAAGGACAAATAGACAGGACTTAACTATAAGAGTTTCTAGTATTTCGGATTTTCGTATCAAAATAATACATTATACTTTATTATTGTCATATAGTAAAAGGTAAAGATTCAATATTGCCCGCCATTTTATCACAATTAAATAACTTAAAAAGATAAGTTACATAACAGCGGGTTATCTTTATGATAATAAATGTTAAAAAGAAATTTTTTATCGCCATTATTGGGCGCACTGTTTAAATATTTTTACGATTGGCCAGTCGGTGCGAAATAATCGCTTGGGTTAAACGTTTATCGAGGTAAGTATTATACAATAATGTATTAAAATTAAATTGAAATCGATTATTTATTTTAGTTTCTTATATATAATTACATTATTGGAATAATTTTCAAAGTATTAAACATTGAAAGCATATATTTTTACTTAAATCTCCATTTAACGATATCAATATATTTTTGAATTAAAATATTATCAGTGAGGTTAAAAGATTATTTTTTACATATTTTATGATTAATATAACATATATCCATTATTCTATTAATTAAATAATTAATATTTCAGTTAAAATGTCGGTTGAAAGCGCATTTCAGTCCAGTAAAATAGATCCAGATGTCATCCCGACACCTCCCAAGGGATTAATTGAGGTAAGATTAAATGATAACATTAAAAGATACAAAAAAATTAAAAAAGTAAAACTTATTATTTTCTATTACAATTTAAATAACAATAAGTATATGATTCCTTTCGTTCGATGGAACAACTGTATATTATTCTTAGTAAACTTTCCTTTATAGAAAATATATGAGACTTTCCTTAACACGCTGCTCCACGGGTTGGTCATTTAAATATCTTAAAATTTGTCGTAAGTTATGCAGAATTGATGTGTTTTTTACACTGATCGGAATCTGCCAAATATATAATAGAACCCATGACCATTTTAAATGCATTTTTACCACTAAGCTTGACAGACATCGTTTCCCCTTAATTTATAGAAACAAGTCACCTAATATAATATTGATGTAGTTGAAACTAAGAGATAAACTCATATATTTATTTTTGTTTTTAAAAACACTTAAATTATCGTCAATTTGTAACGACAAATGACAAATTAATACAGTGTGTCTAATTGTATGTTAAACAGTTAGTTCCATTTGGAACCATTTCTGTCATATGAAAGCCAGACAGTTCGTATTTGAAGAGGAAATTAGACTTATTTATCTTAAGTATTGTAAATTTTTTCGACTTTTACATTACATCTTATCTCAATATATATTTATTTAAAAATACACATTTATTAAAATATTATTGTTTTGAATCAATGTAAAGATAATAAATTATATTGATAATGACAATAATCTTTTTTGACAAACCATTTAAATATAAATACATGTATGATTTAACAGATAACATTCTAATTATGTAATGTTATCAACTTTATACATATTTGTCATTTTTATAATACATTTTAAATTCTTTTATTGATGTTTGATATTTGACTGGAGATAAGATCTATCCTCATATTAAGATGCAGATCTAGATTAGCTGTATCGCTATCATATTTTGTTACAATGACAGCTAATATAATTTTTGGATACAGAATCTGCTTCTATTCAGCAATATATATATATATATATATATATATATATATATATATATATATATATATATATATATATATATATATATATATATATATATATATATATAAGTAAGATAAATTTGGAAGGTTTAAGATAGAAGACATATTTAGCCAAATAAGTAACATTTCAAATTACAATAATTATTTAAGAATTTTTTTTTTTCATATTATTAAAGTAAGTGATAGCAATAATAATAATCTATATCAATTTTGGTGCATTGATTAATTGATTGATTGACTGATTGACTGATTGATTGATTGATTGATTGATTGATTGTGACAAACGTTGAAACAGCTAGAACAGTACTTGCACAGTATAATGTCATACGGCATACCATTATGGAGTAATGCATCAGATATGTATACTATTTTTATTATACAATCTCTACAACGAGAGTCATTAAAAAATAAATCCAGTAAGGGTAGTTAAAAAAGAAGGAATATCTTAAAAAATTTTAAGGAAATTATTTCAAAGAAAATTAAATACTAAAGTACATAGAGATAAAATTAATAACCAATATGTTTGTAGCTGAAATACCCGAGTGGTGTAGAGGCTAGCTTGGGCAACGAGCTCGCACCAACCAAGGTGAAAGACCAACCCACCGTGTCTTACCAGGCGGACCCTGACGCGTTCTACACTTTGGTTTTCACTGGTACGTTACTAACATTACTGATAAATGTGTATGCAGAAGTATGATGGTGACTCCAAATTTGTCATTAAAGTCAGAGGTTACTAAACATATTAAAGTTAAATTAATATTAAAAATATTATAATTAACAGAAAACCCACCACTGCCCAATATTTTATGAAAAAACTTTTCAAACCAAACATAATAGAAGTAACTACATTGCCTAGACCCCGACAACTACGATGGTCCTGAGCTAGTGTACCGTGAATGGCACCACTGGCTGGTGGTGAACATCCCCGGCAGTGACGTCAGCCAGGGAGAGGTCCTCTCGGGCTACATCGGCTCAGGCCCACCCGAGGGCACTGGCATTCACAGATACGTGTACATCCTGTATAAACAACCCGGGAAGATCGCCTTTGACGAAGCCAGACTTACTAACAAGTAGTGTTTTTTGCTATTTTACTTAGATATAATAGCTACGTTACTCCGATTTCTTAGACTACAGCTACTGAAAAATATTTTATGTAGAACAGTCAGAAAGAGCCTGAGACTGGGTTTGATTTGAGCGGCCTCGAGTCCCAAGCCGTGACAAAATAATACGAATGTAATTAGTATAACTGATTTAAGTTTAATATATGGAAATAAATGAAAAATATATAAATAACATTATAATATATTTATATAAATTCAGATCAATCGACGGCCGTGCCTCCTTCTCGACTAAGAAATTCGCAGAGAAGTATAGTCTGGGGGCTCCGGTGGCAGGCAACTACTACCGCGCGCAGTTCGACGACTATGTACCCCTTCTATACAAGAGTCTTGGTGTTTAAATAAATAACAATTATTTATATTTATGCAGTTTTATTCATTCTCTACTACATACAATATATAAAGCTGAAAGGCAAGGCAGGCAAAGAAAAGGCAATGAATGCATTTATATCATAATCAATTCTGATGATATTAATATATTTTTGAACTTCACATTTTCGATTTAATGAGAATGTCAATGTACAATATTTTATATTCTCAAAACTTTTTTTTTATTTACATATTACGGAAAACAAAGGGTATTTACAATCAATTGTCTTAGTCAATAAAGTTTTCACAAAATATAAACTACATGATAAAGGGGTAAAAAATACAAAAAAAAACATAAAACTTACGACAATAACACAAATAATAAATATTGTATAGTTTTAAATTTGAACATATAGTTAAAAAAATATATTTTAACAAAAAAATGTGCAGAAAATTTTAACATTTAATAAAAGCTGATTATAAAATACTTGCAGGATCAAGACCTAGTTGTGCAAAGACACTGGGTACGATGTCGTCATATTGAGCTTGGTAGAAGTTTCCAGCGATGGGCTCCCCAAGGTTATACCTTCTAGCGAAATCGACAGTGGAGAAAAAGCTGCGATTTGCCGCAGAGCTGGAACAATAGCAAAATATAAAACAAACATATTTATAATATTTTCGAAAAATAGAAGACTCAAAATCAAATTTCGTCTTTAAAAATGTTCAAAATATACCCGTAGTTTATGTGTATGTATGTATTAATGGTATTCATAAATAAAAAATATTAATTAACGTCAAATTAATTTATTTAAGATTAATCTTTATGTCAGAAAACTATTAGAAGATAGACGGAAATGGTTTGATGAGCAATTTTTTTTACACTTCATTAGATTAATTAGTTCATTACAATCAAATCTTACTAGGACTGGAGAATTTTATAATAATATACTTTGCTACTCACGTGTTGTTGAGACGTGGTACATCATATTCTATTATCCTCGGCTGCTCGTAAACAAGGAACACATATCTGTGGATACCAGTTCCAAGATAAGGACCGGAGTTCACGAACTCAGTTAATATCTCACCCGCGTCGACATTACACCCGGGAATATTCCCTACCAGCCAGTGCTGCCATTCTCGGATTCTGGGGTTAGCGCGAGATGGTGCATCAGGGTCTGGAAGTTAGTGCTTAGGCATTATGTTAATAGATACTATTAACTATGCTGATATTGAAAGGTATTAAATATTGATAACCCTCTAATAACCTGTCACTAGAAAGCTAATTTACTGTAAAATCCCGTGTTATCTTTTCTGGTTGGTTAAACGGAGAATCAGATTTGACAGGTTCGGTAAATATTTTTATTTAATTGCCCTTTCGTAAATTGTTAGAGAGGTAGCCATTTAAATAAATAAAGATCTAAATAATTAAAACAATACGAAATTTCCTTACCGGTCATAATCAGAGTGTAAAAAGTATTAGGTGAAGTTGTCCACCCAACATTGGGCATATCCTTCACTTGAGTAGGTGTTACTTCATTGCCTAGGTTTGCTTGCACGCCGCTGGGAAATTTAATCTGTACAATGTTTTTCAATTAGTTCGTTGAACTGCATTTAATTGCTATTGTATTGTTTGATAAGCAAGATTGTGTTTCGTATAAATTTTTGATGCCCATTCCACTGACTGTGGAATTGAAAAAATTCGACTCTTATATGGTATTTTTTTATGTACTTGTCGACTTGTCTCAGAATTGAATAAAATTTGCTCATAATTTCTGCTGTTAAATTCCTTGTAACAGGGATTGCATGATTTTATTCTCGTTTAATACATTTATGTGTAGGGGACATAGATGTAGTTATGTACTGCGTATTATGTATTTATATATTGAATATAAAATGTCCACTAACCTCAGCAACAAACTTTGGCGGTACGGCAATTACATCAGGCACTACTTCATGATCTATAAACGCCCTCGCAACGTCTGACATGGCGCTGTCTGCTGTTGGTTAGAGAAACGCAAATATCAATATTCCGACGATGTTAATATGTAATTACATAACTACGGTTTGGGTCTGGACTTTTTGAAATATGTGATTATTTTGCAAGGTAGAACCTTTAAACCGTTAAATGTGCTGTGTTACTTAAAAAAATAATTAATAAACCTAAATTTACATAAAAATATCCGTTTAATTACTTAAGCTGTAAAACTCGTAGTAAAAAGCACTCGCAGTAAAACATAATAAAAAGATGATAATTTAAAAAATATTTGTTATTCTGCAGAGTAGAATAAACCCTCTCATTTTCACATCAGTAGCGTAAGAGACATTGGTATACCAATCTATCGAACGTCCACCGCTCACCGAATGTCATAACGGTAAAATTAGGCTAAAAACATTCCTTGGAAGGAATGACATCAGGTCAGCTAATCATAAAATATTTGGAGGACTCTATTTCACAATCCCCTAGACTCAGCGGAGGTGCAGCACCCGGAGTCTATGAGAAAAAGACGAATGTTTTCATCAGGAATAAACGACGTCAAGCGTGTTAGAAAGAGGGGAATAGGTATAAATGTAGTATCGATGATTGGAAGAAAGTGAGCTGGCAGATGTACCAATAAGAAAGAGCATATGTTAGATTTTTACATGAGTCCACGTAGAAAGTTATGAAAGTGATGATTAGATGCATGGAGAGCTTAGAAAACTTTGAGTGATTGAATTATATTGGTTAAAATCATGAAGGATGATCTATAGTTAAATGTAGGAATGCATATGAAGCAAACTGATTGTGATGTTGAAGAAAGATAGAAAAGTTAAAGTTAAAGTTTTTGGAGGATTTTGACAGCCATCGTTTAAAGTAAAGACATATTGGTCGAATTTCTAAAGGACATTTAGGAAGACTGAATAAAAGGTATGAGAGTATATGGGGTTACAGACTTGGTGACTGAAACCGAGTGAGAGGACTAAAGTGAAAGAAATCTATATTAAAGTTGGCAACAGTTACAACTTTTCAAATATGATTCTTATGGCCTGATTGCTTCCAATACTTAGACGAAATAAAATATGATATAAAGGTTATAGCTAGCTCACCGTTTTTGTCAATATTACCTTATTCTTAATATATGTCGAAGCCATCACCTTAAATGTAATAATGAAGAGAACGAAACGAACGAAAAGTATCGTCTTGCGTATAACATCCGATATTTGTTGATCTCAATAAGTGTACGATTTATCAACTGGACCTCACAAAGTTATAAAATAGTCTTTTTTTATCTTTTATTCTATCCATTCAAGACAAGGAAAATGACATTTATATGTCATTTTAGGTAATATTTATATCATATTGACGTCATTATAATATTAACATTATCACAAGTATGTCAAAATTACATCATACGATTCTATTAAAATTCAATGATGAAATATGTTATTACTAGATTGTGGTAATCTAAATTTGCTTAGGTCAACCTTTTATATTCCTAGTGCTTTTAATTTCTATTATCCTATAATATTTCTTTGAATATTCAGAGAATGTTGTTCATATTATTAAATGTTTAACGTCTGAAGGTTTTACACTGAACTTCTATAAACCGCTTCACGCTCTTCTGCAATGCGTCATTTCAGTCGTGACAACGCTTCCACAGACACAGACAGACAGTAATAAAAATGTGTTCATAATTCGCAGCTGTACTAAGACCTCCTGAAATACAATAGCTTATAATAATACTTATTTTACTACATTTTACATTTAAATAACTAGTTTTTATAAAATTTTCAAACATTATTGTTGGTGATATAATATTGTTCAGCAACCAGTTTGTTGATCAGGTTGTCTTTCGACATAGGCCTCCTCCTCATTATGTGATCAGTCCAGTTCCACTTGAGTTTTCTTTCTTTTTCTAGCACATCGCTCACTTTTGTCTTTTCCCTTATTTTAGAAGCTGTCCAACGGTCCCTTAGCTTTATGTTTAACATGCATCGTTCCATGCTGCGTTGACAAACTATGAGTTTTTGGTTGTTTTTGTTCATAGCAGGCCATGTTTGACACACATAAGTAAGACATGGAAGAATGCATGTGTTGTAAAGTATTCTTTTCTCTGACATTGGTACAGCTTCGCCCTTAACTAATTCTTTCAGTGGCCAGTACCGTTTCCAAGTGTTACTTATTCTTCTATCGATTTCTTTAGAGTACTGATCTTTAACTGATATTAGTTTTCCTAAATATATATATATTTGGTTACATATTGTATAACCTCTTGTCCAATTACTATATGTTCCCTTAGCGCATTTGTCATTACTTTCGTTTTCGTTGGATTCATTGTTAAACCTGCTTTCCTGCTTTCATAATCTAATTGTTATTGTATAACATAATTTGTAGTGTGTCTCATATCTCAATATCTCAATGTCGTCAGCGAATCTTAGGTGAGTTAAATTTTATCCGTTGATATTAAATCCGAACTCTTCCCAGTCTATATTTCTGAATATATTTTCTAACACGGCTGTGAACAGTTTTGGCGAGAGTGGGTCACCTTGCCTGACGCCTCTCTGAACCCTGATTTCTTCTCCTTGTTGTTCGAGTTGGACTGTTACTACGGTATTTTTGTAAATTTCTTTAATGATTTTTATGCATTTGCTTTCTATGCCTTGGTTTTCCAACGTTTTCCAGATATTGTTATGACTCAAGGAATCAAAAGCCTTATTGTAATCGACGAATGCCATGTAATATTGTTGCCCATGCTCATTAAGTTTTTCGATGATTCGTTTCACAACATGAATGTGATCAATAGTAGAATAGTCAGTGCGAAATCCCGCTTGACCTCTGGGTTGATTTTCTTCAATATGTCTCGTTATTCGCCCAAGTATTATTTTAGAAAACACTTTGTATAGGTTGGACATTAGGCATATAGGTTTGTAGTTATTTATTTCGTTTTTATCTCTTTTTGTGTATCAAAACCGTAGTGGACTTCGTCCATTGGGTTGGTATTTTTTACATTGCAATACAGTTTTAATTACAATAGTTTAAATTACTTCAAATGCACATACCTGTTATAAGACATTAATAAAGTACACAAAGTATTATCTTGTCTCCAACAATAATAATTTCAAAGGAGGGTTAGTTAAAAAATCAAAAAGTTACTTTACTAAGTCTTAATTACGTTATAATTAAAACATTTATACATACCTGGATCATCTAAGGTCGCGTGATAAGATAAGGGAAAGTCAATGATGGTTTGTTATTAATTTAATGTGCTTTCAAATAATAAATAACGAATTTATTAAGTTTAAAATGTTAATATAACACTTATACTCACGATGTTGTTTGGAAACACACTGAAAATGTATGTTAGCAGTTGCATTTGTGAATGTTTAAATAATGATAGTGTAGAACATCTCATTAGATAAAATACATAAGTGTCGATAAGTGGTAGGTGTTATTGACTAATATCATATTTTAAAACGCTCTGGACGTTTCAACAAACAGAAACTGAGTAGTTAATTTTTTTTTTTCTTTTAACTTGATATCTGTGAAATCTGTGTATTTAACATATTTTGTTAAATAATATTGATCGTGAGCGATGCACAGTAAAATTGTCAACTGAAAAAAAAACATCAAAAAAATTAAAAAATTGCAAAATATCAAATATGTATCTATTTTGTTTGTAAAGAACAAATTAAACAGTTAATGTAAAAAATTACTATAATTAGATTTAAGAAGCACCTCAACAATGATATTTCCGTGTATGACTAATTATTCACTCGGGTCCACTCTACTCGCTTGCAGCAATATAGCTATGCAGCAAATAAATATCTACTTATTATTATTATATGTCGCAGAATATTACTGTAATTTATATGTAATATGCGTAAGAGAGCGTCCTATATATAACACGTAATTATATTTCTCAGAAGTAAGACGTAAGAAGGAAGTACACAGATTATACACATCTTTCAAATTCTTTAAAAGTTACTGCCGAATGTTGTACTACAATCAGAAATGCGAAATATTATTTATTTATTTATTTATTATTTATTTATTTATATCTTTTCCACTTTGAATCATTATCAGTGATCACTTGTGTACGTCAAAATGGAAGTGTCAGGAGGGCCTATTTCGATACCAGATTTATCGTAATAAGCCCTTCTGTAAAAGCACTGTCCAACTTAATGTTAAAGCTATGAGGGTTCCAAACGCGTCCAAGTCTGAGAAGAACCACACAACAAACTCAGCCGGATATATATTTTTTTTATATTGTGATCACTGTTTCACAAATGTCAATCTTAAAAGCTATTTTGGAACAACTAGAACCGTCGCAATATAATGAAAAAAATAATAATTATTATTACAATAATTATAATAATAGCAAAAAAAAAATTAATAATAATGATAACAATAATAAAAAATAAAAATAGGCCTGCTACACAACCAGTCACCGCAAGCAGCACCCGTTCACGAGCATAACGCAAGAGTCAGCCATCACCCCCTTCGCACATATTTGAGGGACGAGCGCAACCCGACTCCCGACGCTACCGCAAGTAATGACTTCTAAGGAATCGGTGTGATGCAACAGGTCGATAAAACGAAATTAATCTACAACAAAAATCAAATTGCGGAGATTACTAGTTATTCGCAATATAATACAATTCATTCCCAGGCCATACCGTCGTTGATGTAATCCTGTACACTATAGTAGGATTTTTTTATCAAATTTATTTTTATATATAATTTAAATTTATTTAACGATAAACTTAAGGCTTCATTTGGGAGCTTATTATAAAAACGTATACAATTAACCTTAAAGGATTTACCTATTTTATGGAGCCTAGTGTTGGGCATAGCGAGTTTATTTTTATTTCTCGTATTAATTTTATGAAAATCACAATTTTTTTTGAACTTAGAAATATTTTTATGAACGTAAATTAAATTTTCATAAATATATTGATTATAAACCGTCATTATTTTAAATTCTTTAAATTTGTTTCTTAAGGATTCTCTAGGTCTCATATTATATATTGCTCGAACAGCCCTCTTCTGCAGTGTGAATATGGTATCGATGTCGGCTGCATTACCCCATAAGAGTATACCGTAAGACATTATACTATGAAAGTAACTAAAGTAAACTAATCGAGCAGTTTCCATATTTGTCAATCGACGTATTTTTTTAACCGCGTATATAGCAGAACTAAGTCTACTTGATAAATCAAATATATGAGGACCCCATTGCAATTTTTCATCTAAGGTAATGCCCAAGAAAGTAGTAGATTTGACCAAGTCCAATTCCTCATTGTTTAATTGTACATTGGTTTTAACATTTTTAACATTTGGTAAAGTAAATTTAACACATTTCGTCTTTTTTTTATTGAGCAACAAATTATTGGCGTTAAACCATTGTACAACATCTGAGAGAGCATTATTTACATCGTCAATAACAGATTGCCTTCTGCTAACTTTATTAAAGAAAGCAACTTAAAGAAAGCAACTTAATTAACGATCAATTAAACCATACGAAATCTGAGAAGAATCAAGAGAAATGAAAATTAAACTATGATTACAATAATAATCCGGTCTTGTAACACATAAGTGTTTAAACTCCAAATTAAGTAAATCTAAAGAACAACTACAGCGTCAGGGATAAAACGTCCACAATAATGTGACCCAAAATTATTAGCATAAATTTATACAATATTATACAACAAATGAGAAGGAACGTAAAAGCTGCAATGGACTAGCCATGGTAGATGTACTGCAACTAAAAGGGGAATGGAAGTTAGATATATCTGATGAGGGGTAAGTTTAATTACAGCGGCGGAAACAGACACTGATACGAAGGCTTTGGAATCAAGCAACTATCAATCCAGAAGATATATTTAAGCCTGCTGATCTTAAAGTATCTTTGATTGTCTCAAATGTTTACAAAGATACGTTAGAAAATGTCAGTGGAGTCCATATATGAAAGAATAAATCCTGCAAAGCAATATAGCCCTTAAAGTGTTAGTAGAAAGTAGTAAACTAAATTTATTATATCTGGTGGTAAATCATTGTATTGTAAACGAAGCCGCATTACCAGCTGTTATGGATATTTTACTTAAATATGACATATATTCGTGTGATCATTTTGCGCTAGTATACCTTTTTTAAGAAAAATGTTATAAAATCCTTTTCTTATACTAAAGTATATGGGGTATAGATAAAATTGTTTAAATTTAGCCACTTATATAATTTTAATTATAAGTAGATTTGCCCTTAGAATTAGTAAGATGCTACGAGAAAAATGTTAAGGAAAGGCAAATTAAAAATATTTTTTATATAAAATGCAATAAGTTTTTGGAGAATGGCAAACCTACAACCTATTTCTCATATCGTAAAATACAATAATAGTGCAATCACCATTACTGTCTAGTAAACAAATATCAACCACTTAAATCATTAGATTATCAGACACTTATGCAAATTCAAATGCACAATTCAATCCACTTTCGATTCCGAAATAGAATATCTATAGAAATAGCAATCCTCAGTTTGAAACTAAACAATCCAGTATGAAGTGTGACGAACACCAATATATATTTTCTGGACATGTAGAGGGCCTTTAATCTAGTCAATTATGATATTGATTGAGAAAAAATAAAAGGAACGTTGAATTGCGGTGTTACACAAGGGGGCGTTACCTTACCCTTACTCTTCCATTGTTATGTAAATGAATTCCTTCAGCAATTACATGCATGCATGGTAACTATGTATGATGTTGTTGAAACAACCTCGATTAAGCAAATGATATGGTGTTATTGGCGCCTTCAGTCATAGTTCTCTCACATGTATTTAACAGTACCCCACATCATCGAGAAATAAAAATGCAACCTCAATATTCTTGTAGAAAAGCTACACTAAACAAATATTTAGAAAATTTTACTCTACCGCTTTGTCGGTGTGGGTAACATGTATCTTCAAGCTGAATTACATTGGTCCACTGCTAGTCTCTGAGCTGGGCTGTTGAAGAAAGATGGATGGACAGGACTTAACTATAAGAGTTTCTACTATTTCTGGTTTTCGTATCAAAATAACCATACATTATACTTTATTACCGTCATCTAGTAAAAGGTGAAGATTCAATATTGACCGCCATTTTATAATAATTAAATAACTTAAAAAGATAAGTTACATAACAGCGGGTTATTTTATGACAATAAATGTTATAATGTATGTGTAATGTATAAATAAAATTTCGTAATTTCGATTTACGAACAGTTGGTGCGAAATTATCGCTTGGATTAAACGTGTATCGACGTGAGTATTATATAAAAATGTATTAAAATCAAATTAAAATCAATTATTTATTTTAATTTCTTATATATTATAATTACATTACTGGAATAATTTTCGAAATATTAAACATTGAAAACACGTATTTTAACTTAAATCTCCATTTAATGTTACTAAGACTTATATCTTAAAATTTCTTATAAGTTATGCAGAATTATTGTGTTTTTTACGCTGATCGAAATCTGCCAAAGATCTCCAGTTGTGGTAAAACCCATGACTACTTTAAATGCAATTTTACCACTAAGCTTGACAGACATTGTTTCCCCTTTATTTATGGAAATAAGTCACCTGGTATAATATTGATGTAGTTGAAACTAAGAGATAAACTCAAATATTTATTTTTGTTTTTAAAAACACTTAAATATCGCCAATTTGTAACGACAAATGGCAAATTGTTAGTGTGTCTAATTGTATGTTAAACCGTTAGTTCCATTTGGAACTATTTCTGTCATATTTGAAAGCCAGACAGTTCGTATTTGAAGAGGAAATTAGACTTATTATTTATCTTATGTATTATTTATCTTATATATATATGTAAATCAATATTTTCAAATTAATCCATGTGTCAAAAAAGTAAAAGTAATGTCTATAAAAGTAAAAGACTTCGTTAGTATAAAATTCAATTAAAAAATATCACTTATATAATACATTTTAGATTCTTTTATTGATGTTGGATATTTGAATAGAGATATCATCATCCATCCATCCAGCCTCATATTAAGAGGCTGATTTTTTCACAATGACAGCTAATATAATTTGGATATAGAAATTGCTTCTATTCAGCAAAATATAGATATAAGTAAGATAAGTTTGGAAGTTACTAAAACAATATTAGTTAAAACTACATTTTAAGATAGAAGAGATATTTAGCTAAGAAATTACATTTAAAGTTACAATAATTATTAAAGAAAAAATGTATTGTTAAAGTGAGTAATAACAATAATGTAATTTATATCAATTTGGTGCATTGATTGATTGATTGATTGTGACAAACGTTGAAACAGCTAGAACACTACTGTAACTACTTTCACGGAATATATAAATATTCTCAAAATGATGAGGAAGATGGAATGAAGATGGATGGATAGATGGTAATCTAGAGGCGGCGCAGCCGGCCTTGTTGTTTCTGACGGAGACGCAGATATCTTAACCTAGCGACATAGTGTACCTGTCATACCCCGGGTATAAACAAGAACACCATTTTATACCACACGCCGGGGTATCTGTGTTCGTAAGGAAGGATATCTGCTACCGTCGCCTTCAGGTTTTTGAAGGTCGGGACCTGTCTGTACTCTGGCTGCGCGTGGATATGTACGACCATGTCAGAGTCTACGCGTGCCTCTACAGGTCCCTACTACAGTGGTAATGCAGAAACGGATCAACTCTTGGGCCATGTTCAGGAGAAGATTGACGATCTGCTTTCACAAACTCCCTCCACCGAAGTCGTGGGCCTCGGGGACTTCAATGCACACAATGCCGATTGGCTAGGGTCACGTGCCACCGACTACGCGGGGAGATCTGTGTTTGACTTTGCTCTGGCAAATGGTCTGTCCCAATTGGTCAAGACGCACACTCGTCTACCGGACGTGGACAGCCATATGCCCTCTTTGTTGGATCTTCTGCTGACTACACATCTCGGAAAGTACCAGGTCCCTGTCAAGGCTCCCTTAGGGTCCTTTGATCATTGCTTAGTACGAAGTGTAGTGTCCATTGAACGCCCAGCTCGCACAAGACCTGTGACTCGACGCGTTTGGCACTATAAGTCAGCGGATTGGGATGGAATGCGGTCCTTTTTTACTACCCATGGGGGCCGATTTGTTTCCCTTCCAATGATCCTAGTGACTGCGCTGGGGCTGTAGCTGATGTGATACTTCAGGGCATGGAATTATTTTGTACCAAGCTCTGTGGTATCACTTGGTGGCAGATCGCATCCTTGGTTTGATGCGTCAGGGCTGCAGCAGCTGGCAAACGGCAGGCTTATCAAGCTTGGGCTAATGCGTTAGTCACTAAGGATCCGAACGCTAGAGTTCTGAAGAGAAAGAGCCGATCTCGTGGACACTCTTTTTGCCTCAAACTTGACTTTGGACGACCAGGGGAAGACACCGCCTATCATCTCGCGGTGTCCAAGCTTAATGCCGGAAATAGTTTTTTGGCAAAAACTCATCCGAAAAGCCCTCCTTTCCTTGGAAGTTCATAAGTCGAGTGGGCCAGATGGTATCTCTCTAGTTGTGCTATGAACATATTGCCCCTGAGTTGACTCCAGTGCTAACTCGTCTATTTCGGTACTCCTACCTTAAAGGCGTAGTCCCGGTCTCATGGAAGCGTGCCCTTGTCCATCCGATCCCTAAAAAAGGTGATAGCTCGGACCCAGCTAACTACAGACCTATCGCCATTACCTCTCTGCTCTCCAAAGTAATAGAGAGCATAATCAATAAACAGCTCCTAACCTACCTCCTCGAGGTATCACCAGTTGGTCAATGACCGGCAATATGGCTTTCGCCATGGTCGATCAGCTGGTGATCTTCTGTTATATCTTATGCACCGTTATTGAAAGCAAGAGAGAAGTTCTGGCAGTTAGGATAAGATTACTCCCCAGAAGACACAGGCTTGCGCGTTTACAACTAAGAAAACCTCATTTGTCGTATCACCGCTCTTCGAGAGCACTCCCCTTATTGCCTCGCCAAGTATTAGAATACTGGGTCTCGAAATTTCGAGCGATTGTCAGTTTCATGGTCATCTGGAGAGCAAGACCAAGTTGGCCTCGATGAAATTGGGCTCTACAAAGCGCAGGTCCTGCCACACATGGAGTACTGTTCTCTTCTCTGGTCCGGATCACCCCAATATCAGCTTCTACCATTTGACCGCGTACAACGGAGAGCCGTTCGGATTGTCAGGAACCCAGTGCTTTGCGAACGGCTGGACTCTTTGGCATTGCGTAGAGACGTGGCTTCTCTGTACGTCTTCTACCGCATTTACCACGGGGAGTGTTCCGAAGAGCTATTAGATCTGATGCCTACCGCCGAATTTCATTACCGCACAGCGCGCCATCGACTACTTTACCATCCCTACCACCTGGATGCATGGCGATCCTCCACTGTGCGGTATTCAAGGATCTTTTTTCCACGTTCCACTCGCTTGTGGAACGAACTCCCTTTGTCGGGATTTCCAGATCGGTACGACATGGGTACCTTCAAAAAAGGCGTTTACTCCTATCTTCAAGGCCGGCAACACTCCTGTGAATCCTCGGATGTTGCAGGAGTTCATGGGCGGCGGTGATCACGTACCATCTGTGACCCGCCAGGCTGGCTGGTGGTGAACATCTCCGTAAGTGACGTTAGCCAGGGACAGGTCGTCTCGGGATACATCGGCTCGGGCCCACCCGAAGTCACAGGGATCCACAGATACGTGTATATCCTATATAAGCAACCAGGGAAGATCGCCTTCGACGAAGCCAGACTTACTAACAAGTAGTGTTTTTTATTATTTACGTTAGATATAATAGCTACGTTACTCCGATTTCTTAGACTACCGCTACTGAAAAATATTTTATGTAGAACAGTCAAAAACACCATTGTTTACATAGCCTGGGTTGGATTTGAGCAGCCTCGAGATCCATGCCGTGCCTAAATAGTACACGAATGTAATAAATATAACTGATTTAAATTTAATATATGGAACTAAATGAAAAATAAATAAATAACATTATAATAAATCTAAATTCAGATCAATCGACGGCCGTGGCTCCTTCTCGACTAAGAAATTCGCAGAGAAGTATAGTCTGGGGGCTCCGGTGGCAGGCAACTACTACCGCGCACAGTACGACGACTATGTACCACTTCTATACAAGAGGTTGGGCGTTTAAATAAATAACAATTATTTAATTATTTATATACAGTTTTATTGATTCCTTACTACAATATATAAAGCTGAAAGGTAGGCAAAGGCAAGGCAATGAGTACTTTTATATCCTAATCACTTCATCTACTCATTTTCAATTTAATGAGAATATTAATTTACAATATTTTATATTCTCAAAACTTTTTTAAAATTATTTATTAAGGAAAACAAACAGCATTTAAAATTAATTGTCTTAACCAATAAAGTTTTCACAAAACTAGACGAGAAACGGGTATATAATACAAAAAAAATGGGATTAAAAAAACTTACGACAATAATACCAGTATTAAATATTGTTTAGTTTTAAATGTGGAGGTGTTTGATAAAAAAACATAATTGAAGTAAAAAATGTGCAAAAAATATTAACATGAACATCAATTTGTACTAAAATTAAAAGCTATTCTTAAAAGACTTACAGGATCAAGGCTTAGTTGTGCAAAAACACTGGGTACGATGTCATCATATTGAGCTTGGAAGAAGTTCCCAGCGATGGGGACCCCAAGGTTATACCTTCTGGCGAAATCGGCAGTGGAGAAAAAGCTGCGATTTACCGCAGAGCTGCAACAATAGAAAATTTAAAACATACATATTTATAATACTTTCGAAAAATGGTAGACTCAAAATCAAATCTCGTCTTTAAAAATGATCAAAATATAAACGTAGTTTATGTGTATGTATGTATTAATGGTATTGAAACACAAAAAATATTAAAGAATGCCAAATAAATTTATTTAAGATTAATCTTTATGACAGAAAACATTTATGAGCAATTTTTTTACAATTCAATTTGTTCATTACAACCAAATCTTACTAGGCCTCGAGAATTTTATAATAATATACTCTGCTACTCACGTGTTGTTGATACGTGGTACATCATATTGTATTATTCCCGGCTGCTCGAAAACAACGAACACGTATCTGTGAATACCAGTCCCAAGGTAAGGACCGGAGTTTACGAACTCGGTTAATGCCTCACCCGCGTCAACGTTACACCCGGGAATATTCCCTACCAGCCAGTGGTGAAATTCTCGGATTCTGGGGTTATCGCGAGATGGTGCATCAGGGTCTGGAAGTTAGTGCATAGACTTTTATATTGTTAGCTACTTTTAACTGTGTTGATATTTATGAATAATAGTAACAACTAGAAAGCTAATTTGCTGTCAAATCCCTTGTTATCTTTTCTGGTTGGTTAGTTGCGTGATAGACGGGGATTCAGAAATTTTGACAGAATCGGTAATTATTTCTATTTTAATGCCCTTACGGAAACCGTCTATTAGAGAGGTAGATATTTGGATAAATAAAGATCGAAACAATTAAAACAAAACAAAATTTCCTTACCGGTCATAACCAGAGCGTAAAAAGTATTAGGTGAAGTTTTCCACAAAATAGTGGGCATATCTTTCACTTGAGTAGGTGTTAGTTCATTGCCTAGGTTTGCTTGCACGCCGCTGGGAAATTTAATCTGTACAATGTTTTTCAATTAGTTCGTTGAACTGCATTTAATTGCTATTGTATTGTTTGTTAAGCAAGATTGTTTTTCATATAAATTTTTTATGCCCATTATATTGACATTAAATTGCGAAAATTCGACACCTATATGTGATTTACAGTTCATCTCTTCAGTTATTTCTGCCTGTTAAATTCCTTGTAACAGGGATTGTATGATTTTATTCTCGTTTAATACATTTATGTGTAGGAGACATAGATATAGTTAAGTACTGCGTGTTATGTATTTATATATTGAATACAAAATGTCCACTAACCTCAGCTGCAAACTTTGGCAGTACAGGAATTACATCAGGCACCACTTTGTAATCTAAAAACGGCTTCGCGATTTCTAACATGGCGTTGTCTGCTGTTGGTTAAAGAAACGCAAATATCAATATTCCGACGATGTTAATATGTAATTACATAACTACGGTTTTCGTCTGGACTTTTTGAAATATGTGATTATTTTGCAAGGTTCTATAACCGTTAAATAGGCTGTGCTTCTTCGAAAATTAATTAATTAACACAGATTTACAAAAAAATATCCTTTTAATTCCTTAAGGTGTTAAATTCGAAACATAATGAATCGTAGTAAAAAGACAATTAAAAAAAATGTCCTGCAGAGTAGAATAGAACCTCTCATCACATCAGTAGCGTAAAAGACATAACAGTCTATCGAATGTCCACCGATGTCATAACGGTAAAATTAGGCTAAAAACATTCCTTGGAAGGAATGACATCAGATCAGCTAGTCATAAAATATTTGAAGGACTCAATTTCACAATCCCCTAGGCTCGGCGGAGGTGCGGCACCCGGAGTCTATGAGAAAAAGACGAATGTTTTCATCAGGAATAAACGACGTCAAGCGAGTTAGAAAGAAGGGAATAGGTATAAATGTAGTATCGATGATTGGAAGAAAGTGAGCTAGCAGATGCACCAATAAGAAAGAGCATATGTTAGATTTTTACAAGAGTCCAAGTGGAAAGTTAAGAAAGTTATGGTTAGAGGCATGGAGGATGTATGTTTGATTTAAAGGTTATAAATATTATTGGTTAAAATCATGACTTATCTTATAATCTTTTGTTAAATGCATACGAAGCAATCTGATTGTGATGTTGAAGGAAAATAGGAAAATTTTTGAATGAATGTGATAAGAATATGATTGCCATCGTTTAATCTAAAGACATATTGGTAGAATTTCTAAAGCACATAGGAAGATTGAATAGAAGGTATGAGAGTATATGGGGTTACAGTCTTGGTAACTGTAACCGAGTGAGAGCAGGACCTAACGTAGGACAGCTCTATATGAAACTTGCCAGTAAATCAAAAATGATTCTAAAGCCTCATTACATCAAAACATGTGCAACTATAATATTTATATCCAATACTTAGTGGAAGTAAAATATGATATAAAGGTTACATACATACATACAGCTGGCGCAACGTTATTGTCAACATTACTTTTATTCTTAATATAAGTCGAAGCCTCCACTTTAATTGTAATAATGAAGAGAATGATGTGGAGAATTTAGAAGAACATATCGTCCTGCCATCTAGTATTTGTTGATCAAAATAAAACGACTGTGGACTCCATAAAGTTATAAAATAGGCTTTTCTACATAAATACAAAGAACTTAAGGTTATTTTATAATAAACTTAGAATCGGTCTGAAGGTGATATAACTGATTTGTTTCTGCAGCAGCTATCGGTTTTAAACCCATTTATCTTATTCTATCCATTCAAGACATGCCCGATGACATTAATATGTCATTTTAGGTCATATTTATATCATATTGACGTCATTATAATATGAACATTATCTCAAGTATGTCAAAATTACATCATACGATTCTAGTAAAATTCAATGATGAAATATTGTATTACTAGGTTGTGGTAATCTATATTTGCTTAGGTCAAAATTTTATATTCCTAGTGTTTTTACTTTCTATTATCCTATAACATGTTTTTGAAGATTCAGAGAATGTTGTTCATTTTATTAAATGTGCGAACTTCTGAAAGTTTTGCACTGATTTTCTATAAGCCGCTTCACGCTCTTCTGCAATGCGCAATTTCAGTTGTGACAACGCTTCCACAGACACAGACAGACAGTAGGAAAAATATGTACGTAATTCACATGTGTTAGACCTCTTGAATTACAATAGTTTAAATTCAATCAAAAGCACATACCTTTATAAGTTTATACTTGAAACTGACGGAAGACATTATTAAAGTACACAAAATATTAACCTGTCTCTAATAACAATAACTTTCTAATGAGACTTTATTTAATAAAAACATCTGTAAATACCTGGATCATTTAAGGACGTGTCATAAGATAAGGTAAAGTCAATGATGGCTTATTTATTTAATGTCCCTGTATTTTCTACAACAAATAACAAATTTATTCAGTTTAAAATGTTTATTATAATACGATGTGGTTTAGAAACACTGAAAATGTTTGTTAGCTCATTAGATAAATACATAAGTGTAGATAAGTGGTAGGTGTTATTCACTAATATCATATTTTAAAACGCTATGGATGTTTCAACAAACAGTAAGTGAGTAATTAGATTTTTTTTCTTTTCACTTTATATCTGTGAAATCTGTATATTCAATATATTATGTTAAATAAAATTTATCGTGAGCGACGCACAGTAAAATTGTTACCTGAAAAAAAAAACATAAAAATTGCAATATATTAAATATGTATATATATTGTTTGTAACGAACAAATTAAACACTTAATGTACAAAATTACTATAATTGGATTTAATAAGTATAACAATAATTATATTCGTGTATTACTAATTATTCGCGTGCGCTCCGCTCCACTCTACTCGCCTGCAGCAATATAGCTATGCAGCAAATAAATATCTATCGACTATACTTATTATTATATGTCACAAAATATTACTGTAATTTATATGTAATATGCGTAAGAGAGCTTCCTATATATACACGTAATTATATTTCTAAGGTAAGACGTAAGATGGAACTGAACTATATAGAGGATATTACATCTATTTTAAATACTGTAAAAGTTGCCACCGGATAACGTTTTTGTGGTTGTTGTGTTACAATCAGAAGTGCTAATTATTAAACATAGCAACTTAATCACACGAATCAGGAGAAATCAAAATTAAACAATGATTATAATAATAATCCGGTGTTGTAACACATACGTGTAACTCCAAATAAAGTAAATCTAAAAAGCAACTACAGCATCAAGGAAAAAACCAATGTGAGCCAAAATTATTAGCATAAAATTATACAATATCCAACAGCAATATGTCCGTGACTTAACAAATGAGAAGGGAGATAGAAGATGCAATGGACTAGCCATGGTAGATATACTGCAACTAAAGGGGAATGGAAATCAGATATATCTGATGTGGGGTTTGTTTAAGTACAGCGACGGAAAAAGACACTGATACGAAGGCTTTAGAATCTAGCAACTATCACTTCAGAAGATATATACCTTACCTTCCCCTTACTCTTCCATTGTTACGTAAATGAATTCCTTCAGCAATTACATGCATGCATGGTTACTATGTATGATGGTGTTGAAATAACCTCGATTAAGCATATGATGTGGTGCTATGTGCGCCTTCAGTCATAGTTCTCTAGAAGCTATTATTCGTCATTTCACTCTAGATGTAATAGTTGTAAAATTAAATTTCAATTTTAAAATTAACAAATTGTTATATTTACATCAAAGTTTCTCCTTTGGCCAAAAAAGAATCTACCCTGATTTTGATTTCTTCACTCTGGCCTTCACAAAAGTAACTAAATATGTATGAAGTGACTTGCCTCTACGTGAATGTACAGAAACACGACTCAAGTAATTATACATTTAATCTAAATAATTATTTTTCTTAATAGCTGTATTTTCTATGAAGTCGAAGAATATCGTAAAACATCGTAGTCCTCTTATATATGTTATTTGTATGAATATATTTTCTATTTCTGTTAGTTTATTTTTATTTATACGTAATTTAAAAAACGTCTTGACGGTATTACGCAATTCTATGATCCACTGATCCAATATGTAATTAATTATTATTTTTGATTACACTTTAATACATCAAGAAAAAATCTAAGTAAATGTATAAAAAACAATTTGTGCAAGTTTTCTACGTGCATTATTTAACGGGCGAATTTTCTTAGGTACTTGGACGAAATGAATAAATTCCCAGTTGTTTAGAAAGTATTGGTTATCATATTGTGCTTGGCAAAAGTTTCCGGCGACAGGATCGCCGAGATAGTATTTTTCGGCAAACTTTTCGGTGGAAAACTTAGTGTGATTATTGGCGTTCAGAATAGTGGTTTAGTCACTGATCGATACCGGGAAATGCTACAAGATTCTGTTAAATCCCAATGATTCACTGACCAAAAAAAATGCTTTCAAACAAAAAATCTACAGGTTTACAATTATAGTATTTTATTTGCTATAAGTACTTACAAACAAACTCCGTAGTATCCGTAGTATAGAAATCTTCAGGTGAAGCGTCGTAGTCAACAGTAGGTAAGTCCTTTACTTGAGTGGGTGTGAACTCGTTACCCAGGTGTACCCGACCTTCGTCGGGGTAATTCAACTGTACATATTAAATTAATTAGTAAATATAAACAAACTTACTGAGTAATTGCTTGAGACGGTAATAATAGGATGGTATTATAAAAGTTATATTAACCCAGAAATTAATATTGGCGTTCATGGTTCAATGAAAAACCAAAACTCGGTTACAAATACTTTTTACTGATTGAGAACTATCAACAGGTATTATGTGAAGCTGCGACACTGGAGAGTCCGTCCTCATGTGCACCTTATACCCTATACACAATACTCAGAGATGAATGTATTTTTACCCTGGATATCTCAATGGGACTCCCTGTATGAAGATAATTTGTCAACGGTTAACATAAGAATAGTTTTGTTAGTAATCTGTTTTAAGGGTAGTTGTTTGTGCAAGTAAGTCCTCCGTACCGATAAGTCTAATTAGAATATTTGGTACATCCATATTACTCTCTATATAGTAGTAATTGTAGCTTCACTTATTGGCTATTTAGGCATACTGTTTTGAACTTTTACCTAAAGTTAACCGCTTTTGAACTATGATCCATTGGTATTTAGGGTCATTTTTACCCTATCTACAAGGGTCTTATTATATAACCTATTTAAGTTTTTTAACAAATTGTTGCAGATTTTCTATATATCTTATATTCATACGTAATTATAACGTTTTCTGTATATATGCAAAAAAATTTAATTATGGTTGAATTATTACAGGATTTAAAATAATTATGTTCCAGTCGAACGAGGACCTTGAGTTTCCTTTCAAATTTAATTTGGATTCGCTGAAACGGATTGTATCAATTGGAAATCGTATAAAGCAAGAAGTCTGTAAGCTCTGAGTTAATTAGAGTTAATTAGAGTTAATATATATATATATATATATATATATATATATATATATATATATTAACCAAATCAAAGAATGTCATATACCGCAATCAAAGAATGTCATATATATATTTCCACGAGTCTTATATATATATATATATATATATAAGACTCGTGGAAAACTTTTGCGTGAAAATATTATAAATAGTAGGACGCACGGGTAGTTACGTAACTTTGACAGTTAAAACAGCAGCTAATATAACGTTACAGTAAGAGTTGCCTAAGTCTATCATTAAAACAACGATCCAATATGGATGGCGGACGATGAATGGCGATAATTATAGCTCTGGTTAATTTTAATGTATAGGCAATTTGAGTCCTAAAAAGAAATGTTTTTCGACAATAAAATTTTGCTGGGAATTGCTATTAATACTTTAATCTGGTAGAATAGGAAGGTTCGTCATTGCGAGCTAAAGAATCTATAACTATATCCAGCAAGTAATAGGAGTTGTAATAGATCCATGTTACACGTTACGGATTTTTTAACAACAATTTGGAACCGTAACCATCATGGAAGTCTTGTTTTTAAGCTCTGAAAAAACACAATGCGTACGTGTTTTTAAACTATTTTATAAAAATAATACAAAATATTTTGGCTGTTTACAATATATTTCTTTTAAATAGTTAAAACCACTGCCGATAGCATTCACTATTCTGAATTTAATATTGAATCAGCTTACAAAAACAAATATTTAAATTGCTTAATAGTAATAGTAATAGCCTTCCGTGCCTACAGTATGATTTCTACCATAACTCAAATTTAATGTTAATTAATTAGTTCACATTAATTAATTAACATTAAATTTGAGATACGTTTAAATATCATTACGGCACGCACATTAAATACAATTAACATCAAATCCCTCGTAAATCAGTTTTATATAGTGAACTGTAAATTAGTAACTTTTGAGCAAAATGTCGAGTAAACGGATAAAATTTTTGCTACAGGTTTGTGAATGACAGATAAATTTCACTATAAGTTAATATAATCAAGAAAAATACCAAATATATGTTACTAACATAATTACTTTTTTGTGGTAATGGACGCATAAAATAAAAATAGAAATTTTATTGATGTTAGAAAATATTTGCTAATATTTAATAGAAACTACGTCATCGTACGTGATCCTTGCTCAAAGTTGGAGACAAGAATATAATAAATTAAATTATAATTAAAAATACAGGAAAATGTAACAGACAAATGTTTCGGATATTACATTCTGGGATTTTAATAAGATGCAACGCAGCTGCGTCTAATCAGCGTTCGTCATTCGATTCTTGAGAATAATATATGGTAATTTTATAATGAATAAGAATATAATAAATAATTAATTAAATAATGATTACACATTGTATAGGAATATAACAAGTTTTTAAATATTATATTTAAATAAATACAATATTTTAAATCAGCCACTCGAACATTGTTAAAGTTCATGTGTCTCTTTGAGTCCATTTATTTGAGTTATAAATTGTAGCAGACTTCATAAGTATTTGTTTAGGTTGAATGTTTGTTAACAACTGACAATTATAGATATAATATGACAATAATAATAACTTTTCCCAGTTGACTCCGGTTAAGGGTGTTACAAATGTTTGCAAAAAAATTTCACAGGTTTTCAGTTTATTACTTGGAATATTTTGAATTATAAACACTATTTGAAAGCGCTTTTTGTGGAAATGTCCACTTATATACTTACTTCGCAAAAAAAAAATTACTTTTCCGTAACAGAAATATTATTTCTTAGATC
This sequence comes from Melinaea menophilus ssp. n. AW-2005, assembly GCA_918358695.1. Classification (NCBI taxonomy): domain Eukaryota; kingdom Metazoa; phylum Arthropoda; class Insecta; order Lepidoptera; family Nymphalidae; genus Melinaea; species Melinaea menophilus. The sequence continues at coordinate 14,948,719 of OU911058.1, read as the reverse complement.
TTTTCGTGTGGCGTGTATAAAATTTAATTTTGAGTAGATCTGCGTTGTTTTGCTTCAATTCCGAAAGGTCCTGTTTCATTAGTTTTATTATTATTATTCTTATGTAATTTTCAATAATATTTAATTTTACCATTTCCAGTATTTGGTGTATCGTTTCAACAATATTTTGCAAAACAGGTATTTCTACAGTTTCGCTTATTTTTTTTGTATAATTACTACATAGTTTTTATAATTTTAAAGTAGTTTATTATTTATTTCTGAAAAATATTAAAAGCAAAGATTTCCAGCAATCTGTTTCAGTTAGAGAACAAAAAAAATTAAAACGTAAGAAAAAAGTTATATTAAATATTACTCACAGTAACTTCATATTCAGGAGCCGAGAACACATCGGGAACAGATAATTGTGCTGGTACGCTATTATTAACCACAGCGGTGCTAGCTAAAAGCATAACCAGAGCTAATCTTAACTCGACACCCATTATGACGCTATGCTCGGGAGGCAACTGTTCGCTCGCCGATACTGACTGAACCTTTATAAAACGTCTTTAGGTAGGGGTTATAAAAATTTATTTTATTTACATAAATCATACATACTTAATTAAAATTACCTTGTTTTTTTACACTAAAATATTTTTTATTGCATTAATTTGAGATAAGTAATTTATTCTATCAGGCTTTTTATTAATACACTACCGGAGGGCTAGAAGGGGGTGGGCCCCCGGGCCCTCGATATCAGGGTGCCCTTCGACTTTAACAAACTATAAATTGAAATATTAATAAATTCTCCATCATTCCGAATATAAATAAACTAAATTCTAAATAAATAAACCAAATTCGCAAAAACTGCATTAAGTTTAGATTTAACCAAAGTCATTCAAACATTTGCGACAACTAAAGCTAGGAAATTATTACAGATAAACTAAACTTCCGACTGTCATATAATAACTAGGAGAGTTGCTTTATAGAGATTAGTTTAGCTTTGTTTTCGATACTTTAAGTAATATGTAATTTTTGTTCTTTTTGATTTAGGTACTTAGTTTTATTCCTTAATACTGGATAATACCTATTTTAATCAATTAATCCAATAAACTCTGCGTGTGGAACCAGGACGTGCCCTGTTATGCACATTGAAGTACTGGTAACAAAGTAAGTATTAAAATTTAACTACATATTTATATTGATTTGTAAGCGGAAGTGGCAGTGGGCTGGGCTATAGCCCGCTCAAGTGATGGCCGATGAGGAAAAAGGGTCCTTGAGTGGAGACCACTTACTGACAAGCGAAGTAGAGGACGACCCCCAACTAGGTGGACAGACGACATGAAAAGAGTAGCTGGAAACCAATGGATGCGGGCCGCTTTGGACCGATCGCGGTGGAGGTCAATGGGGAAGGCTTACGTCCAGCAGTGGACGTACGATAGCTGATAATGATGACATATTTATATTTTAACTTGTATTGATAACTTTTTAAAGATTTCGATCCATATTTGTCGTTTTCCGAACACAACATACTTCTGTTATTGTATTATTGGTTTAAAATTCTCTACTTAATAGGGATCTCGTACCCAAAGAGTGCTCAATGGGACCCTATTAACGTACCTTCACTCTCTGTGTGTCTGTCACGGGAGAGGTACAGAGATGGTCTCTTTTATTTACATAAAATAGTATTAATTAGTTTATACAAAAAAAATACACAAAATTATAAGGAAATTTGATTCGGGAAACTGTTTAGAAAATAGATCAAATCTAGATCAATTAAAGAAACAGGCACCGTTTGCCTTAACAGTTTCCCTCATCAAATTATTCCATTCTTTTTAAAGGCGGTTTTTTTTAATTGTTTACTTCTTCCTTTTTAGTGGTTGATTCCATTATGAAACCTTGATGTTACGTTTTGAAATAGTACAAAAAGTGCCAACGCAAGCCATTGCTGCAAGCTGCTAAACAACCGATGCTGGTCAATCGCACTACACCGCAGCTGCTTCATGACAACACTAGACCATACTCTGCACAACAGACGGCTACCAAATTAGAAGAGCTTTAAACGGAATATCTAAGACAAGCACTTTCGCTATCAATGTCACCGAAAACAGGCTTGATGATTCCGACACCGTTGTAGCCATCATCCTTTTTTTACGATATAATGAGCACATCTTAAAAAATGGACTAGTTTGCCATTATGTAACCAATTGAACTTTAGAGCAGCGTTCTAGTAAGCCTCACTTACATGTTTATTCCATCCTGATCTTAACTTATGACTAATACATAATACATAATAACACTTAATGTTATTAATTGGTCTATGCTTAACATTTTTGCTCTCACCTCGATTATGCAGATATGGTGTATGTTAACGCCTTTAGTCGGAGCTCTCCGGAAGGTACATTCGGTGAGTGAATCATTCATTACTTCACATGGATTGATTTATAATATTAATAAAACAAAGTATGTGTTTAACATACACTTTAATGATGTTGATGTTAATAATAACTGTAAAATTAAGTTCAATTTATAATTTTTAAAATTTTCTATAATTTTAAACGGTACAACTCTAATGAGGACAATTAACAAATGACCCACGTCATTGCTATGAAATTCTATTAGTTGTAGTAGAACTTGTTGAGAGGAAAATATATTCTGATTATCACTAGGCTAAATATTATTTAAAAGGAGCGTCCAATAAGCTTATATTTATTATTTGTTAAAAATGGTAAGCCATATTAAAATATTTATATATTTGTCATAAAAAAAAATTGTTTTAGATTTATATTTAGGGCTGTAATGTAAACTGATATTTTGCTTGCAAATTAAGTACAGTGTTCAATAAATTAATTAATATATATTTTTTTGTTTTATTGTGTCAGTCTTTCCTTCAGTCAAAAAAGTATCTACCCTGATTTTGATGTCATTACTCTGGCCTTCTAAAAAGTAACTAAGTATGAAGTGACTTTACGTGAATGTACAAAAACTAAGAAACTAAAGTAATTATAACTTTAACCTAAAGAATTACTTTTCGTAGCCGCATTTTCATGAAGTCAAAGAATATCGTAGGATATCGTATTCAACCTTATATACATTACTTGTATAAATTATATCTTATTTCCATCACTTTATTTTAGTATTGTTAATTTGAAATTTAAAATTATTGAGCGAAGCGAGCGGAGTGCTCTACTGGAGACTTTTTCGCATTCTTTGTCATGAATAGGCTCGACAACTACTTGACGGAAAATTATGCAATTTTGCAATCAAAAAAACACACATTAGGTAATGGTTTTTAAAAAAATGTGAGATGTCCTGCCGTTGAGAAATAATCGTCAAAAAGTGATATCCCATTCAAGTCAATGGGAAATGATGAGTCATTACACTGGGCTCGCTTCGCTCAATATGCAAACGGCACCTGAGATTTGGCGAGCGCAGCGAATCAAAATTGAGGGTTTATTGGCGCCCCTAGTATTTGTATGTACTGTAATTAACGCTGTGTCTGTGATAGGACTGGAATGTGATATTATGAAGACGCACTGGCTCGGCAACATACGATGTGTAGGCGACACTTCTGACGTGTACTACTCTTAACCTTATACAACCTACTCCCTGGTACTACCACGCTTTAACACATCTTGAGCACGAGACAGTGTGTGTAACTATTACATAGATTACATCTAGTAAAAACAACATTATTTTTATGATCAGTTAAAGAAAGCGCCTTTTACAAAAATATAGCAAATACTCAGAAATTATAAATAAGATAATTAGTTTTTCGTTGTTTTGTGACGTGATTCTATAATCCATGGGACGGAGTCGCAGGCAATAGGCAATATATATGTTTAATTAAATAAAAAAAAATTTAATTTTTTTAATACATCAAGAACTATTCTAAGTAAATGCATAAAAAAACAGGTTTTTGAAGTAATCTACGTGCAGTATTTAACGGGCGTAACCACTGACGCAGACTTGTATTTTCTAAAGTACTCGGACAAACTTAATGTTAAATTCCCAGTTGTTTAGAAAGAATGGGTACATAGTCGTCATATTGTGCTTGGTAAAAGTTTCCGGCGACAGGATCGCCGAGATTGTATTTTTCAGCAAACATGGCTGTGGAAAACTGAGCGCGAATATAGCCGGAGCTGGAAAACAAGTAATGTGTTATGAGTCTTTATAACTAAGTAACAAATTGTATTTCATCATGTTTGCAGTTTAAGTAATAAAATATACTATTCATAAAAATATAAGTAACTTGTAGAGTACGCATATTAAGTGGATTAAAATAGCGATAAGGTAATAATTTAAAAGTTTATGTAAACGTACATTTATTGAATAAACTGGTTTTAATATAGGATGTAAATTTTGTAAAACTTACGTTTTATTTAAATGCGGCTCATCAAATGTTAATAGCCCTTGTTGTTGGTAGATCAGGAACACGTATCTGTGAAGTCCGGTGCCGTTCTGAGGAGCTGATCCTATGTACTCTGCAATGGTCTCACCAGAGTTGACGTTATTTCCGGGAATATTCACAACTAGCCAGTGTTCCAATTCCCGTAACACTGGATCATCGCGAGAAGGCACGTCTGGATCTGGAAATTATTATGTTCAATGATAAATATTGATTGAGTGATTAGGAATATTCAACGAGCATATATTGGTTTTATATTCCTACTGTTTTCAGAGACTCCCACCGTTGCGACGATCGCTTAACGTTCCGAATATCGGTTAAGAATCACTTATCGAACTCGGGAAAAATCCTATAAGATCTTAATCCAGCCTTAACTTTTTTTAACTTTGTAAGTATAGTATTTTATTTCCTATTACTTACCAATAAAGACCAGAGTATAGAAATCATCAGGTGAAGCGTCGTAGTCAACAGTGGGTATGTCCTTTACTTGAGTAGGTGTTAATTCTTTACCCAGGTGTACCCGCACTCCGCCGGGGTAATTTACCTTTACATATTAAATTCAATATAAAATACAAGCAAACTTACTATGTGTTTTCGGGTAATGATATTTGAGCTCTGATAGTCAAGATGTGAGTTGGTTTGTCTATTATAAAGGTTATTTGAGATTGTACATAATTGGATTGCACTATAAAAATTATATTAACACAAACTAAAATTGGCGTTCATGAGTCAATTACTCACAGACGAACTACAACGACCTTTTTCGATGTAATAATTGACAATCGTGCGTATAAAGATATTTTGAATTTGAATTAACATAGTTGCAAATAGTTTACGTAATTGCAAATAGTTAACGTAGTTGCAAATAGTTTAGTAGATTAAGAACTTTGAACATTTAACTGAAGCTGCGTCCCTGGACTCTCCCCATTATCGTTGTGCCAACTAAGTTTTGGAGTCAGTGTTCGCTTTGTATTAAGCATTCCATATGTAAACTTCGTTTTCCAGGCGTATCTGACTACATAGGTGTATATTTCCAAGAAATGCTTCTATTATAGTATATAATTGAAAAAAAAAAATAACAATTTAATACTATTTATTTATACTTAAGCTAAGAAGACAAAACGAAATATGTTTTCTTATGTTCTATTGCGGTTCCAATTTATATTTAGTTAAATGCAATGAATATTTGTTATATTAATAATTATATATTTTCTTTTTTCAATAATTTTATTATTCTGACGTAATTTTCACTTTTTCAGCATTTGAGCTATCACTATCCTTGAAATATTTTAAACTATTGTCACTTCTTCAAGTGTGTCGTCAAGTGCATATTGCAATTGATTTGGCAAAAATGTTTTCCGAGACAGATATTTCTACAGATGCGCTCATTTTGTTGACACAGGTTGGGAAAATAATGTCCCAATAACTTAATCGTCACTACGTATATCGACGCTTTGTTTCAGAATGCACCTACTCATAACTATATGTTAATTCCTACATAGTTTTTATAATTTCATTATTTATTTCTGAAACACAAAGGCAAAGAATCCAAAAAGTTAGAACAAGTTTTACTCACAATAGCTTCACATTTAGGAGCCGTAGAGATCACATCAGGAACAATATCATAACTCTCAAAACTTTCCTCAACAGATAATTGTGCTAGCACGCTAATATTAAAAACAGCTATGCTACCTACTAGCAAAACTGAAGCTAATTTAAACTCGACACCCATAATGACTCGGGAGGCAACTGTTCGCGTGTTCACCGACACTGACTGAACCATTATTAAAACGTCTTTAAGTAGTCGTTATCAAAATAAATTGTATTTACATAAACCTTAATTAAAATTACCTTGTATTATTTAAATTAGTTTTTTATAACCTTCATTTGAGATATGTAATTTATTATTTGTGGGTATTTATTAATATACAATGGCGTAGCTACCGGAGGGCTAGACGGGGTAAAGCCCCAGGGCCCTCATGCTCAAGGGGCCCTTCGGATTCTGACTTACCAACTATAAAGAGAGCCATTAATAAATAAAGAATTAAAATGATGACTGTACTATCAATACATTTATGAAAATTAAGTTTATCTACACAAAAATATAACAAAATTCAATTAAAATTGTGATGTACACAAAACTAATATTAGAAATAAAAATAAACTTAGGTAGTTTCTCATACTCCAATATGTCGAAAGAAGCTATCTGTGTACCTGTCCTGTGACACAAACGTTAATAGGGTCCCATTGAGCAGTCTTTGTGTACGAAATCCAAATTAAGTAGAGATTACAATCCAATAACACTACGTTTTTCATCGACTATATGTTTTACGATGACTCTGAAGTACAACATATCTGCACTATGTCGAATACAGTACAATAAGTTTGTTTTTTTCCCCAGGGCCTTTGATATCTAGCTACGCCACTTTTAATAATTAACACAACAACTCATTGTTTCTCTAGAATCACGTACTTGATATATATGATATTCTACATAGATTAACCATGTTTTTATCAATAAAAAATACTTGATATAATAATTAATAAAAATGACAACAATTTTAACACCAAAATATTAGGATATAATAAAAAAATATATAAAAACACTGTTTGTAGACGACAAATAGTTTTCAGTGGGATTTATATTTTTAAATGTATAGTACATGTAAATAAATATATTAATAATTAAATAAAAAAACACATTGACAATTAATTTATAGGTGTTTATTGTTCTTAATTATAATTTTTAAGTATATTTATTTTAAATACAGCTAAGAATCCATTAAGGAATAAAAAATTTACAACTGTCATTATTTTGGCGTTGAATACTTTAAGACTTGACTGAACTGGAAAAGAGAACCTGCTGAGAAGAGACAGAGATCTGTAAAATAAGAGAAACTTTGTTTATAGGATTTTTTGAATGCACTAGACTTGAAGTTGATTATGTACCTTTGATTAGTTAACAATTAAATGCCCAGTTGCTCATGGAGTATGGGTACGTAGTCATCATATTGAGCTTCGTAAAAGTTACCGGCTATGGGGTCACCGAGGCTGTATTTTTCAGCAAAATTAGCGATTGAAAACCTACTACGATTTACACTGGAACTGAAAAAATACAGAAAGGTTATAACAGTTTATCATCATCATCATCATCTTCTTGCCCTTGTCCCAAAATTGGCGCTTTATGTTTTTTCCTTCTATATTCTCCTGTTGGCCGTCATCTCTGTACACACTCCCTTCATCTCGATATTATACGATATTTCACGCAATCCATCCATCTTTTCTTTGGTTGTCCTTCACCTGTCCATCCCTCCGCTACCATATCCAACACTCTTTTGGTTACCAGAATTAATTTTTGATCAACTTCTCAAGTTATGATACTATAAATAAATATAAATGATTAAAATTTTAATATAAGATATTTCTGAATAGTGTGCTTACGTGTTGGTAAGACGTAGTTCGTCAAAAATAAGCTTCCCTGGCTGCTTGTAGACCAGGAACACATATCTGTGGAGACCTGTACCGAAACCGGGACCGGAGCCAACGTAAGCAGACAAGGTCTCGCCAGAGAGGACGTTATTCCCGAGAATATTTCCTACCAACCAGTGTTGGAATTCCCGAGATTTTGGTTCAGCACGCGAGGGGGCGTCTAGATCTGGAATAGGTAATTTTTTTTTATATACAAATTCTATAATTGAATAATATTAGGAATTATCTATAATTTATTAGAATTCCTGAATTAGGAGGCTTTAATTTTATATTTTGTACTCACCAATCATAGCCAGGGTATAGTAGGTATCAGGAGAGGCGTTCCACGTCACAGTGGGGATATCCTTTACTTGAGTGGGTGTCAGTTCATTGCCAAGGTTCATTTGCACTCCACTGATGTATTTTACCTGTAGATAATTATATTTTTTTTATTTATTGTATATTTTCGACAATATAAGCAATAAAATAACAGTAAGTTATGAAGTATCCATATGAATGACTGCGATCCCTTAAATGGCAATACATCATTACTACCGTCAAAAGATGTATATAATTTAGCAACAAAATAAATTTTAATGATTTTAATACAAAAAATATTCAAATGTACTTTTAAGGAAGTTTGTACAGCATAGTCAATAAGGCGTTCTCTTTGTGGAAACATTTACTTGGCCTTAATAGCAATCTCAAAAAAACAAGTAGAAAAGAAAAATGTACTTTATTTTTTATGAGATATATGAAAAGATAAGTTACTACTTACATCCAGTTCTGTCTCCGGGGCTTTAGGAATCACATCTGGGACGATCTCATTAGCTTCGAAAGCCTCAGAGACTAGATATATGTCTTGAGCTAATACCATAACGTTATCCATAGATAAATCGGCTATTAACAAAATAATTGCTAACCTCAATATTTTTCCCATTTTTAAGCACTAAATATTGTGGAGGTTTATTTGTCCTTGCAATAAGAGACTAATAGTCTAATGCTAGATGTGAAATGATTTCTCTGTTTAAATTATCTAAAATAAAATACCTACATTTATATTTTTCCGGTCCATTCGATGTTTACGATAGCGATAATGTCGCTTATCGTCTATGTTTGGGTTTATCTTAGTTCAGGTAAAAAATGATAAGTATTTAGAAATGTTTTAAAGTTATATAATTTATTCTAAACTAGTTATTTCCGTGCAGTCGCCTTGACGGTTTTATTCATGTATTTTTCTATGGCCATAATAAGTTTTTTGACCGTGGGATAATGTTGTATAATAATTCTATAACTGGATCTTATAAAAATACACGAAAATATTCGTAAATAATAATAGTGCTAATTAATGTCATATAGAATATTAGTTGGCCGACGATGGACGACTCACAGAATCACAGAATAAAGGCTTTAAGATTGTGGTGAAATTTTTGGTCGACGATGGGCGACTCACAGAATAAAAGCTTTCAGATTCTGGTGAAATTTTGAGAGCCTTAAAGCCTGAACTAGTGTCCTTTTGAACCTCTTTTATTGCTACTTTTCAAGGTTCATACTTTTATTGTTGTAAATGTAAAGATAAGAGATATAAAATAGAAGATCCCTCACTAAAAATTATCGCCAATACGGCTTTAGACCAAATCGATCCACGGGTGATCTTCTTACGTATGTCGCGCATTTCTGGGGTGAGGCTATGGATCGGCATGGCGAATCTCTGGTTATTAGCCTTGATATTTCCAAAGCTTTCGATCGAGTCTGGCATCGTTCGTTCTTATCGAAGCTTCCTGCTTTCGGTCTGAAACCCAATTTGTGCAATTGGGTTTCCGCTTTCCTGCATGAGCGTCAAATCCGAGTCCTTTGTGACGGATCGGCTTCCAGTTTTCGGCAGGTAAATTCGGGTGTGCCTCAGGGCTCCGTTCTATCGCCAACCTTGTTTCTTTTGCGTATCAATGATATTTTTGGCAACATTTATTGCTATGCTGACGATTCCACGGTGCATGGGAGATATTTCGGACACCCTACGGCAAAGCAGACTGACATTGAGAGGAAACGAAAGAATCTTGTTGTTAAAATGAACCGGGTCCTCAACCTTGTCTCACAAGGGGGTCATGAGAATCTGGTTGAGTTCAATGATAAGAAAACACAGGTATGCGGGTTTTCCACCAAAAAGTCTCCAATCGTTTTTTATCCTTCGTTTCGGGGCACGCAGTTAGTGCTCCGGGATAGCCTCAACATCTTGGGCGTAGACCTCAGCCAGGACCTAAACCAAAAGGCTTACATCGAGAGTGTCATTAAAACAGCCTCACGCAAGCTCGGAGTGTTGAACAAGGTGCGACGGTTCTTTACATCGGAGCAGCTGTGTCTCTTATATACGACGCAAGTTCACTCCTGCGTGGAGTACTCCTCTCATCTTTGGGATGGCTCAGCTCAGTACTTTCTAGACACTCTCGACCGGTTGCAGCGGCGAGTGGTTCGTATTATTGGAAGCCCAGAGGCGGTGGAGTTCCTGGAGCCTTTACAATTACGTACAGACGTTGCCACTATGGTAGTCTTTTATCGCCTACACCGCGGCGAGTGCTTCGACGAACTCTTTCAACTTATCCCATACTCTCCTTTCCCATCCAGAATAACACGTGCAGGACAGAAGTGCACCTTTCACGGTGAATTCTGTATTATCACGAACTAATAGGTTCAGCAGTTCATATTTATGTCGGTCCATCAAAACTTGGAATTCACTACCACGGCACGTGTTTCCTTCCCACTATGATCCTGGGTCTTTTAGCGGGGCGTGGAAAACCATCTCACAAGGCCGCTATAGTGGAGAACGTCATTCTTCATTCTGTATTGCTTGAATGAGAATGGTGGCCACTATTTTTGGACTTCACTGACTGATTAACATCAGGCAGAGTGGAGTCATTTTGGTAGGAACATATATAAAAAAAACACACACTTATCAGAAGTTGTACAGTTAGTTGCGTATTTGCTTTTTTCGTTTGTTGGATGGTATTAATAAAGGCTACATATTTATCAATTACATCTAACGATGGTCGTTTCTAAAAACAATAAACCTATCAAAAAGAAATGATCGATCTAATTATAGTTTTTGTACCTATATTTCTATACTTATCTTATATTGTAAGTTATATCTAGGGAAATAAATATTTAATACGACAATAAAGGAATACATAGTTTAAAATGTTTGCAAATGCTATTAATATCATAGTAGTAGAACTGAAGGATATAAAATAAAACTCATAGCTAAAAACAAAGACTTTATTTAAAGAATATCCTTACTGCTATTCTTCTGATTTGAAATATGCTTAATAAAACACCATCTCTGTCTAATTACGAATGTATAAAAGAGATAACATGAAAACGATGTTGGTGAAGGATCAGGGCAAAAATCACTAGTGACGCACCTATAGCTCAATTACATTCAATTGCCTAACTGTTTGTATAAAATAGGCACATAATCGTCGTACTGCGCTTGGTAGAAGTTACCAGCGACGGGATCACCCAGGTTGTATTTTTTTGCGAACTTGGAGATTGAAAACCCTCCGCGATTATCACCAGAACTGGAAGTTATATTAAATAAAAGTTTTAGGGTTAATACATTGGCATAGTTTACATTCTTAACATTATAATTCTTATTAGTTGTAGAGAAAATGTTTTTATTTTCTTTTACTACTTTCATAGAATATAAAGCATTAAAAAAAAATAGTATGCCGTAAATAAATGTTAGTGCTTTCTATCTAATGAAGCTAAAGGTCAGTTTTGATGCTGATTCCATTTAAAACTAATTGATAACATACAAAGCGTTTATACCATTGACGACAGATTGGAAAATAATAGACCAAGAATAGATCCTTGAGATACCTATTTGATACTCACGTGTTAGTGAGGCGGAGTTCGTCGAACGTGAGTTTCCCTGGTTGTTTGTAAACCAGAAATACATATCTGTGAAGACCCGTGCCGGGTGGAGGACCAGATCCTACATATGCGGACAAATTTTCACCCGTCGAGATGTTTTCACCGAGAATGTTGCCCACCAGCCAGTGATGCCATTCCCGGAATTGAGGTTCCGCGCGTGAAGGCACATCGGGGTCTAGAATATAATATCCAAAATATAGAATGTACTGAAATATGATTTGATTAAACCATAAATTGAGCCGTACCAGTCATAGCCAGGGTATAGTAGGTATCAGGAGAGGCGTTCCACGTCACAGTGGGGATATCCTTCACTTGAGTGGGCGTCAGTTCATTGCCAAGGTTCACTTGCACCCCACTGATGTATTTTACCTGTAGATTATACATATTTTATACAATATCTCAGAATTTGTTGGAAAGTTAGCCTATTCCATCTTAAAAGATAATTAACATGCCATTAAAGTAAAAGTTATACTATCAAATCTCCAGTAGGTTCTTTTTAGCATTATTCAATATATCATTTAGATAATGTTATGTCAGATCGTGAGTTCAATATATTAATTTACACTGGAACTTTTATATAATATAAGGTTTCATCACACCGGAACTCTTGATTATAGTTTAACAACACTATAATGTGTTAAAGCAGTGTGAAATGAGATTTACCTACTTCTAATGATATATACACTTATACGTTGTTATTAGACGGAATGATACGGTATAAAAATGAAAAATTATACATAATAATATCTTTAAGATTTACTTTTCGTTACTCTAAAATATTGTTAAAATATATTTTATAATTTAACAGCCGACTCCTGACTGACTATAGCGAATTTTCTCTGTTGCAAAATTGAGGCAACTCTGTGCATTATATTTAAAAAATAATAATTGCTACGTGCCCACAGAAGCCAATAATATAGGTTTTTAAATTTCTGTTTGTTTATTCGCAGACAACGCAAAATCTTTACCTACGAAGTTTACTTTCAAACCTGTTTTTACCTGAAAACACTGTTTTTAATTAAATTTGTGTTTGGTGACTGTCCGCTTTAGCATATAGAAAACTTTTGCTGGATAAAATTATCTCCGTTTCTCAGGATAAATGTTGAATATCAGATTTATTGTTTGTTACACATACATATATATTTATATTTAAATTAATACTTTATTCTAAATATTTTTACTTTTTTTGCAAACCTAACATTTCTTGCACGTCATGGGTTGGCTGGTAGAAAATGCATTAGCCCATCCGTTGTACAATTAGTTAGTGAATAAAATATTAAAATAAATTTATAAAAGAGAAAAGTACACGACCATTATTGATATTTTTATGGCGCGTAAATAATATATATTATTGTCTGTGATAAAAAAGACAATTGTAGAATTTTGTTTACTGTGTGTTTGTTAATTTAGAAAAAACTATGTATCATATACACAGTTTTTAACCTGTTTTTATTTCAAACCAAAACAAATTTATAGAATAGAATTTAATGAATGGCATAGTGATGATTTATTGCCTTAACATCTCATGAGAGAAATGTCTAAATCCACTACGACGAAATTGTGCAAAACACGAAAACGAAAAATATAGTTATAATATAATATATTATCACCTAACAGTTTTTGAAGAAGCGAATATCTCTAACTACTAATTGATTAAAAAATCGATTCGCATTTGTCAGCTAATTTACGGGTTAAGCAAATCACACTACTCTTTACATGATAAGAAAATACAGCAAAGTATCGTAAGTATTCTACTAAGGCATAACAAAATAAGTTTATTAAACATCGTCCATTGTTCAGAGCTAATGTTTCCAATATATATGCATGTAACAATGTAAACATGCACCTTTAAAATGTAATCAATTTGTAATAATCTCGAAAAGATATACAACTAGCTGAGCCTACGACTTGGTTCGCGTGGAATATGTATTAAAAAAAATAGTGATGTTACTCTTTATAACAGCTATCAGCAAGTGAAAGTCGTGTTAAAATAGGTTCAGCCATTTCAGAGAATAGCCGGACCGAACAGACAAACAGAGAAAATGTTTAAATATGTTTTTTATGTAACGTATATACTTTCAGTTAGTGAAAATCTGTTAATTTGAAATTACAAACAGACACTTAAATTTTATTTATATATATGTAGATTAAATAAAATTAATTATAATAACATTAATACTTTGCAAACTATACAGTACTCGTTTAATCAACACTAACAATAGCGTATCCGGTACGACGCGTCGATGCAAATGAAAAGTGAAATGTTTTGCGTTAGAAATAATATATACTTTCATTTTATAACTCATTTATATTTGGCAATGGATCTTTAGAATATATATATATATATGTTTATTGTAATAACTTACCGCAACTTCAGCTTCAGGTGCCTTGGATACCACATCCGGGACCACGCCATTAGCTTCGAACGCCTTCGCGACTGTCGACATGGCTCGCGCTAGCACCCTAAAATTGACCATAGTGCTGTCTGCTATTAACAAAAGTATCGCAAATCTTAAAATCCGTCCCATACTGACGTTCTAACACGATTGTACGATAAAGCGACTGCGCGAATGTTAACTCCACGGTCGTACGACCGGTTACATCAAGTACAGTGAAGTGAGAAATCTTAATTCAATTAAAATGTATTACTTTGTGTTTACGGATTTTAGGTTCGTTTTTAAACATGATTTAATTCAATTAATTAGTAGTTTTGTGTGTTAATTTATTTATATTACTAGAACTTTCATATATTTATACATATAATAAAAATATATATGCAACAGTTATCTTCATGACAGTACCTAAATTAACTGTAAATCATGATGAAACTACTTTGTAAGTTTTGTATATGTTTAAGTTTTGTATCTATCTATCAAGAATTAGAGGAATTATGGTAACGGTTATAAAAAAGATAAAAGATGAAGGAAATCATGTCATTACAAAGAAAATAATAAAACAAAATTACAATAATAATGTATTAATGCAACAATTCACCTTGTCATTACATTCTATTTTTTTTTTTTAGAAAATTCATCCATTCATTATTCAAGTATTTATTTATACTAATCCAATCAGCAAAATCTTGAAAACATATTTTGAATAAGTAAAAATTTTATATTTTAATATTCCCGTCAACCCTTTCCCTATCCCTACAATATCTGCAGCATGCTGAGGATATATAGGATATGAATACAAATTTTTAATTTTCCAAGTAGACACATACTTTGGAATTGTTAATTATTATAATAAAAAGGTCAGTGTAGTCAGTCCGTGTTAAGCTACCACCGGCTCAGAATGTAGGTCTGCTCAAAAGAGCCGGCCAGAAACTGTACACTTGCTCTTTTTAAATTAAATTTAACAATGTAAGATGTATACATTATAATAAATTCGTGTTTAATACAATTTCTATTAACTCTACTTCAAAATCAGTCATTGCAATACTAACTCTACTTCAAAGTCGGTCATTGCAATACACGAGAAATGTATATTTCAAATAACATTGGGCAGGAGGGCACTATGATATGATTTATTAGAGTACCCACAATATTTTTATGAAATATTCAATATTTTGGTAAAACTGAAAGGCAATAGTGGAAATAAGATTATATTTTCTCGTTACTATATGTAACAAAACAACAATAACCTATACATTATGTTTGAATAACGTTGAGTAGCATCTTGACAGTTAATTAAAAAGAAAATAAAATCGAATAATTTTTAAAAATAAAATTACATAAGCAATCTATATTCTTAAGATAATAAAAGAGAACCAAAGTCTAATTGTTAATGTTATTAATAAATATGGGACAGCTTAAAAGAAATGGTACTGATAAATTCAGATTTAATGGAATTGTTGTTTTACTTACTGGGTGTTTTGATATAGTTGTAATTTTATAGCTTAACTAGATGATATCCGATTATGCCGGTAGTAAATGCTAGTTGCTACAATTTTTAATGATGACAATTGTCAGTGACAATTGACAGTAATCGGCCAGATGTTAACTAACGTCTGACAGTGACACTTCACAATTGGTTGTTGTTTTTGAATTCCTCCCAAGGCGAAAAGCAAAAATCTTTAGATCATACAGCCTTTTCGTAAGTATGGTACCTATTCCTAATAATATAAAATAATTTTATTTTTGTTTCTTCGCAGTTTTTGTAAGGGAACAATGCCATGTCATTTATCAACTTTTGTATTTTCATATAAGACAAAATGTCATTTCTTATGCTTCAAGTTTTTGTTTTTCCAAATCCCGTACAATTAATGTATTTCCGATAAAAGTTGTCACTTCAGCAATTTTATTTTCAGATTTAGTTACTTTTTACATCTAAAAATCTATAAAGCGGTTTGTAAGTTGCAGGATTCACTGATAATTCTTTCGTGAATCATTAAATTATGCACAAGAGTGAGGCGTTGTATATTGAAAGCATAACAATAAAAAATTATATGATTCACACCCTAGGTGTGAATCGCACCGCTATTACAGTTGTCGCATACAGATGATATTATAAAAGTTTCGTCCCATATAATTGAGCGAACCGAACGAAATGAGCGGAGCGATTTATTGGAGACTTTTTACATTCTTAACCACGAATTGGCTCGAAAACTACTTAACGGACAATTATGAAACTTTGCAATCAAAAATACACACATTAGGTGATGGTGTTAAAAAAATTGAAAAATGTCCTCAATTTTTTTTTTCTTTTTTAATGTCATCTCAAAAAACTGATATCCCATTGAAGTCAATGGGAAACGATAAGTCAATAGACTGTGCTCGCTTCGCTCAATATGCAACCGGCACCCGCAATTTCGTGAGCGCAGCGAGTCGAAATTGAGGGTTTGTTGGCACCCCTAGTTACTGTTTTTAGTGAACAAACGCGTTCCAATATAATTACTAGGGGCGCCAACAAACCCTCAATTTCGACTCGCTGCGCTCGTGAAACCTCGGGTGTTTGCATATTGAGCGAAGCGAGCCCAGTGTATTGACTCATCGTTTCCCATTGACTTCAATGGGTTATCAGTTTTTTTACATGACAAAAAAATATATATTTTTGTGTACATTTTCCAAATTTTTTTTTAAACTGTCACTTTATGTGTGTCTTTTTGATTGCAAAGTTTCATAATTTTCCGTCAAGTAGTTTTCGAGCCAATTCGTGACAAAGAATGTAAAAAAGTCTCCAGTAAAACGCTCCGCTCACTTCGTTCGCTTCGCTCAATTAATAGACGCGTACATTCCCTTACTTCTTAATGAATCATTTTATTTTTGTGACCATATCTTACATTTATTCTCTTTTATAATAGCATATAAATCTGTATGACACATTTTAATAGTATAATCAGAACTATATTTGTTTTCAGTTATAGTTTAGCAAACTAATCAGCATTTTCATACACTAGGATCCTTGTATGACGTGGAATCCATATTACACTATTACTTGAATTTGTTACTCATACTATCACAAAGTATTAACCAGTGTTACCTTCAGATTTGTGTTCAAAAATGTAGGACACTTCACAATTAGTAAATGTCGTTGTTTTTTAATTCCTCCCAAGGGAACATAGTTAGTAAAATAAAGGTAAATCCAGTTTGTTTTATTATTAAGAATTTTAATATCAACAAATACAATTTAATTAATTGTTAGGTAAATTGGATTCATAATGTATAGGTTATAAGAGATGTAAGGTCTATTGTTTTTTATTACAGTTTTGAACGAAATAATAGAGTCATTTACTTAATTGTCAAAAATTTGACGCGTCGCCATTGTTAAATTTGTCATGAAATGCGTTGTTTTCTATGGATGAAGTATACAATTTAACTAATAATTAAATCCATTTATATGAAAAGATTTATTTAAAAAACTTTGTTAGTTATAATTTTCGTGTAAAAGTGTGTATATCAAAAATGATTTTACAAGAATGTTAGGTGATATCCAGTTAACTAAGCGTTTAGTGGCTATAGCCTTAGTACTTGGTATTATTCTGATTCTAAAAGAGTACGTCTTTATTGCACTATGAGTCAACAGAGGGTAGCATATTTTTACAACCCTGATGTGGGAAATTTTCACTATGGGCCTGGTCATCCAATGAAACCCCACAGACTATCAGTGACTCATAGTCTTGTACTTAACTATGGACTTCACAAAAAAATGCAAGTGTACAGACCTTATCGTGCCAGTGCTCACGATATGTGCCGATTTCATAGTGAAGATTATATAGAATTTCTTCAAAATGTTACCCCTCAGAATATTCAAAGTAAGCATACTTTAAAAATTTTGTATTGTTTTAGTAGATAGTTTTACTATCTGTTAAGTCTAAGTTGAGGTTTGATTACTACAGTTGCTTGTCCGTTATATGCATATTTGTAAGATCCCTTGTCACAGTGATAATTTTTCTAAAGTGGTATTTATTGTCAAAATGGCAATGAAAATAAAGACTTTAATCACTTCAATTTATATTAAAAATAATGCTTATTTGTTAATATGTTATTTGTGCATAAGAAACTCTGTTTGTAAAAAAAAAAATATAAGAAAAAGTAACTTGTATCATACAATAAACAATAATTTTAATTTGTTTCAGCATATTCAAAAGACCTGCTTCACTACAACGTTGGGGATGATTGTCCAGTATTTGAGGGGTTGTTTGATTTTTGTTCGATGTACACAGGTGCATCCCTAGAAGGGGCTATGAAACTGAATAACAATGCATGTGATATTGCTATTAATTGGTCTGGTGGTTTGCACCACGCAAAGAAGTTCGAACCATCAGGTTTGTGATATTTATAATTGATGAAATTATAACCCCATAATAGTAGGTATTAAGGATATTTGAATACATATGTTTTTCTTATAATCCTATTTCATTTTCTTCAAGTTTCTTTCTTAGTTTAAGTTCAATTCAATTAATTTTACATGTCAGGGTCACTTTTTAGGATATTAATGTACAAGACATTCTTACCCTAAAAAGTGAATTTAATTTGTCCTCAAACATTGGTTGAGCGAAGCGAGTGGAGCACTCTACTTTAAACTTTTTCACATTCTTTGTCACAAATAGACTTGAAAACTACTTGATGGAAAATTATGAAATTTTGCAATCAAAGGACACGTTAGGTGATGGTTTAAAAAAATATTTTTTTTTTTAAATGTCATGTTGAGGAATTATCGTCAAAAAACTGATATCCCATTGAAGTCAAGGGGAAAAATTTGCTCTACAATGAAAAGCGCGTGAAGAATTTTATAAATCTGAAATCTTCTACTTTACTAACATTGTCCACAACGATGATTCATTACACTGGGCTCGCTTCGCTCAATATGCAAACGGCAATTTCGCGAGCGCAGCGAGTCGAAATTGAGGGTCCATTGGCGCCTCTAGTTTAGTAAAGTTTTGACTTAAAACAATAATAAAATTGAAATTTTTATAAGAGTTTCATGCTCATTTATTACACGATTGCTGTTTGCAGGTTTTTGTTACGTCAATGACATAGTGATAGCTGTATTGGAGCTACTCAAATACCACCCGCGAGTGTTATACATCGATATAGATGTACATCATGGTGATGGGGTGCAAGAGGCATTTTATCTCACGGATAGAGTGATGACGGTCAGCTTCCACAAGTACGGAAACTATTTCTTCCCGGGAACTGGGGATATGTATGAGATAGGGGCCGAGAGTGGTCGGTACTTTTCTGTAAATGTACCCTTGAAAGAAGGTATCGATGATCAGAGCTATGTTCAGGTGGGTTACAACAAATAATTTACATATTTAAAACTTTTACATATAAAAACATAATTACAGTTTACGAGGGAATCTTTAAAATTAATTTACAGATATTCAAACCGGTAATATCAAATGTAATGGAGTTTTATCGTCCGACTGCAATCGTTCTGCAATGTGGAGCCGACTCACTGGCAGGGGATAGGCTCGGCTGTTTCTCTCTATCCACCAGGGGACATGGCGAGTGTGTCAAGTTTGTCAAGAACCTTAATGTCCCCACTCTAGTGGTGGGGGGAGGGGGGTGAGATTGATTCCGATTTTCCTTGTGATGTGAGAAAGTGACATTGTTAATGATCATTGAAGTGAATTTTTATGTATTAATACTTAAGATTTAAAGCATTTGTCTTATAAATGAAATTATAACATACAAGTGTATATTATATATTAAACTTAATGTTGTTTATTATATCTACAGATACACACTACGCAATGTAGCTCGCTGTTGGACGTATGAGACCTCCTTGTTGGTTGATGATAATATATCCAACGAACTGCCTTACACAGAATATTTGGAATTCTTTGCTCCAGACTTCCAGTTGCATCCGGAAATCAGCAGGTAAATAAATATTTCTGATCCTAACTATCACAATTATTCACAATATGCAGCATTATTTATAAATATAAGAGAGGTGGTTTTTATTTAATAACTTTCAATAGCCCGGCCTATATCATAGAAATTGGATCCTGTAGATGTTTTTGGAAAAATAATCCGTAAGAATTTTCACCCACATGAAAGTTTTTAAAGGAAAAAATATGGCCAGACTAGTTTTTTACATGTTTAATTATAATTTGGATCAAATGCATCAAGTTACTTTATATGGTATTAATGTAACTTTCAGCACATCGAATGCAAACAGCAAGCAGTACTTGGAGGCGATAACGAAACATGTCTACGACAATCTGAAAATGTGTCAACATTCACCAGCGGTACAAATGACTCATATACCAGGTACTTATTTATTATACTACATAATATATAATCTTAAAATGTAAGTGCTATAGTAATCATATGAGCAATTTATAGAAATTGTGTATTTGTACTCGATACATGACTTTCCAATGAATAAGATATCTCTAAATATTATTTTTGGTATTTCCAAACCTTCTATAACAACTCTTTAAATTCCAGGCGACTTCCTGCCCGATGAATACAGGATAAAGGAAGAGCCAGATCCAGACATTCGTATAAGTCAAGAGGAAGCCGACAAAATGATTGAACCCAAGAATGAATTTTTCGACGACGACAAAGATAACGACAAGGAGTCCCTCCCCGAGATAAGGGAGCCCTAGCACACGGAGGACGTGGCTGCCACGTCACACATCTGACAATGATGGACATACAGGAAGATTCAGAACAATTTGTGTTGCAGTCTTGGGATTTTAAACTACCAATACTATGCTGATTATAGTTACATTCTATTGGTGACAAAAAATTCATCATTAAATTAAGTTCTGAATATCCAAATGACAATTATATGAAATGTGTGACCATTTTTACCAAGTGAAGGGAAGTTTTTCTAAGTGTAAATAGTGAAATATCGCTCTGAAGGTGCAGTAAAAAGTTTTTTAACTTTATTCATTGGTGTTTTGATTGTGAGGTGCGGTCATGGAACAATTGACAGGTGTCCATGAGACTAAGTGTTAGTAATAAATTACATACATTTAATTAATTGTAATATGCTTTAATTTAATTTCATGCTGCATTAGGTCATAATAGTTTTTTAAAGATTCATTAAGTCATAATAATTCTCTAAGATTCATTAGGTCATAATAGTCTAAGATTTATTAGGTCATAGCAGTTTTCCATGATTCATTAGATCGTAATGGTTTTCTAAGATTCATTAGGTCATAATAGTTCTCTAAGATTCATTAGGTCATAATAGTTCTCTAAGATTCATTAGGTTATAAGTTTTCTAAGATTCATTGGGTCATGATGGTATTAAGATTCATTAGGTCATAATAGTCTAAGATTCATTAGTTCATAGCAATTTTCCATGATTCATTAGATCATAATGGTTTTCTAAGATTCATTAGGTCATAATAGTTTTATAAGATTTCCATAATTGTATTGGAATAGCGATGTAGAATTATTTGTCTTATTTAAATATGATTATATCGTTTAAACATTTATTTAAATGACAACTGATTTGTTAAGAGTTATACACATTGCATATTTATTTGTCGGGATTTTGACGGAAACAACAATAAATCAGGAATGTGAATGGTATATCAAATCAAGGAAGTTCATAAAGTGGAGATAATTATAGAATTAATTCTGTCCATTACTTAGTACGATAAGCTTTTTTTTACTTTTATTATACATTTATATAATTTGTTATTAAAAAGTGAAGCAACATTAGTTCCTTATACATATTATAGTTATTAAAAATATTTATAAATTATGTAACTGAAATGTGGAATTAGATTTAATACTTATTCAATTGTATATATTTTAATTTAGGATTTATAATATGTAGTAACATATTTAGTACGGCTTGTGATGATGCCTACAATGTAGGTCAATGATTAAAGTTTTATGAATATGGTTTCTGTTATTTATCTTTTCTTCATCATATTGTGTAGGTTCAAAACAATATCTGTGCGTTATAAGGCATAGGTTACACATGATAAGTTTAATTATATTCTAATAAAATACCAGCAGTTGTGACCTATACCATCCTCTTTTTGACGGGTTTCATAGTTAAAAAAAATAAATACATATTTTACTGTATATATATTTACTATAAGTACTAGTTATTTTTCCTATTTAAGTTTGGTTAATTAAATCACCTCAATATTTATATGTATATAGAGATGTTTGTCTATTTACCGCACAAAAAACATTTTACAACCAACACAAAAATACATATTTTTTTCAGGACTCTTCTGAAGGAAAAATTCTCAGGAAAATATTCTAATCGTCCAGTTCGGATGACTAATTGAAACGAATTTTTATTTCGCCATAATTTTTTCCCGAGTGTTATCGTTGCATTTATTGGCGCTAAATCAAAAATGTTGAAAAATCCTTGAAAAGGCCATATTAGGGATCCTCACTTCACATGCTTTTTGGTAATTTGATTTATAATCAAAGTGTTGAATTCCACGGAAAAAGATTGCTTGGACCTTCGGTGGATATAGGGATTCCTCAAGGTTGAAACTTAGTCCCATTTCTCTTCCTGGTATATATAAATGATGCCTTCTTTTATAGATAAACGTAATGAGATAGTATTGTCTGCTGATGATACTTTTTTGATATTTAAAGTAAAATGGCATCATTTAATGTGTGACGATGTAAACAAAGTTCTTTAAAATAATGCTTTAGTGTTATCAAACTGTTACTTAACAATAAAAAGACCAAAATAATCAGATATACAACTTCTAATGCAAAACAGATATTGTTAAATGAGAAAGCGATGGAAATGGTTGAATCTACGGTTTTTCTTGGCATCAATGCATCACAAGGAATCTTGTATACATCCGGGACGTGTAGATATTATAATTAAATCTAAATCAGTAACTTCTTTGACAAATAGCAGGTAAATAAGTGACTGTCCTGTGTCTTATATAAATTTGTATATCTTTCCTTAAGCTTTGACACCAACTGATCTGCTGCTTTACAACAACTTTCTAACATGTTCAACTTCCTCATTCGCGTATACTGGGTAGCATAGTTGCAAAGCTCTGTTTACAACAAATTTGGGTAGCTATGGAATTTACGAATATTTTTATGGAGTGGTTTCAGGAAACCATAATTTAGTTATATAAACTATAGTTATTTAAAAAATCTACCTCGATACGGGTGGGGCTATGTAGATGACGTTATCACAACCGTATGTCAATTTCAAACCTTAGAGTATTTCATTAACTGTACACATAAAAATGTTAAATTTGAAAAAGCGTCACTGAACGTTGTAATTTTTTTTTATTGAAATACTACAATGGTATCTTAAATATGTACCTACCATTCCATCATTGATAATTAGACTCTTTACAATCTTTTTATATACGAACCAACGAACACCACACATTTAATCTTTTAGGCATTTAGCGCAAGGTTGAGATATGACATAGCACTATCTACATCGTCAAAGTTATTTTTGTTTCTATTAATTAAAAAAAATAATGGCCTGTCATCAGCAATCAGCACTATGACATAATATTTTGAAAAAAATATGGAAGAGCATTTACATATAATGAAAATACAAAAGGCCTTAGGATTGAACCTTGGGGCACACCCATAATCCGGATCCGGATGACTTTACGTAAGCATGTGTTATTAAATACAGAATGTATAAGTTCCAACAGTTCATTGTAATTTTCATCAGGACTCCTTTTACAAAAATCTAAGAGTTAATTGACTTTATATTTTAATTTTATGTTTTAAGTGTTGCTTATTTTTCTGTACCTGTCTTTCAATGGATATCATGTCTACAATTATCATAACGAAACATGTTATAATACATTTATATATATTGTATCGCAATTAGAAAAGATGTGATCTATACAATGTTGTTGTATTTTTATGTAGGAAATCAAAGCAATTTTAATATACATATATTAATTACCTACATAAAATTAGAAAATCATATTATGATAACATTTTAAAAGATATTTAAAGGTAGTCTTGTGAAAAATAGTTCACACATGATATAATCGGCCACTATCGGTTGGTAGTTCTGTTGTTAATGAGGTTATTTTTATTATACCAAAAAAACTATGATTACACTAATATTTTATAGGTTGCGTGTATTCCCGTTAATGCAAAATTTATGTTACTCCAATATTTAGTACCTACATTTTGTATAAATAATTTTTTTTTATTGAAATTCATAATAACATTTAACAATATAAAACTTATTAAATATTTATTATATTTGTTGTGGGAGGGAAGATTATAAAAAAACAAGTTTAAACGTATTTGTAGTATTTATTACTAAATAATTGTGTTGAGATTAAAAATGACTACATTAATAAATAGACGTACATGAAATAATTAATAGCCACCAAGTCTTAAATCTAAATTATTTGTGTTGATATACTCTATGATATCCGCCAAGTCTTCTGAAAAGTCAGCTGTCAAAGTAGTAAGATTATCACAAGACTGTATCATCTGTATTATTGCATCCTTGGACACCTCTAGAGTACAGTCCAACCATAGATTACTTATATTTTTAAAATAACCTTTTTTTATTGCACGCATTATAACATCACTAAACACCAATTTTACTTGGTACTTCAGTATAAGATTCTGTAAATTATCGCTACATGAAAGAAAAAATGTCATGATACCCTCCAAGTCAAAATTCTCGTTGCCTAGCGTTAAGCTTTTGAGTTCCTTAAAAATCTTATTTGAATTAAAAAAACGGGGTGTGACTAGATAATTAGATTGTGTTATAAGACAGAGACATGTGAGGTTGGGACAGCATGTGCCTATTGTTAACACCGCTTCTATATTGACCGACTGGTCTATGTCCCAGAGCGAGAAATGTGTTAAATAACTACCCTGCACTTGTAATAACTTCTGGAGAGATTCCGTGTAGGAGAAGAATGACATGTTCAACTTATTTAACCGCAATTCACTAGCAGTTATTTCTGCTAATATTAATTCCTTATCGTTCGCTGATAAATGCGTAACCGATAGTTCTTTCAACTGGGGACATAGCCTAATTAATTTTCGAATACCCTCAGCAGATGCAAAATGACAATTAACTTTTCTTAAACTCAATGGGCCCATTTTGACTTCTGTTCCTATCAAAGTTGAACCTATATCGCAAGATTCTATATTTAGCTCCTCTAGATACGGCAGCTCGCATAACAGCATAATGATACCCGCCTGAGTCACGCAGCGACCGACACGACTCGCCTTTTCGTTCCGAGGTGGATCCATGGACAGTATCCGCAACCGTTTAAGATTGCTGATGCAACATAAACCGACATCCGACACATTCCTGATCAACACCGACGCGTTAATGAGAGACTTGCACACATCTACCCGAGACACTATATTCAACTCTTCCAACAAATGGCAATTAGTTGCAATGATTTCTAGCATCTCATCAGTGCAGAGGAATTTAAGGTCGAGGACGATCAAATGGCTAAACCAGGGGATGGTTTTGACCCAGAATTTTTGTGTTATAGCATTATCAATGTCACATCTACGAAATATAGACATTCTCGGATGTATCAGCACATGTAGCTGTACACGAGGGTCGCCGCGGTATCGGCTACATCTTCTCTCTAGACAGAGGACATCGAACACCCTGAAAAACATTAAATATAAATGTAACAGTGAAAACCAAAACCTTAGACATGTATATACATTATAACATGAATATCAGTATCAAAATAGGCCCTCCTGTCACTCCCACCTGACTTATACAAGTGATCACTGGTATGAATTTAAAGTGGAAGAGATATAAATAAATAAATAAATAAATTGGAAAGTGCTTTTACAGAAGGGCTTATTACGATAAATCTGGTATCGAAATAAGCCATCCTGATACTTCCATTTTGATGTACACAAGTGATCACTGATAATGATTCAAAATGGAAAAGATGTAAATAAATAAATAAATAAACATCAAGCAAGGAATTAAAGTTGGAACATTCCAATTTTAATAATATTTGTTGTATTTTATGATTTGTTATATGCTATTTTTTCTCCTATACCACTTTCGAGGTTGGTGCAGTATGTTTTTTCCATCCATACTCTCCTGTTACTCATCATCTCTGTACATACTCCCTTCTTCTCCATATCGTCTTTCACGCAATACATCTGTCTCTTCTTCGGTCGTCTTCTACCTCTCCATCCCTTCACTACTGTACCCAGCACTCTTTTGGTCATATGCAAAGGCATGAAGAGATGAAAGTCTCTCCTCATAACATGCCCATATTATGACAGATGGCTACCTCTAATTTTTTCTGTCACTGGCGCTCTTCCCAAGCTCCCCTAATATAGTCATTTTTTATTCTAACCCTTGTCACCCCACACTTCTATCTTAATATATGCATCTCTATTACATGTAAACACTTTTCATCCATCACCTTCATTGTGTTGCACTCAGATCCATATATAACAACAGGTCTAATGATGTTATTCTTAAGCTAAAGGGGAATTCGGGCATCACATGTTGTCCCGGTGACTTGTCGCCATTTCATCCATCCCGTGATAATAGACATATAATATCTTTTTAATAATTTTATAATTCATATAATAAGATAAAAACACTTATTTATTTATATGTCTTGTTTAACAAAGCATGTCTCCAATTGTTCTATAATTACAATAATGATTTTGTTGCTGTTTTTACTTTTCATTCAGTTACAGCTAGCAAATATATAATTATATAATATACTATAAATAAATTGTATATGTATGTTGATTGATACCTATTCTAAAGCCAAATAAAAGTAGAATAAATATGCCATGAATACACATATTGCAGTAAATCTGTTCTAAAAGAAAAATAAATATGATTGGTAGCTATTGAAATATTTGGAATGGAGTTGTGTTATGGATATAATCTTTTAGTTAATTTAGTTATGCTGGTGATATCCAACTTTTTAAGAGTGCAACTCATTGAGTCTTTTGTAATATAATGTAATATCGTCTTACCTTGCTGGCAGCGTAGCCAGTAGAAAAGATTTCAATGTATATATGCGTTTTTTACATTTATTATATTCAATTTCCGAATAACTTTTCTCAATGTCATAACAGCACTCGTTAATTAAACTAAGTGTTTTTTTAATACACAATTTAAAAAGACTATTTGGTCGTCTACGAGGTGACATTTTAATTTACGACCTTAAATTAGAACAGCTGAAAATAAGAGTTACAACAAGAAATCTACTTCATATTACTACTTCTCAATAGATAAACGATTTCACTAATTTTATAATGAATTCTAATGGCTCAATGTTAAATTATTAGTTTTTTGTTTTCTTTTTATACAAAATAAATAGACATAGTAAATTGTACTACGATTTACGATGTTTTCAATCAAGTGACTTTGACAAATCGACATAGACACTGATTGAGCCAGTGTTGCCAACAACATATTTGGATTTCTGGTTTAAATTATCCACCCAATAATTTATAAATATATTGTGTAAAGTTATAGGTAATTCGATGCATTCAAATTTTAAGACATTTGAACTTGATAAATTAATTGAGCTGAGCGTAAGCGAAATTCTTAACCGTTTGAGAGACCTTTTTTTGTGTTTAGTTGTCTCCAGAATGCGACGAGATAATTAGTTACAAATTTTCTCATGTATGTTTGAGCCGAATGCGGGTGTTATAGCGAAAACAGATTGGAAAAATGTTTAGCCATTCAAAAGTTATCAAGAAAAGAATAAAGGAGAGGGGCTCAGCTCAACACCCGCCGCGCACTTTTGGCAGTTCCTAGTATTAGGAATGAATTTGCGTTTGGAATTAGTATTAGCATTAAGATTAATATTAAGAGTAGAATCAGGATGAGGATTATAATTAAAATTAGGCAAATTATTATATCCTATAGGAATACAATAAGTCAGTTGAAGCGAGTATAATATGCACACCAGCAAAACAATAACATATTTAGCTGTAGCCTGCAGCTCATAGCGGCGTCTAAATCTACAGTCTATAGCACCAACGACCATCATTTATGTTTGTGAGGTAATTTGTAAATGAAAATTCGTATTGAATAAATTTCATTTATTTATATTTCTTCATTATCATCAATTTTACAGCTACATGAATAAAATTATTATTTGTTTACTATTCTATACAAACTATATAACTATATGCTTCACAAAGCGTTCAAAACTAGACAACCTAGGTAGGTAATATTATATTAATTTTACATATATTTTGTTAAACTCTGTTATATTAATAGAACTTACTTTATCTTGTGCTAAATTAGATATCTAAATATATATTTGTAAGAGATAAGTAAATTATATAAACATATTTTATTTTATATCATGTATATATTTTTTGGCTGAATTCTAAAAGGTTAAAATCAAAATTACTTTTAAGGTCTTCTAAACAAAAAAAAAAATAATGCTATTTTTTTTCGACACAAGTTAAATTAAATTTATTATATTATCTTAGTAATTTATAAAATTTAAATATTCCTTGTGACTTTTTTATATTTATTAATTTTAAATAAAAACATTCTAACCTAGAATATGTCGATAGTGTCATATTTTGAAGAATTTTATATAATAGTAAACTATATAATTATATAAGAAGTAGTGACAGAGGTACTTATGTATGGGTATCAAACTCTGTGCGATTTTTTATATTTCATTGTCCTTTCAAAATTCGGTTTAAATAGGAACCACATATTTGCTTCATAGTAACATAATATACAGAAAAAAGTTTTTTTTCTAAAACAACATTATTAGGGTCTGTAATATATATTTTCATAATAATATTATCTTTATATATGTGATTATATCCATGTCTCTAGATGCAGCATCAGAGGTGAAAAATGCAATTTAGGAATACATTTGTAACACATAAAAAAACTTGTAAAAAATTCGAAGATGATTTTCATTTCATTAATCGTTAAATATTTTTAAAGTAAAACTGCTTATTTTAATATTTTGTTGATAAACCAGACAAAACTGTATCGAAAGTGTATTCCTGGAGGAATTAACTAAAATCACATGTTAATGTGTCATTCGTTGTATTGCATATTAATCGAAAAGTGTATATAAACAAATACCCCTCTTATATAATGTAAGTCTTGACTCTGAGTTTATAAACACAAGTCTCACACATTTCAAACTTCGTGGCACTCTTATTTATCAATAGTTGACAATATCTGTTATGTATCTGGACCTGCATATAATCAATATAATTTAGTAGAAATACATATTTTTATACCAATATATAAGTTTATTATCTATTTATTATATTTTGGCACATATGTAAGTTCCATTATAATAATTATATAACCCTAACTACGGAGACCTAAAATATACTTCTATATAAAAAGATGTACTGTCATTAATATTTAGTTGGTACATGTATGTAGTGCAGAGGTATGGAGTCATTGTATGTGATGACAAATATTAGGAGTCTTTCGTATAAAATGTCTACTATAATACCATGGCGCTAGTTATGCTAGAGTACAAATTAATAAATCAAATTAAACTATCTGTGTTATTATTATGTGATGTAACCAATTATCGTTGTATATTTTAAAGTGATGGTTGTATTAATATTATTTGAAAATTTAAAATATTATTTTGGTGTTGAAAATTATACATCAGCAGCGCCATTTGAATTTTAAACATTTTAATACACAAATATTTACTTCTTATCCCTAAACTGCATAATAAATCTATGAAACTGGTTCTTGGATTACAGCACTGGTTTTTTAGTTCTTAGATTAAATTAGATTCTTAGATGTATAACAATAATTTTAAACTAAATCACATCCTAGGACAAATAAGAAAAAAAAATAATCTACTTAAGTCATTACTATAATTTAAATTTTATTGTGCATTTCATTTGTATACCTATTACATTATTTTTTTAAATTTTATATGTCATACTTTATCGAAATTGGCAATTAAAATAACCTATATCTAAACATAGATAAATACTAAAATCTTCCACATTAATGCGGCTAATATATCTAAATAAATTAATATATAATAATATAACGATTATGATCATTAATAATTGACTGCCAACTAAAAGTCGGTCGCCATATTGTATTACATTCATATTCTCTCGTTCGTTCCTTACTCACTAACAAAATGTCCCTAACCGCTTAAATTTCTTTGACCTTGACTAACAAATTTCGTGTTTCATTTTATATCTTTGATATTCAAAACGTTTAATATTTTTTATCATTAGGTTTATGATATATGTATTTTTTATTTTTTCTTAACCCGGATCAGAGACGCTTATGAGAATCCGAGCTTGAACTTTTGAGGGAGCCATACTTTTTTCGCTGAGTTGAAGTGGGCGTGGAGTCACGGTCCAAACTTGATGCTCTTAGAATAAGCCCCCTAGATTGTAGTGAAGATTCGGGTGAAATCTATTAACAAAAAATGTTACCGAGTTTGGATTATTGACAATCAAAATAATGGCATTGGTTAATATATTCTGCCGATGTGAAAATCCAACGTACGTGCGTGGGTTCTGTGGTTGTTTCGCTGTCGGCGTTCGCTTCTGAGTGCGCGAGGTTTGAGCTGCGAGACAGAGAGTCCTCAGTGTTGGAGTCGTCCAAGCTGTCGCGCTGCGCTGTATCTGACTCCTGGTATGGGATAAGTTAATAAATATACTTATGTTAACAAAAAAGTATCAGGTAGGGTATCTTTAATTTGTACAATTTCATATTAATACCCTTTAAAGTAGATTTCAAAAGAGAACTAGCAAAACTCACTTCTTCCAAGTCGCGCAGAGTAAAAGGATGTCTTTTACTATCGTCCTTCTCCTTTTCTCGCTCTCTTTTCACTAATTCTTCTACTAACATCATAACTTCCCAATTGGCTCCACTGTCTGAAATCGAAAGAGAGAATATAATAGTAGAAATCCTTGGGCAGTCTTTCTTTCTCTTTTAAGCTTCAATTTTATATGCCTTGATATGTAGCACGAAAATGAATAAATACATTTCAAAGTTTAAAATCTTTACAGTGGATTCAAATTAATGTACTATTAAATGGGGAGGCCATTGAAGTGATGGAGTCCACATTTGTTCTTGGAATTACAGTTGATGCTAAATAACAATTGGGCATTCAATTATTGGATTTTCCTAGGAAACTAAGCCGTTAAAAACATTGTGATGAAACTACTGCCAAGCTAGTAAGAATATATTATTTATTTTTATAGAATAATGTCGTGTGATATCCTAATCAGGGGTACATTTTATACTTTGTCATTCATGTCGATTTTAGTTGTCTAGTACTCAGTCTCTGAGCTATGTTCTGACAGATACTATAATGTTAGATCATGTAATATATTTAATAATTTAATTTTGGATTAAAAAAAATAAACCTAAGACAAACCCGCTAAGTTTCTATCGCCAGCTCCTCCCAGGCTGGGCAATTCCTTACAATATAGACTTTTTTCAATAGCATGTTTTACGCTCGACTACAATAAGTCGTGATTCTCATATCACATATTATTATACAATTTATCTGCCTACCTATACTAATTATCTGTCTGTTTACGTACCTTTACTCCTATTTGGAACGGTATTGACGGTGGAGGAACTTCTGCCTCTTCTGGAGTCCACCTCCTCAAATTCTTCTAAACCTGGCGTGCGTGGAATGGATTCCGACTCACTGCTCGATGTTGATACGCTGTAATGTGATAAATGTATTTTGTTAATTTGGTAATTTTTCCCAATGTTTTTATAGAATAATTAGAAAAACGAGTTGGTGTCTTTTAAATAATATGATTATTATTGATCTAAGTACCTTTCACTCCAGCTACTGTCGCTGGCGGCGTTGAGCTCCACGTCTTCGCAGTTCCGTCTAGCGCTGCGATTTCCAAAGAAGGATCCCAGACTAAATTTGCGCTGATGACTTCGAGAGCGTTGTTCTGTGCAATGAACATATGTTATGTGTTAGAAGTATGTGTGAAACCAAATACCGGAACCACGTTGTTTTGTAAGAAATGATTTGAAACGTAATATTTTTATTGACAGACACATAGATAGGTGTAAAGAAAATCATTAGCTCACTTTTCTCTCTCCTCCCCGTATGGTGCATTCCAGTATCTACAGAGAGGGTCTTCTTAATTTTAGATTTGGTGCTATCGAGGTGTGATCCGAAGAAATGAAACGGAGTCCGTCTGAGGCTAGATTGTTCTGGACTAAGGAGTGAACGGTCTTCAGATGTTACTTGAGGAGACATTGGCCTTGAATTGTAATATATAAGGTTTTATTTTAAAATGTTCAGTTAAGATTATTTTTGGTTAAT
The DNA here is from genome assembly GCA_918358695.1 of Melinaea menophilus ssp. n. AW-2005. NCBI lineage: Eukaryota > Metazoa > Arthropoda > Insecta > Lepidoptera > Nymphalidae > Melinaea > Melinaea menophilus. The sequence goes on along the minus strand of OU911058.1, from coordinate 14,916,245 downwards.
AGGTTTATTGTCAAGTATAATATTTTGATCTTTTACCTCAAATCTTGCAATTCCAAAGTGTCTTGGTCACTCTGGTCTTCCCACGACTTTTTTTGTTTCAACTTTTCTGCACGTTTTCTCGAATATGTCCCCGCTTTGCCATCTAAATTCAAATCTAATCTTTTTGATTTACTAACAGCGAATTCTTCTTGGCTAGACTTTGCTGATTTATTTGACAAATATTCCCCTAAACTCTGCAGATTTGAATACGATAATTTGTTTAATTCTATTCCTTCTAATAAATCTGCGACATTTTCTTCCATTGATTCACGATCTTGAGGTGCTTCTTGTGCCGTTTCTTTATGGGCTGATTTTATGTCATCTGAACTTACGTCGGGTGGGGAGGTTGTAAATACTGTATCTAAAGAATCGCCTCTCTAAAATTAGATTTTAATTATTAAAGTAGATAATAAAAAATAAGCAATAAGTTTATATGTTTTTTAATCTCCAAACCTTAAAACATTAATAATATTTTACAAAGATTAATATATTACTTATAATAAAGTTTTCGAGAGAGACACACGTTTAAATGATAATAAATTTAACGGACTTCATATCATCTTTCCACTACGTTGAGACGTATCATTACTTAGACGATTCTTGCCATCAAAATAATATCTGTATTATTTTAATTATCTAAATTAGCGCAAATGAGGCGTTATATGTCTAAAAAGTTTGGATCTACTATTTAATAAATTTCATTTAAGTTATAATTATTTTATTATAACAGATACCATAATTTTTTATTGGATGAATTTTAATACTTACTTATTTATTATAACTTAAACATGGATGCAGATACGAGCAGACATGTGTTTTTAGTTGAAAGGTTAAACGAAGCGTTAACTTACCATGAAACCTTCATCAATACCATCATCATCGCTCCCGGAACTGGCGTTCTTTGAATGACTCCTAGATTGACTCTCATTATCATCTAAATCTATATCTGAGTTTGTTTGTTTTCCTGATAGACCATGTTTTTCTAGTTCTTGTATCCGCTTTTGTAGTTGACTTATAATTTCATCCCGTTTCCGAACTTCGTTTTCTAGGCTACTGAAACTAAATTTGTAACTTTGAATAATATCAATCTGAAAATTTTGCGATGCGTTTTATAATACGAAAAGCAACACGTTGTCGTTAAATATTTACTGCTATGAATTAATAAGCCTTGCTACAATACCTTTCACGAAATTTTCCTTGTATTTCGTGTAAATGGCTCTGCATAACTTGTTTTATTCCTAAAAGAAGTTCTCCAAAATATTCTTGTTCTTCTAATGAACCTAAAATAATAGTAATAGTATAAATTACAGCTATATATTCGTATTAGTCTAAATTATATATAGAAATGATTTACCTCTCCATAGATTTCTTTGATTGGCTACGGCTGATATTATTGTTATTTTTGGTTTTTCTTTCGGTACTCTTATATCTTCAGGTCGCAGAGATTTATAGTCATATAAAGGATCAATGTTTTGCTGTAAATTGTATTCAGTCTTAGTGTCAGCTTTATTAACTTCGATTTGAGGGCACGCAGTTTCTATTGTGCCTGGTTGTTCTGTTTCTTTTTTTGGAGGCACCGATTCAATTGATTGTTGTATTTCAAATACGTCATCAGGCATTTCTGTGGCACTAGAAGGTGGTGAAGGTAACGTGTGCCTATTGAATGTCACGCTTTTTGCGAATTTAGAATGTCTAGCGGCATATCCTTCTATTGTCGGTGCACGTATCAACCTTCTAAGTTCGTTGCTCCTTTCTGGACTTTCGGCAGGTGTTACATCTTCTGACAATTTCTTTAATATTGATTTAAGTGTCCGCCTTTCTAGAGTCTCGTTGGATTCGTGACTTCCAACAGATTCTATAGATTTCCGTTTGTATTTACGTTTATCCATAGTACTACCTTCAGAATGACTCCTTGTAAGTGTATCTCCAAGTAAATCTTCGGAAGAGCTGGTACAGTCTAAGCTTGAACTTCTAAATTTTATAACATTCTCAAGCTCTACCAACTTTTGCCTTTCATTGAGAATTTTCAGCTTTTTAACAAATGGTAGTCCACCGTATTCTGGTGACAAATCATCTATAGATTTATATCTTTTATCTTTACATAAATGTGAATTTCCACCCCTTGTTATTGTATCAGTAGTTTTAGGTGTTTTTTTGGGTGACATTGTTAACAAATCTATAGACTTTTCTTGGACGGTTTTTACAGAGCCTGTTATAACTATGGATTTATCTGATTTTATATTATCTTTTTTTTCTTCTCTATTAGTACTGTCTATTTTTATAAGCTCCGCTGTATTAATAATAGGTATACAAATTTTAAGACTTCCCTCTGCTTCACTGGCTGTAACTGTTTCTTTTATTACATTATCACTGTCACTTTTTTCGTCTAAACTTGATTTACTTTTGGAATCTCCTAGTATTGCAGCTTTTTTAAGTTTGATCCAAGGTTTTTTATTTTTAAATTCTTCTTGGCCTTCCTTGACTTGACTTCCTTGATATGACTTAGATTGAGAAATTTCGGAAGTAATTTTTTCAGATTTACATTTTTCTGTCAAGATATTATCAGTTTCTTTTGATGACGCGCCACTTTGTAGTAACTTAAATTTGTCTCGAAAACTTGATCCAACAGACTTAGCTGGAGATTTAATTTTGCTCACAACTGAGTGAGGTATTGAAATTAAATTACTGTCAGGTTTTTGAGTTGCTTCGATAACTACGGTAGGTTTTTCAATGACAACTTTATTAAGGGGCTGACAAACCGCCTTACCGTCGCCTTGGACTTGTAATATTCTATCCTTAAAACTAACTTTAGGCTTTGTAGCTCCATCACTCGAACCTGATGAGTTTTTACGAGAACTTTTAGTAGTTGGACTATGTAACTTTCCTGGGGAGTTGGACTCTGACCCTTTTCTAATAGGACTTATATTTTTAACAGTCGGACTCAATGGACTCTTTATCGAACATGGGCTTATAGTCTCTGAGCTGGAGGGTTGGTTACTGACGGTAGACAATTGATGTTTTTCTCTATCTTCCTTAGCTTTTAGCAGCAAAAGCCTTTGTATTAAAGGAAGACCGGCGCCGATAACTTCCGGCTCATCAGGGGCAGAACTGGTCGACGGCAGAGGCTGCGATGGCGGCGGTGATATCACGGATGAGGTGGAGAGCCTTTGCTTTGCTACTTTTTCTTCACGATCCTGAAAGTAACATAATAATTAAATTATCAAAGACGAAATCGCGACGCGTCGACTTCTCGCAGAAGTATACGGTCGACTACCTGTTTCTCTTTAAGAAGTTTCAAACGAGACAGTAACGGGAGGCCGGCACCGATCGGAGATATCGCCTTCTCTCCCTCCTTACTCTCCGACGTCGTCTCACCGTTCTCCTAAACATATCAAGAGCTATAGCGATGTATCCTAGACGTATGTTACAATATACAGGTTGTCCAACCTCCTGCTGGTGTGAGTCGTCACTGTGCACTCTCGGCATGCGTCGTAGTTTAGGTTCCATCGAGCGAAGCTCCAGCGTTTCGCCCGAGCGACGCCCCGCGCGTGACCTACTGCGGATGGCGTTGCGGATGCCCTGAACGAGATATACGACTTATGTTTATTATTAAGTATTTTAAATTCAATAACTATTCGGTACTTTCCCACATATCGGATAGGATGAGCAAGTAATGATAAGAATAATCACGTGAAAGCCATTATTACCTCGAGATAGCAGACATACTCGTACGTAGGTCTTTCCGAACGTTTTGAGAAAAAGTATTCATGTCGATCAGCACTAAAGTATGTTTTACTTTGAAAATGCGGTCATTTAAAATTAATAATATATTTCTTTTAAATTTAAATCTCTCTCGTCTCTGTTATCAGCATTTTGAAACTAGTATGTATATGATTTACAACTCTAAATTTTTGATCAATATTGTTAATGTTTCTTAACGCTAGAAGCGCGGGAAAGTTCTTTGGTAGCTAGTGTTTCTCCTTAACGCAGAATTATTTATTAGAATACACTTATTAAAGTAGCATCAATAAAGAGTAACTCACTGCCAATTTTGCGTCACATTACATGTAAAAAACTTTGTTTCATTCAATCTTCAATATAATTATATAATTATATTTAGTATTCAGCAATAGCTATAAAATATAAATTTTTGTAAATATAGCGTAACTTACTTTTACGTCTGTGCGTAATTTGTGGACTATTCTCTTTGGAGCGCTGTCATCCCCACCAGCCTTTTCTGGACTTGTTTCAGCTAAAAATGGGTAGGAATTATTAAAGAAACATATTTAGATAAAGCATAAAAAGAATTCAATCGATTTTGATTTAATAACTCAGTTATCAGTTATAAAAACATTTCTCAATATCTTGAATTTTTATCAAAAAAACATTTCGGAGAAAATATGAAACGTGCATCGTTCACACAAGGATGGAAACCGGTTCACATTGATTTTCCCGTAAATAACAAAACCTGCAAATCTGGACAATCTACTAATCATACCTTTGACCTTTCTTGACATATTTCTCGCCTCCTGTAATCGTTTTCTGCCTAGTGTCTGTAATATTTCTTGTGCTTCTGGGTAATCTTTCATTGCAGCTAATACATCTTCCCGTGACAGCGAGAAAAGTTCCGAGTAACCCACCGATCTTACATCTGCCGTTCGTCTGAAAGCGATAAAAAAGACTACCTAAAGTGAACCTAAGAACGCTGAACATAAATCTTCGAGATAGTAAAAAATGTAAACTCTCTTTTACAAAATAATTAGAGGTCGTAAGACGTTGAACCACAAGTCTTCATTAGTGACGCAATAAGAACACGAGCGTGGTCAGTTTTTATGTCTTTCTCGGAAATTTTAATTATAATGAATGTATTTTCAAGGCTGTAATTAACGGGTTTGTAAAGGTTTCGGCAACATATAAGCGTATTTTCTCAACAATTCGGGAAAAATATATAAGTATATTTATCATCATTGTTATTTATCGAAATTACAAACAGTGATTAAGTTGGTAATTTTTTTTAAATGTGAACGTAATAATTAATAATTTAATTATTATTGTAAAGTCTAGAACAAAATTCATTTATCACCTTTTCATAAAACAATATAGATTAACCAAAATAATGATTGGTAATGAAATCATTAATGTACACAATATTTGCAAAATATTTTTAATGACACGATATAAATTACATTTCAAAATATATCAAAATTGAATTAAATCAACCTCCTTTCACGTATAAATATTTTATATACTTTTATTTACTAAGAGAATTGAAGTAGTCAGGGGTAAAAGCTACCAAACTATAATTTACTTAAAATATCGGCGGTAACGTAGTTTAAGACCTCAATAAAATATCGTCAATGTAAGCTTTCACTAAGTCCTAACATATTTTATCCTTAATAAGAATTTTTACAGCAAATAATCTCACATAAACATAAAGCAAGATATCGGTAGCCGATAAATATTTTATGTGTATTGAAAATGTTATATTTAACCGATAAATGTCTGTCTGTATAAAGCTATTTTATCATAATACTGACACTTCAATAATAAATTGGATTGGATATGGTTACAAATCAGTGAGTCGTGTGGTTGCTTGGTGGTTGGAGCTATGGTTGCTGATTTTACGGTTAAAGTGTTGCGAATTTTATCTGGCTCGAAGGACCAATTGAAAAGCAGAGATAACATCTTTAATTTTTAATATAAATTAATAAATTTTTATAATTAAATAAAAGAAATATAATTATTTAAAGCGCCTGCGTATCTTATATTTATTGTACTCGTAGATACTCGAATAGCCGCTAAGTGATGTCTTGAGAACCGGAAAATTAAGAACGTTTTTATGAAAGTTATCTTTGTATTTGGATCAGTTATTATTTTTGCTCTGCAGCTTACCAACCTATTACTATGAGTATATTAATAGAAATATAAATTCGTGGTAACCGTACCATTCGTGGTCCTTCCTATATGTTTACCTATACATGATCTAGAAAGTTACCTTTATAATTTTTCAGACTTTAAACTAGTGTTTTCAAATTTGCTGTTACAAATTAATATAATATTTTATATTACTTGTTTAATCCGTCCAAGTTTAAAATTCCAATCTCTCCAAAGAAATCTCCAGCCTTCATAGTAGTAAGTACCCGACCAGTCTCTGATATAACCTCCAATATACCATCCGCTATTATAAACATTTCTCTCGCTACTTCACCTGAAATAATATTGATATTAAATATTAAGTAAAAGCTTTATAATTAAATTGTAGATACTTTTATTGGAGGAAATATAATAATGTTTTTCTTCAACCCAGTCGTTTGATGGGACAAGACGCTCGCAGCTTCCATTATTTTTATCGTATTTCTCGATCCCGCGGGAACTTAGAAACCTTTTCTTAGCGGATGCTTACATAATATAAATAAATAATCACCTCACACTTAACAACTCCTCTGTGAAAGTTTCACTTTGATGGTTTCGTGAAGCAGTTAAGTTAACTCTGAACAAATACCCGGAATCCTTACGTCATCATCGTAAAGTTTAATAATATGCTTGTATTAGTTACCTTTCCGACATATTGAATCTCCCGGTGTGAATATATACGCCTTCATTTTGAGAACTAAGTCATGAAGGAACTCTGGTTGACATTCCTGAAATATTGTGACCTGAAATAAAATACTTTGATAATTCAATAAAAAATATAAGTTTTATTCCGGTTATAGGTATGTGTGATAGTAATTTGTTTTTGTTGGCTTGGTTCGTCAGTTCCTTTCACATTTGGGATGTAACAAGTGATTAGAGAATTTAATTTTTGTTTTTTACGATTGTCAAAAATACTGATAAATGTGTGGCGTGGCATCCACACCCCGAATCATGTAATTAAATAATATCGATAAGAGAATAGAACCGAATCTAAAAATGTACTTAGGGCAGATAAGGAAAAATGATTTATGTGTAAAATAAATTATTAAAAGAAAAAAATATTTTTACTTTTTTTTTTAATTGTCCTAAAAGACAAATCTCTGAAGCGGGTTTAATACTACAATGATTTTTGAGGAGATCCCCAGGTTTAAGTTAAAATATTAATATGGCTTTCATATTTATTAGCAAGTCCTGATTCATACTTTGCAAAACAAATTTTTGAACATCGCCATTTGACATTAAGTTAAACCAGTTTGTTGTTTAGACATCAAACCATACTCTAATATCTAGATATAGTACGAATGGCGGCAGTGATTTAATTTCGTCTGATTAACATTCGTTCATTTGTACAATCAGATTGAACTGCGTCGCACATTTAGTAATAGAATACATATATTTCTTTTGACTTATAATAATAGTAAGCCAAGCCTTTTACACTTATACTCTCAATATAGGAAGTTCAATTTAGAAACCTTTACACCTTACCTTCTTAAGAACGCTGAGGTTGACGTGTAGAGCTAGTTCAGTCTTTAATTTATCTGGTAAAAGTCCGAGGGCAGTGTTGATGTCACCACCGCCCTGGATCCTACCTCGCGACCAGGAGTAGTCATACCATCGCAGTACACGACGCTTCATACCACCTGGTACCTGTGACAAATTTAAAATAACTACCAATCGTGGCATTTCTAACCTCTAATATATGTCTTAGGCTAGATTCAAGAATATTATATTAAAAGTCGCAAACAAAAAACTAACTTTAAATAAAATTATCACGTAAGTAACATTCATTTTTGTCAACAAACATGTTTATAAAACCAATATTTAAATTGCACTATTTAGTATTCTAAACTTAGAAAGAAGAAGAAGAAAAATCCAATAAACAAATTTTTATTTTACTTGTTTTATTTATAGGAAAGCTTTGCAAACGTGTCTTGTCCGATGGTAAGTGGTGGTAATGTCACTTTGTATAAATAGGTACAGCTCTTGAGAAATGGAGGGGGGTGAAGTATGCTAGGGGCAGGGTGGGTGTTTGGACATTTGGTATCTTATTTTCCGTACGAAATGTATTTACAACGTGACTACTTGAAGACGATCTTCTGTGTGGTTCTACATCGATTGAGTCAGCTAGTACGAGATGCAGTTATATGACTACAGTTCACCGCTACTAAATATAACTATAATACTTTCAAAGTTTGTAAATATAATAATTTAATGATTATTTGTACAAATTTTATAAAACACAAATTTTAAACACAATATATTTTATAAATCATGCAATATATCTTATTTTATCACACAAACAACAGAATGTAAAAAATATCAGAGTCTAATAGAAAAGAAAGAATAGGATAGGTTTAGAATAGAACAATTTCAGAGTTGACTTAAAAAATATCTGAAAATGCTGCTTATTGGTGTAAAAATTCAAACATAGATTTAGACCGAAAAATATCACAATCGCGAGATCTAAAGACGATTTGCGAGCTCAGCTCCAAACCCGTTTCTATTTAAACGAAATCCTCTGTCAGTGAGATGTTAAATCTTTACAATCCTAAACTTTAAACGTTAAACAAAGACTAGTGGATTTTGCGAACAGGCTAGTGGTTTAAGAGGTGACTGTACTCAATGAAGAGGGTTGACATGAAATATTTTAATATTCTCTTCTATTTTTTTTAACTTTATTACTGCTAGTGTCCTATTTTTGTACCTCTGTCTCTTTCTATCTTTTGATCAAGAAGTAGACTTAATACAGCACGTATTCTCAATTCAATTCTACCATTCATTAGCTCAGTGCTCCTTCTTTTATTAAAATATCATGTACGCAATCTTATAGGTATGTAGGTTTATACCTTTTTCTATCTGCCTCCCTCTTTTCTACTATCCATATGGTCGATTGTATTTTTGTCAATTTGTTTGATTTGATAGATATGTCATTTAAAACCGTTTCACCATCTAGTGTTGTTTATTTATTTATTTCAAAATTAATTACAAAATATTTGTCAAATGCATACCTTGTGATGCCTCATGTAAGTTTTGGCGCCGTCTAAGAGTCTTTCAAACTCCAACCGATTGGCATTTCTATTTGTAATCACATTTCCGACTTGACCCACTATAGTTGCGAAGATAAAGACGCCAATCAAATAGCTTACTATTGTAAACACGTATCTGTAAGGAAAAAAATATTTTAGAATATAGACAAAATTTTTTTCACGTACAGAGGTAAGGTCAGTCGTTTTGATAAAGTAAGTTTTGATGTTATTAATTATTTCTTGATGAAATACTCTTTATAAATGGAAATATTATTCAAAGAATTTTGTTGTGGATAAAGTTCGGAAACGTTTTATCAAAACGGCAGATTCGAATTTTAAATATTGTTCGTTAATATTTACAAAATTTAAAGCGAAACAAAAAACAAAATTTACGTGCAAAGTTTTCGAACAGTTGCAATACAACACGATCAACGTAAAGGAAAAAATAAGCGACGTTCAAAATGGCGGTTTCAATGAAGGCTGTTCGAAAACTTTCAAATACTTCCCGCAGTATCAATCGATGACAAAAATAAATAAAAAAAGAAATAAACAATAATGTCAGCCAAAGGAGTTTTGACAGGAATTTCACATCTATTCGAAGCCGATGTAAGTCGCTGTCAAGCGAACAGCCTCCAAATTTTCGCCGCCGCCATTATCAAAATGGCTGTTTTCTCCCGTTTTCACCAACAATAGCTTATTACCAGTGCTTGTGTTGATTGAAACTTGGTTAGAATTTTAATTAACTTTATCTTACTTTCGGAATAATACCGAGCCAACAGGAATCGATTTGGTTTTTGCAAATCACAAAATGTGCAAAAAAATTTAGCATTACGATGTGTATTCTTAAAATAAAACTTACCTCGTTTCTCCGAAATATAATATATTTAACAACATAAGCACTGCTAATACATATTAATATTTTATGTATTACGAACAGTCATTTTGATATTTATAACCGTCTATTAATAACGATAGGCAATTGGTCAAATCATTTTAACACTTTGTTTTTATTTATATTTTATATAATTTTTCCACCACAGTAGCTCTTTGGTATTAACGACTAGTATGGGAATATTATTATTAATATTAAATGTAATTAACTTCTAAATAAATAAAATATGTGTTGGTTATAGCAAGTTTAATTCAAAATAGTGATTATATAATTGAGCTGAGCGAAGTGAAGCTCTTACACCGGTCAACTCGTCAAAATTGGACCGCGAACTACTTCTACACTATTTGAGCTAGTCGTATGAAATTTTAAATATATGTTAGTAGTGGTCTGAAGGGTGCAATTATGAATTAAAAAAAAAATCATAAATGTAGTTTTTTATAAAGCAGCCAGAATGTGTCTCAAAGGGATAACATGGAACGTTTCTCTTCTCGCGCACATAGACTAAGAGAGTAGAGCACTTAACATAAAGAAGAGAGCTCAGCTCATACCCACTGGCGCGGCCCTAGTAAGATTACATTCTTTTTACTTTTCCTTAATACAAATAAAAGAAAACATAAAAGCATAAACCAATGAAGTATATGTCACATCACTATTGTAGCTTTTTAGAGTCAGTTTTTGAAAATGACTTCATAAGATCAGCCAACAAAAGTCATTACAAAGTAAAGGCTGCCAGTATTGATATTGTTATAACACTTTATAAATTGTACTTTATTTTATATATTTTTAAACTAGTTAACCGTTACAAATAATTCTTTAATAAAAACTTGTTCACCTCTACGATTCTATTATAATTAGAAATATTTACTAATTGCAAGAAATACCGCAATGTTCGAATTTAAAAGTAGTTTTATGTTTAATAAAGAACAGATTTAACGAATGCAACAATCAATAATGTATACTTCTAATCAGAGTTCTCCAAGTTTCGCGAAGGTAAATGATGTTACGTCATAGATATGTCAGTCTGGGGTCAAGGATGACTTTATAATTTTCTTTATCGATATTTCATATTTAATTATGATATATGGGTTATTTAAAATTTAAAGGTTGGTTATAAATTTATTTTAGTTTATTTTACTTTTATCCTTTAATTTATAAGAGTTATTTAATATTGATCGAAAATTTAACCAGATTTAGACCATGTTTTATTGAAATAATATAATTCAATTCTTGGAAGAGATTACATTTTAAAATAAGCAGTGCTGTACGTAAATATATAACTATGTTTTATATGTATTGTGTGTATAAATAATAAATAATAGTATTATCGACAATTATGATAACGGTTTAATATTCAGTTCAATAGAATAATGAATCATACATAGATGTAGAGTCGAGGCCTGAAGGTGATAAAAATAAATCCAACAAAGGGCTGGTTATTTATTCTAAACGATACCTTCCTATCGCGAATAGTCAATTTAGTTTCAACTACAACCTTTCCAAAGTGAATTAAGTACACGCTTCGGATTTAGAAATCGTCTAGTTTAATAGGATAATGCTTTTAGTGTACTTATGGGACTGACCCGAAATTGAAGTGAGCCTATCATGTTCTCAGATATATGACCTACTAGTTTTTGGTCGGCCTTCGACCCGTTGGCAAATATACAATGACGAACGTCTAAACAAACTGTCATCCCCTCTTTAACCCCTAATGATTATTAAGATCCGGTCTTAGTTTGTTATTACACTGTAATAGGAACCAATAATTAAGATTTCATTTCTAATAGCTGAGACATGATAACTGTTTTTATATTAATAGATAAACTATTGCTATAAAAGTGACAGAATTGAAAATCTAGACACTAATATTGATAGAATAGTCCATTTCATATCACCGGCAGTATATCTATTAATAATTAAAAAATTGTATTAACTGTTAATAAAATATAGGTCTTTTATATAAATAATTGAAATCAGAATTCTGAATTTGGAAGTAAATGATAACAATTATATTCGAAACGAGTTATCAATATTCAGAAATCGCAATCAGATGTTCTAGTTAATATAAATGACATTGAAGTATCGATGTCTATTGTTTCCTTTCAAACCTTCGCACCTGAGCTTTCGATTTGCAATATCTCAATAGACAATTGGAGATTGCCGTATTCTAGCTTTCAAATTAATAATACCTCTTTATAACGAGACAATTCTTTGTTTAATAGTTTAAAGCGGGTTCAACGTGTATTTTTATCGGAGTAAATAATGGAAGCTAATGATTATTATATTTTATTTGGTCATAAAGTGAAAGTAGACCTCTTATGGCATTTTGAGATGTTTTACGAGGTCGCGTCCCTCACATAACTCATGGATACAAGGTCGTTTCTTCAGGTCTCGTGATATATAACAAAATATAGAAATGTATTCCTAGATATAGAGTATTCAATTTGATATATATTGAATGTGTATACACTGGATTTAAAAGGTATTACAATGTAAGCGTCTTAATTATAAAACCTACTTACAATGCTTAGGAGTCAAACAGTCCATTTACTAAAAGATCTATATCATATTAGTATCTTAGTTGTATTTGACATAACTTTGAGATGTATTGGGGGCGTTAGATAATGCATTCAATCAAATGATAATTAAAATATCCATGTCATTAATATCTCTTTTAAATAAATAGGTGATTATTATCATGTTTAGATATATTGTATAATAAATAAAATAATATAATATCTTGTCACCTTACCTTATATCTAAGGACAATTTTTTTCAAGTTGTATAAATTTACTAGCTTATTCCCGCCCGCTTCGCTGGGCACACTATTTATTTGGATGTGAACTTATGTTGCTACGGTAACCGTTGTCATAGTATCCGTTGTCATCGTTACCGTTGCTATGGTAACCGCGTTAAGTGTATAGCTCCAAAAGGTTTAAAACTTGGAGAAATGCAAAAAGTGGGAATCCGTTGGGATAGGAATTCCGTAAAATCCATTCTTATTTTACGTGTACGTCACAAAAGAAATAAATATGTACAATCTTAGGTTAATCGGACAGATAGTTATGGAGATTTCATGATGAGTGATAAATCGCTTTTATATATATATATAGATATAGATTTCTAAAGATTTTTTAAGAATTATCAAATAAAATAAAATGTTGATCCTATTTATTAATTTGTGATAACATTTAATGATTTGACCAATCGTGTGTTAACGTACCCCCGATTGGATTTGAACTGGAGGAGTCGGGATTTGAGTCCTCGGCGCGGCAAAAATTTGGGACCTCCTTGCGTGCTAATAACAATTATTGTGTTAATAATTAGTACGAGTTAGAGTTACATATAACACTATCTAATCTATGTTATTATCGTAATATATTTTAAAATTGCTGTCACTATTTATTGTATTCTAATTGCAGTGTGACTAATTTTGTTCGGTTGTTCTTTGAACTACTTCAGAGAGCTTGAAATTCAATTTAAGTTTCTTATTAACAGTCAATGTTAATTAGTTATATAAATGATAAGATTTTGTGACGTAATTGAGATGTCTGTTGAGATTTTTTAAGGATTTTTATTAGTTGTTTTTTTTCCTTAGCGGCATTATAACAAAAAATATTTTCTCTAATTACTACATTGAAAGAACCCACTGCATTTTTTTAAGGTTTTAATATCTGTATCTTATCAAATTATTCTTAATATTTGCAGATCAATTTAAACGTAATAATAATTTAAAGAGCTTTGAGGAAAATCTTTATAGTAATTATAACGCCAAAATGTAATTAACAGAATTAGAAAATCTAATATTCAAAACAAAAAGGGTTTGAGACCCGTTAATTTGATGTTAAAATCTAATTTAATATTAAAGTTTAATAAAAAAATTAATTGATTTTATATTGTATTTAACGAACACATACATTGATATAATAAACTTTCACGAAAAATACGAGTTTGTTCCTAATATGTTTTGTGTTATTTACTTTCCGCCATTTATATTCATTCTTAACTCAGTTAATTTTCATTATTTAGTAGTGTTATACGTCTTCTAAAAAAAGTTAATAATTTCCATAATTACGGAGGTAATTAAATATTATTAAAATTAAATTGAAATATGTACTTACTCTGCATTGGTCTCCGGTGTGGGCAAGTCTCCAATGGTGGTTAGGGTAAGGGTGGACCAATACAAGGATCCCAAGTACTTTCTTGTAAGGGTTGCATAGTCGCCCGGTCTATGAGGGTAAGACCAATCCCCCTATTACGAAAATACGGGTACATAAAAGATTTCAATGAATTTTAACTGCTAGATAAAGTGGGCACTTAAAGAAGCAGTTCCGCGTATCTTAATTCACATCGTCGAATAATGAAAGGAGGGCAACGAAGCAATTGTAACGGTTCATGAGTTTTCTTTATATGTCACCGTTCCTCCATTTTATGTCTCCGGTTTAATGTATTCGCTTTAAACAATCAGCCTTCAAGATTAACATTCTTAATTGATTTGTCTTTGTATATTGTTATTGAGATCTAAGTATATTCCTAATATTAAATCTTTACTAACTTGGAACCCTTCCGCCTCTGACAGTAAGAAGTAGAAGCATCCAAACCAGTGTGCCAATATCAGTAGAATGTGTATCAAGTTGATAACTCTCCAGAAGTTTGGATATACTGTGCGTGACTCCACCATGTAGTAACAGCTTACTGCTCTGTATACCTTTGAAAGTTGTGTATTTGTATTTAATAATAAGCCCTTAAATACAGGCTTGTGTAGAACCATTTATTGATTACTAATTTAAATCTTTATCTTCGATGTTACACACTAACCGATAGATAGACAATTTTATTATAGAAATAATAAATAAGTTAATGGTAGTAACTAAGTAACTGTTTGTACCTTTAAAAACCTTGGAAATCGTACGATAGGGTTGGTGCCAATCTGCAGCTGTATAAGGTCTAGAGGTGTGAGTGCTCCAATGTCCAGCAGAAAAGAACGAGATGCCAGGTAGTGGGAGGCCAACTTTTTGGAATCGTACACCTGGAAATTATTATTATATTATAAATGTATATCAAAAGATACATTATAACCTTTGTTATGGAATGTAACACTTTAATATTTGAGCATAAGATGTTGCAATAATAATATGAAATATTACAAACCTCAGATAATATAATAACACGCTATGAAATGATATATTATAGTGTGGCTCATTTTTCTTATGGAATTGTTGAAATATATCTAGCGGAATCTACATATTCCAGAGATAGGAATAGACGATTTATTTTCAGAATATTTTCTCTAGTCTAGTGACGTCATGTTATACTAATTGCGAGAAAACGCTAACTTATCTAGCATTAATGATTATAATATCAAGTAATAACCATCAGCCCTTGTTCCAAGTATCCTGTTCGCAGCTGCACCACCAGGTCCAGCGCAAACACCACGTCCCCCAAAGCGTCGCACGTCACCCAGAAGTAGTGACACAAAATCTATAAACAAATAATACACTAAAATGAAATATAATTTTAATATCCTTTTTAAGTAAATATTTTGAAAGTTTAACTTAGTATTTGAATTTGTCTAAGTACTAACAGAATAAGTAAGCCAAATAAAGATTGTGTATGAAATATTTAAAGACCATAAGATGTAAGAACTCACTGTATTGTATTTAGGGATTTAATTTGGTTTGGCTTCTCAAACAATTAATAATGCTTGCAGATCAATTTAAACATTAGTCAAAGGACTTTAAAGAAAATCTTTGCATTATAAATTATAACGCCATGTAATTAACAAAATAAAAGATATAATATTCAAAACAAAACGAGAAAAAATAAGAATTTGTTTATTTATCATCCATTAAATTCACCGAACCTCACTCAATTCAATTACCTAATATTGCGTAGCCGTTCTACGATTTTATGTTGATCCGCTACAAAGGCTACGACGGTTATCGTAGCAAATAAAGTCTACGACTTATTTGGCCCGCACGAGTTTCTATTTGGTACGAAATTTAAATTTTGCTTTTAACGTTCCTTAACATGACATTGTAATGTTAATGAACTTACTGTTTATATAATACTATGTATATAGATTAACTATGTGCCGGTGACTCCGCCCACACTTTATTTACAACTGGTTAAATTTACTTGTAATTAACGTCCAATCACGAGCCTAAATAAACAATTCTAAAGATTCTTAGAATTGAAGTGAGAAACAATAAAACCGGCGAACTATCTTATGCATACTTAAACTAGCGAAAAGCTACATGCTTTGAACTTCATTGCAGAATATTTGTATTTTTACTTGAACATTGTAGTTTTTATGAGCGGAGTAATCGCTTTTATATATATAGTAACAGTAGATAATGTGAATACGTTACATAATATTTACATCAACTCTTATATTCATTGGCTTAATGGTCACCAAAGTTTCGTCTTGACGAATACTAATAAGGCAATTACATTAGCACTCAACCTTCGTCCGGATGATAATAGGACTGGTCGCCATTTTTTATCCCAAGGGGAGTTTTATTAATCGTATATTTCCTATTTATTCAGCCTACATATATTTTCAAGTTGAGTCAATTATATTGGTATTTATTTTTTCTTTTACATATTTAGGTCGCATTTACTCGTACGTGTTTTAAAACCCGTCAACTTTATCGTTTAAGACATTCCACTTTACGGAGCGACACCTACGTCTTGAAATTTTATTGTTCATGATCAGTTGCGTGTGTAATATACATTTTATTGTTTTCTTAATGTTTTATATATTTTTGTTTATTGAAACTCATATAAAAGTTCTTAACTATTAATAAAGCTAGGGGCGCCAACAGACCCTCAATTTCGACTCGCTGCGCTCGCGAAATCTCGGTTGCCGTTTGCATATTGAGCGAAGCGAGCCTAGTGTAATGACTCATCGTTTCCCATTGACTTCAATGGGATAACAGTTTTTTGATGATTATTCCTCAGTGAAATGACATTTTTCATTTTTTTTTATTTAAACCATCACTTAATGAGTGTCTTTTTGATAGCAAAATTTCATAATTTTCAGTCAAATAGTTTTCGAGCCTATTCGTGACAAAGAATGTAAAAAAGTCTCCAGTAGAACGCTTCAGAAGAATAAAGTTAATATGTAATATAATCCACATTAAAAATATTAATTAATCTTCTTTAATCTATATATAATATTTATTACTTTATATTTTAGATACGTTTGTAATATATAATATGAAAAAAGTAATAATAAAGTTGATAAAGTAAACAAATAAAAATTAATAAAAGGAAATGAATCTCACAGTGGCAATGAATACAAAACGAACAAAGACAGAAGTTCCTATTGTATTGCAATCTCCTGCGGTTAATAGCTGTAGTTTCTGTGTGAAGAGTATGATAGTTATGGTGATCTCGCTGAACACAATTATGTGGAGGACATATATTAATTGACATGTAACACATGACAAACAACAATAAATATAAGAAACTAATTAATAACATTGTGGTATAGGCTGCAACATCTCTTAATTATTTAAGTATATAATTTTGTACATAACTAAATCAAGACTCTTTCTCGTTTCTTGGGACAATATAGGCTATAAACTAGAGAATAGTTCTTGAAAGATCGAAAAAGTATGACAATTTTGTAATTAAATTTCTAAAGATAAATTTTAGGCAATAATGTTTTAAGAAAAGTAACTAAACGCTATTATGAAGCTCGCCTACATGAAATTGACTGACTCTTAATAGAGGACTATCATTTATGCTTCAAGATTTAGTTAAGATTACATTAAATGTTTACAATAAAAAGCCGTCTCATATCTTCTACACACCCAGCGATGTATATGATGTTAAGAATAAGGTTGAAAGTATTTACTTTATTGGAGTAAAAAATAACGACTGTGAACGTTGATATAAAGTACAATAACGTAAAATAAAGTAGCGCAGTTCAGATCAGTATATAAATAAGAAATTGATACTCCTCACACATACACTCATATTGATGCTACGCACACAAAGACATATATATACACTTCCAGTTATTTACAAGTTGCCTGTCTCTGGAAAATTAAGTGACTCTGGTAGTGATGTGTGCTGTGTAGAAGTTAATTAACGGTTATAAGGCATCAAAATTCTTAGTCATTTAATGTTATAAAATAGAAACTATATTTCTTAAATATTTTTGCTCCATACTATTAAATTCTTTCACATTTTGTAGGGTTAGCTCGCTCTACCGGTGTAAAACGGTTTCCCCACGAAATTTGTATTATCCACGGTAGGTAAAAATCTCATCAAAATCGATTTTATTTTCTAAACTCGACTTCGATTCCATTCTATTTTATTTGTGCTACATTTTTTTTAAAATATTTAGATTATGATAACCACATATTATTAGTTACATAGTAACACCATCCTGCAATATCACAATACAAATACATTATTTATCTTGTTCTGTTTGCTGTTTCTAATTACCCGAATGCCGTAATGGAAATTTCCGATAGCATGTGACAGCGTGAGTGTATAAGCCTTTCCGACAGTGAAAAACAAATTTCAATACTTTCAGTAGTTTTTACGGGATGAGCGAAAACATGTTTATACAGAAAAGATACAAAAACTAGTATCCGTAATTATATAGCTCTTCATAAGGATATAGGCTTAGCTTTTTTATGCCTCCTAAATGTGTTTTTGTGGTATTAAGCTAATACATAATATCTTATTTTCTGTGTATATTTACTGTAGCAATTTCTGTCAGTTAATAGATGTGATTACTTGCAGAGGTCGTTTTCTGAAGTCTGAATCGCACTGCTCTGAAGCGCTTTAGACAGAGTAGCCACTGCTAGTTATATTGTTATAAAATAAAGTTAAAGAACTTTTAAACTTTGAAATACTTGAACTGTTTTCGTTTTATATTCTAGAAAATATTGAGTTCTAGTAAGACGCATCCGCGCGATCATCAAAGTGATGAGAGTTAGGAGAATTAATATTATTTTTAAATTATAAATTCATGATTTGAAATCAAAATGCAATTGAAAATTACCTTTTTATGCAAAAGTCAGAAGGAAGTTTAATTATTTGAGAAATCTAACCATTTATTCATTCATTTTCAGTTCAGTATTCAGGATTCAGTTGTATATCAATTACAGAAAATCTGTATAATGTATAAGGCATAAGTAGAAAATACTATCCAAACAATTATTTATATAACAATAACTATTCTTTGATGTTCTCCAAATATTTTGTGTCAAATCCAGAGAAACATATCTTATATATATTTATAATTTAACTGCGCCTATCTTTCTATCTCGGTATAGATTTTATGTCATTCCAAAGTGCATTATCGCCGGGTGCATCGGAGCACACAATTTAATCACTCGGTGCACTCAAGTGGACATCTTCTTCCAACGGATGCCCATCTAGTGCTTAAACGCTATGTGAGCCAATTATTTGTTAGTTTGGAGTCAAAATGTATAAAAAAAAACTCAAATATATACATTATTCTATATATAATAAGTTTATTTATATGTATAAGCTTTAAAATAAGTCCAAAATCAGTTACACGAGTGTAAAAAGGTCACAAAACATATACTTGAACAGTTTTAGGTCAGGAGAGGTCGTTTGCTGTGTAACATTTGTTTTACTGTTCGAGGGAGGCTTTTCAGAACTCTCAATGTTCATTGCGAGATGCTATGTATGTGTATCTACCTTAAGTGGTTTCTTTAACTACCTTTTGGAAACTTTTCATGTTCCTTTTAAAATTAATACCAACTTCAAAAGAACCTTTACATACATTTATATTTTTAACCAAGTACAAGTTTTTTTTACCAAATTAATAAGTACAAGTGAGAACTTTATTTAAAATTTAAAAGACGGAAGGTGCTAGAGCATTAGTTATTATTATTATTATTGTTAGTCTTATATTGAAGGCTATAATTGAGATGTTTCGGTTTTGTGTCTAGAATTGTATTAAACGTTTTAATTTTTTATAATATCTGATGTTGATATAAAAACAGCTTCCTAATAATAACGCCATATCTCACCTGCAATTCCGGAAAACTCTGTCTTACAATGAGAGTCCAAAGATTATAAAGGACACAGATAGTAATGACCCAGAGCCAGTAGAAGTAGAAATTCTCGTCGGGATTAACAACAGTTCGAGGAACGCGCACTTTTCGCCGCCTCTGCCTGTTGGATGCTCTATGTTCCCCAGTCGCGCCCTCGGATCCCGTATCTTCAACCTAAATGAGAAATTAAGTGTTATGTTATATCTTTTGTGTTTTATGATAGACTTAAGTATGGAATTTGAAATCTGTATTTTGCTCCATAGTAGACTTCAGAAATCTTTTAACCAAAACAAATACATCAAATTTAATTCATACATTAAAGAAAAATGTTAAAAAAAAAATTTGTAAAAATAAGAATTATTATAACAATATTGGATTATCCTTAAAATAAAAAAAAGTATACAATTTGATAAATATTAATTAATCGAACAAAGATAAGCAAGTTCAACAAAAATTCAATAAAAAAAAATGTAATAAAGAAAAACTCGTAATCAAAATTACAATTGGATTGAATTGAAACTTTAGAGGGAACAATGTTGACCCACTTTAATGACGTCATCATAATTAATTAGTTACGTGACTCAATTATGATCTCAGCAATTTAAATAAAACCTACTTCGACATATTTTAATGCAAAGGTTAAGTTGCTTCATCTAAACTCTGAATAAAACATTAAAACAATTCACACATTTTTCCACTTTCCACTTACAGTTTCCTGAGTTTCTGGTATTTGTCGAGTCGAAAATCTCTTTAAAAATGAATCTTCTCTCTTCAGAGGTGGTTTCTTTTGTATCGCTGAACTGAGCTGCACCGTTGTTCTCAACTTCATCCATCTCTGGTTTGATTTGGTTCTGTGTTTAAAAAAATATTAAAGCGGAAGCTTATTAAAACTTTAGCTTTATAGCTCAATGAATCGGTAGTTTAAGCATACACTTTCAGGGCATTGTAAGGAGTTTTTCGTTTTGAATAAGTGTTAAGTGGTATAGTTACAATAATAGGAAAATTATTATTACAGTAGTTGAGCAAAATTAATTCTTCTTTCAAGTATAATGATCCTAATATTGTATATAAAGTATTATATACTAAAGGCGTTGTATAAGAAAATTTTAAGTGTTCATTCGCAAGAATAACCCTTGAGTAGTAAAACTTGCATATATATTTTATTTAACTGCATCGTTCGAAAGAACTATGTTCTAGATGCTCTTTTAAGACTGTTGTCTGTCTGTCCATAAAACGACTGTATCTTTAAATAGCTGGTCTAAATAACCATCCCTTTCTCGGGGGAATAAATACACGCGACCGCTTCAACATGTCTGTATCGATTTTCGTTAGAATCTTCACTATTTTCAGTTACTTTATTTATGATATATGTGCAAGCTTTGACCAAACAAGGAAAATTCTTTTGGATTTGAATAGTTCAAGACGTTCTGTAATATATTTTTCGTGTGATATTAGTGTTGCTGTCACAGACAATATTATTAAACGTGCAAACAATTAACAAATACTCTACCTTTATTCATGCGGCATTGCAATTAATAAAAAAAACAGTCCCACTTATTGCAAATGTTTGAGTCTGTACAGTGGCTGTGAGCTCCTAATTCTTAAATAGGTCTAATACTAAAATATCTAAACTGAATCTATAGTCAGGATCACTAAGACTTAAATCTATCATAAACCCATACGACCAGGATGCAAAAAATAATAAACATCAATAGATTGAATTTCCCAAGAGATAGTATAGAAAAGTAGATTTTTCATAGTAAAACTAGAATAGACAATAGTCACAATAAGAACACAATAACCATAAGTAAAGTATCATTCTCGAAACCTAGACACATGAATAGCATTATTTGGAAATATAACAAACAGTTAATATAACAATGGACAACGATGCGGCGTTACCGTCTTCACGATCATCGAACCTCTTTATTTTCCTGAGTGCCTGGTAGTAAGCCATGACAGCTTGGATGTGTCTCCATTTATGGCCTCGTTTGTCAGATTCAGATTCCGGTCTCTCAGTGTCCTGCATGGACTTGTGAGAACTTGACGAACTCGATGCAATGATCGGTCGCCTATAAAGGGATGTTTGTGTTACACGGGGACAGTAGTGTTGTCAGTGTTCTGTGATCAAAGGACTTACCCAAATCCGCACTACATCTCCAAACAATATCTTACACATAATGGAAACATAAATTAATGAAGTATCACGAGATGGCGTAAGATTTTGTTCGGGAAGTGCGCAACAATCAACCATCAAATTCCGTGAGACTTGACGAAAATAAAATTAACATGCACAATACAATGTAGCCTCTAATCGCCGGGGTATCAAGTGATACGTCAGACGTCTAACGTGGAGCTGTGCGGTTGTGTTCTAATTATATTGAATCTATGCATAAGGACATTTAGTCTTCGTAGGCAGAGCACCAATTACGTAGCTATTTCAATCGATGTCACTGGCGGTACGGTCTTTAAGTATCCTTTGTAAATTGAATCAAATCAAAATACCATTTGTACAGTGAAAAGTATTTCAATCTGATGTCGATACTTGAAACCCGTAAATAGAAATGCCAATACGTAATTGACGTTTACGTGCTTTTTCTAAAGCATTTTAAAGCAATCGCCGCCATCCTTCGGGCACTTACATATCGTCAGGGCGCGCGTTAGTCGTGCATGGCGACAACTTGTTCAAGAACCTATGTCGAGAAAAGTATCAATAAATTTTCCTTTCACGGCTTTATATTTTACAATTGCATAGATTTCTATTGCCGCTTATATATAGTAGCAATGAGATGTATTAAAAGTGAACTAGAAGCGGTTTACGTACGTAGGACAGTTATCTGTTATTTTGTTTGTATTAAATTGTAATACCAAGATTAATCTCCTCGCTTAAATAAAGCCTATACCAACCTATACCACAAATACAAATAACATTTACAAATGATTTAAAACACGGTTGTTAAAAAGATTTAGCTTAGGTCGTTGAAAGATTATTTTCTAAGTATTAACACATTCGAGCCCGGCTAATTTTCTGTTTCTAAATCTGAGTACCGAAATTCACGTCAGCTGCAACTAGGAACAGAATTTGAAATGACGTGAATTTACATCAGCGGCAATCAGACATAGAATTTGAAATGACGTGAATTCACGTCAGCGGTCGCGAATGTGTCAACAGTTTCGAATAACTTAATTATGACAACTCTTTGACAAAATATACACATTACTTCACTTTAAATACAATGTCATAAAATTGGGGTGTTATCATTACAAAGATATTAAATATGGCGCAGGCTACATATATATATATATATATATATATATATATATATATATATATATAGCTTATTTTTCTAATACATAATAATATTTATGATTAATAATCGATACAATCTTGTAATGATGTCATAATTTTTTCTATTTTTTTTTACGTATTATTAATTAGATATTTATACAATATAATATAAGTACATACCTTTGACCCACTTCTATCATATGTAAAACGCTCATGATATTTATCAAAAAGAAGAAAAAACAATTTTAACCAATTCTATCTGTAATTAACGTTAATAAATGTATTACTTAGTTACCCAAAATATAATTAAAGATGATAAAATAAAACAGTATCAATTATTTCTGTGATTTCAATCGAAGCGACTTCAGTATTGTCAATTAATAAATATTAAATTAATATTTATTGACCCTTACGGTACGATGAATCACGAACGAGTCTCCTATATGTCAATGTCAAGTGATCCTAGAATAAAACTGATCAATACATATTAATACATAACGAGCTATATACTTTGCACTTATATGTCGTGTGACATCTAAACAAACTAATGTACAGTGTATATACAATATTACGGAGGGTAACGCAATTTAAGTTTCTTTAAAGTCTCAGGAATCTTGCTGCTCGGAAACTTTAACTCTGTGAGTCAATTAATCAACAATATTTTTAAGTCTTACTTAGAGAATGAATATATAAAACTTTATATTTTAAATTTAAAATAAATATGAGATAAAAGAATCATCAATACGAGCAGTTTCTGCGATTTTTTTTGTGCTTTTACAATTTTATATCAAACTATAAATAATAATAGGGTTTATTGTACACACAGAAAGGAAAAAAAAAAAAAACCAGAAAAATACATTTCATATAAAAATAGTGTACAAGGTACCTTATCGCTAAATTAGTGATATCAAAAGAAACTAGAAAGACTGCAGCCGTATCTCAAAATAGACAGAATAATATAATACTTTTAGAATCATAAATTTAAAAATAAAACGGCTCGATATTTGGATTGTGCTCTCTCTAACACTTGAGAGAAATGATTTGAGATAGATAGAGATGGAAAAGTTTTCTCTCTAGCACTTGAGATAAAGTATTTGAGATAGATAGAGATGGAAAAAAATATTTGATCTTCATATTTAATCTATTCAACCTTAAAAAAACAAATACAGGCTTGTATAACTAGACAATGGTCCAGATGGGACGTGAATATACTAGCAGCAGTTTATTTCAAGAGACAGCTAGGCTCAGAAACGCTAAGACTACAATTTACAAACTTTAAATTAAACTTAAATGAGTTTTCTTTGTGTTCTCAAGACGTTATTATAGACGTAATTTGCATGGAATCCTAACTTATATGATATATAAGGTTGTTTATCGATTGCGACCCTGAGAGTTTTATAAAAACACTGATTTTTCCTTAGAGATATTGTGAAGTGAAAAAAGTTTGGAGTAACTTAAGTGATGACCAGCTATTAATTTAACAAGGCTTCTTTGAAAGTTCTGATGAATTCAATAAAAAGTGCTACTGTTCCCAACGTCAGTGATATCTATCCTCAATGTCTTACTAAAATATTTTTGTAACTGACTTTTTTTGTTAAACTATTCTGATAAGATATTTTATTAGAGTAAATTGAAATAGTTAAAGCATGTTTGTGTGTTTAATAAAAATAATGAAGTTTTAAAATAATAAGAATATTGCAATAAAGACATATAGTAATAAAAATAAATATAAGTACTAAAATTGCAGACTTCAAAAGAAAATTTACAGATATATGTACGTGGTCGACAATCCACGGTCGAATTTCATTGCCCTCCATCATAAAATCAAGACTAAACTAAAAAACTACTTCTAAAACTATATATATATATATATATATATATATATATATATATATATATTGAATTGAATCTACGACTTCTGAGAACCCGTTCCATCGTACCAAACGTAAAAGTTCCTTGTTATTTTGAGTGCCGGTCGATCACAAAAGTAAACATTGCCCCTAAATAACTTACTCATTATTTATTCTCTCATCTTGTATTTATATAATAAACAATATTCTTATAAATATATGTCATTCAGAAACAATAAATATATTAATTTGTATAAACTTATCTACAGAATAATATAAACTAGTTACAGATCTGGAAACAATTTTGGAGTTTCAATATTATTTTTATTTTACTTCTATATAAATAACATATAATTTCAATAATAATTTCATAATTTATTATCCGTATCTTCACCAGAAAAGTAAGGTCAAAAATTAATAAACCTGTCAAAACTAATTATGGATTTAGGTATATTTAGGGATCTTTAATATTTAAATTTATTTTAATTAGGTTCTAATGGACTCATGCCATGCTTCGATCATATAAAATTTATTATTTATATATATTATTCATATTTTAATGATATTTAAACATAAAAAGTGTGGACTTATTAACCTGTAATGTATGTTTTACATAATGTTACTGTAGGTGCTGCATGTCATATACAGAATGTGTTTGTTACATACCATAACTTATATTTAATACGTCAAATGAGTCGTTTTCAATATTATATAAGAAAATTCTAATAAATAACTCTAGTAACCCAATTCGCAAATACTTTAAATGTCACATCAAACACATCTCTAACAGCAATCTACCTTTATATTCTTAATATAAGTTTGAAAACGACCACAACTATAATAATAAAATCTATGTTAGTATACAAAAATTTTGATTTTTTAAATTAAATTGTGTCATTATGAATATTTTAACCCAAATTAGCAACGATTTCTGCTGTTGACATCCATCATATACATCATGATATACGAGACCAATTAAACTTATAATTTAAAATACACATTTCGTTATATTATTAAAACTTTCATAGAATGTTATTACATGTGTTATGTACATTTTTATATACCTTAACTATTCTGGAACAACTTTCAGTTGAATAAATAAAGATATAAGAATTTGCTCACCTTTGTCCAGGACTTTTGCTTTCATTGCTTGCGTTGTTGCTGGAGTCATCATCTTCCTCTCTCGAAGTCGCTGCCGAGAGACCCCTCGATGATCCAGGATTGATTTCGCTTCCGTCATTATCCTCGCCCTCAGATGTCCTCGCTGTGCCTTCTTCAGCCTGTAATAGAATGTATCATTATAGTTCTTTCTTAATTATTGCAATGTACATTTTAATATTCATTATAGTCTAAATAATTTTTTTCTAATATAATTTAAATCAAACTACTGAGTCTTTAAATTTAATAATTATTCGCAAAAATAATTTACACTTTAAAAGTTTATTTCTAACTTAAAAGCTTCGTTCACTTTGTTCTCAAACTACTTATACTAATAATATAAGAAACCTCACAGGTAATTGTGATATCTGTTACAATCATATGTTACTATAATTCCTTAAAAACCTAAAAATGGTATCCATAATAGCTTATAGTTATTTATTGACATTTAATTGTCATGGTGCGTTACCATGAACTCACCTGCACTCTTATAAGAGGGATTCGTTCTTCTATATTCTTGGAAAACATTTTTAATTGTAAGCATCTTTCGTTATTTTCTATGTAAATTCTGACCATGACAATAGTCATTAAAACTTTATAATTTACAGGAATTTACAATATTGCAGAGGTTAGTAGCAATTATACATTTAGCGTCCCAAAGCTGTAGAAGAATCCAGATTCAGTTATCTGGACTATACACACAGGATAATTTATGCAAGGTTATTTATATAGTTTATTAGTCTTTTAGTTATAGAAATATTTTTTTTATGAACCTTAGATGATGTTGTTGTAGCGACAGCTCTTCATATTCAGGACATTTAGTTTACGTACGTTATCTAGATTGTTAAAATATATATGGCGAAAGATAATATATCTTAAATTTTTTCAATGTTTTTCATCTTTTCTGTAAGGTTAAATATGCGGTTCTATTTCTTTGGCGACAGTTTATCACCCTGACTTATCTTTTCATTTATTTAATTAAAGATACTTTGAATATTCTTTAGCAAGTGGACAAAATAAAAATGAAAATTATATTTTTTTTCTCGTCTGTTTTATCTTTCAAATAATCCTAATAAAGTGCCTATCTGTAAACAACACGACGGTCATAAATTTGTCAATTTGAGAAAACATAGCGCAAAATATTTTCCGGCGCAGATAGGAAGCTTCGTTTACAAACGTGATCCAATTAGAGCTGTCACGTTGTTTGAAGTGACAGAGACTATCAACGGGCAAGGATACGCAAAGAAGTGCAATGCGATTTACGTGTTTTTAAATATTCCGTATTTCGTATGCGACATTTTAATTAAACCTTGTCATTTCGACGGTGTGCATATTAAAATCAAAAGGTTTGTGCGGAAACATAGACAATGTTCTTTGAATTTGAATTAAATTTCACATGAAGTAATTATGGGAGTTTATACAATTTGTTTGCAATGAATCGTAGTTAGTTAGTTAGTACATTTATTTAAGGGGCTAATTTCATTTAAAATCTTAAATAGAATCGAGTTTATATTCCACATTTAACTATTGTAACTGAAACCGTGAGTAAATCACGTTGAATAATTAAAGTGGATAAAGGAAATTGAATTAATGCATTTGACCGTATTCTGATTTAATGGACTGTTAGCGATTTACGATGGAGAGTTTGTAATACACTAATCTGATGATAATGACAATAACAATATAACCAAATTAATACATTAAGAAGAATTTAAACCTAACTTAACCTAACCTAATCGTACTACTAACTCAATATTTTTTAAGTATTCTTAAATATATTAGAAGAAGTTTGAAATACGAATAACATGTGCATAAAATACAACAAACATAAAATATTTTACGTAGATATAACGGGGTAAAGAACCCTCTTGTTTGAAACTCCGTTACTATTCGCTGTTACTATCGACGAGGGTCGACAATCGGCGTCACATATGAACAACCATTTCAATTTTCTAAACAATGCAAAGTAAAAATAGATGAACTATTGTGTAGCGGAAAAGTGCTCTGTCCAATGAAATACAAATGAAATCTGTATTTCATTTTGGGCTATAAATTATTTATTTATTCTCAACTCATGGTATTTTAGTGGATTCAACTGTCGAATAGCGTTCAAGTAACATTTAAGTAATTAGTTAATTAGTTAATTTCCATGTTAGCTGTTCAATGAAATGGAACTCACCACAACCAAATACATAGAAAATGTACACTTAGAATGTAGAAGGAATATTTTAGTTCCAATCACTAAACAAGTAATTTATAACATCTGTTGGGTCTCATAAAGTTCTGTGTCTGCATTGCTAGTTCTGGTTTCTGATAATTAGTTATTTTGCGGACTGCAAAACAATTTATATACAGTTCTATTGTCTTCCTTAAAATTTGTTTATTAAGTCTCTGTACCGATGCAGTTAAAATCTGTTATGTTATTAATTTCTTCATTACAGCAGTCGTGTTTTTTGTGAATTAGGAAATAAATTTAATTTAAACCATTTAAAAAAGTAACTACTTTTACGATTAAATAAAAGAAGATATAAATAAGGTTGAACAAAACACAACGCTGTTAAACTGCTCTTAAACAATCCAAAAGCGAAAGTCAACCAATTAACGACCGAGATAAGAGAGAAGTTATCAGAAAGTATTAAAAGAAACATCGTAATCTTTTTGTTTTTTCGGCTAAACTTTTCCAATATTTTGATTTTGCATTTCACGAGCAGCTTAATATACATTTACAAAAACCCCAATTTAAAAGTACAAAACCTGTGAGTTTAAAACGAGCAATCATCATTAATTGATTTGCACTGTAAAGTACAAGTAACGTTATTTATTATAAGACTCATTTTCATATAAGGAGCTAGTCCGTGGTTCGTAGCAGGTCACAAAGAAATAATGCAGATTTACACATACACCGAGCAATAATGTAAATATCACAAAAAAATATGAATGCGTAGAACAGTTAGTACGTTGGTACTAACTGTCCTAAGCGTCCAGGTTACAGGTCATCTAATCAGTTGATCCACTTCGACTTCCAGGTGATCCGAATCAATAATGTAATATGTATATGCATTTTCAATCTCAGATATTACTGCCGCTTTTCTACACATCCTAAATTGCCAATCGTGTGTATTATTATATTTTAAAACATTTTCAATTTTAATAATTTTACATAAGGTCCAAATTGCTTTGGAGGTAAACTGTTCTATCTTATATCGATTGAGTTAAACTCTAAATTTGAAGTTGGCTGTAACATGGGTTGGCTAAAAATATGCAAAATAAAAAGAAGAAGTCATTTTTTCCAGTAATTGAAGTCAGAACTGATTTCGAGTAAAAGAATCGCTTTTAGAAAGGGAAAAGGTTTTTATTAAAATATTTGACCTTTACCTAAATCACCAAAAAGTCATACCAAGATTAAGAAAATATTTACTAATAATCAGTTGAAGTTGTATACAATATGGTGGAAGCAATTTTATCTAATTCTTTTACAATCGATAGGCATTTTCAGTACAAACTTGACCTAGATTTCCGGGCGGTTTATTTTAAAATAATCGAAACCTTTAAAAGCTGAATTTTTAAGCAAACAATTGCTCGCCGCATTTCACGGGAATGACAGGAATAATAGTATTATAGGAAGCAACAGCTTTAAGTTTTTACTTATTTGATATTTGCTCTTGAGTTTTCATTTCGTTATAAACCTAATAATTTTTGGGTTTTTCGTGAAGAATGGAAAAATGTGAGAATTGAACATCACATTTACTTTCACTGAAATCCCTCAGGAGTTTGTAATTGTAATAATAGGCATAACGAGTTATGGTATTTTTCCGTGGAATTGAGAGAATTGTCTTGAATAGAAAATATCTTATATTTCTTCCGATGGAAAAACGAATAATTGAGCTGAGCGTAAGAGAAGCTGTTAACCGTTTGGGAGACCTTTTTTGTGTTTAATGTCTTCAGAATGCGACGAGATAATTAGCTAAAAAAAATTCTCATATATGTTGAGCCGAACGCGGATGTTATAGCGAAAACATATTGAAAAAATGTTTAGCCATTCAAAAGTTATCAAGAAAAGAAGAAAAGAGAGGGGCTCAGCTCAACACCAGCCGCGCACGGTTGGCGAATCCTAGTAGTTTAATTATACAAAAAAATTATGGAACTATTTTGCTTACTATTTTATTATGAGTATACTTGTAGTTTACTAACAATATTCTATTATAACTTTATCAACTTTTACATCTTAATGAGTAGACTTAATATTATAAATGCAAAAATAACGATATCTGACTGTTGTGCCTTCACACTGAAATCAACACCTGAATTTTGACGACATTTTTTTATAAAGATATTTGAAATAGGATACTTTATCCTAAAATAATATTATGTAGCCGAGTTCGTTTGTTCTCACTCTATTCCTTAAGATGAAAAAGACGATACTGTAGCAATAAAATGTAGTTAATAAACTAACAAGGTATCAATTGTGACAAAGTCGTCGGATTGCTCCAATAGACATGTACTGAATTTACCGAGTTGTGCATTTTAACCTATTACATTATCCATTTAAGATAATAATAATTCCTAGTTATTAAATGTTATCCATTATATAAACTTAAATCTACAATTAAGAAGCGTTGTACAAGATCCTTAATTAATTACAGTATCATTAACAACAGAAGTGCGGTTCCATAATTAACGGGCATTAGAAATGGTATCACATTGAATTAGAGAAGAAAAGTTCTAAATGTTTATCATATCCATACTTATCAACAGAGAAGATATTTTTAAATATAGTTGTATGTATTTATTCTTTTTGCTTTCCAGATAAGTTTTTTTGTTTAATATAAGTTAATATTGTATTAGTATTTGTCCTTATTATCAGTCCTTTAGGCAGGCCTCCTGTCTATATATGTCATTGGCTATATATCCTAATTAGTCTAACACAAGACACTCCCCTTGTCCTGTCTTCTACAGCCTCTAAATATTCGTCAGAAGATATCCTGGATATTAATTATTTTGGATTACAAATATTGCGCATGTATGACATTATTTCCTTTTTCCTTTTATTTAAATAATTTATAAACATTATGAAGAACAGCTAAGATTAAGATCTACTCATTATAAGTAGGCTCTGGGCGATATCCACAAAAGATCTGTGTACACAGGTACGCGGTGTAATTGAAGAATAACTTAAGGTGTTGTTAAAAATACATATTTTCCGAAAAATTCTTTGATATCAAAGGAAAATGAACACACAATACATTTTCGTTTTATATTTTATTTATTAAACAATGCTAAAATATTTTAATGAAGACGTATTACGTTATAAAATAAAAAAGTACTTTGAATGTGACACCGTTTTTTATGTTAAAATATTTTCAGGGAGTCAGAGTTATAAATTATATTTTTTATTTAAATTCACTGTCAAATAAGTAATAGAGTCTCATACAAATATGGCGTTACTTATTTTCTCTATCATATAATACTTATTTTTATACTTAAATATAATAATATACTGTAAGAGAATGCTTCTTCCTAGAATCTATAGGCTTAAGTTATAATTATTATAGATATTACATGAACTAAACACCGAATAAATAACCTAAGGTCCGCAATATCTTACAATTTATGAAAGTCTTTCCAACCACGCCCTATTCGTGTTCCTGGATCCCTTCCATTCATGGCATTTATCAAAGGGTGGGTTTAACTATTTCTAACAAATCATTTAAATATATCGCAATGATAAATCAAACAAATTATGACAAATTTACTTTAAGGGATATTTATTACTTAAAATACTTTAATGAAGAAATAAAGTTTCATGTTACGAATGCAGGAAGCTATAGGATACAATTAACAAGTCATTAGATTAACATATTGAGCTAATGCTATTAAGTTATACTTTAGAATGATAATTTAACAAGCTACTATATTACAGAGGTTTAAATCCTGCTCGTGTCAAATATTTTACCGTTCATCAGGTGGTACTAATGTCAGCCCTAGTCTAGTCTACTCTAGGCCCAAGGATTTTATTTTTTTAACATCTACGTTTTATAAACGATCATAATAAGCTGCTTCACAAAAGATATTCAAGAAAATTCGAGAAATAACATTACATTTATCTAATTTCAGGTAATATAATCTTTCCCAAGGAATAATTGTGTTACGTCCCCGTGCTCGGTAATTATATTACGTTTGTAAGGAAATTAGGGATAGATTGAAATGATGATTTAAGTTTGAGAATTTTCGTTCCATATTTCATTTTAATATTGCTCATTATAAAACTGTTACAACAATAATATTTTATCGTGAATTATAAGCAAGCAAACTCTCAAATAGTTCAACGTAAATTCGTTTCGCAAAAAGCTAAATCTCAGTGTATCTTTAATTAAAAAGGCATTTTGAGGTAATCACGATTTCATATATTATTATTCAAGACCTCAAGGTACAAGTGTAATGGGAGATTCATCTCTATTTGTAAGAGATTATATCACGTTTTTGTTTGGAGCAGCACGTTATTTGAATATCACCAAACCATCCTATATTGCAAGTAATCGTACATTTATGGCAAAATAAAATGTTTACACATACTTTATTTACATTCAGCAAATGAGATTTCATTTCAGAGATGTTTATATAATTATGTATACAAATAATATATATATGTATATTTTAATTACATTTTAGATTTATAACAAGTTCGAGCGAATGTTTGATAACAAATATTCCCAGTTACTATACTATACAATATGTCTAGACATATTGTTCATTACACTCACAGATAAGTCACAGACGTTAATAAAACGACCAATAATTCATCCGTTTTAATTTAAATCAACAAATAAGTTTTTAAACTAAATACTTTTACTAGTTTAGTTTAAATAAAGCATTATTGAAGTTTGACAGATAAATATTACTACTTATTACGTAACTGTATATCAAATA
Organism: Melinaea menophilus ssp. n. AW-2005; assembly: GCA_918358695.1. Taxonomy (NCBI): domain Eukaryota; kingdom Metazoa; phylum Arthropoda; class Insecta; order Lepidoptera; family Nymphalidae; genus Melinaea; species Melinaea menophilus. The sequence continues at coordinate 14,883,105 of OU911058.1, read as the reverse complement.
TACACAAAATCGGAAACAAAGTATGATGAGTAAGTAGTTCTTAGCCTAGTAAGTAATTATTGAGTTACGCACTGACAGGTAGAGAGAAGTTTTGTTTCATAATTTTAGTTATATGTTCATAATATGAAGTTATTTATAGGCTAAATTTTGTTTCATAAATGTTATTTTACTCCAGTTTACTTTAAAGTTTTCATAGAAATATGAAAATAACTACCGACTTGGCAAGCGTTCGGTTAAAGCGAACCAAATATTATTATTTAAAATTGGATACTTGTTTAGTTTATTTTATATCATAATAGTTTTTATTACTGAGCAAATTAGAAATACAATAAGAAACTCACGTTAGAAAAACACGTTTCTTTATTCGCTTCAAGATATTTGAAATATCTTTTATGCAATAATGTCTGATCCAATTTTAACATTCCTATGGTTTCGTGTTGAGGACTGTGGGCTTACATTTGTTTTATCACCATTGCTAGAAATATTTAATCTTATATACTAATATTGAATACTTGTGGCTTATCGATTCAATGGAGGATTATTTAGGTCTATTTATCAGAAATATTGCAAGAGTCTATGAGATATAACGAATTAACTGTCCGTCAGTACGTATCCGAACATATAAAGATTTTATTTATTACTTTTTGGTACTGACAGCCTGACTCATCACCTTCCATCCCTTATCCCAATTACTTATTGAAACCACTATCCTTTAAGTATACACATGTCAGTGGATATTATAGAACTCAGTTTATTTAGTACTATTTAGTATGTCTATTATTAGGACTTCCTTTTATTACTACACTGATACTATTCTCTTCCCTCCTCATTTATTTCTCATATATCTGGGTGCTTTATAGATTTTTTATTGAAATTTTATTCTTAACTGTAACTTTAAAGATAAAATTTTATGATTCTTATATTGAACATTTTACAACTTCAATACAACCTGTCAAGAAATGACAAATGACACTCGTCATTTATTCCTCCTACTGAGTGTTTTATAGATTTTGTATCCCTAACTATAATTTTAAAAATAAAATTGCATGTTTCTTATATTAAACAATGCAACTCCAATATAACCTGTCATTATCTTATTAAACTGAGTAATTTCCAAAAAACCTCCCTTAGTGATTGATTACGTCATAAAACCGCCTCAGCTTTGATAAATCAGTCAAGATTACTTTTATATTGACGCTGATAATATTAGGATCGAATTGTATGTTAATGTTTAAATAGATATCAATTAAAAGATTCGTTGTCACCTATCAAGTTCTGAATTATTTCAAAATCTTTGACAACCTGAAAATATTTGGGACGCATAACTAAAGGTACAAGAATATTACAATAGTGTAGTTTGTGTAAAAAACTTTGCTAATGATATTAAAATAAGGAATTTTATTACAACTACAATTTCTATAAAAGCCGTGCTATACGTGCATTTATTCTGTCAAAGTAGTATGTTAAAAATGAAGTCATTTATTATCAATCAATCACAGATTTCCGATTTTTAGGGTTTCGTAATCCACTAAAAACCCTAATAGTTTCGTCATGTCCATCAGACCGTCTTTCCGCAGACTATCTCAGATAATTAATACTAGAAAGTTGTAATTTGATACGAACATGACAACAAAGTGGTAGAATATTATTTTGAAAATATAGATATTGTTGAAAAAATCCCAATTTATAATGACATTAAAAAGAAAACCACCATAAGTAGGCTTTACAAGTAAAAGTCGCTTAAGTTTAAATATATTGGGCGTCTGTATTGCAAACGCTAGCTACATCTTAGATAGATCTAAATAATAGAATGGAAAAATAACATTGTGTATCTTGAGAAGATTTACCACATGTCCGCGTATATATATGTCTTCTACCTAACTATCCATCATTGGCAACTACGGACTTACATTACGTCGACACGCACTTGGCCGGTTTTTTTTCTTTACGACCACTTGCTATATATTTCAGTTTCCGATATATTACTATCAACCAACATTAGTATTATTGTGTCCTAATAGTCTAGTCAGAAATAATGCCTAGTAGGCTAATAATATTAAAAATTTTTTTTGCAGATTCTACTACTCCCTTAGCCAACTTGAGCTGAATCATTATTGTACAAACAGATTACGAAACATTCAAATAATATAAATGTTCTTAATTTCCTGACGGCAATATCGATTAATTTTATCTACGCAAATACGACGCTACGTGGATTTACAAATTAACCAATCTGTGATTGGCACAGAACAATATAATGTAAACGAAACATCGACATCGTTATCTATATATATATATATATATATATATACAGGCGATTTACCACTCACTGACTCATCACGAAATCTCTGAATCTGTCCAATTAACTTTAAATTTTACATAGTTACTTTTGTAACGTAGAAGTCCACTAAGAACGGATTTTATGGAATTCCTATACCAACGGATTTCAACTTTTTGCATTTCGCCAAGTTTTAAAACTACAGGAGATATACACTTAACGCGGGGGTAAGACTTACTATAGCAACGGTTACCATAGCAACGGTTACGATGACAACGGCTAATAAGATAAAGGTTACCATAGCAACCTAAGTTTAATTCAAATTAATAGTGTGTTCAGCGAAGCGGGAGGGAATAAGCTAGTAATATATAATTCAGTCATCTTCAATGTTTTAAGACGATTCAGAAAAAAAAAGTAAAATTAATACTGTGTTTACTAATAGTATCAATTTGAAAAAAAAATCTGTTTCAACTATAATTCGGCTTTCTTAATACTACAAGTTGATGAAGCAACATGAACTATATTGTTGACAGAAGCCTGTTTTGATTATTTACTGTCGAAGTAGAACATTTAGCTGCGTCTAATCTATTTCATTAGCCAGAAGCCTCTGCAGTGAAACATCGAGGGCGCGGACCAATATCGTAGGTATATAGTTATTTCACTATATATTAACAATTATATTTGTATAAATTAGTATTAATATTAAGTTACAGGTATCACAAATATACTTTAAACATCAATATTGTACTAGGGGCGCCAACAGACCCTCAATTTCGACTCGCTGCGCTCGCGAAATCTCGGGTGCCGTAAGCATATTTAGCGAAGCGAGCCCACTTTAATAACTGATATTGACTTCAATGGCAAATCAGTTTTTTGACGATTGAACGACATGACATTTTCAATTTCTTTTTTTAAATCATCTCCTAATGTGTGTCTTTTTGAATGTAAAATTACATAATTTTCCGTCAAGTAGTTTTAAGCCTATTCGTGACAAAGAATATGAAAAAGTTTCCAATAGAGCGCTCCGCTCGCTTCGCTCAATAAATATTACTGACCATAATTTTAATTAAACTATCTATTTTACTCTTGAAAACAAAAGTTACAAGTACATTTTCATTAGTCATATAATCTATGATTACCCATTAAGAGATATAGCTGAAGTTAGTTAATTAATACTACACAATTAGCATTCATGATACTAATACAGTTGGGTGTTTGGATGTTTGTACGATAACCACATCTATAGTACTACCTTGATTTATAAGAAGATTTTCACATATATTATTACTAGCTTATTCTCTCCCGCTTCGCTAGGCACTATTAATTTGAATGTGAACTTAGGTTGCTATGGTAACCGTTGCCATAGTAACTCTTACCCCCGCGTTAAGTGTATATCTCCTACAGGTTTAAAACTGGTCGAAATGCAAAAAGTTGAAATCCGTTGGGATAGGAATTCCGTAAAATAGGTTCTTAATGGACGTCTACGTCACAAAAGAAGTAACTATGTTAAATGTTAAGTTAATCGGACAGACAGTTTCAGATATTTCGTGATAAGTCATTGAGTGGTAAATATGGATAAGGTAGGTAGGTAGGTAGGTAGGTAGGTAGGTAGGTAGGTAGGTAGGTTTCCTGATAATATAGCGATAGACACGAACGAAGTCCCTTGTATAACTAGTTCATAATTTGCATCCCCCGTTACTCTAACCTCGTATACATTTTTATTCAGTTTTAAGTTTTCTATTTTAAATATCTTTGTTATTCAGACATCAGATAGGATTTTGAGGGTACGGCTTAACCTAAATTTTTGTAACCTAAAAACATTAAATTAATTCAGTGAGTTTAATATTTCACGGACAACTTAAATAATATTTTAACAAAAAATATTAAAGTAACTGTTAATATTTGTCAAAATTCTAAACATAAAGCTATACTTGTGTTTTGAACTGAGAAATGTATATTATCATTGGAACTATTCACTTCTTATATATTTTTTTATTTGGTTTCATTACTCGATACTAAATTGGTATTGTATATAAAAATGGCTACTATAACATTATAATTCAAATAGTTTTTTTATATTTATCTTTGGTTTATTAAATTCGCTAAATTAAATGTTATTTGAACATTTCACAAAATCAGGATGGATGCATTTGTGACATGTTAAAATGATGAACCAATTGAGCTGAGTGTAAGCGAAGCTCTTAACCGTTTGGAAAACTTCTTTTTCAAGCAACATTACATGAAAATTACTGAACCGATTTGATTGAAAATAAAGAACTGTAGAACTTGGGAATGGGCATGTTTAAAAAAAATCAGAATGAACATATCTCATTCCGTTCAGAAATGAAGGTCAAAAAACTGAGGGTGCTCAGCTCAACTCCCGCAGCGCACGGCGACGGATCCTAGTATTATATATATACTATTTTCACTAATTCCGTTTTCTCTATAGTACAAGTAAAGAATTTCAATATGCGGACATAAAACAGTAAACAATAATGTCGATTGAAAGCAAATCTTCTCGGAGGGTCACGGTATTAAGCATTACGTGTTAAGTTCGAAAAATCTTTGATCACCAGTGACATAGACTGTAAGGACATTTTTATAAATACTACCTATTTATCTATATATATAGGTCGTCTAGTCTTGACTGCCTGTACCGTCAAAGCATTTCTGGGATCGGGATATTTGTAATTTTGTTATAGAAAACATATATAATAAAGAATAATTTAAGTATTAAATTTTATAATTCGTAACTAAAAAGGCATATTGCAAATGACAATCATCTTTAAATACTATATATATATATATATATATATATATATATATTTATATATATACTAGTCGAGAAGACTTCCTAAATGAAGGCCCACACAAACATGAAATCAAAACATCTTATACTGAGACGCTGCCAAAACTTTTTACAAAACTCCCTCGGGACCCGGAAATACGACAAATAATGTAATGTATATGTTAATGTGTCGAAAGATACATGTTACATCCACCTGCTTCATTTACATATATTAATAGATTGAAGACCTTTGTATTTGTAATATTATTATAATATTTATATTATAATAAATTCTGAAAATATTTTCTATAAAGCCGTGTGCACACGTGGTGCTGAATGCTTTCATGTCATTAACGAAATGAGACGGATTTAGACGTCGCTCGCTTGTGTACTAAGCTTAACTGTCTTATGTAATTAAACTGATACTTTAACTAAATATATTCTTTGGAACATTTACAAGAAATGGGGCCATTAAAAACTTACTGAATAATATTAGTTATCTAAAACAGTTCCAAATGATTTGGTTCACTATTGCTTCATTAAATTTGTGATTGACGTTCCGTTTTGAAATGTCAGATATGTTCTGTCAATACTTTATTGCTTAAGTATTTATCATCTGTTCAATTTGATGAATGACTAGTTCATAGATATACAATCTTTCTCTATTTTTCCGGACTACAAAATATGATCTTAACATAATGTTATACAAATCTGTCCAGCAACGAATAATTTTTGGAATTATAATAATGTAAAGTCGTGATTAATATTTCTTACTAGCTCTTACTAGCCACTTCACTTTTAACCACTTTGAGTTACGTATTAACAGATATCTATATATTTTTGTTTTATTGTAACCATATATTACAATTCTGTAGGTTATTTCGAAAAAAAAAATAAATTCGTATGAAAATGAAAGATTTATTTTTGTTTTAGAAAACAACGCCAGATCAAATTAATCCATATTAAACCAGTTTCTTGTTGTAGACAATTATTTCTGTATAAATTTTGATAAGTATTCAAATTTCGGCCACAACAAACAAACAGACAACAAAATCAAAATGATAAAAGTAGACTTTATTGAATAAAAATAGAACCTTCTGTCTTTAAAATTCATTAATTTTATTATTTGTATTTTATATATATATGTAATATGTACGAATAAGTACCACTTGTACAATGAGGCTTGTTTATTCAGTTATCTTTGATTCTGTGAACAAAAACAAATAAATTAACAAACTTTCATCAATATCACTGAACACAAAACTAACTTTGAATCGCTAATTAATTTGGGGTTAAATTGGGAAAATACTTTTTTAATTGTTTGGTACTCTTATATAAAATTATAAAGATGGAACGACGGCTTAATAAAAGAAAAAAAAATATCGAAAACATGACAGAAAATATGTAATATTTACATCAAAATCGATGGAGGATTAAAAAATAGGTTAATTGTAAGTTTTTTTTACTTTTATTACGTACTTATTATTGAACATTCTGGAACAGGAAGCGGGTTAGTTAAAATTTCTAACAGGGAATTGTTAAGGGAATAGGTTTAAAAACTTTTAAGTATCGATTGATCTGAAATGGAAAAGAAGAGCAGATTATAGAGTATTTTTCGTAGTATTTTTTATTTAAAATTAATAATAACTAAAGATTTATCTGTAAGTATATAATGTTTTTGAAGCAGGCGAAGTTTCTGTTGTATATAATTTGTAAATAGTGAAGCCTGTCGAATTCCGCAAAAAGTTTCCTCATTAATTTTACTTATCTCCTGTTTTTAAGTTATCCCTGATGCAGCGAATTATATTAAATAATATACGAGACAAATTTATTAAAATTAAAGTATTGTTATTGAAAATAAATTTATTATTTTTGTTAATAGTTTTGTGAACCAATAGTTAAAATATAAAATATTTCATGTTAGGAATATATGTTGGTCTTGAAAAGTATGATTGAATTAATTATTTATTTCAATCAAACAAACAAGTCTCGTTAAGATATTGTTGAAAATATCGCAAAAAGACAAAATTCCATCTGATTAAAGTTGCATCGATTCAGTCTGAGAACTTAACTCTTAATGCCTTTGTCCCCAACTTTGTTCACACTTTGAAAATAGTCTTATCAATATTGTTTCTGCCATTTTCTATAAAATTTTCCACTAAAAGTTTGGATTATTGTTTTGTGTTTAAATTAGTTTGGACAGACGGGTGTATGAAACTTTAATTAGGCGGTTTTTTAAGAGGACCACTTATCATAATAGAGGATTAGTTCTCTGATAATTGGAACTGTTCATCGTTGTATTTAGTCAATGGTACAAGCATTAGAAGCTACCGATTTCAGGTTTATTGAACATAATAGTCCCAGTTTCTTTAAAATCATTACGAAAATAGAAACTAGTGCTTAAAAGGTCAATGAAAAATGCCCAATCTTGTGTTTTCTGAATGTGAGACTGAAAAGAATTAACTTTATTAAACTTATCAAGCCGCTAGAGTTAAAAGTGACAATGTAAGAATATTTGTAGATAAATATGGATAACGCCAACCTTCAGCATCAGGTGATCGTTTCCACCCAGACGTTACAAACAAAAATGATATATAGATTAGAATTTAATTAATAGATTGGTACACGTTTTTACATTTTAAAGGCGTCAGACTCAAAAACAGTGCATCGTGAATAAATGCGTACTAATTAATTGGTTATTATTCTACCTTTATCTTACGTCTATTAGATCGTCCTCTTTTCTTTTTAAAATCTCTTTTCTTTTACCCTATATTCGCTAAAATCTTAGTCACCTGTCTCTTATTCCTCTGGATTCTCTACATCTATTAAGTCCATGTAATATTTTATACGCAATTTTTATTTAAATTAAGAAAACTTCAATAAATTTTCTCTATTAACAAAACTTTAAATTACATACTATTGTAATATAACAAAAGTAGGGGATAACAACTAGTCAATGTCACTGACCCGCGTTAATCCTCTTACACGTGCCAGTTCATTTTGGATATTATTTCATAAAACAAATGAATATTACACACAAATACGTCCCAAAGATATTTTGTTTGATGTTTTACATTTTTAAAGCATAATCCACCTGAGAGTAGGATTTTTCAATAATATTACTGCAAAAAACAAGAGACCTTTGTTCATTGCATAAAAAAGCTCTTATACTCTATTAGCGTTGAAATTTAATCATAATTAAAGCTAATTAGATCGATTTTGATAAAAAGCAATTGCAACGAAAGTTAAAAATAACAAAAAATACTAGAGATAATTCTTTTATACTAGAATCGAGAGTACTATCGATAAAAATACCAAATAAATGGAAATATGCGATAGTAATTCGAAGTCCTATCTCCAGTTGGTTTTAACCGATATCAGTATCCCATTCTCGACATTTCGAACACGAATATCAATATAAATATGTAACCCCTAGGACCGACGTCTGGGGTCAGATTATCCTTTCAATACATCCGATTAGTTAACGTTATTGAGAAATATATTCAATTATTGAGTTTGTGTTAACATCATACAATCTACTATTGTATTCATACTCTTAAAAGTATTTTTTTTTTAATTTTGTGTACAAGACAAATATAGTTTTATTTATGGGATGTGGTTACCATAGCCTATGTCAAGAGTTGGGTTGAAAAAAGACTTACAGATACGTTTTCAATCAAATTTAACAATGGTAGGGAAGTACTGACGCTATTTTCTGACTTTTGCAGCAGCATCTTCATAAAAATATTATTAAATTAGTTTATCAAGTGTTAAACAAGTAGTAAAGATAACTGTACTATTAATAAAATCTTACTGTTAAGGAAAATTGATCAAATATTTTTTAATTAATCTCGTTATGACAAAATGGTTTATATTACATCTCAGCCTCAAAAGATTAACGATGGAGAAATATTGCATTGCCAATTATTATTTAGTAATTAGAAGAAAAAAAGTATTTAATAAATACTTTATTTAAAGTGCACATAAATCAATAATATCCAATTCTATAATTGTGTTAATTTTTATATCAAATAAACGACCATGCTCAGCTGATTTAGTATACATCTTATATTTTAGTTAGATTCGTTTTCTACTCACAGCAATTCTTTTTCCAACCTTCACTATCAATCTCCCTGAAACCATGGTCTATGAAACGACATGTTCTTACATGATGTTTTCAATTTGATACACTCCTTTCAAATAAACAATTTTTATAGAAATTGATATCCAAGAAACTTGCTAAGACTTATAATTTAACATTATACAAAATTGATGAGAACTAGAAATAAAAAAAATCTATCGTTTTGATAAGAAAAATTAAATGTTATATTTTGATGAGAACTAAAATCTTAAACTGGCTACAATAATGTTTAATATATATAAAATTTAAAGTAATATAATAACAAATATATTTGAATTTTTTTGAGTAAAATAAACTTTCCTTTCCCTTTATTCCTTATTGCTTTTTCAGGGTAGAATTTCCAATAAAACCTGGGACCCCTTTATTCAATTGCTACTCGAAGGAACGGGGTGAAATTGATAATGTAATCGTATGCCACCAATGTATCAGAGAGACCTCCAGTTACTTAAAGAGACTCATAACATATTATCTACGTATAAAATATGTATTACCTAAAATATTTGATTATAGACGATAAATTCAATTGATAACTTTACAAATACTGCGGATCCTAATATATTCAGGGTTCCTGTAGTTGGGGACCCATGTCACTGGGTGCCTTGAAATCCAAGATGTAGGTAACCAATATTTAATTACGAGTTATGATATTGATTTTTGATCGATTACATCTTTATTCACATGATACGAGAGAAGAATATCTGTAAATATATTTGATAAGAGAGTAGAAAATTTATAACTTTATAATTATGATATTATACTTAAATTTACTTTTATCCCCATTTAGTAGCACGATTCTATACAAAGACAATCTAATAGATAACCATAAATCTATAGATAATAATAATAGATTTGTCATGTGAACTAAATTATTTCCCAGAGATTGTCGATCAACCATGACCAAAATAAGTATTTTTTTATTAGAGTTCAAATCGACATATGCCTTTGAAATGCAAGGCCGCAACTTGACCGGTTTACGTCTGGAAGTAACTAGTGAGTCATTACATGCTGATTAACTATACTTGTTTAAGGTATATTCCATAACTGGGTTTAAATAAAAAACCTTTCTTTTTAACGCTGTCAACGTAAAATAAATAAATATCAAAACAATAACTTTCTATTTTAGTTTAAAGAACATGCTCATTTAGTTAAAACATTTTAGAAAGCTCCGGAATGCAAGACGTGACAAAGCGCGATCTATTTTAGATAGTAACGCCATCTATTGAACTAAAATGCAACTACACATCCCGTGACAATGGAAATTCACAAGGTTGGGAAACAAAAAGGTACTTTAGTTTTCAATTTACACAACATAGAACCACTATCCATTATGTATCAATACTACTATTATATCTGTAGTATATATTTCGCTTGTCAATGTCTGTGCTCATCTTATATATAATGTATAAGATTTTAAATCTTATAATACGTATATATCTATATACTAATATATATATATATATATATATATATATATATATATATATATATATACCATACTTTACATATGTCGGTAGTTTCGATAACTAGTTGATACTTAAACATTAGAAGTGGGTCAATGCGCTTAATTATTTATTGAATACACAAAAATGATATTTTATATCCGTATAGGTTACAATATATATTTAAAGTTTATTTTGTAAAAGATAACACTTAAAGATACCGGGATACAAACCCTCGTCAACATTATCATCACGGACTGTCATTAAATCATCAGACTACAAATATAGGAACTGTCACGACACGATTGATTCTATTAGTATTGTTTACTAATGGGGGAAACATTGGGGAGGGAAGTAATAAAAGTTTGAGAGTTACCGATCAAAAGGGTGGAAACAAACACAATGTTATACATTAATTATATTACAGAACTAGAAAATCCATTACATATTAATAGCGAGGCCCGATCTTAATTTATCTTTTAAAGGTTAAAGGTTATTTTTATCTTTTAAGAGTTGAAATATTCAGAGAGATAGATCGGAATCGAACCTAGGATACATCTAAAGGTACACGTACGTACATTACGTTCGGGATTAAATCAAATTCATTTTCCAAATACTGGCCTCAAAGTATTTAGTACAAGTTAAAAACTAACAATTCATATGCATGCGAGATAAAATTTACCAATTCATGAATATTCTTAAATTTATATTAAAACAAAGTTGAGTGTTTTCACTTAACTTACACCCAGATTTCAATAAACTTTTCGTCAATAAACAATAAACGGTGCGTCTATTAAATGCTGATAAAATATGTGGCTACTAAAACTAACATGCAGTTTAAAAACACTAGTGCATTAAAAATCTGAAGATTTATATTACAAACTATTCACAGTAAATTAATAAACACTAAGTAATAGATAAAAATAAAATACCAATCAATGCAAATGCCATGCGTGTGTGTTTTGCAATACGTAAAAACCTGTAAACATTCTCAATCCAATTGTTAATATCTTACCACTGACGGCAAACGAATAACTTTTTTTTTGGTTGCCATTAAAAATTAGATACCAAAAATATCCATTTTTATAATCACTCTCACTTCGATAGACACTCCACATTCACTTTAAAATGTACGGGAACAAATGGGATTGCAGCCTCATAAAATACTGCCTCGCGTCGACGCTACCGTAGCACTGAGTAGAGGACGCATTCACGGACTGATCGCTGCCTACAGCGGGATATTTACTTGCAACTTTATATTTCAAACAATTTAGCTAAACTTACGTGATATTTCAAAGTTTTGGAGTCGTCTTCGTGTGACAGATGTTAGAAATTATCTTTTTGTTGTTTTTGAATTATATTAAATATATTTTAATTATAATTTTAGACAAAAATTGTAGTCTTTTAATTTAGGAAAAATATGTACAATGTGATTTTGTTTGCCTTAAAATCATCACACGTGTCGGTGTCAATATTTTTTTTCTGCAAACGAAATTTGATGTTCGATTCATTTTTTTTCAATTTTATGTAATTACTTTTTGCTAATTATAGCAATTTCGACATTTTTTATTTATTAACTGATCAATCAATTCTAAGGACTTCTAAAAGAAATAACAGTTGTCGATAAAGGAAATATATTTATATATATATATATAAGATATTTTAATTATGTTGGGTTAATTAAAATTCATGTAACTGTAGTAAAAAGATTACCATACAATTACCAAGCTCAGCACTAACGGGGACATCTCTCGGAGACTGATATTTCTGTGGGTCGGAGATAATCAGATTAAATTATGTGTGTTCAGCTGATTAGAAACCTTATTATGGATGTGGAAACCAAATAAAAAAACTACTGAAATTCCTATTACAGATAAAAGAAATTATCTTACGGAAATACTTTGTTCTTAGATGGTTAAAAACGCAAAGCTACCCAAATGAGTTTATTGATTCAGGGTTTTCAAAAACTTTTTACGATCCACAAAAACTACATTATGTTTATCTTAAAAGAGTATATATTTGTGAAGAATTAGATAAATAAATCACAATTGGTTCAGCCATATCTATCGCACGTCTGTTGCTCGGTGTGAACTCATGCGTGAACATGAGTTCACAGCCGTGAAGACTCAACGAGTCAGCAGAATTCGAGAATTACTGTACGAGAATTTATAATCAACTATATCTTTGTTACTTATTATAATTTAACAGATAGATAAATAAAATACAGAAATTAATTTATGAACATTGACGAAATAATAGCAACGAGTCTGAAGTCGCTGCAAAAAAAACATAATATATCTGACGCATCTTATTAATAGCAATCCATAGTTTTAATGTTACAAACTTGAATGTAAAATGATTGCAAAGTAATGAACGTGTTTCATTAAAATAACATCACTTAGACACTCCTATATATAGAAGGTTGACCAACTTGTATGATAAAGGTGACCATAGACTGGAATTCCTGTTCAGAACTCAAAACTTATTATATTCTATATTGGCTTAAGTTTTCTTCCACCAAACACCCAACGAACCCATTGAATGGCATTTTTGATTTTTAATAATTAATCAAACTTTTATAAACAGTTAATATTTTCAATAATAATTTATAATAAATACATTTTTCCACTCAGTACCTATGTAGATACATCAAAGATAAATGGTTTTCTAATCTCAGAAACCAGTCTTTCATCTCAATGTTAGTTCAATTTATGTAGATCCAAATGTCCTCGTCGTTTAAAATGTTAATATAGTTCTTGTAACTTTAAAAATTACAGCTCCTTTGCTATTTTTACATTAAATTAATTACTATTACTATCATAAATGTTTTATTTTCACAATATTCAATAATTCAAAATATCTTTATTCAAATAGACATTCACAGGCATCTTTGTTTCAATTATTACATTAAAAAAAGGTCAGTGTAGTCAGACCGTTAGTAAGCTACTGGTTCAGAATGCTGCTCGACTGAAGAATCGACCAGAAACTCAACAATTGTCAGAGTCAGTCAGTTATTGTCAAAAGTTAATCCAATATCTTTATATTATTCATATGACCGGATGAGATGTAGGTAATTATTGTGGGGACATTTCTACACAACCTCAGCAACACGTTCAGAGCTAACATTATATATCAGTATTTATTAGATAAAATTCCCCAAGGGTTGTACTAACCATTATTATTAGATTTGTGATATAGAAACGACCGAGAGACCAGAACTTTTGTGTTTGGTGCAATGTATAATATTGTTTTGAACTAACATTATAAATAACTAGCAATGCCCCGCGGTTTCACACGCGTAGACAACGATCTTGTGGTGAAGGACTTTTGAATCGAATGTCCAATTTTAATAATTTAATAAGTATTTTAAAGGTGTTAAAAAAGTCTTTAATAAAATATAACTTAATCGGATAAGGATTTGTGCAGAGGTATGAATAGTATGGTTTGATTATTGTCGGCACTTTTATCAACTTTAAAATATAAAGAAGTTGTTATAGTGACATAATTACAGTAGTTAGATATATGGTATTACGGTATTATGGACTTCCTTGTAGAGAATAATACGTTCTATAATACTGTAGAACATTTTTTTTATTCTATCATCAATACTTTCCGCAGCTCACGCCATGACAGCTATTTTATAACCAATTTTTTGCACTTGGGTCACATTTGTATTAGGGATTTTTTTTTTGAAAATGTTATATAGCCTATGTCATTCAGTGAAGATGCAGTTTTCTAATCATTAAAGAATTTTTGAAATCGGTCCAGTAGTTTTTGTGTGAAAACATTACAAACATACATACAAAAACACAAATATTTCCTCTTTATAATATTAGTATGATGTGTTTTTATTTTATTTAAATAATAATTACTAATAATTGTTCTTTATTTATAAATTCCTTTTTATTTATTATTTTATGATGTAAATAATAAGTTTTTTGTACGTAATTCTTTTTTGTTGTTGTGAATATTATAGCCTGGAATACTTTCCTTAATATTATAGTTGCTGTTAGAAGGGTGTGATATTGTCTGAAGTCTGAACCCCAAAGTACCTTTTATATGTAAAAAAGGACAAGTGTGGAGTCAATGAACAAAGAGGTCCAATCGTAAGTGTCTTTAAGGGTAAAACTTTTATAATAGGAGTCACGTACACATTCAATTTCTTCTTCCTTCCAAGAGTCTTCAAGTTCTTCCTGCCTAGGAGTCGGTGGATTTAACAGGGTAGGTATAGTATATATATGTATTATGTTAGAGGAGATTCAACGAGCTTGCGGGTCACCGTAAATACGTGATCACCGCCGCCCATGAACTCTTGCAACATCCGATTATTCACAAGAGCGTTGTCGGCCTTGGAGGTAGGAATATATGCCTTTGAAGCTACCCATGTCGTATCGATCTGGAAATACCGAAGGAAGTTCGTTCCACGTTCGAGCGGTACGTGCAAAAAAGTCCTTGAAAAACGCATAGATGGACGATCGCCACTCATCCAGGTGGTAGGGATGGTAAAGGAGGCGATGGCGAGATGTGCGGTGATGAAATTCGGTGGCAGGCATCAGATCAAATAGCTCTTCGGAACATTTCTATTAATAAATGAACGTTTCAGTTTAAATCAATCGGTGGCAAGTTAAGTTTTTACAGAAATGTCTCTTGTTGTCAATATTGCGAGATACATCTTTGAGACAATAAACAAGTATAGATGAAGTATAATTTTTCTGATATATTAAAATTAATGTTAAAATAAATAATAATAAGGAAAATGAATAAAACGAAATAGTTATTCATTAATCATTAGTTATTAATAAGGAAAATGAATAAAACGAAATATTTTCTAATCCGATGTTTCGTCTTAGATGTTTCCTGGTCATGGTATTAAAAGTTAAATTATTTTCTAAAGCCGTAGTTGTTCCTACACGTTGTTAAAATATAACAATATGAAGGGTGCACTTAACAAATTATCCCACCAAGTTGTATCATAAATCAACTAAAACACACAGACGACAAATTAACGTAACCGCGATGTTGGAGGTTTAAACACTTTGTTATACGCGACGCTTAATATTATTAATAACTTAGCTGATAGCTTTCATAACATAGAAGGTTTGCCACAGAGTGAGTTAAATATTATTAACTGTGATATAATTACTTATAATAAAATGAATATAAAAATAATTATAGACTTAGAAGGTTCAAGGAATCGAGTTATCGTAACAATAAAGAGAACTTCAGACGTAAACAATGTTAGGATTCGTCCCATTGTAAAAGTAGACTTTGAAACGTCGTTAAGGTTCAAAGCATTGCCGCTAGATGGCGCTAAACAAAATTCCTATAAAGCTCGTCAGTTACTCCAAAGGGAGTAAGGTTTTTTATTTTTTCTTTTGTGTTGTTCGAACAAATAAATGTCGAACGTGTTATTTTGGCAATCCCGAGGGAGTGTATTAAAGTCGTTCAGTTGTCTATTTGTGATTTTTATAAAAAAATCTTTACATTTTTGATGTATTAATCGTAAGACGTCGAAAATGTATGTGTTTGGACCATCTGATTCCCTTTATTTGGACAGTGTTAGTATGGGATTATGAAATAAGTTTTGTTACTATCTAGTTATATAGTATAGATTTGCTAATAAGCTACCGTTCTTAGTTAGAATTTCTGTAATGGCTACTTTAAACTTATATGATTAATTGAAATTTCGTTTTGCTGACCATACCCACATTTCAATTTCGCTATTTGTCAAATTTTTTAACTTATGATGATATTATTTTTTGTGTTTCATGGGGGAGAAAAAATTTCAAATCCGGTCCGGGTCAACATACATATAATGTAATTGTTTATCTTTGGAATATTAGTATTAGTATAATGTGTCTATAGGTATAACAATTTTAATGCAGCACTGGGAAATGAAGTAGCAAATATGGAATATATTAAAAATGTAAATAAGATAACCCATAAAGTGTGGCTTCGAGTGACTTTAAGATATAATAAACCACACTTAAAGTTGATTAGGTTGTTACATAACGTAAGTGATGTAAAAAAGAGCATATTCCAGTAACACTTTTCTATACTCAAGATATTTGTGGAGTCAGCTCACGTCTCCAGCAGTGATAATGACATTGGTATACAATGCCTTCAGCACGTCTTTGAATCAGCTGCTAATGGAGCGGAAAGCACGTAGGCTTTTATTGAACTTTTAGTATCAAATTTGAATCATATTGTCTATAGAATATCCTTCTATAAATTTGTTTTAAAATCAATTCTTTACATGACATTTTTACATTTTAGAGTATCAAAATTTATTTATTGGTCAAAAAAAACATTCAACACAGGCAGTAATCATAATAAATAATGCAATGAAATTTACTTTAATATGAGTAAGACTCGAACTTACGTTCTCTATTATTCGTCAGTATTTGTCACTGTGAATTGAACCATCGTGTACTAGTCTTGATATGTTCAACATTATACATGACGAACATTTATTATGGGTATTCTGAAAACAAACAACACAAAGTTAGACAATATCTATTCATCAAAGGATCCGATATTGATGTTTCAATAGTTCTTCATATGATCCAGCGTCCCTTTTAGCTATGGCGCCGGCTGTCACTACAGGGGGATATTACTTTTAGTTTATTAATCCGAATCTTTGTCTATTTTACTTTTAATATATAACTGTTGAGTTCATTATTGATAGTATTAATGTTGATTATATATTTCTATGGAATATCTGTCAAAATTTTAAGTTATCGCACTTAATTATTAAGAGTTATCTTACTGACTGACAGACCTTGTTGTCAGATCTATCTTTTACCAGCTTTGCAAGATATTTATTTGTGTATTATCTGTATAATTGTCGGTAATTAAATTATTGTTATATGTAAATGAAAAAAAAATACAGACAGGCCTTGAACCTGCGATCCTTAAAAATCCAATTATTCTTTATTATAAATTAATTAATTTTTTACAATTATGATTGTATTAAATGTTACAATCTATGTTTTTTTTGTTCTCTCATTTTTGAAATGTATATCAAGACTGGTAAGTCTTTTTGTGACATCTGTTGTAGGGACTATTTTAGTGTATCAAATAATTGTGAATTGTTATTTAGGTATCATATTTAGGTGGTAATCCGACTGTCAGGGATAATAAAGGTCGCATCAACTTTACCATTACGATATTTCAAAAGCGATTACAGTCTACGAATACGTAATTGGACCACGTCGGCATCAACATTACAATACCCTTATAAGCTTCTTATTTTTATGATCCGGTTTGATATTAAAATTGTTATTAACGTTACTTGAAATTCGTATAATTTTTCAATCCTTAATAATCTTTTACTACCTATAATTTTATAATGAGGACTTTTGGTATATATTGATAAGAGGTATTAGGTAGAGGAGGTAGAAAGTTTTTTATAACTTGAAATATATTTCAGTATACTTGGTAGAATTAAATTAAAAATGGAGCAGCTAATGGTGGATGGGTGCTTAGATCTTAACTGACATGAGAAGATAGTCGAGTAGCAAAAAAACCTTTATTGAGGTCGATTGTATCTTGAAGTTTATGTCTTTGATCATTTTCTTATTTCCGTTGTATTTTAGAAAGGAAAAGTAAAAAAAGGAAAGTAATGATTGACTGAAGAATGATAGAATTGAATGATTTGAATCGAATGTATTATTATTTTTTTTAAATTTTTGGCCTTGAAATGAAAACTGCTACTACTAAAATAATAACATTTCCGATGTTTGCTTTGTATGCATATAAAAGAAATTTAAAACCAAATTCAATTACAAATGAGAATATTAAATAGGACGAGGTAAAAGGGATTTGCGATGAGATTCTAATCCTTCTCCAGCTTATGTAATTCTAGGGCCGATGGTTCGGATTATTCATTAATATTGTATATTAATCCAATATTTGCATGCTGAATGATATATTTTCTCAATGGTATTATAATTCTTATAACTAGCAATACCAATTGTACTAAATTATTGAACGGGTGCTGCTTGCGATGACTGGTTGTGTAGCAGGCCTATTTTTATTTTTATTATTATTATCATTATAATTTTTTTTTTGCTATTATTATTATTATTATTATTATTATTTTCATTATATTGCGACAGTTCCAGTTGTTCCAAAATAGCTTTTAAGATTTACATTTGTGAAACAGTGATCACAATATAAAAAAATATATATCCGGCTGAGTTTGTTGTGTGGTTCTTCTCAGAAGAGGACCCGTTTGGAACCCTCATAGCTTTAACATTAAGTTGGACAGTGCTTTTACAGAAGGGCTTATTACGATAAATCTGGTATCGAAATAGGCCCTCCTGACACTTCCATTTTGACGTACACAAGTGATCACTGATAATGATTCAAAGTGGAAAAGATATCAATAAATAAATAAAATAAATAAAAATTATGTCCTATCAAAAGACCAGGGGGCAGCAGTGGCATTTTTGCACTAAAAAATAAGTATCGTCAGATTCGAGAAAAAAATACTTAATTCATTAGAAACTATTACCTAACTTGATCATAATATATATTTTATAAAAAGATAACTCTGAAATAATTATTTTTGTTATTTTAAGAGAGTTATATTTTGTGTAAAATCACAAGTATCACCTACTGCGACACTTAATATATGATATATATATAGACGGTAGTAGTTGTTAGTTAGTTGCACATAGCTAGAACGATTAACTGTTAAAATCAGAATTGACTTCATCTGCCCCCTGAC